>JALBWW010000007.1:10047500-12477644 GCA_023212625.1 Styphnolobium japonicum | reverse complement strand
CACTAAAAAATAAAGAATTTTTAATAATTTACCAAAATAATTTATTGATCACTTTCTAAATAACCAATGAATAAGATTATAAAATAATATCTTAACAACTATTTAATTTAATATTTTTAGTGGGTGACTAAAATTAGTATAAATATTTACTAAAATTGTAAATATTTTTTCACAAAAAAAAACATTTATATAAAATATTGTTTTCATAAATTAAAAATAATAACAGAAATTATGTATTATTTTAAAATTTATGACAATTAACAATTTCATAAATAATCTTGTTAAGATGAGTAACAATCTCCTTTTAGTCAATAACTTTCCAATGGCATTTTAGCATATATAAAATTTCAAGGCTTGAGCATTATGTAAGAATTGGATTCAAACCTCTCATATATAAATTATTGATTATTATTTTTTATTTATTTCAATTAAATCATACAATTTCCAAAAAGAGAGAATTTATGAGTAGTTTTATGCAATAAAAAGCGTGTTGTAATTACTAAATCTACTGACAATTTTTTGTTGCAAGATGTGAGAGTTGCTGATTTGATCTCTAATTATCAATGGGATGAATTTCTCTTTTTTCTCAACTATTTTTACCCCACGAGCCAAATCATCTTGAGAATCCGCTCTCTTTCTCCTGGCGAAAGGATGAACTTATTTCATTACGGTAAAGGGAGAGAATTTTAGGTGAAAATTGCGTATATCTAGCTGAGCGAGAAGTGGTGGAACACACTTGTCAGGAATGATTGTTGTGCTTCTTCTTCTGAACCTCAGTCACCTTAAAAAGTGTGGACTGTGGAAGGTCAAGTTTCCCTACAAGCGTCGAGTTTTCCACTCAATATATAGCGTACAAAGTGAAGCTATTGGGCAAGCATATGGTGTTTGAGTGCATATGTCGGCGTTATGAAGAAGCAGATGAGACATTAGCCTACGTTTTGCTAAAGCCGTGTGGGCGTGTGTGCTTGGGAGAGCTTTTCGGTAACTTAATTTGTCTTTAACCGATTGGTTTTTGAAGATTAGGGAACACTTTACAACTGAGGATGTGTGGCTTTGGTAGTAGGTCTTTGGTGGTCTTTATAGTCTAAACGATGCAAATTGTGGAGTGGAGGAAATTTCTTGTCTTCTGTAAAAAGTTTCAAGCTTGGATAAGGCCTGAAGCAGCGCATGTTATAAATGAGAGGATGCAACTTAAGTGGTCTAATTTCTTTAACACAGGAGTGGGTATTGTGATTAGAGATTGTTTTGCTGCATTTTTAGCAGTTGGTGTTTTCCCCCATGTTATCTTCTACTACTCTCAGAGAAGTCGTCAGCGACGGACTCAAATTTTGGTTAGATGAGGGTAATATATCTCTCTTCACTTGAGAAAAATAGTGTGATAAATTTACTCATTCATCCATATTATGAGGATAAAGTTTGAAAGATAATAGGAATTAAAATGATAAGCTACCACTATGCTAATAAGAAATTTTATTTCTTAAACTTGAGTGGGGGTATGTGCCCCTACTGTTGACATCATAGATCCGTCACTAGAATTTGTGGCCATTTTTTATATATTAATAAGTGGTTGATTAAAGTAGAAAGTAATTTTAATTTCTAAAAGGAGGCTAAATATTTAAATATTAAAAATTATCATAGGCTTTACCATAACACTTGCGGATTAGAAAATAAAATTAATTTCATACCAAAAAGTATGACAATATCTCTTATCAACACCAACCAAAAAAGAAATTACTAATCTAAATGTGTAGCAATTCTGAGGAGGGGCGGCGCATAATATAAACTAAGGGGCATGGACCCCCCAAATTATTTTCAAAATAACACTTTTATATGCAATTTTTTTTATAAAAAAAAAGTACAAATTTTTAAGCTTTCTCACTAAATAAAGTATTTTTTTAGCCCCTCACAGAATCCTTTATCTCTAGTGGCTAGTTGACCATCATTCAGAGTTGGGATTAAATTTGTTTGATATCTGTAAGTAAATTACAAATATCTAGTCTGTATCTTTTTGTGCACACACTTTGGGTTTAATGAGGTTGTATATATATTATTGCTAAAATGGATGCTCTCTACTAAAACTCCTCAAATATGGGTAGAGGAAGCCTTAGAGTTCATTTGTGATGTTTTGTTAATTGACTCAAGTATATTAACAAAATTTGTAAGGAATCCCTTTCAATTATAAGTCAAGTTTAAGAAAATTTACTTGTGCTTTTAAACTCACCAACATGATTCCATAAACTAATAAAACAGTGTATAATAATTCTTCTGTTAACCTTTCATTCAAATCATTGACTAACGTGTTGATTTTTTTTTATTAATCTCACATTAAATAATTAATATTTATCTCTCAAATTATCTCTAAACCGCCTTTTTTCTGAGCACTCATTAATCTCACATCACCGTTTGAGTGGTTCCTGAAAATCTTAAACGGTGGTGTAAGGTTAATAATTGCCCAGAAAATATGCATAGAGATATAAATATTAATGATTTAATGTGAGATTAGTGAAAAAATCAACACGTGCAGTCACGTGACTACTTTTTTGTCAATGATTTAAATAGAAAGTTAACATAAAGGGGTATTATATGGATTTAATTTCTATCCACTCTCAGTGTAAAGTTTCTTTACATTGTCATCCAATCATGTGTTGCCAAATTATTAAAATAGTTAGATTTTCTAGGTATTTATTGTGATATTCAACTCTTTTAATGATTTAGCAACACATGATTGGATGACAGTATAAGGAAATTTTACACTGACAGTGGATAGAAATTAAACTCTTATTATATACTGTTTTATTAGTTTAGAGAATTGTATTGGTGTGTTTAAGAGTATATGAATTTTTTTAAACTTGACCCGTAGTTAGAGGAGATTTTTTAGCTATGGACAATAAATGCACGATAAAAGATACTCCACTATCTTATTATTTAATGAAGAGTTCATAAAACTAAGGGATTAGTTTAGTAGGTAAGGATGGAAGCTCTTATAAATTTTTATTGAAACTTGTATATGTCTTAACTTTAAAATGAGAGAGACTCTCCTTTCCCTAAAACTTTCTGTACCAAATAAATAAATAAAGAGTTACATGAAATATTTAATTACATTGCTTTTTCGTAAGTAACACATACATGCATCTTACTTATCTATGTCTTCGGTGATAATACGTTGCAGTGTTAGTTTTGTGAAAAACTAATGTTATGGTTTCTTTATCCATAGTATTAATATCTATATTTATACTATTAAAAAAAGATATTTTCTTACTTGGTGTCTTTTATATATATATATATATAACTATAAAAGAGATGAAAGAATTATCATTAAGACCGATGGTGAACGGTGACGCTGACCAAATGATTTCATTAGAAATTCTAATGAGAGAAATAGCTGCATATTGTGATCACTTGTCAAAGAGATTAAATTCTTAATAATTCTTACTCCTTTTACCATGTGACGTGTTACAGGTCACAATTGGTATGAAGTATATAGAATCTCAATACCCTATCATGAACTTGAAGAAGTTAAAAGAATTCCTTATCAGCGATATTACTATCACCAACAATATAATCAGTCCCTTTGAAAAGGAAGAATTACCATTATTATTTTACATGTTGAAGGATACATGGAAACCATGAAGTATATAAAATTTCAGAACCCTATCATGAAAAAGTAGGGTTAAGGGAACACTAATTATTTTCTCATTGCCATATATTGACTTTTAAGGCTTTAGCTGATCAAAATCACGCAATAATTGACCTCACAAGTGAAAGAATTTAATGATAGGTCTTTGCCGGGGAAGCTAAGTATAGCAATTTGCACCTAACTTAATCGATCATCAATAAAACTGGAGGTCGGTTTAATTATTATTTTAATTACGAATAAACCTACAAGTTAGTATCATCACAGTTTCCTACACTGCCTACACTAGTACCCTTTATTATCAGATAATTCAACTTAGTACCGCAGAGAATCACCAATGGTCTTATCTCGTATCTCCACTTTCGAATTTTTCCATGGAAAAGATAAGACTTTTTGGTTTACACTTCCATTTACTGACTATTTTAACGGAACAAATTAATAACACTCTTATGGCTCAGATAAATTAACAAAGACATATAGTCAAGCCACATGATTCACAAATCAAATGATTTACTGGAGAGAAATTTTTTTTTTTTTTTTTTGCAAATCACTTAGTTGTGTATTAAAATTTGATATACAGAAAAAAGTCCAATTAAAATTTAAATGCATCTAATGTAAATCAGATTCTATTTTATACATATATATATATATATATATATATATATATGTAAGTGTAGAAATAGTGTACAAATAACATACATTTTTCTTAAAATAGCGAAATATAAAAAATTACTAATTCCTATTTATATTACTTTCTAAACATATAAGAAAAAATAAAGTTGCTTTTTGGTGATTTTGGTAATTTCCCAAGGCTTTTCTGCCTTTTTCCCAGAATCCAAACATCCATTGCAAAATTCTCAACTCTGGACCATATAAATCATAAGCTTCAAGTTGAAGCTCAGGTTAAGTCCAAAACACACATAGCTATCAAGCATGGGGAAGAAGGGAAGAAGGTCGATCTCATCATGAAATTTAGTGCAGGCATCTTTGGGTGAGTAGCCATTTATAACTTCGATGGAAATGGCTCCTATGAGTGTCTGAGGGGACCAAAATTGATCAACTGTCACAAATAAATTAGGTGTGTATTTGGGGCCCTAAATGGGAGAGGTCAGTTTCTATACTCTATATTGAGGGGTCCATACATACCAGCACTGGTTCTTCTCTTATCTCAAAAGGCTTTATCTTGTATGGTCATCTATCACCAATTATTAAAAGCTTAATATTCCTAAGCTACAAAACTAAGCTTAGGCTATAAACCTACATAACTTCCCCCTAAAGGAAGTTTAATGAAGTCTCTTTATGCGAAGTATACCAATAAAACAGAATTTACGTGTACATTGTGACCTTTATATATATAATTTCTGCTCCTTTCAATCCGTTTTGGGAAATGTCTTGGATAAGTTTCAAATTAATTTCAAACATTTGTGTAATCATGACGCAAGTATAGAATATTAAGCGTTATATTTGCGTAGTATAAAATGATGATTGAAGAAGAACACATGCAAAATTTATTTTTAAATAATAGCTTAATATTTTGACTGATCAGGTTCAATTCCACGCTTTCCCACGCTAGATGCAACCATGAATTTATAAAATGATGTACATTATCTAGTAGAAAAAATAAGTTAGAAATTCAAATCCCTTCTTTTATAAGAAATAACAATTAATTAACTAAATATTTCGTTTTATTACGTATTGCGAAAGAAAGGCTATTTATTTAACATTACATATGTATATGTAGTCATTATAAGAATTCCACCACAAAAATGGCTACCGTTGAATAGAGCAAACATTTTATTCTAATAGAAATACAATTTTAAGAAAAAATCAGTGCAATTAACAAATACCAAATTGAACTTAAGTTTAAAAATGTAAAAATTTCTAATCTTACAGGCATAACTACAAATTGACTAAAGATTTTTTTTTTTTTGCATTAAAAATTAACTAAAGAATTTGCCTCTCTCGTCAAATTAAACAATTATTTTCAAAATTAAAAAAATCATATAGTCTACTTTGCTATTGTTTGTCTTCCCGTGTTTAATTTACACATCCTTGTAATTTTTTTTCCGGTTATATGGTGAGAATATTTTTAAGCCAATTTTTGTGTTTATTGAAAATAAATTTCTCGACAAACAATTTTAAGGACATATGCATCCCACATCGACTTAAATATTTTGTGGGCTTCTTTCGTTTCAGTTTCCATTTCCTTAGTTTTCTTTTTGAGTACGTAGAAGTGATACACTTACATACCTTTCTTTTAAGTGAAAATTCTAAATTTGATAGAAATATCCTTCGCATGTTTTGATCATAAATGCATTCACAAACAACATACTTGTACGACGAGACTTATTTTTTAATAAGGGAATTCATCGGTTTGATCATTCATCATAAATAATTTAATGGTTTTTATTTATTTATTTTAAGAACATAACAAATCTAATAGTTATAACTACAACTTATTTAGAACCGCGCCGAAAAACTTAAGTCTCTTTTGCCGAAACTTTGACTCATGTTGTGATTTCTACCCTACACGAGTTGGGTTTTACTCTTTTGTTTTAACTGTTACAACTTTTGGTTCATGGTACAAAGATGCTTTCACCACTGATATTCAATACAGTAAATAATTTTCTTTTAACCCTAGCTAACGCTACTTAAGAAACACAAGTTTTTAATTTATACATAACATATAACACTTCAACATCAAAGTGCAAAGGTATATAGGAATTAAAGTAAAGAATTTAAACTCAACTTGAAAGTGAAACATCTCTTCACTTTGTTTGAATAATAAGAGAGAGAGAGAGAGAGAGAGAGAGAGAGAGAGAGAGAGAGAGAGAGAGAGAGATTTCAACATTTTGTGCCTTCTAGTCTCACAGCTGCTTCGTGAGGTATTAACCTATTGATACACATGCTTAGTTGGTTAGTAATTAGTTAGTTGATTATGATTAATTACATAATTAATTATATCTCTATTAATATATAAGTCATTTTGTGATTATATTGCAATTAACTTTTTTATAATTTTTTATTTAGTAAATTTTATTTTCTTCTGTCATTATTCTTTTCTTAATTTTCTCTCTTTTAGACTATGTTTCTCAAAATAATATCAAAATTATAGTAATTTTCCTTTATTCTGCCACATTTAGTTTTGATGGAACTCTCACTTTTTTCCGTCTCTCTTCGATCACAACCACATTGATCTGTTTCTCTCTCTCTCTTCCTCCGAAGCTCTTCGAGATTCGTTTCTGAATTTCAAGGGTTCGATTTTCACGAATCTTCTTTGTCTCTGTGTTCCGTCGTTTGGGTGCTGAGGCTACAAGTTTCTCAAAAATCATATCTATGTCTTTATTTGGAGAGTTCAGGAGCTCATTTCAGAGTCTTGCATTGAAAGCATGGCTATAACAGGTTCTCTTATGCTATTGGACATACAATGTCGTGCAGGCTCTTTGTCATCCAAAGTTACTGTGGCTATCATTATCATGTGATTCTACCATCCTTATTGTGGATAATTCTTCAGCTAACTTTGTTCTAACATCCTCTCGTGATGACGAAACTTCAATGGAGACATTTGAAGCTAACTTTGTGTTTTTCTTCTTATAAACTCCTATTGCCTACGTAATGGACAGTCAACCGGCATCACCAGTTCTGGCGTTGGCCTCCGATTTGCGGTGGTTTTCACAAGTCACCTCGATCGCACGACGATTACTTCACGAATCATTTCGAATCTTGGGTCGATATGCTTGGCGCACGCTATGATTCCCAGCCGCAGACCTGGAAGCGGTTCCATGTCTTCGAACCACTCGATCTCCTCGTGGTGTGGGTCCTATTGTTGCAGGCTTTGTTTTCGATGGTTAATTGGTTTAGTTTTTTTCTTTTCTTTTTTCTGTTAATATTTGTTTAGCCTTAATTTGACTTTGATATTATTTTTTGTCTTTTTCATAAAGGTAAAACTTTGATTTAATTTCTTTATTTTAATATTATGAGTTATCATTATTCTTTGAGATTATTTATCTTCACAGTAACTTACAAATTACATGGCCTTAGCCTAACATGAAAGTGAAAAGTAAGCGAATGGAGGTATCAAGTGCTCCCCCTAAGTCCACCAACCCTATTATAACACATAAAAAGGCATTTTCCGTCTTTGGATTGATGTACTGGCCCCCAATCCGGCGAACCCTTTAAAGTTATCTACGTGTTCAAGATTCCCATTTGGTTATTTTATGTAAAGTCCATAGCAAATGCTCCACTAGCTTTTTGATGATTACATTTTTAATTCCCTTATTAGCACCAAAATACATATCTTTGATTCGTCATAAAGCAAAGCGTTTCGTACACTTATATTTTTTATATTATCAGTTGTATATTTTTAATTACCAACGAAACTATGATCAAATTAATAGTTTTCTTTTTGGCCGAAAACTTAAAGTAAGATAATTTGTGACATAAAATATCAAGTGGAATTTGATTGATGGCCCCTTAACATTATATCAATTAGTTGTTAGAGTGGCACGAATAACTATATATTATTAACTTTATGGTACCTCTTTACGTTGTTGATCACATTAAATTGTGTTGCAAAATTAGTTTAATAATCATTTAATAGTTGATAATGTTATCAATTAAACTAATATATCATTAAGTTCTCCATAATTTTTAACATTTTGGTACCATCAACTCCTTTTGATAAGGAAAGGTCAAGTTCTTGCTCACCAGAGTATATATGATGTTCATTTGAATCCTTAACCAATAAAAGAAAAATTGAAAGAGAAAACATATTATTTTAAACATATTATCTCCCCCTCTCCTACAAGTATGAAATGGGGTTTTAAAGGTGTGATGAAAATTGGAGGTGGAAAGGGACCCATTTGAAGGGCACCAACGGAACATTCTCCGAGTTTTGATCCTCATGGGAAAGGACTTAGTGGCGTCAAAATCCATTGACTAATCATTGCTTCCCCCACTAAGCCCCAAAGCTTTTAAAGGGATTATTAGTGAAAACACGTAGTAATTATATATTTGTAGGTTTGACCAATCTAGGCGGCTACATCTCATTGGAAGAAACCACCTCACTACGTCAACTTTTGCAAGTCAAAAATGAAAAAAAAATAACATTTAGTCAAATAAAGGTTAAAAAAAAGTGATCATGAAGAAAAGGTAATAAGGGAAGCAAAGGAAGCAGAGAGACGAAGTAGAAGTGTGGGGAACTGGCCAAGTGGGAAACCCTCACCCAGCCGACAAATCCCCGTCTGAACGGGACAACTTGGTGGTTTGTGTTAAATTTTTGTGTGGCATACACTTTCCATCTAACATGCATTCTCCTCAGCCCTAAACCACGGTGGCTTTGGGGATTCTGAGTGGCTCCACCGTCAGCACCACCACTTGGATACACCTAGGGGTCCTACAATATCTCCTCAAATTGCAAAAGTATTGTGATTCTATGTTGTTGTTGTTTGTTTATTATCATAAAGCTAAGTCAATTGCATTTTCATTCCTTTAAAACTGCATCATTTTTTAATCTGAATCCAACATTAAAAAAATAGGGCAACTGTGAAATTTCGGTTCCTAAACTCTCACCCTTTCATCATTTTCTATTTTAAACTTTATTTGGAATTTGTCTTTAAATTTCAAAATTGATGAATTTCATATTTAAGGTATAATTTGCTTGATGCATTAAAAAATGTCATTTTTTAATGCATGGAAACATAATGAATCACAATGTAGAGAAGGTAGTGGGAACACTTAGAAACTGGTAGGCCACTTGGAGCCGTCTGATAAAAGATAATCTGATAGATGCATGATAGATGAGTAAACAGGAAGTGGATTTAAGTTTAGCCCCAAAAAGATAGAAAATGAGTAACAGGAGAGAAGAAAAATAGTGAGATTAATTTGCGCCTTTTCTCTTTCAAAGCATGTCACAAGTCACAAGTCACAAGTCACAAGTCACAAGTGGTGGGCCATCATGGCTCGGCTTTCAGCGAAACAAAAAATGACTCATTAGTTTAGTTTGGATAAAAAAATATTTTATTTTAGTTTGATTATTTAATTAATTAAATATTAAATTAAATTAATTAATAATTTATATATAATTAATAAATAATTTATTTTTATTTTAATATTTGATATGTGGTTAATTATATATAAATTATTAGTTAAATTAGTTTAATACTCAATTAATTTAATCCATTAACCAAAATGAAAAACTCTTTTACAGGCACACACAAACTCAATACACAACACATACGTGCATGTTAAAGGTGAAAATTTGTCAGACAATATATCGACAAAAACTTAGCTTTAATGTATCAATTTGTTAATCATAAATTTGTCAATGCCTTAATAATATTACAGTTCCAGTTATCAATCTTGAAAGGAAACATCCTCTATTAGGTTCTCACTTTTCAAGTGATTAAAAATGTCGGTTGGATTAAAAGTGTAAAAAGAAGGTCAATATGAAAATGAAGATAAAGATAAACTAAAATGAAAGATAAAAGCAAATAAAAAAAGTAAGTAAAGTAAATTAAAAGAAAAAAAATGCAATAAAGAACCTGAAATCAAATTACAGAAAATGGAAGTGGCGTTTTAACTTAATTGATCCTTTTTTTTTCTTTGAGTGTTGCAGGGACTTTAGGAGTTGTAAGATGTTTTAAGTTATAGCCTCTTTTATATCGTTGTAACTAATATTTATAGAAAAACTTCTACGTCTAAATCCTTAAGAACATGTCATTTGTTGGACAGTTAGCTTACATGCAACTAGCACATGCTTATTCTTTACTAATAGCCCCAAAACTATCAGCAACAACTACCCATGAATCATGAAATAACAATTCCTTGATCCATGGAAGCAATCGATATTTTAAGATTCAAAATGGTAACTACTAGGACCTAGGTAACCATCACCACCTTTGTTAATAATTTGCAAGTTCTTTTGTCAGTTGAGTGTATGCTAAAAACTTTGTAGCCTTCACACATAATTAGGGGTGTTCATTGGTTTAAATTGACTCAATTAACTCGACAAACCAACTCAAACCAATTAAAAAAATTGGTTCGGGTTGGGTTATCGAGTCTAATCAGGTTAAATTCGATCAAAACCGACACCCAATGACTTGGTGAAATGACCCGAAGAGTAATAGAATTTTAGACATTATCTTCTTGTCATTTAACTTTTCATTCATTTAAAAAGTTAAGATATAATGCTATATCTTTAATTTCTATTTTCAAGCCCAAATCATTCAATTATTTTTATTTTGCTTTAATTGCATATTAAGATAGTAACATTTTAATGATTAACTTACACATTTGTGTTATAAAACTCAACAACTTAAAGCCTTCTTTGTGAAGTAATATGATATATATATATATATATATATATATATATAACCTTCTTTGTGAAGCAAGATATATTTAATGTCATACATTTATATTACAAATGAAGTTTATTATGATTTTGAGACGTTAAAATATTTATTCTCAAACTTGGTTTTACTTTTATCTTAATACTTGTAATGTACTGAAAAGACTTGTATGCTTATAATTCATATGTAATTGTCTAGTTGAGTTTGAAGTCTTTAGCAATAGTAGGTTTGCTATTTTGCTGTGAGAAAAAAAAAATGATTGGACAACCTAGTGACTCAAACCAAACCAACAAAATTCTAATCGGGTTGGTTTGTTTCGGGTTGTTCCAATTTTTTTTCAAAAACTAAATCAAATCAACCCGATCAAAGTTAATCGGTTTGGATATTTTTTCCCCCAAAACTCAAACCAACCCAACCCATGAACACCCCTACACGTAACTATAAAGAAACTTTTGTCTAACATCTTTCGGGGCCTTGATTTGTCAAATGCAATACTGTTGTCGGCTTTGCATGTTTGTCGAATGAGACTTTGTTTGTCGAACACCCTTCGTAGCCTTGGTTTGTCGAATGTAGCACACTAAATGTCGGCTTAATCTTTCATCACAAATTTTGTCGACTCAACCTTCAATAACATTTTATGATTTTAACTAAGTATAAATTGTCGAATATCACATATATTCCATTTTCAACTTGCACATTTCCAGCTTCAACCTTGCAAAGTCTTACAATTTGTTAATTACCAATTTTGTCAAAAACTGAGAATTTGGTAATAACAGTGCGCCACGCCGACACATTTCCTAAAAAGCAATCACTCCCTTCGTATTAATGTTTTAAGAACTATAAATCAGCGATAACTTTGGGTCATGATTCGACTGATTTAATTGATTGAACTAATGATATACTTGAATGACATAATAATTATAAATAATTATATCATTTTGTATTAATGTTTTAAGAACTCGATCGGAGATAGAATTAACGAGACCTTTAAGTCATGATTTTATTGATTTAATCAATCAAACTAATGATCGATTAAATAATGTTAATTGATCCCTATATTTTCACTCTAAATAGGGAACAAACCCAACTAATATGAATCATTTTCCATTGTTTGAAGGGCTTTTTTTAAATGATTTTAAACTATAAGAACTAAATTAAATTTTGTGTGAAACTATAAGGACCAAATGAGCAATTTAACCTTATATATATAATAGGAATCAAATGAGTAATTTAATATATATATATATATAAGGTGAGAATCTACTTACTTTAAAAATAAGTCTTATAGACTTACACCATTGAATAACTTTTCGTTTAACTTTAATTTTACCAATCTAATAGATGAATAATATAATATTATCGTGAAAATTAAGTATATAAAATCTAAGATAAATGAGATATTCATAAGTATATAATTTTATAGATGATATTTACGTATATTTTTAAAAACATATTATACATTAAAATATAACAGTTAAATGAAGTATTATTTAATTTAATTTAAATTTTTTTATAATTATTTAATTTTTAAATTCTATAAAATTTATGGGCTTGATAAACTTTATGAGAACTTTCAATCCAATGGTTAGATTGATGAAATTTACCATTTATAAAATCATTCACTAGAGTAAGTGTATTAAGACTTATTTATGTAGTAAGTTGATTTCCAATCATATATATAAGTAAATCTAATAACATAAATTATAAAAAATTAACTACATATGATGATATTTATTATTATACGCAAATAAAAGAACCTTATTTTGAGAGTAATAGAGATTTATGATAAAAATTGGACTTTAATCCTTATTTTAAAATACCATTATTGTTTATTTGAAAATGCTCATAACTCTTAAAGCAAGAGTTTGTCTTTTTTGGAAAATTGATTGGCCAAATTGCCTTCGGTCATTTGTCATGCATAGATTTTGAAAAGTTTGAAACAAACATAAAATGTATTCAAATTTGATAAACGAGTTAAAAGTTATAACTTTAAAAAAATAAAAGTGAAAAAATCTAAAAAATTAATTAAATAATCTAAAACAATTACAATTTTGGGAAAGTAATAACAAATAAAAAAGTATAAAAAAATTGAAAAATCGACTGATTTTTAAGAAATGACTTTAATTTTAACGGTTCATCGATTTGATTTAGTTTTCGCAGTTCAATGCCCTAACCGATCTTTTGGGTGAAACTAGACCAGAAACACATCCGATTTCCAATTCGATGACATCTAATTCTCAATTTGATCAGATTTTTAAACACTACTTTGTATGACTGGGCCCACCATTATTAAAAGAAATTCTTTAAAAAAAAGTCAAACTAACTTACTAAATTGGAAAAAATTATAAATAAATAATTAAATTAATATTTTTTGTAGTTTAATTAACTATAAATTATTTATTAACTTTCCTCAAATTTAATAAATTTATAATTTAAATTAACACGATTTAGATATATCAACACAAATTTTAGATTTGATTTTTGCCAACTATCCTTATTACAGGACCTAAATGAATTGTTTTGGAGTGGAGAGTGTATGCCACGCGCATCATGTGAACAGTTTTTGTTAGTCTCTTTTATGTTGATGAAAACTGAATGTATGAAATTATTTTGGTATTCATTTTTTATCCTTAAATATTAATGTTAGATGAGTTGTTAAGTATTTATTAGTTATTATTTATATTTAATAAATTTTTTAATATTTATTATAAAATTGATAATTAATAAATAAATAATAACTCACTCTAAATACTAAACTTATTAAAATACTATAAGAACTGCTCTTAATGAATTAAAACTTGGATTAGCAAAATTAAATATAGGAAATAATTTAAGGGATAGTTTTAAAAATTTCTTGAGAGGAAAGAGAGGAATTAATTGGGATTTTAAATTCTCGAAATTATTGACTGAGATTTGGATATGAGCTTTGGGAGCATAGACCATGATAGGAAATGGACAGCTAGGAAACATGTTCTGAGTCTTCTGACTTTCTATCAATGGTTGAAATCAAGAAGCTTCAACTCTAGCTTATAAATACCAAAATAACTACAAAAAAAAAAGTCATTAACTTAAATTTAAAGCTCTCGTCAAAAAAATAAAAAATAAAAATTTAAAACTCAATCATCAACTGAGTATTTCAATAATGGTTAAACTAGTCACATATTTTAAGAGTAAAGATTTTATCAAATATTTTAACTTAATAATATAATCTAAATATTATTTTACTTCAAATGGTACTCATGACATAACATGCATTTCTCAATTAAGAGGCTTTTATTTTTATTTTTTTAAAAAATAGATATAAGCCGTGTAAAAAAATTAAGTTTTATATTACGTGTACTTATATAATTACGATGTTCAATAATAACTCATTTATTATGTATCAGATTGGGAACTAATAACCTTTTTATTTTACAAGCAATAAAATGAAAGAAATTATTAATAGATTAATGCTAAATGGATAAAATATTCTTTAGATAAAAAGTATAATGTTTATGTTAAACCAAGAAAATCTAACATTATTTAGTAATAAATTTATATTATACAATATACTCTGCCTTTACGTGTATTATTTCTCTAGTATCAATTTTGCAAATACAAAAAAGGAAAAGAAATCCAGAAAGGAAAGAGTACGCCATCACAGAAATCTAAAACAAGATGATCAAGTGGGGTATTTAATTAATTTTGTAATAATTTGATTGATTTATAATCTTAGCCGTTGAAGCTGCTTTTTGAGGCCTATAAAAATAGAGGGCCTTCGTTTAGTTCACTTCTTACTGATCAGAACAACGTCTCAGTCCCTTTGGTCTCCAAATTCTGTGGCATCACCACCAAGAATCGAATCGAATCGGAATTGGAATAACAGTGAATTGGGTTTTTATCTCTCTCATCTCTCTCATCTCTGCTCTCTCCATCGAGAGAAAAAGAGAAAAAAAAAAAAAAGGCAGAAAAAGCAACACTAGCATTATTACACAGTACCTGCTTAGCTGCATCACTATCTCTTCTTTGCTTTTGGCTATATTTTTAAACCAAAATACCCTCATCCATTTATATATATATATATATCCATTTATATATATATATATATATATATATATATCTGGTTGAATAGTAACGAAAAGGGTCTTTTATAGTTCGGTCTCTGAACAAAAAAAATACCAACTTTGAATCGCTGCAGAGTTTTTTTGTTCTTTCCCTGCTTTTGCGGCCAATAGCAGCCTTTGGGGTTCGGCTCTGCCTTTTTTCTGTGTCAATTGGTGGCGCATTAAAGGGGTGGCTTTTATTGTTCTAAGTTTCTAAGCTTGGCAGGGCAAGGCCAGATTCTGTAGCTCGGGATTTCATTGCATTTTAAAGTTTCCTCTGCTACAATCTAGGAACGGGGAATTCTTAGTCATCACTGCCCCAGCTCTGGCAGTGTACTAACCTCAACAGAACAAAAATAAAAGTGAAAAAAAAAAACACAGGTACAAAGAGTAAAGTAAAGACATTCAAAACAAAACCTTTGTTTTGGAAGAAAGATCTGTCATCTGGGGTTCCTTCCTTCTTCAAGCTTTAGGCGAAAGAGACATCTCGACCAAGGTTAGTGAAACATTTGAAGACTCTGTGCCCACTTTTTTTATTTTTTATTTATTTGTTTTTCTCACTTTCCCACATCTCTTTTCTTTTGGATTTGTGTGGTGAAATGAAAGTTCTTTTATTTCTTTTTTGGGATTTCTGCAAGGAATTTCCAGTTATCTGGATCTGGGGTCTTTCTTGGCTTTCGTTTTCTGGGGTTGCGTTTTGATCATGTTTTTTTGTCTCATTTACTGTCCTTTATGCATTTCAGATCCACCAGGATTTAGACACTGCCTTTCTCGGATAACCGAGACAATGTTGTCTCAGAAGCAGGCAGAGGAAGCAATAGTCACCAACTTCAGCGAGACAGAGCATGAAGGTACCAGGGAAGAAGAACAAGAGCAAGATCAGTCCATGTTCAGTGTCAAGACCTTCCTTTGGCATGGTGGTTCTGTGTGGGATGCATGGTTCAGCTGTGCATCAAATCAAGTAAACCCCATAAAATACCCGTTACTAAAACCTTCATGAAATCACCATCTTTTCTCCATTTTAGCTCATAATTAACTACCAAAATCCCTTTTTTGTAGGTAGCTCAAGTGCTCTTGACACTACCATATTCTTTCTCTCAACTAGGCATGCTATCGGGCATCTTGCTTCAGGTATTCTATGGGCTCCTTGGAAGCTGGACGGCTTATCTAATCAGTGTCCTCTACATGGAGTACCGCACCAGAAAGGAAAAGGAAAACGTCAGCTTCAAGAACCATGTCATTCAGGTTGGTGTTGCCTTCTCAGGATTCTGCCACCACTGGTTTCTAATCTCTTCATAGAACTACCCGTTAGTTAGAATATCCCAATCTCAAATCACAGTGACTAACTTGAAACGTACTGTTCTGGATTTCAGTGGTTCGAAGTGCTTGATGGGTTGCTGGGTCCATATTGGAAAGCAGCGGGTCTTGCCTTCAACTGTACTTTCCTCCTCTTCGGATCTGTAATACAGCTTATAGCATGTGCAAGGTAAGATCTTTGCATCGTTTCCAAAGGCAATTTGGAGTAATCTGAAATGGGTTTTCATCTGATTACAACATTTTTTGCATTTTTTTGTTGGTTCTTGATATGAGCAGTAACATCTACTACATAAATGACAAATTGGACAAACGGACTTGGACCTATATTTTTGGAGCTTGCTGCGCTACCACTGTGTTCATACCCTCCTTCCACAATTACCGTATCTGGTCATTTCTGGGTCTTGGAATGACCACTTACACGGCTTGGTACTTAGCTATAGCAGCTATCGTTCATGGCCAGGTAAACCAGTTGTCTATAAAAACGGTTTTTCTGATCTATGGAACTATAATTATGTGATAAGATATTCATGTTGCAATTCATCTTGCAGAAAGACAATGTGGTACACTCAGGTCCAACACAGTTAGTGCTATACTTCACCGGAGCTACTAACATACTGTACACGTTTGGTGGACATGCTGTGACTGTGTAAGCTTTCCTTTTCCACAGGATCGTTATCATCCTGCATCTTCTTTCACTCGTTTCTACACTGCTTCTCTTTGCAGCTTTTGCCGGTCCTCTCGGTTTTCGAGACCTACGGGCAAAAACAAAATCATGCAAAAATTGCTTTTGTTTGCTTTAAAAGCATTACCCATCAGGTCATCTCCCTCCATATCTCAAGGAAAATTCCACAGTTGAATGGGGTCTTTCCTTCTCTTCTTTTTATTGTCCACCTTTGTCAATTATTTAAACTTCGGATAAGGAAAAATTACAGTTTTATTGGATGATTGGTTCCTATTGTATCAGTATATTTTGTCCCTAACCTGAACACAGTTCTAATCTCGTGAACATAAATATGTTCATGAAAATAACACAAGCAGAATGAAACCAAAAGCCACTGAGTTCACTTTTCTTTTTCTTTAATACAGGTGCAAGTTATTTTTAGAAATTTCAATGTCCTTTTTTATTATGATTATTCTTCCTAGATCTTTGAGTGTAAAGTGAATAATGGTGCAGAGAGATTATGCACGCCATGTGGAAGCCCCAAAAGTTCAAGTACATATACTTGCTCGCCACTTTGTACGTTTACACACTAACGATTCCTTCCGCCGTCTCCGTTTACTGGGCTTTTGGTGATGAGCTGCTCAATTATTCCAACGCCTTCTCTCTCCTCCCCAAGACCCGTTTCCGTGATGCCGCCGTCATTCTCATGCTCATTCACCAGGTAACCTTAGTGTACACTTCTTTTTTGGTACCAAAAAGTAACATCTTAAGAGTTATAATTATTTTTATTTAAAAGATTAAAAAAATATAAAAATAACGAAAATATAAATAAATGACCTTTAGGTTAATTTTTTATATTAAAAAATAACAGTAAATATTTACTTGAAGCGTATACATATAGATATGCAAAATTTAATTGGTAAATGTATAACTTATCAAGTAATTAAACACTGATGGCAACTGTTTTTTTTCCAAGTAAACTAAATAATCAAAAGGATTTAATCTATAAAGTATATGGCTTGATCAACAAAATATGTTATTTAATAAAAAAAAGAATTATAATTTATCATGAATGGGTTTTGTGCACCGAAGTCAGACATTTCATTTTGATGCGCTTTGATCTCATTATAATGCAAAGGTGATTTTTTTAAGAACAACACTTTTAAGGTTGCATTTTTGATATTGTTAAATTTATCAATTAATTTATAATATAAATAATCATATTAATATTATTTTTTATATAGATCAATAGAAAATCCATTAACTACTCTTTTTGTTCACTATCCTAGGGTTATCACTAACAAACGGCAAATAACCTACCATTCAAAAGAAGTGGTAAAACTCAATCGTTGCATCAAAAGAGCAGCAAATGACTTGGTTTCCCTTGAACATGGTTTTCTTGTAGTTTTTAAGAGAGAAGGGGCGGGGGGGATTGTTGGCTATCGTGACTGGATATTCTTAATACTAACACTAACTCTTTTTTTTCCTTTTCCTAATATATGGATGCAGTTCATCACATTTGGGTTTGCGTGTACTCCATTGTACTTTGTGTGGGAGAAGGTTATTGGAATGCATGACACAAGGAGCATTTGTTTGAGGGCACTAGCGAGGTTGCCAGTGGTGATACCAATATGGTTCTTGGCTATAATCTTCCCTTTCTTTGGGCCCATAAACTCGGCGGTTGGGGCTCTGCTCGTTAGCTTCACTGTCTACATCATCCCCTCCTTAGCCCATATGCTTACTTACAGAAAAGCCTCTGCAAGACAGGTAAATCCTCTTCATATCCTAACCATCTATTCACCTGTCCCACCACCATCTCTTGTTATGTTACTTGTGACCCAGTTTTAATGAGTGGGTTCACCGTTCACGGTCAGAATTAGATGTTACCCCAGTTGAATTGCCTTCACTGAGCCGTCGCATTATTGTGTGTGACCTCTGCACACACACTGACACACAGTCACAGAAAATCAAAGAGAGAAAAGCATATAGAAAGAGAGAAAGAGAGAGAGAGCAGCAAATGTACAAAAGCATTTAAGGCTTGGATTTGGAAATATTACGAGAAGAATTGAGGCTGGTGGGAGGTCATTTTCGTTTAGTTATTTGCTACAGTTGGATTATTGTACTATGCCTCTGCTGAGCTGGTGGAGTTGACTGATCTCTTTCCCTAATAATTCAAATTAGGAGAACAGTGGAAGTGTGGAACAAAAAAACCCATAGATATGAACAATAGAGTAGTAGGGGCCTCCCAAGTGATCTATAAAAGTTTAATCCCATGGATGCTGTGACAATCTTGTTTAATCTCTATTTGGCATCATTGCTGGTCCCTTTTTTAGGATTTTTCTGAGTAACACAACAGTAGTGTAGGGGCCTCCTAAGTGATCTAAGCTTGTTTCATTTTGCAGAATGCTGCAGAGAAGCCTCCTTTCTTCATGCCAAGCTGGACTGCAATGTATGTCATCAATGCATTCATTGTGGTGTGGGTTTTGGTGGTTGGATTTGGGTTTGGAGGATGGGCCAGTGTGACCAACTTCGTGAAGCAAATTGACACATTTGGGCTCTTTGCCAAGTGCTACCAGTGCAAGCACCCAACGCCACCACACGCTGCGGCAGCACCGCCCCCTCGTGCCCATCATCACTGAGCACAGCTGACTCACTCACCTCAACATAGTAGAGTTCAGCTGCAATCACAGTTCCCTCAATACTTTGTATCATATACATGGGGGATAGTGGTAATACTTCCCCCTTCATTTGATGTGTGCTGGCTGGGTTTTGCATATTTTTGTCTCTTTTCTTTGTTATATAGTTTTTTTTATCCCCTTAAGATTAGTTGATTAAAAAATAGTGTGTCAAATGCTTATGATTCCTTTGCTATAAATGCATAGGCTAATTAAATTAGATACATATGTTTTGGTATCTTTCTTTTCTGTCCACTTTTTTTTGCTTTGGTTGGGAGATACTATAAGATTTTGATTGCCATTTCTTTATGTGCTCATGGATTGAAATCTCATTATTACTTAGCATGTTTCCAGAATATGCTTTCAGAAAAACAATTTGCAATCTCTAGTCTTAAAGGCAACGGGTTTTGAGTTCAAAGGGTTGTGTGACTTGTTTAGTCCCCCACTTAGAGCTTTTAGATTCCTCACTCTTTCTTCATTCATAGTGAGAGAAATGGGGCGTGGACCCAGCCCGTATTCACATGGGCTGCATGTGGGTTCATCTGCTCGTCACGTGCCATTCTTATCTGCAGAATATATTATATAAGACCTGTATATTCACGATACATGAACCTCTCCCTTAACAGATAACACCAATATGTTCATTAATCTCAATTCGTTTGCATGTCTATTCTCATTAATTTTCATGACTAGTCTAGCCCTTTGACCTTCCCCCCCTTTTCCCCCCATTAATTTAGATAAATTTAAAATTCAAGTTTCAGTTTAGTTTGGTGCACATGCACTAGATGTTTGACAGATTTCTAATGTTAGGAAAGTAAGAGCATCAGGAACTTGACAGGAAAAAAATATCGGATTGGAAACCGATATGATATTCTTTCTAGGTATAGAGAAGGGGAATCTACCGACTTGCTTTTTTTGTTAGTGGAACTACTTGAATGTGACTACATTATTGACGCCTTGGTATGTCATTGACAGTGATATCTAGCACTAATATCCTCTAATGTAATCATGTTTAGTTTTAGGTTCTCTTTGATGATGAAATAATTGGAAATACAATTTAGAATTATAATTAATAGAATTGGAATTGACAAGTGTTCATGTCTTATCTCTGACGTGTTTGTTATCTTCTGATGTGTGTTTGTTATCTTCTCTGATGTGTTAAGGGGTGGATACTTGTAAAGATACTTTGATGTTCAAATTAATTTTAGAGAGACTCTAATGTGTTTAGAGAGTTACTTTGTGAGGTTGGTGTTAAACTATTGACAAGTGTACTAAGTCGCTTAAGTAATAAAGTGATGAAAGAGTATCATCTCACAGTGATTGTATCCGTCAATTATCAATTCACTTAATCAATACTTTTTAAACAAATGAACACTTTGCATTGAAGATAGTTCACAAACGAACCACCTATTAACTAAGAAACTAAGCAATTAAAATGTAGACTAAAGGAAAGCTTGCAAAAACATAAAACAACAAAATTATAACAAAGAAGATTTGAGGTGAGTTATGGATTTGATTTCATTTATCTATTTACATGCAATTTACTATTCTTGAGTTAATCCAATTTCTTTTCTTAAATTGAAGGTGAGAATCACTTATGACAATTAAATATCAATCGCTTAGTATACTAATTCTCTTAAATGTTTAAAAAATAATTAATTCCTTAGCTAAATCTCATTTCAAGGCATAAGAAT
This sequence comes from Styphnolobium japonicum, assembly GCA_023212625.1. Taxonomy (NCBI): domain Eukaryota; kingdom Viridiplantae; phylum Streptophyta; class Magnoliopsida; order Fabales; family Fabaceae; genus Styphnolobium; species Styphnolobium japonicum. The sequence continues at coordinate 12,456,232 of JALBWW010000007.1, read as the reverse complement.
ATTTGGGTTCTATCAACACTACACCAATTCACTATTCTATTACTAGACTTAATCAATTCATGACTTCTATAAATCTCATTTCAAGGCATAAGAATATTTAGGTTCTATCAACACTACACCAATTCACTATTCTATTACTAGACTTAATCAATTCATGACTTCTATCACAAAGCTCAACCATACATCAGTTTTTAAAGATAATCCATGGATGCTTGATTAATTCATGAGACTGGCCAAATTATAAATGCATTAAGAATAATAATATTATACTTAATTCAATGAAAGAAAGCTTAGATTAATAAAAATAGTCAAATACATGATCCAAGATAAACTACATATTCACCCTAACTAATAAGAGTTTAGCTATTTATAAAAAAAAAAAACAACAAAGATAAAGAAAGAAAAGGAATCTCCATAGATAAGCCTTGAATTCTAATGAGAATCGTTGAATCTTTGAATCCTTGTTGTATCTTCTCTTTCTTAGGTCAACCGTCCTTGTTCTTCTCCAAAAGATCTTTTCTTTTTCCTTTTATATTGTAGAAACACGCACCAATAAGTGAGCCGGCGCTTGAATGTTGGCTATTGGGCGCTTAGGTGCTCAGAGCCAGGGCTAGCAATGAGCCGAGTTAGACCTAACTCAGGCTCAACTTACGAAGAAATTGAGCTTATTTTCTTGGTTCAAACTTGGTTCACTTTAAGCTCACGAGCTATTTGAACTCAATGAGCCAATATCGAGCTTTGTATTAATTAACCTTGTACTACTCAATGAGTTAGGTTTGAATTTGTATCTTAATAAAATTTATATTTTTAACATATATTTATGTAAAAAGTAATTTTGTCAGACCAAAAATAAAATAAAATGTTAATATTTAAATTAAAGTATTATTATTATTATTATCATTATTATTATTTATAAAAAATGACTATATACATATATCGAGTCGGCTCACGAGTTAATGAACCGAACATAGGTCAAGCTTAGCTCATTTAATAAACGAGCCAAAATTATCAGCTTATTGAGTTAATAACGAACCAAACCACAAGCAAGCTCACGAACTGGCTCGACTCATTGCCAGCCTTACACAAAGGGTAGAGAAGATGCACAAAATATTGATCCTGGGCGCTTAAATGTTGGCTTATGGGCGCCTGAGCCTGAGTGCTCTGGGTGTCTGAATGTTTTCCAGTGGGCACTCAGGTGCTTGAATGACAGATTTGAAACTCAGTTCTGGTGCAAGAATGCATAAATACTGATCTTTGGGTGCTTGAATGGTGGAAGAACAGAGCACCTTAGATTTTATTTCTCCTTTTATGAGTACCTAAAAGATAAGAAATAAGATTTGATGAAAAACCAAATTCTCAAAAGATAAAAACAAAGTAAAACTAAATTAAGAGTACTTCACCAACTAAACACACACAAACATACTTTAACTAAGTGATTTTACAAGAGAAAAGTTCAATCCAAGGTTAAGTTCAAGAGGTTCATCCATAAATAATATTACAATTATCACCAATATTAATTGGTCATCTCTTATATAGGAGTGAGCAAGGAGAAGGAGATAGTACTTTTGAGGTGACCTCTCCCCTGGATGGTGCATTTGTTTCAACGTGATTGGGGGGATATTGGAGTTAATGCATTGATAAGTTTGACCTGCACCTCTACAAATAGTAATAGAATTGAATATTACCCCTAGTTGGGTGCCTAAGAATAGTGTCAGGTGCCAAGCTTAGAAGTTTGCTTTGGTGTGCCGATCTAGATGGCAATCAACCAATCTCTCAGGTTCGACTTGTCAATTTGTTACCAAGGACCGATTTGATTCCATTTGGTATTTGACCTCCCGACTAGATGAGGCATTTACATTTTGCGGGTTTTTAGCGCTCATCCCACATGTTGAGTTTCAGGTCCTCCTGAGGCTAGGCGAATTGTTCGACCTGAGGACATGTTGCCGAGGTAATTTTCCGAGCTGAGGCTAGTTAGTAGAAATGTATTAGCCGACCTGAGGCTAATTGGCCGAGGTGTGTTGGTGAGGTTGGAGCCTTGACACTTCAACATGTCGATAACATATAATCACATGCTTTGCCAAGTTGGATTAGTTTAGTGAAGTATTGAATAATGCCCCCAGTTCGGGTATCGAGTAACCATGCTTGGTGCTAGGCTTAGGAGTTCATTTTTTGGATGTCACCGATGGAGGGGCGTTCTTTCCATCCGACCATCCAATTTGCTTCTGGTGTGACTTTGGTTAGCTCAGTTTAGGGCATGACATTGGAAAATTGTCCTTTGGTCCATCAATTTCGTTAAGACGTCAAGTTTCCTTGCGTCTTGAGATGACTTTAGTTATCTCAATGAGGAAATTGTGTCGACGTTGTCCCGGTCAAATTGGCCTAGTGGAGACATCAGTTTTCCTTACATCTTGAGATGACTTAGGTCATCACGGTGAGGAAACAATGTCTCCGTTGTCGTGAGTGACTTTGATCGGATCGGGAGATCGGCTCATTGGCTCGCCTTTAAGGAGAGACTGTCTCGAGTGACTTTGGTCAGATCGGGGGATCGACTCACCCTTAAGGCAAACTAATCCCAGTTACTTTAATCTGATTAGCATTGTGGAGACCTTGAAAACGTTGTCTTGTTCGGCCTAATGAAGACATCAGGATTCCTTGAGTCCTGATATGACAATGGTCATCTCGGTGAGGAACACTCTCGTCTCTAGTGGCCTTAGTCCGATCGGTTTTCTTGAAGACATCAAGTTTCCTTGCGTCCCAAGATAACTTCGATCATCTCGGTGTGGACACTGTGTAAACATTGTCTTCAATGACTTTGGTCAGATTGGGAGATCAACTCATAGGCTTGCCCTTAAGGAGAGCTTGTCATGAGTGACTTTGGTTAGATCAGGAGATCAGCTCATTGGCTCGCCTTTAACGAGAACTTGTCCATTTTAGTCTAATCGGCGTTGTGGAGACCCTGGAAACATTGTCCTGTTTGGCCTAATGAAGACATTGAGTTTCCTTGCGTCTTGAGATGACTTCGATTATTTCGGTAAGGAAACTGTGTTTATCTTGTGCGCTCGTGGTGATAAATGTTGCAGTCAAATGTTTAAGATAAGTCTAAAAATTCTTTTTTGTTGATCAATAAGTATTACATTAGAAAATGTTTCAAAAGAAAAGAGCTCAAAAGGCCTGTAGTATCTCTGAATGAAATCCCATTTGGATTTAACTAGTTTGCTTTCCTTTTTAAGTATCCTTTCCGTGTTGATCTCTTACTATTATCCCTTTCAGCTTCCCTCTTGACTTTGGCCACCTCCTCGAGGTTAATGAACTTTTCCGATCTGACTTTCAAGTCGTCAAGGTCAGTAAAGGGTTTCTTTACTAAGGAATAAATGAAAAGGCCAAGTCGGAGGGCAGTTGTAACAGAGTGGAGGGCCAAAGATTGGGGAAGCTATCTAATGTTAAAAGGACTTATTGTTGAACAACTTCAAAAAGTTTTTGAGGGCTTCATCTTTCCCCTAATGTAGATTAATGAGGCTTGCAACGATTTTCAGCTGGGTCTTGCTGGATACAAAATGAGCTAGGAACATGATTGCAAGCTTGGAAAAATTAGCTATTGACTTTGGAGGCAAAGAGGAGAACCAAAGAAGAATTGATTTCCTAAGGTTCCCCAGGAACGACCTGCACATGATCGGGTTCGATGCCTTGGTAAGCAGCATGGTCGAAGGCCACTGCAAGCTAGCATGCGACAACGATATGGTTGGAGCTCGCCAGCGATGACGTGATTGGACTATGTCGATGACGATGGTTGTCAGCGGCAATACTTGTTGGAGTATTTTTAACTTTTGCCTTTTAATATTCTAAAAAAATATAAAAAAAAACTCGATGTTTGGAATTGTCAATTTTAAAGTCTAAGCTAAGAATTAATAGTAGTATAAATTAATTTTTTTTTCAATTTTATTGAATTGAACTCAGAATTAAAATTTAAATTCTAATATTAAATAGACAAAGAAAACTAAGACTCTAGTACTACTTTACAATCTCCAAAAATGTTGGCATTTGACAATTGGATTCAAGCTCACAATGAAGTAAACATTTCAGCAAATAGCAGTTTAATTGAAGTGGACAACAACAAAAAGAATGTAAATGCTAATCGTAAACAAAATGGTAAGAAGACACCTGAAATTAGCTTCAAGTTAGGTAGTGGTAAAATTAAAAGTTTGCATGTAAACAATTAATCTAATAACTAACAAATGAAAGATTAAGGTGAAGTGTTGGAGGAATGTTCGTGCACCTCTTCCACACAACACACCCCCAAACTTCACCAAGATCAAAATTATAAAAATCCAATTGGTTAGGTATCAAGGTTGTAATCGTGCGCTTCTTCCACACATCACAACCAAGACGCAACACCAAATTTTATTGCTAAGCAAAGACATATATGGTATTGAAGTAAAGGAAAGACCGTGAGCCTCTTCACACATCCTCACTTCAACCAACCACTACAGATACACTAAAAATTTACCCTTTTTTTTTTTTTAATAAAACAGAAGAATTAAACCTTATCCAAGATGTTGAATAAATGGAAGCTAAAAGGAAAAATTGAATAACATGACAAAAGATATAATAAAACCACAACCAACTTGCGATGAAAAGTCAGACGTCCTAACAAGCATAAGAATTTACAAAGCATCACAATCAATTAGAGTTGTTCAAATAATTATAGCAATCATGAGCTGAAAGAAAACTTCATTCATCCTAATCTAAGACACCAAATGCAACATTCTCAGGAAGGTGAAGCATACAACTAAAAACAAACAGTAATGCATTAAAACAGGAAATGAAAGTAAACAACACAACGACAATGCAAAATGAAGATGACAAAAAAGATGACTCCCTAGTGTAGTGGTGACTAGTCCTCAGCCTCTGTTTCAGCATCCTCCTCTTCGACGACCTCTCCATCACCTGTGAGAAGAAAATAAAAAAAACACAAAGGTGCAAAACACAATGAACAAACCAAAACGTTACCCAATTAGGAAATTAAAAAAGAACAAAACTATGTTAACTCAAACAACTATACTAGTCAAAATTATTCAATGAAAATGTACAAAAGAAAAAAGAAAAGGAAAGGAAGAAAAGAAACTTAGGTTGCCTCCCAAGAAGCAGTCTCGTAATGTCGTTAGCTTGACGTAAATCTAATCTCAATCGGGTCTCAACTCAAGCTTAGGAGGTTTTTCTTTCACCACTTCTTGCTCTTTGAGCTCTTCTTCTTCTCTTTTTATAGGATGTATTAGAATTAGCAATGCTTCTAAAAGATGGACACATTCAAGGATTTTTGAATCCTCTTGACATTTAGGCTCCAAAATTTTGGATTTCACAATAGTTGCTTCTAGTGGACAATGAGGAACCTCTTGCTTGAACACTTCATTAACCAATGGGTCAATAACATCATCTCTAAGGCACTGCTCATGGGATGTTTCATAGCTTTAAATGCATTGAATATTACTTTTTCATCATGCACCCTCAACATTAGCTCTCATTGTTGCACATCAATTAATGCTCTCCTTGTTGCTAGAAAAGGCCTTCCAAGGTGACATTCGCTGTGGTGATGAGATTTTCCTCGACGAATGGGTCGATTCATTGCAGAACAGTGAGGATGAGAAGCTTGGTGCTGTGCTCGTCTGGATTGGCCATCAGCTTCCCATTCCGAGACATTTTTGTGTTCGTCTCTGCAACAAAAGCCCTAGAATTTTGAGTTGAAAGTTATCACTTATCACTGACCTTCTTCAATAGTATATGCAGTTAAGACACAGGTTGCAGATAACAACGCATAAAGAAATCTACATGTAATGGTAAAAAGATATATAGCTATTTACCTAAAAGAAGTGATGATATAATAAAGAATTTGGTGAGATTGAAGATTGCACCATAAATTCAAAAGGTAAAGTACAGATTGCCAGAGAATATTAGAAACTTCAAAAGGAAAACCACCGAACTAGATTCACACACTGAACAATTTAGTTATTACCTTTGTGATGTTGAATTTGGGGAGATTCGGATGAACTTCCAGTAAATTGAAGCAAAAATGAGAGAGAACTAAGAGGCAAAACGTGAAAGCTTTAAAATCAATTATAAATGCAAAGGGTCCTAGGTTGAAGATAAATTCAAATTAAGGAACCAAAAATTCTCAAACCATGAATTCCAATTCCAAAATCTCTCACCTCTCACCCTCTGCACCTTCTTTCTGAATTTGATTTCGGACTTTTGCTTGAGTTGAATTTGATCGATTCTAATCAGCACATCGAATTTGATTTTGAACATTTACTGGAGTTGAATCGGAGGCTGGGAGTAGTTCTCATAGCTCAGCGAAAAATGGCGCGAGAAACTGCATATCTAAGGGTTTTGTGGAATGTATAAATGCAAGTGAAATGATGCATTTAGCGATGGTTAATTTGACTGCAGTTAATAACCATTTCTTTTGTAGTGAAACCCGGTTATATGAACAGAATTGTCCAGATTAGAACTTAACTGCAGTAAAATAAACTTGTCTGTACTTCTCTTTCAGCATTTATTGAATTATTTGGTTGCATGGATATTTAGTGTATCACACTTCTAGTCATTATAAACTACTCAAACTACTTTCAATATTTTTCTTTTCCACATTATGTTAGATGAAGTTTTATATAGATCAGCCTCTACACTTTTTGTCTCCGCTAAGGATTATAAGTAGAGTCGCATCTATAACTTCAAACTAAATTAGCAGAGCATTCGTATTGCCTTTACAGTTGTAAGGAAATGTTGCCTCAATATTCCCTTATACTTTTCCAATGTATGTTATATATATAATCCACTATTCTAGAGAATTTCATTATTTTTTTAGAGTTACCTCTTTAAAGATCACAAGGAAAAAAAAAGCATAGAAGAGTTTAATCCCAAAGCCATTAAACAGTGACCAAAGGGGCATTTTCCCACTGAGCTCACAAATGGAAAATCATGTCTAGTGAAGAGGAGACAGTTCAATGTTTCATATTCTCCAAAAAAAATAAAAATAAACTGGTATGTATAGTACTAGCCTTGAAGTGGACCTTTATGATTAATTTGCAATAATAATTTTCTCTTCTCTCTTTAGCAATAGTAAAAACAAAAATTCAATGGTTGGAGCGTAGTTGTGGTTAATGATGGACAAAAAAGAAAACATTGATCTTTTCCAAGTTACAAATGTAATTATTTGTGAAGGTATTTTATATCCCCCACAAAGAAAAAAAAAAAATACTTGTGAAGGTAAATTGCTACTCAAGACAGAATGCGAGTCAACAAAGATTTCACTCTAGAAGCTTGTCTACAGGAAAAACACAAAATCAATATTAATTTGCATCGTAGGGGCAGTAGGACCATTTTGGAAATCAAAGAAGTGAACCTGATATTATCGTCATCGGATGAACCTTTGTTGCAACCAGCTTTTCTGCCTCTCTTAAAAGTTCCCCCAGCTAACCCAAAAGTTGTTGTTCCATAGTGATGTAAATATGTCGCTTCGGTCCGTTTACGTCTTCTAGTGATATATCGTGGGTTAAATAGAGTGAGTGAAAATTGTTTGTGTAGTTAGAAATTAATTAGTTTGACTAGTATTATATTAATGTGGGTTTAAAAAGTTGGTCGGAGAAATTTTTTTTAATTTGTAAATTTTGAAATAAATTTAATTTTAATAATTTTAAATTAAATATTATATTATATAAACATAATATTGAATATTTTTATCTCATCTAAAGAGTTAAAAGAGAATTTAAACAAATAAATAACATAAATTTATAAAGTTTGACGAATATATTTATGTATAGATTGTTAATTATGTAATTACTAACATGTACAGTACGTTTAATTTGTACTTTTTTTTTAAAAAAAGTGTTTAATTAACTTTTAAATTAAAATTCTTTTTGGTATAAATAAGTTAAAACTTAAAAAAAATTATACAAACGGCTGGCAAACCCTACAAATTAACCAATTTAATTCACAAATTAAACGAGTCAATACAAAATTATACACATTTTTATTAATCACTAATTTTAAAACTTAACTAGCACATCTTATATAAATAAACTGACTAGCCAACGAGTTACATCATTTTCCAGTCTTATCCATGAACAACTTCATCATCTTAAACTTTTGATATATATATATATATATATATATATATATATATATATATATAAGACACATGAAGGATTATCTTATTATCTAATTTAGATATTTACATTGCAAGGACAATTCCACATTAATGGTCTCATCAGTATTTGGAATTTGTGGATACACATGACAGACTCAACGAATGCTAAAAATAGGATATGGCCACATGGTTAATATTAAAATGCGAGTACCCAAATCCTTGCCACGCTAAATATACCGATCTGTAGCATACGCCACTGACAAATTATTTAAAAAAAAAAGCCTGCCTATGTATTCTCCAGTGGTGCAAGAGCATTTATGGACAAAGTCCAAGAACCATCTAATGAGTTGGCCCAAATTCATCGTGTGTCCATTTGCTGTCAGGAAGTCAGACTAAGGCCTGTTTTCACTTCAATGTTTGGACAACCAGCCCAAGCCCAAATATGGCCCAAGACTTAGGCTCTGGATGTCTTCTTTCAGATGAATCAATCTTCACTTAATTTTGATTACTATTGAATTAACTAAGATATTTTCTTTACTGGCTGTCAGTAGAATCTTAGTTAAAGTCAGCATTTAAAATTTAATGGAATGGAATGACTCTTGAAACTTCTGTCTGCTAGCTAAGCACAAAATTAGTCATTTAATTTCTCAATTTACTATTTTTGGAGGGGTGTTCTAAGGTTTTTTAGTTTTTATTTTTTATTTTTTGGGTTCTCAAAAGTTTAGGGAAATGGAGGTTGTTCAATTCTAAAGTCAGAGAGTATGCCACAAATCTCAGCAAGGACTTATAATGATGTTTACAGATTACCAGTTCCAAGGATATCTACTTATATGTTTATCATGTATTATGTAAAGAGACTTTTGGGGTGATTATTTTGAGGAACTTCAAGAGCCTTTTCTTTGGTAGATTCCAACGTAGTGAATTTTATCATAGTATTTCTGTATTTCTTTGGTGAATTCCAAACAGTAGTGAGTGCATCTTGCTATGTATCTCTAAGTTTGTGGATTTCTTAGGATGTTGAACTTCTATTTATCCTAAACATATATTTCAATTTTCATTCCTGTCAGACATCAATTTGTTCGAGTTGGTTCAAGGCCTTCCCTTAGGACTGGCATGGGGAGTTTCTTAGTTCAATATCTTAACTTCCTTCTTGTTTCGGAATCATTGTCATCCAAGTCTTCTACAGTGAGAGATATTCTTGATGTTAGTTTTGTGCTCATTCATAAACTTGAACAATCATTTCACATTTCCTCTCTCCAAAATCTGATATCATCCACCAATTAGCCAACTTAGTCAGAACAAAACAAAAATGATAAGGATACCCACAAGGACTTTAGCAGCCGGGTTATCAATATGGAGGGACTTCAAGATTGTAGCACCATCATTAGTAGCTGTAACTTCACGTCCTCTGCCTGTTGATAGCAAAATTTTATCCTGTAGTTATCACATCCCAAGATATAAATTAGTTAGGAGTAGAAAATGAAGTCATTTATCATCACACTCAATCTGTTCAGTAAATGAGTGAAGCGAAGAGATTTTACCATTCCCTTTGGCCCTAAAGTTGTCTTCACCAAGTCAGCGATTTCCACGGTGCCAATAAAATGATGCCTGAGCAGAAACAAATCGTGCAACATATGTAGTTGGGTACTGGAGTAATGCCCAAAGTCGTATATATACAATGGACAATGCATGGGGGAAAAAAAGCTTACCATTCTTGCCCGTTCACCTTTTTCATTAGTGGCTTCGTCTTTAAGAATTTTATCTACCTATTAGCATTCACAAAGTAAAGCAATTTCCAAAGAAAGAAAAACGAGTAACGAAAAAAAAAAAAACTAACACTCACTCGGGGACGTAGAACAATGAGGAGTGACGCCGGCCACCATGGCCGGCGGGGGCTGGGCAGAAGGCGGTAGTGAGAGAGTGGAGATGCGAGAACGATAAGGACTGTAACTTGGCTGTTTTGGTGAGAGGGATAATGGGTTTCCAGATTATACCATTCAAACACCATCATTTTTTGCCATAAATGTAGACATTTAGTATTATTATCAACATTGGGTGTAATATTATCAACAAGGTTGACATATTTAAGAAAAAGTGACTAGTTATTTCTTAACAGTTAATAACACAAGTGGTAATAGGAGTGTAACATGCCGCATAGTGCTTGGAGATTTGGGGTTTTAGGGTTTACGCTAATTAAGTTCCATGTAGGACATCTATTTGACCTCTATGAATGAAAAAATGTGCTACATATTCATATAGCGTGTCACTTCAGACTTCCTGTAACGGTTTCCTCACAAACCGTCACTGAAAAACTAACTTGATGTCTTTTTATAAGACTGAGGGAGTAAATTGATGTCAAAATTATTGAAATACTATACTGATCATAATACTTATATCTTTATCTTTGAAGAATATTTTAGTCAAAATAATCCAAAAGATAAAGGTATAATATGATAATGAACCATTTGTTGGAGTAATGTGGTCACCGTGAGGGTCTCTGCTATTAGATATTATAGGACCCTATTTGCTGCCGACATCTGCATTTGATGCTACATACGCCATTACGCGGCTCTGCTACTAGCCAAACTAGGGAAAGTTGCATTAGCTTGCATAGGTAATACTCCCAGTATTCACTTGTGAAGCGAAACTATAGACAAGTTTATTGGATGTTCAAAAATATTCTGCCATGCGTGCAGTACAGTATTGCATTCCATTATCCCCATATGAAGCAAAACTTTGGACATCCTTCTTGGAAGCATATAAATCTTCTAAGCCTATACTCTTAATTCCACTATCCACTTGTGAAACAAAACTAAGGACATCCTTATTGGATGCAGATAAATCTACTATGGTTCTACTCTTAATCTTATTATCCACTTGCGAAGCAAAATTATGGACATCCTTATTGGATGAAAATAAATCTACTAAGGTTCTACTCTTAATTTTATTATCCACCTTCGAAGCAAAACTATGGATATCCCTATTGGAATCGAAAATATGGATATTTTCACCAAATATCAATTCGGTCAATTGACGACTCTCAATTCCACTATCTACTTGAGAAGTAAAAGTAGGGATATTTGTTTTGACAAAGCTACTTCCACGGCTACTTTTCCATTGGGATGGTTGATGATTCATTTGCGAAGAATGCCCCTCACGCATGCTTTTCAATCGGGCATTGAGCTGGCTTGAGGTAATTGGTTGTTGGGATGTTTGAGGATTCATTTGTGTAGAATGCCCCTCACGCATACTTTTCAATCGGGCATTGAGCTGGCTTGAGGTAATTGGTTGTTGAGATGTTTGAGGATTCATTTGCGTAGAATGCCCCTCATGCATACTTTTTAATTGGGCATTAAGTTGGCATGAGGTAATTAGTTGTTGGGATGTTTGAGGATTCATTTGCGTAGAATGCCCCTCATGCATACTTTTCAATCGGGCATTCAGCTGGCTTGAGGTAATTGGTTGTTGGGATGTTTGAGGATTCATTTGCGTAAAATGCCCCTCACGCATACTTTTCAATCGGGCATTGAGCTGGCTTGAGGTAATTGGTTGTTGGGATGTTTGAGGATTCATTTGCGTAGAATGCCCCTCACGCATACTTTTTAATTGGGCATTGAGTTGGCATGAGGTAATTGGTTGTTGGGATGTTTGAGGATTCATTTGCGTAGAATGCCCATGAGGTAATTGGTTGTTGGGATGTTTGAGGATTCATTTGCGTAGAATGCCCCTCACACATACTTTTCAATCGGGCATTGAGCTGGCTTGAGGTAATTGGTTGTTGGGATGTTTGAGGATTCATTTGCGTAGAATGCCCCTCACGCATACTTTTTAATTGGGCATTGAGTTGGCATGAGGTAATTGGTTGTTGGGATGTTTGAGGATTCATTTGCGTAGAATGCCCCTCACGCATACTTTTCAACCGGGCATTCAGCTGGCTTGAGGTAATTGGTTGTTGGGATGTTTGAGGATTCATTTGAGTAAAATGCCCCCTGATTTGAGGTAATTGGTTATTGGGATGTTTGAGGATTCATTTGAGTAGAATGCCCCTCATGCATACTTTCCAATAAGGCACTGAGCTGGCTTGAGGAAATTGATTGTTGTTATTGGGAGGTTTGAGGATTCATTTGAGTAGAATGCCCCTCACGTGTATCTTCTGCAATGGCACAAAGCTCGCTTGAGGTAATTAAATGGGGTGGCCGTTGAGAGGATTGCTTATTCATTTGAGTAGAATATCCCTCACACATACTTATAGTAACGAAGGGGACTTGGTAGGAGAGGGTACAATGCATTGATCAATCAGAGTGAAGTCTTGTTAATGCTCTCAAAGCGTTAGTTGAGTTGCCTGTAATTATTAATTTTTTTTCTTATAAAAGGAAGTATATAAAGAATGACTAAGGATGTCATAGTCTTTCCTCGCAATTGCATAAACAACTAATTTTCTCCAAACAAGAAAGCAATAGTGCTTCTGTTTATATGAATATTTTCAAATACGTGTTGACGAAACATGATTTAATGTCGCAGCCTAATTCCCTCTTTTATCTATATATATATATATATATAAAAGAGGAAGAGTCTGTTCTTAATTGTTAAATTTAGAAAAACGCGTTCAAATATTGTAAGAAATTTGTAGTAAATGAGAACTTTGCCTTTTCACGATACTCGCGTTCTTCACGAAAGCGGAACCCAATTTCCTTGAATCTTCTATTGAAAATACTTTCTGGGTTTCCACTTGTGTAGGGCATCATATATATATATATATATATAAGAGGAAGAATCTGTTCTTAATTGTTAAATTTAGAAAAACGCGTTCAAATATTGTAAGAAATTTGTAGTAAATGAGAACTTTGCCTTTTCACGATACTCGCGTTCTTCACGAAAGCGGAACCCAATTTCCTTGAATCTTCTATTGAAAATACTTTCTGGGTTTCCACTTGTGTAGGGCATAGGGGTGCTCTGCATTTAATTTAAAGCTATAACCATGAATAAATAATTGAAGATTAAATTTTAAAATATTTTATATTAAGGCCCATTATTGTCTAAATTAGTACTTTTTTTGTTTTTTGTTTTTTCAGAAAAGTTTAAATGTGTGTTTGGATTAAATTTTGTAAACTTTATTTTGAATGAACTAGATTTTACAAACTTGATTTTAGTTAGAAATGAGTTTGAGTGAAGTGATTTATGTTTAAAAATCTTTATCTGAAAATTGAATTTGTTAAATGAATGTTGCTTGGATAATGTTGATAAAAATCACATTTGAATTAGTAGTTACCAAAAAGGGTACAAGTTATTTTGAATTAGATTGTTAATAAATTGATGTTAATTAAAAATATTTATTATAAATAAATTAATGGCAAAAGAATTTTTTTAAAAAGTTAAGTTTGCTTGAAATATTGTAAAATAAAATCACTTGGAATATAATTACAATAATATTTTAAAAAATTATTAAGTTATATTTACTTAAATATTATTAAAATAATAATATAATATCAAATTACAAAAGTATTTCTGTCAGTACACATAAACGGATTTTCTTTCATCACAAAAGTAGTAAATATTGCTTTTGTTTAAATCACGTTCAGGATAAAAATCTCATTTATTTTTTTCAACTAGAATTTCATTTAAACATGTTAACATGAGCTCGAAATCACATTTGACCTTACAACCATGGATTTGAGGTGGATGCAAATACACTTCCACCCTAAATTGGTACTTGTTTACACTATCATGTTGCTCGAAATACAAGATAGTTATCAGTTTCTAATGTTATGCACTTTATTTATTTTGTATAATACAGTTTATTTTTTTATATTAAATATAATCAACAATTCACAAATATAAAATAACTCATCGTTGAATACTGTTTGCCTATTAAAATAATATGATATCGATGTAATTTCCCTTCTTTGTCATCTTCATCCGATATTGCCAAGATAGCGAAGGATTATGTTAAAGGATAGACCTTCATTTTACCCAATGGAGAATAAATCTCATAATTTTCTGAACACTCACATAATTAAACATATATAAATCATCTGAAAAAGCAGTCATATATAGCTGAAGAAGAAATAGAATAGATCGAATACTCAAAGCTTCACCACCATATTTATTTAACTCGGGTTAGTAGTTAACTCGATTAGGGTATTGAGATAATGAATTACTAATTTAATTAGTAAATTATTGGTCGAATTGCATAAAATAAATAAATTTTTAAATATATATATATAATAATATTTATCATTATAAATAACTAAAATATTTTTATTTTAAAAAAAATAATAACCTTAAAAAAAAAAGAGTATAACTCTTAATTTATAAAAGAAAAGCTCTAATATTTTCTTTGAAATACTAATAACTTAGAAAATAAGTTTTTTTTTTAAAAAATTAGGATCAACACAACGTAGATCTCGAAAAAGTATATAAAATAGACATATAATTAGTCTAAATCAAACAAACGAGTCAAAAGTTATGACTTCTCAAAATTTAAGAATTTTCTTTTTTTAAATTTTATGACTTGACCGGATCATCGGTTTTCGACTCAAATTGGCCTAGTCAAACCAGGTTACACTGATTCCGAAATATATCTGATCCAACTAATCACCCAAACAAATTACTTAACCGACTGGTTTAGTCTGATTATTACGGTTTTAATAACTATGTTCACCACTGTAAACGATGTCGTAATCCCCGAGAGCAAGATCTGGGCAATCAAATTTCACTCATAAGCTCTTACCAACATATTTTTTTCTAGTATAAATTATTTGTCTTTATCAATATAGTTCGACATATGATTTTGTTAAGAACTGGCACGTAATTTATATATATATATATATATATATATATATATATATATATATACACTAAATCTCAAGTCTGAACTAATTAAAATTAATTGAAAGTATAGATAGATAATAGTAATGGAAATTTAATTAAAGATATTTTTGAAAATTAAAATTCTAATTAATCCTATAAGGTGTGAATAAATAATAATTAATGAATGTCAATAATTTTACTCATAAATTAAACTCATCTAATATCAATTAAACTGATTTACGAAATTGATTTTGCCAACTCTAATTGTTAATTTAAAAACGTATATAAGGAATAATTAAGGCTTGTTTGGGGTGGTTGTAAGTTTTCTATTTTTGATTTTATTAAAAGTTAAATTTGACAACAAAATATGTTTGGGTAGAATAAAGTTCAAATTGATTTTTTACTTAATTTTAAAACAGTTTTTTTTAAGGCACAAAATCATAAAAATAAGTTTTGTGATTTTTGATTCAATTTTTATCTTAAAATTATGTTTTCTCTCTTGTGCCCCTTCACATATCTCTTTTGTGCTCTTCACCATCTCTCTCTGCCCCTTCACCAATAAGTTTTGGTTTCTAATTCTATTGATGTAAAATGACTCATGAGATAATAATATCAATTCTGGTAATTGTAATTTCATTTACTTTTCTTACATTTTCCAGCAAATTGTGAAATTACTTATCCTGCAGTAGTTAGGAACATTATTGGTTCGTTTAACATTTTTGCTTTGTAATTATTAGTTAGTTTATGATGTTTTGTGCTATAATTTTCATTCCATGATGTACTTTGTCAATTAGTTTGTTAGATATAAAAATAACTCGTATTTTTAAGACAACTTTATTATATGACAAATGAGAATAAAGCGGTTGAAGATGACGTTGTTGAGATTATAGCAACTAAAAAAGATATATGGCCACAAAATGTTGAATCTCATTTCATAGCTTTATTGGATGAAGAAGTTAAGAAGGGTAATAGACAGACAACTACTTTTACAAAGGTAGCATAGAAACATATCAAGGAAGAGCTAAAAACAAAATTTGTCAAGGAATATACAATAGAGCAATTTAAGAACAAATACAATCAGTTAAGAGGAAAATGGAAAGATTTTACTAATTTGATTAAAATGGAGACATGTGTATGATGGATATTTATATAAGCATTATAATTATTTTTATTATTATGTTTATGTTTGAATTAAGACATGTGTATGATTGATATTTATATAAGCATTATAATTATTTTTATTATTATATTTATGTTTGGATTAAGACATGTGTATGATGGATATTTATATAATCATGTTTATTATTTTTATTATTATTGTTGTTATTGTTGTTGATCCTACTACTTATGATTACCATTTTTATTATTTTTATAGTTTTATAATATTTATTTTTGTTGTCAAAATTTATATTATTTATTTTTAATTTTTTTCAAGACTTAATTGTTTTATTGTCATTTTTAATTAAAGAGAGTGGCTTGACTAAAAAAAAAAAAACTAAAACTCAAAACTTAGAACTGAAATTAGATTTGGATTTTGAAAATTTCAAAACATAAAATCAAAAACCACCCCAAACAAGGTTTAAGGATGTCAAAGTCTGACCATCATTAATTGCAAATAATTTTTTTTATAAAATTTACCAAAGAAGTATATGTAATGAATGATAGGATTGATACCAATAATCATATTAATAGTAGTAGTAAGTAAGCTACTTTTAAATTCACGTAGTTTAATTTTATCAATTATTAAAACGTTGAAAAACAATCATGTCTCTAAAAAGTGGCCTAAAATATTGTTCCGGATTGAGTCTGTGTCGTGAAATAGGCTTTTGAGGAGATAAACACGATGACACCTTTCCCACGAATAGGTACAATTAAACAATATAAAATTGTTAAAAATAAATTAATTTAATTTTGATAATTTTCTTTTATATTATTATATAATCATGTTTAAGAACATCATCTAAGAAAACTTGATTATGATAACAAAAAATTGAAAAACCAAATTATTTTAATGACATGATAAGATATAATTAGATGATAATGTAAAAAGTAAAAACTTTAGTTAAGTTACTTAGTATCTATTATTAAAAAATATTGCACTGAATTTACACGTACTCTTATGCAACTAATTAGGTAAAAGTCACGTACAACTTCTATTTTGATACATAATCGCATATATCGTGTTTGGAATTTTTAAAATATGAAACAGTTTTGATTTGAATTGAATTAATTTAGGAGTCAATTCTTGCGTTTAAAATTTATTATAAAAGGTAAGATTTAAATTAATTTACAAATCAAATTTTATGTTTGGAATACCTTAAAAAAGAGTGGAATTCATTTCATTTAAGTAATTTACTTAATTATCCTTAACTTAGAACATGTAAAATAAGTAAATTATTAAGAGTAAAATTTTCAATTCAAATAATTTAAACTAAACTAAAATAAAATCTACTCAAATCCAACTAAAGACACATAACTTATATCAAAAGAATTTTAAAATTAAATCAATTCCAATTTTATAAATTTCCAAAAAAAATCATTTATAAATTAAATCAATTTCTAAAAATTGTTGTTCGAAGTCATGTGCTACATTTTAGTTGGGCAGACGAAGGTCGGATTTTGAGCACTATTTTTTTAAACACTGATAACTCTCAACTTGTAGAGGTGCAGTTAAGGAACATTACAAATAATAAAATAAAATTATAGAGTAGTATGCTAATTAAAATCAAAAGATTTGGGAAGGGGAAGAAGTCTAATTGGACTAATTGATGAAGGTAAAAGAAATGATACTAAGCTATGTTTTCTCATGTTACGTATTTTTAACTTTTTTGGTTGTACCCAATATCTGACTTTTAATTAGGAAGATTAAGCCCATGTTTGGTTTTGGGTTTTTTTTTTTGGAGAGAATAATCGTTTTTTTAATTAAAAGTTGTTTTATGTAAATTCTATCTTATTTGTTTTAAGTGTGTAAAATTAATTATAAGTTAAAATTATTTTTTCATAACTAAAAATAATTTTTTAAATTTTTTTTTATTTTAAGCTTTTAATTATTTAATTTTAGATTATTTCAAAAGCTTTAAAAGAGAAATATCTATTTATTCTCAACCAAATAATTTTTTCAATTATTTTATATATCTTTTGATAATTTAATATATAAAAACGATATTTTTATACAATCCAAACAAAACTCTTTATTATAAAATCGATTATGAATTCATATATCCAAACATAAATTAATTTTCTCATAATCGATTTTTAACATAATCTTTTTTCTACAGCTAATTCAAATACACACTACAACTTTTTTTACCGGGTACATTAAACATTAAGAATTGTGAAAATATGCATACATTATTTTTGCTACATCTTAGAAAAAGCTTTTTTCTATTCAAAAAGCGAAGTAACATTAATAATTGTGAAGGCTCTCACATGTATGACAACTACAATGCATTGATCAATCAGAGTGAAGTCTTGTTAATGCTCTCAACGCGTTAGTTTAGTTGCCTGTAATTATTAATTTTTTTTTCTTATAAAAGGAAGTATATAAAGAATGACTAAGGATGTCATAGTCTTTCCTCGCAATTGCATAAACAACTAATTTTCTCCAAACAAGAAAGCAATAGTGCTTCTGTTTATATGAATATTTTCAAATACGTGTTGACGAAACATGATTTAATGTCGCAGCCTAATTCCCTCTTTTATATATATATATATATATATATATATATATATATATAAGAGGAAGAGTCTGTTCTTAATTGTTAAATTTAGAAAAACGCGTTCAAATATTGTAAGAAATTTGTAGTAAATGAGAACTTTGCCTTTTCACGATACTCGCGTTCTACACGAAAGCGGAACCCAATTTCCTTGAATCTTATATTGAAAATACTTTCTGGGTTTCCACTTGTGTAGGGCATAGGGGTGCTCTGTATTAAATTTAAAGCTATAACCATGAATAAATAATTGAAGATTAAATTTTAAAATATTTTATATTAAGGTCCATTATTGTCTAAATTAGTACTTTTTTTGTTTTGTTTTTTTGCTGAGAAGTTTAAATGTGTGTTTGGATTAAATTTTGTAAACTTCATTTTGAATGAACTAGATTTTGCAAACTTGATTTTAGTTAGAAGTGAGTTTGACTGAAGTGATTTATGTTTAGAAACCTGTATCTGAAAATTGAATTTGTTAAATGAATGTTGCTTGGATAATGATGATAAAAATTACTTTTGAATTAGTAATTACCAAAAAGCATACAAGTTATTTTGAATTAGATTGTTAATAAATTGATGTTAATTAAAAAGATTTATTATAAAAAATTTGATGACAAAAGAATTTTTTTTAAATGTTAAGTTTGCTTAGAATATTGTAAAATAAAATCGCATTGAATATAATTACAATAATATTTTAAAAAATTATTAAGTTATATTTACTTAAATATTATTAAAATAATAATATAATATCAAATTATAAAAGTATTTCTATCAGTACACACAAACAGATTTTCTTTCATCGCAAAAGTAGCAAATATTGCTTTTGCTTAAACAACGTTTAAGATGAAAATCTCATATACTTTTTTCAACTAAAATTTCATCCAAACATGTTAACATGAGCTCGAAACCACATTTGACCTTACAAACATGGATTTGAGGTGGTTGCAAATACACTTCCACCCTAAATTGGTACTTGTTTACACTATCATGTTGCTCCAAATACAAGATAGCTATCAGTTTCTAATGTTATGCACTTTATTTATTTTGTATAATACAGTTTATTTTTTTATATTAAATATAATCAACAATTCACAAACATATAATAAACTCATCGTTGAATACTGTTTGCCTATTAAAATAATATGAATATCAATGTAATTTCCCTTCTTCGTCATCTTCATCCGATATTGCCAAGATAGCAATGACGAAAGATAATGTTAAAGGATAGACCTTCATTTTACCCAATGGAGAATAAATCTCATAATTTTCTGAACACTCGCATAATTAAACATATATAAATCATCTGAAAAAGCAGTTATATATAGCTGAAGAAGAAATAGAATAG
Source organism: Styphnolobium japonicum (assembly GCA_023212625.1). NCBI lineage: Eukaryota > Viridiplantae > Streptophyta > Magnoliopsida > Fabales > Fabaceae > Styphnolobium > Styphnolobium japonicum. The sequence goes on along the minus strand of JALBWW010000007.1, from coordinate 12,436,227 downwards.
ATCGATTACTCAAAGCTTCACCACCATATTTATTTAATTCGGGCAAGTAGTCGACTCGGTTAGGGTATTAAGATAATGGGTCACTGATTTAATTAGTAAATTATTAGTCGAATCGCATAAAATAAATAAACTTTTAAATATATATATATACACACACTATATATAATGATATTTATCATTATAAATAACTAAAGTATCTTTATTTTAAGAGAAATGATGACCTTTAAGAAAAGAAAAAGAGTATAACTCTTAATTCATAAAAGAAAAGCTCTAATATTTTCTTTGAAATGTTAATAACTTAGAAAATAAGTTTTTTTTTAAAAAAATTAGGATCGACATGACGTAGATCTCGAAAAGTTATATGAAATAGACATATAATTAGTCTAAATTAAACAAACGTATCAAAAGTTAAGACTTCTCAAAATTTACGAGTTTTTTCGTTAAATTTTATGACTTAACCAGATCATCAATTTTCAGCTCAAGCTGACCAGCCAAACCAGGTCACACTAATTTTGAGACATATCCAATCTAACTAATTACCCAAACGAATTACTTAACCAGCCAGTCTAGTCTGATTATTACGGTTTTAATAACTATGTTCACCACTGTAAACGATGTCGTAATCCCCGAGAGCAAGATCTGGGCAATCAAATTGAGCTAGAGCCCTTGGTACTATCTTTTATTTATTTTTGCATATGAAATCATCCGTAAAAATAAATTCACTCATAAGCTCTTACCAACATATTTTTTCAGTATAAACAAAGTTATTTGTCTTTATCAATATAGTTCGACATATGATTTTGTTAAGAACTGCCATGTAATTTATATATATATATATATATATACTAAATCTCAAGTCTGAACTAATTAAAATTAATTGAAAGTATAGATAGATAATAGTAATGGAAATTTCTTAATTAAAGATATTTTAAAAAATTAAAATTCTAATTAATCCTATAGAGTGTAAATAAATAATAATTAATGCATGTGAATAATTTTGCTCATAAATTAAACTCATCTAATATCAATTAAATTGATTTACGAAATAGAACACTAATCATAGGAAAAAGAAGGACTGATCTTGGAATAAATGAAAGCATGGACAATATATTGCCGACTCTAATTGTTAATTTAAAAACGTATATAAAGGCTATGTTTGGAGGTGGTTGTAAGTTTTTTGTTTTTGATTTTATTAAAAGTTAAATTTGATAACAAAATATGTTTGGGTAGAATGAAGTTTAAATTGATTTTTTACTTAATTTTAAAACAGTTTTCTTTTAAGGTACGAAACTATAAAAATAGGTTTTATGATTTTTGTTTCAATTTTTATCTTAAAATTATGTTTTCTTTCTTGTGCTCCTTCACATTTTTCTTTTGTGTTCTTCACCATCTCTCTCTGCCCTTTCTGGTTTCTAATTCTATTGATGTAAAATGACTCACGAGATAATAATATCAATTTGGTAATTGTGGTTTCATTTACCTCTCTTATATTTTCCAACAAATTATGAAATTACTTATCTTGCAGTAGTTAAGAATATTATTGGTTCGTTTAACATTTTTGCTTCGTAATTATTAGTTGGTTTATGATGTTTTGTGTTACAATTCTCATTCCATGATGTACTTTCATGTCAATTAGTTTGTTAGATATAAAAATAACTTGCATTTTTAAGACAACTTTATTATATGGAAAATGAGAATGAAGCGGTTAGAGATTACGTGATTGAGATTATAGCAACTAAAAAAGATATATAACCACAAAATGTTAAATCTCATTTCATAACTTTATTGGATGAAAAAGTTAAGAAGGATAATAGACAGACAACTACTCTTACAAAGGCGGGATAGAAACATATCAAGGAAGAGCTAAAAACAAAATTTGTTAAGGAATACACAATGGAGCAATTTAAGAACAAATACAATCAGTTAAGAGGAAGATGAAAAATTTTTAGTAATTTGATTAAAATGGAGACATGTGTATGATGGATATTTATATAAGCATTATAATTATTTTTATTATTATGTTTATGTTTGAATTAAGACATGTGTATGATGGATATTTATATAAACATTATAATTATTTTTATTATTATATTTATGTTTGGATTAAGACATGTGTATGATGGATATTTATATAATCATTTTTATTATTTTTATTATTATTGTTGTTATGGTTGTTGATCCAACTACTTAATTATGATTACTATTTTTATTATTTTTATAATTTTATAATATTTATTTTTGTTATCAAAATTTATATTATTTATATTTAATATTTTAAGTATTTTTATTTTTTTTCCAGACTTAATTATTTTGTTGTCATTTTTATTTATTTTTATGTGTTAATATTTTTTTAATATTAGGTGAATTTATAGTAATGCGAAGTAAAGAGATTGGCTTGATTAAAAAAAAAACTAAAACTCAAAATTGAAATTAAATTTGGATTTTAAAAATTTTAAAACATAAAATCAAAAACCACCTCAAACAAGGCCTAAGGATGTCAAAGTCTGTCCATCATTAATTGCAAATAATTTTTTTTTATAAAATTTACCAAAGAAGTATATGTAATGAATGATAGGATTGATACCAATAAGCATTGAGTGTAGTAATAAGTAAGCTACACTTCTTATGTGAGAATACAAGTTCGAGTCCTGGAGCAAACAATTATTAGGAATGCCTCTTATCGCGACCATATTCAAATGAGATTAGCTTTGAAGCACACAATTGTTAGGAGGGCTTCTTATTGCAACCATATCTTAATGAGATTAGTCTCATAGTGTTATTAGTCTCTATGACACTCTCAAAACCATAAAAAAAAAAATGAATGACAGGATTGGCCAATTCATTTTGCTGATTATAACTTGTAAGCAATTTTCGAACAGGAAGAACAATATATCGTGCTCAAATTTTCAATTATAGAATGACTTGGGACGGCAAGTCCCTGCCTGACTATTAAACAAATAATCATATTTATGAAATGCCAAAAAGAAAATTACTTTAAATTTAATTAATAAATTGCATGTTGATAAAAGCCTATGCCCTCCAGGTCACACAATGATAAGGCTTTGCCTGGCCGACAGCCTGTGCATGGCCACCATGTACTTTTTGTTTAATAACATTTAAATTACATATCATTGAAAATAATTGAACAAAAAAAATATGTCGATTTTATATGCTTGTTAGAACTGGCCTTCATCAAAGGAGAGTACTTCCAACCAGCTAGACTAATTTTTTTCTACTGTTGACCCTTTAGATTATTGTCATATTCAACATTGTTGTTTTTTGTTTGATAGATAAAAAAAAAGTTTAATAGCAAGAAATGTCCTCTCATTCTAAGATTAAGATATATTATAAACTTTAATAATAACTTATAATAATATTTATAAATAATTTATTTATAAAAAATTATCACTAACTGAATACTTTTAAATTCACGTAGTTTAATTTTATCAATTATTAAAACGTTGAAAAACAATCATGTCTCTAAAAAGTGGCCTAAAATATTGTTCCGGATTGAGTCTGTGTCGTGAAATAGGCTTTTGAGGAGATAAACACGAAGACACCTTTCCCACGAATAGGTACAATTAAACAATATAAAATTGTTAAAAATAAATGAATTTAATTTTGATAATTTTCTTTTACATTATTATATAATCATGTTTAATATATCATTCAAGAAAACTTGACTATGAAAACAAAAAACTGAAAAACCAAATTATTTTAATAATATGATAACATATAATTAGATGATAATGTAAAAAGTAAAAACTTTAGTTAAGTTAATTACTTAGTATCTATTATTAAAAAATATTGCACTGAATTTACACATACTCTTATGCAACTAATTAGGTAAAAGTCACGTACAACTTCTATTTTGATACATAATCGCATATATCGTGTTTGGAATTTTTAAAATATGAAACAGTTTTGAGTTGAATTGAATTAATTTAGAAGTTAATTCTTGTGTTTAAAATTTATTATAAAAGGTAAGATTTAAATTAATTTACAAATCAAATTTTATGTTTGAAATATCTTAAAAAGAAGTGGAATTCATTTCATTTAAGTAATTTACTTAATTACCCTTACTTAAAACATGTAAAAAAGTAAATTATTAAGAGTAAAATTTTCAATTCAAATAATTTAAACGAAACTAAAATAAAATCTACTTAAATTCAACTAAATACACATAACTTATATCAAAAGAATTTTAAAATTAAATCAATTCCAATTTTATAACTTTCCAAAAAAAAATCATTTATAAATTAAATCAATTTCTAAAAATTGTTGTTCGAAACACACTTCATATAGTCATGTGCTACATTTTAGTTGGGCAGACGAAGGTCGGATTTTGAGCACTATTTTTTTAAACACTGATAACTCTCAACTTGTAGAGGTGCAATTAAGGAACATTACGAATAATAAAATAAAATTATAGAGTAGTATGCTAATTAAAATCAAAAGATTCGGGAAAGGGAAGAAGTCTAATTGGACTAATTGATGAAGGTAAAAGAAATGATACTAAGCTATGTTTTCTCATGTTACGTATTTTTAACTTTTTAGGTTGTACCCAATATCTGACTTTTAATTAGGAAGGTTAAACCCATGTTTGGTTTTGCTTTTTTTTTTTTTTTTGGAGGGAATAATGTTTTTTTTAATTAAAAGTTGTTTTATCTAAAATCTATTTTGTTTGTTTTAAGTGTGTAAAATTGATTATAAGTTAAAATTATTTTTTCATAACTAAAAATAAATTTTTTAAAAAAGCTTTTATTTTAAGCTTTTAATTATTTAATTTCAGATTATTTCAAAAGCTTTAAAAGAGAAATATCTATTTATCCTCAACCAAATAACTTTTTCAATCATTTTATATATCTTTTGGTAATTTAATACATAAAAGCGATTTTTTAATATAATCCAAACAAAAATCTTTATCATAAAATCGATTATGAATTCATATATCCAAACATAAATTAATTTTCTCATAATCGATTTTCTTAAAAATTGATTATACACATAATCTATTTTTAACATAATTTTTTTTCTACAGCTAATCCAAATACACACTAAAACTTTTTTTACCGGGTACATTAAACATTAAGAATTGTGAAAATATGCATACATTATTTTTGGTACATCTTAGAAAAAGCTTTTTTCTATTCAAAAAGCGAAGTAACATTAATAATTGTCAAGGCTCTCACATGTATGACAACTACTCCGGTAAACTTATTCCACTTATACAATAGCAAAAGCCAAAGGAAAATAATACAGAAGATCATGATCTGATATGATATTGAGAGACGTTCTCAGATACATTTAGTGTAAAACCACTCATCGTGTGTCACCTTATATATATATATATGGGTAATCATTGTTTCTAACTTTAACGACTGACATTTAATTTTTTTGTATAGTTAGATGAAAATAATGATTCACATATATGATGTTGCAGAGATGTTGAATGGCGTGGTCTGAGAGATTATTGTGTGTGATATTCAGTGACGGGAGCTGCCCCCAAAATTCCGAGCTTCACCACAAGGTTCTTTAATTTTAAAAGTAACATGCCATCTATAGCCGAATTTTACATTTTTCAGTAACTATGATCAGTGCAAAACTGAACTATTATTAAAAATCAATATAAAATGACAAATTCAAGCAGAAAAAAAGGCCTTTGAGATCCCATATTCCCATTACAACAGATATGGGGTATCCCTTTCTCAGGGGAAACTAAGAAATGCTGCTGTAGCTGTTGCATAGGCAACATTCCTAGTATTTAAATTGCGAGGCCAAACTATGGCCAATTTTACTGGATACTCCAAAATTTGTCATGCGCGTAGTCTTAATCCCATTATCCACTTGCGAACCGAAACCATGGACGTCTTTTCTGGATGTTGCAAAATCTACCATGCGAACACTCTTAATCCCATTATCCACCTGCGAACTGAAACTATGGACAACTTTGTTGGATACTCCAAAATCTGCCATGCGCACAGTCTTAATCCCATTGTCCACTTGCGAACCAAAACTATTGACATCTTTCTTAGACGTTCCAAAATTTTCCATGCGTGTAGTCTTAATCGCATTATCCACTTGCGAAGTGAAACCACGGACATTTGCAACAGATGTGATATCGGTCATTTTAACACTTTCAATCCTGTGATTTACTTGCAAGGTATAACTAGGGAGATTGGTAGAGGACAAAGTTTTAAATTGAGATTGGAGTTCGGTTGCGGTCGCGATTCGAGTCATCTTGCTGCTCATGACTGATGTGGCCCAATGCAGTCTGTGACTTGGACGTTGGGTATTTCTTTGGTGTGGCCATTGGGATGTTTGAGGATTCATTTACATAGAGTATCCCAAGCTTGGAGCGAGATACAATAGGATTTGCAGGTTTTTATATTAACGAAGTGAGTTTTGGTAGAGAAGGTGCAATGTATTGATCAATCAATCAGAGTCAAAAGTCTTACGAATACTCTTAACGCGTTAATTAATTAGTTTAGCTGACTCTATTATTAATTTTTAAAAAAGTATATAAAGAAAGACTATGGATGTCGTAGTCTCTAATTGCAAAGGCAACTAATTTTCTCACAATAGCGCTCTTGTTATTATATTGTTATGCAATGTAAAGAATGACAAGGGAGATCAATTTCTTTCAAAAACGTGTCGACGAGAGTTACAACCCAATGAAGAATTTCAAATGTTTCTAAAGTATCATTTTCTTTCCACAACACACGAAAGCGGAAACCAATTTCCTTGAATCTTCTGTTGATTTTTGACAATACTTTAATTTCTGGGTTTCCATATGCGTTGAGCATTAGATTAATTGCTCTGTATTAAAGCAAGGATTTATAGATCGATCTAAGCTAAACTTGAATCTCTTCTGGTCTTTATTATGGGAATGTATTATGTAGTGAGTGTTTAATTCTTCACATCTCTATTTTTCATTTTTTCTTAGTAAGACCTTCATAAAACAAAAAAATAAAAATAAAAATTAATATTTATCTATTATTAGTGTAAAATATTTTTGCATTATTATCTAATCATGTATTATTAGTTTATTAAAAAAAATTAATTATAATAATACTACTTACAAAAGCTCACATAATTCTCAATGATTTGTAAATTAAAAATTATTAAAAAAATTTGGACTTTGCTATCCAGCTCTCAAAGTTATGAATAGCGATGAACCAATATTTTATTTTATATTTTATTTTTGATAAAGAGGGAGGCCGAAGCCCCTAAAAAGAAAAAATTACATAGAGAATATGGAGGCTCTAATTATTTATTTTTATTAAGCACCACTGAACTGATGGTATGGAAAATTTATTTGTTTGACCAGTGATGAGCTCTTTCCATAACATTTCCCTAAAAATAAAGATTGAGAATAGACTGGTTATAAAAATTGTAACGGCATGTTAATCTAACATTTTGCCAACGAAAACGCGCCAGGAAACCGTAAACAGAGGCTAAGGAGTGGCCTAGAACATTGTTCCCGCTTGAGTCTGCCACGTGGCCTAAAAAGTTGAATGCGGCATTACAAAGGACATAGGCACACATGAACATCCAAGCAGCCTATGTTCTTTGCATTTTCGTTTCAGTTTTGTTTTAGTGATCAGTTGCTTCATCTCCTTGTTAAGAGCCCATTCTGAGATCCATTTTCTTTGGTGCTAGTTCTTGTTATTGCTCTCCTATATCTTCTTCAATTTTCTCGTTTAAACATTTTCACAATTAAAATTAATTTTATAATTTTCCCTTCATACGTTTTCTGTTTATTACACCCATACACATGTACTTTTTCTAATTTAACTAATTAAATGACAATATATTATTTTAGTCTATTCTCGTTTAAGTTCATAAATTCAATACCTTCCCTTAAATTCTTAATACCTATACCAAATTTAAAAATATATTTGTTCAAACATTACAAAATTTAGTGCTTAAAAATGCCATTAATTTAACTTGTGGCTATGTTTTTCTTGGAACTTTCTCATAAATATAATAAGCCCTCATCTTCTTTGACTTACAGACTGCACTTCAAATAAAATCGTGTGATTTCACCTATAAAAGGCATACCTAGTGTTGGAGCTGGAGTAGTTGTGTTCTACCTCTGCATATCCTATCAATTTTTTCAAGACCCAATCTAATTAAAGGCCACAAAGGTATGGCTCACCAAACACAAAACCAGCCTGACTTCAGTTGGATGCTTCCTATTGAAGTGATGCTTGGTTGCATAAATCATAGAGAAGTTCAGGCATGCAGCATTTCTAGCGTTCCAAATGAACTTCGCAAGCACAAAGAGGACGCTTACAGGCCAAAGGTGGTCTCCCTCGGACCCTTACACAGGGGAACCAGAAGCCAACTGCTACTAATGGAAGAGCCCAAATGGCGTTACATGCACCATTTTCTTGGCCGAAAAGGAAGCCAAGGAGAAACCAGAAGATCAGAGATAAGGCTGAGAGATTGCGGCTCTGACATTCTGAAGTTGGATAAAGTAATTCGCGCAAGCTATGGGGGTAACATCGAATTGGAACCCTACGAGCTTGCTAAAGTAATGTTAGTGGATGGCTGCTTTTTGTTAGAGCTTCTCCTCAGGCTTGGCAATTATATGAATGCGCAGCAGAACCAGCAAGATAATCATTCCCACGACCCCATACTCGAATCTGAGGAGAAGGTCTTGTCTGTTCTGAATGATTTGACAATGCTTGAGAACCAAATACCCTTCATCGTTCTCAAGAAGTTATATAGAAAGGTCTTTCAAGCTAGCATTGAAATTGAAGATGATCACCGGGTTACTGATATTGTGATGAATGCCTTCGGATATCCTTTGGTTCATAGCTCCGGAGTTGCTCATCTGCTTCACTTGATGCACTTGTCCACTGTGGAGGAGGGCCAGGAGAAGAATAAACGAGTGAGGCAAGCTTGTCAAGAACTAAGGCGCTGTGCTACAAGGCTTCGAGCCGCTGGAATAACAATCAGACCAGCAAATAGCAACAATCTTGGTAATACGCCTCAGCGTAGTAAGTTGGTGGATAGCTTTAACTTTGACATGAATTTCAGCAGCGGGGTGCTGGAAATCCCGCCGCTGCATATCAAGGACACAACGGAAGTGAAGTGGAGGAATTTGATTGCCTGGGAGCAGAGTAGAATTGGGATCAGATGCAAATATACTTCGTATGCTGTGTTCTTCCAAGGTTTGATCTGTTGTGCGCATGACGTTGAACTGCTTGAGAAGAACGGAATAATAGTAAATGAATCCAAGAAGAGCAAGGAAGATTTGCTGACACTATTTCGCACAATCTCCAAGGGAGTTGAGCACATGGATTCAAGTTATAGCGAACTTTGTGAGAGCTTGAACAAATACCGGTGGACAAAAGTCACAAAACTATTGCAAAAATTGCCTATAATCACTTGGCATCAGTGCAGACGAATGTTTGCTATTATCGTGTACTATTGGCAAAACTGGTACAATATTTTGATACGCGAACATATCCCTACAGTGTGGAAGCTCATTGGAGTTCTGGCAGCTGTTTTGTTGCTTGTTCTCACCATCATGCAGACATATTATGCAGCCCGCAGCAATAGCTAATTAACTCTTGAGCAAGTTTCCATCATAGCAGTGGTGAAGTACAAGCCTGTCTATAATGGTGTATAGGAATATACATGCAAAATAAGCCACTGGCGATTCCCGGGGAGAGGATTGGGTAGTTTTCAAGAGTTCCTACCGTTATAGGTTCGGTTCAACCTTTCATGTCACCATTGTAAAAAATAATAATAATATATATTAAAAACTAAATTTATTGTTGATGTCAAAGTTAAGGGCACCTAGAGATGATAGTAGTTTGGATTGGTTCGATTTTAGGAAAAAAGTCATTCAAACAAAACTAATAAATTTTTCTGTATCGAGAACCAATTATTTTTTTTTTTAAATTGGAGAACTAAACTGAAACGAACCAATTATAATCAGTTTGGTTCAGATCGGTCTAATTGGTTTTTGACAAAACATTTTTGTGTTAAAAAATTCATATACAACTTCACTTTGTTGTTTTTATAGACCAATTAAAAAAAATTGATATAAAATCTTAATAAAAATATCATTACATAATTATAAATAACAAATTAACCTAAAAATATTCAAGAAATTTAAATATAATCATTTATAAGGATGTAAATTTTAAAAAATATATAGATAATTATATGAGTTCGGTTTAGTTTGATTTGGTTCGGTTTAATAAATAAAAACCAAAAACCAAACAAAACTAAACAAAACCAAAATTAATCGATTTTGTTTGACTTCCAATTTTTTAGTTCAATTTTTTCGATTTTTATCAGTTTTTGGTTAGATTAACCCTACCAATTACCAAAATATTGGAAGTGATGTAGAATCATGGTGTCCATGTTTCAAAGTTTTCCCAACATCTTTTGTTTCAACAGATAATATGTTTGGCTGTTTAAGACCGTTCCCCTGAATGACGATATTTATATAGACCGACAGTGAAGTTTAAAGTTTTACATAAAAATTTTACTGTATATTTTGTTGATAATTAATTCATAAATATTATTTTAATATGTTCTAAATATTAAATAAATTTTATAATTAAATTAAACAAAAATGATATAAATTGATTAAACTGAAAATTTTATTTATAATTAATCATAACTTATCGATGTCAGTAATAACTTTATATGAAAAACAAATAACTAATTTATGAATACTGAGAAGTTAGTTTTGATTTGTTGATGGTAAGATCATTAAATTAAATTTAAGCCACTTGCAATAACTTCAATTTTCACTTCCAGTATATTAAATATGGAGATTATTCCGGTACTTATCTTTTTTTTTTCAGGATACCAGTACTCAAGGTGAGTTGTCTGGCATTCATTAGTTGTTATTTATATTTAATAAACTTTCTAACATTTATTATAAAATCAACAGCTAATAAATGATTGACAACTCACTATGAGTACTAAACCTATCAGAGTACCATAATAACTTCCATTAAATAGTAACTCAACTTTCGTTTAAATATGTGATGGTATTAGTAAATTTTATTTTTATTTTAAAATATGCATTAAATTTGATTTAAAAGATATAATTTATAAAATAATTTATATAAAAAAAAGTTACTAAATAGTCTGAGCTTAGCATATTTTTGAAATGGCAATTTTTCCGTCTTTTTTCCAAACAGAAGTTCCTTAAAAATTAAAAATGAATATATTAACAAATAGTCGGCTGAAATAGTGAGTAGTTTCGACTCTCAGAAAGAGGTCAAAGATTTAAATGCTGTGAGTTATTATTATTAAGAAAATTTTACTATAATCATTCCTAACCCAAAGAAAATTAGTCTCTCATCCAAAGAGCATAGCAATACCCTTGAGTTGCACCAAATAAAAATTGAAAATGAATTTAGTGAATTTCAAATTTTTTAAATATTTAATTTAGGTGAACGATCAAAATTTTGGTTTTATATAGTATCGTTGAACATTTTTAAAATGCAAAGATTCGTTTAATTAGTAAGGCACCCACCATCACAACAGTGGCATATAGAATGACTTTCGAAGGTCAAGAAAATATTATTATTGTAAGTGGCATAATTCTTATTTCCACTAGCCTTATAATTTTCAGGTTTTCAGGAATACTACCCATAAGTCTTCTAAGAAAAGAGTGAGAACAGAGTAGAGGTGGATCTCTTCTGAGTTCTGATCAAGCTCAACACGTGAATGTCATCTCAATATTTGGGAAACCACAAAGCGCCTTCAATACAAGGAGGTATGATCAAGTCTGGAGTAAGTAGTGTTAGAAAAAATATATAATAAATTAGGGTCACACATGTAATGATTAAATGTGTTAAGTCATTATTTAAGTAATAAAAATCAAAGTGATTTATTTGGATTAAAGTGTTATGACAAAGGGCATAATTACCATGAAAAATATTGTGTAGATACCAAAAGTCTTATTTCTATTTTTATGATGGGCTGAAATAGAAATAAGAAAAATATAAGAGTCATGACTCTTCATAAAATAGTATGAACTCAAAGAGACATTATTCTTCATGAAAGGACATGTGCTTCTCATAAATATAGGAGTTATGGTCCCTAATTGTAGAAGAACAACATAATATTACTTCTCTTCATCTCATTAGAAGAGGATCTCATTCATAACTAAGAAATTCTACAATTGGAAGATCGCTACTCTATCAAGGACATTATCCTTTTAATCAAGATCTCATGGATCCTTCTGGTACGCTTCCGCATTTATTCAACATCTTGAATTGACATGGAAATTATAGATAAAATATAATTTTTGGTTTGTGCTTGATGAAGAACATGTTTCTTATTGATTTTGATTTTATTTACATGAAATTTAAGAATTATAAACATGTTAATAGACACAATTAATTTAAATTTAACAAGTAGGTCACTGAACAAAATATTGTAAGAAAATATTGCGTTTAAATATTGTTAAGAAATTTGTAATGAATCAGAACTTTGCTTTGGAATCTTCATAATTGAGCCAAGAATTAAAAAAAAAGCCGTCTTTTGAGACCAATTGAGATTTTCTGACCTGAGTTTTACACATTTGCATGTGCAAGATAAAATTTATATAATCCTATATACAAGGATGTGAGTCTTCTCTAAACGTGACCTTGCCTTTTGGGAATATTAAAAACCAACTTGGCAGAATATTCATGGCCTATTTTCCGATCATAATAAAAATAAATAATGAAAATCAAAGGCAGCCTTAGACATTTACTATCAAATGTGAACTGAAAAACATTGTTAGCTACCCTAACCACACTTTACATTTGTCGTTTATTGTACACTTTAGTATTAGTTTTAACATATATATATATATATATATATATATATATATATAACTATGAGGGAGGATTAAAATATAAAAGCCGGCATTGTTGAAATTTTTTATGATGTATTCACACTTACTTTTAAATAAATACAATTTTATTTAAAAATTATCATAAAATAAAAAATTTATTTTGTATTTTCCCTCTATTATCTATCGACATTCTCAATTAATTTCAAGTTAACTAATAATCCGAATCTATTATTAACTTGTCCATTTTCTAAATTATTTAATTATTAGTCTAAAAAATAATCATTTTGATTTATCAAAAAAAAAAACTATAGTGGAAAAACAACATTTCTCAACAGTTGTTTCTTCTTTAAAAAAAAACTTTATTAACCTACAAAAATATAAAAATACATAATATGTTTATGATTATTACTTCAGTATCTATCTTTTTTTCCTAAATACTGATACTTAAGGTAAGTTGTCAATTATTCATTAATTGTTGATTATATTTAATAAATTTTTCAATATTTATTATAAAACTAACAAAAAATAATTATTTAATAACTCACTTTAAATACCAAACCTATAAAAATACCCCGTCAACTCCATATACGATTGAAAATGAAAACTATTCGGCCAAGACACCATATGCCTAAAACACAGAAATACAGTTAGGCATATTATATCTGTTATTTATTTTCCCCAAAAGGTAGAAAGAGTTTTGACGCGTGTCCCTACAATCTGGATGAGGTGTTTAACATCATCTCTTACGATTAATTGTTTCCATGCATCAGCCCGACTGAATTGCCACAATCCACCATGGCCAACCATATTTCAGTCCTATCAGATTTTCACAATTCTCTTCTAGGATTGTGTCTTTGCAAGCTTGTTCGTTCTAAAGATATTTTAAAAGATAAATAGTTTAATTAATTTGATAATAGTGCGAGTAAACAATAATGATCTTCATAAATAATTAAACACAAATAATATTTTTCAATAAATTCACAAAAAAGAAAAAAAAATCATTAAAATGGATTAATCATGTTTGAATAAATGAAATCACAACAGACATTATAGCCGACTCTAATTATTAATTTAAAAGAGTATATAAAGAAAGATTAAGGATGTCAAAGTCTCTTCTTCGTCAATTGCATTGACAAATAATTAATTTTCTCCAAAAGGAAATAGTATAGCCGAATAAATGTAACCAACAAAGTACTATATATTAAAGAATGACAAAGAAGTATTCCTTTAGCTTAATTTTTTTATTATAGAATGACTAGGGAAGTTGCCTGGAAATTAATGAATGACTAGTGGGTTGTAAGTCCCAGTCCAAATTGAAAACCAACTAGGTACTACATATGTAAAGAATGACAAAGAAGTATTCATTTAGCTTATTTTCAATTATAGAATGACTAGGGAAGTTGCCTGGAAATTAATGAATGACTACTGTGTTCTAAGTCCCAGTCCAAATTGAAAACCAACTAAGTACTACATATGTAAAGGAGTTTACAGTTGGCCCTATTATGTTTTTAGGGATATCCCTCGACATATTTTGGAATACTGACCCCAAATTCATCATTTCTTGTCTAAAAGGAGTAGGATTAACAGGCCCACAGCTCTTATTCCTTGGTCATTAAAACCCACCAAGGCTGAACTAATTTGTGGCTGACTTAAAGAAGCTGCCGTTTGGCCTATAGTATCTGCCAAAGTGCTGCCAATTCCCACCTGTACCATTATAGGGGGTAGATAATTGGGTGACAAACCAAATTGTGGTGCAAATCTTGAGTTTGAATTCATTACTCTTTGATTGTTTGGTTGACTTGACAATGGCTGAGTCGTTGCCAGTATTATCTGTTCCAATACTGGATTACTTCGAAGAGTACCAGTTGGTACTTTGTCACTCACAGGACCCAAATTGACACCTGTCGAAAGCGGAGCGGTAACATCAGTCGCTGGTATATTCGACACCTAATTTTGTGCATTACTCATGGTTTGTGTATTTTGAGAAGAGGAAGAACGAACGAACCTTCTACTTCTTAAACGCATATAATAAATCTCTTGTGAGAACAAGGTCCGTGACACTACAAATTACTCTAAACTCGTCCCACTGGGCGTGCCAATTTGTTTATGGTGAAATTTGTTAAATGCAAACTTCAACAAACAAATATATTTATCAGTCGAATGTGGATTCTCGAGTTATGTGGTAATCTCATATGAGAAAAAGTAAAAAATTTGGTGCAGGACAAGAAAGAATAAAATGCCATGACAAAGAACAGTGCAAATGTAAATTACAGAAAATAGATGAAAAGCAGTAAATTAATACAAGGAATTTAAAGAATAGAGCAATAATGTAAATTGCAGAAAATAAAGGAAAGTAACAGCATAACAAGAAAAGTAAAGGAATTTAAAAAACAAAATGCAAGAAAGTAAAAAAATTTAGAAGAGCATTGCATTAAAGTAAATATCTTGAAATAGAAGGCATACTTTGAATCAAATCCTTTGATTTACTCGAGTGAGATATTAAGATTGTATATCCAGTAACCAACCTTTTTTACATCGTAAATCCTAATATTTATAGACAAAAATAAAGAAAATAACTGCCTCCTAAAAAGCAGACATGTGTATATGGCACTTAAGCCATATATTCGACAAACCAAATCCAAGAGTTACAAAGAAATCTCATTCGACAGACAACACTTGCAACTTTTTATCTCCAAGGATCTTTTTAACACGTCCGACGAATAACATTTGCAACATCTTTTCCGACGAAAACTTGTCATCTGACAAACAAAACTTGTAACATCTTTAAACTTCAAATCAATTCTTCAAACCATCCAATGGTTGAATTCATCTCCTCCTCATTCCTTTGTCAACTCAAAATTCATTTCTTCCCTTAACAACCCTATTATCCACCAGCAAATTGAAATTATGGACATCTTTTTTGGATGTTTAAAAATCTGGATTAAAAAGACTCTTAACTCTGTTATCTACTGACGAACTGAAACTTTGAACATCTTTTTTGGATGTTTCAAAATCTGGATTGAAAAGACCCTTAACCCTATTATTCACTGGCACTGAAACTATGAACATCTTTTTTGGATGTTTAAAAATCTAGATTAAAAAGACTCTTAACCCTGTTATCCATTGACGAACTGAAACTATGAACATCTGTTTGATGTTTCAAATTTTGGATTGAAAACACTTTTAACCCTATTATCCACATGTGAACTGAAATTATGGACATCTTTTTTGGATGTTTCAAAATCTGGATTAAAAAGACTCTTAACCCTGTTATCCACTGACGAACTGAAACTATAAGCATCTTTTTTGGATGTTTCAAAATTTGGATTGAAAAGATTCTTAACCCTATTATTGATTGACGAACTGAACATTTTTTTTTGGATGTTTCAAAATCTAGATTGAAAAGACTCTTAACCCTATTATCCACCTACAAACTGAAACTATGGACATTTTTTCTAGAAGTTGTAAAATCTTCATTTTGAAGACTTTTAGCCCCATTATCGACTTGGGAACTGAAACCATGGACATTTGCAACAGATGTGATATCGGTCATTTTAAACATTTTCAATCTTGCTATCTACTTGCCCAGTATGACTATTTTGGTGGAGGAACTTACCCACTTTCTTTTGAGAGACGCAACTGTACAGGGTGAGCGTTGGGTACTTCTTTAGTATAGAATTTGAGTTGTTGGGTACTTCTTTAGTATAGAATTTGAGTTGTTTGAGGATTCATTTATATAGAGTATCCCAAGCTTGAAGGGAGATACAACGGAAGGTGCAATGCAATGATCAATCAGAGTCAAGTCTTGCGAATACTCTTAATGCGTTAATTGATTAGTTTAGCTGACTCTATTATTAATTTAAAAATGTATCTAAAGAAAGAGTCTCTCCTTTGTTAATTGCATAGACAACTAATTGTCTCCAACAAAAAAAAAACAATAGTGCTCCTGTTATTAGATTATTATGTAATGTATGTTGGATTATTTTAATTTGGACTTGCATAATCAGTATTATTTTTTTTTACTAAAACTCGGATTAATTAGATGTCAAAAATATTGGAGCATATTGTTTATTATTATTGTTTAGCCCAATCATGTGATCACTAATGATTGTTGGGCCTGTTACTATTGAGCACTTTCTATCATGTAAGTTGATGTGGTAAGCTTGTGTATTGGGTTTGCTATGATGGGCAAGCATGCCCATGTTTCATGCACATGGAGAGGTCCCTATTCCTTTCTAGGGTTGCAGTGTGGTGGCCCCATTGAGACTACACACAAAATTCAGCACCCTAGGATAGGAGAAGTTTCTTTCCCCACCCACACACCAAGAACTAACGAATAAGGATTATTGTGTCGCTCTTAGATCTGTTTCAGGATAGTCATGGATTGTTCATCATCTTTTTACCCAGATAATTCTTGAAACTAAACCTCCTTGGTGTTCTGTATTATTTGTGTATGCTGCAGTTTAGGATTAAATAATTATAAAAATTTGTGATATAAAAATTTGTGTTTATTTTACAAAACTTCAACAATGTAAAGAATGACAAAGGGAGATCAATATTTCCTTTCGAACACGCGTTGGAGAAAGTTCCAACCTAATGTTCAGGAATTTCAAATGTTTCTGAAGTGGCATTTCCTTTCCACAACCCACGAAAGCGGAAACCCAATTTCCTTGAATCTTCTGTTCACATTTGACAATATTTGGGAAACCACAAAGCACCTCCAATACAAGGAAGTACGATCAAGTCAGGAGTAAGTGGGTCACTGAACAAAATATTGTAAGAAAATATTGCGTTCAAATATTGTAAGAAATTTGAAATGAATCAGAACTTTGCTTTGGAATCTTCATAATTGAGCCAAGAATTAAAATAAAGCCGTTTTTGTGACCAATTGAGATTTTCTCACCCGAGTTTTACACATTTGTGCAAGATAGAATTTATAGAATCCTATACAAAGATGAGTCCTCTCTAAACGGTGATCTTGCGTTTTCGGACCATCAACAGCCAACTTGGCAGAATATTCATGGCCTATTTCAATCATAAAAAATAATAATGAAAATCAAAGGCAGCCTTAGACATTTACTATCAAATGTGAACTGAAAAAACATTGTTAACTACCCTAACCACACGTTACATTTGTCATTTATTACACTTTAGTATTAGTTTTATGCAACTTATTTATTTATTTATTTTGTATAATACAGTTTAATATTTATATTGAATATAATCAATAATCAATAAATATATAATAACTCATCATGAATACTGTTTACCTATTAAAAAAATATGAATAGCGGTGTAATTTTCCTTCTTCGTTATCTGCATCCGATATTGCCAAGATAGCAATGCTGAAGGATAATGCAGAAGGATGGACCTTCATTTTACCCAGTGGAGAATAAATCTCATAGTTTTCTGAACACTGACATAAACATATATGAATCATCTGAAAAAGCAGTTATATACAGCTGAAGAAGAAATAGAATAGATTACTCAAAGCTTCACCACAGTAAACGATGTCGTAATCCCCGAGGGCAAGATCTGGCCGATCAAATTGACCTAGAGGCCGCTAGAGCCCTTGGTACGGTCTTTTATTTATTTATTTTTGAATATGAAATCTTTTGTAAAAAATAAAATAAAAAAATCATTTATAAGCTCTTACCAACATATTTTTTCTAGTATAAACTAAGTTATGATTTTGTTAAGAACTATCATGTAATTTAAAATTATATATATATATATATATATATAGACACACACACTAAATCTCAAGTGAATAGGTTGAAATTATTTTGTAGTCTGAATTAATTAAAATTAATTGAAATTATAGATAGATAATAGGAATGGAAATTTCTTAATTAAAGATATTTTAGAAAATTAAAATTCTAATTAGATCTACAGAGTATGAATAAATAATAATGAACGTCAATAATTCCATTCATAAATTAAACTCAACTAATATCCTTAAATTGATTTACCAAATTGAACACTAATCATAAGAAAGAGAAGGACTGATCATCTTTGAATAAATGAAATCATGGACAATATATAGCCGACTCTAATTGTTAATTTAAAAACGTATATAAAGAATAACTAAGGATGTCAAAGTCTCTCCATCCTTAATTGCAAATAAAAAAAATTATAAATTTTACCAAAGAAGTATATGTAATGAATGACATGATTGGCCAATTCATTCTGCTGATTATAACTTGCAAGTAATTTTCGACCAGGAAGAACAATATATCGTGCTCAAATTTTCAATTATAGAATGACTTGGGACGTCGTCCTTGCCTGACTATTAAACAAATAATCATATTTATGAAATTCCAAAAAGAAAATTACTTTAAATTTTATTAATAAATTGTTGATAACAAAAGCCTATGCCCTGCTGGTCACACAAGCTTGGCCCGGCCGACAGCCTGTGCATAAGTACATTTTGTTTAATAAATTTTAAATTACAAATCATTGAAAATTATATAACAAAAAAAATAGGTCTATTTGATTATGCTTGTTATAACTGGCCTTCATCAAAAGTGACTTCTAACCAGCTAGATTATTTTTTTCCTACTGTTGTCCCTTTTAGATTATTGTCATAATTGATATTGTCGTTTCTTTTTCCTTTTTTTTGTTAGAAAAGAGTTTAAGAGCAAGATAAGTGGTCTCATTTTTAAAGTTAAAATATGCTATAAATTTTAATCATAACTTACAATGATATTTATAAATAATTTATTAATAAAAAATTACCAATAACCTAAGACTTTTAAATTTACGTAGTTTAATTTTATCAATATTAAAAAGCTTGACAGCTCAACAGTCATGACTCTAAAAAGTGGCCTAAAATATTGTTCCGGATTGAGTCTGTCGTGAAATAGGCTTTTGATGAGATAAACACAAAGACACCCTTCCCACTAATAAGGACAATTAAACAATATAAGATTGCTTCTTAAAAATATATGAATTTAATTTTGATAATTTATTTTTGTATTATTATCTAATCATATTTAAATATATTATTAAAAAAATTTGACTATGATAACAAAAAACTGAAAATCTAAATTATTTTAATAGCATAATAATATATGATTAGATAATAACGTAAAAAGTAAAAAATTTAATTAAATTACTAGGTATCTATTTTAAAAAAATATTGCATTGAATTTACACATACTCTTATGCAACTAATTAGGTAAAAGCCACAGACAACTATTTTGATTCATAATCGTATATATTATGTTTGAAATTGTTAAAATATAAAATAATTTTTATTTGAATTGAATTGAATTAATTTAGAAATTAATTTTTATGTTTAAAATTTATTATAAAAAAGTAAGATTTGAATTAATTTGTAAATCAAATTTTATGTTTTAAATACGTTAAAAAGGAATGGAATTCATTTTATTTATGTAATTTACTTAATTACCCTTACTTAGAACATGTAAAATAAGTAAATTATTAAGAGTAAAATTGTCAATTTAAATAATTTAAACTAAAGTAAAATGAAATCCACTCAAATTCAACTAAATACACATAACTTGCATCAAAATAATTTTAAAATTAAATCAATTCTTAATTTATAACTTTCCAAAAAAAACTCATTTATAAATTAAATCAATTTCTAAAAATTGTTGTTCGAAACACACTTAATAGAGTCATGTGCTACATTTTAGTTGGGAATATGAAGGTCCGATTTTGAGCACTATTTTTTTAAACACTATTAACTCTCAATTTGTAGAGGTGCAATTAAGGAACATTACAAATAATAAAAATAAAATTATAGAGTAGTATGCTAATTAAGATCAAAAGATTTGGGAAGGGAAATAAGTCTAATTGGACTCATTGATGAAGGTAAAAAAATGATACTAAGCTACGTTTTCTAATGTTACGTATTTTTAACTTTTTTAGTTGTACCCAATATTTGACTTTTAATTAGGAAGATTAAAACTTTTTTGACCGGATACATTAAACATTAAGAATTGTGAAAATATGCTTACATTATTTTTGGTACATCTTAGAAAAAGCTTTTTTCTATGCAAAAGGCCAAGTAACATTAATAATTGTGAAGGCTCATATGTATGACAACTACTTGCCCGTAAACTTATTCCGCTTATACAGTAGCAAAGATCATGATCTGATATGATATTGAGAGACGTTCTTGGATACATTTAGTGTAAAACCACTCATCGTGTGTCACCTTATATGTATATATATATATATATATATATATATATATATATGGGTAATCATTGTTTCTAACTTTAACGACTGACATTTAATTTTTTTATACTTATATATATAGATGAAAATAATGATTCACATATATGATGTTGCAGAGATGTTGAACGGTGTGGCTTGAGAGATTATTGTGTGTAATATTCAGTAGCAGGATATAAAAGGGTGGGGTGGTAACTGCCTCAAAAATTCTAGGTTCCAACTCTAAGATTCATGCTTAATTTTGAAAGTAACATGTTATTTATAACAGAATTTCACATTTTTCAGTAACTATGATCGGCGAACAATTGAGCAATTATTAACAAAATCAATATAAAATGACAAATTCAAGCAGAAAAAAAGGCCTTTGAGATCCCATGTTCCCATTACAGCAGATATGGTAGGTATCCCTCTCTCAAGGGAAGCTAAGGAATGCTGCTTTAATTCAGTTGTTGCATAGGTAACATTCCTAGTATTTAGTTGCGATGACAAACTATGGACATCTTTATTAGTTATCCCAATATCTGGCATAGTTAACAGACTGCTTGCGTTTGGATATGCATGCTTTTTTTCTTTTTAAAGAAGCACTTTTTTTTAAAATACTTTTAAAAGTTTTAAGTATGTTTGGATACAATTTAAAAAAAAAAAGTAAGTTAAAAAAAAGCCCAGTTATCACTTTTTTAAAAGTTAATGATATTCAGTTTCTGAAAAAAAGAAATGAGAAGTGGTTTTTAATATAATTTTTTGACAAAAATATCAATTGCCTTTATTAAAAATTACATCGTATGTTTTTTCATTTTTTTCCTTGCAAACTCTACCTTCCTCATTCTGTATGTCCTACATTTTTAGTAACTTTGTTATAAAAAAGTCATTATATTTTTTTTATCCATACAAACTTAAAAATCTTTCTGTTACTTAAAATACTTCTTAAACATTATATCCAAATACAAAATATTTTCTTTTAAAGCTTATCATTATCCACTAACATCTTTTCTCAATGTTGCAAAATGGGACATGCGAATACTCTTGACTCCGTTATCCCCAGATGTTCCAGAATTTGTCATGTGAATACTCTTAACCCCATTATCTACCTGCGAATTGAAACTACGGACATCTTTGTTAGACGTTCCAGAATTTGTCATGCGAATACTCTTAACCCCATTATCCACCTGCGTGCGAATACTCTTAACCCCATTATCCACCTGCTAATCGAAACTACAGACATCATTGTTAGACGTTCTAGAATTTTTCATGCGAATACTCGTAACCCTATTATCCACTTGCGAATCGAAACTACGAACATCTTTATTAGACGTTCCAGAATTTGTCTTGCGTATAGTCTTAATCCCATTATCCACCTGCGAATCGAAACTACGAACATCTTTATTAGATGTTTCAGAATTTGTCTTGCGAATACTCTTAACCCCATTATTGACCTGCGAATCGAAACTACAGACATCTTTATTAGACGTTCCAGAATTTGTCTTACGTATAGTCTTAACTCCATTATCCACCTGCGAATCGAAACTACGGACATCTTTATTAGACGTTCCAGAATTTGTCTTGCGTATAGTCTTAATCCCATTATCCACCCGTGAATCAAAACTACGAACATCTTTATTAGACGTTCTAGAATTTGTCTTGCGAATACTCTTAACCCGTGAATCAAAACTGCGGACATCTTTATTAGATGTTCCAGAATTTGTCTTGCGAATACTCTTAACCCCATTATCCACTTGCGAACTGAAGCTATCGACACCTTTGTTTGACGTTCCAGAATTTGCCATACATATAGTCTTAACCCCATTATCCACCTGCGAACTGAAACTATGGACATCTTTTCTGGATGTTGCAAAACCTGCCATGCGAAGACTCTCAGCCCCAGTATCCACCTGCTAAGTGAATCCATGGACATTTGCAATAGATGTGATATCAATCATTTTAAACATTTTCAAACCTGCTATCTAGTTGACCAGTATGACTACGGATATTTGTTTTGGTGGAGGAACTTACCCACTGTCTTCTGAGAGAAGCAACTGTAAAGGGTGAGCGTTGGGTACTTCTTTGGTCTGGCCGATGAGTTGTTTGAGGATACATTTGCATAGAGTATCCCAAGCTTGATGGGAGATCCAATGGGATTTGCAGTTTTTTATAGTAACGAAGTGGGTTTTGGTAGGGATGGTACAATGCATTGATCAATCAGATATATAGTCAAGTCTTGCGAATACTCTTAACGCGTTAATTGATTAGTTTAGCTGACTCTATTATTAATTTAAAAAGTATATAAAGAAAGGATTAGGATCCTCAGGGTAGAGGGTAAATAAAATTAATATAAACTGTACACAAATATTAGTGAATTATATTATAATAAATTTGTATCTTTCTTTCTCTAATAGAGGATGTAAATTTATAAATAAATAAAAAGACTATGGATGTCGTAGTCTTTCCTTCCTTAATTGCATAGACAACTAATTTTCTCCAACAAAAAAACAATAGCACTCTTGTTATTAATTATTATGACAAAGAATGACAAAGGGAGATCAATTTCTTTCAAACACGCGTTGGCGAAAGTTCCAACCCAATGTTGAGGAATTTCAAATGTTTCTAAAGTGGCATTTCCTTTCCACAACTCACGAAAGCAGAAACCCAATTTCCTTGAATCTTCTGTTAACATTTGACAATACTTTCTGGTTTCCATATGCGTAGGGCATAGAAGCATAGGATTGCTCTGTATTAAAGCAAGGATTTATTGATTGAGATTATCTCAACCGTATCTCTTTTCTCAATCAGACCTTCATTAATAAAAAATTATGATTTAATTTTTATCTATTATTAATGGAAATTTTTATTTTACTTTATCATCTAATTATGTATTATTATTTTATAATTTTTTTATTATGATAATAACTACTTAAAAATGATTACATAATTTTCAATGATTTGTAATTTGCAAATCAATAAAAATAAAACCTTTGATATCCAAGACTCAAGCACCTATGCGCCCAAGTTATGAGCCAATTTTATGTGATCTCAATTTATTTTTAGGGTTTGTTTAAGAAACATTTAATACTCTTTATTAATTTTTTTAAATTACTTAATATAAAAAAATATTAAATTTTTTAAATTCTCATATTCTACTTTTATATTTAATATTTTTTATTTTAATTTTTTAACCAATACTTTTAAGACACTCGTTAGCATTTAGCAAATGCCTTATTTTATTAGGGCCAAATGCACTTTACCCCATATTTATTACTCTAATTTCACTTTCCACCCTATTTATCAAAATGAGCAAAATACACTCTAATTTAATACAACATATTGTAACCTTCTCCCTTCCATCCAAATTAACCATTAAAATTGACAGAATAAAAGGCACACGATCTGCACATGCGCTTTTAGTAAAAAAAGTAAAAGTAAAAGACAAAATTATCCTCTTATACATATATTTATTTTCATCATATTTTAATTTATATTCGTAAATGAAAATTTTCAGACCCATGAGAATGCCGTTTGTGGAAAGCGTCGCTATTTGAGCTATAACTATAGCAAATCCTTTCTATGTCCATTGCCCAACTTATTCACGATTGAAGCATATGTTTTGAATTCCTTCATAAACATATGGTTTTGCAATAAAATAAAATAAAAATCTTGCGAGATTGTGCGATTTTCCGGTTTCATGCTATTAAAAGATATATTAGGAAGTTGTCATTGGTGCTATATATACCGCAAAGGAATCATGAAGCTTTGGAAAGGAAGTCAGGTATCGAGTTCTTGAATTTTAATGGGTTCGATAGCTTTGTTTGAATGTCTTGAAGAATAAACTCCTTAGTTTTATAGCCTGACCTTGCTTGCAATGCTGTAGTGAACCACCATGCAACACGATTCAAACAAATTAATTCAGCAAAAATTATAAACTCCTAAGTTTTATAGCCTGTCCAGAGCATAGGCACGCTTCACCAAACCAGACTATTTATACATCCAAGCAGCCTGTGTTCTTTGCATTTTCGTTTCAGTTTTGTCTAGTAGCATGTTATAATAGTTAGTCAGTTGCTTCATGTCCTTGTTAAGAGCCCATTCTGAGATCGATTCTCTTTTGGTGCTAGTTCTTGTAATTGCTCTCCCATATCTACTTCATTTTTCTCGTTTAGACATTTTCACTATTAAAATTAATTTTATAATTATTTTTCTGTTATGCACACTAATACGCATGTACTTTTTTTAATTTAAATAATTAAATGACTATATTATTTTAGTCTATTCTCGTTTAAATTAATAAATTCAATACCTTTTCTTAAATTCTTAATACCTATACTACATTTTATTTTGGTATAAAAAGTTTAAGTGAGGGGAAGACCTATCTCCTAATTCAAGGTCAAGGTAAACCACCAACTTCAATGAAGATTTATAATAAAATTACAGATCTCCTACCAACAAGTATACATAAATTCAAATTCAAGTCATAATTAGTATAAGCAAAAAGTCTAACCAATTAAGTGAATCAACACCCGTTAAGATATTTATACCACATTTAAAAATGGGTTGTTGTCCTAATGAACGAGCGCATATGCGCTCGAGTTATTGCTTTGTATTGGAAATATATTGTAAGTTTTACTTATAAAACACAAATCTCAAGAAAAAAAAAATAAAAGTATGAATGGTTGAAACACTCCAGCGTATGGTGCTTAAAAATAATACAGTGTAAAAATACATTTGTTCAAACATTACAAAATTTAGTGCTTAAAAATGCCATTAGTTTAACTTGTGGTTATGTTTTTCTTGGAACTTTCTCATAAATATAATAAGCCCTCACCTTCTTTGACTTACTGAGTGCACTTCAAATAAAATCGTGTGATTTCACCTATAAAAGGCATACCTAGTGTGTTGGAACTGGAGTAGTTGTGTTCCACCTCTGCATTTCCTATCAATTTTTTCAAGACCCAATCTAATTAAAGGCCGCAAAGGTATGGCTCACCAAACACAAAACCAGCCCGACTTCAGTTGGATGCTTCCTATTGAAGTGATGCTTGGTTGCATAAATCATAGAGAAGTTCAGGCATGCAGCATTTCTAATGTTCCAAATGAAATTCGCAAGCACAAAGAGGACGCTTACAGGCCAAAAGTAGTCTCCCTCGGACCTTTACACGGAAACCTGATGAGTCTTATTTAGTACTTATATTTCATATTTTTATCATATGATTTTGTGAGATTTTATCTCTTAATTGTTGTTTATTTGCTATTTATTTTAGGAAAGTTGATTTTTGAACAAATCTACTGTAATGATGGTAATTTGTGCAAAGAATCTTCAAGGGATGAAAATAGGAGATTTAGTCAAAGGCTAATCAAGGAAACTCAACCAAATACTAATCAAGGAGACTCAATCAAAGACTATTCAAGGAAAGAAGGAAATTTAATTAAAGGCAAATCAGGGAAACTTTTGCTGTAAAATCTATTATAATAAATTGGGCATAACTTTCACTCCAGAAGTTCAAATAACATGATTTCGGTGGATATGGGGAGTTAAGAAAAATATCTACGAATATTATGTTGACCACTATCACTGATTCGACCAGATTTGATGAGATATGTCCAGCCTAAGTTAACGCATTTTATGAAGAAAAGTGGCAGCAACATTCAATTGCTTTAGGATTTCCTAAATCTTATAAAAGGACTTATTCTGTCTTAGAAGAAAAAAGGAGGGGGCTTTGGGGGAGAGGGCTTCCAACCCTAGGAGAGCCAAGGAGATCATCAAGGAGCAAAGATTCAAGATCTTCATATTCTTGTTGTCTTGAATTCAATGGAGTTTATAATTTCCTATCTTTTGTTTTCCTATTTCTTGATGTTTTTCTAAACTCTTCCTAGCTAGAGTGATGATATAACTTGAATGGATGATTTATTTGGATTTTTAATTCTTAATTTAAGTTTTCTTTCATGATTGAGTGTTCATCTTTATTCTTAATGCTTTTATGACTTGATCAACCATAAATTGAATTGATGGTCATGCATAGGATTGGGAAATTCATGTGTGATGTTGCTTCTTGAGATAAACACCATGATTAAGTAATAATCTAGGAATAGATATTGTTGATTGTGTGGTATTACTTGGAATTTTGTTCATTCATGCATTGTTCTATTTGGAATTAGACTAAGGAATTAGTTAATTATAGATAGTTGAAGAGAATTAATCTACCAAGGAATTGGGTTATAATTAAATTAGATCTCCCACCATCAATTCTTGATTTTGAATTTAAATTAAGAAAGAATCTAAATAATCGAAAAATCAAGTGAAATTGGATCTCTAGCATCTCACTCTTTGTTTGCTCAACCCCATTTAACATAGTTAAAATTTTAGTTTTTTTTTTAAATTCTCTTCATTAATTTGCACTGTTTAAATAGTATCTAAATTAGTAATTTGATACTTGACAACACAATTCACTGTAGAGACGATAATTTACTCATCACTTTATTACTTGTGCGATTTGGTACACTTGCCAAATAGTCTATCAAGTTTTTGGCGTTGTTACCGGGGAGGAAATTGATCAAGTTTTTGGCGATTTGGTACACTTGCCAAATAGTCTATCAAGTTCTTGTTGCCGGGGGGGCTTTGGAGGAGAGGGCTTCCAGCCCTAAGAGAACCAAGGAAATCATCAAGGAGCAAGGATTCGAGATCTTCATATTCTTGTTTTCTATTAGATCTAGCTAATGGTAACTGCATATTGTTTATCAAAATCAAGGATAGGTTGACTATTCATATTTTTCATCTCATCTAATATAATATCCATTTTATCTAAATTAGCCATTACCTTATCCATTGTTTCTTTTTCTAAATTCTCCTTTAGGTAATACTGATCCGCAACCTCATTAGAAAAATAAGGCGGTTGATAGTAGCCATAAGTATATTGGTAGAATTGATTTTGATATTTAGAATATTCACTACCAATGTTACTAGGAGAATGCCATGAGAAATTAGAGTCATTATGCCAATTAGGATTATATGTCTCATGATATGAATCAGTAAAAACACACTCAGAATTATTATATGGACACATAGAGGAAACATGCAAAGGATTCCCATACAAAGAACATGCCTCATAGCTATTGTAATTCATGTTACGACAATTCAAAGCTGAAACAATTTTACCAAGAGTTTTGTCTCAACTTCAAGCTTGTTGCAACCAATGACCAAAGGCACCTAAAAATACAAAACAAGAACAAAAAGGTTAAAAATAAAAACTAAAATCAATGTTTAAATTAGTATCCTATTAGCTATATGATATTGACAGAATCACAATTTCCCGGCAACGGCGCCAAAAACTCGATAGATTATTTGGCAAGTGTACCAAATCGCACAAGAAATAAAGTGATGTGTAAATTATCGTCTCCATAGGGAATTGTGTTGTCAAGTACCAAATTACTAATTTAGATACTATTTAAACGATGCAAATTAATGAAGAAAAAAAAATAAAACTAAAATTTTAACTATGTTAAATGGGGTTGAGTAAACAAAGAGTGAGATGCTAGAGATCCAATTTCATTTGATTTTTCGATTATTTAGATTCTTTCTTAATTTAAATTCAAATTCAAGAATTGATGGTGGGATATCTAATTTAATTAAAACTCAATTCCTTGGTAGATTAATTCTCTTCAACTATCTAGAATTAACTAATTCCTTAGTCTAATTCCAAATAGAACAAGGCATGAATGAACAAAATCCTAAGTAATACCACACAATCAATAATATCTAATCCTAGATTATTGCTTAATCATGGTATTTATCTCAAGAAGCAACATTACACATGAATTTCCCAATCCTATGCATGACCATCAATTTAATTTATGGTTGATCAAGTCATAAAAGCATTAAGAATAGAGATGAACACTCAATCATGAAAGAAAACTTAAATTAAGAATTAAAAATCCAAATAAATCATCCATTCAAGTTACATCATCACTCTAGCTAGGAAGAGTTTAGAAAAACATCAAGAAATAGGAAAACAAAAGATAAGAAATTATAAACTCCATTGAATCCAAGACAACAAGAATATGAAGATCTTGAATCCTTGCTCCTTGGTGATCTCCTTGGCTCTCCTAGGGCTGGAAGCCCTCTCCCCCAAAGCCTCTTCCTTTTTTCTTCTAAGACAGAATAAGTCCTTTAGAGAAGAACAAGAACAAGATCAATCCATCTCCTTTGGGTCTAGTGAGGAAATTGATAATACTGTTATGCCATTAAAGAATAATGGACACTCAAATACGACTTCTGTTTTTAAAGAAGATTTTAGGGATAAATATCATTTAGATGAGGGTAATTCATTCCCACAGCATAATGTGTTCATCCTTGAAATTGAAATTGTAGAGCCTGAGGTTAAAGAGGATATGTCTAGGATCCCAATTCCTCATAGTTTAGTAAATTCAAATGACTTTGCACAGTTTTGTTTTATTTTAGAGGTGTTTGTACATAAACTAACTTTTTTTGATTTTCTTTGTACTAGTAGATATTTAACTGCTTTTGTTAATTTTTTTTATAGAACTTGACTTTGTACAGGTTAGACTAATCCATGATACGTATGATTAAGTTGTGATTTTTTGTTTTTGATTTTTTAAATTTTTGTTGAGTCGGCTTTAATGCCTCCCCGAGTTCGGAGCCTTTGTAGGGGGATGTAAATAGTGTCGGCAAAAAAAAATGTGTTTTATATTTTTAGATTGCCTATTTATTTTAATCATTGCTAGCAATTTCCCAAGCTTCTACCATTTTAATTGCTAGGAATTTCAGGTATGTGACTCTACCCCGTTGCTCTTTATTCTTCTTATCTAAATATTTATTTTTGTTCATTTAAATTAGGATTTATTTTTAAACATTGGGGACAATGATTAGTTTAAGTTTTGGGGTGATGGTCCTTTGTTTAAATTTCTAGAGTTTGTTATGCATATGCTTAAGATATAATATTCTTGCTTTATTGATTTCCTAATCCAATGATGAAATCTAGTTATCAAGTTATCTTGACTCTTGGGAAAACATGGTAATTGTTTAAGTTTTGTTAAATTCTTTTGCTAGTATTCTTGTTAAGATGTGATTCCCATAAAAAAAAAGTAAACACTCGATCTCTTGCTTAGAGTTGCATGTGCATTTAGAAACAATTTATGTGATGTGAACTTTGCTTAAGTCTAGGATCCTAGAATTTATTTGATTCTCTCTTGAGGCGAAATCCTAGGCTTGAACTTAGAACTTGGAGATGATTTAGGCATTGTTTGGATCGTTTGAGCCTTTCAAGCCTACCCTTTAAGACAAACATCCTTAGTCACCTTTTTTGAGCTTGTTTAATACATGAGCCTATTTTTCTTTCTTATGTGCTATGCAATTACCTACCTATGAATAGCCTAGACACACATATCATACCTTGATTTTGTTTTAGAGAATCCATTGAGGTGCATTAATTCTTTCGTAGTGCATGAAGTTATTTAAATTGGATGTGAATTAATGGTGTCTTTAATGTTTTCAAGTGTTAAAAATTTAGTGTTCCATGATCCTAGTGCATGAAAATATTAAAGTTTAGGGATGTTGGAAGCACTACTAAAAAAAAGACAAAAAAAGAAGGAAACAAAATAAGACAAAAAAAAAGAAGAAAAGGCAAAAAAAAAAAGACAAAAAAAAAAAGGAGAAAAGAAGTGCTTAAAATAGAAACTAGATGCTTCTTGATTGTGGGAAATAGGCACCTAGATTAGCATCCTTATTCATCATTATCGTGATTGCCCTTGTTTATTTAGTGATTTAATGGATCTCTAAAACCTTTGTGTTTATCCATTCCTTTCTTTCATAGCCAATCACCCGAGCCTAACATTACAAGCTTTAAAAGACCTTTTGATCTAAGTTCTTTGGGATAGCCTACATTAGTGGAGAGAGAGATGAAAAGCAAACTTATGGGGTTTGAACACGGAGGCAGCTTTGCATTCGCATAAATCAATCCAGATGGCATGTAACGATTTGTGATGGGATCTCGCACACACACACAATGGGAATTCGTATTAACTTGTTGCTTGTGATTGAATTGAAGCATATTCTTTTATGATATCCATGAATACCTTGAGTTGAGCTAATAAGATAGCATATGAGGAAACTTGTGGAAATCTTGAAGCATGTTACATATTGTCTTAAGCATGTCTTTAGTTTAATTATGTGTCCCTTGTTTTCCTTTTACTTGAGGGCAAGCAAAGTTTAAGTTTGGGGGTATTTAATGAGTCTTATTTAGTATTTATACTTTATATCTTTATCATATGATTTTGTGGGATTTTATCTCCTAATTAATGTTTATTTGCTATTTATTTTAGGAAAGTTGATTTTTGAACAAATCTACTGTAATTATGGTAATTTGTGCAAAGAATCTTCAAGGGATGAAAATAGGAGATTTAGTCAAAGGCTAATCAAGGAAACTTAACCAAATACTAATCAAGGAGACTCAATCAAAGACTATTCAACGAAACAAGGAAATTTAATTAAAGGCAAATCAGAGAAACTTTTGCTGTAAAATCTATTGTAATAAATTGGGCATAACTTTCACTCCAGAAGTTCAAATGACATGATTCCGGTGGATATGAAGAGTTAAGAAAAAGATCTACGAATATTATGTTGACCACTATCACTGATTCGACCAGATTTGATGAGATATGTCCAGCCCAAGTTAACGCATTTTATGAAGAAAAGTGGCAGCAACATTCAATTGCTTTAGGGTTTCCTAAATCTTATAAAAGGATTTATTCTGTCTTAGAAGAAAAAGGGAGGGGGCTTTGGGGGAGAGGGCTTCCAACCCTAGGAGAGCCAAGGAGATCATCAAGGAGTAAGGATTCAAGATCTTCATATTCTTGTTGTCTTGGATTCAATGGAATTTATAATTTCCTATCTTTTGTTTTCCTATTTCTTGATTTTTTCTAAACTCTTCCTAGCTAGAGTGATGATGTAACTTGAATGGATGATTTATTTGGATTTTTAATTCTTAATTTAAGTTTTCTTTCATGATTGAGTGTTCATCTCTATTCTTAATGCTTTTATGACTTGATCAACCATAAATTGAATTAATGGTCATGTATAGGATTGAGAAATTCATGTGTGATGTTGCTTCTTGAGATAAACACCATGATCAAGCAATAATCTAGGAATAGATATTGTTGATTGTGTGGTATTACTTGGGATTTTGTTCATTCATACCTTGTTCTATTTGGAATTAGACTAAAGAATTAGTTAATTATAGATAGTTGAAGATAATTAATCTACCAAGGAATTGGGTTATTATTAAATTAGATATCCCACCATCAATTCTTGAATTTGAATTTAAATTAAGAAAGAATCCAAATAATCAAAAAATCAAGTGAAATCGGATCTCTAGCATCTCACTCTTTGTTTGCTCAACCCCATTTAACATAGTTAAAATTTTAGTTTTTTTTTTCTTCATTAATTTGCATCGTTTAAATAGTATCTAAATTAGTAATTTGGTACTTAACAACACAATTATCTGTGGAGACGATAATTTACTCATCACTTTATTACTTGTCCGATTTGGTACACTTGCCAAATAGTCTATCAAAACCAGAAGCCAACTGCTCCTAATGGAAGAGCCCAAATGGCGTTACATGCACCATTTTCTATGCCGAAAAGGAAGCCAAGAAGAAACCAGAAGATCAGAGATAAGGCTGAGAGATTGCGGCTGTGACATTCTCAAGTTGGATAAAGTAATTCGCGCAAGCTATGGGGGTAACATCGAATTGGAACCTTACGAGCTTGCTAAAGTAATGTTAGTGGATGGCTGCTTTTTGTTAGAGCTTCTCCTCAGGCTTGGCAATTATATGAATGCGCAGCAGAACCAGCAAGATAATCATTCCCACGACCCCATACTTGAATCTAAGGAGAAGGTCTTGTCTGTTCTGAATGATTTGACAATGCTTGAGTCTCAAGAAGTTATATAGAAAGGTCTTTCAAGCTAGCAATATTGAAATTGAAGATGATCACCGGGTTACTGATATTGTGATGAATGCCTTCGGATATCCTTTGGTTCATAGCTCCGGAGTTGCTCATCTGCTTCACTTGATGCACTTGTCCACTGTGGAGGAGGGCCAGGAGAAGAATAAACGAGTGAGGCAAGCATGTCAAGAACTAAGGCGCTGTGCTACAAGGCTGCGAGCCGCTGGAATAACAATCAGACCAGCAAATAAAAACAATCTTGGTAATACGCCTCAGCGTAAGAAGTTGGTGGATAGCTTTAACTTTGACATGAATTTCAGCAACGGGGTGCTGGAAATCCCACCGCTGCATATCAAGGACACAACGGAAGTGAAGTGGAGGAATTTGATTGCTTGGGAGCAGAGCAGAATTGGGATAAGATGCAAATACACTTCGTATGCTGTGTTCTTCCAAGGTTTGATCTGTTGTGCGCATGACGTTGAACTGCTTGAGAAGAACGGAGTAATAGTAAATGAGTCCAAGAAGAGCAAGGAAGATTTGCTGACACTATTTCGCACAATCTCCAAGGGAGTTGAGCACATGGATTCAAGTTATAGCGAACTTTGTGAGAGCTTGAACAAATACCGGTGCACAAAAGTCACAACTATTGCAAAAATTGCCTATAATCACTTGGCATCAGTGCAGACGAATGTTTGCTATTATCGTGTACTATTGGCAAAACTGGTACAATATTTTGATACGCGAACATATCCCTACAGTGTGGAAGCTCATAGGAGTTCTGGCAGCTGTTTTGCTGCTTGTTCTCACCATCATGCAGACATATTATGCAGCCCGCAGCAATAGCTAATTAACTCTTGAGCAAGTTTCCACCATAGCAGGGGTGAAGTACAAGCCTGTCTATAATGGTGTATAGGAATATACATGCAATATAAGCCACTGGCGATTCCCGGTGAGAGGATTGGGTAGTTTTCAAGAGTTCGTACCGTTATAGGTTCAACCGTTCTAGCTTTCATGTCATCATTGTAAAAAATAATAATTATATATTAAAAACTAAATTTATTAATGATGTCAAAGTTAAGGGCACTTAGCAGTGATCGTAG
This sequence comes from Styphnolobium japonicum, assembly GCA_023212625.1. NCBI lineage: Eukaryota > Viridiplantae > Streptophyta > Magnoliopsida > Fabales > Fabaceae > Styphnolobium > Styphnolobium japonicum. The sequence continues at coordinate 12,402,152 of JALBWW010000007.1, read as the reverse complement.
TTTGGATTGGTTGATTTTGAGAAAAAAGTCATTCAAACAAACCAATCGATTTTTCTATATCAAAAATCAATAATTTTTTTTTTAAATTGGAGAACCAAATTAAAACGAACCAATAATAATAGATTTTGTTCAATTCAGTCCAATCAGTTTTTGACTAAATATTTTTTTTAAAAAAAATTCTTATACAACTTCACTTTGTTCTTTTTATGGACCAATTAAAAAAAATTAATATAAAATCTTAATAAAAACATTATTATATAATTATAAATAATAAATTAACCTAAAAATATTTATAGAAACAACAAAAAAATTTAAATATAATCATTTATAAGTATATAAATTTTAAAAAATATATAAATAATTATATCAGTTCGATTTAGTTTAATTTTGTTCAGTTTTATAAATAAAAATTAAAAATCAATTAATTTTCTTAAAAAAAAATTAAACAAAACTAAAATTAATCGATTTTATTTAATTTTTAATTTTTCAGTTCAATTTTTTCGATTTTTATTAGTTTGGTTAGGTTAACCCCTACCAATTACCAAAATATTGGAAGTGATGTAGAATCGTGGTGTCCATGTTTCAAAGTTTTCCCAACATCTTTTGTTTCAACAGATAATATGTTTGGCTGTTTAAGACTGTTCCCCTGAATGAAGATATTTATATACACTGATAGTGAAGTTTAAAGTTTTACATAAATTTTTTATTGTATATTTTGTTGATAATTAATTCATAAATATTATTTTAATATGTTCTAAATATTAAATAAATTTTATAATTAAATTAAACAAAAATGATATAAAATGATTAAGCTGAAAATTTTATTTATAATTAATCATAACTGATTGATGTCATTAATAACTTTATATGAAAAACAAATAACTAATTTATGAATACTGAGAAGTTAGTTTTGATTTGTTGATGGTAAGATCATTAAATTTAAGCCACTTGCAATAACTTCAATTTTCACTTCTAGAATATTAAATAGGTGGATTACTCCGGAACTCATCTTTTTTTTTTTCAGGGTACCGGTACCCAGGGTGAGTTGTCTAGCATTCATTAGTTGTTATTTATATTTAATAAATTTTTTAATATTTATTGTAAAACCAACAGCCAATAAATAATTGACAACTCACATGAGTACTAAACCTATCAGTTACATAAATAATAACTCAACTTTCGTCTAAATATGTGATGGTATTAGTAATTTTTATTTTAAAATATGCACGAAATTTGATTTAAAAGATATAAGTTATATAAAAAAGTTACTAAATAGTATGAGCTTAGCATATTTTTGAAATGGCAATTTTTCCGTCCCTTTTCCAAACAGAAGTTCCTTAAAAATTTAAAAATAAATATATTAACAAGTAGTTGGTTGAAGTGGTGAGTAGTTTCGACTCTCAGAAAGAGATCAAAGATTTAAATGCTGTGAGTCATTATTATTCAGAAAATTTTACTATAATCCTTCCCAACCCAGAGAAAATGAGTCTTTCATCTAAAGAGCGTGAAAATATCCTTGAGTTGCACCAAATAAAAATTGAAAATGAATTTAGTGAATTTCAAAATTTTTAAATATTTAAGTTAGGTGAACGATCAAAATTTTGGTTTTATATAGTATAGTTGAACATTTTTAAAATGCAAAGATTCGTTTAATTATTAAGGCACCCACCATCACAACAGTGGCATATAGAATGACTTACGAAGGTCAAGAAAATGTTATTATTGTAAGTGGCATAATTCTTATTTCCACTAGCCTTATAATTTTCAGGTTTTCAGGTTTTCAGGAATACTACCCATAAGTCTTCTAAGGAAGGAAGATTAGTCTAGCTGAAAAGAGTGAGAACAGAGTAGAGGTGGATCTCTTCTGAGTTCTGAGTTCTGATCAAGCTCAACACATGTGAATGTCATCTCAGTATTTGGGAAACCACAAAGCGCCTCCAATACAAGGAGGTACGATCAAGTCTGGAGTAAGTAGGTCACTGAACAAAATATTGTAAGAAAATATTGCGTTTAAATATTGCTAAGAAATTTGTAATGAATCAGAACTTTGCTTTGGAATCTTCATAATTGAGCCAAGAATTAAAAAAAGCCGTCTTTTGAGACCAATTGAGATTTTCTCACCTGAGTTTTACACATTTGCATGTGCAAGATAAAATTTATATAATCCTATACAAAGATGTGTCTTCTCTAAACGTGACCTTGCCTTTTGGGAATATTAAAAACCAACTTGGCAGAATATTCATGGCCTATTTTCCGATCATAATAAAAATAAATAATGAAAATCAAAGGAAGCCTTAGACATTTACTATCAAATGTGAACTGAAAAACATTGTCAGCTACCCTAACCACACGTTACATTTGTCGTTTATTGTACAGTTTAGTATTAATTTTAACCAATATCTATATATATATATATATATATATATATATATATATATATATATAGGAGGATTAAAATATAAAAGCCGGCATTGTTGACATTTTTATGATGTATTCACATTTTCTTTTAAAAAAATACAACTTTATTTTAAAAATTATCCTAAAATAAAAAAAATTATTTTGTATATTAAAACTTTTTCCCTCTATTATCTATCGACATTCTCAATTAATTTCAAGTTACTCATATAATTAATAATCAGAATCTATTATTAACTTATCCATTTTCTAAATAATTTAACATTAGTCTGAAAAATAATTATTTTAATTTATCAAGAAAATAACTATAGTGGAAAAATTTTCCCAACAGTAGTTTCTTCTTAAAAAAAAATTTATTAAGCTACAAAAATATAAAAATACATAATATGTTTATGATTATTATTTCAGTATTTATTTTTTTTAAATGTTAATTATTTATTAATTATTAATTAAATTTAATAAAATTTTAAATATTTATTATAAAATTAACTAAAAAAATAAATATTTAATAACTTACTTTAAATATTAAACTTATAAAAATATCACATCAACCCCGTATACGATTGAAAATGAAAACTACTCGGCCGAGACACCATATGCCTAAAACACAGAAATACAGTAGGCATATTATATCTGTTATTTATTTTTCCCAAAAGGTAGAAAGAGTTTTGACGCGTGTCCCTACAATCTGGGAGGTGTTTAACATCATCTCTTACGATTAATTGTTTTCATGCACTAGCCGGACTGAATTGCCACAATCCACCATGGCCAACCATATTTCAGTCCAATCAGATTTTCACAATTCTCTTCTAGGATTGTGCCTTTGCAAGAAAGATATTTTAAAAGATAAATAGTTTAATTAATTTGATAAGAGTGTGAGTAAACGATAATGCTCTTCATAAAGTAATTAAACACAAATAATATTTTTCAATAAATTTACAAAAAAGAAAAAAAATCATTAAAATGGATTAATCATGTTTGAATAAATGAAATCACAACAGACATTATAGCCGACTCTAATTATTAATTTAAAAGAGTATATAAAGAAAGACTAAGGATGTCAAAGTCTCTTCTTCGTCAATTGCATTGACAACTAATTAATTTTCTCCAAAAGGAAATAGTATAGCCGAATAAATGCAACCAACAAAGTACTATATATTAAAGAATGACAAAGAAGTATTCCTTTAGCTTATTTTTTTATTATAGAATGACTAGGGAAGTTGCCTGGAAATTAATGAAGGACTAGTGGGTTGTAAGCAGGGGTATTCGCGGATTAATTTGGATAGGTTTTAAGGGATAAAGTTATTTTCTGAATTAAATCAATCAGTTTTCTTTTATAGACAACCAATTTGTTTGGTTTAAATTTAAAAACTGAACCGAACCGAACCGATATTAATCGATTTGGTTTAGATCGGTTTTTTAGTTTTTGACCATTTAAAAAAAATAATCTTATTCATTTGTTTTTTTATGGCCCAAAAGATAATGTAGTCTATTTATACAATAAATAACATATTTACTCATTTAAAACAAACAACAACAACTCATTTAAACAAAAATTAACAATCTTCTAGTATAATGATCAAATACAATCATGATCAAACTTCTAGTGTAATAGTCAAGTACAATCATATAATAAAAATCTAAAATTTCAAACTAATTTTCAGCTACATAAATCAAAACTTCTAACCATAATTACCAAAGAAAGCAACCATCAAGTGAGCATATACCTTAAATGATAAATGTTATTTTGAAATCATTAATATGAATAATTTTAACAAAATAAGAAAGTAAAGCTTTGAAGATATTCAACAACACATACCAAGTTATTTAAAATATGTATATATATGATATTCTAATCGGTTTGATTTTGAAAATTGGAACCAAAAACCGATCCAAACCGATCGGTTTTTTAAAAAAAGAACCAAACTAAATCAAAAAAGTTCGGTTTTAATCGGTTTTCAGTTTTTTCAATTCGGTCTTTCGATTTTTTTCAGTTTGGTTTGGATTTGAACACCCCTAGTCGTAAGTCCCAGTCCAAATTAAAAACCAACTAGGTACTAAATATGTAAAGAATGACAAAGAAGTATTCATTTAGCTTATTTTCAATTATAGAATGACTAGGGAAGTTACCTAGAAACGAATGACTATTGTGTTTTAAGTCTCAGTCCAAATTGAAAACCAACTAAGTACTACATATGTAAAGGAGTTTATAGTTGGCCATGTTATGTTTTGAGGGATATCCCTCGACATATTTCGGAATAATGGCCCCAAATTCATCCTTTCTTGTCTAAAAGGAGTAGAATTACTAGAGCCCGCAACTATTATTTCTTAGCCATTAAAACCCACCAAGGCTGAACTAATTTGTGGCTAACTTAAAAAAGTACCCGTTTGGCCTATAATACCGGTCAAAGTGCTGCCAATTCCCATATGTACCATTATAGGGGATACATAATTGGGTGGCAAACCATATTGTGGTGCAAACCTTGAGTTTGAATTCATTACTCTTTGATTGTTTGGTTGACTTGACGATGGCTGAGTCATTGCCGGTATTATCTGTTCCAATACTGGATTACTCCGAAGAGTACCAATTGGTACTTTGTCACCCACAGGACCCAAACTGACACCTGTCGAAGGCGGCGCGGTAACATCAACCGCTAGTACATTCGACACCTGATTTTGTGCATTACTCATGGTTTGTGTATTTTGAGAAGAGGAACAACGAACGAACCTTCCACTTCTTAAATGCATATAATGAACCTCTTGTGAGAATGATGTGTGTGATTTTTCATGTCATTTTGAGTTTAGTTTGCATACCTTTCATTATCTTTTTAGTACATTTATTCACTTAATCCTCCGTTTTAGTTTTAGTTCAGATAAATGCGGTGTGTTTATGTTCAATTACAGGAATGGTGCAACATTGAAACTTGGAGGAGCCAAAACAGAACTACCCTGAAGAGATACTGAGATCTCAAAATCAGCTGGACCCCTGAGGAGTAATTTGAGCATAACTTGAGCTACAGAGGTCCTTTTGAGGTGATTCCAGTTGCTATGGAAAGCTAAGACACAGGGCTACAAGTTTGATGTTGGACACTTTGGCAAATTCCCTAAGATACTTGATGGGCAGAGCCAACCACGGCCAGGCCGTGGTGGCCACCACGGCCGTGGTTGGCCATCAGTGCACGAAATTTCTAAGTCAGAATCAACCACGGCCAGGCCGTGGTGGCCACCACGGCCGTGGTTGGCCACCACGGCCGTGGTTGGCCATCAGTGCATGAAATTTCTAAGTCAGAATCAACCACGGCTAGGCCGTGGTTGGCAGCCTGCTACATCAGCAAGTGCGAAAAAAGCCCTGGGGGCAGCCCATTTCCTTCCCTTCTTGCCTGAAAAGAATTAGGGTAGAGAAGGGAGAGTTGGTAGTGTATAAAAAGCAAGTTATTAGGGTTGAGGGAGGAGCTTGGTCTGGGAGGAACTTCACAAGAGCAGCCACAAGATTTCTACAGAGTTTTTCTTCTCCTCTCTTCTTACTTTTCTATTTCATTTTCTGAATGTTGTTCTTCATTCTTATGGATTGTATTTTGATAAACATGTTTGAGTAGTTCTTTGTTCTAGGAATTGGTAATAACCCGATGGTGTATTGACAATGCTTGATGTATGAATTTGCTATCTCTTCAATGCTAAGTTTATCTTGATTCAGTTTTTGGCACACAAAGTGTTTGTGAAAATGCTGGCCACATTATTTGCCTGATCTTAGTCATTAAGGGAAAAACTGAAAGGTGACTCTTGATAATGGAACTCTATGAACTGAACTTGAGCTTTTAAATCACGAAAGTAGATTAAAACTCTTGAGGCTTTCTTTGAATCATCTGCTCTTAATGGATTCTTTCTAATTTGATTATCATGAAAATAGAAGTTGAGTTAGATTGAATATGTTATTGTATTCTGAAAGGAAACAATAATTCTTTAGGATGATTCGTCTTCAAGTATAACTTAGTTGAGAAGAGGTGATAAGATTACAGACTTGTTAATTACCATCGTGGTGAACCCATATCCTAGATCCCTTAAAAATCAGATTTCTCTACATTGTTCTTCTGCATTCATTCCAAAAATTGTGATTCTTATTTATTTACATATTTTAGTTTCTATGATCTTGTTCTATCACCACAATTTTATAACATTGGTTTCACCCAGTTAATCATAATTAAGGGTAATTGTTAATCATAATCCAAGTCCCTGTGGATCGATATTTTTACTACTTGACGAAATCGTGCACTTGCGATACGAACCACATCAGAGAACAAGGTTCATGTCACTACGAATTACTCTAAACTCGTCCCACCGAGCGTGCCAATTTGTTTATGCTGAAATTTGTTAAATGCAAACTTCAACAAACAAATATATTTATCAGTCGAATGTGGATTCTCGAGTTATGTGGTAATCTCATATGAGAAAAAGTAAAAAAATTTGGTGCAGGACAAGAAAGAATAAAATGCCATGACAAAGAACAGTGCAAATGTAAATTACAGAAAAAGATGAAAAGCAGTAAATTAATACAAGGAATTTAAAGAATAGAGCAATAATGTAAATTGCAGAAAATAAATGAAAGTAATAGCGTAATAAGAAAAGTAAAGGAATTTAAAGAACAAAATGCAAGAAAGTAAAATAATTTAGAAGAGCATTGCATTAAAGTAAATATCTTGACATGGAAGGCATACTTGGAATCAAATCTTTTGATCTGCTCGAGTGATATGTTAGGATTATATATTCAGTAACCAACCTTTTTTGGATCGTAAATCCTAATATTTATATGAAAAAATAAAGAAAATAACTGCCTCCTAAAAAGCAAACATATGTATATGGCAGTTAAGCCATATATTCGACAAACCAAATCCAAGAGTTACAAGATGAAAACTATCATTCGACAAACAACACTTGCAACTTTTTATCTCCAATGATCTTTTTGACACATTTGACGGATAACATTTGCAACATCTTTTCCAATGAAAACTTGTCATCTGACAAACAAAACTTGTAACATCTTCAAACTTCAAATCAATTCTTCAAACCATCCAATGGTTGAATTCATCTCCTCCTCATTCCTTTGTCAACTCAAACTTCATTTCTTTCCCTGATAACCTATTATCCACCAGCGAATTGAAATTATGGACATCTTTTTTGGATGTTTAAAAATCTGAATTAAAAAGACTCTTAACTCTGTTATCTATTAACGAATTGAAACTATGAACATCTTTTTTGGATGTTTAAAAACCTGGATTAAAAAGACTCTTAACGCTGTTATCCACTGACGAACTGAAACTATGAACATCTTTTTTAGATGTTTCAAAATTTGGATTGAAAAGACTTTTAACCCTATTATCCACCTGTGAACTGAAATTATGGACATCTTTTTTGGATGTTTCAAAATCTGGACTAAAAAGACTCTTAACTCTGTTATCTACTGACGAACTGAAACTATAAGCATCTTTTTTGGATGTTTCAAAATTTGGATTGAACATACTCTTAACTCTATTATCGATTGACGAACTGAAACTATGAACATCTTTTTTGGATGTTTCAAAATCTAGATTGAAAAGACTCTTAACCCTATTATCCACCTGCGAACTGAAACTATGGACATCTTTTCTAGAAGTTGCAAAATCTTCATTGTGAAGACTTTTAGCCCCATTATCAACCTGGGAACTGAAACCATGGACATTTGCAACAGATGTGATATCGGTCCTTTTAAACATTTTCAATCCTGCTATCTACTTGCCCAGTATGACTATGGATATTTGTTTTGGTGGAGGAACTTACCCACTTTCTTTTGAGAGATACAACTGTATAGGGCGAGCGTTGGATACTTCTTTGGTTTAGAATTTGAGTTGTTTGAGGATTCATTTATATAGAGTATCCCAAGCTTGAAGGGAGATACAACGGAAGGTGCAATGCAATGATCAATCAGAGTCAAGTCTTGCGAATACTCTTAATGCGTTAATTGATTAGTTTAGCTGACTATATTCTTAATTTAAAAATGTATTTAAAGAAAGAGTCTCTCCTTTGTTAATTGCATATACAACTAATTGTCTCCAACAAAAAAACAACAATAGCGCTCCTGTTATTATATTATTATGTCATGTAAAGAATGACAAAGGGAGATCAATATTTCCTTTCGAACACGTGTTGGCGAAAGTTCCAATCCAATGTTGAGGAATTTCAAATGTTTCTGAAGTGGCATTTCCTTTCCACAACCCACGAAAGCGGAAACCCAATTTCCTTGAATCTTCTGTTCACATTTGACAATATTTGGGAAACAACAAAGCACCTCCAATACAAGGAGGTACGATCAAGTCAGGAGTAAGTGGGTCACTGAACAAAATATTGTTAGAAATTTGAAATGAATCAGAACTTTGCTTTGGAATCTTCATAATTGAGCCAAGAATTAAAATAAAGCCGTCTTTTGTGACCAATTGAGATTTTCTCACCCGAGTTTTACACATTTGTGCAAGATAAAATTTATAGAATCCTATACAAAGATGAGCATTCTCTAAACGGTGACCTTGCGTTTTCGGACCATCAACAGCCAACTTGGCGGAATATTCATGGCCTATTTCAATCATAAAAAATAATAATGAAAATCAAAGGCAGCCTTAGACATTTACCATCAAATGTGAACTGAAAAACATTGTTAACTACCCTAACCACACGTTACACTTGTCATTTATTACACTTTAGTATTAGTTTTATGCAACTTATTTATTTCTTTATTTTGTATAATACAGTTTAATATTTATATTGAATATAATCAATAATCAAAAAATATATAATAACTCATCATGAATACTGTTTACCTATTAAAAAAATATGAATAGCGGTATAATTTTCCTTCTTCGTTATCTTCATTCGGTATTGCCAAGATAACAATTAGGGCTGTCAAATGGGCCAGCCCGACCCATTTAGGCCCAGCCCGCGACGGGTTGGGCTTAAACGGGCTGGGCCAAAATTAAGTCAAGAATGACGGGTTGATAAAAAGTCAACCCAACCCATTTAAGGCTAGCTCGTGGGGTCTAAATATGCCGCCTATTTAATTAATTAATTATTTTTAAAACTTCAAATTTATAATGTAACATATGAATCAAATTCATAAATGACTCAAAGATAAAGTCAATCATCGTCCAAAACAAACTCAATCAGACATTAATACATAATTTAAATGACCAAATCCAAACAAACATCAACCAACAACTACAAGCATAAAAAATTACAGAAAAATAAAAATTACATAAATCCAAAACAAGAATCTAATTCAAATTTCAAAATCCAAAAGTATTCACTCTAAAACATGTTCTTTTTGCAAATTTACAAGTTTTTTTCACAATCGCAGCATCCATCATCCATGATATCTACTTGTTGTATGTAAAAATTAAAGATCATCCAATATATATGTACCAATAACTAAATAATATGTCTAAAATTAAAGTCTCATGTTAAAATATGTAATACTACCATCATATAATGTTTGAATCCTGAGCTAGGGGCATTCATAAAGGATGCTGATTTTAAAAAAAATTACAAAAAAAAATATATGAGCCAACGGGCCAGTCCGCAAAAAAATAAGTTTAGCCCATTTAATTAGCGAATTAAACAGGTTGGGCAAAAAATATATTGATTTAAATAGGTCAATAATTTTAAAACGTAACCTGCATAATTTTAACAGATAAACGGATTGACATGATAAATTTAATGCATTTTGATAACCCTGATAACAATGACGAAGGATAACGGGGAAGGATGGACCCTCATTTTACCCAATGGATAATAAATCTCATAGTTTTCTGAACACTGACATAAACATATATGAATAATCTGAAAAGCAGTTCAAGAAATAGAATAGATTACTCAAAGCTTCACCACAGTAAACGATGTCGTAATCCCCGAGGGCAAGATCTGGGCGATCAAATTGACCTAGAGCCCTTGGTACGGTCTTCTATTTATTTATTTTTGCATATGAAATCTTCTGTAAAAAATAAAATAAAATATATTATTCATAAGCTCTTACCAACGTATTTTTTTCTAGTATAAACTAAGTTATGATTTTGTTAAGAACTATCATGTAATTTAAAATTATATATATATGTATATGTACACACACACACACACACACACACACACACAAATTAAATCTCAAGTGAATAGGTTGAAATTATTTTGTAGTCTGAACTAATTAAAATTAATTGAAAGTATAGATAGATAATAGGAATGGAAATTTCTTAATTAAAGATATTTTAGAAAATTAAAATTCTAATTAGTTCTACAGAGTATGAATAAATAATAATGAATGTCAATAATTCCACTCATAAATTAAACTCAACTAATATCCTTAAATTGATTTACCAAATTGAACACTAATCATAAGAAAGAGAAGGACTGATCATCTTTGAATAATCATGGACAATATATAGCCAACTCTAATTGTTAATTTAAAAACGTATATAAAGAATAACTAAGGATGTCTAGGTGTCTCCATCGTTAATTGCAAATTAAAAAATTATAAATTTTACCAAAGAAGTATATGTAATGAATGACAGGATTGGTCAATTCATTCTGCTGATTATAACTTGCAAGAAATTTTCGACCAGGAAGAACAATATATCGTGCTCAAATTTTCAATTATAGAATGACTTGGGACGTCAAGTCCTTCCCTGACTATTAAACAAATACTTATTTATGAAATGCAAAAAAGAAAATTACTTTAAATTTAATTAATAAATTGTTGATACCAAAAGCCTATGCCCTGCTGGTCACACAATGATAAGGCTTGGCCTGAACTGGCCGACAGCCTGTGCATAAGTACATTTTGTTTAATAAATTTTAAATTACAAATCATTGAAAATTATATAACAAAAAAATATGTCTATTTTATATGCTTGTTAGAACTGGCCTTCATCAAAGGTGACTTCTAACCAGCTAGACTATTTTTTTTCCTACTGTTGTCCCTTTTAGATTATTGTCATAATTGATATTGTCGTTTCTTTCTTTTTTCATTTTGGTAGAAAAGAGTTTAAGAGCAAGATATGTGGTCTCATTTTTAAAGTTAAAATATGCTATAAATTTTAATAATAACTTACAATGATATTTATAAATAATTTATTAATAAAAATTACCAATAACCTAAGACTTTTAAATTGACGTAGTTTAGTTTTATCAATATTAAAAAGCTTGACTGCTCAAACAGTCATGTCTCTAAAAAGTGGCCTAAAATATTATTCCGGATTGAGTCTGTGTCGTGAAATAGGCTTTTGATGAGATAAAGTGATAAACACAAAGACACCCTTCCCAGGGACAATTAAACAATATAAAATTGCTTCTTAAAAATATATGAATTTAATTTTGATAATTTCTTTTTATATTATTATCTAATTATATTTAAATATATCATTAAAAAAAACTTGATTATGATAATAAAAAACTGAAAAGCCAAATTATTTTAATGACACGATGACACATAATTAGATGATGATGTAAAAAATAAAAACTTTAGTTAAATTACTCAGTATCTATTTTTAAAAAATATTGCATTGAATTTACACATACTCTTATACAACTAATTAGGTAAAAGCCACAGACAACTTCTATTTTGATACATAATCGTATATATTGTCTTTGAAAATTTTAAAATATAAAATCATTTTGATTTAAATTGAATTGAATTAATTTAGAAATTAATTCTTATGTTTAAAATTCATTATAAAAAGTAAGATTTGAATTAATTTGTAAATTAAATTTTATATTTGAAATACATTAAAAAGGAATGGAATTCATTTTATTCAAGTAATTTACTTAATTACCCTTACTTAGAACATGTAAAATAAGTAAATTATTAAGAGTAAAATTGTCAATTCAAATAATTTAAACTAAAGTAAAATGAAATCCACTCAAATCCAACTAAATACACATAACTTGCATCAAAAGAATTTTAAAATTAAATCAATTCTTATTTTATAACTTTCCAAACAAATCTCATTTATAAATTAAATCAATTTCTAAAAATTGTTGTCGAAACACACTTAATGTAGTCATGTGCTACATTTTAGTTGGGCATATGAAGGTCGGATTTTGAGCACTATTTTTTAAAACACTAATCACTCTCAATTTGTAGAGGTGCAATTAAGGAACATTACAAATAATAAAAATAAAATTATAGAGTAGTATGCTAATTAGAGGCGTTAAGTAGGACTGACAATGAGTCTAGCCAATTTGTGAGCTTGCTCGTGATTCGGCTCGTTAACAACTCAATAAGTTGTTAATTTTGGCTCGTTTGTTAAATGAGCTGAGTTTGAACTTTCATATATTCGGTTAATTAACTTATAAGCCGACTCAATATATGTATATAATTATTTTTTACAAATAATAATAAGAATAATAATAATGCTTTAATTTAATGTATATTAGCATTTTATTTTATTTTTTCTCTGAATAAATTATTTTTTAAATAAATATATGTAAAAATACATATATTTTTTATTGAGTTACAAATTCAAGCATAACTCATTAAATAGTACAAGTTTAATTAATACAAGGCTCGATGTTGACTTATTGAGCTCGTATAGCTCGTAAGTTTAAAGTGAGTTGAACTCGAATCAAAAAAATGAATTCGATTTCTCCGAAAGTCAAATCTAAACTAGGCTTAATACGGCTCAACTAAGCTCATTTTTAGTCCTACCACTAAGAGAAGGGTGCAAAGAAGAAGAAAAAATAAAAAAAAATTAGGACAGTTGCATGTTCCGATATCAATAGGATCATCAACATTTTAAAATTCCTGGTTTTCGTTCAAAATCACTCATTTATATGCGCGTATGCAAATTACCTTGCAACCGACAATGCATATCAATGGGATTGCGCAAACTGATGAGGTCGATACAGTAGATCATTACAGAACATTTCTAAGCCCATCCATCAATTATAATAATTTGATTGAATAAGAGTGTACCGAATCGTGCATGTAGATGCAATTAGAGCAGCATCGAACATATTGCATTAACAATGCCAATCGAACACTACCTAGTAGGTTATATCTGAAAATTAATTTGAGAGCTATTTTAAAATATTTTTTTAATTTTTTAATTTATTAATAATTTTACATTATAAATAAATTATATTATGTTGTTTATTCAAAAAATTATTTATAAATAAAAATTTATAATCTTAATGATCATAATATTGATAACAAAATACTGTTTATTTGTTGATAGTATAAAACAACAAATAATTAAATTTAAACTATTTTTTAAAGAAAAACAAAATATTTAAGAGTCAAAAAATAAAAATACTGCAATTTCTTCCCTCTATTTTTCTCTTTCTTATCAAGAAATTTGACTTACATTTTCATGTTTCAGATAGATAGAGGGAGCACCCTGCACATTTTTTTCCTTCTCAGAACACCTTATCCTTAGTGTTATCCTGAGCCATGGCATCACTACTGCTAGCAGCACCACCCTCACTCTCCATTCAATTGCACACTCCCTCTTCTCATCTCTCCTTCTCTCACTCCCAAACCCTCAGCTCACCGCTCTTCGCTCCATTTGCTTCTTTCTCAGCCTCTGCAACCTCCTCTCCTTCACCCACCCCTTCTGGTACTTGCTGCAAAAAATAAAATAAAAAATGCTAACTTTGCAATAACTGTGCTTTTTTATGTATTAATTCTAACAACCCATTTCCCCATTCAACTTTTTCCAGTGTACTGTGGCAGAGGCGACAGGAAAACTGCAAAGGGAAAGCGCTTTAATCATTCATTTGGAAATGTAAAGTTTTGCTTCCATTTTCTCTTTCAAAATTTCTGAGTTTATTGCAATGATCCCCTCGTTTTGTTTTGCTCAAAATTTTGATTTTTTTGATTTTTTGATTTGATTTGATTTGATTTTGGATATTATGGTTGTTATGTTTTTTCCCAGCTCTAATGTTTATGTTATTTATGGGGTGGGGTGGGGGATTATCAGGCAAGGCCACGAGACAAGACGCAAGGTAGAGGACCACCTCGGCTTGTTGCTCCACGAGCACCTTCGAAGAAAGACCGGTTCGAAGATAATGAGGTGGTGAAGATTGAAATTGATGAGTCCCTCTTTTCTGGCTGATTGTAGTAGTGGATTGTAATTTTATAATCTTTCATGATTTATTTGTTGATGCTATATTAGTATTAAAGTATGAATTCCATTGTGACATATACAATTTGGATTTTGCTTATCTGGGTTTCAATTGAGGTCACTGTGATTTCTTTCTCTGGTATTAATCTCTATTATGAAGATTGTTTCTGTAGCTGTGTACCTTTGGAGGTGGGGATTGGAAAGACAATAAAATAAAATAGGGAAAAGAGGGTTGCTTTTGCTTAGGATTTGTATTCTATTGGACATTGTATATTCTCTCTTTGATCAGTTGGCAAAGGTTTCTGCCTATGTAAATGAAAAGTATGAGATCTCGGTAGAATGTGAGCACTTCCATAACACTGGAAAGGTTTTGTTTACTAAATTAAGCGTTACCACCATAATGCATTGCAGATGTTGCCTTTTGCATAGTAATTCTTATGTGTTCAATTAGGGGCTTATGTTCAATATTGTCTTTTTGTATGTCTGCTTCACATGTTAATTGCAGCCGGCTTCTTAATTCTTTTCTAATGGTATTGGCCTTCTTAGTTTGTCCAGTTTGTTAGCTCAGCTCCTTAAAATAAAAAAACTGTACCTGCAAATTCACGTACATTACACTTATTCTTGGAATACTTTTAGACGACATGTTATCTGAAATTACTGAGGAGACAGATAAAGAGTCCCGCTGGTTTATCAACACAGAAGATCAGAAGGAAAAGATCAGGCAGATTCTACAGCACCAGAGATCGCGATATCGGTCTTCGTCTTCTTTGTTGTCTTAAGCTGCATCCTGTTCATCTTTCTCCTCATCTCATAAAAGCAGTATTTTGTTGGAGTTGATGAAAGGTGGAAGCACATCCCTGAAGGGGATTATTTGACATGGTGCATACTAGTTTGGCAACCCATTTTGAGTTTTATAGTGGCTCACCTATAATTAAGCCTATTTCTCTTTGGGACAGTGATTCAGAGCGTTAATTACAGAAGCCCTCTGCATTGATCAAGCAGATTGGATCCACCAGTTTGTCGGGAACTGATAGAGAAATTGGGTTAGCCTCAAAGATTAGTTATATGGGTGGAGAGTTTGCCTCTCAGAATATAAATGCCAAAATTAGCAAGCCCAAATTGACTAGGAAAAGGTTTCTTAGGAGATTGCCAGGATTCGGTTTGTGGAGAGGTGGAAGATTTAGATTCAGACTGAGGTTTAGACGGCTTAAAGTTAAGGTTTGTGGTAGAAACTTCAGATAGAGCCTGTCAATTGGTATTGGATTTTCAACATTGTATGATTGAAATGACCAAGGTGACAAACCAATGTCTTGAATGAGAATTCCTTCAGAACTTGCTAAGATGTGTGTGATTTACAATAGTGTTTCCTATATACATTGGGAAGAATAAAAAACTGGTATTCAAAAGAGAATTCATTCTCGTTATAGGCTTGCCCTTCAACAGCAGGTTTATAGCATGATTCCGCTTGATTGATGAAACCTCCACCATTTTTCAACTCAACAATTATTTCCTAAGAACTATAGATATGGTTGCAAATGACACAATGATCTGATATAAGTTTTCCTATGACACTTCCTTCTTCAATCGTCAATCTGCTACTCTGTTTGTTCCATAGATGAACCCCATAAGTCTCCCCACTGAGCTGAAGCAGTTTGGCTTCTACCCATCTTGATTCACCCTGTGTTTTCGGCTTCCTAAAGAGCCCACCTATCTTAATCCAATCCGCAGGATAAAAAGCAATAGGCGGCAAGACTGTAAAGTTGAAACCAGGTCTTTTTCCCAGTCTCTTAACCACTCTGGAAACCAGGTAAGGACCGTTATGCCCCCATTTGTTTCCATCAAAAGTCAGTGCAAATTCATTAATGAATCTGAGTAGAAGTGGATGATTCATATCAAAAATCAGAACTGCATTATTTAATCTGGTCCAGTGCTTGGAACCCAAATCCATGCTTTGTGCGCAAATAGAATTCCTCAACCCTTTTATGGGTTTTAGAACTATAAAATCCGTGTCCATGTAGACACCACCATATTTGTATAGAACTGCAAGTCTTATCAGGTTAGATAGATTCTGAGCCAAAGGAATCTCACCAGGGTCCTTCTTACCTTTCCTTAACTCATGAAACCAAGCTTCAGCTGGAGTCCCCTTGAACAGAAATGACAAGTCTGGGGTCACTGCCTGAACTTTGAACCCACGATCAAGCAGTGGTTGCAAGATCCTGTATCCATGTCTGGAGTCTAAAGTTTTTGATAGAATTATCAGACATGCCTGGGGATGGACCTGGAAAATACTTTCTACAGACAGCAATTCTCTTCCTCCAAATGAGCTTGCAGGTGAAATCCAAGTCATGAAAAACTGAGCCTCACATTCATGGCTGAAAAATTCCAAAACTCGAGCATGAAATTGCCGGGTTAAGTTGTTTGACTTGAGAATCTTGAACTTATGCAGAGTTTCTTGAAACCAAGCTATTCTTTCTTCTTCTGTGACATTGAATGGAGCAACTAGAGCTTTCTGATTTCCACTATCAACTTCATCATTCTCTTTTTGCATGGAACGTAACGGTATGTGGGCAAGTGTTGACCTTATTCCTTCTCTGGTTCTGTGACTGTGAGCTTGCAAGTTCTCTGGAGCTCCTGTATTTGCAGCTGAGTGTAGGGAATCATGGTAGATGACTCTATCTGCATGGATAAGAAAAATTATGACAGAGATTGTGACTAGAGAGAAGACAGATAGCTCAAACATCCTCTTAGAAGTTCTTCCGTGTGATAAGAGTTGCATTGGAAAGAACTAGTGCAGAAGAAACATGACCTGGGAATGTCTTTCACGTTACATAGACTAGATTATGTATTTATGTATTTAATAGGTAATAATCTGTAATAAAATTCTTTAAAAAATTACAAAGTCATAATTGGTTCAAAAAGATACATGACAAAATATTACTATTCTGTATTTAATATGTAATAATTTACATTTATGATGGTACATGTGAAAAAATTTATAAGAAAGAATTTGTTGAGGGCAAATGTTGTATAAATATGATGCCACGTGTCATATCTTTTTTAAAGGATAGATGTTGCTCATAGTTCATGTTCCTTATCTTACCATTCCTTAAGCTATTAAGAGAAATTCTTAAATACCCAGCGAGTAAGACAACGCTTTTATACTATACTATTTAATGTGTAAAAGCATTTATAAAATGTGAAAAATGTTAAAAAAAAATTTTAAAAATAATTAACGGCCGATGGACTTAACAAAAAGAATCAAATGATTCAATTATATTTTAGTTAATTTAAAGTGATTTAACAATGAATTTAATTATAAAATTGAATCGTAACTATTTAAGTGTGCATTTATATCTTGTTTTCAGTTGAAACTCTCGTGTTTAAATTTTTATACAGCTACATAGATGACCACATATAAATGTATAAGTACCAATTGATGGTTTTATCAATTTTTTTTAATATATCAATAATCAAATCTGTTATCTTTACCTAAACCTCTTGCTTGAGCTAAGTTGGCGTGACGTCTAAAATATTTTTTTCTGTCAAACTCACAGTTACTTGTTTCAGTTGTATGCACCATTATAAATCCAAAACTGATTAAGTGGAAAATTTCTTTTATTACTGTTTTCTCTTTGAACTTCTTCACAGAAAAATGTGATGCATCGATGCACGATAGTACTTAAAATATAGATAAACCTAGTGGCATTATCCAAGTCATTTTTAAATTAATCATTCAAAATTGATGGCTTCCTCAGCCTTTGTTATTTATGATGTTTTTATTTTATTTTATAGATGCAGGGTACCCATTGACGCAAGCTTTATGCGACTTAATGCAAGTCGTGGAGCGACTTGGCATGTTAATTATCAATACCACTATTGGATGGAATTTAATATCTTTGGGAGATGAGATGTCTCTGCCATTAAGATTATTCTACAAAGTTATGAAACAGCAAGAAATCACACTACTTTCCCATTACTTGTGCATGTGGAGAATCTTTTCATTATTCAAAATACTAGGAATAGCCGAAGAGTTATTGTTGTTGTTCTTTATTTACGAAATTTTGTTTGAAAATTTTCTTAATGAGTTAAGATCTGAAATCTTTTATTGCTAAGCACTAATCTTCTCAAAACTGCAATAAAAAATTATAATTTTATCTTTATTGGTAAGAAAAGTATGAAATATGACTCAGTTAGCAAACTAAACTCAATGTGAACAGACAAGAGTTTCAAACCTACTAAAAATATCTTGAGCCAAGGTCATGCCTACGCTAGAGCAAGGATTAAAAATGGTGTAAGAATGCCTCGTGATCTTTTATATATATATATATATATATATATATATATATATAAAAGAGACTTGAGGATTTTCATACTACATCGAAAACTATAATGGTTCATTCTTATTTATCAAGAGTATAAGCTAAAGTATCACCCATTTTCTTCAAGAATATAAATCTAATTAACCGTAAATGTAAAATTTTATATACTATCATTTAATTATTTGTTGTCACATAATTAAAAAATTTTAACTTTTTAAAGAGTTGTTATAATAGATAAATTATTTTAACGATATGTCAATATATGATTAAGTGTATTAATATTGAATCCTTTCTTCAATCTCGTAATAATCTTGTAACTTTCTTTCTTCATCATATGGGATCAGCCACCAACAGATATATTCATGTTGATCTTCTAGCGGATAAGATGGGTGTTTATTTCTGTAGTTAGTTTTCCTTTTTCTTTCTCCCCGTTATCTTCTCTTTTTCTTTTTCTTTTTCTTTTTTTCTTCTCTTTATACAAAAACGAAAATAAGTTCTTATGGGAAAGTATTTTTTCAGATTAGTTCTTATTTCAAATTCTCTCTAGACAAACTTATTAAATAAAATTTTAACATTAAGTAACATTTTCACACAACTCAAATTTTTGTAAGTTCGTACAATTATACATGCGGGTGAGTGGTGGCCAATCCGAATTCAAGTGATCCTATTTTATTTTTATTCATGTTTTAAGGTAGCATTGTTTTGTAAATAAACATAGCAATTATTTTCTTTTACGATAAATGTATTTTTAATCAATTTTTTTGCGTCAATCGGAATTAAATTTTTTATTGAATAATTACTATAAATAACCAAGAGAGAGAGAGAGAGAGAGAAGCACAAATTAAAAAATATACGTAGAATCAGTATATTAATAAGCAGGAGACTTGTACCGGCCGTTATTTATAACATATATGTAATTATGTATATACAAGTCTTGAAGGGAAGAAGAAAAAAAATATATTAAGTGCCAAATAGTACCACATTCGTATCTCTAATGGGCATTACTCCGGTACTCATTTTTTTTTCAGGATACCAGTATTCAGAGTAAGTTGTCTAACATTCATTAGTTGTTATTTATATTTAATAGATTTTCTAATATTTATTGTGAAACTAACAGTTAATAAATAATTGACAACTCACCTTCGATACCAAACTCATCAAGGTACTATAGCAATTCCCATCACTGATTAACAATTGTCAATTGGTTTTGATTTGATTCCCCAAGTCAATGGCTCATTTATTGAACAAAAGATGAAAAATATCTTAGCTTTAAATTAACAAGTCATCCAGAGCATCAAGTCATTGACAGAATACACAGCCGTGTTCCTGATTTTCTTTCCAAAGACTGCGGTTTAGACATTAGATGCTTATATGGACAAAATAAAATCTCTATAGGTTGTTATCTGATTTTTTCTCCCCTTCTTTTAATCCCATTTCACATTGAAATTAACTGGCTTAAAAAGGGAGGGGGGGGGGGGAATGAGTTCCATCTCTGTCGTCACTCGTCACTATAAGATTTCAATGTACACGGTAAGAAAGCTAAAACGATTGAAATCAGGGCATTCCTAAGTTACTTCTCTCACATCGCATAACATTTTTTTTCAGTAAAATTAGTTCTATAGAATTATAAATTCTTGTTGATTGTTAACATAGTTTACAGGCCAAGGTTCATCCCTCTCAAAAACCAGGTAACTTGGGCACCAGCAAGAAATGTATTGGAGCACCTCCAATCCTCCATTGAAATAGATTTCAGGCTTCTCAGCCCAAATGAATGATACAATTCAAGATTGGGATTTCATTGACATTCAAGAGCCTGCTAAAGCCAACCCTGACGGAATGATGGAGTCAAGCAGAAATACCATCTACACGAAAAACGGAAAAGAAAAGAAATGCCAATATAGTCAAAGAAGTGTTTTTCTTTACCTCAGCAACAGAAAAAGAAAAAAAATAACCATCAAGACGATTACACAGCAATACCAATATAGTCAAACAAGTTTTCTAGTGGAGTCTTATAATTTGATGATTCTGTGTCACCTAAGACCTCTAACTCATTCCTTACCTACCTCAATTATTTGATCTAAGTTTATGTAGCCATATTTATTTCTTATCCATCTTAGCTATCTTGCTTAGTGTAGATTTGGAAAACTCTCATGCTAAGGTAGCTAGGGTTGTATGTATTTTTATATTAGAGAACAAGATTACAGATTGACCAAGAGGTACTCTTGGCTTAATATATATATACGAGAAATACATAACAGGAATACAAGTAAATACAAATCTGACACTACTCTTAACACTCCCATCAAGCTGAACGGGAAAACACACATGAAGCTTGTCACTGAAGCGCAAATCGCGAACGAAAGAGGCACTTGGTGAATATATTAATCGTCTGAACATCGATCAGTGGGAATGTACCAAACACGAAGAGAGACATTTATCTGAGATGTGTTTTGACAGCCTAGAGAAGAGTGGAAGTAGGACATTCTAAATAACTTCTGTGATTATTATTATTATTTTGTGTAAATCAGGGTATCCCCTTACTCATACGACAAACGACTAATTTCACAAGGTATGATTAAACTCATAAGTGAAAACTCTTCTAAATTACATTTTTTCTATACAAACTGTCCCAAAAATCAAACTCGAAATAAGATACTTAAAGTGACTGAGTTTTTTATACTCAGACCAATGCAAATTAATAACTTCTGTGCTTCATGATCAATTATGAGATGCAAGGAAAAGTAAAGATTATACTGTAAAAAAATGATTTTTCTTTTTAAAACTCATGAAACATTTCTAACGAATTTTAAACATCTAGCAATTTTTCTATTTTTTTTTTTAAATCTGTAGACTTTAAAAAATGTCCGATGAATAAGGATTAGTGGTCATTGACCGAGTGCCAAGGGCCAAAAGACCTTAGATTTCTAACGATTAATTGGACCCAACTTCGGAGCCATTGGATCATAAGTGTTGATTCCGAAAAAAAAAATAGTCAAAGGGATTTTCAAAAATTATTTTAACGCAAACGAAAAAGAATATTTCAGATATTTAAAAATAATTAAATCAACCATAAATTGTGAATTTCTTAGGGCATTAAGTGAGGATGTTAAAAAAATAAGATGGGGATTAAATGTGGGTATTACTGAAAGATTCGTTAGGTGAGGACATGGTTATCAGGTTCATAATACTCAGAGATATACAGTATGATTATGCAATATGTTACTTCTTGAAAATACTCGGGAATTAGTTCATGCAAAGTTCGTAAGGTTGCGGTATCTATGGGCGAGGAGGGCGGCTCACGTGTGTGATATGGCTAAACCCAAGTCCACAGAGTCTTCTCTAAGGTATTTACTAAATGGGTATTGGACTTATTTGGATATGCTTATAAAAAAAAACTTCTTTTTAAGCTTTTTTCTAGTAGAGTTTTTTTTTAAATAAAAAGTTATTTTATATTTGGATGTAATGTTTGTGAAGTACTTTTAAGTAATAAAAGGACTTGTAAGTTTGTTTGAATAAGAAAAGACAAAAAGGCTTTTTTCTAGTAAAATTACTAAAAATGTAAGGTATCTAGAATAATAGAGGTAGGGTTTACAAGAGAAAAAAAATAAAGGACAAAATATGTAATTTTTAATACAAGCAAAGGGTATTTTTGTCAATAAATTATATTAAAAATCACTTCTCCTTTTTTTTTCAAAAGTTGGAAATCACTAGCTTCTAAAAAAAGTGACAATTAAGCTATTTTTTAACTTCTATTTTTTAAAAAAATTTCATCCAAATATACATAAAAACTTATGAAAGTACTTTTTTTTTAAAAAAAATGTTTTACTTTAAAAAAAAAACCCTATCCAAACGTACTCATAGTTTAATGTAAGAACTAGTCACGAGCCTTATCTAAGTAATGTAAGATTGCACAAATGCACACACCCAAAGATTCTAAGTTTGAAACATATAAACCCAGAAAGTCTACAATATTGCGACAAAACAATGATGTACAATCACAACCTAAAACATGTTGATATGAAAATAGAAATTAAAAAGAACAAATCATGCAAGCAAAACAACCTAAACATGTTCATAATATAAAATAAAGATGTCAAATGCAAGATAGAGCAAGCTAGACATGTTTCAAGCTAAAAGATGCAAAATAAGCCAAAGAAAAAAAATATTAGGCATGTAGTGTTAGAGATATAAAACCATTCAAATGTCGTCCCCTAATAGCTTAAGTTTTTGGGTTAGTTAGTCCTTGACAGTGGTCAAGAGTTTGATCATTACTGCCATCATTCTTCTAAATTAAAAGTTAAATGTTAGCACAAAATAGAGTAGGCATGTACATTGTCCACGTTTTGAGCACAAAGAGCTCTTGTGTGAAGAAACGTATTAGAGATATAAAATCATTCATGAGTCTTCACCTAAAAGCTTAAGTGTCTGGGAGAGTTGGTTTTTGACATGGTATCAGAACTTTCATGACTAAGTGGTTAGGAGTTTAATCATTGTCACCCACATTCTTTTAAAATAAAGTTGAATTCCGTACAAGATAGATTATGTCAATGCATTAGTTCACGCTTCAAGCCTAAAAGGCTCTTGCGTAGGGGTGTTCGCAGATTGGTTTGGATCGGTTTTGAAGGGTAAAGTCATCCAAACCAAACCAATCGGTTTTCTCATATAGACAACCAATCGGTTTAGTTCAAATTTAGAAACCGAACCAAACCGAACCGATATTAATCGATTTGGTTAGGATCGGTTTTTCGGTTTTTGACCATTTAAAAAAAATAATCTTATTCCTTTGCTTTTTTATGGCCCAAAAGATAATGTAGTCTATTTAAAAAATAAATAACATATTTACCCATTTAAAACAAACAACAACAACTCATTTAAACAAAAATTAACAATCTTTAGTGTAATGATCAAATAAAATCACGATTAAATTTCTAGTGTAATAGTCAAGTACAATCATATAATAAAAATCTAAAATTTCAAACTAATTTTTAGCTACATAAACCAAAATTTTTAGCCATAATTACCAAAGAAAGCAATCATCAAGTAAGCATATACCTTAAATGATAAATGTCATCTTGAAATCATTAATATGAATAATTTTAACAAGATAAGAAAGTAAAGCTTTGAAGATATTCAACAACACATACAAAGTTATTAAAAATATGTATATATATGATATTCTAATCGGTTTGGTTTGGATCGGTTCGGTTTTGAAAATTAGAACCGAAAATCGATCGATTTTTTAAAAAAAGAACCAAATTAAACCAAAAAAGTTCGGTTTTTTCGATTCGGTTTGTCAGTTTTGTTCGGTTTGGTTTAGATTTAAACACCCCTACTCTTGCGTGAGAGAGCTAGCATGTTAAAGATATAAAATTATTCATGTATCTTCACTTAATAGCTAAACTTTTAAGATAATTAGTCCTTGAAATATAATAATCACTCAAGTTAATAGCAAAATGTTAAAAGGTCATCAAATAATCAAGTCACATATATATAGTCATCGAGCATGTTATCATATATTTGAGAGAAAATTTATTGAAATTGAAGAGAAATCAAACTCTAAAAAATACTCCTAGGCAAAGGACTTGTTTGGATAAGCATAAGAAAAAATGAATGTTTTACAATAGAAATTTTTTAGTAGAGCTTTCTTTTTTAGAGAAAAAAATAAGTTATTTTGCATTTGGACACAAGTTTGAAAAATATTTTTAAGTAATAGAAAAATTTTTAAATATTTTTAGATATAAAAGAACATAATAACATTTTTATAACAAAAATACTGAAAATGACATAGATTGTATGTAATGACTTTACATAATGACATTATTGGATGTAATTTTCAATAAAAGCAAAATATATTTTTGTTTGAAAATTATATTAAAAATAACTTCCTTTCCTTTTTTCAAAAATTGAAAATCATTAGTTTTTTTTTTAAAAAGTAGTAACTAGACTTTTTTTTAACTTCTACTTTTTTATAAAGTTACATCTAAACATATTTAAAAATTTATAGAAATATTCTTTTCCTAAAAAATGTACTTGAACACAATCTAAACGTTCTTCTAATTTGGACTTGAACTGGGCGTTCAAACGTTCAAAAAATAAGTCCGATTC
The DNA here is from genome assembly GCA_023212625.1 of Styphnolobium japonicum. Taxonomy (NCBI): domain Eukaryota; kingdom Viridiplantae; phylum Streptophyta; class Magnoliopsida; order Fabales; family Fabaceae; genus Styphnolobium; species Styphnolobium japonicum. The sequence continues at coordinate 12,377,179 of JALBWW010000007.1, read as the reverse complement.
TGATTGGAATAGAACTTGTTGGGCTTGGACCTTAGTATTGGAGTTTTTTGCTGAGATGCTCACGCATCATTAAGTGTGACATACATTTTGAATCTGTCCATCTGTTATTAGCAATATATATATATATGTACAAATGTTTTCATCCAGTTTTGACAAGAACAAATTTAATTGAGTCAATTTGAACGCAAATAGAACCACCGGCACAGTTTTATAGAGGTGTCAATGCAAAAGTGTTATCTAAAAATTATTACCCTTTTATAGCTGTGAAAACAACCTTGGTTTCACAGTAAAACTTTGAGAGAGAGAGAGGGAAGTCAGCATTGTTAACCATAGATATGCTTCTGACTCCCACTCTAAAACTCCATAAGAATCAAATGAGAAAGCGCGTGCGTGGGCAGATGAAACAAGATTGAAACTTCTAAGTGGACCCCGAGAATTTGGATTGTAGTGAACATTTACTAACTAAATGGCATTATTTTCAACTATAGCTTAAAAAATGGCATAAATGTCAACCTATGGTATTCTATTTGCCGAAGGCCCTTTATAGCCGACCACTGTTTATGGTCTTCTTCCTCTTTTAAGATCTCATTTCGGTGCCTATGGAGAATCTGAATGGCCTCTCTTAGCGTTAATTTCATCTGCCAAACTCAATGTTATTTCAACTCCATGGAAGATAAAGAGGTGTCTGGTGAATGAAACTACGGACTGTAAGTTTTCTTTCAGATGTTTTCTCTGCCTTTCTTTTTTCAGGTCGCTTAGTATAACCTCTTGAAGTTTAAGTTCTGAACAATTTTCTCCTTTCTGGCTTTTGCTCAAGTGGTCCGCATATTGAATTTTTTGTTCCTGGTGATAAATTGCATCTGTTTCACTTTGCTGTGAAATGTTAATTTGACGCATGTGGTTACTTTATTTATTTATTTGGTATAATTTTATTTAGAGTTTAATTTTGATCAAAAGCTTTTTTATATTGTCCAATCATGTATTATCAACTCATTAAAAGAATTTGACTATTATAACAACTACCTCAAAAGTCTAACACTTTTAATGATGTGTCAATACATGATTGAATGATAATAAAGAAATTTTACTCTGACAGCGAATTAAAATTAAATCCATTTATTTATTGATTTATTATTTTAGATATTGTGCTCTGTGCTATCAAGTTGATGTTAGGTTCCCAGCTCAATAGGATATGATTACTTTCATTTTTTTTCTTAAATTTCATCAATTAATTTAGTTATTTTGTTCATGTAATCAAATTACAATGTTTAGGCATCAATTTAGCTCTGTAATTTCATGCAATGCTACTTTCGATTAGGGAATGTGAAAGTCCTAGATTTTTTTTTGGGTAATAAAAGTCCTAAAATTTTACACAAATCATTACTTTGCTTAGATATACAGTTTTGTTCCTAAACCAAAAATAAAAGTCAGGAAAGGAAAAACAATAGTTTTAATTTGTTGGTCAGTTGCAACTTGCAACTCCTGCAAATGTGCCTTCTCGATCTCGCTGTCTTTATAAGTCTAAAAGCTTTCCCTTGTTCTATTTGATTTGCAACTTGTTGATCTGTTCAAGGTTGAGGAGGTATATAGGAAGAAATGACCCATAGACACACATTCATTCTCTCAAGCACACTCACATTAATATGAAAATGATGGAAGAAATGTAAATTAGCTAGCTCAAAATAAAGAGAGTAGAAAAAGAGAGCTTAACACAAGGTTTTTATTTTGCTTCGGCCAAAATGAGTGCCTAAATCCAATCTCGAGTAGAATGTATGATTTGTTAGGCTGAAACCAGACTAATTTTCATTGATAAAACAAACATGTTTTATACAAAAGATCTTGAGTGTAAACTTGGTTTACTGCCCATGTTTGTTTTTACAGCAAACTGGTTTAACAACCAGCATGGGGATACACTCCTTAAACAAGAAATCTACATATTTACATCAGCAGTACATGCTTACTTACATAAAAAAAATATTCTAGCTAAGCTTTTTTATCGGTCTTAACCTAGAGTACCTAAGAAAAGTCTCAACCACTAACAAGATTTTTTGGCAAACTATTACAAGCAGTATATATTTTTTTAACCTTAACTTCTTTAAGCTAGGACGAATAGTTTTTTTTTTTTTCATTCTACGTTCTCCAAACTAGAGAACTTAGATTCCTTCAGGAACCTATTATAACATAAAACAATGAGAAGGAGAATATTCCTTAGAGAATGAACTTATTTAGTACCTTCAATTTGTGCCCCAGTACTGTCCTTTTTATAGACTTTTGTCTGGTCCCCGGTAGGGATAAGAAAATATTTGCATCAGTGTCCTTTTGCGAGTACAATTCCTCATACAGGTTTTTTTCGGGTTCGTATAGTTTGCTTTGTGTTAGTGGGACTAGCAAGAGTAGACTCAGGGTTAACTCAGGGTTACCTTGGGTTAGGTATACTGAGTATTTTTTAAATCCTTTCTTAACTCGTCCATCCAGTTGCATGTGAAGCATGTTCTACTGACCGTAAGTTGACAATTGCAACTTGAAAATTCTGTAAACTTGCTCTTTAGGTTTGACACTGTATGGTTGTTAAATTCACCTTGTCAGTGTTTGCCAAAAATGCCTTTCTAGGCATATTCTAACTAAAAACAAGTGAGAACATTATGTTTTATAAAATATACCGGATAAGAGTAGTGAATGTCATGATTTGTTTTCATTATAATCTAAAAGTCAAAAAATGAAGCCTTAGGCTTACAATCTCCCTTTTTTATAATGATGACAGACCATTTCTCAAGATTTTTATTTCCAAGTTAAGCTTCACTTGAGAAAATGCTAAGATTTTGATAAGTCTCAAAGCATTAAAGCAACAAAAGGAATTTGAACTTTAAAAAGTAGAACTTGCCTATTACTCCCCTTTTGGCATCAAGCAAAAAATTAATTGATCCATCCTACAAAGTCAAGGTATATTTGCATAATTAAAGTATCATCTAACTATTTTTCGTAAGATGAGTAGTCTACTTTCTCTCTAGTACATTCATTTTAAATAATAAAATTAATAAGTCTCTCATACCAAGCTCTTGGAGCTTGTTTCAAACTATAGAGTTACAGTGAGTTTAAAAAAATTTGAAAATTCTGCACTTCCAAAACCCGAAGGTTGTTTCCCATAAAATTCTTCATTTATAAAACTATTTGGAAAATCACTTTTGATATACATTTGAAAAAGTTTAAAACCCTTAAAAGATGCATATGCAAGCAACATAGTAATAACTATAACCATAGCAATTTGGGCATAAGTTGTATCAAAATCTATATATTCTTGTTGATTTGGAAAATCTCTTTTGATATACATTTGAAAAAGTTTAAAACCCTTGAAAGATGCATATGCAAGCAACAGAGTAATAACTATAACTATAGCAATTTGGGCATAAGTTGTATCAAAATCTATATATTCTTGTTGATTGAAACCTTGGGCTACAAACCTTGATTTGTTTGTAAATATTTTTCTAGATTCATAAAGTTTGTCGCAATTTATCATCTTTGTTTAGTGATTGAATGTATTTCCATTTATGGTAAAAGTTCCTAAACTGAATTCCTCTCAAATTTGATTCAACTTTTTCTTGCATTGCAACTATCCAAGCTTCATCTTTAAGAGCTTCAACAATGATTTTGGGATCTAGTTGAGGAAAAGAAGGAAAATGAGCTTGTTTTTCAAAAAACACTTTCAAAGAATCATTTTACATTTTTAAAACCTCATTTTCTTGTTTCAAAGTATCATTCCCTTGTTTCAAAGTCTCATTATATATATATATATATATATGAGTTTTGTAGAGATATTCTTTAATATATGAATACTGTGAATCAAGTTTTTTGAGTTAAGTAATGATATGGCAACATATCATTTAATAATATATAAAAACTTACATTTGACAGGGAATTTAAATTTAAATTCATTAAAAATGAAAACAGGGCGCTTATTTTTGTTTTTTGTTTTCTTGGTGAACAGGGGTAAATTTCTTTTTCTACCCTCCATCCAGAAATAGAATTGATCATTAATTCAAGCATGTAGGCTCATTGAACTCATTACATCACCACCTTTAGATGGAATACGATGTTTTCTTGAGTTTTCGAGGCGCAGATACTAGGGACAACTTGACTGGTCATCTTTATCATGCTTTGTGCCTAAGGGAGATTAATACATACATCGATGATAATGGGATCCCACGAGGCGAGGAGATTTCTCAAGCTCTTCTTGAAGCAATTGAAAAATCAAGAATTTCTATCATTGTGTTATCCCCAGGATATGCATCTTCAACGTGGTGCCTTGATGAACTAGTCAAAATTGTTGAGTGCATGAAAACAAAGGGGCAATTTGTTCACCCTGTTTTCCATGGCATTGAGCCATCAGAAGTACAAAATCTAAGTGGAAGTTATGCAGAAGCAATGGCAAAACACCAAGAAAAATTCGAGAATAACAAGATGAAGGTAATTAGGTGGAAGGTCGCTCTGTTTGACGTAGCCAATTTGCCTGGGTCGCATTTTACAAATGGGTACATCTCTCATTTACATGACTTTTTGTTATTATTAAAAAAATAATTAAATAAATTATACTAGTTCCACTAAAGTTTGTTGAAATAATCCCAATCTCTTATATAATTTTTAAAATAATTTCTTCTATTTTAAATTTTAATATCTCTTGATTAAAATTTATTTTAGACATACATATATTCACTTGATATGATTTTGTGTACAAGTAAAAATACAAAGACGAGAACAATATGATTTTTAAAAATATAACAAGTTGTGAGTATAATTTCAATAAACTTTAAAGAAAATCAAGATTAATTTACTTAAAAAGTTTTCTTCTAGGAATTTTCTTGTTTTGTTAATGTTTTGTTTTGAAAATAAATGCATATAATAATAGCTTTCACAAAAGTTATTTATTATGCATTTTTCATATTGAGAACTATTTTGGTACTTAAGTTTTTCTTACTGATACTTTAATTAATTGTTTAATATTTGATAATTATAGATAAATTTAATACACTTTAAAATTTATTACGAGAATCAGTAATTAATATATATTTAATAACTCATTAAAAATAACGATAATTTATAAATAAATTAAAATACCGTAACACCTTCCTATGTAAGCGCCTAAGAACTCTATGGTCTTGAGAAGAGACATATCATAGGTCATGGATTATGGAATACAGTTCCACCTTTACATGTATATGAATAATTTATAAATAAATTAAAATACCGTATCAACTTCCTATGTACGCGCCTAAGAACTCTATGGTCTTGAGAAGAGACATATCATAGGTCATGGATTATGGATACAGTTCCACCATATGCATTTGTTATTGGCTAGGTCTGAAGCTCAATTCATTAAAGGGATTGTTGAAAATATCAGTCAGAAATTAAATTACGGGCTCTTGCGTCGACATTACCGCCAACCAGAACAACATAGGCTATCAGAGACTGAATCTCGTGGTGATTTTCAAATGCTCATCGGGAGAAATGGATTTGAAGAAATAGGTAAGTGACACAAAACTCGAGCTATTTATTGGTTAAAGAAAAAATATATATCCCTATTAGTTAATTGTTTGTCTTCTAATTAAAACTAATTAGGTCCCGCATATTTTTGTTAAGTGACCAATACAAAACTTGCGCTCAGTAACAATACCCCACAGGTAAATCAATGATATAACTTAGCAGTTTATGTGTGTGTGTGCCTATATATATATATATATATATATATATATATATATATATACTTCTTTTGTTTAATTGTTTGTATATTTTAATAAAGATGGAGATTTTCTGGTATTATATATTTAATTCTTTTGTTGATATATTTGATTCAAATTTTAAAAAGTTATTTAGAAGAAACAAAAGAAAAAAGAAAAATTGAAAGTTACAAAAACAAAAAAAGAGAAAGCTAGTTTTTTTAAGAGACCTTCGGAGAGGAGGAGGCTAGGAGAGCTATTCGAATATGAATAAAGATAACGCTCCAGTACCTGATGGTTTCACTTCAGGTTTCTTCCACGTTTGTTGGTATATCTTAAAAGGTGATCTTACGAAGATGCTAGAAGAATTTTCTAGAAATGGTAGAATTGGGACTAATATGAACTTTACTTTTATCTCTCTAGTTCCTAAAAAGGATAAATCAGTGAGAGTTAAAGATTACATACCAATTAGTCTTGTGATTAGCATCTATGAAATCATCCCTAAAAATACTTTCTTTCTGAGCCTAAATGAGGTGTTGGGGGATACTATTTCTGAACATCAAAGTGCCTTTGTAGAAGGAAGACAGATTTTGGATGTTACTTTGGTAGTTAATGAAGTTGTTAATGATGTAAGAAAAAGCGAAAAAGCAAAAAAGCATAGTATTGTGCTTAAGTTGGACTTTGAGAAAGCTTATGATCACCAATTAGAGTTTTTAGGATAAGATTTTAGAAATGGTTTGGGCTCTAAATGGAGAAGTTGGATGTTTCATAGACAGAGGAGTTTCAGACAAGGAGATCCTTTTCTAGTTACTTTGGTGGTGGATGTTCTGAGTCGTTTGATTTCTAAAGCAATTGATTGTGGTTTCATAAAATATGTGCTATGGTGGGTTCCAATGAGGTCATTGTCTCTTACTACAAGTTGCAGATGATATCATTTTATTCTTCGATGAGGATAGAGAAAGTTTTTTGAATGCTCTTCATCTACTTCATCTTTTTGAGTTGTTGTCTATTTTGAAAATTAATATGTACAAATTAAAGTGGTTAAGCTGGTATTATTGTATTAATGTAGATTTTTAGACTCGTTCTTCTTTTGCTTCATTGGCTGGTTGCCAGGTTTTGAATTGACCTCTTATTTATTTGGATTTACCTTTAGGTAATAATCCTAGAGCTATTTCTTTTGGGATTCATTTGTTAAAAATATCTCTAAGAGCCTAGACAACTAGAGGGGACTTTCTCTTCTCTTGGGGTCGGATCACACTTATTTAGTCTTTCCTCTCAAGTATTCCTCTTTATTACTTATCTTTCTTCCATATTCTTGTGGGAGTTGCATACACAATAGAGAAGACAATGAGAGATTTTCTTTGATCAGATGTTATGGAGTTGAGACATGATCATCTGGTGAGTTAGGACGTATATTGTCACACTAAGAATGAATGGGGTTTGAGCCTTGGTAATTTGGTATCTAAGAGTATCTCTCTATTAGGTAAAGTCATTGGTTTTTTCCTTTGAAACCTCAATTCCCTTTGTTTAGATTATCCAAAGTAAATATGAACTAAATCAAAATGGGTGGGATGCCAATATTGCGAACCAAGCTTCTCATTTTAGTCCGTTGAAGTTAGGTTAAATTACTCATTTGGTCCTTATAGTTTTACTCAAATTTTATTTAGTCCCTATAATTTATAATTGTTTTTAAAAAGTTCCTATAGTTTTCAAGCAATGCAAAGTTGTCCCTATTAGTTAGGTTTGTTCCTTATTTGGAGTGAAATTGTAAGGACCTAATAAGGGTCATTTTGTATTTTTTAAAAATTATAGGGATCATTTTATATTGCTTGAAAATTATAAGGGCCTTTTGAAATGATTTTAAATTGTAGGGATTAAACTGAATTTGGACTGAAACTATAATGACCAAATAAATAATTTAACCTTTGAAGTTAATTTCTCAAGGGTACTCTACATTTAGGTCTTCATTTGCCTTAAAAGCTGGTAATGGTTCTCAAATAAAATTGAGAGAACCAGTAGGTAGGAGATTCCCCTTTAAAGACTACTTTCCCCCACTTTTTCTGTGTTTCTTCCTTACCTAATTCTCCTATCAACCTATTTCATAGCACTCAAGCTTCCACCTTTTCTTGAAATTTCCACTTTTTATGTGATCTAAATGACAAGGAACTTTGTGAATTGGAAACATTTTTTGGGCTCATTGATTCAGGCCTTTTGTCCTCTAATTTAGACAAAAGGATTTGGTCTACTATTAATCCTTGTGGGTGTTCTATTGCAAGTCTCTTTTCACCTTTTTAAACCATTCATCGCATAGAGCTACTTTCCTTCTTAAAAAACCTATTTAGAAATTCAAAACTTCATTAAAGGTCAAATCTTTTATTTGGATTGAGATGCTTAATAAAAATAGCACTAATGACATGTTGCAGGTTCGTAGACTACTAAAGGCTCTATTTCTCTCTCTCTCCTTATAGGTGTGTTAATTATAGGTGTGTTAATTATGTGTAATGCTTGTTTAGAATCAATTTCACATCTTTTCTTACATTGTTGTGCTATTGTTACTTTGTGAAGCTCTTTGTTCGACATCTGTGATGAATGTTAGGTGTGTCCAAAGTCCTTGGACCAAATTTTGTTGACTAGCTTTAATGGTTTTGCGTTTTGGTAGAACTAAAGAAGCTAAATTCTTCTGGCAATGTGCAACCTTTAGTACGATTTGGTGTATTTTGTTAGAACGTAATGCTTGTGTCTTTAAGGATATATTCTGGACAAAGCAATAGATTTGGGATAAGATCAAACTTTTGGTTTTTACTTAGTGTAAAGCTCACGGTTTATTTAGAAGAGTTTTCCTAACAGATTTGTTGAGGGATTGATTATCTTTACTACGTTGTTGTTTTCTCTAACCTTTTCCTTTATTTTTTTTTTCTTGTAAAGGAGGATAGCTTATCCTTCTTTTCCTTTGTACTGCTCTTCTCTTTGTCTTAATGATTTTTTTATTTTATTTATGAAAAAAAGATAGAAAAAGGTAATGTTGCCTTTGGGTGAAAATTAGTTATGAAAAAAAATCCTACTTAAAAGAGTATTTGTGGAGACTACGCGTGACAGTGTGGATATGGAGAGTTTTTTCTCATATGAGAGCGGGAACAAGGAAAAAATGTCCTTGTTTAATAAATGAGAATAGAGAATCTAGAGATTATGATTCCTGTCCTCTCAGGTATGTGTGGTGTTAGTTGAGTATTAAGATTTAAATTTACTTAATAATATTATTTAATTTTAAATTTTTTATTATTGCTTGTTGGACAAGTAATGTAATTTTAAAATTGAGTAAACTAACAATTTAGTCCTTGAAAATAGCTTATAATTGCAATTTAGTTCCTGAATTTATTTTTACATATACGTTAGTCCTTAAAATTTTAAAACACATAGCAATTTAATCCTTTTGTTATTTTTCCTTCTAAAATTAAACGGTGACATGTAATGTAGCATGTTAAGTACTTACGTGTACCATTAAATGTCACATGACAGATTATTCCACATGCCTAGCCTTTTCAACGAACGTTATTTAGATGGAAAATATGAAATCCGATCCCCTCAGAATCTCTTAACCGGCCAAGCAAACCTTGTCCCTAACCCATTACCCTTTAACTCAACACCCAACCGACCCCTTAACAATTTTTTCATCAACTCAACTAACCGCTTTTACCCTTAATCAATCAGTAATTACCTGATATGTGACATTTAATAGTATATATAAGCACTTAACATGCCACATCACATATTACTATTTAATTTGGTAAGGAAATATAATATAATGACTAACTTACTGTGTGTTTTAAAATTTTAAAGACTAACTTATATGTAATAATAAATTCATGGACTAAATTACGAGTGTAAGTTATTCTTAAGAACTAAGTTGTTAATTTACTCTTTTAAAATTTCATTTTGCATGACAGTTATTGTTTGTGATACTAGAATTTTTCCATTTAGCTCTACTTTTTTATTTTTTATTTTTTATTTTTTTATTTTTTTCTTTATATAATTAGATATATGTGGATACTCGTTTTCTCACTCAAAATCGGGATGGGGATAAATTTCTCCTTGTTACAGGGAAAGGAGCGGGGCACAAATTTATTGGCGGAGGGCGGGGAAGAAAAGAATATTATCCGTCCTCGTCCCGCCTCCATTTGACATCTCAGTGAGAGAGAGAGAGAGAGAGAGAGAGAGAGAGTCTGGAAAAGTATGATGATGGCTTTGTTTCTAAGTTTGATAATAGTATAAATGAGAGTGGTTGATGCTTGTTGAGTGGTTAGCTGCGTGAAGAGGGTTTGTTTGTCACATAAGTCATTAGTAATGGGTTAAAATCGAGGGTTTGACTAGTTTGAAGGAAGTTATACGATCAAAATATCTATGTCATTATTATATAAAAAAAATTAATTTTGATTTATTATTGATATAAATATTTTTTATATTATTATCTAATAATATTTTAACACATTATTAAAGAATTAAAATTTTTAAATAGTTGTTATGATAGTCAAACTTCTTTAGTGATGTGATAATATATGATTAAATGTAGTATAAATAAACTGACTGTACATTAAAATTAAACTTTATAAAAAAAAGGTATGGGTTTAATCTTGATTCATTGTTAGTATAAAAAAAATTATATTATCACTCAATTATGAGTTAACAAATCCTTAAAATAATTTAATTTCTTGAATAATTGTTGTTATAGTCAAATTCTTTTAATAATGTAATAAAATATAATTGACAGACTTTCATTAATAATGAATTAAAATTAAATAAAAAATATATCTCATAACTTATTCATAAATTAATATTTATGTGTCTGAGATTTGTAGGTGTATCGGATCTTAATTTTGAGACATTGGTTTTTTGTACTACACATATTTTATAGTGGATTGGTTCTTTTGAAGGGTGGATCTTAGCAATTGACCAAACAAATTAAATTGTTTATCTCCTCTGTGATTTTATTTTTCTTTGCATTTTGGTGTTCGCTTGCGTGTGGATCGATGTTTTTCTAACAATATGAAGTAGATTAGACAAAAATGTGTAAAGCGCAAATTTGAAAGAACACAAGGGCATACGAGTCTGACCATTAATTTTAATCCCAATCCCATATTATGGGTTATCGAGTGCATTACACCTGCTTTATCAATTAACTCTTTCACAAAATAATTTAAAGCCGTATTGTATGCTTACAAAAATGAACCACAGGAAGCAACGCGACACTTTAAAATAAACTATATAATATTTTCGTGGTAAATTTTACAATTTTTTTTATTATACTTAGAACTTTGTGTTTTATTTGATAGTGATTTATAATTGTATTTATTTAATTTATCATCGTTTAGAAATTTAGATTATTAACATATTCTAAATTTATCAACGTACAATAATAAATTATAAACTATTATATAAGGTGTAAAACTTACACCATAATTATAAGGAAAAAGTAAAAATGAACTAAACCACCAGGTGTTATATATTTGACGTAATTTGCCTTATATTTCATTTAAAATAACTTCCTGCTAGCTCTTGGCTTGCAGATGCAAATAGGAACAAAGTATTTCTGGGTTCTACAAATAAAGCTCATCCAAAAATTCTTGGTACAAGTTCTTCTCAGAAGGAATCAAAGCTTCAACAAAATGAAGGATTTATGATGGTAAATTTAAATTGTGTATGTGTTTAAATTTCAGCATCGTCTCATTATTATTGGCATCCAGGGCTAGTCATTCCGCTCTACAGGTTCTGCCATCTTTTGCTGCGTCCACAAGGAAAGACAGAGAGGAATTCCTAGTTCCTAAAATGAGTGTTGTACAATGTAATGCTCTGTCAAACGTCCAACACTCTGAAGAGATTGGCATGAAAAAAAGAAAATGTATCTGGAATGGGGCTGAATTCATTGTAGAAGCCACTGCTCAACAAAAACAAACTTGGGAAGAGATAACATTTGCCCAACTTGTTGAAAGCATAGCTAATCAAGGATCATCATCCAAACAATTTGAGGGCGGTTTGAATGCGACGGAACTGAACGGAAATCCTTTTGCCTCGACCCTGAATGGTACCACCAGTATGGAAGCCTTGTGTGTTTCTCTTGGAGCTGAGACCAATGCTTTCTCAATTGTCCAAGACGCTGGAAATGTGAGCACAAGGACACATGAAGAATCCAAATGTGCCATGCAGCTTCTGCAGACATTTGTCTCCGTAAGATTCCCTGAATTGTTGCACCCTGCAGGATCAAAGTTCATGGAAGATACGCTAAATAGTCTCCTCAACTTCTCTGAAGATAACAAAATCTCAGTGAGAATGAGATCAGTAGTTCGGCAACTTCTAAACAGCTTTATTCAGTGGAGTCAGGACTACGAGAATGCAAACATTGAAGTTAAGTCAACAACTGCAGAATTGTCTAAAGTTTCTGATCTGGAAGAAGGTCTTGCAACTATCGTCAAGGAATCCAAGAAAGCTGTGTCCTCTGAAAAAGAGTTATGCAGTCAGTTGGCCTGTTTGGAGGAGGAAAACAGACAGCTAGAAGAGCAACTTATGGCTGTCAATGCAGAAATTACTGATCTTACTTCATCTAAGCGTGCGGCTACTGACAGAAAGAGATCACTCCTTGACAAAGAAAGAGAGCTCAAAGCTAAAATGGATGATTCGATCATCCGAGTGCCACGCTTAAGGGCTGACCATGAAGCAGCAATGTTAACCCAAGCAAATATTGAAGTTGAATGGTCCAAGCTTCGAGAATTATATACAAACATCTTCATGCTAGATTTTGGATCTAGCTAGACGTTTTCCAAGTTAAGAAATGATGGTGGCCCTAATTTGATAATTATTAGTTGTTTCTTATTTTGAGTTGTATAGACATGAAAATTGTTTATTGGATGGTCTCTTGTAATTCCTATTTATCCATTGTCACTCATTTATAATTAGCTTTTATTTAATTTTTTTAAAATGCCCTTCATAATCATTTTTCTTAAAAGTCAAACTAGTTATATATTTTCAATCCTATATTTATATCAAAACTACTCATTATTAATTAGTCCCTCGTATCTCTCAACACCTAACAGATTAATGTCACATATTCTTAATAGTTTGTTTGTCTAAATAATTGGAATTCAAATATTTAACTATTATGATATTTTCTTGTGACATTTTTTATTAATATTGTAATTTTAAGTTTATCTTAGAAAAAGTATTACTTATAACAAGTTAAATTTGATTATAATTTATAAAATTAAATTTTTAATTGTGGTTTATGTTTCTTTCTTATACCTAACATGTATGCAATAATGCTAAAATTATACAATTTCAATTCGATTATCTACTAATACAATCGCACACTAAAACATAGAAGCATAAAAAGAACTTAGGCTTTTTGATCATAGCACAGTTGTTTTTAGAAGTTATTACCGAAATACTATTGTTTTGAAACATATTACTTATTTATTGTTGTTTTTGCCATTTTTTTCATTTGCCACGTAAGATACGCTAAACGTGTTGGTGCATCCACATAAGAAAATATATTTTTTTCACGAAAATACACCAATGCATTTGGCGTATCCTTCATGGATGCATCAACGCATTTGGCGTATCCTACATGAATGTGCTAACGCGTTTAGCGCGTATTTACGTGAAAAAAATAATATTTTCTTATGTGACAAAAATAACAATAGATAGATAACAATAATATTTTGATAATAAGTTTCGAAAATAACAATAACCAAGTCAAAACGCCAATAACTTAAGTATATGCTGCTTCAACAGGAATCACATAGGGATAGATTGATACAAAAGAAAACTCTAGTAAAATGCCCACCCATAACCCAATAGATAAAGTACATTACATCGTCTCTTTTAGGGAATGGTAGCTTACTCATTCAATGACTTTAGGCACCATACGTTCCCAAAATGGGTAATGTACTCTCAGGTTTAGTGAATTCAATAACAAGCGCATGTTGGCATTGACATTCCAGCATTCCCTCTCCCTCTCCTTTCGGGGCCTATCCAAAAAGATAGAGAATTCAATAATTGGTCGTGAATATCTGCATACTTGTGGATATCTTTGCTTCGAAACAAAACAATTAGAATTAAGCTCAATTAATCCATTATACTGGAAGAAATCATATGAATACATGAATTCAATTCAACCTTCAAATTATATATCAAATCCAACCCAAAACACGTAGATTAAATATTAGTTTTAAATGTATATATTTAATTATCAATATTTATTAAGAGTTTGATAGTCATAGTCATAAAACAATTAACATTTAGTGATCTTCAAATACATCACATAATATAATATAACTTATCATACATATAATTGTATTACATTCTAGATTTTATTAAACTTTTAGACTAGTCCAATCCCAACCTAGTCAACCCCAGGCATAACCATAACCATATCTACTCAGGCCATTTTGGACCTAAATAATTGACATGTTCAAAATTTCGGAATGAGATCGGGCCATGCCCAACCTGGCTTAACTCGACTAGACGGAGATAGGTCAGCCACTTTGGATCTTCCTTCACATCTAGGTTGCTTTGCATGTGCTTCCTTTGCAAATGTTGGTGGCAGTGTTGGAGCTCTGCTATTTTTGGATATTTACATATCTTCTTGCGATTCTTCTCTAAACTAACCTGAAATCAAAACAGATAAAATGGTTACTTTGGCAGAGAGAAAGAGAGAGAGAGAGTGGGGAAAAAGAGAGAATAGTTTAGGATTCATAAAGGGAGGCCAAGACTGTTCTCGCTGTCCGCAGAGGTTGCAAGGGAGGCTAGTGGAAAAGGAATTGTGTTGTAACGTTGTAAAATTAAATGCATATTCAACGGTTCATTCATTAACAGCATTCATTAACAGTGAAAAGAGTAACGTGAAAAGTTGGGTAAGAGTTTAAAAGACACAGAATGACGACGTGAGATTTTTTAAAGAATAATTTTATATCCTCAATCCTCCTAATGAATTTTTTTAATTATTCAGAGAAAAAAGTGTTAAATATTTTTTTAATTTATAAGATATTAAATATTTTTATTTTTTCATTTAATATTGTCTATTTTAAATAATTAAAAAGATATAACATTACTCTTTTTGAAAATCTAATGCCGTGGTTAAAGCTGAAAGAGAGAGATGCTAAGGGAGAGTCAGAGATTATTAGAGTAAGCAGATATATCCATCACATATTTGATGTTAAGACTGATGTGGCGGTTTCACATCCGGTGAGTCAGACTTCATGTATTATAATATAAATAGGAGACGAAAGAACATAATGAGATATTCAACCTCTAATTACTTCTGGTGATGCACTTCTCTTGGCCTAGTTGGCCTTTCTTACACGACCTGATATAATGATATTCTAATTTCAGAGGATTCAAACTCACTTTCGCAGTTTCTCTAGTCTATGCCTACTGAAGGTAGGCTACTGCCTGACCTGTTTCAGCAGTTTAAAAACGTCTATCCATTCTTTATCTCCTCCGCATTATTGGCTACTCGATTAATGAAATTGAGTTTTATAGCCGCAGTCAAATGGTTATTCAGAAAATTATCTTATTCTTATTTTCCGTCCCTCGGTATTAGGTGGAGAATTAGAAAAGGTTTTATATTTTTAACACTCGTTACTGATAGGAGTGGACATTTATCAGAGCAGGGAGGCAAAATTCTTTAATATAGGTATCAAATGGCTTTAAAAATAAAATGACTATTTGTTCTTGCAAATGATTATTTTAAAAGCTGGTTGTATGTTTAACAGAGCAATTGCCATCTGCAAAAGTAGAATAACAACTCATCGGAAATCAACCAATCAAATAGAAATTAGTGAACAACTGCATAAGAAACGGCTGCAAATGAAGTTGAAGTGAACAACCGCATAAGAAACAGCTGCAAATGAAGTTGAAGTGAACAACCGATGCATTCAAAATAAGATTTGAAATATACAAAATTAAATGAAACACTCACCTTTCTGTGTACCATCTTAAATATTTTTGTGACTTTGGGTCGATATACAGAAATGATAGTAGTTAGAAATCCAATATACAAGTGGGTGGATATCTCTACAAAAACTGCAAAGGATTATTATCATGATCATAAATTCAAACCCCTTACTCTGCTCAGTAAAGTGGTTTGAACCTGTGAATTGTCTAGGCGGATGCACACTTTCCAACAAATTAATGTCTAAAACTAAATCATTCAGCTTTGCGTAGGTTATCTTTTCCCATTTCTGCTCAGTCCTCAAGCTCAGCTTTGAGTTTTTATCATTCTTTCTTAGTCAAAGTCTTCGTTTTCACACAGAAACAGTGCCACCAGGTAATCCGAATTCCGTAATTTCTTGTGTGATGGCATGGATATGCTCCTCTAGCTCTCTCTTTCTCTCCTGCAGGGAGGCCAACTGACTGCACAACTCATCCTCCAACAAATCAACTTCCTTGAATTTCTTAAGATTGGCTTCAATGTCGACTTCAAGTTTATCAACTTTTGACAGATCAGCAGTAGCCAACTCGAGTTTAACACTTGCAGCATCATAGTCTCTATTCCAACGAGTAAAGCTTCTTGAAAGCTGCAGTATTACAGATCTCATTCTTACTGAGATTCCATCATCTGCAGACAAACTGAGGAGAGAGTCAAAAATAGTTTTCATGAACCTCGATTGTCCAGGGTCCAACAAAAAAGAAAACCTTTTTGAGAGACAATCTTGTAGAATTTGCAAGGTCTTCTTGGTTTCTTCACTCAGCTTAGTGTCCACAGATTCAGTATTGGTTTCGATATCTATGAGAAGTGACAGAGCAGTGGCCTCAGACGCGAGAGAAGCATAAGTTGCATTCACAGCTATGTCATTCGAGCTGGAGTCAACATGATCCGTATAATGTTCCACGGCAATCAGATCACCATCAGCTTCCTTGGACACTGAACCTAGATTACCTCTTCTTTCAGGAACATGGGAATGGTTTTTCTCCACTAGAGTTTGATTTGATTGAACACACATTTGTGCACCAGGTTTAATTGAGACCTGTTTGCTTTTCCCCCAGTGAATCCTTCTGCAAATCTTGCAGAATTCGTTCAGTTTGACATCTGCAAGCCAACAGGAGGATAATGAGTTCAGTTTGGTAGCTGCTAGCCCATAGGAGAATGCTATTGTAAATCAAATATAACATCCTTTCTTTTGTAGTTGTTGAAAATAGAATATTATTAATGAAGTGTGTGACAAGTTTTGAAAGCTCTGAAGTTTGTCAAGATGGTTGGTTCAACAGATTGCCACAAGAGAGCACACAATTGATAATCAAGCTTCTTCCATTGGTCGCGTTTGTCTTCTGAAATATCATCGGAGGTTTTTTCGAGATGTTCATGGAATCCTTGACCAAGAAACCAAAGTTCTACGAAATGAGACCATGCTAAATAATTTTTAGCACTTAATTTCTCTGAAGTAATTGTTGGTGTGCCAGAGAAAGAGAAGGCAGGACCATCATGTCTTTGAGAATTGGAGGCCATTTTATCACTCTTGAGTGATCAGAACAGAAAATTTTGTGATAGGCACAAGTTGTTGCTGATAGGCTCTGTTTCAAGAAGAACAAGAAGAAGAAATATACTGTTTTGGTAAGCAGGAAGTGCGAAAGACCAAACTCAAGCACGGCCGATAAGACCAGATTAATAGGAAAAAAAAATTCCGGTAGAGGCAGTGGCGCGTGTCCTTCACGCGCCGGCAAGATGGTGCGCGTGGGGGCGCGTGGATCTCACTTATCTAACACACTCATTACACACACACTACACCTAACGTACTCATCACACACACACTACACCTAACACACTTATTACAACCAGCACAGCACACACTTCATTAATAATATTCTATTTTCAACACTCCCCCTCAAGATGGAGCATATAAATCAAATGCTCCAAGCTTGGAACAGATATTCAATTCTTGGTCCTCTTAGTGATTTTGTGAAGATGTACGCCGAGTTGATCATTAGAACTAAGCGATTCGGTGATGACTTCTTTAGAAAGGACTTTCTCACGACAAAGTGACAATCAATTTCAATGTGTTTAGTTCTCTCATGGAATCTTGGATTAGAAGCTATATGCAAATTTGCCTGGTTATCACAACATAGTTTCATTTGTTGAGTATTCCCAAACTTGAGTTCTTGAAGAATTTGTTTAATCCAAATAAGCTCACATGTGGCTACGACCATAGCTACGTATTCTGTATTGCACTAGATCTTGCAACAACATTTTGTTTCTTACTTTTCCATGAGACAAGATTTCCTCCAATAGACACACGAGTATCTGAAGTGGAACGCCTATCAATGGGTGAACTGCCCAATCTGCATCCACAAAATCAACTATTTGAGTGCTCCTTTGTCTTCATAGAGTAGTCCTTGTCCAGGGTCCTTTTAATGTATCTCGAGAATTGATTCTGCATCCCAATGATCATTATGAGGAGATTGCATGAATTGACTTACCACTCCAGCGCAAAGGAAATATCGGCCTTGTAATAGTGAGGTAGATGAGTTTTCCAACCAATCTCAGATATCTTTCGGATTAGAATAAGTCTCCCCCTGGTTGGGTAGTAATTTCAAATTTGGATCCATGGGACTATCAGCTGGTTTACAGTCTAACATACTAGTTTCTTTAAGTATGTCTAACGCATACTTTCTTTGTGAGATGATAATCCCATTCTCTGACTGGGCAACTTCAATGCCAAGAAAATATTTCAGCTTTCCCAAATCCTTAGTCTGAAAATGACTAAATAAATGTTCCTTTAAGCGAGAAATTTTCTTTGGGTCATTTCTGTAATGACTATATCATCCACATATACTACCAAGTAAACACATCTACGGAGAGGTATGGCAATAAAAGCCCAGATGATGCCGCTTCACTACGTTTCATTCCAAAAGCACGAACAACTGAGCTGAATTTTCCAAACCAAGCTCGTGGGGATTGTTTGAGTCCATAAAGAGATCGTTGCAATTTGCAAACCAAGCGGACTCCCCACGAGCAACAAATCCGGTGGTTGCTCCATATAGATCTCCCTCTTCTAATTCTCCGTGTAGGAATGCATTTTTAATATCCAAGCGATATAATGGCCAATGGTTGATGGTACTGCTATGGCAAGAAAGAAGCGAAACGAGAAGCAATTTTGGCCACGAGGGGAAAAAGTATCGCCATAGTCAAGTCCATAAATGCGGGTATAACCTTTTGCAACCAATCGGCTTTGAGGACGATCAATGTTTGTCCATTGGCCCTACTTTAACGGTATATACCCAATCGGCAGTAGCGGGTTTCTTTCTGAAGGAAGAGGAACTAACGCCCAGTACCATTATGCTCCAAAGCACTGCATTTCATCAATCATGGCTTGTCGCCATCTGGATGATCAAGTGCTTCACACAAAGATTTTTAGGAATAGAGACGAGAAGATAAAGAGGGGACACAAAGGAGTAAAGAAGGAGAAAAGGACGATGATAACTTAAGAAGTTATAAATAGGATGAGGATTAAAATTGTGGGAATAGAATACCTTTCCTAAGAGCAATGGGCAGGCAAGATTTTCTTCGTAGAGTGGCGGGTTGTCTGTTTGAGTAGGACATGATTGTTTGGTCTTATAGTGCCTTCCAATTGATGTGGGAATTTGTGGGCGTCGTTGGTATGTGATGAGTGGTCTTTGTGGTACGCTTTCGGGTGGAAGATTTTCGGAAATATCTGTAGAATCTATGATTACCACGATTCTTGCAAAGGAGGTGAAGGACCAAGATAGGGAATAGGAAAAACTTCTTGTAGAGTTTTTGACTCAAGCGTGGAAGGTGAAAAATATAACTTTTCTTCAAAGAATGTTACATCGGCGGAGATGTAGTAACGATTGTGAGCAGGAGAGTAACATCGATAACCTTTCGTAGTACGGAATATCCAAGAAAGACACATTTGATGGCTCTAGCGAAGTTTATCAAGACGGAGACATATCATGAACAAAACAAGTGCATCCAAAAATACGTGGATTAATATGAAACAATGGTTCTTTGGGAAATAAAATAGAATGTGGTATTTTATTTTCAATGGAGGAAGAGGGCATCCGATTTATTAAAAAACAATTGTCAAAATTGCATCTCCCCGAATGACGGGTACATTAGCATGAAGTAATAATGTACGGCAGTCTCAACAAGATGTCTATTTTTCCTTTCGGCTATACCATTCACGTTGAGGAGTATGAGGACACGAAGGCGATCACGAGAATACCTTGTGATGACAAAAAAGAAGAAATTCTTTGAAGAAAAGTATTCTTTTGCATTATCACTTCTAAGCACTTTAATTGTTTGTCCAAATTGAGTTTTAATTTCATTGACAAAAGAAGTGATGATGGACACAATTTCGATCGATCTTTCATTAGGAAAACCCAAGTACATCGAGAAAATTCATCAATGAAGGTGATAAAGTATCTATAACCTAAAGAAGACACACGACTAGGACCCCACGTATATCTGAATGAATAAGCGAAAAAGAGAATCAACATGACTAGCGGCATGCTTAAGAGAAGAACGAACATGTTTTCCTAGTTGACATGACTCACGGTTGAAGGATTTTATTTTTGCAAGGTAGGGGACCATTATTTTGAGTTTGGACGGATGTGGATGTCCCAAGCGTTCATGAAGGATTTTGGTGACGCGGCAACACTACAAATCCAAGAAGAATCGGAGCTTGAGATAGTGTCTGAGACCATTAGATTCATGTCTCCTACGCTCGTCAGGCCAGACCACGTTCTGTATAACAAATGAGTTAGCATCAAATGTTACGGAGTAATTATGAGAGCAGGGTAAGGCGGCTTAGAGAAATTAAATTGAAAGGACAATTGGGGATAAACAAAGCGAGAGGATAAAGACAAAGAAGAAGTGGGTGATACATGACCAATTCCTTTTCTTTGTAACTTAGGAGCCATCGGCTAGAGTAATGAAATGAGGAATATTTGGAGAGGAGATGGATGAAAATAAAGAACTATTACCGACAATGTGATCGGAGGCACGAATCAATTATCCATGGATTTTGATCATTACCCAGTTAAGAATGCAAGCGACGAGTTATGAGCACCTATAGATGAGGAGATCGAGGTTCCTTGGCAGCTTTTAGTAGGAGATACTCTTGATATTGACGGAAAACTTCATCTCGAGATGTTTGAGACTTGGAAATATTCACAAATTTTAGGAAATCCGTGAATAGAATAGCAAGTGTCTTGTGTGTGGCCCATTCTTTTGCAATAAGAACATTGAGGACGGCCTCCTCGCCCACCTCTGCCTCCTCGGTTGCCACGACCTCCTCGTCCTCCTCGACTAGAGATCATGGCAGAAGTTTCAATAGTGTTAAGCTGAATTCTTTGCCCATAGATGAGGGGACTGAAGTAGTCGGTGATTAAATGCTCTAATGAAGGAACTTCTTGACCGATTAAGACTTGATCGCGAACATGATCAAAATCTGGATGCATTCCTCGTAGAATCAACACCATATATAGATTATCAAGTTTCTTCTTTCGTCCTCGAGCTTATCGGCTTCCAAAGATAATTTTAACTCCTCCACCTGCATGATTGGGCTTTCGAGACATATGCAACCATGTTATGATCAACTTGTTTGAGAGTGGCTAATTTTTGTGCAGCATCATACATTTGTTGAATGTCATTTGCAAAGACATTTTGAGCCTTTTTCCAGAAGGTGTGATGTGATGCAGCAGGCGTGTGGGCCGGTTTCCGGCGACGGGGCTCCGGTGGGTGGCCGGTCGGAAGCTTCTGAGATGGTTCCCGGTGGTGGTGTATAGTGGGTGTTTGGTCTGAACACTTAGTAAAGGTGTGTGAGTGGGGTGGTGTTTTGGAGCAGAACGAGAATGGGTGATTTGGTGTTTGGGCGACTCTGGCGACCCGGAAGCGAGTTGTGTTTGGAAGAGAGGTCTCTCTTGGACCGGTGAGCGAGACCCTCTTGGAGAAAATTTTCAAGAGTTGATCGAACCAGCTCTTGATACCATATTGAAGATTGAATCTGTTTGTGAATGCTTGAGTATTCTTCACTCAGCTGAAGAATATATAGATAGATAATTTACATAAGATAATTATTTACATTATCTCTAACACACTCATTATCTAACACACTCATTACACACACACTACACCTAACGTACTCATCACACACACACTACACCTAACACACTTATTACAACCAGCACAGCACACACTTCATTAATAATATTCTATTTTCAACAGTAGTAAATATCATAATATAACAATCTGATTCAAATCTCGATAATAAACAATACAAAAGAAGCAAAAAAATGCAACTGAGATTAACAATAGCACACGCAGGAAGGAGTGCCACAAGGCGTCGATAGCATACCTTTCTCACTACTGATGTCACTCATCGACTTTGATACAAGTGGATTTGAAATCCTATTTACACCCTCCAACGGTTGCAGACTTGAAAGCAATGAAAGCCACTCAATATCCCACTTCATTCCTGCCTCACTGTACACCGTTGAATACTTGCCTCCATCTTCAAACACAGTTTTGCATCTTTTCGGGATATTTTGTGCGACTGAACCTAAATTGTTTTGCTGATGCATATTGGGTGTCTGAAAAGCTCCCATGTCCAGGAATTTACGGTGCCTTTTGAGCAACGGATGGCAATTTAGTTCCAAATCATTACTACAGTAGAAGAAATTATCTTTTCTCTTTCCAGAATTAGGATATGGGCAAAGGCCAGGAGTTTGCTGCAGCATATTTGCAACAGATTCAGACCTGTATCCTTTCAAGAAACAAGCAATATCAAGGGAAACGGTGTTCTCAACTTGGCCCAAATCCTCATAGCTTACTCTGAGTAATTCCCGAGGAATTCTTTCATATTTATCTAACACAGATTGCCATTCATCTATCGTCTTACAATACAATTTAGAGCCTATTACTTCCAAAGCCAAAGGAAGGCCATTCGCATAAAGTAGTGCACGGTTTAAAACATCCTCGTAGCTTGGATCAACTACATTAGTTTTAAAGGCTCTCCAACACAACAATTGAAGAGCTTCTTGATGATTGAATCCTTTGACCTCATATTGTGTTTCAACACCACAGCAATCTAACAAATGTCTATCCCTGGTGGTTATAATGATTCTGCTACCAGAACCAAACCACTCACATCCTCCACCTATAATTTGAAGAAGCTGCTCTGATTTGCGAACATCATCGAGAACCAAAAGAACTTTCTTACGGCAAAGCCTGTTTTTCACTCGTCTGTTTACATCACCCAACTTGATATTCTCCTTCAGTGTATCTTGCAGTTGTACTAGGCCTAGGTCATGTTCTCTAACACCATTGAGATGGAGAAAACTGAAACCCTCAAATTGATCAGCAATCACATTATATAGAGCCCTTGCAAGTGTTGTCTTACCTATGCCACCAATGCCCCAAATCCCTACCCTCTTGACGACGTCGTCGTCGCAATCAGCAACCAAAAGTGAGTTTAATTCCTGTAACCGGGACTCCAATCCAACTGGGTAATTAGCAACATGTAAAAGAGTGCCATTCATTTTACTCCAGATCTCTCTAACAATCCTTTCAATGAGCTCATATTCACTTCCACACCTGCCCAAATAATAATAATAATAATAATATAGCGTCGCGTGACCTTTGAAAAAACCACAAATTAAAAAAATTAAAAATAAAATTACCCATATGTGAAATGGAAGCCAGAGATATTAGCAGCTTCATGTAAAGCGGAAATCCATTTTTGGACCTTCTCCTGGGAAGATTTGAATCTATCGAGATGCTTAGAAAACGTTTTTCCAAAACTACCCCGCTGATGGCGAACTTGTGATGGATCTACTTCATAAAAGATAGGTATAATTATTTGACCTTTTCCCTTCACGCACTCAAGAATCTTGACGAGTTCATCCAAGCACCACGCTGAGGATGCATAGCTATTAGACAAGACAACGACAGCGATTCGAGATTGTTCGATGGAATTGACAACAAGGGTTTGTGAAATTTCATCCCCTCTTTCTTCTCTTTGGAGCCTCTCATCATCATCATCATCATCATCATTCATGAAGGTGAGAATTCCCAACCTCTGCAGAGCGTTATAAAGGTGTTGGGTGAAACTGTTTTCACCTCGGAAACTGATGAAGACATCGTAGGTCCAACGATGGGCGAAGGAACACGAGTGCTGGACTGCATCAGGATCTGTGTTCATAGCTAACTACTATTTTCAGAGATGAAAATGCTTGTTGACACGCTCTCCTCCAAAGAGAGGCCAGATTAAGGGCAAGATATGAAAGGACACAACTTGTTCCCCGTCGTTAAAGGAAGGACGATAGTTTAACTTAGTCAAACAAAAATAATAAAATAATTATATTAATATAAATTTTATAAATGTAAAAATTAATTATAACACAAAAATAAATTTCAGAATTAAATTATAAGTAATGAATATTTTTTTTAAAATAAATTATTTATTTACTTAGAAAAAATAAAAGAAAAAAATACCTAATTTTCTAATAAAAACACTTTTTTTCAACACTAACTTAGCATTTTGATTTTTTTTTAATCAATCATCCTAATTAGTTCTTTGAGTTGAATGGCGTCCCACAATATTTTGATTGGTTTAGGTTTTTCGATTTTCTATAAAACTAATCCACGATCAGTAACTTAAAGTATAAATATTTTTGTTACTTTTTAACCAGAGTCACTTCTACTAAGATTTAAACTTGAGTCCTATCTTATTACCAATTCGACTAACTCTAATTTACATATCACATTTTGAGTTTACTCTAAATAATAAATACCTATTTCCAGTGTGAACACTCTTTTAGGCTTTGTTTGGATTATGAGAGAAATAGAGTGGAAAGAAATAGAGTTGAAAGAAATAGTGAGAAAAGAAATATAGTAGAAAATGAGTAGATTTTTAAGTTGTTTGGATTAAAAGAATTATGAGAGAAATAGGAAAGAAAGAAAATTAAATTTTGTTGTAAATACATATTTGCCCCTATTTATTTATTTATAAAATAATAAAAAGAATGGTATATTAGTCAAATTTTTATCTCTACCCATTTCTTCTCTATTTCTTCTTTGTTTCTTCTCACTTTAGGAGAGAAATGAAAAAGATATGGGACCCACTATTTTTTTTCTTTCTTCTCTATTTCTCTTCTAACCAAACAACAAAACTTCTCCATTTTTCTTCTATTTCTCTCTTTTTTAATTCTCTCTTTTTCATTTCTCTCGTACCAAACAAAGGCTTAGAGATGACAGTTTCAACCCATTCTGTGGGTACCCATTTTGCCCCAACCTGCATGGGGCATGTTTAAAACTCACTCCGCAATAAGAATAAAGCAGAGCGGGTTTAGATTTAAGGTTTACTTGCACCCATATTCTTCTACAAATAGTGTGTTTCATACTTGATGTAACTTGAAATTTTTTATGCAATGAGTAACTTTTTTAATAATTTATATTATATTATGTATTAAATAATATATGTGAGCATGATTCAAGTTCTATAATTTATTTGTGGATAAGGTACAAGTTTGCATCTATAAAACTCACAAGGTCGACAAGAACGAATTAAAAGTTCTTTTAAGAAGTGTGAAACAAGTTCAAAGTAGGTAAAAACTCGCCTCTACCCGCCCATTATCAAGCTGACTCTCTTTTGGGTTTACTTTATACCTATTTCTATTTTGAGTCTTGTTTGCCTAACTACATTATTTTGTCTATGCCTTATTGTCTATCTGAACGCGAGATTAATGGAAATATATTACTCTTTTTTTAACGAAATTTTTGTGCTAGTTTGAATGTGTTTCTCTTGTTAAGAAAATATTTGTTTTAAAAAAAATATTTTATTAAAAACTCATCCAAACCAACCTTAAGTAAGAAAAAAATAAAAATAAAAAGTCATGCACCACTCACTCTTTTTTAACTTTTTTATTTTGTTCATGGTCGGGCACATTTTTTAATTTTAATTATGATGATTGCTACTGTACCTTACTTGTTTTTAGGATATCGTAACCTTGATGAGTTGTCATTATTAAAAATATTAATATGATTATTAGTTATTACTAGTAACTGGTTTAATAGGTTACCATAAATATAATTTGTAATTTTTAAAAAGAAACCAATAAGAAAGAAAACTTTCTCTCAAAATTTCTCATTTATAACTTTGTCCCATCAAATCTTCATTAACCCCTAGAATAAGTGGCATAACTTGACTAAATATTTTGGGAGAGAAAATGATAAGATTAAAATAAGTAAATGACAAATAAATAAAAAATAATTGAAAAGGAAGGGAAAGCCAATTTAACACATTCAACAATGCTCACACATAAAAGTCATGAGAGCATATATATATATATATATATATATATATATATATTTTCTTATTTTGATAACCTTTCAAAGTTTGATATGTACCTACGCATAAATTTGAAATAAAAAATATTTTTTTATCTTTTGATAATAATAAACAAGTTGTTAATTTAGTATTAATTATAGTCACTATAAAATAAACTATTAGTATAAAAATATGTAAGAGATAATTTTCTAAAGTTCTAACTTTGACTTTGTTATCAAGTTAGCTTAGATTTAAGTTTATAAAATAATCATAAGATTAAACAAAATGTTATAATAGTACAACTATTATCATTGTTAACATATAAAAAAAAGGGTGATATTATAAGTTCTCCATATGTTAAAAAACAAAAAGCTTATGCAACTCATGCTTCTCTTGCGTCTGAGGCCACTGCTCTGTCACTTCTCATAGATACCGAAACCAATACTGAATCTGTAGACACTAAGCTGTGTGAAGAAACCAAGAAAGCCTTGCAAATTCTACAAGACTGTGTCTCAAAAAGGTTTTCTTTTTTGTTGGACCCTGGACGATCGAGTTTCGTGAAAATTATTTTTTGACTATTTCCTCAGTTTGTCTGCAGATGATGGAATCTCAGTGAGAATGAGATCTGTAATACTGCAGCTTTCAAGAAGCTTACTCGGTGGAATAGAGACTATGATGCTGCAAGTGTTAAACTCGAGTTGACTATGATCTGTCAAAAGTTGATAAACTTGAAGCCAATCTTAAGAAATTCAAGGAAGTTGATTTGTTGGAGGATGATGTTAGGAATCGGGGATCTAACATATCTCCATATTAGTATGATATTGTCCACTTTAGACTTAAACTTTCATGGATTTACTTTTGGACATCACCCAAAAGGCCTCAGACTAATTGAGACATTTTTACATACTTATAAACCTATGACCCTCCCCTTGTTTAGGCAATGTGGGACTTGTTTGCACCTTAACAATCCTCCCCTCAAACAAAGGACCATGGTTCAACCTTCCCTCTAGCGGAAGCTTCTTCGAGTATTCAGCCTTATACTTGTACCGCCGTTTGCTCTCCAACAAAACCTGCTGCCTAACCAACCTGTTAGGAAGACTTTCGACACAAGATCATCTCCATCTTGCACCGCTGTACAGCAATAGGACACGCCACCTGATCACCTCAACGCCAGGAGGACTTTCGACACAAGGAATCTTCGACTCAGATCCATCAACGGCTGTTCCAATACCCGCCTCAGCCCACACCATCGGCTCTGATACCACTTGTTAGGAATCCGGGATCTAACATATCTCCATATTAGTATGATATTGTCCACTTTGAGCTTAAACCCTCATGGATTTGCTTTTGGTCATCACCCAAAAGGCCTTATACTAATGGAGACATTTTTACATACTTATAAACCTATGACCCTCCCCTTGTTTAGGCAATGTGGGACTTGTTTGCACCTCAACAGATGAGTTGTGCAGCCAGTTGGCCTCCCTGCAAGGGAGAAAGAGAGATCTGGAGGAGCATATCCATGCCATCACACAAGAAATTATGGAATTCAGATTACCTGGGGGCACTGTTTCTGAGAGAAAATAAAGACCTTGACTAAGCAAGAATGATCAAAACTCTAAGCTGAGCTTCAGAGCTGAGCAGAAATGGGTAAAGATAACCTTAGGAGAGAGCTAAATGATTTAGTTTTTGACAAAAATTTGTTGGAAAGTGTGCATCCAACTAGACATTTTACCGGTTTAACCATTTTACTCAGTACATTAAAGGGTTTGAATTTATGATCATGATAATAATCTTTTTTGGTTTTTAAAGAGATATCTATCTGTCCACTTGTATATGAAAAAATGGGTATTTTGGAGTTCAGACTACTATTATATCTTTATCTATACCCAAAGTCATGAAAATATTAAAGATGGTCCTCAAAGAGTCACTAATTGATTAATTATTGGATAACTCTAACTTTGGATATTCCAAATTCAAATTCAAATATTTAAGATTTCCTTCATAGAGACACTACAATGATTCTGAAATGGAGGGATGAAAGCACCAGTACTCCGAAAGGTGAGTGCTTTCATTTGATTTTGACTAATTCAAATCTTCTTTTGATTGCATTGGCTGTTCAACTTCATTTTCAGCTGTTTCTTATGCAGTAGTTAACTAATTTCTATTTGATTGGTTGGTTGCTTTTCTCAATCATCATTTGCAAGAACAAACAATCATTTTATTTTAAAAGCCATTTCGCTCCGCCCTTAATGCATTATTTTGAAAGAGTATCTTAGAAACAGAAGTTGTGTAGAACAGTACGATCAAATGGCTAATTGAAAGTTGCATGTGCTTTTTATTGGGTACACGTAGCTTATGCTAAATTGCTGATGGCTTAACTTGTGTCACTTGTCCATGGAATTTGTTACACCATTTACTGTTATTAGTTGCATTTTGGTCCATTTATTTTTGGCTTTTGCTTGATATAGAAAACAGAAGTAGTGCCTATATTAAAGAATTTTCAATTTTTTCTCCCTGCTACCATAAATTTTCACTCCTGTCAGTAACGAGTGTCAAAAATATAAAACCGTTCCTAATTCTCTATCTAATAAGCTGAAGTTGGTACCTAACAATCAATACATCATGTGAGAGAAAATATATAGAGGGGCAGAAAATAGTGTTTTCGGAATAACCATTTGACTGCGGCTACAAAACTCAATTTCATTAAACGAGTAGCCAATCATGCAGAGGAGATAAAGAGTAGATAGACGTTTTAAATTGGTGATCAGATCCGGGAGTAACTTTCAAGAAAATGTTGTATCCAAGAAAATTGTGATACGCGTTTGTTTCTTAGGAGGCTGATATCATACCATCATGTTATATATGTTGTTTCTTGTTTATTAAGATTTGAAGTATCGCGTTGTGTTTGACGCGAATGTATAGACATAATTTCTATTTTAAAATGTTATTGCTTCATAGGTATATATTTATGTATTACCTTATTAACTGTGTCAAGTTCTATGAAGTAGTATTGAATTACTTTTTCATGCTTCGTAATGGGAATTAAGATAAAAATTTGAAGAAAGCCGAGAGTGAAAGTGTTTAAACAAAAAAGTCAAGAAGGTTCTCCAATATATTTGGATAACGTAGAAATATCCTTTAAACAATTATGAGTAGAGGATTAAAGAGAAACCATAAAAATAATTCAATATAACAACAAAAGCAAAAGGCCTGACACTCTTGAAAATATGTGTTTCTTCAATCAAATACACGAAAGAATTGCATATATTATGTACTACCATAAAATCTTATTCTTTTTATTCCTAACAAAGCTTTTAAAAATATATCACATGAAACTGCTCTACCAATTTACAAAATGTCATCATGTTTCTTAAACCTGTTAAGCATATCTGTTCAAACGAAAATTTTGATTTTAGGAGTTTCGGACTTTCAAATGAGCTTTTCATAGAGGCAAAGGCTATAACATGCATGCAACATATATTCCATATGACAAATAATCCAATTGGTGAAAAAGATATGAATCATATGCAAGATTAAAGAGCTTTTGTATAATATAATAGGTTTGCCTTGAGTCGATGAAAAGTAACGATGAGTTCGATTATGGACTATGTTTAAATGCAGTGTCATTTTTTATCTCCTCTACTTTTTTTATTTCATTTTCACTTTTGCATCGATAAGATTAATTTTTCAGGTGATCGTAAGCTGCCCCATCTGTTAGACCTATTCCCAAGTACACACTGCACTTTTACATTAATAGACTACATAAAAAATTATGATAATTTTTAATATACTGTTCACTTAGAGTAGTACTTGCTCTTACGTCAGTACGATTTTATGTGAAATTTTTTTTAAAAAAATTCTTGTTTCGGTTAGGAATGGGAATCATGAGATGACCATCTGTGAATGTAACGATACATTTACTGTGGTGAACGTGATGGGACAGATACGAGACAAACTGTGATGCTAAACAAATGAAAGAATTGTGTTGCTCATTTATCCTACACAATAATGGTCCCAAATTAATTCTTTTTTGTAAGCTACAATTGGTCTTTGAATCATGGACAAGAGGGGGCCTGCAGAATGTCTAGCTAGATACAAACTCTGACATCAAAATTTCATTAAACACTTTTACAAGCTTGCACCACTCAGCTTCAATAATTTCTTGGGTTAACCTTGCAGCTAGCTGCTCACCCTTTATGCGAGGCAATTTGATCATCAAATTGTCCTTTTCAGTTTTGAGCTTTGTTCCCTTATCAAGGAGTAATCTCTTTCTCGCAGCAACTGTGTGACAAGATGAACTAAGATCAGTGATTTCAGCTGTGACAGCCTTAAGTTTCTCTTCTAGCTCTTTTTTTATACACTGCATATTGGCCAACTGACTGCACACCTCTTTTTCAGCAGAGACAGCTTTCTTGGATTCATTAACAACAGCTGCAAAATCCTCTTCTAGTTCAGCAACTTTTGACAAGTCAGCAGTTGTTGTCTTAAGCCTAGTGTCTGCATGCTCATAGTCTTGACTCCACTGAGTAAAGCTCAATGAAATTTTCTTCACTATTAAGCCCATTCCCTGAGAGATTTTGTCATCTGCAGAGAAGCTGTGCACATTATTTTGGATATATTCCATGAACTTTGATCCTTCAGGAATCAACTCACAGAATCTTTTGGAGACAAATGTTTGTAGGGTCTGCATGGCAGACTTCATTTCTTCACTTGTCCTCGTGCTCATGCTTCCAGCATCTTGGACAGCTGACAAAGTGGTGTTCTCAGCACTAAGAGAAGCAAAAAATGCTTCCATACTGGCATCATTCAGTGGAAAGTCAAAATGATTTCTGTTCAGTTCCCTGGAAATCAAACCATCCTCAACTCCTCTGGGTATTGATATTTGATTAGCTCTGCTATCTAAAATTTGGGGATAAGTTATCTCTGCCCAAGTTTGTTTTCGTTGAGTATGAGCTTCAACATTGAATTGAGCCCCATTCAAGATCCGTTTTCTTTTTTTTGTGCCATTTTCTTCAAAAAGCTGGACATTTAAAAGCTCATTATATTGTATAATACCACTCAACCAGAACAAGACTGAATTAACACATCAGAACTTTAGGTTTACCATGATAAATCTTTCTCCATCCTCTGATTCCATCCGATTAGAACTTGTAAAAATGGGTTTTAGTTGAGCCACATTTGGAAATTTCTGAAATATTATATCTGCAAGCAAAAAGAAGAACGTTATTTTAAATTAAATATAATTACTGATGAAATTTTAGAGATTAGATGAAAACAAAAAACCAAAAAAAAAAAAAAACAAAGATATAGAAAAGACACAAGAAAAATATATTTTACTAACCTGACTTAGAATAATTGTGATACAAAAGACTGACCTAACACCTCTATTTACATTAAAACTACGACTATGAAAAGATAACTATACGATACGGACTTGAGGACAAGGTGAATTTTTTGGGGTGAGTATTGTTAGCACTCCTACTATTGCCAAGGTGGACTATAGAAAGAAAAGGAGGAAAAGCATGGGATTAACACCCCACGTGAGCAGAAGAAACAATGTGACTCCAAGCAACTACTTGCACACATGGCAGGGTGGTGGAAGGAAAGAAACAGAATCTGTTAGGAGCATGCTAGCCCCTCAAAGAGCTAGCCTAGTTTCTGTAATTTACTATTTCTGTTTCTGTTATTTATGGGTTTGATTCACAGTTTTCTGTAATAGAAAAGAGGCTTCTAACACTATACCCTTTACTTTCGGTGCATTAAAAGTAATTGCTTACTTAACCAAGAAGACTTTCTGAATCATAATAACTTATATTTCTCAACACTCCCCCTCAAACTTAAGCTTTCAAAGCTTTCAACTTGCAACAAATAAACAACACTAAATAAAAAATACCAAACTTGAACAACTTGAAACTTGACAAGCTCCTCAAACCATACTGTGAAGTAGGCTTCCCAAACAATGACTTGCAAACGCAGTAGACAAAAACGCACTCCGCTGGAGAGATAACACAGGTTACACAGCAATTACGTGGCTGGAATGACCCATAACTAGAAGAATTGGTTGGAATGTTGAAATTTCTTGGACACGCAACCATAACACAAGGCCCGAAAGAAAGACAACACATTGAAACACTATATGGAAGCCTCAAACAGGAAAAGAGAAGGAAAAAAAAAGAAGGAAAGAAAAACTCCAAATTTGAATTATGGTGACCAAAAACCTTGAAAACCACCTTTGGAATGTGAAAAAGTGAACCAAGCTCAACAAGTGGCTCAGCTCAGTCCGTTATCGCTCAATTTGGTCAACAGCTCAACTGTACTGCAGAATTGGTTTGACTTAACAGCTGAAGGTTGGAAAGTGAGATGCTCGTGCTACGCATGGGAAACATGCTGAGACACCAACAGACCGTAGCAGCACATCAAGATGAATCTGTTAACAATCTTTAACCTCCTAGCTGATCAGAGCTCTCTGGTCACGATGGTCACATCCAATTTTAGAGATGTCAGTTGGAAGGGGTGAAACAGATATGGCTGACACAGGAGGAACTTTTCGATGAGAGACAGACAACTATAGAAATAAGAAAGTATGCTGAAATGTGTGTCTAAACCAGACCACACAAAGATATATTTACACTAGTGAGGTATTAATTGCAGCCATAATTACAAGAGTAACTACCTCCTAAGTTTGCTCCTTAATTATAGAGCTAAATGACAGCTATACAATAACTACAATCATAACTACCATCATAGTTACAATTGACTAATATTCTAACGTGTTAAATATGCTAATGAATATAGACTACTATTCTAACACTCCCCTCGAGCTGGAGCATATAGATCATATATGCACCAATCTTGTTACAGGTATTCAAAACCTAAAGACCTCTAAGGGACTTAGTGAATATGTCAGCTAGTTGGTCATTTGAACTAACAGAATCAATAGGAATCTCACTTGATAGAACCTTTTCTCACACATAATGACAATGAATCTGTTAGGCAAGCTGAGTCACCAGCTGTGAAGCCTCGGATCATGAGGGTATACTATAGGAAGAAGCTAGGGACGTCTAATTGTAAAAAAGAATAATTCAGTTAGTGCGGAGTCAGTAAGTAGTTAGAAGGCAGTTACTGATTTACTAGCCTATAACTAAGCTTTCTACAATTGTAATAGGGCACTCTTGATCATTTGTTAATTCTTCGAACTGAGATAGCTCAGTAAGAAGGGGAGTGCCCCTTGCGTCTTGATTCTTCTATTCTTTCTATTCAATACAGAGGTATATTCATACCAGTTTCTGCACGTCTGTTCTATTCTTTACTACTTTCGTTGATATTGTCTCTATCTGCTAGGGATTCCTATCAAGTTTGGTCCGACCTGTTGGATTCGTTGAAGGGACACAATGGAGAAGATCAATGCTCGCAGCATTGGAATCCTCGGTTGAGTTCTTGAAGAAAGTGACCAGCAAGCAAGGTTCTCAAATCGCTGAAATCACGTGACCGGAATGGATGGGATTAGGGAATTGTTAGCGAAATTCATGAAGAAACAAGTATTTCGCTCGATTTGCTTGATGAAGAGGAAATTGGAACCAAGCAAGAGATGGAAGGACACTCCAAAGGTGGAGGATCGGAGGGAGAGGAAGAAGCCCCTCGTTCGTGGATGAAGAAGGTGGAATTACCTTCGTTTGAAGGGAGCGATCCCTTGGGATGGATAGCGCGAGCCAAAAAGTTTTTCGAAGTGCAACGCATAAAGCCTTAAGAGAAACTGTGATTAGCGTTCGTCAGCATAGAAGGTAACGTTGTGCATTGGTTTCAATTTTGGCGCCAAAAAGCTAAGAAACCTACGTGGGAGGAATTTACCACGGCTTTGATTTAGAGGTATGGTGGGTTAAGTCGAGGTACGGTGTTTGAGAAGTTAGCCTCCCTAAGGCAAACGGTTTCAGTGGGAGGAGTACGTCCAGGAATTTGAGTTGCTGGTGGCACAAGCCACAAACACCACGGAGGATCAGCTGTTAGGTTATTTTTTGGATTAGAGGACAGGTGTGTCCTCCTGGTCGGCAAGATGCGTTGCACGCAATGGAGGTGGCGCATGATGTTGAGGAGGCTATGAGAAGTGCTCAGAGTTATGGAGGGAATCAGTACCGAAGCTCGAGTACGGGGTTCAAGTTCCAAGGAGGGGGAGGAATTGTGACTCGAGTGGGTATGTTGGTGGTACTAATAGCTCGCAAAACTCGAATGGTGGAAGTCGCAATTTGCAAGAGGGAGGCAAGGCCACTTTGATGGCCTCAGTGGTCAAACCCGAAGATAATAGTACCTCTGGATCTAAGGGCAAGGGGACTAGACACCTTCCATATCCTGAATTTGTCAAAAGGAGGGATGAAGGTCGTTGTTATTAATGTGGGTTGGCTTATGGGCCAGGTCACAGGTGACTGGAGAAAAGCTCGCGGGTGGTTATTTTAGCTTAGGATGAGCAATTGAATGATGAGGGGGAGATAGTAGCTTTGGAGTCTGGTAAAAATGATGAAGAAATGGTAAATGACGATGTACCCGAGGCTACTTGTCAATGGTTGGATCTTTTGTTGTGCTCAAACGGGGGACTGACTTAGCCTCACACTATGAAGTTGCGAGGAACTGTACGAGGTGAGACTGTGGTAATTTTGATTGATAGTGGGGCTAGCCACAATTTCATATCCACCAAATTAGAGCAAAAATTGTGCATAGTGGTTGATCATACTGTAGCTTATAATGTAAGATTGAGATATGGTCATCGGAAACAAACCTAAGGTTGCTACAAGCAGCTTGGGGGTGAAAATTGGAGACTATGCTTTTACAGGAGAGTTTTTCCTGTTTGAGCTAGGTGGAGTGGACTTAATTCTAGGTGTAGCATGGCTGGCTACCCTAGGTGAGGTGAAGGTGAATTGGAGAACACGAACCATGACTTTTATGGATCATGGAAAGGTAGTGGATGTAAGGGGAGACCTGAGCTTGGTTAAACTGTGATTTCACCTAAGTCTCGGTTAAAAGTATCCGAGATTGAGGTTGTATCAATGCTGTGGGTAGTGGAAACTAGCAGTGAAAAAAATAATCAAAGAGGGAACCTTGATTTGACTGATGTATAGAAAACGCAGTTGCAGAAAGTGTTACAGGAGTATGAGCGAGTCTTTGCAGTGCCTGAAGGGTTGCCCCCTAATCGAGAAGTGGATCATCGCTTTCCCATTAAGGCAGGAACAGACCCAGTTAATGTAAGACCTTATAGATACCCGCACCTACAGAAGAATGAAATAGAAAAGTTGGTGGCAGAGATGTTGTCCACAGGGATAATCAGGCCTAGTAATAGCCCATATTTCAGTCCAGTTATACTTGTGAGGAAGAAGGATGGAAGCTGGAGATTCTGTGTTGATTACAGAGCACTCAACGAAGCTATAATATCAGATAAGTTCCCTATTCCAATGATAGAAGAATTACTTGATGAATTAAATGGAGCTGCCTATTTTTCTAAAATTGATCTAAGAGCGGGTTATCACCAAATTAGGATGCATGAGGACGACATTCCTAAAACTACATTCAGAACCCATCAAGGACATTATGAATTTCTGGTTATGTCTTTTGGGCTAACCAATGCCCCCACCACTTTTCAATGTGCAATGAATTTAGCTTTGATGCAATTTCTCAGGAGATGGGTATTAGTATTTTTTTTATGACATTTTAATCTACAGTAAAACTTGGGCAGCGTATATGAAGCACTTGAGGCTGGTATTGAACGTATTACAGCAACATCAATTTGTAGCCAATCAGAAAAAGTTTAGTCTCAGCCAGCAGCAAATCAGGTATTTGGGGCATATTATTTCACAGGAAGGGGTGTCAATGGACCCTCAAAAGATAGAAGCTATAGTGCAGTGGCCTGAGCCTAGATCTATCAAATCCTTGAGGGGTTTTTCGGGCTTGACAGGGTATTATAGGAGGTTCGTGTGGAACTATGGTAAGATGGCCAGACCTTTGACGGGTTTGTTGAAAAAGGGAAATTTTGGGTGGAATGCAGAAAATGCAGAAGCTTTCCAACAGTTAAAGGCAGCCATGACTACAGCACCAATGTTAGCCATGCCTGACTTCTCTCAAACATTTTCTATAGAGTGTGATGCATCAGGCAGGGGCATAGGAGCAGTTCTGATACAAAACAAAGGCCCATAGGTTTCTTTAGTAAAGTGTTGTCTGAGTCTTCTCTCACTAAGTCAATATATGAGAAAGAGCTCATGGCTCTAGTATTGGCCATACAACATTGGAGGGTCAGAAATTTACAGTCTATACTAATCAAAAGAGTTTGAGGCACTTGTTGGAACAACAAATTACCACTCAAAATCAGCAGAACTGGTTGGCCAAGTTATTGGGGTATGAATTTGATATTGTTTACAAGGTGGGAGCATCCAATAGAGTAGCGGATGCCCTGTCTCGCAGAATGGAAGAACTTGTCTTTAAGATGATTTCTAGGCCCTATTGGCAGGATGTTGCTGATATTGATGAAGAAGTTAGGATGGATCCTATGTTGTCCAAGATAATTGATGAATTGAAACAGGACCCTAACTCCCATCTTCATTATACCTTGGAGCATGACCGGTTATATTACAAGGAGAGGTTAGTATTAGCTGCCTCTTCATCCTGGATTCCCAAGTTGCTCCAAGAATTTCATACATCTCCCATGGGAGGACACTCGGGAATTTACAGAACATACAGAAGAATTGCTCAATCCCTTCATTGGGTAGGTATGAAGTAGATGATTTCGGCTTTTGTGACAAGTTGTCATATCTACCAGCGAAGCAAATATCAAGCATCATCACCATCAAGCTTGTTGCATCCATTGCCTATTCCCAATGCAATCTGGGAAGAAATCAAGGTGGATTTTGAGGTGGGACTTCCCAAGTCCAAGGGTTTTGATGTTGTTTTGGTGGTGGTTGATAGATCGAGCAAGTATGGGCATTTTATTTTGATCAAACACTCGTATTCAACAAGGTCTATTGCAATGGTCTTTATAAAGGAAGTGGTAAGGCTCCATGGGGTGCCTACATCTATTGTCAGTGATAGAGATCCCACTTTCCTGAGTCAATTTTGGCAAGAAATTTTCAGATTGCAAGGGAGTATGCTCAGAATGAGTACTGCATATCACCCTGAATCTGATGGGCAAACAGAGGTATTGAATTGCACATTGGAGACATACCTGAGGTGTTTCATTTCTGAACAACCAAAGGCATGGGCAGAATTTATACCATGGGCAGAATACTGGCATAATACTAGTTAACAGAGTGCAGCAAATTATACCCCTTTCGAGGTAGTCTATCGCAGACCTCCCCCTTCCCTCGCTCGATTTATACCGGGAAACATTAGTTGAGGTGATAGCCCAAGATCTTATGGACCGAGATGAAGCGCTAAAATAGCTGAAATACCATCTAAACCGCGCCCAAGATCAGATGTCAAAGTATGCTAATGCCCATCGCAAACTAGCCAATATTTAGCCAAGGGATTGGGCTTCTTTGAAAATCAGACCCCACAGACAAGTCTCCATGCCTACTAAGCTACACCCTAAACTTACAGCGCGTTACTATGGTCCTTATTTGGTACTTAAACAATTTGGTGCAGTAGCTTTTAAGCTCCAGCTTCCGGATCACGCACGCATTCACCCGGTTTTTCACATGTCTCAACTTAAGAGAGCCGTGGGGACTAAGTCCGTTGAGGCTGACCTTCCTGTTGACTTACAAGGCGAGCCTGTAGTCCATACCCCTCTGTGTGTTTTAGGACAACGGGTGGTTAATCATTTGGGGGAGCAGACACCTCAAGTATTGATTCATTGGCAAGGCAAGGCAACAAAAGAAGCTACCTGAGAAGACCTCTCTGCCATCATAGGCCAGTTCCAGAGTTCAACCTTGAGGACAAAGTTGTTTCTGGGGAGGGTGGCATTGTTAGGCAAGCTGAGTCACCAGCTATGAAGCCTAGGATCATAAGGGTATACTATAGGAAGAAGCTAGGGACATCTAATTGTAATAAAGAATAATTCAGTTAGTGCGGAGTCAGTAAGTAGTTAGAAGGCAGTTAGAAGGTAGATACTAATTTACTAGCCTATAAATAAGCTTTCTACAATTGTAATAGGGCACTCTTGATCATTTGTTAATTCTTCCGACTGAGATAGCTCAGTAAGAAAGGGAGTGCCCCTTGCGTCTTGATTCTTCTATTCTTTCTATTCAATGCAGAGGTATATTCATACCAGTTTCTGCACTTCTGTTCTATTCTTTAATACTTTCGTGGATATTGTCTCTATCTGCTAAGGATTCCTATCAGAATTTATATATGTTTGGTTCTTTCATATGGAAAACCGAATTGGAAGCAATATGTAAGGCATAGTGGATAGTGGAGTGACCACTATAGCAAAGAAATCAGACAAAGGAGTTCCTAAGTCTGTTTAGGAAATAGGAGGAAAAACAGGGGACCATCCAAAATAAGTATGCAACAAAGATGTAGAATATGGAATTAGAACCCAAAAAACAATAGACATGTAGAACAGATTGACATAGACATATAATGAGTATGCACACAGATATATAGAGAACAGAGAACCACATAGACATTTAAACACGTTGCTTTTGGCGACAAGGGAGAGAACAGAGAACCACACCATGAGTTGTTGCCAACAATGAGGCAGAGAACAAAGAGCCACTCTAAGAGTTGCTGCCAGCGACAAGGTAGAGAACAAAGAGCCATGAGTTTCTGTTGGCAACATTATTGGGCTCTAATATAGTAAAAGAGAGCCAATAGACATGGTCAAAGTGAGTTTGGGACATTTTCGCTCATTAAAAAAAAAAAAGAGAGAGAATATCGGCCACTATGGCTACTATTGTGTCCGCTACACTACCAAGCTCTGCTTTGAGGCTGCCAAGCTTTGCTCCACTATACTGCTATAGCGGCCACTATTGACAACCATGTAGAAGTTTGATGTTTGGGTCCATTAGAGTGTCACTGGGCCGACAATTCAGCATGCCTCTCTACTTCCTCTGAGATATGCAAATAGCGACACTAGATTGAGCAACCTCAATCCTAGGAAATATTTGAGTTTACACAAATCTTATGTCCGAAAATGCTGAGCAAGAAGCTGCTCCGAATACCATCTTAAACACTACCTGTGATAACAATGTCATCTTCATAGACAACTAGATAGATGCAATGTACCTTATGTGGGGAGAGATGGCTAGGGGAATTCGAAAGGTAGTGAAAGTAGATCTTGGCAAATAAAAGGGGGTGGTCCTAAAAGTAAAGAATCACAGTGACGGTGGTGATGAGGCTGTGGGTGGGGGTGATGAGGTGAAGTGGGAATGGTGTTTAGCTTTTTATTCTATGCAGTTTTAACCATACCCCAAGACAAAAAGTATTACTAGGATAAGCTTATACTATCCAAGGTGTGCACCAAGCATTGTACAATGATGGATAGGATATCCTATCTTATCTAGTCCAATTTTATCAAAATGCCAAAAGAGCCCTCGATCATATTTCTCATAAACAAAAATACACAAAATAATATTCATGTTCATGGGTTTAATAAACCTTACATGGAATGATGCAATATTAACAGCCTGCTATCATCAGGTCTTCTAACTCCAAGCCCTCTTCTTTATGACCACTATTCCTTTTGTCTGTCCACTCTTTTTCTTCTTTTAGAGATCAGATGATAGTTAGTTCATTGAAACTCAAGTTTTATTGCTACAGTGAATATGATATTCACAAGCTAGTTAGGAAGTTTTCTTTCTTTTACACGTGATAAACCTTTTTTATTAAAAAAAATCTTTTGAAAGAGAATAGAAATACAAAGCATGGGTAACAGGAATCCTTCAAACAGCAATAAGATAAAGGAACCAAGAGAAAATACAACCATCAAGGCATCAACTAAAGAGATCTCCACTCCCTCTGAATGTGAACCAAAGTAACCTGTTTAAAAATAACATGTGCATAAACCCAGCAAGGAGAAGAATCCTATCCAAAATATGCTTGGCAGGAAGGGACCACTAGCTAGATTCTAGCATTTCTCACTAACCAAATACACCACATGCCTGCAAACAGACCACAACTCCACAACACCTTCACCTCTTTCTCCCAAAACCTCAATACCAAGTAGAGAAGAAAATCTC
This sequence comes from Styphnolobium japonicum, assembly GCA_023212625.1. Lineage (NCBI taxonomy): Eukaryota > Viridiplantae > Streptophyta > Magnoliopsida > Fabales > Fabaceae > Styphnolobium > Styphnolobium japonicum. The sequence goes on along the minus strand of JALBWW010000007.1, from coordinate 12,336,988 downwards.
AAGAATGGAGCAAGTGAAAATTATTGGAAGCTGAGTTGTATATATGTATAGACACAACTAAATCAAACAGTGAATCATAATAGCAACAGTATAATAACTGACATAAAATGTTTTAAGGATAATGAGGGAAAAAAACTGTTCTTTAGCTAGCAGGTTCCTATGAGGGAGAGCAATTAGTATACCGCACAAAAGACATCAGATGCAATTTGAAATGTCAACATCCAACATATTTTTCTTATAAAGTATTCAAACTAAAGAATTCTACAGCTTCACAATAACCTGGTTTCTTGACATCACAAATTTTTACTATAGAGATTGTCAACATCAAGTTATATATTGTTGTTTACCTCTTCCTCCAATTCCATTTTTTCTGACAGCGTCAACACCATCACAAGATCCTGGATCCAAGAGTGTTTGTGGTTCTGTAATGTGAGACTCTAGTCCAGCCAGACAATCAGCATTACATAAAGGGGTGCAATTCAATACCTCACAGATCTCTTTAACAATTCGTTGGATGAATTTAGATTCACACCTAACAAATCACAAATGTTCATGTAAACTAAAACAGAAATCATTATTGTTCATGAGAATTCAGATGCGAATCATGCTATATATTTAATCAAGGAAATTATATGCATTTATTTTTCATTTAGTTTAAATATTAGGATGACATTATTTGCCAAAAGTAATAAAACCAGAACTTGTTTGTAAGTGTACAGAGAGAAGGTTCTTAGAGAAAACCCTTTTTGTGAATGTCACTGCACACTCTTATTTGTATTAGTAAAGAAACTATGTGGTACAAGAGTATACAAAATAAGTTCGTATTCTACAGTTAGAAAGGGAAAACTTGTGGGGGGAAAACAGCATATAAATAAAGAGAGATGTACCCAGTATCAAAAGTCCACCCAGCCAAATTAGCTGCATCATGCAGAGCCAACTCCCATCTTTCAACCTTCATCCTCTCATTCTTGAATTTTTCTCGATGCTCTGCCATTGCTTTTCCATAACTTTTTCTAAGATTTCGTATTTCTGATGGATCAATTTGAAAGAAAAGTGGTCGAACTAATTGCTTCTTTCCTTTCTTACAATCAAGGATTTTAACCAGTTCGTCGAGGCATCGTGTGGAAAATGCAAATTTATGACAAAACACAACTATAGAACATCTTGATTCTTCAATTGCTTTAAGTGTAGTTTGAGAAATCTCTTCCCCTCTTGTATGCTGATGGTCATCAATGGTGGTGTTGATTCCCTTTTGGCAGAAAGCATGATTGAGATGTCCAATCAACCTATTCTCGATTTCTTGACCATTGAAACAGATGTGAACACCATGTTTACATCTAGTGCTGTGAGAATGAGTTCCTTGACCCTCAGCAGCAGAAGAGGACATTTTTAGCTGAGATAGTCAACCTTACGAGCTGCAGGATCAACGACAGATTATATAATCTGAACCGAGGCATCACCTGCAAGATGCTCAAGTTAGATGATCAACGTTTTAGCAACTTGTGTCTTCCTTGCCAATATTGTGATGATGATCATTACAGCTTTATTTCAGTAAGAAAATATGGCTTAGTATTAAAAGTCAAGGAAAATCGAGAACAAAGAAAATAGAGCAAAACATAATCAGTTTGACAACTTGGATACATATGATTACAATAAATCCATCTCAAAGACAAGTTTATTCATGAATTTGTTAAAACAGTAAATATGCAAAACTATGTCAAAACTCAGAAGAAAAGGGCACTTACTCTGTCATGAGCTCTGTCATACGCGAACTTGTACTTCTCAGCACCTGTTTGTCTCAAACCTACAGAAAACCCCGGCCACTAAAACACAATTTGAAATTGAAGCTAGAAAAAAAAAAAAATCAAACATGAGAGAGAATCCACACAAAGCAAAACCTTTGATTTTGATGGCTGTATGGTCCTTTCTTCTTTGAACTCCTCAAGCATTTAAAATTGGGTCGTGGGTAGAATTTACAACATCAGAACAAAAGTAAATAAACAAGAATAGTAATGATTTGTGTATAATTTTAGAACTTGATGCATTCCATAATACCAAAGTAAGATATCAGTTCACATATTACATTACATCACCTGGAAACTTTCGGAGACAAAGATGATCACAAAACCCTTTACAAACCGGATGGGATCAAATTCAGCATCACGAACTCTTTCAACTTCTACAACAAAAGCGTAGTGATTTTATTTTACTTAGAAAAAGGGAAGGCGAAGACAGCCAATGCTGGAAGAGCCTCTTTCAACTGACGAGAGTTGCTTTCTCTCTCTCTCTCTCTCTCCACACACAAAGAAGAACACAATGAAGACCGGATCTACAGGACTTCGTCACAGGCTCATCATCATATTAAAGTTAATGCAAATTTCAGATCATAAATAATTACATATTACTTTAAAATTTTGAAAAAATTGAGTGCTTAGATTTTTTTTTTGATAAACAATTATTTTAGTTTTTAAAAATACAAGTGAGATTAATTTAGTTTTTAATAATTATATAATATTAAATTAGTCTTTTTATAAGATTATTTTATATTATTTAAAGATTAATTTGATATAAAAATATATATTATAAGATCAATTTAATATTAAAAATTAACATTAAATAATTAATTTAATATTACTAATTATTGAAAGACTAAATTAATATTGTTTGTATTTTTAAAGGATCAAAATAAATATTTATTTTTTTTATAATAAAGAATACATTTACGATACCTATACAATTAATAAGAATTGTTAAATATGATGATTAAGCTGTGTATGAAAGTTTTTATTAGTAAAAATTTTAAAAGAAAGTTACCTTATGAAAATTTGACAAATATTATAAATAAAGCAAATATTTTATTTTATAAGATATAGATTTCTTTCATTTTGTTAGGTAAATTTTATTTATAATTGATTATAACTTAATCTTAGTAAGGAAATAATTATTGTGCAATTGTGGAATAAAGTTATATAAAATTATTAAAAAAAATATTTGGACGAGTTTGCACAAAACCTCAGGGTTCTTTGTTTTGAAGTTTGAATAACAATTTTATGATTTATTATTATTTTTAAACTCGGTTAACATCACTTATAATAAACAAAATGAGATAATAAAATTATAAAATAATTGAGTTATAAGTGCATTTGTGTAAAAAATAAATAAATAATGTAAAAGTACACTTATCTTAAAGCAAATATAAATTTGTGTGTGTGTGTTGTGTGTATGGCTCCTTTCTCCCACTTATACTCTCTTTATTCAGTTTTTACTCTCTCTCTCTCTCTCTCAAAACTCTTTTGAAATGGGAAATTCACGTGTTTACTTATTCTTTGTTAATTAAAGTGAAATGAAAATAAATGAAATCCAGGGAAAAGACACACACGGGGCCCTTGAACTAGAAGTCAGCAATGGTTAGCAAATTAGCAAGTAGCAATCCTTATCCTATTGATCCCTAGAAATTAGAATGAGCTATTATTGGAGAATACAAACATTGTCTTTTTCTCATCCAGGGAAAGGAGGTACAATGGGCTAGAATGAAACAACAGCTCAAGCTCAAGCTCAAGGAAGAATAATGGGACTATTGACTCCAAACGTCCAACTAAAAATGAAAACCCTATTTTTAATCCAGCATATGGAGGTACATACTCATCTTTCTTGAAACTTTAAAAGCTGGAAAGCATAAATAACCACCCTATAGGCTATAGATGGCTTCATCAACGTTTCATTGAGAAGGAGTATAAGTGGGGTTACCTGAACTTAATGGAAATATTATTTGTGTGAGTAATATATAGTTGAGAAAACACAGACAGCACAGACAACCTAGGTTAAAATTATGCTTAATTGATATAACACACAAATGTGGCTGGCAATATGCATGTTATGAATTGAAGTTTGATAACATTAAAGTAGTTTCAGATTATCTACATTGAACTAGCAATTAGCAAGAAAAAGAAATTGAACTAGCGTACACAATTCTATGTACATAATATTTACATATTCCATAATTTTATAGCATAAGAACGAAATAGGAAACACAAACAGAAGTATTTCATAGACTTTATTACAACAGATACTTGGTACAAATCATATACAAAACCAAAGCTCTTTCTATAGCCCATGAAACTCTTAGAAATATACAAAAAGCGACCAAAACTGAAAGAATGATACAATCCAAGTAATATGACAGCATAGTATACAACAACAATGTCTTTAGGAGATAATAGTTATCTACACACACAGCCATCAAGAGACGTCCTGAGCTCCTATCCATCTTTCCCAGGCCAATAAAAATTTAGGCAAATGGATCAGAACAATCACAGAACTCATGATGAGTTTCAGTGAAGTTTCTTTCAGTGGTTCTGTAAAGTTGACATCAAAGCAATCCAAGTTTTGTTAGAAACTTCTTTACCGTTTCACGGCCCCATTGGATGTCATGTTGCAAGACATTACCGTCAACTGGCTGAGAATTTGACTCATCTTCCATTGCTGTGGCTAAATGAGACTGCTCTTCATATTCATTGTCAAGCAGCGCTGGCTCATTATTGATTATTGCATTTATCTCCTGGGGTGTGCCATCTTCGGATTCTTGCTCCTTACTGAACTGAACATTTTCAGTTTAAGCACATGAAAAATAACATTGAAGAGATATTAACACTAGCATCAACAGTCTGCATCAGTTTTAAGAATGCAAAATTACACATTGCCTTAAAGAATGGTAAAAACTGCACATCCCTGATGAAGCCCTACTTTTATCAGAAATTTATTGCAAAATACGCATCAGATGCTTGTAGTCAATGGTAAAGAATTATTGTGTTTATGAAGTGGGGAAACTTGTATGGTAATATGTGAATGGCAATGCTAGATGGCATGCTCGGTAAGTCTTTGTAACCAGTTCCAGACTCCGAATAAGTTTTAAACTTTTAATTGTTATTATGGCTTGTGTTATTCAACAGCCAAAAAGTCATGATAGCAGCATCTTTCACAATAATAGCTTAGCTCTTTGGTTGTTTACCATAATTGTTAGAGCACTTAATCATTAATGATTACAAGATACGCTTAATTATGATATTATTTTATTCTTGGCAATTGAATTGGAAGCATTTTTTTCCTCCTTCCCTTTTTGGCCTTCAGATGCGTTAATTCTATATATGAGAATTGAGAAACAAGCTGATGCACCATGAATGTGCACAAAATTCACTTCATTGATAAACATAGATGATGATACAAATGAAATAAGATACTTCTGTTTATTATCTAATCAGTTATACTCTCAGTGGAATGGAAATCCCAAGCTCGAAACAACTTGTGCTTTTAAAGAAACAGAACCAAGCAATTCTTTGCCAAGGGTAGGTGTGAACAAGAAAAACAGGGGAGAGGTTAGAAGGGCAGGAAAAAGGGAACGTCACACTCATCAAGCGGTTACCTCTGGCATGTGCTGATCCTTAGTTTCAAAAGCTCCAATTGAAGTGTCCATGGTAGTCCTTTCTTGAACTTCAGCTGGACCTGCTTCTTCAGTTGGCACAACTGGCGGTGTTAAGCCAGGTACAAGAACAGGACCTCCTTCAAAATCAAATAGGTTGCCCTCCACAACTGTCCTTTCCTGATTCTTGACTGGTGCAGCTTTTCCATTGTGTCCAAGATCATGTATTATAGCATCATTTCTAGGACTATCTGCAGATTCTTCATTCCGGTGAATCATATTCCTTTTAATGTTTCTGTGGGTTGTACTCTTGATGAGATCATCTGAGGAACCAATATTTTCTGCAACAATCGTCATTGGCTTCTCTATTGACGAAGAAATATTATCACCAATGATTTGTTGTGGGTCTGGTTCAGCAAGTGGTTTCTCCTCTGCATGAGTTTGGCTATCTTCAATGCCTGATATTTTGGATACATTGGATACCAGTCCCTCTTTAGGATGATCCAAAATTTCAGCAAAAGTTGACATTTCTGAGTCAACCTGGGGTTCCTCATTTGATTGAGCAAGCTGATCTTCCTCTATTATTTTCTGATCTTCCTCTATTATTTTCTGAAGTTCAGCATTTTCCCAATCCTCACAAACAGTTACTCTATTCAAAGTTTCCCAAGTGTTGATAATTCGATCTGACCCTGGCTGCCAAATAATATCGCCCTCTTTTCCTTTCAGTATGAACTTGAACTGGATTGACTTTCCAGCAGGCATATCCTGATTACATAAAGGAAGTATGAACAACATTTAGAATGTTTTGCATCAGACAATATTTTCACATTTTGAAAAGATTCTACTCACCAGCTCGACAGTCCATATATGCCCATCTGACCAGGTCATTAGTAATGCGCTTGAGGGGTCCCACGAACCAAGCATAGGATCATCTCCAACTATTAGAAATTGTTCACCGAAGTCACAACTTTTCTCTAACTGAAATTTGACATGAACAAACTTAGATTCATCTGCACAACAGATTACAATGTTTAGAATTTGAGAGTTATGGTATGGAATATGCAGTAGAAAAATTCTAAAAGGCGATTTGAACACACTTGTTTGTTCACTTTGTTGAGCTTGAGGCTCTACAGTTTCCAAGTCCACCTGCAACATTTTATGCAAACCAAGGCAGAACCTCATCAAATATGCCAAAATCTTATATACACTCAATTTATTTAATGTATATACAACAATCAGATAACCATTTCTTAACAAATTTCTTCATATAATAGAAAAACCGATTAGTCTGATTCATATCTTCAGAAATTATTTACAAATAGTGAAAGAAAGAAAAGGGGGGCAAAAAAGTGATGAAGGGAATCTGTAAAGAGAACTTCAAACATGAAACACGCTGGAAAGAATTGTGCCGAGCTACCATACATGTACTAAAATACAAAAAAAATGTTGAAGTGGCACCAATCATTTTAAGATTTGCTCATTCTCACAAAAAGGGGACAAAAAAATGATAAAGGGAATCTGAACCAAGAAGTGTAGGGTAGCAGTAAAATGCAGGGGTCAGCAGCAAGTTTTGGAATCTACGCATACTCATAGAAAAGGGAGAAGATTTGGAGTTTAAAATGAAACCAAAGGATGGGAGAAGACTGGCCAGGCTCAACTTTCCTCTGTTAGACTACTGTACACGAAATTGCAGAAAAGAGAAGCAAAGCTTGGGAATCCAGCAAGAACCTCCCCAACTTGAAAGCAACCTTGAAGAAAAATACATACCTTTCTATCCTTTTCATTCCTTTTCCCAGCCAAAGAAAAGCAGTGGAAAGAGCTAACACTCAGAAACAAGATATCCCAAACAGACAAACACACCCAGAAGGCCAGAACAAGGACCCATCATTCAAACCATGAAAGAAAAAAGTAGGAAACCAAGCAGACAAAGAAATAGACCTGGGTTTTTGATGGCACAGCATGAACTGGGTAAATACCCTTGTTTTGGACCAGTTTCAGGAACCAAAAGTTGCAGCCTTTTTTGTCATTTCGGAAGGGCAGGGAGAAGCAAAATTCGGGTCTATCAGAAACATGAACAGCACTTCTTGGAGACGGCGATCCTAGCCTCTCAACAATGGCCTTAGAACATGAGCTGGTGAGGGTTTTCATCACTCAACTGAGTGAAGTTTATTCCACCAAAAAAAAAAAAAAACTGAGTGAAGTTTGTGGGTGAGACACACACAAGTTTCCTTCTTCAATCAGCTTTTGTTCAATAGTAGCTGAAAATGTAGAATATATGGTGAGGGGAGTACTGAGAGGTGAGGTGGGGCCTTTTATAGGAAATTGTTTTACGTACTTTGAGACAGTTCTTTTAACTGTTAAATTTAATTATATGAAATTTTAAATTTAATCTAACACATAGTTATACGTATTTTATATTTCGTGATATTTTTTTAATAGAAATATAATATTCTCAAAATAATTTTAAAAAATTACTTTCATAGTGGTGGGGCCAATAAAGCTTATGAGTGCAATATGATAATAAAGTTGGAAAACGGATCCAATTGCATGTGTCACGTGGACGGGAGATATGGTATAATAGTCATATATATAGTTTTAATATTTTTTTTTCATAAATAAACGTTGGACACGAGTCATGACACAAGTTTTACTTAGATTTAATTACTTATTAATAATAATCACTAACTTGAATTAAACTTAAAATTTTTAAATTGACGTAATTCATTCTTATCAATGGAGAAATTCTTATTTGTAGTCATACGTTAGTCTTTTGGAACATGAAAATCATTTTCTTGTGGTTTTGAACTTTGAATCTAACAAAACATATAGACTATAGTAAACCTTTTGAATAAAATATATTCAAAGGTTTGTTAAAATAATAATAAATTCTAAATTTGATTATAAATTACTCTATATTCCTTTTTTTCACTTTGATTAACTGTTAATTTAAAGTCATTAAGTGTTTCAAAAAGGAAAAAATCACTTATTATTAGTTAATAGTGAATTCTATATTACAAAAAAAATTAAGTTTGATTTTATGATTTATTATTTACAAAATTAAGTTGAATTTTTAATATAAAAATGAAAAAGATATGATTTTACAAATGTTATGAAAAATGAGTATAATTAATATATGTATTTATTTTTTTAAAAAAAAAAGGAATTTACTCTCCTTTTCTTATTGTATTTTTTTTTGTTAAGTCATCTAATTTAACTTCGGCTAAGTAAAGACCTTAATTTTAATTTTTTTTCTACTCAAAATATGAATTATCTTAATATGTTATTCATAAGGTTCGCAAAAATATATGGTTAAGTGGACATTTAAAGGGATTCCTGCTGGAGACAAATTTTTCTCTATGGAGGCAGGGAGAGATATTTGTGTTCGTATAATAAGCTGGACTAGGTTAGGATCAAGATCTTTATTTTTGTAAATACCTGGAAAATAAATCTAAAAATACTCTTAGTTTAAAAACAAAAAAAAATATTAAATATGTACATATTAGATATTTTAGGTTTGTAGGTACGTAAGAAATTATAAAATATATATGTATAACATGTGTTATATCTTGCTTGTTTTTAAAAATACCAAACAAAATATGTAATACACATGGTTTTAGTTGACTATTTGGATTTGAATTTCCTAAACAATATTATTGAATTTTAGAATTTCATGTTGTTGGAAATACTAGAAATAATTCTAATGCTATGTTTGATGTGAAGGAATAGAATGTCATTTCACATGTGAATCTTGAAATCAAAAGATTCTTACGTTTGTTTGTGAAACAAATGGAATGACATTCTTATTTTAAATTGCATTATACCAATTTATGGAATCTTATTCTTAAACGAAAGGGTGGCCTTACGATTCCATATTTTTGTGGAACAGGATTCCATGTATTTTTTTTAATATACTCTTATTTAATTTATAAGATGACAAATTATCCTTATATAATTTATAAAATATTCTCATTTTCTTTATGACTTATCTCTCATCTTGACTTTATATTCCCCTTTCTTTGAATATTTATTGATACAAGTTGAAAAATATTTATTGGCTTATTGTGGTGTAATTTTTAATATTTAGAATACTTGAACTTTGAGCTTTTTTTTATAATGTAATTTTAGTTTCAAGTTATCATAGTACCATTGTTTTCCCCCTAATATTTTAGATATTTTTTAATCATAATTTTTATTTAATTTTTACCTTAAAATTTTCAAATCTTGTACAATACTAAAATAAATATTGTACTAATGTCAAAAGCATAGATTTATAATTATAATATATTAATTATAAGGAAAGAAAAAATCCTTGAAAAGAGCAAATAATATTATCAAAATTTATGCTCTCAAGTTGTTGAAAAATTAATCTTCAATATTGTTTTCAAAAGTACGCATACATATTATATATAAGATGTGTAAGAAAAAGTCAAACTTTTATTTTCTTTCATTAGGGTTATTTATGTAGTTTACATCAATTGTGATTTCGTTTCATATTGGATCTCATGCATTAATCATTTTCCAAGTCATCTTATTTATTTATTTATTTTTGGTACGATATGGGACACATTGGAATTTAGGTGGGGAATTGCAGAAATGTAGTGTAGGGGAATCGAGGACCTTGAACACCATAATCCTATGGTGACCAAGAGAATTGCCACTAGGCTACAAGGTTGTAGGTCAAGCCATTTTTATTTCTAATCCTATCAAACTGTGGAAACAAATTAGGATTCTTAATTATTTTATTAATTCTTATTCTTATTTTTATTAATTTCATTCTTTGCACCAAACGTGATATAAGTCAATTAAGAGAAAATTCTAAAGTTCTAAACTACATATTTCAGCGCTTTTTAATAATAGTAAGATATAGAATATTTGCACATATATATTTTACAAGTACTTATATACCTATAAACATAAAAGTACAAATATATATATTACATTTTTGAAATTTTAAACTAAGTATTTTTATGCATTTATTTAGCGCGTACTTATGGAATTGAGAATCTCAATTGCAACCTTTGCTCTCTTTTATTAAATGGAAACAAATTTTTTCCTATTTCTGTTTCTATGAGAAAAAATTGTCTTCATATAGGGAAAATTTGAAAAAAAATTATCTTCATATAGGAAAAATTCTCGCTGATAATCATTTAAATAGAGATATTTTTGTCATCCCTATTATTATGATAAACAAAATAATTGGAAGCATTATATTTGCTTTGAAATAGTTGAGTTATATAACTTAAAATAAAAAATATAATAAGAAAATAAAAGTACAATCTTTTATTTTTTACATAATAGACATGCATGGTATATCAGTTATTTGTTAGAGATAAATAAATACATATATGAATTATACTCTTCTTTATAATATTTGTCAAATTATGTCTCTTAAATTTTTATATTAAAAAATCAACTTAATTTTGTAAAAAAGAAATCATAAGATGAAGATAAATTTTTTTTGTTGTTGTTTAAATATAAAATTTACTAATAATTGAGTTATTTATTTTTTTCTTTTTAAGGTACATATTATCATAGTTTTCTGATGGGAGATGAACAATATAAGATTCAGGAAATTATTCAATCTACTGAATATTAGCCAAGGCCTTATTAAATCATTCATTATCATGAGCTAGGCCTTGTCTTTTACTCATTCGAGTAAATTTTTCTCCTGTGAAACCTAGATCAAGCATACCACGGTTGTCTATGCTATGTCCTTAAAGCTTTTGATTTTGTAATTAGCATAAGGAACTCCACCACCTAACTTTTCAGTGTTGTCTAAGATACTGTCAAAGTTTTCCATCATATAACTAAGGACTTAAGGCTTTAAATTGCAGTTTTTACTTGGTTACGGTCACAGTCAGGTTGCGACTAATATGAGTTGATAACGTCCATAATTACAAAGTGTTGCAGTTACAATTATTGCCTCAAGTGAAATATTGCAGCTGAATCAAGTAATGCGACATTTGATTTAAAAATTTGCCAAGGACCTTTGATGTGTTCAGAGAGAACATTAATTAATTCCACACCTAGGATTTAGTTGTCGGAAAGGGATAGTTGTAAATATTAATAGTCAAAGCCTAGCGACTCTTAACTAAATTGTTGATGGAGATATAATCCATTTAGGAGTAGAGAAAATTAAAGGCTGGATAGAAACTTGGTCAATTTTCCAGAGAATCTGGTGACCGCCAAAAAGACCATATGCAATGACAACATATATAGTATTCATCAACGGGTAGCTTGGAGATGGCATAAATAACCACCCTATAGCGTTTTCATTGCTAGTTCAATGTAGATAATCTGAAACTACTTTAATGTTATCAGACTTCAATTCATAACATGCATGTTGCCAACCGCATTTGTGTGTTATATCGATTAAACATAATTTTAACTGAGGAAGATGGTCATGCGCTCTATACTAAATGGCTGTCTGTGTTTGTGTGTTTCTCAACTATACATTACTCACACAAATATTACCTCCATTAAGTTCAGGTAACCTAACTTAAACTCCTCTATGAAACCTTGATGAAGCCATCTATAGGGTGGTTATTTATGCTTTCCAGCTCTTAAAGTTTCAATAAAGATGAGTAAGGATCCGTTTGTTAAATTAAAAATAATAATTTTGACCTTTAATAATTTAGAAATTATTTTTAAAAAAACTTTAAGAAAAATAAAAATTATTTTATGTTTATTTATGATCATAAAAATTATTTTTTAAATGATAATAACTTTTCTTTCTTCTGTTGAAATTTTTTAAAAAAATTAATGAAAATAACTTTTTATTTTAATTATAAAACTGATTTTTTTAAATAAATAATTTTTTTAATAAACTTAAATAAATACAATCAAAATTATTTAAAATAATTTTTTATTAAAATAATTTATAACAAACAATCCTAAACGATGACGCTCACGCTTACAGAGAAGTTCTGGGTAACGTTACCGCAAGGGAGGTGTCCAAACTCCAAAGCGGTTCCGTAATCAAAGTTCACTATTCGAGGGTATAGTAATGGTAGTATTTATAATCAAAGCAAAAGTGATCAAAACTTCTTTGAAAATTGAAAATGACAGTGGTCTGTGATATGTGCGAAGCCGACTGCGTACGGCACTGGGAGTTGTTACTTACCTCTCTATCTTGACGACAAGATTGGAACCCATAGAAGATGCAATTATTATTTGAAGGTTGCTGCTATTCTAGAAATTGCTTTTTGGGTGCAGGGGTCCTCCAATTTTGAATTTTTCACATAAAGTAAAAGTGCCATCTGTTCATTCGTGGTTGTGCTCAAGAAATGACAGGTAGCCAAGAGGTACAGGGCGAGCTTACTTTGTCTTATGCCAAGTTTAATATTTTGTTATAGTTTATAAATTATTTTTGTATGCATAAATTTTTTAAGTAAAAAACTCCCTTAACTTGTAGAAAAGCTGGACCATATATCTTTCTTTTCTTGCTCACTATTCCTCCTTTCTCAACTACCGCATGACAATACTCTATGCTTATTATCATTTTATGTATTAAACAAAAATACTGAGAGATTATCTTTTGCATTGAACGGTGGGAAAAAAATTGATTTTCTTGCTAACTGTTTGAGAACTTAAATTAAGAGATTGTTGAAAAGCTAACTACAAAATCAATTATATGGTAGTGCCTAACTTTAAACACAGTATGATATAATTAATTTTTAAATTATGGATTTCGATTTTATTATATCTTATTATTAGTTTTCTAATTTTGGCCTCCCCGGCACTCCATTCCTGATTGAGTCTCACTTCAATATTTTTTTCTAAGTAATCTAGATATAACCACATTGGCTGCTGTAAAAGGACTGTTCCAGCACAATTTGCAAGTATCATTTCTCTAATACAAGACTCAACTTTTTCTAACTTGACCAAATTGATTCACTTTAAAACTTGCAGCACTACCTTATATAATCCTAAATAAACAAGAGAAACTGAAAAGTTTTAGCCAATACATATGTCTTGGTCCTCAGCCTTCGCCAAAATATGAGGAAATGTGGAAAACAAGAACAATCAGAACGACACCTAAAATGCTAAGCTTAAACCCCCACCACAGGAGAAATTCTTAGAAAAGAGTAATACTCTCAACAAATCATAAAATGACATGACATGTGTCACAATTTCAAATATAAATTATTTATTTAATCTTTTATTATAACACATGTCACTTCATGATTGGTTGAGAATATTACTCTCAAGTATTACTCTCAATGTGTATAAGAATTTCTCCCCCTACAAGCAGGATGTATCCTTACTAGTAGACGAATATGGGCTTACAACAAATCTAAATACTAAGTTAGAATGTCAGATGACAAAACGGGCATTTTCCAGTTCACATACGAATTCGACTTCTTTTGAAACATAATGTTGTTGTTGTTATTGACTTTTTCTGTGAGAACTGTAATCATCATCTTTACACTGGTATATTGGATCCCTAACATTCTAATAAGAAAAATAATTCTTTCAACATTTTTTCTCATATTATTAGATAATTGTCTTAAATTGAGACCAAAACAAAAATTATTCAAAGGAGGCCAAACTTAATACGATGAGTAACGTTATTGATCTCATATTAGTCAACTCAAAATGACCAACAATCCAGCTAGTTCAAGCATCAAAGTATAAGAAAAAATATGGATTAATTAAACAGATGAAATGATTTTCTTGTGATTTCTATTGGAACCTAATGAAAACTTACAACTGACAGACTGTACAAGCACGCATAAAATATGCAGGAAAATGGTAGGGCAGAACAAAAAGATGCCCTTCTCAATAATAACAAACGTAAGCAAGATAATCACTCCAGCATATCTAAAAATGCTATGCCAGAGATATTACATGACTTGGCAAATAACAGACAACAAAATCTTCTGCCTCGAAATGATTTCATGCCATTTCAAGAATTAAAATGACCCATTCTTCGGTTGCTTCCATGATGGTAGTTCTTGTGAATCATGCAATATTTTTATTCCTTCAATCGCTTACAAGGAGGAGACTGAGACAATCTGAAAAGACAAAATTACAAGAACTAAGAGCAGACATGACTTCTTGTGCGAAATACTCACTCCTAAAACCAAGCTACTGGTTCCAAAAATCTTCAAATAAAACAAGGGGAAAGAGTGAAGAATGCTTTTCTTCTTGGAGGGGGGCAACCGGGCAGGGACTCAAAAGATGCTTGTGAATTGTTATCCATAAAATAAGTGCATTAGTCGCACCCCTTTTAACAGATCATAATAAAAAATTGCAGGATAAAATATAGATCAGGTAATAAAATATTGAAGAGCCCCTGCTACCGAGGACAAAATAAACAAATAAAACAACAATCAGAGGAAGAAAATAGAAAAATAATTAAGAGCCCCTGTTTCATTATACCCCTACTTAGCACGGGTATGGGTATGCACACCCTTACCGGTACGGGATATGAAAAAAGTTCCAAAAACTAGGATACATGGCCACATGGGAGGGTATAATATATAAAATATATTCATATATTAAAATTAAATATAAATATATATAAGGCCCATTTTCTGTTGTATTTGAACCCCATATTGTGAACATTTTAGCCCCAAATAAGTTCACCCAGCTTTGGCCCGACAAAGTATGATGGCCCCATTGGTCCAACTCCAAAAAGGCCATAAGCTCCCATCAAGATGGGGAGGACTAAGGAGAGTTTCCATCTCGCCCACCTTCATTCTCATCCTCTATAACCCTCACAGACACGCACTCTATGCCAACAAAGCACTCGGTAGCAACAATACGGGAAATTATCTGTCCCATTTCCTATCTTCCTCTCCCCCCCCTCCTTCCCCTCTCCCAAACTCTCTTCGTCTTCCCGCTCTAAGTGTTTCATTATACCCCCGGATAATCATAAACACAAAAAACGAACCACCAGTTCATGAACTAGCAACGAACGACAACCTCATAGACAGTGATAAAAGTGTGGGAATGTTGGGCAAAAATATTCCCAGGAATCATTTTTATATGGAAATGTTTTTTTAAATCTTGTACCAAACATGGAAATGCAACATTCTCATGTAAGGATTCCTGAGAATGCAAACAAATTCCATGAACCAAATGCCCCTTAAAAGCAAATGTAACCCCCTCCCCCCAAAAAAATAATCCTCTCTACCTATTTTCTAATGAAACAAGTCAAACAACTCTTACTCAACAAAACAAAACATAAAAAGGCCAATAACAATAAAAAATAAGTTACCTTGGGGAGCTGGCACGCTTTTCCAATTGCTGATTAATTGCATTAGATGTCGAGAGCCCAGTTTCAGCATCAAAAGCCTGAAAATCATAGTGAATGAATACAAATGATTACAACCAGTACATCAACATTTTCCTACACAGAATATACAGCATTTGACATATAAAAAAGTCCCAAAAATGATCTAGTTGAAGTAGAACTAGGCAGTACCAATTATGAGTTTGTACATATTCCATGAATAGACACTCAGACCAATGTAATCAAAATAATTAAACCCATGGCATGAGCTCAAAGAAAAAGGAACTGATTCCTTCTTGTATTCCCCAATGAAATGGAAAACAACAATGATATCATTCATTTAAGAGCATGCAACAGCAATATGGCTGAATTGACTACAAGTGAGTACTTGGATAATGGGTAGAAACCAGGGACTGACCAGCAAGCCCTTACCTTTTAAGTAGGATTTTAAGAAGCCTGTCTAAGACAGCAGTAGCAGACGTAAAGCCAGCTCACTCCCCATGCAGTGACTTAGCCCTCACATATTGATGCTACGCAATTCCATAAGAGGAGTAATTTCTCTATACAACCACTAGACCTCATCTGGAATTTCTGGTCCACATACCCCTTATCCAAGCATCACCTATTTCCTTAAACAAGTCAAATCAACTACCAAAAACATCATTAAAAATCCCCACCTCAGAAGCACTTTCTTTAGGCAATCCATCTTCTCTTTGTGGTTCACTGGATTCCGGATTGACCACGTCCCACAAGAAACCATTTTCATGTCCAAGAGAAAGTTTGTCAAATTTACTATCAACAGCTCCACATCGAGGCTCCATATGTGCAACATACTTCTCTGTAATTCCATATGCAAAATGCATTCAGCACTTTAATATAGCTCCAATAGAGAATAGGCCAAAAAATAAGTTAGATTTATCACAATGAATTAGTATGAACAAACTAATTTTAATAATGAACAATCATGCACATAGCCACTATCCACCAGTATCATACAGAGAAACAAATCCTCATGCCACACAATAAAGTACAAAAACTAGTACCTCTTTGAACAAATAATAAGTTCTACCTTAACATACACTAGAACAGAGTTCACAGGAAGCATGATCATGTCAGATCATAGAGCAAGATTCAGTGGGCAATAAATAACAAACTGAAAGTCAGTTACCAACAGATATTCTCCTTCACTTTGAATTCACTCCAAATTGTTCTAGTTACTTCAATAGGTACAATTTCACAAACCACCAACATAAATAATCTCCAGAACTATTTTACATGCTTACACAGTGCTGCAAGAGTATATTCAGACACTCCTTGTCGAGCAATAAGGAAATGCTCCCTCTCACCAAAAAAAAAAAAAAGGAAATTCTCCTTATATGTCCTAACCATAACTACAACCAATGATATCCCACCAAATGCAGCAACAATTTCTCACCCATCAATCTCTATATCAATATTAAAATTACAACCCTCTTGACAATTATTTATATCCCTATGTTCTAAGAAATTTCTCTTCATTACTACAAAGGAACAGCATCTGAAAAAAGTGTTATAATCAGAACAGAATTTTGGAATTGAACAAAAATCCAAATATGGACAATAAGGAGCTCTTTTACCTGCTAAGCTGTGAAGGGCATTCTCGGCAGCTTGTTGTTGTGCATCCTTCCTTGTCCTACCCATACCAACGCCTATTTTTTCACCGGTGAATAGTACCTAAACCAAGGTATCAGATTATGTTACAACACAGGTTATGAATAGACAAAACAGAAGACTACACCTAAACCTAAGCTTATTTGAGACCCAAGAGTAAATCAAGACAACAGAATTGACAATAAAGGTAAACACAGCAACATGCAAATAATATATGAGGGCCAACGGCAGCCAAAAGGTGGCATGGCTATAAGTAATGAGTAAGGGCATAATTCATGATTGTCAATGTTAAAGAGAACAGAGTTATCAAAAGGATAGGATACAGCAAACAAGTTCCACACCTGATACTACCCAATTAACAAATTTACTCTGAAGATTTTTACTGGAAGTTAAGAGCAAAATCAATTGTATTTAAGCAGCTAATAAGAAAACTAGGAGACGACATATATAACAATCATGAAGCAGTCCAGAACAGTTAGAAAATAAGCAACATCTAATGATACGAAACAGAGTGAACTAAATCCAGCATAGTAAACACACATAATCAGGCAACTATGAAGCTGATTAGAAAAATCTGACTATGATGCTCATTAATCTTCAGAACAGCACAGAGCAAAAATTCTACAGTTTAAACCAAAATTCAGCCAATCCATTTTATATAACATCATTATAAACTCGTACTATATAAGCAAAGAGTAATGCAACATGACAATGTTAATAAAGACATAACTAATATGGTAAATATTCACAAAAAAGACATCAAGAAACAGAACTTTCACTCACCTCCATTGAAAACTGCAAGTCTTTGCTGGTGCTTACAATTGACCTAAATTCAACCTACAAAAAGGAACACATGAAAATGTACTCCAGGAAAAACAAAAGCTAAAAAACACCACATAGGCACAGAGACCACTTCTACCTTAGAACTACACTGCCTTCCAATTTCTTGCAGCACTCCAATTGATAGAGAGGGTAACGAGTTCAATTTTCCAGCTTCACTGTGAAATTCTCTGCTATTAAACGATGCATGGTTCTGAGATACACCATCCTCTGCAAAAAACTTCAGTCAATAACAAAAACATGGATAACAACAATTATTAGTTCATTACAATTATTATAAACAGCTCATGGAAATAAATTGCTAATGAGAACTTTGAAAAACAGCTTGCCTAAAGTATCTGGTTGATGGAAGGATAATTTGAAAATTCAGCATGATCAATACTAAAATATAGAAAATGATATCAACTTAAGTAAAGCAAAGAAATTGAAATGAAAACAGCTTGGATACCTGCATAAATAACCCTGTATCAAATGAGTGTAATCCTATCAAATATGTATTTATTACGTGTATAAAATGTTACTTTTATAATAAATTAAAGATATACTTTGGTAGTGACTACCCAAGGATTGCGTCTTGAACTCTACAGCTATTTGTTTGACACGTTCCCAGTAGACAGATTCTAAGGCAATGTTTGGTAGGAGGGATTTGAGAAGAAAATAAAGGAAATGTGCAAAGTATTATGACTTAGGCTGAGTCAAAATACATTGCACATTTTCTTTAGTTTCTTCTCATTTCCTTCATACCAAGCATAGCGTATAAGAAAGGGATTGAACAGAAAGCTGACTGTACCCTGCAAATTGTTGTTTTCCCAATAAGAAAATATGGCATACAAAAATAGTAACGCAATGCATCATATAATTATGGAAGAGTATAAAGTTTACAGAGGAAGGCAAACAGGGGAAAGAACATAGCGGGGATGTCAGAAGGTGAAACAGAGTAGAAAGATAATCATTTTACAGAGTCTGTATATTTCATTGAACAGGTACAAGATACAAACTAAACTAGGATGCAATGCTGTTTCAGATTCAGCACTTGATCTTTTTAGACAAATGATACATCAATACTACATTACTTCCAATAGAAGACCCATTAAATAACTCAATCACGTAAAATCTTTCTAGCAGCCAAATACAAACCGCCCATAATTTCATTTAGAATTTTACATACACGTAGTCTATCAGAATTATTATTAAAATATCAAATAAGATTCAAAGGCTCCACATGTAGCCGATCAGGATGTATTAAGAATAAGCAATACCTGATAGCTGAGATGGAGATGGAAGACTTTGCCTCTGCAAATCACGTACAGAACTTGCCTGTATATAAGCAAGATTTCAAAACAGGCAATTTTAGAGTACTCAAAGGAACACTCCAAACATTTTAAAAAACGAGAAGCAACATAATGTTTGTTGACAAACCTCTTCACCCTTCACTTGTGATGCTTGCGACAGTAAAGCATTGGGAGGTGAAACTGTCATACTGTGAGAAAATGGTTTCAGTTGAGCCTGGTGCTTATCAGACTTCACTAAATTAGATTCTTTAATAGATGCAAAAGGTCGATTGTTTGGCTGAGCTCTGCTGCTTATATCATCTTTGGTCACCCATCCTCCAACTGGCTGCATTAATGATGGTGATGTTTGAGTGGGTGACCTTAATATAAGAGGGGGTTCAGCTGAACTTTGACTTCTTATATCTGGACCGTGCCTCAGAGTCAATAGTCCTTTTTTCATGTCATAATCACGATCAACAGAGCTTCCATCATGCCTGACTGGAGGTCCAAGCAAACCAGGCTCTGAGACAAGGTTGGAAAAGATATAATGAAAAGACAGCATATATTTTCACAACCAATATATAAAAACCCTAACAACATAGAAAGTTCCATACTCTGAGAAGGAATCAGGGTTCTTGAAGATCCAGGGCAAATGACATTTGAAAGTATCCCAGTAGGTGGCTGAGAGGTCGCATGTCTGAACTCAACATTGTTTGCCATGGATTGAGTGACTAACTCGACCGAAGACTTCTCATCCTGAAAAAAATATAAAAATATAAAAATATAGCACAATTATTGTAGTCTACTAATGTTCCACGCGCATAAACAATAATACAGGCCCATACACACATCACAAGCAAAACATAAGAAATACCCAACCGAAATTTACTAGAAATTTTCAAAACATGCTGCTATAATTTCCCACAAACAATACATACAAAAATATGGAAACTTACAGATTGGTTTAACCTCCGTTCAACTTCTACACCATTCATTCCTTCACTGATGGGGGCATTAGCATTACCATTTGGCACAAAACCAGCATCCTGCCATTCAGTGAACTTGTTGATTTAGAGCAACAGATAAACAAGCATTCCACAATAGCAAAATAATAGCACATAATCACATATTGCTAATTATCATCAATGAACAAAGAATCAGATAAATTCTAATCAAATAATCAAATACCTCAGACATCATGTAGTTGCTCACGTCCGGAGGATGAGGTAAATTTATGACCTCATCTTCATAGAAGACTTCAGAAATTCTTTGTAATAAATTCTCGTCAAACTCTCTGAACACAAGGCATAACAAATGAAAGCCATTAGGGGAAGAACATTTAAGCCTCTAAAACACATGAGCCTATAACTTACTTGAAAAAACAGCCTCGGACATTGCATGCAACATTTCTTGCTACGCATAGGACAGCAACTGCATTGGCCATCTAATAACAAAATACAAAAAATATTGATGATTCTCTCATGAAACAAATTCTAGAAAAATTTATTCTTGCAATAATATACATAAACCAGTACCTCTGCCTGAGGAGCATAATAAGGAGTAAAGGCAGGAACCACATGAACCCTGGGCTGGTCCTTGTCTTCCCAAACCTTCGACCGGTCATCAATCACCATTGCCATTTTTGGATGGCACATACCATTCTGGAAGACATTTAGTAAAGATTTTCGGGATCCTGCAAAAATCACAATAAGGACATGAACAAGAAGCACAACAGCAAGAAGAAAGTAACCACTATAAGAACCAGCAACAGGACAAAGTAAGTTGAACAACAAACTTGTGCAACTTGTATTTGTTACAAAACCAGCAAAAGATAAGTGTTCAAAATAAGTTCTAATGTTTAAAGGTGACAAACATCAATGAATGTCCAAAACTCCAAATCATTATAGAATAACAGAAAACAGACCTGATTTGACACAAATCACACGGTCAAGGATTTGCTTTGAACCTATAAGACGTGCCTCAGGGTCAAGAAGTCTCCACATTTCCAAAGCATAATCCCTTTCAGCCATAGTACAAACATATACTTCAAATCGCTTGCGTCCTTTTGCAGTTAAATAGCATCTTAAATCCTCCCAAGCAGGCCTTAACCTCACTAGCACACTGGTATCACGAATCTGTGTGAAGAAAGAAGTGATGAGACTAAAAGCACTATACATCAAAAAACTTCTAAACAACTATACCCAATTAGCTGCAATTATGTCACAGACAAACTTCCTATGGACAAGTTCATATAAAAATAACTAGTGCTATATAGTATTCGGTATATCCTAGTGCGAGAGAAGAGGAAGGAAGGGAAGGAAAATACTAAACTCTTTAAAAAATAAAATAAAAAAAATGAAGTTCATTTCAAATCAAAGAAAAAGGCTGTCCAGGTTTAATGGATGGAATTAGAAACCTTTCAGTATACATTCATAAATAAGACAGCAAAGATTACAAAAGAACCAGCAGGCGCAAGCAAATTAATCGACATCGGAATTAAGACTACATGTTTTTGCCCCTTTATCAGTCAGCAATACTATTTAACTCACTTAAGCTTTCTTTACAATAGAAGCAAGAATTTCAATCTATATCAAGCTGATATTATACAGATAAAAAAGACATGTAAGCAAAAGCTGGGTATGTTTAGATGGATGGAGTGGAGTGGAGTGGTTAGTAATAGAGTGGAGTGGTAAAAAGACCTCAACCTATTGTTTGGAATTTTTTAAGTAATGGAGTGGAGTGATTAAGGAGGGGAACCCAAACCCCCAATTTTTCATACCCTCCAATTTGGGGGGTTTGGGATGGAACATTTCTCTTTTTTTTATTTTTACTTAGTCATTTACAATTTTATCCTTCTTTTATTTTTAAATAATGTTGTGGGTAACAAAAATTAAAAGGATAATATTGGAAGTAAAATGTATAATCCACTCTACTCCATTAATGATCATTGTGACTTCCAAACAATGAAGTGGGGTTTTCCTCTATTCCCTCATTAAAACTTTCAAACAATAGAGTGGTATACTTTTACCATTCCACTCTATTCCATTACAAACCACAACATTATAAACCACTTCACTCCATCCTCTTCAAAACTCCCAAACATAGGCGAAGTTTTAAATAAATAAATAAACATCAACGCAAAAAAATAATAAACCACAAGAACTCCAAAATAACCAATAATCCTAAATATGAGCTGATCATTTATCAATCAAACACGAAACAACATATCTGTCTTTGCCTCTCTTCAATGTTTGTAATAATGCAATCCTAATTCGGCAGAAAAAGAAGAGTTAAAAACCTGATATTCCAAAACTTTGGTAAGAAATCCCCTAATATGTGAGTTAAAGCAACAATGAATTCAGGAAGTAAATTAATAAAATGGCTCAATACCTATGAATCTCAAAGAACTAAGCTATACACGCAAAGGTCAAATGTGGGTGTTTTTGCATGTGTAGCAACTTGAATCTAAAAAAACAGTCTTGCAAAGAATTGTTGCAGGTCTACTCTATCTGGCTCTAGTTTCAATTTTTGTTATGCGTTATTAACTCCTAAATATCAGAATTTGTTTTATTAATAATTTCCATAAATCAGACACATCAATTCATTACGCGTCCCAGTAAAAGACACCACGAACCTTATCTCTCCACGAGGCTTTCCCAATTAATAACAAAGTTGAATCCCATACTTACACACACCCTTTGTTCATCAATGAGCATTTTCTGTCAACCAAATCCTCTCACAAGTCACAACAATTAACTATAAACACCACAAATTAGAAAACAAAGCGAAAATAAACACATAGATTTAGATAACCTCGGGACTGATGCGAGTAAGCACTGTATTCCTTTCTTGCAATCTAACAACAGGCCTAACAATTTTATCGTGGCCATCACACAATGGAGGGACCTCCTCCATCTGAACCTTGAATATCTTCCCGTTATCAACGACACAGTCACTTTCTGCGTATTGCTTCAACAGCACACGGTCCTCCATGTAACGCTTGAGCTCAGCAGACATCCCTGACGCCCGCAATGGATCAGTCTCGCGGGCAAGCCAACCTCGCAGAGCCTCAATCCTATCCTCGAACGACTTCATGGTGTTTGCAACGAAAAGGGTCTCATCCAAATCAAACACAATCGCAAGGCACCTCAGATTCAACATCCCCAAGCATGCATTGTATAGACCTATTGGAACAGAGTAGCACCAGAAGCACGGGAACTTCTTCCTCTTACTCGGCATAGCCACCAAGTGAATCTCCTCATCCCCAACCAATACCACCGCTGTCTGTGCAGTGCACCCAAATCAAAGAAACAATCAGATTAAAAAAAAAACAGACACACAGAGAGAAGTGAAAATTGAGCATTTTTCTCATCAAAGTGAAGCGGAAATTGAAATGCATTGGTAAAAGTGAAGGTTTTAGAGTCAATGGAGAAAAACCCAGAAGTCAAAATTAAATATTCATTCACAAACCAACATTTTCTCATCAAAATCAAACTGGTGAAAAAAAACCAGTAACATAAATTGAAATGCACTGGTAAAAGTGAAGGTTTTAGAGTCAATGGAGAAAAACCCAGAAGTCAAAATAAAACCTTAATTCACTAATCAGCATTTTCTCATCAAAAAGAAACTGAACACAAATTGAAAAAAAAAAAAAAGTAGTGGAGATTGAAATGCGCTTGGGGGGAGACCTGCAATTCGTAAAAGCAAGAGGCATGAAGATTGATCAAATGGGGTTGTTCGAGAGGGAGTGAAGATTCGAGCTTGCATCGAAGTGAGAATGCAGAAATGGTTTGAAGAATGGAGAGAGGAGGGCATCGCTCGCTCCTTGGGGATATGCGGTGGATTCGAATCTCGTTGTTTGGGAACTGGAAATTCTGGGCCCCGACCGGGATAGCATCCAATTCCCCCAAACGCAAGTCCCCGCGATAAACCACGGATTTGAACCCTAAACGGCTCATGCTCATTTCCTGCAAGGACCAGGATTCAACGACGAGAACG
The DNA here is from genome assembly GCA_023212625.1 of Styphnolobium japonicum. NCBI lineage: Eukaryota > Viridiplantae > Streptophyta > Magnoliopsida > Fabales > Fabaceae > Styphnolobium > Styphnolobium japonicum. Next base: position 12,312,573 of record JALBWW010000007.1, on the reverse strand, counting down.
CGAAATGATCAGAAAAATGAGAGGTTCATGCAAATTGTAAGATAAGATTCTCCGGGTAACCATCTCATCCGTCTTTCTCAGTCACTCTTACACTTTTCTCACAAAACTTTCTCTCTCCCATCAACCTTGGGTTCAAAACTGACACACAGTGTTCGAAAATCGTCTCCCTTTAAAGAGATGCTAAGGTTGTGTCAGTCTATCCTACCCTTAGGTGCTACTTTTAATTTAAAAAATAATTTTTATATTAAAATAATAATATAAATAATAAATATTATTTTTTAATTATAAAAAATAATAAAAATATTTAGAATAGGAAAACTTGTAAGGTAAGATAGACTAACCTGCTAGGTTACATGGGAGGGATAAGGACAACCCGCCTCAACACGTTGCACGGGCTCTGCCGTTCTTTATGAAAATGATGTGTCTCTCTACAGGCTCTCCTGTTGTATACTCCACCTGCACGGATTTGGATTATATTCTTTTTCTTAGGAAAAAAAAAATCATGTTATAACAGAGAAATATTAAATGTGAATTGTTTCGTCAAAAAGCCCTTCGAACGGTTCCTTTCCATATGGTTGGATGAGTCTCTCTGTATGTCCGTTGAACGTCGGTTTCCCGACGAGTTGAGTCTTGTTGGAGGGAAATTATAACCACTAGGTATTTACGGGCATTTACATGGTAGTCAATATATATTTTTTTATTATTGTTTATTTAAAAATAATTTTTGAATATTTATAATTAGTTATAATTGTAAAAATGTATGTAATAATTTCTTTTAAAGTGTTGTAACTCTTTAAATAACTCTTAAGTATTTATAACTAATTAAAAAAGTAATAGGTATTTATAATTTTATATTTTTTTATTTGAATTTAATAAATAAAAATAATTTTTTTAAAATAAAAAAATTAGATGCCAAATAGGAAAATTTCCATTATAGTAGTATAGAAGATAAGGACAACACGGTCATGTGATTTGGTTATCGTTGAATGGAATCTTTTGATTCCTCTCCAAATCGACGTTCAAAGGCAGCAACTTCAGCATATAAATAAGGGGTATGATTATCTATTTTCACCTGAATACTTCGGAGTTCGGACATTACTTTACTTTCTCACCCTACTTACTTGAGCTCACGAAAACTCATCCATTCATAGAGTGAGAAACCACTCAAGTTGTCTTGAACGGAGTATAAATCCTTTCATAAATAGTGATGAGTCTCTCTATAAAAAAATTTCAATCTTTCCTTCTCATAACAAAACAGGAGGTAATTGAATTCTACTATATCATAATGATTTCTTCTACCTTGTGCCCTGTAAAATATACATAATGAGATAATTTTTTTAATAGAGTTTAATTTTGATACGTTAATCATTTAATTATGTGGCTATCTTAATTAATGCATTTAGACATTAACTAAATTTAATTGCATTCTTTGTCTTTATTTAGTATAGAGTTTTAATTTTGATTTATTAAAAAATTTGTATTATTATTTAATTATTGTTTATTATATTATTAAAAAATTTAATTATGGTAACAATTACTTTAGAAATTAAATTCTTTTAATATTAATCATCGCTTGATTAAATCATAATATAAAAAACTTTTATAATGATAATGAATGAAAATTAAACTATTTAAAATAGTGTGATTTTACTTCCTTGTTCAAACTATACTCATGAGATGCTATTATATTCGTTTGCCGATATGATTTAATGAAAAGTGAAATTAAGTTATGAGACTTTTTTTAAAAAAATAATGTCATGTCTCCCTTGTTTAAACGACAAATTAATGGAGAAATTGAATTACATCAACTTAACGATGATGAGAGCAACATTACATCAATTGAATCAATCGAAACTATGTGAATTTGTTGAAAAATCTACGTTTGTACATCAATATATACATTAAAACATTTCTCCTACCTAAAATACTTGACATTTGTCTTGCTACCAAACATCAAACAAACCAAATTGATGGATTAGTGTGTCTCGTGACCAAACAAATTGGAATGACTAACTTAAGCAAATTCTATTTCAAAATTCATGTTTTCGGTCTCTTGCAATCATCTATGTTTGGTTGGATAGAACAGAATGGAATAAAATAGGAATAGGTCATTCTCATTCTCATGTTTAGTTAAGTGATTGGAATGTGAATGAGCATTCATTCAATTGTAAGAATAAGTATTTCATCATAAAAGTGATAGAATCTTCATTTTATTCCATCAAAATATAGGTATAAAATTGTCTCAGCTCATCTAATCTACATGTTCAATCCTAAAATCCTTTTACGCCAAGCCATGTTTTCTTACTCGAAAACAAATTGGCTTGGACTAGCTCAGGTTTAGCCCGACCGCAAAATTTGGTTGGCTAGAATCGAGCCTATTTAAAATAAAAAATCATAAAATATTTTATTGACTTTTTTTATCAATTATAGCATTACTAAATGTAAACAAAAAAAAAAACTGGAATGGAGTATTCCTTTCATTTTTACCTATCCCAAACAAAACATAAGAATCAACATTTCATTCCATTCTTAGATCCCATTATCATTCTCGTCTACATTTCCTTAAAATAATTCCATTCAATCAAACATAATCTTATAGAATTAGCCAAATTGTCTTGCCAAATCAAAATTGAGGAATTTTCCATTTTTCATTCTTTCCAAATTCAAATTGACGATCTATACAATTGTAAATACCTATAAAATCGTTTATCTCTTTGATACTCAATAGAGTCTGTTACTAAGTTGTAAATACTAAAATCGTTTATTTTTTTTTTATACTTCATACACCATACAATTTGATACTCCAACTTTAAATACCTATGACCAGAATAGTAGCATTGAGATGATATTACTAATTGATAACATGGTTGCTTTTAACTTTTGTTTTTATCCAAAATATAAATATCTTGTAAGTTCTAACTTTCTTCTAGTAAGATTTATTAATTTTTTGTCGTTTGTATCAAGATTAACTTTGGGTTAGGGCATAATGTTGGTTCTTATTGGATTTGACCCAAATTCTTAATTTGAAGATTGTTCGTTGAAGATGAAATTTGGATCAAGGTGGAGATTGTTGGGTTTGTCCCAAATTTTTATTTCAATTATTATGATTAGTTTTCTATTTATTTGGTAGTTTCTTATTTTGAATTATAATTAATATCAAGATATATATGTGAAAAATATGAGAGGGAGAGAGAGATATGTAAAAGATATGTGAGATATGCTTTTAATAGGAAACTAGGAAAGTCCTTATTTAATAAGGAGAGTGTAAGGATGGTTGCTTGCCAAACAAACTATTGTGAGTTATAAATATTTGTATTGAGGAATGGTTTGAGTTATAAGAATGAGTGAGAAGAAATTATGAAAATGTGATAAAGGGTTTGTAGCTTTGTCCACAAAAGTTATAATGACAGAAGGTTTGCAGCTTTCATCAATAAAAGTTGTAGTGAGAGGGGGTTTGCAACTTTGTCCGTGTAAAAGTTGTAGCGGTGGAGAATTGTATTGTAATATTGTTCATAGTGAGTTTGATATGTTCTCATCCATAGATGTAGGCATGTTAGACCGAACTATGTTAAAATTGTGTGTGGTGTGTTTGTGATATTTTTCCTAATAACAAGTATTTATCAAAGCATGCAAAGAAGGGAATGTGGTATTCCCCAACAAGTGGTATCAGAGCTACTGGTTCGAAGAGCTATGTGATGATATGATCCTTTTGGTCCCTTGTGTCGAAACTCTTCCTGATGTGGAAGTCAAGTAGTGTGTCTCATTATGAATTGCGATACAAGTGTATCCAAAGTCTTATTAGCAATGGAGATTAGATGGCGTGTCTTATTTATAATGGTGGTATAAGCACGATGATTTGCTTGACAATTTGATCGTGATTTTGAAGATTTGAAAGATACAGTTTGTTGAGATATGTGATAATGGTGGAGATTGCGTGATATTTTTTGTAATTTTTGTTTTGATGGTGGAGAAGAAGGTTTGAAGATTTTGAAGATTGTTAGTTGATAATGAAATTTGGATCAAGGTGGAGATTGTTGGATTTGACCCAAATTCTTATTTTAATTATTATGATTAATTTTCTATTTATTTGGTATTTTCCTATTTTAAATTGTAATTAATATCAAGATATATATGTGAAAGATATGAGAGAGATATGTACAAGATATGTGATATATGTTTTTAATAGGAAACTAGGAGAATCCTTATTTAATAAGAAGAGTGTGGGGATGGTTGCTTGCCAAGCAAATTATTGTGGGTTATAAATGCTTGTATTGGGAAATGGTTTAAGATATGAGAATGAGTGAGAAGAAATTATGAGAATATGATAGAGAGTTTACAACTTTGTCCTCAAAAGCTGCATTGGCAGAGGGTTTGCAACTTAACTTTGTCCACAAAAGTTGCATTAGCAGAATATGTGCAGCTTTTGTCTATAAAAGTTATAATGGGAAAGAGTTTGCAACTTTATTTGTGCAAAAGTTGTAGTGGTGGAGAACTGTATTGTAATGTTGTTCATAGTAGATTTAATCTTTTACCATCTGTGAATGTAAACATGTTAGGACAAACACGTCAAAATTATGTGTGATGTGCTTGGGATATTTTTCCTAATTATAAGTATTATCAAAGTAGATAAAGAAGGAGATGTGATATTCCTAACAAAGCCAAATCCAATTGACCATCCTTACATTTACGACTTTTTGACATTGATCTTTGGTGTAAGGCATAAGGATGCCTTGCATGAATAAGAAGTGATTGTACTATGTAGGATGAGCATTCAATTGAGCTTAAATGGTGCTTCAATTTTGTAAGCCAAGTTGTGTTTAATGATAACAAATGCAATTGATGTGTGTTAAAGATATAAAATTAATATTGAACATTCACCTATTAGCTTAAACTTTTGGAAAAATTAGTCATTGACATAATATTAGAGATTCAATGATCAAATGGCCAGGAGTTCGATATTTATCATCCTTATTTTTCTAAAGAAAATTAAATTTGGGCACAAAATATAATAAATATGCGCATGTCTACATTTTGATTCCAAAGAACTTTTATGAAAATGGATTTGTTAGAAATATAAAACTAGTATTGGACCTTCACCCTTTCAAAAAAAAAGTCTGTGTATTTAACTCATTATAGGCAACTAGGTTGATGATGGATGCATATGAACCTGAGATTTTTAAAGTTCAAAAACTGGTATTACCCCTTATGAAATGGCTATTTAATAATGTTTCAATGAGCAATCTAGAACGTATTTAGATTAGTTTATTTTAATTTCAAAAAATTATAATTAAACTACTCAAGATATAACTTTAGATTAATTTTTTTTATAAAAAATAAATTAATCTAAAAATGCATCTCGTATGTGATTTTTAACAAAGATATTTGTCAATGTAACCTTAGAACATTGGTGGGCCACACAGCAGATGAGGGTTGGAAAGTAGTCCACATATTCATCTAAATAATTAATTGACGAAAAAGAAGGATCCGAATAAATAAGGGTATCCAAGAAATCTCTAAAATTATAAACTTATATAGAAAAATTATAAATAACAAACAAAAGTACCAAAAAATAATTAAAATAAAGCACCAAATAGTACCTCGACACGTGGCCAAGTGGACAAAGCAACAAAAACACCCGCACACAGCCTGTGAACATTCCAGTTGGTGGTGGAGGCGTCCCAAGTAAGAATTTTATCCCCTATGCTCAACTCCATATTATCTCACAACGTGTCCCAATAACAATGGTCAACCCTCAGATATTTTCCTCCCCAGTCAACAAATCAACGAACAAGAGTCAAAACGGAGCCGGGTCAAGTTAGACCCGACTGCACCTCACGAAAATTCTGACCCTTATAACGCGATTCGAAACGCGAACCTCACCGGAGGGCTCGCCGAAACCGAAACCTTCGCGCGGTGGTCGCCGGAAAATTAGACATGTCATCCTTCGGCAGCTCCAACCAGCCGTTCGAAGAAGACGGCGGCTTCATCGGCTACGATCCTCGGCTCCAGTCACAGCGCTTCGACTCGTTCTCCAACTTCGACGCCGACTCGGTCAAGGACTCGGCCGGTGACTCGTCCCCGATTTTCGCCGCCGGAGATGACGTGTTCTCGTCTCATCCGGTGCCGGAAACTCCGTCTCCGCCGTCGATCTACTCCGTCGGCGGAGGATTCACCGATTTCTCGCCGGAGCAGAACGGGGAGCTCGGCGGTGGTTTCGGTGCCTCCGATGGCCCGATCTTGCCGCCTCCGGTGGACATGGTGGCGGAGGAGGGATTTGCTCTGAGGGAGTGGCGAAGGTAAGACCTTAATCGGTGATAACTGTTCTCCTTCATTTCTTTGGTTGTGATACTGATTGATGATGATGATGATGATGATGATGATGATGATGCAGAGAGAACGCGATTCGATTGGAGGAGAAGGAGAAGAAGGAGAAGGAGATGCGGGTGCAGATCATAGAGGATGCGGATGAGTACAAGATTGAGTTTTACAGGAAGCGTGAGGTTACTGTTGAGAACAACAGAGCTTCTAACAGGGAAAGAGAGAAGGTAAATTCAATTGCATATTTTTCTTCTTCAAACATTCATTTAACAATGAAATTTTATTTCTTGATTTGAGTCCTGTGATACTGCTAGATCAATTTTATGTTTTTAACAAAATGGCATAGAATGCACTGGTTTTGATCACAGGGAGACAAATCCTTGTTAAGGCAATTAATCTAGAAGTTGGGAAATGGGAGTGGGATGTATGAGAAGTTTTTCACAAATCATAATATTCTCCTTGTCAAATTTAGTCCAAGTAGAACATGGTGCTTTGTCTGCATCTTGGAGTATATGTTGGATTGGTTAGTTTTGTACTGTGAATTATTGATACTGCTAGTTGAAAAAGGATGCTTCTTCTTGTTGTGTTGGATATGATGCAGTAGGAAATTTTTGTGGGAATGCTAATATATATTCATATTATTATTATTTTTTAAGATAAATGTATAATCTAAAAATATATGTAACAATTTATAGGCCTGCTCTGATGCCATTGCCAAGTGTTGAAGACTGAGATTATCATAATTAGGGTCCTCTAGATAGTAATGAAAGAAAATCAAGTGAAAATAGAATTATTGAAAATGTTTAAGTGAAAATCGATACAGAGTTGCTTTGCTTGGTTGGATAATGAGAACAAATGAATGACAATGGGTTTTCCTCCATTTGCATTCAATTGTTCACAAAAAATTTCATATCAAATTTGAAATGATAATGAGCTTAAAATTGGAGGGAAAATGTAATGTCAAGAGTGCAAATGGAATAAATATGATACGAGTGCAACTGTAACTGATTTTCATTCTTCTCTAGTTTCACTTTTTCCGAGCAGTAGGAATGAAAATTCTAAATGATTTGTACAATTTTCTCCTCCTTGCAATAAGAGAAATCAACGATAAGGTGAGTGAGGTCATTTTGCTGTGTTAATGTGTTGCTGGGAATTGGAGAGTGAATGCCTGGTCCTTTCAAGTCTGGAATGTTGGTTTTGATATTTGGGATGCACATGTAGCCCACCATTAGACTACATAATTATATATTATGAAATTCAAAATAATGATCGGTTTTGTCTTTTTTTGATTTTTTTTGTAAAGGCAAAACCTGTGCAGTCACTGTATTATATTCAAAATATTAATCTTTTGGTCTTTTTCAATATATATGACTTGAATCTTGATTTACTTTAAAGTTTGGATTTCATTATTTAACTTTAAAATGCTAATATGAATGTTATGTTTAATATTTGATTCATGATTCAGAAAATAGGCTTTCCGATTCGCGATTCAATTCATGATTTGATAACCATGATACTAACTAGTGAAAATTAAAACCTTTCTATTCTCCTTCCTCTCTTTATTTTTCGCCTTTTATACAGCAGCATTATTACTATCAAATGTCAATATTAGAAAACGCGTAGCTCGAGATAAACAAGGAGAGATGAAGACATTTAAGGCCTAATTTACTAGAAAGGGAACAAGAAGGATAACTCAAGTGGGAGAATAACTGGAAAAAAATAAACCATATTAATGAGAATGTCAAAATATTTCCATATGTATACACAAAAGCTATTTCTATTGGATTTTTATTTTTGATCATTAAGGCAGTGTGTTAAATATATTATTCACTGTATGTAATCTGCCAGCTATTTCTGGCAAGCGGGGAGAAGTTCCATGCTGAAGCTGACAAAAACTACTGGAAGGCAATTGGTGAACTTATACCCCATGAAGTGCCTGCTATAGAGAAAAGAGGGAAAAAGGATAAAGACAAGAAGCCTTCTATTGTTGTAATCCAGGGACCAAAACCAGGGAAGCCAACTGACCTTTCAAGACTGCGCCAGATATTATTGAAGCTCAAGCATAATCCCCCTCCACATATGAAGCCCAAGCCACCCCCATCATCAGAATCCAAAAAGGATGCTAAAACTGGACCTCCTGATGGAGCTAGTACAAGTACTGCTCCCCCCAAGGTTATACCTGTGTCAACTCCTGAGGCTGTTGCTGCAGCTTGAGGATGATCCTATTTGCTCATTCTACTTGTGAAAATCAGTTTGTCAAGTTTGTGATGACTTTAAGTTTGTGAGCATCTTAGTATAGGTGTATGGCAGTATTTTATGTAGAAATGCTAAAACTGGATCTCCTGATGGTGCTGGTACAAATACTGCTCCCCCCAAGGTTATACCTGTGTCAACTCCTGAGGCTGTTGCTGCAGCTTGAGGATGATGCTATTTTCTCATTCTACTTGTGAAAATCAGTTTGTTAAGTTTGTGATGGCTTTAAGTTTGTGAGCATCGTAGTATAGGTGCCTGGCAGTATTTTATGTAGAAAATGTCTATTGATTTTGGTAGCTTAATATATTGGCATATTCCCCTCCCTAGTCATTTTGGGCTTTTGGCTGTGATGTCCTGTGTTGTGGCCTATCTACATTATCTCTGCAGTAGATATTTTTTTAATGCGCACTACTTTGTCTTTGAAATTGGCATCGTATCCTGATATATTGTGATTATTTGACACTGCTTTTTCTACTATATTTAATAAGGGATTGCCGTAATCAACAGGTTTTAGTGGCTAAGTTTTGTTCAATTTATTGTTTCTTCCTAGGAACACTTTAATCAAACTGTTTTTCTGTTTCAGAATGCACAATTCTATGATTTCAAGTCTTGTTTACTGTACAAAACACAATCAATTCACTATCCAGAAATTGTGATTTCAAGAGTTGGACAAGTTTAGCATTACTTGAGGTATGCAATCCGTTCGGTGCATTTGGATTCTACGACTCCTATAATGTCAAAGGAGCTTATCAAAGATTTATACTTTTGGGCATAAAATTGAGGCGTGTGCTTTCCGCTTTGGGAAAGCCACAAAGAAAGAAGAGTAACTAGTAGCTGAAGTGCATTCCAGAGTGAGATCCTCACTTGCAAGCAACCAGTAATAAGCTGTTGTGTTAAATATGCCAAATAAAATAAAATAAGAAGGGGTTTGAATCCTCTCGTTTTCTTTAAAAACATGAATGTATTATGTTACGAGAGAAAAAAGTGCAAATCAATGATAAGAAAATTAGATTGGACTAATCGGTTGAATTGAGAACCGATTATCTCACTAGTTTGGTCCACTCGAAAAACTTGTTTAGCTTGAAAATCGGTTAAAGACTGATAAACTGGTCTACTCGGATCGATCTAATTAGGTTCAATTGGTCATCTTTTTTTTTTTTTGTTAATTCAAATGATGTTATTTTAATCTAAAAATTAAAAGTAAGTCAATTTAAAAAGAATTTTATATGAAATATTTAAACTTTGATTGTACAGAAACTTGAAAATTGAATGTATAATTGATTGTATATCTCTTTAAATTGAAATTGAAATTTTTTTAAATAAAAATAAGCTATAGTATTGTTACTGAATGTTTTGGACTTTCAAAAAATAAATTGTAAATTATTTTTTATCATTTGTATTGTTTTTTATAATTCTTTATTTGTTTAATTAGTATATAATTTATATATATATAAATTTTTGAATTATACTTAAGTTTAGCTATGATTTAACTATTGAACCATTAAATATTGAATCAGTTTCTTAATCAGTTTCGGTTCGGTTTTTAAAACCTACAAACTCCTTTTGATTGGTGAATTTCTGCACAGTAATGATGGGTCTTTACACAAGAAAACGTGCCTTTTACTTTCAAAACATGATATTATTAAAAACTATCTCTCAAAACATGACATTATTAAAAACGATCCAAATCCGTAAAAAACAATGACTAGAAAAGAGAATGTGTTAGTGTTAAAGATGCCTTATGATTTCACCTCACCGAGACAATTCATCTTAACTATTTGCCTCAATGTAGAACAGGGTCGAGGAGATTCAAGATTTTGCAGCCAATAATCTTTGTTTCTCGCAAGCCTCCAAGCGTGCATACATTCTATGAAACACCCCTATCCACTCTCTATCAAATTACTCACTAGATTTGAATTCCTTATTGCGTCATAGTAATCTCACAACTTTCCATATTGCGCCACATGAGTCTCTTGCAAGTCTTAGGAACCTTCTTATTTGCTCTATAACACTATTATCTCAACCCTGTTCCTTCTAGCAACCAAATTTTTCACTGCAGTATTTTCCGAATGTACTATACTCTATTTGAACTTCCTCACCAACCATGCAGTATCAGCCTTTATGTGGTAAAATTCCCACCAATAATTAGTGTGCTTCTGATGATGGTAGGTCTTGACTTGGAAAGCATCCCCAGTCTAAGTTTGGGATGCATGAACATTCCACCCGCATCTTCGTTTGCTCTTCATAGTATTTCTAGCAGCTTAATTCTTTATGTAATGAAAGTCAATATTGCGCTTGCATTCAGTACATCTTCAATGCATGTCTAAAGAACCCTAAAGTCACCAAATAGCATGCCTTTTTTCTTTTTTTTAATTAAATTTTCTTATTCTTGTTTGTAAGTATATAACTATAAGTTCTGGTTAAGACTTGTGACATGCATTGACCTTAGAATATGACAACTTCTCCTTCCTTTAAACTTTTATTCAACAAAATTTTGTTTCTCTTCCTTGTCAGTCTTTTCATTAAACTCTGAGAATTTCCTCCTCCTTTTGTTTCCCTCTTCATACTACCACTTCAACTAACCAACTATATATTCACTATCTTCATAATCTAAGAGGCACACTCTTTCATACTTAGGTTAAGGTTCAACATGGGGTATTTGTTATTGTGCAGCCCTTTGACTCTTCAATCAATTCCTAACTTCTTCATCCACTCCCTTGCCATTGTTCTCAGAACAGATGAGGTTCTCTGCATCTAAATTAAGGAAATCATACCCTTCAAGGTTAGCGACCAGGGATAGTGCCTGGTTGTAGGCCCCCCAATTTTATTTTATTTTATTTTTATGTAAATCGGTCTACAAAGCACAAACCCAGTTAATTGTTAGGAATCTACACAGACAACACTGGCATGCGAACAAAACATTGATGCACTTGGAACTATTGCTTACATCAATTGTCACCAATAATTCATAGGCATAACTTACCTGTGAGTCTAAGTTGAAGTCTTTACTCTTGAGACCAAGTTTCACGAACAAAAGGCACCGATTCTCGACGAAAATGGCAATGTAATGGTAAATTCTTTGGGAGTTGATATGATTCCTAATGGGTTTAGTATCTAGGTGAGTTGTCAATCATTTATTGACTGTTGATTTTATAATAAATGTTAAAAAATTTATTAAATATAAATAAAAATTAATGAGTATTAATACTCTAAAAAATATATATGAGTATCGGAATAATCTCTTAATTTTTTTTTGTGGGAGGGGGGTAAAGATAGTCAAAGCTAGATTTTTTACTTGGGATAATGGAGGATGGGGATTGGAACCGAGCCTTGCCTTAGAGTATGTTTAAATGGAAGTGTTGGGGTAGGGGGGAATAGTTATACACTATGAGAGTAATATTCTCAACGGCTCACATTTGATATAAATTCTAAAGTAAACACATATTTTAGTCTTATAAAGATATATGCAGCATCATATTAACTATTTATTTATAAGTGACATCAAAGCATCATATTAGCTATCTATTTATAAGTGATATTAAATTAGTTTTTCAATGATAATTACTAATATCAATTTCATCATTTGATGATTGATTTGATGTTATTTTAAAAACAAATTTAATGTTAAAAGTGTGACATTAAATGACCAATTTGATATATTTATAAATTAAGAACCAATATGATGTCACGTTTATCTTTGGATGACTAAAATGAATATTCATTTTAAATTCTATTATATAATATTTTAATTTTTATCTTATGGCAAGTATTTTTATTCTAGGCCATGTGTTATATTTTTAGTAGACTATTGTAATACTCTTAGAATACATAAAAAAATTTCAGTTTGGAAGGAGAATAGATAGAAGGGGTATTTTTTTATTTCTAAATTAATAAAATTATAAAATATTAATAAAAATAAATAAAGAATAGTTAGAAGATTATATAATAATCTCAATTTATTCTTCTCATTTTAAAAATTCTTAAATAAGGAAAATGTTAACATCTTTGGACCATTTGTGTTGTGTAATGTAATGGTCAATTAACCCTCTTATTAAATCGTAAAATATATATAATAAAAATCCGGTTGTTAGGGTCATTTTCGTGCCACCGTGCTGTTAGCGCCGCATCACCTGTTGGTCGTGTGATGCCATTCCATCAAATGATATAAATGGCATGCTACTAGATGAACTAATAAATTACTCGGTTTCATAAGTATTAGGCGATAAATTGCTTCATCCTAATGTTCATCGTCATTTTTAAAATACATGATGTAAAGTTGAATGAGATAAATTGTTAAGGGGTTTCCTTAGAGTACTAGTTAAAGAATTAAAGTGAAAAATATTAAATGAAAAATTAAGCATTTAATATCTTAAAAATCTAAAAAATATTTAAGACTTTCTTTATTTAGTAATTTAACAAATTTATTAACGAGTATTAAATCTTTCTTAAGCAATGTCCTTAGAATACTGGTTAACAACACCCTTTATATTTTGCCCCTAAAAAACATAGAAGATTGAACTACCAAACTTCCTTGTTCCTTCCTAATCATCCAAGTCAACGCTATGAAAATCCTATCCATCTACAAGGTGTGTGCCGAAGCTGGAAGAAGAGTGGCCACGTGAAATTATTATTCTCGTATATCGTAACCACATGAAAATTAAATAAGGTAGCTACTAGAACTAGCATTATTCTTATTCTTAATATTTTAAGGTAGTTACACTTACCAGATCAACTATTGATTTTGTAAGTATCAAACTTCTTTATTCCTTCCTAGTCATCCATGTCAATGCTAAGAAAATCCTATCCACTTGTAATTTTATGGTCGTAAGTCGTAACTACATTAAAATTAGGTAGCAACTAGAACTAGCATTATTCGTAATATTTTAAGGTAATCACAAGATCAATAAGTCTTACATAAATTTACAAAATAAAACATGTATTAATTTCGTAACTACCTTAAAATATTAAAAATAATGCTATTTGGCTTAAAAAAAATGTTATTTGCAAAAATTTTAAATGCATAAATCTATACAATTGTATAGGTATTTTTTTTATGCACATGGCATGTTATAAAATTTGAGCACCATCGTATAATATTTGTCAAACTAATTACTTGTTTTCATTGGTCAATGCATAAAGAAAGAAATTAAAAGGGCCACTTGTTACCAGATGTAGCATTTGCAAATATGGTTTACATTATTCTCGTTTCTAGCATAGAAACGAATTTCTGTACAGGAATGTAGTATAAAAAAGTGAGGCAAGTGGAAATGATGTATGAATCTAAGGTTATATTACAAGCATTACTCAATAATAAATTATTTTAGTTGAATTCATTGTTTCGTTTTAATTAATGGCTCACACCTCTATATTAAGGCGATAGTAGTCAGTCAGGTAAGGCACAGATCTCGGCTTGTGCTGAAGGTACAACAGGGGAGGTCCGAGTGGAATTGGTATCTATCTGCAATTCTTACCATATTTTCTTAGCTTTGTTTCCTTTGCCAATTATATAAATATAAAGCATATAATACATGTTTTCTGCAAATTCTTTCTAGGCCTAATATCAGGGTATGGCTAACCAAATGCAAATCAGCACTGATGACACCAGTTGGATGGTTCCTATCGAAATGATGCTGGGTTCTATAGGTCATATAGAAGTTCAGGCAAGTAGCATCTCCAAGGTTCCAGACAAACTTCGTAAACCAAATGAGGATGCTTACAGGCCACAGCTTGTCTCCATCGGACCCTTACACAAGGGAACTAGAAGTGACCTCCTCTTAATGGAACAGCCCAAATGGAGTTACATGCTTTCTCTTCTTGATCGAAACCAAATCCCAGAGGAACCTGAAAACCCTGATCATGAAACCAGAAACATGGAGGAATTGGAAAACGCTGAGGAAATGGGAAACCCTGGACTGAAATTGCTGAAGAAATGCGGCACAACGGTTCTGGGGTTAGACAACTTAGTTCGTGCAAGCTATGGGGGCAACATCCAATCCGAACCCCACGATCTAGCCAAAATAATGCTAGTAGATGGCTGTTTCTTGTTAGAGTTTCTTCTCAAGCTTCATGAGTATAGGGAAACCTTGAACGAGAAAGATGGAGGTAATGCCAATGGCGATGATGATGACCCCATACTCGAAAGCCAGGAGAAGCTCTCGTCTGTTTTGCGTGATTTGGCACTGCTTGAGAACCAGGTACCCTTCATTGTTCTCAAGAAGTTGTACAGGAAACTTTTTCCTGTTGAAGGCATTCCGATTGAAAAAGATCACCGTGTTGCTAATATTGCACTGACTGCACTCGGCTACCCTTTGGTTCCTACCTCTGGTGTTGCTCACCTCCTTCACCTGATTCACTTGTCCACTATAAACCAGGAGACTGAGGAGAGTGAACATGAGATGAGGCAAGCTCGTCAAGAGCTCAAGCGCTGTGCTACTAGGCTTCGAGCCGCTGGAATAACAATCAGACGACCTGCAAATAGCAGCAGTCATGGTATTACACCTCAGGGTAGCAAGCTTGTGGATATCTTTGACATTGGCATAAAATTCAGAAATGGGGTCCTGGAAATCCCACCGCTGCATATTAAGGAAACAACAGAAGTCAAATGGAGGAACTTGATTGCCTGGGAACAAAGTAGAATTGGGAACAGATGCAAATTAACTTCGTATGCTTTGTTTTTCCAAGGTTTGATCTGTTGTGTACATGACATTGAACAGCTTGAGAAGAATGGAGTTATAGTAAATGATTGCAAGAAGAGCAAGGAAGATTTGCTGACACTGTTTCGTAAGATCTCAGAGGGAGTTGAGCACATGGATTCAAGTTATAGTGAACTTTGCGCGAGATTGAACAAGTACAAGGGAGCGAAACCCTGGTATGAATTGCCTATAATCACGTGGCATCAGTGCAGACGTATCTTTGCGATTGTTGTGTACTATTGGAAAAACTGGTACAGTATTTTGATACACGACCATATCCCTACAGTGTGGAAACTCATAGGAGTTCTGGCAGCTATGGCGCTGCTAGCTCTCACTATCATGCAGACATATTATGCAGCCCACAGCAGTAACTAAAAAACTCTACTCTTGCTTGAGTTGGTTTCCAACTATAACAGTGCATGGTGAAGCACAAAACTACTGCCTGAATTGTCTTCATTAAGGGAAAAGTTATTTGCACAAACTACATGATGTATGTGCACAATTTGCACAATCTAGACTATTAAAAAACAGTTACCGCATGATGTTATCCTATAAATTGCATAGAAATATGTGAGTGTAAGTTTGTATAAGTATCATTACTCTTTAATTGATTTTTTATTGCATGTGATGCTTGTTTGTGAGTTGGTATAATATTGATCCTTTACTACATCTTAAATGTCCAAAAGAAAAATTAAGCAATTTTTAATACAAATCTTTCTTTTTTTAGATGCAGAAGGAAGAGTTCAAAGAGTTATGGTATTTACTATTTATGCACACGTTTGTATAAAAAGAATTCCGAGAATGTTAAAATATAGAGGTTAATTTTGATTTACTATATATGAGTGTAAAAAAAAATGTTGCATTATCATTCCATCATTTCTTCTAATATTGTTAGATTGAGCACTTGCCACTAGATAAAAAACTATAACTATTAGTTATGGTGTAACTTTTTTACTTAATTAAGTCCATTAGTAAATATTACAGTTTGATCTGACTCCTATCCCAATTAGGTCTTGCTAAGGCAGGATATTAGCTCGTAACCAACAATCTCCCTCGCAGCACTTGCCTCCAACGATCCATGCCTTTTTAGGAATTAAAAAAGTTCGATCTAAATTTGACCTAGGCCATGCCATTAGTTGGTGCCTTTACAGGAATCAAACTTATAACCATAACTCTAATATCACTTGTTGGATCGAGTGCTTATCACCAGGTCAAAAACTATATCTATTAAACATGATACAACTTTTTCTACTTAAGTCTATTAATAAATATCACAATTGAATTTGATTCCGACTCTAAGTGAATGTGCCCAACCAATTGATATAATCTCCATTGTTGGTTTATACAACTAGCAACATAGTTATAAACTATTACAAACTACAAATTGAAATATATTTAAAGTCAAATATATTAAAATTATTAAACTCAATTTAAATTTAGATAATAAATATATGTTTTTCTTTCCTGAAAGCATGGGTAAAGCCGAACGAAATGGAGCATATTTATATAATAATTAACTACAAAGAAAGGTGGGTGACAAGAAACGCAAAGGAGCATATTATTGATCTAATATGATTAGCACTGATTTGTCGCCGCAGAAAACGCTTTCACAAGTAATCAACATGTTGCATGGAAAACGAAAATTAAGATCCCAATTGCATAATTTTGCGGAAGAAATAAGCCCTGTAGCTTTCTATCTCTTAGAAGTTTGAGACATCATTGGGTGACAGCTTCATACAAAAAGGTACGATTGAAATATTGAGCACCGCAAAAGATGTTCAACTATGGCAACCAACCCAAGATGGCTGTCAAACTTTTAAACAGGTTGTCTCTGCTACTTTTAATTGCTAATAAAAGAAGCAAAATATAGACAACTATTTAATTAATAATTATTATAGGTTAATTTGGTTTTATTAGTGTTTATGATTAATAACTCAAAATATTATTAAAAATCAAAGATTTAACATAAATTTCATACTTGATTGAGTATATATATGTCTATCGAGAATACTATTTTTTATTTATTTATTTAGACACATGCAAGTTGTTTTGAGAATTTTTTTAAAATAATTTAAGAATAAAAAATATATTATGAATAGTCAAAAACTATCATGTATCTGATTCTGATATAAACAATGTCAGTTGCTAGTTAAATAATAGAACTGACGGTTATCAGTAAATAACAGATTTGTTAGTTGTTTAACTGAGTTAGTTAAGCAAGAATAACTAATAACAGAAAAGGGAAATGGCGGGAGTTGTTAAAAAAGCCAAAAGTGGATGAGCTTGTATAAAAGGATCAATGTGTGAGATGTTTCATTTGAACCATTAATGAAGAGGCTAGAGGTCCTGTCATTGAAGGGTTTATATCAGTACGTATTAGTATGAATTTCCAAATTTCATGAAAATTGGAGCATTTTATGACACATGTTTATAAGAGATATATATTGATTGAATATTTATAATTTATAAAAAAAATTGTTTGTATAAAATATATAATTTTTCTTTTTCAATAACAAAATATCTTTAAAAGTCAAATTACATGTAGATATGATCAAGAGCGGCGCTAAGTTATATTTGAAGGGGATATGGATGTTAAAACGTAACAAATTCGTCGAGCCAGCTCATTTATTTGTATAAATTATATTAGTCGGGTTTTAAAATTAGTGACTCGTAAAAATACGAATAATTTTGGATCGACTCATTTAACTAACGAGTTAAATGGGCCAATTCGAGAACCCGCAAGTTGCCAAGTTTATGTTATTTATTTGTTTGAATTCTCTCTTAACCCTTTAAATGAGATTAAAGTATTTAATATTATATCTATGTAATGTAATATTTGATTTGACATTATTAAATTAAATTTTTTTATTAAATTTAAATTTATTTCAAAGTTTACAAATAAAAAAAGAAAAAATTTGCGAGCCGACTAGTTTAAGCCTGTAAGTTGATGCTAAGCGAGTCAGGTTAACTAATTTGTAATTCATTTAAATGCGAATAATTTTGACCTCACCTGTTTAACTCGCGGCTCGTTCCGAGTGGACCTAAATAGGTCAGCCTGACCCGTTTGACAACCCTAAAGAGGGAGCCCGGCCTGTTTAGCCTAATTTGGTTTCTTAAAAATAAACAAATAAATAATTTGACCTCCTTCACCGTCAGAATTTTCACATTGATCGCCGTTTATTATTTTACTTTAGATCTACCCTGGATGTGATGGATATGGTTGTGACGCTAATGATTAAGTAATTAAAGAGGACCATTTGCTGGACTATATATATGGCACTCCTTACCGAACATTTATTAAAACAGAACAAATCAGAAAACATAAAGATAGCTTTTTGTAATACACTCTTCATAAAAACGACAAAAAGCAAATAAAAATAAATACAATTAAAACATTTAATCCATTGAAATGGTGCAAAAGCGAAGAACTTCTTGTAATTTCCAAAAGCTGGTGGCTGTTAATAGTTTAAACTATAGTTCTAAACCCTGAGTGACCATGATCGGTTCGGTGGAATATGTTAACCCTTTTTTCAGTCAATATGATTAATCCAATAAAAATTCATTCATTTTGTGATTTAAATTTTTTCTACTTTTTTCACTGATATAACCCGATCTGAATTTTATAATTATAGCTATAATCTTTTCAGTATATTTAGATTAGAGAAGTTTAAAAGAAAAGAAATGAAAAAAGTAATTTTTTATTTTTAAATTAAAAAAATTATAAAAAATAAATAAGAAATTATTAAAAATTTATATCATAATTTCTCATTTTATTTTAAAAATTTCTTAAATAAAAGAAATATTCATTTAAAATTAAAAAAAATGATCTCTCCCTTCTCTTCTCTTTCAAATTTCTTATTCCAAATATACTTCAAAGTTCATCAGCAGACTGAAGCATGCGTTTGCTGAGGACAAGTAATTGCTTTCCTTTGTCGGACATTATTTGTGCTTGAAGCAACAAAGCTGCTGCCCTTTGAGCCTTTTGGCCAGCCATCTCAATTTTAGTGGATGACGTTCCCTTAAGCTTCAGAAGTGATGCTGCATCAGCTATCTCCAGCCCTTCTTCAAATGTGTTTGTGGCCTCCCCATCCCTAGGATTCATTGACAGATATTTCAACCGTTTCTTCATCCGTTCCACATCAACCATTACTGCTTCATAGCTTTCTCCTAATTTAGCTCGTTTGTACAGTTCTTCTGCTACCTTGAGCCCCATTGATTGCCGGTCAAACTCATCTTCTTCCCAAGTTTGCTGATCTATACTTATTAACAATTAAATTAATTTATGAAGGAAATCAAAAGTATGAAATCTTCCAAAATGTTATATATATGTACATCAAAATAATTTTTTCGGTCAATACACCAAAATGTATTATATAACTTATTATACTACTTTCTTACACAAATATATCGATCTCATGTGAAGGACTCAAGTAGAAAATAAATTAATTTTTACAACAATTGAATCGGTGTAAGAAGTATATTTGTAATATCCAAAAGATGACGATATTTTATAGTTATATAAAAAAATTAATTCAAAATAATAAATCACTAACAAAAAAAATATATTATTAGTTTTAAATTATATAAATTTTTTAACATTATCATTTAATTATTAGTCATATCATTAAAAAGTTTGACCTCTCATATAATTGTATATTATCATAATTAAATCATATTACAAAAAAATACATCAAAATTAACTTTTATTTAAAAAAAAACTTCAATTTTAACTCACTATCCATATTTACCACTATAATCTAATTATATAATGTCTCACATTAACAAATTTTATTAATTATTTAAGAAGTTAAACTCCTTTAATAATATAATAATACATTATTAAAAAATAATTTAAGTTTTATATTGATATTAAATTAAGAAAATACTTGTAAATGAATGGTCTCAATATCTTAAACAAAATTAATATAATATTGTTTAAAAAAAATCTATTTCTTACGAAACATTTTTAGTAGAAACAGAACACGAATAATTAGAGGAGCTGCAACTACTTTTTTGATTAGGTTTGTCAAAGCAAACCAGTAGGTTATATTTCTGCAATTCTGCCAAATCATTCATGTTTTAATCCGTAGAAAGAATTGGTGACATAGAGCACAACTGTTAAACTAACAACAAAAAAAAGAAAAAAGAAAATACAGTATGAGAATATAAGTGGAAACAGGGGATTAATTAGATACTCATCTTTTTTTTTTTTTTTCAGGTTATTAATATTCAATGTGAATTTATCTAGCATTTATTAGTTGTTATTTATAATTAATAAATTTTTTAATATTTATTATGAAACTAACCGTCAATAAATAATTAACAACTCACGCTAGTTATCAAATCCATAAGGATAGTATAACAACTCCCGTAAAAATAACATTACTGGTAAAAAACAAACTTACTCACCGTCTAGAACCGCAGCTGAGATTGGTTGGACATAATTTTCAGCGTCAAGCACTGGTGGTGAACCACTGCTACTTTGATTCTGTTTGGGAGGAGTTGCAGTAACTACAGGCAGTTTCTTTTTTGGTGGTGGTGGTGGTGGTGGTGGTGGTGGAGGGGGAGGGGGAGGAGGAGGAGGAGGAGGTGGTGGTGGTGGGAGCAGTTTCTTTTTTGGTGCAACAGGTTTTTTCCGTACGGGAGAACCTTCGGTGATTTTCCGACTAACAAGTGAACGGAAACCATTGTCCCGTTTGGGAGGAGTAGGAGGAGCCATGTTCCTTACTGGAGGAGGAGAGGAGGAATCTGACATGGCTTGGGGATTTCCAAACTCTACACTCTTGACATTGTTGTCCGTGGCCATGGCAACACCACTTGAGAGTTATTTGGTGGGCATTTGCAACTTTTATACCATCTTTAAGTTGAACAAGTGATCCCCTGCCATTAATGTCATTTCTTTATTCAAATGGGGAAATGTATAAGCTACCCTCTACCCGCCAATAATGTTGATTGACGTTGACTAGCAATATTATTAGTTAACGATGGCATTGAGCTCAGATGGAGATGAACCTTAGGTTTGTTAAATACAATGCAGATGCTTTTTAAAGCCACTATACTTCTTTATATATGGGATTGCCGTAGTTCACAGGTTTTGGTGGCTAAGTCTTGTTTTTATGAGTTATCATTATTTTTAATTTTAATAATCACATTTTATTTTGGATTTAATTTTAATCAACTGTCAGTGTAAAGTTTCTTTACACTATCATCTAATTGTACTGATACATCATTAAAAGTATTAAACTTTTGAGGTAGTTGTTATAATAGTCAAATTCTTTTAATGAGTTGGTAATACATGATTGGGTGACAATGTAAAGAAATTTTACATTGACAGTGGATCAAAATTAAACTCATTCATTTTTTAATATAAACTATGGTTAACACATGATTAGTTGAAAATCTGCATAATTATCGTGACACATGTTAAATAAACTTGTTAAATGGGCTGGCCTAATTAAATTTGGTTTTGTAATTTGTTGGCCCGACCTGAAGAAATTGTAAAGCCAAACGGGTTGGCACATCGCGCGGGCCACTTTCTTTTGTCAAACTGTGCTGGGACGACCCGAAAGAATGATTTCTGAAATACTAGGCTCAGTTTGCAAAAAATTTCAGGCCATGAACCATATTTTCAAATATTACGTTGAGTGGTGCGGAGTAAGTAGTGTATCTACGAATGTCTCCTTGTCCTATAATCTGTTTATTGTTTCATTTTAGGAACCCTTCTATTAAATTGCTTTGCTGCTTCACAAAGCTCAATTCTAGTTTTCCATGCCTGGTTCATAAAGTCCCCTAAAAACAGCTGAGCGAGAATTTTACTAATAACATTGGCAACCTTCTAGCTACACCAAAATAAATAAGGGATACTACAATCCGTTTACTCTCCAAAAAATAATCAATTTGCTCACCATAAGTGGTAATTTCAAAAGTTGTACAAGTTGCCTACCATCCATCTCCCCCCCCCCCCCCCGGGGGCGCGGTGTCTAGACCAGGAATCTCACTTATTGAGCTGCTATTGAATTTTTTGTTTTCCTTGCCAGATGAAGGAAAAGTCCTTCAAGGTTTAACAATCATGCATTAGCTCAAAACATAGCCCTGATACATCATATTGAGGCCTGGAATCCATGCTGCTCATGTGGGATTCTACGGCTGCTATAATGTCACGGAAGTTTGTCAAAACTTTTTTACTCGTGGGCACAAAATTGAGATGTGTCCTTTTCACTTTGGGAAGCAAGAAGCCAGGAAAGATGAGTAACTAGCAGCTGAAGTACATAAACGGGTGAAACCAAACTCTTGCAATTAGTGCTAAAGATGTCAGTGTTGAAAATGGCTTCTGGTTTCAACTCATATGACAATTCATCCTGAAAACTCATTTAACTGTGTACATCATCGATTTAGAACAGGGTCGAGGAAATGCCATAGCAGGACAGGTGATGGAGGAGAGTAGCTCATGGGAACAACCAATAAGCAATCCAAAAGGTAAAGAAAAATAATAAAAGTTGTCTCTCCATCACTCTCCAAAAACATGAAATAGGATTAATCTATTTGATATATTAAAATTTCTCATAGTCATACCTTCTACCTAGCAAAGAGAAATAAATTAGCAAATTGCACATATACATGCTCAAAAAACATGGCCTTTCTTCCCATGACAGAGAACTCTGGTATCCTATCAACTAAAACAAATGATAAACATGACCAGAAAAAATAGCAGTGTATCTTAAATTCTTAAAGCTACACTACAATATAGCACATCAAACATCTCAGAAATATGAACCCAACATCACGTGCATATGTAACAATCATCTGGGAAGCATCTCTGTCACAATATCAGTACCACTAAATTGGGTCGACGTTATGTATGGATTTTCTGATTGTTTGTACTTGTTTCCTTGAGAAGATGATGTCTCATCCGAAGAAGAACTGCCCAACTTTCTAGAGGTATGCCTCCTGTATACTCCAGGCTCAGTCAAGGCCTTCTCATTAAGGTGAACTTCCTTGGAAAGCATTTCCACTACTTGCTTCATGGTGGGTCTATGCTGAGCAGCTGCTTGGGTACAAAATAGAGCAACCTTAATGAACCGCAACATCTCAGTCTCATCATATCCAGTTACTTCTGGATCAACGATGTCCAGAAGCCTATTTTCTTCTTTCAGCTTCCATGTCTGCCACAAATGAATGCCAAGTGAGCCGAAACAAATATCTTGCAACTGTTCTGGTCAACAATAAAAACAGATACTGCAGTATTTTATAACATTCTATGTCTTATGTTCTTCTCCCTTACTAATTAAAATGTTATATATACATGCAAAACCATTTAATAAACTCCACTTGTATTCAATTATAGTGGACATTGTATGTGCCTATAATATTTTATAAGACCAAGGAACCAACCATTGCACATTTGATCAGATCACATTCTAACAGAGGGTTATGCATGAGAAGCCTCAAAATTCTTTACAAGACTAGATGCCCCATTAGGTTAACTTATTATATTCTATAAAAATGGAATTTCTTTTTACCTACAATGGCAATAGCTATTTAACATGAACTTTGCAAAATTGTAGGAGATGATGAGAAATATCATCTACCAGAAGAGCAATAACTAAGTAAAGAGAACTCTTTTGTGATGCCTCCAAATTGGAAAATATTTTATCAAATAATAGATAGAGGTCCGTAACATTCCACAATCCTACTTCATGTTCACAAGGCATGAGTTTGGTCATTGAACGTTTCAATATTTTATGAAAAACCAAATTTGCAATACTTCACCAACAGTTGTACTGGTGTGTTGACAGTAGCTTATATTAGTGGTCAATAGAGTAACCACAATACCAACTAATGAGAATAATGACTTGGTATTCAGTATGCTAGCGAAGAAACATTTAGCTCAGAATATTTATAACATCTGAAATATATAACTTAGTAAATCAACCTCACCCAACATCTGGTAATTTATGATTTCATTTCTCTTTGTTTGTACCTATGTTTCTGGCAATTAAAGAAGCTAATATCGGATCCTAGCATGTCTCAATATTATTGATACTCAAGAATCCAGAAAGATACCCATTCGACTAGAACCAACAGATTATCTCCAAATGCAGCCTTGCTACTACTTTTACCACTGATTATTTCAAGCACAAGAACACCAAAACTATACACATCTGCCTTCTTTGTAAGCTTTCCTAGAAGTGCATATTCTGGTGCAAGATACCCCCTGCACCACAGAGAAAAACAGTAAACTTGGTTTATATGTTAAGACCAAAACTAGTATAATTGCAAAGAGCCTACTAAAAAGAATTTTAGATGTATCTATACTAATAAATGTGTGAGGCAAGGGCCTGGTGTCTTTGGTCTCTCCATCACAAGGATGCTTTAGCGAAAAAACATTGGAGGTTATGAACAGTCACTTTAAGTATTTTTTTGGTGAATAGTTACTTGAAGTTTAAAACTTCTTCACTCTCTCCATTCTCTTTCTATCCTACTTTTGCTCAAACATTGCAACTCAATGCTACTATCATTGTCAAATGAGAGAATTTTTTCTTTTTAATCATGTTTCAAAATTAAAATGTAATAATTAATTTTTTTTAAAATATAATAAAACATATTAACTTGCAGTGCATGTCAAGATGATAGCATTATTATATGATATTAAAATATGAAGCAAATTACTATGTTAGACAAGACTAAAGTATAAGAGTGATTTCCTGATGTAGCAAGAATGAGAGAGACAAAAGTGTTAAGCAGTTCAATGATCTTCATGTTGTCTCGAAGGATTCATAAGAAACTACAGAATTTATGAGTTACTTTTATTTTATTCCTATTAAAATCTGCATCTTAAGATGAAGTATGGAACTCAAATGTGTTTACAAAAGGATTTTTTTATTAAAAAAAAATCAAGAGAGACTAAACTAACTTTCAAACAATAACCAAAAGGTAAACTTCAGGCACCAGTCACAGAAAAGGGTATCATTACTGTAAATTATGCATCTGTGCTTACACCGTTCCTGCCACTCGAGTACTAATATGGGTGACATTGTCAGGAAAAAGTTTTGCAAGACCAAAATCCCCAATTTTAGGATTAAAGTTCCCATCCAGCAGTATGTTGCTGGCCTTGATATCTCTGTGGACAATGTTTGGTTGAGCCTCTTCATGAAGAAATGCAAGACCAGAAGCTGTACCGCGGCAAATAGCAGCCCTCTTTGGCCAATCCAGAGCAACATATTTACTTTTGGAACCTGTAAAAATGTTTTCTCTGCATTAGCATAAACCAATCATAAGTAAGCCTTCATTGACCTTTTACATAATAGCATCTCCTCACACCCCCAACCCTAACCCAAACAAACAAGTTACACCAGAGAGCATCAGAATTCCCCCCAGATCTTTAAATACAATGTGCTCCAACAGTTAAAAGCAACCAGCCCGGGAAACGGGGAAAGTGAGTCTCATCCAAACAGGGAGGTTCTGCTTTAAGAAGCATCAGAAGTCCCAACAGATTAAGAAGATAAACCATTTTCTAAAATTGAAACATTGAATAGCCATCCAACTCAGACTCTCTCTTCCATATACATTTATTTTTTTATTTATATATTTACCAAGCAAAGAACTTGCAATGCTATTGTTCTCCAGATATTCATACACCAAAATTCGATGGCTTCCCTCAACACAGCAGCCAATTAGTTCCACAAGATTTGGATGTCGTATATTTGATATCATATCAATTTCTGTCAAAAATTCTTGTGTTCCTTGCCTAGACTCAGCAGAAAGACACTTGATAGCAACTTGAGCACCATCCCTTAAATCTCCCTGCAAACATGAAGGACAAAGCAGCAAAGAAATTTACTCAAACTGAAAAGGGGAAAAAAGTTATGATCAAGAACTGCACAGCTCATGGGCATCCAACTAAGGATAGTAAGCACAAGGACAATCACAAGTAAAAACAATCCAGTGATGGTTATCACTCTCACCTTGTATACAACTCCATAACCTCCTCCGCCAATTTTGCTTGATGGATGAAAATCTCCAGTTGCTGATCTCAATGAATTATAGCTAAATTTTTGAGTTCCAATCACTGTCAATCAAAAACACATAAAGCATACACAAGTAAATCACTGAATGCTGAATTTGTCAAATAGGAAACATCTAATAAAATAAAATAAGAAGTAATGAATGCAATTTTCAGTAGCAAATGTCCAAGCCAAAAGTGTCTCGCTAGATTCAGTCAAGTTTGACCTGAAATATAGATATATTTTCCTTATATAATTTGCAATTACCTTTATATGGGAGCGAACAATAAAATATAACATAACCAAGAAATATTGTAACCACAACATGGTCTAGCACGCAGCTAGCATCTTCACTAACAAAGTATCAATATTAATATTAACCATTTCAAATTGGGAATACTAAACTAAGATTTATGTGGATCAACAGAGGTAAATGGTAATTCTGCAGGTTGACCTCAGGTTTGACCGGCATAAAATAATGCACAGCAAAATATAGATCCTGGCATTATGAACTTGAAATCTATCGTGGTCATAGTTTGAGAGTGAGAATTCAAATGAAAGACCTGTACCTCTAATTGTACTACTCATCAAAGCTATAACATATCCTAAAGCTTAGTTTTAACTGAACACTGCTATCAAGCACAATATTTAAAAAATTAAATTAAATTAAAACTCATTAACCAAGATTAAGCTTTTATAATTCCTAAGTTTCTTTCAAGGGAAATTTAAGCAAATTATCCAAGTTAGTATATATCTAACTTAATTTTGATAGCCTGAAGTTGGTTCCCAGTAACATCCAATCCTCCATCCCAGCCCCAGTTTCCTCAGGAACATGCAACAAACTTAGACAACGTTATCTCCAGGTTCTGAGATTTTACAGAAAGAATCATCACAATTACATAAACAATCAATTTCAACCTATGTAACAAAATTTATTTGCCATTTGAAGCAGACATTGACAGAAACGTGTCATGAAAATCACAAAGTCAAAAACTTGTTCACTTTGAGACAACCAATTGATCATCAATAAGAGAAATTTAAATCTATATCGCCCGTACCTTGTTCATGTGACTGGTCAGCAGGGTCATCCCTTTTGTTAAACCAACTCAAGAAGCCACCGAAGCAATTGCCAATCATGGCTGTGCACCCAGTTCCAGTCTCCTATTCAACCACTAAACCATTTAACTGCATGTGTTCTTGGATGGTGATAATAAGAGACTTCAATTAATTTGGAAAACAATGAAGTGCCCTGGATACTGTTCTGTACCCACTATATGCATACTGCACAGGTAAAAGAAATGATTTTTAACCAACATGGTTGAATCACTGTTAGACCCAAAATCCTACTCCTACCCTGAATCTTCAAAGTGCTGAGAGTTTGAAAACGATGAAAAGCTATGATTTTTATATGATTTTCGTCCACCATTATTGAATCACTGTTGGACCCAATATTCTACCCTGAATCTTCAAAGTGCTGTGATTTTTACTTTGATACAGAGGAAGATCGCCAGACCCTTGATGGTTTAATAGAGAAAGCAGTGGGGCTGGCCCGGAAGGAGCGTGTAAATATAGGAATATCAAGTTAGAGAAATGATTTACCGGAGAGTAAAAAGAGTAAATTTTGAGATTAGATTATTTATGTATAATTAAGATTAAAATATAAATTTATATAATTTAATAGTAATTATTCATATAAAATTTAATAATTAAAAATTAAATCCTTTTACCTTTCACGATATGTTCCTTATATATATTCAGAAATTAGAAAATGAAGGAAAAGGGAAAATGGGGAACCAACAAAGATCAGGAGTAGTGGGCCTAGTGGCTAGTGGAACTGGATTGATGACCACACATTTATTTTATTATTTTTTCTGTTTTCCTTTATCCAAAACCGTGACGGCTAAAATTCAGAAAAAGACAAGGAAACATTTTTACAGACATTAGAGTTCATTGACTTTTGGGAAGTCTTAAAGAGGACGTAAGGGCTTATAATGAAATGGAATAAATAGGAGGATAATAGGATGAAAAGATAGATATTATTTTATTATTTGGTAATTTAATAAATAAATGAAAAATATTTTTTATATTAAAGTTATAATATAATTGAGTGGAATAGAATGACTTATATATTTTACTTTTTAATTTTTTTACTAAATTATATCACTCTTTCTTAAATATTTTAATTTGATGGGATAACAAAATTGAAGTTTTTAATGACAATAAAAGGTCTTGAGGTTCCTCTATTATTACTTCATTCCATCTTCTTTAATAACTCTCAAATACCTATTTTATAAAATTTATTATGTCATTTTATTTTATTCCCTTACATATCATCTTTCCAAACATAGACTTAAGGTAATTTGAGATTGACTTTATTTATATTTATAGAAAATGATAATTTCTATAATTAAGATTATTTACACAAAAAAATTGTAGTAATTGTGTGAGTTATTTTAACACTACTCTTTATTGTTTAAGTTATGCTAGTAGCATGAGTAAAGTTGGGTAAACAGGTTAAAGTTCGTAAGCTGGCCCGTTTAGCTCACCTTTTTTAAACGGTTAGGACTAGTTTAATATTCAATCTGCGACTATCTTAAATCGGTAAAGCTCAATCTATTTAATCTGTAAGTTAAGCGAGTTGGATCGAGCTAGCTCGCAGGCTAGCCTGTGACCCAATATTTCTTTTTTTTTTAAATAACTCTCATTTATTAAAATATTTTTAATTAGTAGCTCAATATAAGTGTTTAACTTATCTAATATCTATGCCTAACTAAAGTTTCAAAAAGTAGTCCAAAAAACTAAAGTAATTGTCTCATATTATACATATACATACATTTTTTTATTTAAATTATTAAAAGCAAAAAAGACTAGCAGGCTTGCTAACTCATGGACTAAGGCGGGTTAGGTCCAAGTAGACCATTTCCTAACTCGTTATTAAAACGAGTCAACCCAACCCAATCCCAACCGCTCCCGTTACCCACCTCTAAGCATGAGAAATTATAGTTTTACAAAGGATATTGATATTTTCACAGTTTTTAACACCATGTAGGATTGATTGGCGTAAATTTTACAGTTAAATAGTTAGTTAATTAACTACTTAATTAAGTTAAACTACTTATATAAATAAGAATTATATAACTAATTATACCATTAGTTGATGGATTTGAAGAATAAGATTTAGGATATTACGTGGCTAGAGAACAAGGTTTTTTAGATTGGTCATTCAATTCATTAATTTTTATCAAATGTAAAATAATTTAGTTGTGATATGTTAAGACGTCTTTAATAAATCATATTGGAGTGCAAAGTCATGTTGTCTAATTGGGGTGATTTTCATCAAACCCTCTCGATGGCAAGCCTTGCAGACAGTGATGTTGATCTGGACAAATTGGAGGTTAAACTTGCAGAACTTGAGGCTAAGTTACTTGAGATTAACGCCGGCACAATAGGGCACTCGCCATAAGTCATTATTGGTTGGTGTTTGTTAAGTGACCAACATGCATATATTTTAGGTGTGCATTTATGTAATTTAATTACTCTTTTAATGCTTAAGAAGTTTTTTAATTTCATGTTAATGTGTTTTATTAAGTCTTTAGGATTTCATGTTTTAATTGTTGTTTTGGTTAAATTAGTAATGTTTGTTTTGGTCTATTTTTATGTAGATTGAAGTCAATTTTGAAGCCCAATGTTAAAAGTCACATTCTAAAGATAGGACTTAGCTTGAAGGTGCCTGAAGAAGTGCTGATGGAGTGAACGAAGCTGCACATTTCTACACGAGTGGGGCTTAGCTCCAGATTATCTAGGCTTAGCGTCAAACACACAATTTACTAAAGCGCGCTTGGCGCGAGGGAATCTACGCTAAGTGCGAGTCACTTGTGGAAAATATCTAAGAGAGGGAATACAAAGGGAGAATGAAGACCTAATTTTGGCAATGATTCTCTCTAGTTTTGGAGCTGCTAAAGACGAGAGGATACCACCCATGAAGATTTCTACATCTCTTTTCTTCATTTCTTGTAGCTTTGTTATTTTGATTTCCATGTTTAGCTAAATTCTCCCATGTTGGGGTTAGATGTAGCTATTTCTTAATCTCTTTATTTTTGACTTGATGTCTTAATATAATCTCTACTTCTTTATGAGAGGTTTATTTATATGCTTAATGTTTGTTGTGGCTTGATCATCCATGACTTGATTCTTGATTTGATAGACAATTAAGAAGTTGATACTAGGTCTAGAACTGAAATTAATCACCTAATAAAGCTTGAATCTAGGAATGGATCGTGGTTATTAGTAATCTGTTAATAATTGTTTTTAATGCAAATTCACTTATTAAGCCACTTAAGAAATTAGGATTTAATTTAAGGATTTAGGTAATTTCATCTAAGGGATTAGGATTTGAGTGTTTTAGAGGATTGATTCTCATAATTAAAGTTAGAGATTATATTAATTGTTATTTCATTTCATAGAGAGAATATTAGTGAGTCTAATCCCAGTATCTTATTTTAATTGAATTCACATCCATTTGTACTCACCAAGTGTTTGTTAAAAATTCAAAAGAACTGAACCTTTAATTTTCTTATTTTTAATTCTAGTCTTGATTTTAATTGTGTTTGAAGAGCTTAAGAGCTCCATTCTTTTCAAAGATATCGTTTAGATAGTTATTGCTTTGTTATGTGTTAGTATTTATGACGATCTTCGTTGAGAACGATAACCCACTTACCACTTTATTACTTGTGCGACTTAGTATACTTGCCAAAATCTTAATAGTATTCTATATTAGATGGAACTCTGTGATTTTGATTAACTCCGCCACTATGCCTTCTATTAAATGCCCTAGAGATTGGTTTCAATGGAGGTAATTATATAACAAGGGACTAATTTAGAGCATGTTTGGGAAAGATTAATTTTTCCCTAAATAGCTTTTTTTTTTAAAAAAAAAAGTTATTTTATATAAAATCTATCTTATTTGTTTAAAGTATGTAAAATTGATTATAGGTTAAGATTATTTTTTTATAACTAAAAATAGCTTTTTAAAATAAGATATTATTTTAAGCTTTTAATTTTTTGATTTCTGATTATTTCAAAAGTTTTAAGAGAGAAATATTTATTTACCCTCAATCAAATAATTTTTTCAACCATTTCATACATCTGTTAATAATTTAATACATAAAAGTGATTTTTTTTATACAATTCAAATAAAATTTTTTATTATAAAATCAATTATAAATTAAGATATCTAAACATAAATTAATTTTCTCATAATTAATTTTTTTAAAAATTAATTATATACATAATTAATTTTTCACATAATTTTTTTTTATAATTAATTTAAATACGCATTGAGAATGTTGATGACAAGCACAATGATGATATTGCCTTTGGCTCTCCTTTTTAGTGATCTAGAACAAGGCTTAAAGTTTGTAGATGATAAGGAAGCCATATTCCCGAGATTGGTGGAAAAGCAATTGAAGCCTTCGAATAGTCTTGATGAAGTGAGGCAATGGATTGGCAATTGTGGGATGAGGTGGACTATTGCCACCATTGCTCCAACATCAAATGCTTAACTCATGATCTCAATCTAGGATCTCTCAGACTATATGTTAGCCAAAATGATGGAGCTACAGTATAGGAAGTTACCTCATTCTACACAAGTTATTAAACTCCAGCTGCATATAACATGAAATTATTTGGATATTCATATTTTTTATATAAATATTATATTTAAAGTTAGTTGTTAAATATTTATTAATTATTATTTATATTTAATATATTTTTAAATATTTATTATAAAATTAATAATTAATAAATAATTGATAACTCATTCTAAATATCATATTATAAGATTACCATTACATCAAGTGTTAGTTTATTTAGTTAGACCTTTCACTTATGTTAATTATGGCTTGAGTTCGAATTTAAGGTACATCCGTTATAACCTACCAACTTGTGTTGGTCGGAATAGAAAAGATTTAGTCACCTTAAATATCTTATCTCAATTTAATTTTTAAAATAATATGTATAAAAAAAATATAATTAAAAAAAAATTATTTTACATGTCTGACCATAACATATAAAATTAGTATATTTGAAAAATAGCTTGGTTTACACCGTACAACAACTCTCATAATATTGGCTGTAATAATCACATGAAAAACAAGGCGAAAAATAATAATGGCAAAGTTATCTGTATTAATTTAAAGAGAAATTATATTTAATGAAATCCTGATGAGGTTGTCAGAGGTTCAGAAAATTTAATGAAAAGTCCTGCTAGTTTGCTAGCTAATCATGGGGAGAATCAGATATCATAAAATATAATAATCTTTTCATTTTTTTTTAAATTATGGTCGGAAATCATTTTGGATTATTAAATTATTAACTTATTGAATCTTGCATCATAAATATGGTCATCAGATGCTTCACTTTCTTTTCATCATGATGCTATTTTTTCTCTATTAATTGAACAACAATTAATAAGACAATTAATACTAGCTATTGAAATTTGATAGACACAACTTATTCATGTATTTAAAATCAAATACAATTAGAAAAATAAAATAACAACTTTGTAATTGAACTGAGAAACAAAGGTTGATACCTAAGTACCATTGTGGACATCTGTATCTTAGCAGCCAGAATACACTTCGAAATGTAGTAATTTCCTAATTTTAAACATAAATTTAATTTTGACAAATATGTGTAAAAATTTTTTGCAGTATCGTTCACTTATATATTATTGTATAACTAAAATAATTTGACAATGATAACAATTATTACAAAAATTAAAGGAAGGAACACGCTAATCAACTAATTTATCCATAAAACATTCGAATTTATGAACTTAACCATAATTTCGTTACTTATGATTTTATTTTTTTTTGTGGACTGGGCTTTTGCTGCCCGACTTTCAAGACTGTGGATGCTGCCTTGTTTGTTGGTTGGGCGAAGCATGTTCACTAGACCTCAAAACTGGTTGGCTGGTTTAATATTTGAACCACCAAGTTGGGGCTTGCTTGAAGCACATATTAGAGGTTAAAAACTTGAAACCCCCTAGGAAAGAAAAATTAATAAATAAGGGTAAGCTATTTAATTTATTATATTGGTTGCTTGCTTCATCTTTCATTATAAAAAAAAGTTATTTTATGGAGAGGTGGAACTCTCAAGAGCTTGAGTCTTAATTGGTTAAATTGAATTTTGACAACATAAAATAAATGTTTACATTAATTTTTATTATTAGTGAGATCAAGCTCTCGAGAGTTTGAGTTTTCTTACCATAAGATGCACATTAAATTTCACACCTTAATTTTGTAATTAACAATTAGGCCAACGAAGTCAATTGAAAAACCAGTTGTACCAGGGAGAGCTCTACCCCTTGATACACCATGACGAATCTCTAAGTGCATCTAATGATTATCAGCAATTCCATATAAGTGCCCTAAAAAATTTGATTTCCCACTATATAAGTTATCCATACTTGCACCAATTCAAATCTTATCCCATGATATAAAGTATAAACTTTATCTTCTGCTTGTAATTAAAAAAAGAGACTTGGGAGCATGTGTACAGAGTAGGGAAGGAAAATTTACCATTGTTCTCTCTATTATTTAGTGTTTAGAACAAAAATCAAATCATAGTAATGACATTATTCTTTACTTCCCTTTTCAATTTCACTAAGCGGAGAAAATGAAAACTCTCATTTTTTTTTCTTTTTACATAATTATTAAACCTTCCAAGTCCAACAAACTAAAACCTCACTTGTAGATGATGATGAACAGAGTTGTAGTCTCCTCAGGTATCAAGAAAAATTAACTCCATCAACATTCATTCATCTCATTGTTCACTCCTCTATGTAAAGTATAAACAAAGTTGACATGTCAGTGAATAGATTATTAGTAAAGATAATAGGCATGAGTTTGCCATAGGTTAAACAGGTTAAAGAATCCCATGAACAGTATTGTGCAAAAGAAAAACAATGCCCTTCAGTTTTATAACCGATAAGGAACTTAAATTCATGAAATATTAGTTCATGGAAGCTTGAGTCTAAACTACATAATTTATATTTCATTTTCCAAGTAAACTACGAACCATTTGAGCAGATGTAGTGTGTAACATTCATCTCATTGTTCATTTCCCAATTTATAATGGCTAATTTTCAGTACAAACAATCCTCGTAACACAATCATGCTTATATGGTTTCCTAGAATAAAACTCAATGTCTCAGGGCATGCTCTTCTTGTGTATCAGAAGATTCAGAACACTAGAAGAACGGAGACAATATACTGCTACAGACTTTCTACCATTAGCTCATTACTTGGAACAGGATATATATCACTTGAATATCTATACTAGTTGTACCACCAGGTCCCCACGTACAAATAAAGTGTCAGGAGCAGTAATGATCATGCTGGGCCATCATATCTGGGCTGATAGTTCCACGGGTCATCTTCTGTGATGACAAGGTAGGGGAAGAGTTTCCCCTCTCACTCCCAAAAGCATTTTCTTCAGTTTCGCTACCATCATAACAGATGGAATTATTATTTACACTTGGTTCAGAGCTAGCAATGCTGCTTGTGGCAAGTGGAGAATTAGAAACACTGACTGTCCTGCTCTTTGATGAACCAGTTGATCTCACACTGTACGTAGAGGAGGCTGGAATACTTGTCACAAGTGGGCGCAGATTACCCTGCATGCTTCGCCTTATGTCCTGTGGAAGAGAAAAACCAAAGATAACTTGTAACTTGCCAAATATGAAACAGAAATAACTTAAGTGATCATTGTTTTATTTCAAAGCAGTGTATGCATCATTAATTATGTTATACAGTCATAGTGTATTCGTACAGTAAAATATTTGAATTCAAATACACTTTAGCTTTATTTTAAAATTAAAATCTATTTCAGATACTTTAAAATCCTTATCTTTGTAAATATTCTATTGTAACACACTTCAATGAAATATAGCCCTTTCCATTCATTCTGACTCAGTATAGTGCATAAATAAACTTTTTCTTAAACCATCCAAACTGTCAAGTATAATTTTAATGGGACGTGGATCTAGTACCAAGTAATTAGGTTTATTGATTATTTATATGTCTTGATATTTCTAGTATTTTAGAGAACACATAGGAAGAATATATAGACATGCCATATGTGTCTTATTGCCAACAGAAATAACTCATAAGTAATTATTCTTTACTTCAAGGCAGTGTACCAAGATTAATCTTATTGATTATGTGAATTAATATCTTTTTGGCTATATTATACTTATTAATTAAAGCTACATCATCATTCTAGCATTTCAGATAACAACATATAATTAATGGAATATATAGACATACCATATGCCTCATTGCCATATCTATGGACTTCTTTGAAAGTGTTCTTCCAAATCCAAAGCTATCAGACAATGAAGACTTTCCAGAAGAATTGTTATGGTCAGAATGATGGTCTTCATGCTTTGGTGGTGCCAGTTTTCTCATGTTTACTACTCTTTCAACCATTTTAGTCCCAATTACAACTGGGCTGTCATTATCACCGTCAATGAAACGAGATCTACTCAAAGCTTGAATGGAGCTCTGATTAGTGTGGGCAAACCCAGTTGAATCCCGTCCTCTGGAAGGTGTGCATGACTGCCTTTTAGATTTTCCATTGCTACTAACCTCAACAGAAGATGATCTAGAATTTGGCGCTGCAGGCCTATTCCTAGTGGTTGAAGCTGGTCTTTCTTGCAATGATGTCTTCAAATTTGGAGGAGCATCAAGAGAAAAACCAGGCATCTGTGAGGGTTCCCAAGGTCTATATTTTACTGATGGAGAGCTGCCACGTGATTGCACTGTATTTTTTGCAAGTGTGGAGCGTGCTTTTGATGCTGATGAAGATCGAGTAGGAGGAGCAGATACTCCAGGTGCAGTTGACAGGGTTGATGATCGAAGGGTTGGAGTTGCTGATCTTCTAGTTGACTTAGAAGCTGCTGAGGAAGGTCTGGCAGTTGGTGTTGAGGCTCGACCAGTGGATCTAGTAGGAGTGGATGATCTCACTGGTGGAGCTCTTGGCTTTGCACAAGTTAACGTGGACCGGGAAGTAGGTGTAGAGGGCCTAGAGGATTTGGTTGTTGAAGGTAATTTTGGCCTTCCAGATGGTGTTGAAGATCTGGAAGTTGCTGAGGTTGGGCCCCCAGATGATGATGGTTTCCTATTACCTATAGTGGAAGAACAAAGTCCAGACATCACTGCAGGATGCTTAGAGGCTACGTTGCTACTTGAAGCAGGTTCTGCTAGGATATTAGCTAGCTGCAACACAACAATAATCATAACAATGTGACATAATGTTGCACATATAATTATATTTAGCCAAACAGATAAACAGAACGCACTACTACGAGTTGAAAATCAAAGAGGGAACGTGGGAAAACCCATGTCAAGTGAATTCAATGTTTTGATACAGGAAGAGAAGAATAATATAGCTGAAGTGTTATGCTGTAAATGCTGTGACCATCCAACCTGTTTATATGGGTCAATAGCATCCAAAAATCATATTAAATGGTACTTACCCGAGGTTTTAAAGCTGTTGGACGAGCATTAGGTATCTCTGTTTCACTCTTTCCTGATATCCGGGACTCCTTCTCTAAAGTAGGAAAAAGAGGTGTATCAGGTGGCGTACGAAGCCTGATAACAGAATAAACTTCTTGTCAATAAAAAGGTGTAATTTTTATGGACCAAAATCTTTATGCAATATGGATGCAGAAAGTAGGAAGAGGTAAAATACATGTGGTACACCTCTACTCCACATGTACGTATTATACAGTTTGGTTATTTTCAGTATGAGTGGTTTTCATATGCAATAGGATAAGCATATCCGACTAGCAGAGAAGCCCAAAATTTTTACACAACAACCAATATACAGTGCAAATAAAAAAATAATTCATTCAACCACAGAAGGTTTGCATTTGAAATCAGCAGAAGATGACTACTAAAGTGTTTACAGATTTTCTTTTCCAACAATATGCCATCAATTTCAGAAGATGAACGAAAAGTAAAGCCTGAAGTTGACTTGTTTCCTGTGCAGAAAACATTTGGCATCAGAATCAGCTTTGACATCAGCACAGGAATTACCAAGACTGCAAAGAAAGTATGATTAAGAAAGATGAAACATTTGAGAAACTGATTGATTATCAAGCAGTTACCCCTGCCCTATGTGGTATACAAGACAGTAAAGGAATCTAGAACTAGAAAAAAAAATGGCATGAATGATGATAACAACTGGATCTTAGTAGTGGGTTGGAACCAGATGTGCAGCCTGAAATTGTCATTTGCAAAATTGCAAAAAAGTTTCAGCTTAAGAAGTAATCTTAAGGGGGGGGCTACTCAAAAACAACAATCTCAGATTTTTATCAATCTGAAGGACAATATCTCAATCAATTTGCAAAGGAAACCCGACATTTCACTTCATTATTTATTACAACTGCTTTCGAATAGATTAGAAGAACTTATCTCACGTCAGATTATACACAAAAATAAAGACAACAAATCTTAATACTAATTAAGATTCTCTTACGAGTCCAACTAATTTACAAGATCTATTTATTCATATGGCCAAATCAAACACACCCATCAACAATCCAAAGTTGCAGTTTAGAATTACCAATCATAATCAGACTTGTCATTCTCTGAATTCATGAACTCCTCAGCACCCGTATTCCGAGGTGGCACTGAGGATACAATCTTAGAAACAAGAGAGCTCCCACGATTGGATTCTGCAGTGCACCGTATATCAGAACATAACAAGGGCCACTCAGAACATGAAACAGCTAGAACAAACGAAAGAGCATGAGAGCAAAAACATACCCAAGTTAGACAAATCGTCCTCAGAGTTTTGAAGAAGGAGAAGGTTGTTTTTCTCATTCTCTTTCTCCCTTCTACGCATCTCGAGGAACAGAGCCAGCTCCTCATCCCTCTCCTTCATCAACATTACCTCAGCTTCTCTCTGGCTGCATCTGATGTAGAAAAAGATTGTACTTTGATTATTCCTTCAAGTAAAAACGAGGCACCATTTACTAAAGTATCAGTCTTTCGATAAAAAAAATGATGATTTGAATCCTTGAAAATGACACGAAGGGAGAAGGGCCAAATGGGTATGGTGCAGTGCAGAGACACTCAACGAGATCAAATTACCATTTTCAGAGTAAAAAATGCAAGCAATAAAATTTGGGTCAACACAAATTTCCTCCAATAAGCTAAGAACTCAGTAGGTGATAGAGAGTTGAATAACACATAGATACGGTGAATAACACATAAGAGCTGAAGAGTTTCTTGGAGGAGATTAGGAGTTACAGTTTCAATTGCAGTACACCTTTCTGGTTGGCATTCAGACGTTTAAAATTGGAAGAGAAAAATATATATATACTTTCTCTCTCTTAATTTAACCTTTTCTCCTTTAATTTAACTTTTAAGATTTATTTTCCTCTCACATTTTTTAAATTTTATAAAATTTGCTTCAATGACTAATACTATTAAAATTTTAATAAATTTATTGACATGAAATTATATACAAATTACAAATTAATAATTGGGATTGTCCAAAATAAGGTTTTTTAACTTAGTAATTAAGATAAATTTTAAAATTTTTAAAAAGATTTGAAATGAAAATCAAATAATACAGGATATGTTTAGTTTAGGTTTTAGTTGAATTTATTTTAAAAGAATTGATGTTAAAAGAATAGATTTTAAAAGAATTAATGTTCAAATAATTAATTTATTTTTGAAGATGATATTTTAAAAGTTAGTTAAGAAGAATTGATATTGTTTTGAGGGTAATGGTATAGTTTTAGAAATTATTCATCATATTGGTGTTGTTTTAAAAATATTTATCAAAATTGAGTGGTTTTTGTCATGCGAATAAATCACCTCATTTTATTTTCATATGTGGCACTTGCACCATTTCACCTAACGCAAGTGTTAGGTCACGAGGAATGGTACAATTGCTATTAACAGGTCACGTGACACATTTAGTTGTGATTTTTATTAAAATCGTGTTGAACATATTTTATTTATTTATTTATTTATTTTTTCAATCCTCTTTTCTCTTGTGAACTTTTTGCAACTGCGATTTTCTCTCTCACAGTCTTCCTTCTTCTTCTTCCTCCTCTAAATTCCTATGAAAAAACCTTAAACCTCAAATGCTAGGATCCCACCATTTTCAGTCAAATCATGAGGTTTTTACTCGTTTTTTCACTCATATAACCAAAAAATCACAAATCCATTCATTCTTTTTGGAATTTTGGCTTCCTCTTGCTGGTTCGTGGCCGCTCTTGCCATTGCAAAGCGTCTCGCCACCTGCAAAGCCACCATGGTTCCTGGCGACTAGAGCCCGTGCTCTGTTATTCGATGAGTCGGTTGTGTTCCCCCCACGTTGTTGCTCCTACGTGTACGGTCTTGTTCCAGCTTTCACGTCGCTACTCTGCTCCCATGTTGTTCATCGCCGATCGACCTCTATTTTTTCCAGTGATATGAGCTTTTCAGTTAGGCCATAGTGTGTGGGTCAATGACTTGGAGCTCGCACTTATCCTCAACAACTTGCATTTTCAGGTGAAAAGGATGGGAATGGAGAATGTCAAGGAGAGCGTTTAGGGGAGTTGGACGTGGTGATGGTGGGATAGGGTCGGAGGAAGTGGGTGGACACAGGAAAAGAGTTACAAAAATAAATAAATAAATAAATAAATAAATAAATAAA
Organism: Styphnolobium japonicum; assembly: GCA_023212625.1. Lineage (NCBI taxonomy): Eukaryota > Viridiplantae > Streptophyta > Magnoliopsida > Fabales > Fabaceae > Styphnolobium > Styphnolobium japonicum. Next base: position 12,272,588 of record JALBWW010000007.1, on the reverse strand, counting down.
AGGCATTTAATCACGGCTTTTGTAAAAATCGCAGCTAAATGTGCCACATGGCCTATTAACAGCACTTGCGTCAGGTGAAATGGAGCAAGTGTCACACGTGAAAAATAAAAAAAGTAGTCTGTCAGTATGGAGAAAATTATGGCAATTTGGCCACAGTACAGTAGATTAGGAGACAAATTATCGAAATGCCACTCATTTGAAACATATTACCAGCGTATTGTCATTTTTGCCACGTGTATCACGTCAACACGGGTTGCACTCGGCCTCGAAAAGTTATATGGAATCGATATAAAATGCGTCTAAATCGGACAAACGAGTCAAAAGTTATGGCTTTTCAAAGTTTTCACTTTGGTTATATAAGTTTTGTTGTATTAATCTATTATTTTTTTTTCGATTTTGTGTATATCACGCCACCCGTGTTGGCGTGATACACGTCATCACGTCAACGCCGGTGGCGTGATACACGTGTTTCACGTCAACACGGCGTGGCGTGATACACGCCATCACGCGTCACCCGTTGGACGTGATGACGTGTATCACGCCACCCGTGTTGACGTGATACACGTGGCAAAAATGACAGTACGCTGGTAATATGTTTCAAATGAGTGGCATTTCGGTAATTTGTCTCCTAATCTACTGTACCGTGGCCAAATTACCGAAAATTATCCTATTTTAATAAATAATTTTAAAATAATAATAATTTAGTATATAATTTTTAAAACCACACCAAACAAGTTAGTGATTGAAGTTTAAAACTTTAAAATTATTAAAATTTAGAATCTCAAAATTATGATTTAAGTAAATATTTATGGTTTAAAAGATTTCAAATTTCAATTCAATCGTACTAATTATCCTTATTTTGATGGTGTCAAATAAAATCATTTTTAGATTTAAATTACCTAATTATCCCTAACTGTTTTATCGTGTGATCATGTGATCGTCCCTCATTATTGGATCCTCTCATAGGACACATGAACGACATATGGTCCAAGATGTCCAACTTTCTGAGCTTCTAACCCACAATTCTTCTTCCTTGTAATTCTCATCTCCTTCACTTGTCGACTAGGTTTCCCAACCTTAGCAGTGGCCAAAAATTTTACAATTTGCCTTGTGATTCATTATTCAGCACTATAAATTTTATGTCCCTTTTGAAATTATCTTATTCAATTATTGGTTCTTGCTCTTTTTGATTGATTTTAATTTTGATTCTTATTTTTGGACATGCCCTGAATTTTGTAGAGAAAAACTTGAATCAGAGGCTTAATCGTCATTGCAAGGCAAACCCACTGTGAGGTACAACATAAGCAGCTACGTTGCAAGGCAACGCCACTGTAAGGTCCAACACTGGCGTGAGTCAACGCCGCAAAATGTAGCGTCAGTGGGTGTTTCGGATTTGATTTGGTATGGATTTGAATCATAGGAAGATGTTTATGATTCACTCTCAAAAAAGGATTGTGCTAATAAGCTTTGGGTGGAGAACAATGAAGACAAAAATATAATGGATTTGAGAGTTACAGAGTGTTTAGAAAGCAAAATGATCGTTGGAAAGGTACTAGTAAAATGAAATTTCAAGTTACGAACACTAATATGCAAAAATGAAAAGCTCCTTATGTTAGTTGCATGGAGAATTGATTTTCTTTGACGCAAATGTGCGTTGTGTGAACACAACAAGTAACCAAACACGAACGAAAAAATGAAAATCATACATTGCATTGTGTAATTGTCTGTTTAACATTGTCAAAATCTAAATCAAACAATCACAAAAATAAAACCTAAAATAAAGTTAAGGAATGAAAAGTGAAAAAAATTTCATAATGAATTTTTTTCTATCAATTTCTTTTTTAACTTCTATATTTGTGTAATAAAAGGTATTATGTTTTTCACATAACAATGTTAGAGAAAAATAGATGAAAGGACTATTAGATTGTTAAGGATTTGAAGTTTGAGGAATCAAAATGATAAAATTAATCCCTAAGTAATTAAATTAATAATAGATGTATCCTTCATGGACTAAAAAATGAGTTTTATTCTTGTTCTCTTACTCAAATAATTTTATAACATAGGAAATAACCAAGAATGTACATCTGCGACTTTTTTATTTGTCAGGTGTATATGAAAAACAAAATTCCCACTCTAGTGCTCGTGGAATTATTTCTTAGGAATGCAAAAAAAGTTACATGAGTTGTGACCATGGACCACAACTTGTAGCAAGTCGTAGCCATAGACTATGACTTAGATTTAACGTAAATTTTTATTTTCCATTTTACATATAAGTTGTGGCCTGTTTTAATTTAATTAAGGCCATGCCTTTTTTTTTCTACGGTAACCACAACCATGCTCCCATTCCATCTGCATGCCTACAACTGATTATCTCTCATATTTGGCACCCTTTATCATTGTTACCTTCACGCTTTGCAAGTGTGACTGCACTAAGATTTGATATAAAAAACTTCAAGTAAAGCCACTTAAATTCATATGCAGCCATGTGTATAACATCCATGATCCATGATCCATGATATTCATTTATTCAACACTTTCAACTCTTGTAAATCTAAGCTCTTTATGTGTATGATCATTTTAACATCATAATTCGGACACATTCAACCTCAACATGAAGCAAGGAAAGACCTACTAACTATAGATATATATGGTGAACGTTGCACACAACAACCATCTTTAGTAAATGCAAAACACCAACCAACAACTTCGTTTTCTATCTCTTCTGAACGTGAAGGCTTGCATTCAATTTGCAAGATTATTATGGTCAGATAGTAGTTGAATGCCATCAATTTTTGGCATACATTTTCTAACTGCAACGCAAAAGCTACTCCTTTGACTTTCACTCAAACCCTGGTTTGAAATTAAAATTCCAGTAGCCTCTCTTTCACTAAAATTTAACCAAACATGTGTGGTTTGGACATGAAAGGCCGTTTGCAACTCTAAACAAGGGTTTGTGATGGACAGACGCAGACCCAAACATGCGCTTTGTAATTTTAGCTATGTTTTCGTCTTCTAAGCACTTTCCAAAAGTTCCTAAATACTTTTAGCACACCCAAACTAAATGGTAATGTTGTAGGTAGCTCCTGCAACCTATTTCTTATGAATTTAATTTTTTTAAAAAAAATATAGATTTTTGTCATGTTTGTAATGACATAAGAAGTCTCACTCGCAATTACTATTTACTAGTGTCCTTATCATCTTTTTCTTCATTGGGTGTTAGGCATTAGGCAATTATTAGTTGGGAGTTTGGTTATAAATGTGCTTAATAATCTCAAACACGCTTCATATTGTTCCATATTTGACAATTTATTTCCGTCAGATGCATTTGAATTTTAAAAAGCATGATTCCTTTTGGTGTTCTGAGATTTGCCAATGTACCATGAAAGAATAAATACAATGCAAATACTAACTAGTATATAAACAAAAACAAAGGGCAATCATGTGATGTGAGAATTGAAAAATGAACCAATACATTCTCTGACCTGCTCATCAGCACATTTAAAAAAAAATGAAATGTGTAAAATTATTAAATGATATGTTAATTTAGAAAATAAATATTTGTGTGATATCATATAATTTATGTGAAAAATATATTTATATAATATAAGCTTAAATCAAAATTACCTATGTTTAAACGGATTACAAAATAATTATTCCGACTCACCTCGCAATAATTCACGCCTAAAAGTGCTGACCCATTTAATAATTTTTTAAAAATAAAAAATAAAATTGAGTAACTAAAATTCATTAGCCAATATATAAATTCTAAAGTGTAGTAAACAAGTCACAAATCAATAATAAAACAAGTCACAAATTAAGTCTCAAAGTTTAGTATATAACTATTAAATCATGTCCTCTAAAGTTACAAATAAATAATAAAATAGTAAACACCTATTTTAGTCCTCTATAAATATAAATGACATCAGTTTAGTTCTCTAATAATTAGTGACATCAAATTGGTCATTCAAGGACTAATTTGATGTCAAACAATTATTAGGTGACTAAATTGATATCACTTGTATTTTTGAAAAACTAAAATAAGTGTTTACTCATAATAAAATATAACAAATAAAAAATAATAGAGCAGTAACCCACGAGCTAAACGAAACGGTTCAAAAATGCTCGCATTTAAACAAGTCACTAAAATAGAAGTCCGACTTACATAATTTATGCTGTTAAATTGGTTGACTTGAGAGATTCAACCCGTTTTGACAACCCTAATTTTGTTGTAAAAGATAGAGAAACTTAAATTATTTAGTTTTTTTAATATATTTGAAGAGTTGCTTGGAGAAGATTAGGAGCTTAGTTGTATTACAATCCTTCTTCCGGTTGGCATTTAGATGTTTAAAAATGAAATTAAGACAAAAACAGAAAAAAAACATGAAGATTCAAAATTCAATTTATGTGCTTTATTTATTTGTTTATTTTGTTAAGATAATTAATGAGCTTTTTCTTTAATGTTTTTTCTTGAATCATCTTAAAAATTAGAACTTAAGTTCATCCTGAGGTTTTGAGTTTAATGACAATGTTGCAGTTATGAATGTAAATAATTTGAAGGGTAGAAAATAAGAGAGAAAATTACCGTATATCTTCTAAGGTTGTGTTTGACATACATTTAAAATCTAAAGGTGAAGATTTTAAGTGAGAAACTTTCCATTAAAATTTCCTTTTCATCTTGTTTTGTAACCTCTTAGATATTAAGTGTGTTTATATGCAAATAAAATTTTATATTACAATATATATATATTCTGGTTCCGTCACTTACTTTCCTGTATCAGGATGTTCTTTTTTTTTTTCTACCAAAATAAATGTTTTTTTTAATTCACAAAATAGATATGTAATGTGCAAAATTGCTTTTCTAATATTTCTAGTTTAAATCAAAATATCTTTTAGTTATTCTCTTTGGCAATCTTAAAAAATAATATCACTTATTTGCATTTAATCACTTATTATTTCTTTTATTAAAAAATGTATAAGACTCATGCTTATATCTAGAATATATGCTTATTAAAATAGAAATCTCTCTTGATAAATTATCAAAGAATGACAAGTGCTCCTATATGTTAATTTTTTTTTCAAAAATTAAATTAAAATTATTATATCACATCTAGATTTTGTGTATTTTTAATGGAAATCCAGAACTTGAACTTAAATCCTAAACTATAAACCACAATTTGCACTTTAATAAGATGTAGTTTGAATTAAATTTAGGTTAGAAAAATACATAAGAAATTATCCAATAAGTAAAATAGAAAACATTTTCTAATGAAATTATAAAATTCATACATCACTTGAATTTCGTATATAAATTATGGAGGGATCCCCTCATCAGTTTCTAAATTCATTTCTGCCCAAACCGATCAAATTTTTTTCTTGGTCATTGTCGAATTAACAATCTTAATCAAATAATTATCTCTTGTTGGATGCAGACAACATGAGTGATAAGCATTTAGACAAATGACTTATAAAATAGAGAATAATTCAAAAAAATTTCCCTTTCTATTTAGAATGTCTATTTTACAATTTTACATCATATATATGATTTGATTTTGACCACTTTGTCCTAATGTGATATATATATATATATATATATATATATATATATTTTGGTACATTAATGTGTTATATTTTATTTATAGTCCAACAATTCATAATTGTGATTTCAATGAAATGTTGAAAAAAATAGTAATTGCATTATATTTTGATAAAGCATTAACTTCGATGAGCTGACAAAAAAATGAAAAATACTACCAAAAAAATGTCAAATAAGAACAAAATATTTTAATAAAAAGGAACAAAATGACACAAATCAAGTCATAAAGTCGACAAGGCGTTTTGTTTCTCTCACTTTCATTACATGCTTCGTAGGAATGTAGGATCACCTCTGTTTTTCTCGTTGTCTTCATTTTCCTTGGTCAAATCAAAACAAACGTTATTTGTTTTCTTTCAAGAGTATTTCTATCACCAGGCTTAAACCTCTTCCGAGAGTGTTTCTATCACCAGGCTTAAAACAAATGTCAGTGGCGTTTAGCTTGGGCCCTTGATTTTAACTAGAAAATATTTGGAATGATAGTTGTTTTATGTAAAATTATTTATGTCAAAATAAATAAATAATCATTTAGAGTAATTTTTTTTAAGCTAGATGATAAAACTCATGTTCTTTCTCGAATTTATATTTATTAAAAAATGTAATTTTTTTTATAAATCTATTAAATATAACATAAAATCTTCCTTAATTACTACATTAAATAATTATTTAAACCATAGGTATAATTTATAAAAACAAATTATAATATTCTGGGAGGTTATAATTTGCGTCGTTAATGTCAACAGAAACATTTTTGAAATTTTTTTAGATAGAGACTAATTTAAATATTTATTTATGTATAATAATTGGGGGTGACAAATGAATAAATTCAATAAATTTTAAATTAGATTATGATAAAAAAAAATAACCATTAATCTATTTAAGATCTTTTTAAATAGATATCTAATCTATCCATTCATTTATTTTAATGAATAAGATGTATGCCTATTATCTAACTCACTTTTTTTTTTTGACAAAATCTAACTCACTTATTTGAAATAATATTCTTTAAAAAATAAAATAAAATTCATTCTCTATCCCTTTATATTTTCCGGCTCAATGCTCATTTCTTCAGAGACCTCTCCATGGGCCATTCCATGAGACTCAGAAAGACACTGTTATTTATAGCCGATAATGCCCCCCAAATCAGGGACGATCCTCCATGGCGAAAGACATTTTAGAGTATGTTTGAATTGAAAGAATTTGAAGAAAAAAAAGAAATAAATATAATTTTTTTATTTTTTAATTAAGAAAATTAAAAATATTTATAAAAATAAAAATACATTACTAAAAAATTATATGATAATTTTTTATTTTAAAAAATTATTTAATAAAAAAATATAAATTTAAAATAAAAAGTTATTCTTCCCCTTTAAATTCTAAATTTTTTCATCCAAACGATACCTTAATCGTGGCATCCTCGCATGAATGCTCGCCGCTTCTGTAAGAGCTTCGTGGATTATGAGGATTTCAAATCTTCAACGTGTAGGTTGATTTTATTTTTTTTTCAGATTGTGCTGTAGAATTAGGGGGAAAATGACTATTCTTTTTGGATGTTGTTGGTGGAGAATGTGTGTGCTTATCAGTTGTTTGGATATCAGGTTTTGAACTCATAAATTGAGTTTCTTTTTTAAGTTTTACATTTGGCTGCTGAGAAAACATTATAAATATCAAGAAATTTTGATTTGGAATTAGGATTTTTGGTCTGAATCATCAACTATTAGTGGCTAATTGAAAAAACTGATTTTTTTAAATAAAATAAAATCTCATATCTCCAAATGAGTTCTTCTTCCATTTTAGTTATTGGATATTTAATAAATATTTTAGTTAATTTATTAACTATTCTGATAAAATTTATTATTATAATTAAATGAATTAGATTAAATTTAAATATACGTAGACGAATGATAAATTAATAAATTCAATTATTACCTTTAATAATAACTAAACAATTATTCAAAATGCTTATTCATTTTATAAGTCTTTTTGACTAAATATGTTAAACTGAAAAATTATTAAGTCCTGTAAATATGTTTTCTCATTTCAAATTTTCATAATAATTTTTTGGTTGAGATGAGGGGAGAACGGAAGTTAATGAATGTGCCGCGCTCAATGGTTGAATCCTAGTCCTATCATAGGACCATGTCCCATGGACCCTACACATGTGATCACAAACTTTGACTGATCTTTCTATTCTCTGGTCATCCATATGTATTCTTCCATCCATTTCATTACACATGGGTCATGTGAAAGACACTGCTAGAAACTGACAATGAACATTCTAGCAGGAACCTCTTCTCCTCTACCAGTCAACGTTTTGGCATTTGAAGGATAACTTTTGTCATAAAAATCTTAGATAATATTTTATGTACATTAAAGTTTATGGGAGGAAAAGATGATAGCAAACATCCAACTAATGACTTTTGATCAAAGGCATTTTGATTTTATTAGTTAAGTTAACCTTTATTGACAAAAAAAAACAGATAAAAAATTGTATAAAAAATAAATTTTAAAATTAAAATTAGTAATTAGCAAAACAAAAGGTAGAGAGTCGGAATGAGACATTTTTTAGAAGATAAAGTTTCTATAAATTATTATGTTATGTATACGTGTATAATAATAAGATTTTAATTGATGGCATATAGCTTCATTATCCATATAGCTGCCATGTCAATGGGAAAGTAATGGTTTTGTTAAAATAAAATAGCATTACTCTACTTTTCTCCAATAACTAAAATGGAAAATGTAATTGCTTTTTTATATATATGATCGTGATCTGGAGCGGAACCAAGGAATTACTTTGGGGTGCCGATGGTGTAAATATTTGATGTTATTATAATTATTTTTACTGTAAATCTAACTGAATTTAAATATTTTATCTCTTTATTCTGTCTCTTTCCTATTTAATTAGGGGATATGAAAGGGGATAGATAAAGGTACAAAAGATTTGATTCCAATGTCACTCGTGTTTTTAAAAATCAGACTAGATTGGTTGGTCCGATCGTGACTCGGGTGTCTGGCCGGTCCAGTTAGTTTAAAAAATCGTTTTAACTGTTGAACCAAAAAGAATTGGATTGAACCAACGACCCGGATGAACCGGAACGGGTTTCTGAAAACTGGCTGGTTTTTTTTTTTTTTACTTTTTTTTTCAATTTTTTTATTACTTTTTCATATTTTTAAATTTGTTTTTTAAGAGTTTTTTTTCACATTTATATTTCAAAAGTCATAACTTTTTACTTGTTCGTCTAATTTAGATGCATTTTATATCAATTTCACATAGCTTTTTAAGATCTATGTGATGAAAAATGAACGAATGAAGTTAGACCAATTGATTTTCAATAAAAATAATAATTATTTTCATAGTTATGAGTATTTTTTAAAAAAATAATAATAATAAATTTTTTAAATAAGGATTAAACTCTAATTTTTTCCCTTAAATATCTGTTACTCTCAAAATAAAGTTATTTTAATTAAATATAATAATAAATATTATCATATGTAGTCAATTTTTATTATTCATATTATTAGATTTATTTATATATATAAATAATTATGTATATAATTATAATGATAATTATTACGTCATCCGATTCAACTACCGATTCAACCAGTTGAACCAATCGAACCATAACCCAAAAATCTTAATAATTCGATTTCCGATACAATTCTTAAAACATTCATCTCACTAGAGAAATTTTCCATCTATACCAACGTATCCTTTTTCTGGCATTTAGAAGATTGGGATTATCAGAAGATGAGAGTTGCAGAATAATTTATGGCCCAATAAGAAAGAGCTAATGTTGGGCTCATGTTATAGTTGAACGACACGACCCACATACTAAAAAGTCTTCTTAAGGCAACAAATACATTTTGTCAAAACTGTCAAAAATAGAAATGGGGCTTAAATAGCAGTTCTTAGGCCCGTTGAAAGTTTAGTTCCACGCTACAAACTTGGAAGGTGTGCTCGATAGGATTGAAAGTGAAAAAGAATAAAATAAATGAAGGTTTTTCTACATTATAAATTTATTATAAAAAAATGTGTATCAATAAGTCACAAATAATATTATTTATAAATTTATAAATTTTGTATATAAAAATTATAAATTTGTTTGTTTGTTTTTATTTATTTAAGCCTAATGTTCATAACACTTAAGTTATGATAATTACCTTAAGTTAATTGTTTAGTAAAAATTTATTGTGTAAATTTAATAATTTAAATCATATTTATTTTATCCCTTAAAAATAAAAATATAAAAAATAAATCAAAAGAAGCTAAATTACAATATTAGTACTAAAATAATATGGGCAAAGTTGATGGCAAGGAAGGTCACAAACTAAACTAAAATATTTATAAGATTAATAACTAATCAAAGACTAAATTAAAATATTTACGAGTTTTAAAAAAAACTAACCAAAGACTTAATTCAAATGTTCACAACATGACAAGATAAAAAAAGCAAATGATCAAATTAAAATATTTACAAAGTAAATAAAAATTAATTATAAAATTTACAAGTTTAAGGTATTATTCTGGTACCTATCTTTTTTTTCTAGGATATTAGTACTCAGGGTGAGTTGTCAAATATTTATTAGTTGTTATTTATATTTAATAGACTCTTAAGCATTTATTGTGAAACCAAAAATTGACAACTCACATTAGATACTAAATTTATCAAGGTACCATAACAACTCTCATAAGTTTAGCTTGTTATGAATATTATGTGTTTTTAAGGTACAACAAAAACTTTAAAACCACATAATTCTTTGAAAAATTAATTATGTGTTCGTTGATATTTTGTTTTTCGGAAACAAATGGACCAAGGGCCGCCAAAAAAAAAAAGAAGAAAAGAAACACTACTCTAAAAGAGCAAGGCGGAATCAGCTTAAATAAGCAAGGATAGCTTGGCGTGAGGTATGTCTTCAAAACCAAACTCTTTGGTCAGACTCCAGTTGGCAAGCTAGTATGCACCACAATTCCCTTCCCTCGAAGGGTGGACAGTAGGTCGGGTTCTTTGGATGATTTTGAGTTAAATTGAGTGTAAAAAAGTCAAATTTACAAAGTATGAATTGGATAGTAAATTGAGATTATTAGTCAACTCAACTCAACTTGTTCAAGTATTTATTTATTTATTATTATTATTTTGAAATATGTTGTTATTTTTTATCGTAGCTTTTAAAATTTTATAGAAGTTTATAATTTTAAAAAATTTTAAATTAAAATTACATTACATTTAGTATTAGAATAAAAGTTCTAAGATTTTTTTTCTAATTCTTTGCAACCCATTATTTTTAAAGTATTAATTTATACTCAAAATTAATTAAAAATTTTTGATAAATACATTGATCTTCTGCTTAAATGGATGAAATTGAAAATATTAAAATATATAGTATATTATATAAAAATTAGAACTCTTGATAAACATATTAATTTATGAACTCAATTGTGTCGCATCTATCTTTATTATTTATTTGTATTGATCATAATTGTAATTATAAAGTTATATGTATATTAAACCTTATATTTTATATTACGTCATTTAAAAAATTATATTATATTATTTTGAATAAATTTTAATTTTGATTTTATTATGTTAATTTTTTTTAAAATTCAAGTTTAACCCATAAGTTAAACTTAACCCAACCCACTCCCTCTAAACATGTCAAGTTGATTCAAGTCGGAAAAAAAATATCTTCAAACCGAACCGATGTCCGCCCTTATCTCCAATTGTATCTGAAACGGATATTCAGTTGAATTTCATGCAAGCCAATATCCTTTTGATCAGGTTATTATCGATGCGTTTGCTGGGAGAATGATTACTCAAAATGGATAAGATGGAAGCCAACTTTCAACAACAACTTGTGCCAGCCCTCCACGTCATCTCAAGAATGATGGCTCAAGGATTAAAAAAAAAAGAGACACATTACAGTAAGGGAAAACAATTCAATATCGACTTGGATGAATCAATTCAGACATTTGACAAGAGTACATAAAATCTGTCATACAAAAAAAATTATAAAATCTAGAAAAATATTCAGAAAGCTTATAAATTTTCTATCCAATATATGACTATTTGATTAATATTAAATTTATTATTTAGGGAGTACAAATTTAAATATTTGGTATTGAAATATTTAAGAGGTTTAATAACAAATAATGTTACTAACTCAAATACACTCATAATAATTGAGAATGTGGATAATTAAAAAAATAAAGCACTTATTTTGATCCTTCAAAGATACATATATCATTAATTATGTCTTTTAATAATAAATATATCAAAATAATCTTTTATTATCAATTTCTGACATTAAATTAATATTTTAATATTAATTTTTGACATCAAATTAGTTTTTTAATGTCATTTTTAAATCAAATTATTTTTCTAAAATGATCAATTTAATGTAATAAATTATTAAAAGATCAAATTAACTTCACTTATATATTTAGAAGACTAAAATGAATATTTACAAGTAAATTCATGTCATAACCATTCGATAAAGCTTTACATTAGCCATCTAACACTAAGTCTTCTCTTTTAGCTAAGCTTAGGGCATGTTATGTAAAAATTAACAAAAAATACAACTGAATAAACAAAATAAGTAAATAGTTTGTGTTTTACAAGAAAACAAGGAAAAACTTCAAGAAATATATTTTAAGGAATCATGATTATAATGAGTAGAATATGATTAAGTAATTGTAAATACCAATAACCCTCGTGTTGTTATAACTCTAGCAAAATCCTTATTTGTATAACCCACCATTGTTATAAGTTATAACTCTAGCAAAAGCCTTATTATGGTGACTCGTTAAGCTGTTGATTATGTCATGCAACAAACATTTAGGATCCAAAATGCAGTATTAGAGGTAAAGAAACTCTTCCATGTCCTTATTCCAATTTCCTACAATTAACACTTATAATAAAGTGAGCTTAGTTTGATTAGTCTTTTTGCCCTGTTTTTCCCCTTGATTTCATGGAGTCTAATCCTTAATTAACATTTAAAAGAGAACACTAACATCAAGCAGAAATATTCTGGTTAGCCTCTCCAATACACGTTACTAATTTCACAAGTACTAATCCGGCTAAGTAAAATGTTTACAACCCAAAGCCAAAGAGCTGTTACAAGGCACAATATTGTACAAGGCTCAAGAGGAGGATGAGAAAGTGTCAATGATGGTTGTGTGAAGAGGGTCACTCAAATGGGTAGCCCAATTGTTAAGAGGGCCTTTACCTGTGGCAGCAGCTTGAACTGCAAAGCCAAGGAAGGCAACCATGGCAAGACGTGCATGCTTGATTTCCGCCAATTGCAGGGTGGCCTTCTTCTCAGGGTCTGTGGCCAAGCCAAGGGGGTCAAAGAACTTGCCCCCTGGGTACAGCCTCTTCTCTGGGTCGAGCTCAGCATTCCTCTGGAACTCAATGTACCCAATCACCAGAACTTCAATCCAAATCAATGTCGAAATTGAGAATGGCAGTGGTTGCCCAAGGTACGATGATCCTTCTACTAGCTCTGCCTGAAACCAAAACTCCATAATTAATTAACAAGAAGGTTGTTTTCTTTGTTTGTTTTGACCTTTAGTAAAAGTGTGATGGAATTCAACCCTAGAATCAAGCAATTCCTAAACAGTGTTTTTTGGAACACAAAATTTGATAATTAATTTGATTTATAAATAAAATTATTTGTTTGAAAAATTATAAAATAAGATCTGTTTTGACTTTGAAATATTTTATATTTTAGTTGAGAAATCTACTCATAATAATTTATTCCTATTAGTTTAATCATTCTAATACCTTCTTGTCATTGTTCTAAACTATAGGAAGAAAGTAAAATTATTAAAATAAAATAAATTCAATACATTTCTAATGAGTTTCAAAAATAAAAATTCATTTCTAAAGTAAATCAAATCAATTACAGTGGAAAGAATTTGATATCACAGAAAGTATGTGTTGCTAAAGAGAGAGTCTTTCGTATTAGTATTACATCGTTCCATTAAAAACATAACATGTAATACTGCATAATTATATAAATCGTTAAATTAAATTTAAAATATTTTAATAAATAAATCAAATTTAACCGTTAAAAAATTACTTAATACTTTTAGAGTATATTAGAACTTTTCTGGGAAATTACTTCTAAGTTTTAACATTATTTAGATAACACCCATTATTTTGCTTTTTCTTTTTTTTTTCTTTTCATCCAAATACAAAAACTAAAAAATTGAAATCAAACTATTTAAAAAAAATTTCAGATAAAATTTTAAAATCTGTTTTTTTTTTAAAAAAAAAACTCAACAATGTTTACAAAACATCTTTCGAACAAAAAGGCAAAAACATAAAACAAAACAAAAAAGGACAGCCAAATTCAGAAATTCTAAAACCGCATGCATTCTAATTTCTACCAACAAACTTGTCAGTTCTCACACAGAACACAACAGAAAACGCACCTTGCCGGCGTCTTGCCACGTAACTCCGGTGAGCCACTCCACGGTGAGTGCGCTCCCTGAACCTCTGCAACCCGAACACTTCGCTGTACGGCTGAAACGGCGTCGACTTCACGGGTACCACAGCGCCCGATCCGAACTCGGCTTCTTCGATGCCTTCTTCTTCGCTCCGAACCCGAATCGCGCATGGACCCGACCCGAATCGTGGTGCGCTTCCCGGAGGCGCGTTCCGATGAAGGAGGATGTGGCGGCGGCCATGGCTTGGTTTGTGCTAACTTGCGCCGGTGGTGGGAAATGGGAGTGTGTGGAATGATGGAGGTGGTGAGAGAATTGGAGATATAGAGCTCGTTTTTTACATGTTATTTGATAAAAAAATTATTTTTAATAATATTAATTATGTTTATTTAAGTTTATTAAAAAAATTATTTATTTAAAAAAATTATTTTTATAATTAAAATAAAAAAATTATTCTTATTAATTTTTAAAAATTCTGTTTATTATAAATTAAAAAAAATTAATTTTGATATTTAATAATTTAAAAAAAAAATTTAAACTTTTTTTTAAAAATTAAAAATTATTTTATATTTATTTACAATCATAAAAATTATTTTTTTAAATGAGAATAATTTTTTTTCTTTTATCGTAAGAGATTTTTTTTAAAATTAAATAAAAATAATTTTTTATTTTAATTATAAAAATAATTATTTTAAATAAATAATTATTTTAATAAATTTAAATAATCACAATTAATATTATTAAAAATAATTTTTATTTAAAAAAATAATTTTTTCATTAAATAATATATAATAAATGAACTCATATTAGATGAGGGAAGTGATATTGAATAATATGTGATTGGAGGTTTGTGGCCGTTGGATTTGGAAGGGTAATCCATCTGACGGTGGAGAAGGTGTTGGGCTTATCCTTATGCCTTATCTCTCTTGTTGTTAATGTGGGCCCCGCATGGTCCCGCTATGGTCCTTGAAGGTAATCGTGCTGTACTCATATAAGGATGATTCTGGTAACTAAAGTTGAGTTCAATAGTTGAAAATTTTCTGTAGTGTTAGGAGTTTAATTGTTTAAACTCGCACATGAGTACTTGTGAGAAAATAACTTTAATATTTCGAACGAGATTATGCTTGCTTTGTGAATTTGCGGTTGTGGTCGGATTCACATTGCGGGTTTGGAAAAATCTAATTCCTTTTCTGTGATTAATTTACTGGTAATCTGGTATTAATCTTCTAATCTATTTAGATTTTGATTTGTTTCAAAATCGTAGTTCAATAACTGGCCCAAAAAAAGAGTAATCAGAAATGTTCTTGTACTAATATTTCCAACGTGTAAAGCACACGATTCATAGAAAAATAATAGGTAGATTATATGTCATTATATGTATAGAACCCAAATGCAAAATGTAGCAAAAACAAAAGTGAATTTTGAAAAATAAATTTAAGGTTAAAATAAAAAATTTCTATAATTTATATTTATTTTTAATTTAATCCTTATACTTTTTTTTTGTATATTAATTCTTGTATTTACAATAGTTTATAAAATAATATTTACTGTTAATTTGGTTATGATACTGTCAGTTTATGAAGACTAAATTAAAAATAAGAAAAAATTATAAGACCAGATTAAAAATTTATAAGAAATAAATCAAAAATAAGAAAAAATTATAACAATTATAAACTGAAAACGTCATAATCAAAACTAATGACATGAATTATTTTATTAATGACTGTTAATATAATAACTGATTTATAAATAAAAAAAATATAAAAATTAAATTAAAAATAAGTGTAGATTATAAAGATTAAAAAATTATTTAAACATAAATTTAATCACTATTCAGTACTTCACTCAAGCAAACAAAGAAAGGGGCTAAAAAAATCAATTTTGAAACTTGTAACGTGTAGTTTGCAAAAATTAAATTAAAATTAATCCCACTTGAAATAGGCCAAACACTGATTACAAAAAAAAAAAATAGGTGAGAAACACCTGATTAAACTATAGGAATAATTATTGTATAAAGTCTGGTCGTATCATCCAAAATTATTTAATTAAGAGTAAATGTTTATTTTAATTTTCTAAAAATATAAAAAAATTATTACATTAATTTTTTATTTATAAATATATTAAATTAATATTTTAAAAATATATCTCAAATTAATTCTTAAAATTTTATCAAATTAATCATCAATAATATTAATTCTTATTGAAAGGTCAATTTATTATAAGTTATAAATAAAAAATAAATGTAATATCGTGTATACTTTAAAGACTAAAAGTGGTGTTTATTGAAAAGCAACAATCATTAATATAAAATCGTTGTCGAACGGCAACTGGTTATGGCAGGTGAAAGCCATTCATCGAGTTGACTCCTGTGGCGGCGGCAAAGTCTCAATAACTTAACCGGATTGTCCGGTTACCTTTTGCAAATTCATTCTCTACTCGGTCTAGTTTGTAGCTTTTCTCTGCCTTTGGTGGCACTATCTACCTTTGATTCTCTGTTTCTGTTTGGTTCTGCTTAGCGTTCAAGGTCCTCAGATTCTTCATCCCTTTGAAAGGTAACCCCTTTTCTTCTATATCTCCTCTTTTCTTTTTCCTTTTTTTTTTCTTTGCTAAGTTTCTTGGCTTGAATTTCTGTTTGGTAGCTGAGAAAATTCAAAGTTTTAGTTTGTTATTGCTTATTTTTTGTGGGTTATGTTTTTGAGAAGTTTAAAAGTAAATAGTGAGTTAGGAGGAGAAAAGAACATAAACTAAGCTAAATGGGTATCTGCTTTTTCCATGCTTTTCATTTTTATTTTTATTTTTCTCATTTGAATATGTTTACTGTGGCTTCAAAGGATGTCAGGGGAAAGGATATATATGCTTCTCTAATATCTGACTTGAGAATTATGTCTCTGCTTGTTTGATGATTAAATCAATATCTGATTCCTGAATTTTGATGGGAAAGTCACCTTAAAGTGTGTGTGTTTGAATTATGCTGTAGCTACAAACTCTTTAAACTTGTGAATTTATATAGGTGGGTTGCTAGGTAGATATGTAACCTTCTGGAGCATCAGTTAACCCTATGGGGTGAATTTACCCAATTTTTAATGGGATCCTGTTTTATGTATTCAGCTAATCTTGCTATTCAACTTCTTCCAGTGTTATCTATCTGTTCGCCCATTTTATTGGGAATTTCCTAATTCCTCTGTTTTTACAGCTTAGGTCGTCTTGGTACAGGAACTTAAACAATGAAGAATACAAAGGGCAAGGGAGCAGTGAGGAATTTAAAAGAAACACTGAAGCCTGTTGATGACCGGTTAGTTTGTGTATCATACACTTACGTGAATTAATATTGGGCGTTTTGAGTTTTCATATAACTGTGTATCTCCTTGTCCACCAAGGTGTTGGTTTTGTGGCGATTTGTTTATATCTAAAATATTATTAGTATCTGATTATACATACTTGGTGGTGCATCCAGATGTTACAGGAATAGTGTAGTGATGGAACATATATGTCTGTTGTTTTCAGAAAGGTTGGAAAGCGAAAGGCTGCTTATAGGCCTGACAAGAGTAGTGAACGAAAGCCTAAGAAGGAGAAGAAGGCCAAGAAAGATCCCAACAAGCCGAAAAGACCACCCAGTGCTTTCTTTGTGTTCCTGTTTGTATCTCTGTCTTTGTTCTTTTCTCTATAGCTCCTTTAGAAAAATTATCCGACTTATCTCCTACTTTGTGATAGTGAGGAGTTCAGAAAGACCTTTAAGGCAGAAAATCCCAATGTGAAGGCCGTATCAGCTGTAAGTTACTGTTAAATTGCTTCATCTTGTATGATAATGTATCGTTTTTTAATAAGCATCTAAGTTGTTTACTTACTGTACTCATTGATTGAAGGTTGGGAAAGCTGGAGGAGAGAAATGGAAATCCTTGACCGATGCTGTAAGCACTGCAATCATGGATACATAATGGCAAATTTTTCATCTTTTTAATTAGATTACTCTTGATTATGTCTTTAGATTCTTTGAAATAGAAATTTAAACAGTAATTTTTTAAGTAGATATAGTTTATCATCTGCAAACAAATGCTGCTTCAATTGAATTCCATTGTATCAATATATCTGTATCTAATGCCCTCGTTATATCAAAGAAGGGATTCATTCTGTTTTTAATTTTGACTCCTCTATTTGGAATGGAAAGGAGAAAGCTCCATATGAAGCCAAGGCTGCAAAAAGGAAAGCTGAGTATGAAAAAATTATGAAGGCTTATAATAAAAAGCAGGTGAGCACCCTGTGCCAGTTGTTCTGTTGTGTGTGGTGCTTTGGTTGTTTTGTTCATATGCTTCACTTTCTATAATGTTGCCAGGCAAGCTCGGCAGAAGATGGAGATGAGGAATCAGACAAGTCCAAATCTGAAGTGCACGATGAAGATGATGAAGCCAGTGGGGAGGTAGTCTTACTTCTTTCCTCTTTATCTTTTATTTTCATTAGGTTATTTAACATATATTCTCTGTACTTTCATGAATTTAGAGCATGATAATATAGGGCTTGGAATATTATATACAATTGCTGCATGGAGTTGCTCTGGTTTCTTTAGTTTCTAGATTTTAATTCTGAAGGGGGAAAATGAGAAAAAAGAAAGTTTTCATCGGGGAGTAAATGTAATATATTTGATTATTAGTGCCATTATTAAACCTTTTTATTCTTGTTTGTATACATATCATATAATTTTGGTTACTAAATATCAAGAGATGTTTGTAAAACAGGAATTTTTGGGCATGGATTGTACTTTGATTTATAGTCTAGGGCCTCTATAATGGTTCAACTTCCCAATAAATTGAGATGCTGGGTTGCATAGTTTAAAAGGGGCATAGAAGCTATTGGTGCTTTATTTATATATTTTGTTACAGAAGGAAAAGAAAAACTGTGGGTTTATTGTTTTGAAGCATAAAGCCTTTCTTTCTTTTTTTTCTTCATCGCTTTTCCTTTTTGTACAGGAGGAGGAGGAGGAGGAGGAAGAGGAAGAGGAGGATGAAGATGATGACTGAGATTGGTGCTCACAACTTGGGTTACGATGTTTCATTGGTAGGGGAGCCCCGAGCCAATTATATATTCTGACTGTGCATACTAGGCTACTTTTGGATGTTTGTGCTGGTAGAAAAGAATCTGTCTTTGTTTTGCTGGCATGATATATTGCCAGCTACTTGAGCTTCCCTTAGTTATTAGTTATTGTACTTGAATTCTCCTTTGTGCATTGTAGCCTTAAATGTGTTGGTTTAAGTAATATAAATTTCTTTTTGACCAATGCATTGGCATATAGTTATATATAGCGAAACCATGTCTACCTGCCATTTACACAAGGAACTTCGTATGAATGAACTTACCCACCCATTTTCATCTCACTGTGGTCGACCAGCAGTGCTTGGAGCAAATATGATCCAGAAGTTGGAATGACTTCTCGATCATATGTTGTCACACTATTAATATTGCTTTAGACTCATGGTTATTTATTACTCGTTTTAACCAAATTGTTAAATTACACGAGTCACAGACTCACAGATTACATGAGATAGCTGGTGCAGGATCTAAATGAAAGACGCTAGATGGTCTACGCTTGCGTATATGGGAACTACTTATTTCCAATTAACCTTCATTTAAAATAATGGAAGCTATAGGTGTAATGTTTTATTCTTGAACTGGTTGCTTTTTAATGATCTTTTCGTGCTACTAATAATGTTAGAAAAAAATTCAATTATTTTGATTTTGATTTTTTTAATTTTTGTAATTGGGTAAACTTGAACCTAATCATACTTTTTTTATCGTTAGATGTGTAGCAGTTGGCATTTGCCAACTGAAGTTTCAGGGGGGGGGGGGAATTGTTGGTTTGAAATGGAGCCGCCCCACTAACCATACTTGTTACGCAATAAAAGAAGAAACTTTCTTACCTACTGAACCGTCATTGAATATATCGATGAAAAAAGACATGAGAAAATACTTAATAACGCAGCTTGTAAGAAATATTTATTCTTTAGTTTAGTTTCGAAAATTAATCAAGTATTTAACTATATTAACCAATAATTTATATACTGTTATTTACGTATCAAGTATCAAAATAAAGATAAATTATTGGTTAACTATATATAAATTATTAGTTAATGTAGTTGAATACTTGGTTAATTTTCAAAACGAATTAAATTGATATTATTTTTCACAAGAAGAACTAAAAAGTCATTCTCCCAAAAACATTTCCTTGTCAGCCATTTTTCTAATTAAATGAAAACAAGTTGATGTATGAATATCTGACCAGTTATTCTTAGATGCTTTACAAGTAAATAGGAGTTGTCAAAGCTCATGTTAAGAAAAAATAAAGATGTTTCACCAAACTAACATTTTCTTCCGTTACCATCCAAACTATTATTTATTAAATGTATTTTACCACAGCATTCATATTATTGAATTTTTTGCTTTTTTCTTTTTCTTCTTCAAGCAGATTAGAGGGAAATTCCAAACAATTTCACCCTTAATCAGACCTATCCACTTCTCTAGATCGAACTTTCAACAGCCATCACCCAAGTAGGTCTTTTTAGCAGTATTGGATCCTGGTTTAGCCAAAACTCTGGCAATCTCCTTCAGTGGAACCATGCTCTTGTAATACATTACATATTATAAGTTATCTAGTTGAAATTACATGGCCAAAAGAAAAGAAAATCTAGTTGAAAGTACAAATTTTATATGCTGAATACATCGCAGTCTGGACTCTGGACAGAATGATTCATGCATATGAACATAGCTAATTAAGATCACCCACCAATAAAACAATAACGAAAATGTTAGAAGAAATATTTTGTGATGCCTTTCAAGGCACATGCAATAAGAAGCAGACTAGATAACTGCCACAATTAAAAAACACCAAAGTCTAAGAATACTATTTAGCTGTGCACCTTCTATCAGATATCGTTTTCAAAAGAAATTAAAAATTACAAAATAAAGAAGAAGTTCATCCATAATTATTAAGATAATCTTGGGCATTATCTGGTCCTATTGAAAAATAGGAAGGTCATTCCGCTGTTGTTGGTTATAACTTATATTGACTTGTACTGGAACAAGCCTACTTGAGGCCTCTTCTCCAATTTCATTTGCCATCTTTAAGAAATAACTATGCCTGCAAAATTAGACCGTTAGAACTTCCTATCATATAAAATTGTTTAAATCAAAGGCCAAAAAGAATTTATATCTACCATCGAGTATCAGCTGTCAATTCAGGATGGAAAGCAGTCCCTAGTATGTTCCCTTGTCTCACAGCAACTATAACTTTACTTTCTTCCTCAGCATTCTCCTGTCATATCCATAACTAATAAGAAACATGGTAATTAATAGGAAAGAAAAATCAACACATTAGTGTAAAGTTGGTCCAATTCCAGTGGCAATTGGCGCTTAGTGTTTGTATGATTGTATCAAAACCACTTGTAGGTGAATTAAGAATTGTTGGATTGGATTATGGTTGGGAACATTATTTACGGGATTAGTAGAAGTATCAATCTCGTCAAGCTAAGAACTGAAGATAACACAGATGTTTAATGAAATCAAATTATTTGACTATTTGTTTTTCAACTGCTAAGTGGTTTTGAAACCGTATGAAATAGTACATTATAACATTGCTATCTAAATCACCCTGCAACAAACACAGATGCCCCTTAAGCAAATACGTTGAATTAAGGGGTATAGATGGCCGCCAGCTTGAGTAATCATGGTTTGTCTTACTAAAATAACACCTCAAGTAAAAGTCAGGTGTAGCTCCTAATCCATTCCCATAAGATTAAGAAATAAAACAATAACGCATATACTACAGGGGGAAGACAGACTAAGCCAAATTCTTCATTAAGGGAACTAAACTTAACATCTGAGAAGCATATCCACAAAAAACATTAAAATGCTGAAGGCAACATAATAATTAGGCTATGTTCCATGTACACCTCTTAACCAGAGAAAATACTTCCAGCAGCACGCTGTGTATACCATACAGGCTAAAGTGAGGCACCCGCCAAGTCATCACTCCAACTGGCCAGGACAGTTTCCTTTTCAAGGAATTCATAGTGCACTTCGGCCCCAAAATTCAAAATTATCATCACCTAGTGCTGATCCTAGAAATATGTGATATTCAGCTACCAGTCTATGATGGCATTCATTTTTTTAATAGTAAAAAACATGGATTAGTCTTAACTTACAATGCCTATGGCTAATCCATGTTAATAAGCACAACTAAACGTAGCAATACAGTATATCAGTAGTTCATTATGTATGTGAAGCCAATATACCAGGTTGGAAATTTAATATCATTCTATGAAAGATAACATTATAGGCTGCTTTCTCAAAATTAGGAAACTGTTCCAAGGAGAATAAGTATGTAAACAAGAAGGAAATTTCTAAAGAGTTAAGGTTCTTTCAATAATAGGGCCCCAAACTAAGATAAAGATTGAAATTTCATATCCTTATAATCATTTATTTTCTATAAATAATTTCCTTTTTCCCTCATTCCTTTCTTCTTTAAGTTTATCCTTCAGAAACTTAGATTTGCACGTATGATACTCTCCATAATCCCCCTGAACCAAAAGAAACTTAGAAACAGGGCCTGTACGTGTCGCAGAGTCACACCCCCCAGCTCTGATATCAATCCTCAAAATATCAATTTCATAAACAGAATTACAGAATTATACAAGTGAAGTTCCCCATTCCTAGTTCAATCTTTATATTGTCTGTTAGCCAGTGAATAACATCATCAAAAGAAAGTTCCAACATGTACTACTAATCTACTATCTATAATGTTAAGCCAGCCAAACTCTTAACTGAGTTTATTTTTCTGACCCTGTCCATTCTGGAGCGTTTTCTTTATTCTATTCATCAGACATCAACATTCTAACAGTTCTGGAACTAGTTACCACTCAACCTATAACTAGAATTAACAAATGATCCACACTTTAACTAAACTAAAATTAAGTCAGGGACATATTTACCATTTAATGACAAATAACATAAAACTTGAGATGATTAATTAGGAGAATCAAGATAATTAAGTTAGAAATTACAAACATTGCAACCTTTGGATCTTACATTCAAAACACTGAAATCTGAAAGCTTTCTCTAGACAAATCTGTCAATTACTAACCTTTTGGTCTTCAATAGAGGAATCTGAACTCAACAATCTGTTAGAAGGGACAGGATAACCAGCCAGCACTTGAACTTCTGGCCCTACTTCAAGAATTGCTGGAGCACGAATAAAAACTCCACGAAATGTTTCAGGGCCGCCTTCCTTGGATGCAAGCTCTGGCACTGAAAGCTCTGCTTCAAAGCTTTGAATCTGAATAAACATGTCTTTTGGTTAAATGTTGCCAAAATTATCAAATTGCATCAAAAGTTTTGTTCCTCAAGCCATGCCCATTATTCTCTTCCCTAATTTTTTGGACATATAGCTCTGTGCATCACATATTATATTTACGTCCATAGAAAAACTCCATGAATCTTATCAGCTATAATGGCAAGAATACTACATGTTTTAGAACAAGAGAAGTTGTTTTGCCAAAATAAATGCTGTAATATAATAATCCTGAACTTTAACCAATTATTTTAGATTTTGGTGCTTAAAGATAATAAGAAACCTGATTCAAGAAGGGAGGACGTAGAAAAGGGGAAGAAGAGAGTACTGAAAAGCTTCATAAGATGACAAGATGTTAAAACTTGATTATTATCCCTTATGGCTGTGAGTCAGTGACTGTAGAGCCCCAATACTTATCAGTAGGCACCATTATGAAAAGTTCATCTGTTAAATGTTAGACCATTCAGAAGGGCCATGCACCTTTATTCTCACAAAAAAAATAAGTACTAACTACTAAGCAGAATTTTTCATGTCCAATGTTCCCAGATGTAGTTAACATAGGCTTCTAGTTATGTTTGTTTAATAGACAATAGGTTAACATGCATAATGCATACATTACCTGGCTGCCAAAGAAATTTCTATTGACAGTACAATCAAGTCCACCAATCAGTTGTTGTCCACCAGTCTTCTGTCCTGAAATAATTTCAGTCAGTCAAATTTTTAAACTATTGTCAGATGCTTAAAGTGAGAAGTAAATTAAGACTAAAATACTTAATATTGCCAAAAACTCAACATCCGGGCATAAAGAGAAAGAAATAAAGAACCCACCTGTAGCTTTATTTGCTAAGAATATAAGTCCTGCACAGGTTCCCCAAACAGGTTTTCCCATATTCACAAACTCTCGCAGGGCAGGAAACTGATAAAAACATTCAACATAAATTATCATACAAGGTCCTCATAATGCTGGAAGCATAAATTGATTCCATGAGTATAAAATTACAATATTTGACTATAAAGTTCCACAGACAGGGCAAAGCTTTACCCAAATTCACCTCATCAACTCACATTATTCAAAACCAACACCACACACAAAACTAGGAAACTTATTCTCTTTTCATCTTTTTCCTCCCTCTCTCTCTTGTTCATATCAACTAGAGAAAACAAAACAAAACGAAACAAAAAGGAAACAACGTGCCAAGAAAATTTGTGAGTCCTTTTTTATTTATTTTATTTTTCACATAATCTAAATAGATAACAAACTATCAACCTAATCAAATGATAAACCTTTTTTCTATTCCCTAAAAAGGAAATCTTCTTCAGTTAGCCAAATCAACTGCTAAAAAGTACGAACCCCATGAAACATACACTTGAAACGGTGCATCCAAATAAATAAATAAAAGTTGGTCCATTTACGCAACTATGTCACCGTAGATACATATACGGCAAGTGGGGTGTCAAATGTCAATCAAATTGCACAAAAAATAGTTGCTGACTATAAAAAACAGAAAAAATGAGAGTTGTTAACTTATTATGGTACCTTTATGTTATGGTCATTTAGAGTGAATTATTAAATATTTATTTATAACTAATTGTAGAATAAATGTAAATACTTGACACCGGTACTAAAAAAAATATGAATAACAGAAGAAAAAAAAAACAGAGACCCACATTCAGAAAAGCAAAACAGAAGATATAAAGAGACAAAAAGAGGCAGAGAGGAGACCAGGTTGTGGTACTCAGCGAGCTTAGCCATGGTGGTGCTCTCTCCTCCAGGGATGATAAGGGAAGTCACATTGTGAAGCTGCTCTGGCTTCCGAATCTCCACCCCTTTCACTCCTAACCTTCTGAGGGCTGCCACACACAACACAGAGAGAAAGAAAAGATTGTAGCTTTCTAAATGAGAGTGAGAGAAGGAAAAAAAAACATGCACTTGCCCGCGATGTGTTCGTTGAAAGATCCCTGTAACGCGAGGACGCCAACGACGGCCATGTTGGTAAGTGGAGGGACTAGGGAGGAAGTGAAACAAAACAGAGTTGGTTATATTATATTATAGGAAATTCCTAACCTTTGTTTTTAAAAGATATTTTAATAATTATAATTAAATATTAATCACTAATTATAAAAAATTATTGGTATTTTTATAATAATAATATTAAAAAAATCTCTTTTAATTATATGTCATGTTTAATTAAAATATAAACAAAATATTTATATTTTAATTAAATAAAATACATAATTAATTATTAATTATAAAAAAATATCAATACTCTTATAAAAAGTAAAAGTAAAAACTAAAGAAACCTCTTATATTATATATTAGAAGAGGAAGAAGGTGGTTCCTCGTTTGGAAAATGGGCAGAGGCCCAGAGGGGTGGTATTGGAAAAATTCTTATATATTCAGTAATTTTTTAATTGTTAAATTTTATTATATAATATTTTAAATTTAATTTAATAACATATATAATTATATAGTATCATGCGTAGAGGTAGAAATAGATCAGATTGCTCAACAAAAGTTTACGGCCTAACCTATTTTTAACCTAGCCTATTTAATAAATAAGTCAAACTTAGGCTTTTTTAAAAGCCTATTTAACTAAATAAGCTTATGCCTAGACCTTGAAAAAAACCTATTAGGCTTAACAAGTCGGCCTATTTATTTATTATAATAATATATAATTAAAATTTTATAATACTTATATCATTTAATAGTTATATATTAATATTATTTATTTATTTTATACACAATATAATAATTTTCTTAAATGTTAGTTATATTTAAAATCTATAAAATTTGAGCATATTAATTGATTTGAAATTCTTTATGCAATATATGCCTTTAAATAGGCTTTCAAGTCGAGCCAGATTTTTAAGTTTTCATAAAAATGTTAAGTCAGACTAAAAAAAGACCTATAATAAATAACAGGTCAGATTAAGGCCAATAATTTTTAAAATAGACCAAACTTATTTAAGATAAAATTTAACCTAACCCAACCTAATTTTAGCCGCGTTACATTTTTAATAGAATAGTACAATACTCATACTGAGGAGTGAGTGACCATAATCTGCCAACCTACGAGAAGAGCCCGTTGTTTGTATGTAGTCTCCACCCGCCAAAACCTAGGTCACGGTCATGCCCAACATCTTTTAAATATGTGAAAAAATGTTTATAAATAAATAGAAATGAAAAAGAAAAAGAATGGGACAATTTTTTGTTTGGTGACAAGTAAAGGGATTTATTTTTATAATTTTTTGTTCCAATAATTACTTTTTGAAACAGAAAAATTATCAGGAAAAATTTATAATTACTCCTTAAACTTTATCACATTTCGTTGTAACAAAAAATGATAGTACAAATAGGTAACTACACTACTACAAATCATGGTGTTAGTGGCGTATATGAGATTTTGAAAAGTAGGTAAAAATTCACCTAGATGATTTCCTCTAGAATATTCACTTCAAAGATTTTTTCAAACAAAAATTACTTATTTTTTGTCCCTAAGTGCCATATAAAATTAAAAGAGAATAAAGTCAAACTCGCAGTCTAGTTCATAAATAACCTAATAAGTTAAATCTTTTAACCTGTTTGTTAAATAAGTCAAACTTAAAAATTTATAAAGAAAATGACAGATTTAATCGGCTAAGAAAAAATAATTCCCAATAAATTTATTTTAAAAATTAACAAAATATTCAATTACATTAATTAATAATTTACATATAATTAACTAATATTTTATTTTTATTTTGATATTTAATACATAATTAACTATATATAAATTATTAATTAATATAATTAAATACTTAATTAATTTTTAAAATAAATTAATAAAAAATTATTTTTTTCAAGCCAACCAAATCGGTCATTTTCTCAAATTTATATATTTATCTTATTGACTTTTGGAACAACTTAATATATAGCCATTTTTAATGAATAATAATATTTTAAAATTTATTTTTTATCTAACCAATTCTAAAAACAAGATTTAAGGCTGGATCATTAATGTGGCTGCCAGCATTGATGAACTACCTCATATGAACAATGAGGACTTTTGGACTAGAGATCTCTTTAATTTAATTTCACTGAAATGGGAATAGTATTGGACTGTGAAGTGAATGTAACACGTATTTACAGTTCACGAATTCCAGCACAAACTGACAATCATATACAAATTCAAAAACTAAGGCATGAATTAGCTTCCACTAAATGGTAATCACCAGTGCTGAGGATAAGACACGAATATAGGATCTGGCTCAATCAGAGGCAACTTTTCAATGTACATAAATAGCCTCTTTATATTCTCCTTGTTGATTGAAGCCAAGTCATCTATCTCACTGCTGCTCATGTAGATCCAGAGGTCACCAGAGTTTACCCTTTTAAGACTGTCCCGACAGAAAGGACAAGATTGAGATCGTGCGTGCCTAAACCAACAGCAAAAACATAATCTTTAGAAGTGCAGAACAAAGATCTAAATGCTATAACAGAAAGCTGATAAACCTGAGCCCAGTCTGAAATTATTATAGTAACATATTTGCCGGTGAATAGAAACAAGAACTATTATTCTTTGAAATTAAAGAGTGTAGTTTCACACAGTTTGGCGACAAGACAATGTCAGCAGAATAGCTTTGCCAACGAATTAATCACATTTGACAATTATCTTTGGAAAAATTCTGAGGCCTAATATTTCTTCCCAGTTAAAAAATCTCATTAAGATGAATTTAGTCGTCTAAAATGGAATAGATGAGAAACTACTTTTACATTTTGACTAATGGTAGATCCTTTCATTAATATTTAGATCAATTCTAGGCCTAAAATAAATACAATCAGTTTGCTTTTATTCTACCTTGCAAACATGTTCTTTGGCATCAACCCATATCTATTAAATTACTTTCTAGATGAGTTTCTATCATTTCATTAAATTGTCTTAGCCTTATTATCATTTTATCATTAGAAGTATTTTCTTCATCACTTTTACAAGTCTGCACAAGGTTTGGGGAGATAATATATGATACACCATACCATGATATAAGTACCAAAACATAGTCACAATTTGCTCACCAGTCTCGGTAGCATTTCATACACATTGAATGGCTGCAATTGGGCAACACAACCTTGTTGTTCATCTCCATGCAAATACCACATTCTTCTTCTCTCTCCATATCAATTTCAGATAGTTTTCCTTTGCTTATCACATCTTTTGGCTTGTACTTTTTGGCGCATATATCTTTTTGTTTCCTGTCTTCCACATCAGTGATTCCTCTGTGGAGTTGTAATAAAGAGGGAAAGATCACACCTGTTATTAAAGAGTGTAAAAGCAATCACATTTGGATTGTGAAGCACTTGTCTAGAGCAAAGTAAAATCCATTAGTGTATCATATGAATACATGGCATGGTTTCAAAATTGACCTTTTTTTTGGTTAAAAGAGGTCTAACTTGGTGTCGGGAAGGGATGGCAGGCTAAAGTGCAAGCAAAGAGACCTGGCATGGACTTGATCCCGAGAACAAACGGTACCCAAAGAGACTTGGTGCCACTTAAGCTAAGGCTCTAGGGCCAAAATTGACCGTTTTATTCAATATGACTATTCACTTACCATAGAACTCCTTCAGACTGGCTCTTCTTTCATAAATGGACATGGTTGTCTTCCCATCCTCATATGCCTGTGACAATCCCAATACTTCATCACAAGCTTGACAATAGAATGGTAGCATTGGTCTTACACAATTTACAGTAGTCCATTCAAAGGTGAAGGAGATAGGAAGTGTATATAGAGTAAAGGGGCAGTGAATGTACCTTGTATATGAGAATTCTAAGCAATCCCAAGGCACCAGCAAGGTGACAATCAGTCCACTGAACCAGAAAAAGGAAAAATTGAGCAGCTGGGCTATAAGACATTCTCATTTGGAAGCAGGCGCCATCATAGTTTCTTGGAAAAGCAGAAGCTCTGTACCAAAAAGTGTTTTGCACAATGAATAGGTTAAAAAATATATAATGAGAACTTCTCATTTTCTGGTTGAGAAAATTTCAATACTGAAACATTGAAGAAAGGAACATTAACTTTTAACAAGTTCGATTCATACCAGATTTTCACAGGCATAAGCACTCAAATTTATAATAGCCACATAAAAGCTTCTTTATAGCAGTAATGAGGATACAACCTGAATTCCCATATCAAGTTATCTCATGTTGATGTGCCACAAATACAAGTCTAATGCAGTAGTGTTCAAACAAAAATTGAGGGCTACAACATCAAAATACAATTAAAATTGAAAGTTTGGAGTGACACTGGCAATTTATACAGCCCTGTACACAAGCATGTATGAGTTTATTTGCTAAATATAAAGTGAAATGTGATGTACCCTTGAATTTTGCATAAAAGCACCTACCACTAACACAAAAAACTTGTAAAAAGGTACACTTTAGTTATCTTGATGGGGTATTCTTTTAAAAAAGAGCAGGCAAAATTGCCATGAACTGGGGCACACCAAGGAAAACACCAAACATTTGCAATGCTCAATCTCCTCGAAAATGACAAAAGCAAAACTTACTTAAAAAAAGGTTGAAACAAAGGCATATAAAGCCATCCAAAGGATTCTGCATTTTAAGCCATAGCAAACATTTATCCAACCAAGATCTCCTTTGCTTCACTCAGAATATGAATGCTTTGTATTCTTCTTGCCTTGGCCCCTCTGCTTTTCTTCCTATTTTTTCTTCTCTAATTAATCCCCCCACTCAGGTGGCGTACCATTCACTGAACTTCTAACATCAGCTTTAGCATTCGGTGAAAATTTTGAAAACAAGAAAAGCAAGCCAAGAAATTCTAAAATGACAAAAACAGAACAAGACAGAGTTCATAACTAAATAACACTCTACGAGGTTTCAACCATGATATCCCACTAATTATCTAAAAAAAAAACACGCAAATAAAGTTCTACACCGAACCCCATAAACACCTCCAACAAAAAAATCTTCCCCAAAATCCCAGAAATTTTTGGAACATCCAAAATCACATAATTCAACTTTATAATGCAAAAAAATAAATAAATTTTTTTTTTTCTGGTTCAGATTGGATAGAGAGAGGGTGGGGGGAATTACAGGGTATTGGCGAAGTGTATGTCAGCTTCAAGAGCTTTGAGGGAATCCTTGAAAGACTTGCGCAGCATCTCTCCTATTCCTCGTTCCACCAAATCCCATTCAAAAACCAATAAATCCTAAGATGAAATTCCCCATCTGAAACTCAACCGATTTCTCGTTTCCCTATGAAAAATAACCTCAGTCAGAGTGAGAAAGAAAAGGCATGGGTGTGGGGTTTTGTCTTGGACTACACGTAACCCTTTATTTATGCATATCTCATCATCTTCTCTGACTTTCACTCTTTTTTATTCGAGTATGTAATCATTTTGGTACTTTATAGATATATGAGTAATGAGTTCTCCATTTATCATTAATTGAATTTTGATATATTATGATGGTAAATTTTTTTTTTATTTAATTATATATTGTTAATTTATTAAAAAAATTTAATTATTATAATAATTATTTCAAAAATTTAATATTTTTAATAATTTTTAATATATAATTAAATAATAGTATAAATTTTTTTTCACTAATATTAAATTAATAAATTATTAATAATTAATAAAATTCGACTTGTACCCACATAAATGCAATTAATATCTTGTATTCACATGTACTTTTGCTTTGATCGGTATTACAGATAAAAGAAAAAAAATACAATAAAAAAATCAACAAAGATATAGAGTTATCATTTATCTTTTTAGATATCATTTAATAAAAAAAATTATTTTTTGTTTTTTGTATAATTTTATTAAAAAAATAAAACATGTGTAAATAAATATTAAATTATTTTATTAATTTTCTTTAATAAATTATATTAAAATATTAAAATAAATAAAGTGAAATTTTGAATTTTTTTAATTCATAAAAAAAGAGAAAAAAGAAATATTGTAAAGTTTATGAAAATGAAACCAAAATAAATTTCTTTTTTTTTCTATCCTTAATTTAATATCAAACAAGAAAAAAATTATTTTTTTTTCTTTTTACTCAATTTATATATATACCAAATATAAGGTCAATAAGTTTCAAATTCTTGTATTATAAGTAAAATTTACCTCATACAAAGCTAAATTTGCCAAATGAACGCACTCTCACTCTTATAAATAAATAAATAACTAAATTTCAAATTTAACATCGGCAGATTTATTTTGGAATTATGAGAATGCCAGTTCCCTTCCCTTCACTTCCTCGAGTCGAGATTCATCCGTGCTTCGGTTCTATTCAAGTGACCGTGACGTAGTTACGTCAGATTGCCACCAGTCGTTCAACTTGGGTATCTTGCTCGCTCCTTGCTCTCTTTTGTCTTTACTTGCTCTTTTCTTTTTCTCTTTTTCATCATCCATTATAATTTTGAGTATATAATATGCAAAAAGATAATGATAAAATGAGTGAAAAGAATAATATATATATATATATATAAAGTTAATAAATTATATATTCAAAAAAAATTTGTTTTTGCAAATGAATCTTATTGAGGTGAGAAATTGAATTTAGGGGATTGACTCCCTACCTTAAACACCACCCCTGATAAGCAGGAAAAGTGCTACAAGGTAAATGACGATTGGCTTGAAAAATAAAATTAATAATTAAAATATGTATAAATTTATATATATATATATATTATTGTTTATGAAAAATTATTTTAATTATTTTTTATTGTATGGTAAGAATATATCATATTGACTTTTATGCTAATCAAAATTAAGTCATGTTCGAATCTGAAATTAAGTTTTTTAAAAAATAATTTTAAGGATTTACCCTTAACATCTACTTTTATGTTTAAAGAAATTAATTAATGTTTACATATGCATGTAAAGTAATGCTTCAATGCCTTGAATTCACAACTACTAAGACATATCAATTATTTTATATACATATATAAATAAGTAAATTATATTTTTTTCATGAATTTTGTAAATATTACATTTGGAATTTAATTTGTAATCTTACTCTTCTTTTCCTTTTAAACTCTATTATGAAAGTATGAATTTGGATTATCTAAAGTACCATATTTTATAAAGTAAAATATAAAATTATAATCTTAATTAAAAAATTAAGAAAACAGATTATCACATATTCATGATTTACTATTTAGATATTTATATTTTATAATATTTTAAATATTTAATTTTCTTATTAATAATTATAATTTTACACTTTATTTCTAAAATACACCTTTTTACTTTAGAGAATACAAATCTGTCCTAAATAACTCTATTAAAAAATTACTCTGTTATCAATTTCAAAAACAAGTGTCGTGGGGGATGATTCCGAAAATGTAGAGGGGATACAGTATTCTCTGGCAATAGTAAGACTTAATTACTTTCCATTTTATCAAACACCAAAAGAAAGATTCATGTAAGTAGTCTCTTAATCATTGAACAAATCCTATGTATTTTTCTACAAATGATGTGTTTGTACCAACGATGTTGGTTAAATATTCATTAGATTATTTTTGCTTTGTTACTCAGTATTATTAATTAAGTTGGAATCTCGTCCATGATTGATTTTAAGGCTCGAGTTCTAGAAGTTTGACCTCAAGTTTAAGTCTTGAATATATAATTGCCGTGGATATTAATCTCAAATATTTTGAAGTGTAGGTCGTATTTTTTATTGAATTTAATTTAAATTTACTGTCAATGTAAAGTTTCTTTACACTGTCATCTAATTATGTAATGACACATTATTAAAAGTGTTAGACTTTTGAAATAGTTGTTATAATAATCAAATTCTTTTAATGAGTTGGTAATACATAATTGGATGACAGTGTAAAAAAACTTTACACTGACAATGGATCAAAATTAAATTCTTTCCTATTACCCTAATTATGACTATAATATACTAATTCATGGAAAAAGAAAAAGAAAACAAAGAATGCTGTATGCCTCCGTGGGTGATGGCGAAACAATGTCATTGTCCATGAACGGCAGCAGCAGCGATTTTCTTACTCGTGGCAGACATGCATACAATGTCATTGTTGGTCAGATTCTAACAAGGGAAGAGAAAATCTTATATACTTTTAGTAATACACCAAGATCATTAAAAACAAATGACAAGGCATAAAATACATTCATGAGTGTATAACAATGAATTTAAAATATTATATAATAAAATTTAGATAATTGAGAATATTATTTTTTTAGTAAATAAATATTTCTCATTAGTGGGGTGTAAATCTAGCCAAGGAATGTTATATTTTTATAATATATTCTCTTAACATTATCCTAATTGCTTAAAATAGAAAATATTAAATAAAAAAATATAAACATTTAATATTTTAAAAATTCGAAAAATATTTAATATTTACTTCTTTAAATAATTAAAATAATTATTAAGTTGATTTATTATGAGAATATAAATTATTCAAATCTAACCACATTTGCTGTTATGACGCTGCTAGCATTTCAATGACTGCAGAAATTGGACTTCACAAGCATCGCTAAATTCATATTACAGATGCTAATACTCGGAGGAAGAGGAGGGGAAGGAGAAAGGAATTACGTAATTCAACAAATTGTACAGCAGAAAAAACAACTATACTGTTCTTTGTTTTTATTATTTTTTTAAAAGATCACAAGATGTATGCACTATTTGAGTACGTGATTAATTTTTGTTTAGATATTGAATTTGTTCTGATTATAAGATATTTTTAGTAAAATTTAAATCTCTACATTGTAAATAAAATCTATCTATATAAAGCTTAATTTGTTAATTGAGTCAGACCTCGCAATTAGAAATAAAATGTTCTAAATAGCATAAACTACCATCAATATAAAGCCAAAATGATTTAGGATTAGATTGAGACTCATAATCTGATTTTTCCACTGATTTTAACGGTTAGCTTCAAATAATGATTATTAATGTGCAAGACCAATTGGGGCCCTCTTTTGGATTATATGAATGCCACACTATATAGAAGTTTAAAACCTTATCTGATATTTCTGGCCGGTAAAATTTGTCCCCTACTCTCATCAAATTACCATTCTAGCAATATGACATATAAGAGGGCGTTTTAGTACATATATTTTCTCTTTCAAAGAAATAAAATGCAGAGTTTTTTTTGTGCCCTAATAAGTCTCTTTTAAATGCTCAAATTATTAGTAAGTAGTACATACCTTTTTTTTAATCATGAGTGTCCATATACCCTTTAAGTATGAGTAGTGGCGTAACTTCAAGTAAAATTTTGGAGGGACATATTAGCTAAATAAATTTTAACATAATTATTGTAAAATAAAAATATTACATGTTCTATATTTTGAATAAGTTACTTCAATAAAAATAACTAAAATAATTAAATTAGAAAGTTGTCTCTCATGTTTAGTTGAATCAATTCTAGAAGTATCACTTTCTAATTTTCTGGAAGATGAAGAAGTTGAAATAATATTATTCTCTTTTATATCATTGGTTTTTCTCGTGAAAAATCATCAATTGTTTTTTGCTTAACCATATTCTTTCTAAAATAAATTTATCACTACTCTCTCACAAATAACCTAAAAATAAAAATTATTTATATTTAATATATGTAATCATAAATTATTTTCTATTGCAGTCTTACTAATATTTAAAAGTTTAAATGTTTCAAATATCAAATCAAATAGACATTAAAATTAAAAAAGAATAAGAAAACTAACCAGGGAATTGAAGCCAGTTTAAAATTTGAGAGATGAATTAAAAGAGAGGAAGAAGGCGAAACAATTGCCAAACTCTAATGCCTTTTTTGCTAATAACTAACTCTAATACTTGTCATATGTGAATGAAATTTGAAACGTAAAGGTTGGGCTGCGTAGGCCTTCAAAGTTGTAATGTTCAAATTTTAAAATAGTTTAGTAAAATTTCCATTTAATCCTAAATATTATTAAAAAAAATTAAATTGGGGGCAACTCCTTCCCCGCCTCTTAAGAGTTTTGTCTTTAAGTATAAGACTAATTTTACTTGGGTTCGAAAATATGATAGTTATGAGTCTTTTATAATAATAACGACTTCAAGAATTAAACTTTTAATCCAATACCAAATATTAGAACCACTTATTACTTCAATCAACCGTTTATTGGTAGTCAGTAATACATACCTATGAGAATATATTAAGATTTTCTCTTAATTAATGTGGTCAAACACTAAAATCTTTCCTTAACATAAACTTTATAATTATATTAGGTGGGAATATGGGTTGGGGAGTTGTAGAAGGTAAGCTCTATCCTTCTTTTGTTTTTTGTTTTGAATGACTGTAAGCTCTATTTTCTAATATGAAGCTACACGGAATATCTAAAGAGACTGTATCTTGCAAGGATATAACATTTATTTTGGAGAGCAAACTCATAATGCTTGCATAGCACGAAGTGTTTATAGACAATATATGCATTTTTACTGAGAAATAGTTGGATGTAAAATCTATCCAATCTCATTCGGACCCATGAGCCAATAATTTTTGGTAAAACCTATAAGCTAGTATGGTGACTTTAATAGCAATATAGCGTATTAGCGTAGTATATGCGGCCTTTGTTGAATCAGCTGCCATCAATTTAAAGAAAGGTATTTTACTTACGTATTTATTTATGCACATTATGTTTATGCTATTGCATACACTTTAAATTATATTAAATTTATTAATATATTTAAATGAATTCACTTAAAATTTTTTATGTAAGACACAATCTCTTCCACATTATTTAGGTTATAGCAAGTAGTGTGAAAAAGCATTTCTCTTTAAAAATGGTTAATGACAGAAACTATGAGCACCCATTGGATTAGTAACCATCCAAGTGCTAAGAGGTGTTGTAATACTTCAATGGAGAAAGATTTGTAGGGGTCCCATTGCTGGCCTGATTTATGATTATAATTTATTCATCATTGGTACAGAATTATATAGGTCATGATTTTCAGAGGTTGCGATTCTATTATATCTAACCATAAAAAACTTGTTGGCTACAGTTACGTAACGAAGCTGACAAGGGATTCATTCATTAATTATTATTTTGCTTTTGGAGGATTTCCTTTCACATTGAAAGTGAACCGATAAATAGGACAATGATTTATTGGATTGTTTAATTATTTATAGCATTTGGAGGGGAGGCTATATCTTATATTCTTTTTTTTTTTGGGGGTAAAACTTAAAAGGCTATATCTTATATTCTACCATCTTTCTTCAATACATTTTTATTTGAAGGTTAATTAATCTTCATGAAGGAATCTAATCCTAATACAAGCTTTCTTGTTGATAATAATTTTGGATTCCTAGCCCAAAGATGATATAATTTTGGATCTATAATTGCAAGTAACTTGGCAAATCAGTTGTTCAAGAAGCTAAAATTTCTTAATCCCATGGATTTCAAAAGGGTTGACCATAAACATTTTAAATTTTAATTTACGGATAGTAAACAACTAATTAAAGTTATCATAATTGAGCAAGTGATAATTTAAACAACTGTTTTTGGAGATAATGACATGCCAACCCCTCATTAATCAGAAATGAGATAAAGGAAGTGCACCAAAGGGTAGCATC
Organism: Styphnolobium japonicum; assembly: GCA_023212625.1. Classification (NCBI taxonomy): domain Eukaryota; kingdom Viridiplantae; phylum Streptophyta; class Magnoliopsida; order Fabales; family Fabaceae; genus Styphnolobium; species Styphnolobium japonicum. Next base: position 12,235,646 of record JALBWW010000007.1, on the reverse strand, counting down.
CAGAGTGGCAGCCTACAAGAGACATACTAGCTAAGTTTGTCTGATGTAAAAGAGGGCGATATTTCTCTTTCTCTTTTCCAATTATGCTATTTGCAGATTAGCAGCTGTGCAATTCTTTTACACATGTATACATATGGCAATATTAAATTCATATTAGACTTTCTTACACTTTAATTAGACTCAATTTTTGTTTTAGTATGACTTAGATTCTCTAAACCTTACACACTGATGTGCAAACATTGTTTTCCCCCTTCTTTCTCTTCCACAACTTTTTATTGTTTTTGCTTTTATACCTTCTGCTGCTCCATAACTTAGATGTTTACTTCTCTACAATAAAGGTTAATAAACAATTGAAGATTTGATTACCTACGTAATTGCAATTTCTACAAGTGATTTAGCAGCAACCAAGAAGCTATCCCTTCACCTGAAGGTATTGCAATTTATTGTTTTATTTTTTTTATTTTTTACTTGATATTACCATTACATGTTCCTTCCTTAAACTTGCAAACAGAAAGCAATTATGAAGTTTACCACCTTGGACTTTGCTAGGTGATAGATATGGGTGGGACAGCAATTGGATAGGTCTTCTCACTGCTGTCCAATTCCTGGCAAGTCAAACCCTATCAGGAAAGTCCATGGCCAGACTTGGCTAGGATTGGGCCAGGTTGACATAAGGGAATAACTCTCATATGGCTTTTTCTTTTTAGGAAAAACAGAAAGGGTGTATTCTTAGGTGGCATCTAAGGTGAACCAACAATTAAATGGTTCATTGATGGACTATTGATTACAAATCGTTAGATTTAATATAAAATAAATGGATGGTTTAGATCAGAGCAAATCAGATACCATTAGTATAGGTTACCTGTAATAAAAAAAATTATAAGTTAGATCCCAATAAAGTTTATTATTTTTTTGTAAAATATTACAAGTTTGTTCCCAATAAAATATTGTTATTTTTTGTTCTTCTTTCTTGTGTGAAAAAGCTCTTATGCCATAGCCATTTTTGAAAAAAAAAAATCATAGATTGTTGAGATTATAGCAGCTCGCAACATTATTTTTGCTGTTGCACAAAAGGAATATTATTTTACACAATTTATTAACATTTTTCAAAATCTTATCTTTGTATTGATTTAAAATTTATGCATTCTATTGAATTAAAAAAAAATTAATCATGTGTATAATTAATTTTAAATTATTATTTATTTCGCTCAAACCATATAGTAAGAAATCTAATTAAACATATTTAAAATGTTAGTTTGCAAAAACATAAATATTAGACCGCTTTTAGGATCAATGAGAGATCTACTTGATTATTTTAATAATTAGTATTTTAAAAATTTTACAATATCGATATTATAGATTAATTTATAACATTAATTTTTTATTATTTTAAATCTCTCAAAATTCAAAAATATATAAATATTAAAAAATATAAAATGTCTCATGAAAATGATTTTCTAAACAATTGTTGTTATATCTTTTGAGAATTATTTTATTTCATATTATTTAATAAAAAAATAAATTTATATTATGGAATAAGTTAATATGTAAGAAATAAAATTTGGTTACATATGAATAAAATACTATAGGTTGGAGCATTAATTTAGTGTGTGTTTTGTTTAGATTTTGTAAACTTAATTTTAGATGAACATGATTTTACAAACTTGATTTTGGTTAAAAGTAGGTTTGTCCTAACGTGATTTATGTTTGGAGACTTATATTTTAAAAGTTATTAGGTTATTAACTATTTAACAATTATTAAGGTTTAAGGGTCTAATTTACAAATACAAAAGTTTTTCTTTTAAAATATGTAAAGGATTAGCAACCTACTATTGCCTGTTATTTTACTGACTCATGGGTGGACCACATGTTATAGTTCTCCACCGTAAAAGCCACCGTATTCTTAAACAGTCAAGTCAAGCCAGACTGGAGGAAAATGTTTAGTGACCACTGAATCAACTGATGAATCAAGTCGATCGCATTCCCTCAGGGTCTTTAACATCTTGGCTTGGCTTTCGAGCTTGGTCACTCTCCCAAGAAGAAATTATGGGGAATGACATTTTAATGTATGAAAAAATATATTTTATTTTGATTTATGAATTGAATTAATTAAGTATTAAATTAAATTAATTAATAATTTATTTACAGTTAAATATACATCAAGTATTAAAATAAAAATAAATTATTAATTAATTGTATGTAAATTATTAATTAAATTAATTTAATACTTAATTAATTTAATTTACAAACTAAAATAATATACTTTCTTTCCGAACCACAATAAAATGTCTTTATTTCAAGAAATTATAGGCTTAGGCATAGCCTAGGCTGCTATATGTAACTAATAAATACAAATAGATCAAAGCCATCTAGTATAAAGTGTATTATCATGAATAACGTGTATAAGGTGTATTATAACTATATTATATTATAATTTTTTTTTAAAAAATAGTTTCCGGAGATGGAAGGTTGTTAATTACATTTTAAGATTAGAGTATGAGACAAGCCTTAACAAAGGCTTATATTGACATTTACAAATAACTTAATAATAAAAAATTATGAACAAAAATCAAACTTAAAACTTTTGTATCAATACAATTCAATCCTATCAGTTAAATCAATCATCAATCATTATCTATATATTTTTTTAAGGGGATCATTAGCTATATTATGATTTGTTATTCACATAATTTCAGCGATTTTAGCCAACCACAAAAAATGAGAAATGATTTTTGTTGTTCAGACTAATTGGGTCAAACTGCTTGCGCCTACTTCCTCAAATGAGGCCCATATATTTGTTTTCTAGTACTGATTAGGCCCATAACTTCAACGTGGCTTGTTGGGTCAGTGGGTCAATTGCCTCCCCAAAAAAGGGCAAATACTTTTGAACAAGTTTTGGGTTGAGTTCAGAACAAAGCTACACGGTGGGAGGTGGGTATAAATTATGAAATTAAAAGGTTTAAATAAACTAACACTCATTTTTAATTTAATTTATATATATATATATAAATTAGCCTTTGTACTTATAATTATTTATAAAATAGTCTCTATTATTATTTTGATTATAACGCCATAAGTTTATTATTCTTATAACTTTTATTTTTTTTCATTTAGTTCTTATAAATTTTTAATTTAGTCTCTATAATTTTTTTTTATTTTTAATTTAGTTATTATAAATTAATAATGTCATAATAGATTTAATAATAAAAATTATTTTATAAATGATTATTAATATAAAGACTGATTTAAAAAATATATATATAACAACTAAATTAAAAATAAATATAACTAATAACAACCAAAAGTTTATTTAAATCAAATTAACATCAGCCTCTAACATTGCTCTTATACAGGTAGTGAGCAAACAGGGAAGCATCAAACCTCCCATTATCATTTTCCTTCATCTTTGAAATCGGAATGCGTAGAATAGCAGAGGGTTTGAAGGTAGGGAGGCCTGGTTTTCCTAATCTTCCTCGAAGAATTGAAGGCACTTGAAGGGAATAAAAGCTGCAAGCTGCATGACATTGAAAACTTGCAGTAGGATTCTTATGGTTGAATTGTGAAAAGTTGCAGACTAGCAGACGTTCTTTGCTTCTTTGTCTATGGCAGCTCCAATTGACACTATACCAATATCCAGTGTCCAGCGCTGATTTTTCTTTTTGGGGTCATTTGATACCTTCACGTAGCCCTAACAAAACCAAAATTATATATTGGGATGACAGTATTCATATTTTATGGGTATCAATACATTCATGAATTATAAAATATTTATTAGTTATTGGTTTTTTAATAAATGTGTGGGGATCTACTATAGAAATTTTTTTAAATATACTGAGTATTAGACAATACCATTAAACATATACCACATCAATTTTATAATTAAGCCTCATTACTTTGACTTTAACAGTTACATTTGATTTTTTATCGAAGGTATAGCTGAATGGATAATTTAATTGAGTTCTTCAGGTTGTGAGATGTCATGAATATTGGAGATATATTAAAAATTGCAGCTAATATGGTTGCTTGCTAGGTTTTGGGTTGCATCATGCATGAACATAGTATAAAGCGTTGTTTCTTTTTTTTTCTTTTTCTTTTTTGGCACAAGACGTTTCATATTGGCAACAAGGCTTTCGATATTGATAGGCTCATAAGTCAAATTTGTCACATACACAAAATCAATTTTTCTTAAGTCAAACAGGCAGTTTTTCCTTTTAAAATATATAAAAGTAAACTTACATGTTAAAATCAATTTTTTACTAATTATATTTTTACCTAAATTTAGAAAAGAATTAAAAAAATGCAGAGTGAGTAGGGCTCATGGTTGGGTTAGGCTTAACCCGATCCCGACTCAAGATTTTGATCAGACTAATTTGTTAGGCTTAAACTCGACTTTAGACTCAAATAAATTCGGTCATGGTCAGTCTTATAAGTACTCAACTGGAATAGAAATCGGGTCTATGTTTAACAAAATTTGGAGAGTTTGTGATTATATAAATGATATGTTGTATTATGTTCATATGTATTTAAAAACTTACATTGTATGTTAATAATTTCATAATTATTAAGTTCTTAATAAATATTAATAATTATAATTTATATTACAAGAAGATATGCTCTAAAAAAAACATTTAAAAGCATTGTGAGAAATTATTTGTCATTAATTATTTTTTAATCAACATAAAAACTGGTCCTTAAAATAGTCAATAAAAAGAAATAACCAAATTTTAAAAAATTATTTAGTACTAAGCTATCATCTCTCATGTTTTAAAATTTTCAAATAAAAAAATATATATTTATATACTTGGAACAGGAATGACTTAAAAAAAACAGCGTGTAAAAATTCATTTGGTCCAATCCTAAAATGGGATGGGAAAATGACATTAATAGTTAACTTGATGAACAATAATGATCATTTGATTTATTTTAAAAATTAATTAAATATTTAATTAATTTAATTAATAATTTATATATAATTAATTAATAATTTATTTTTATTTTAATACTTGATATATAATTAACTGTATGTAAATTATTAATTAAATTAAATAAATAAATAAATCAAATAACTATTACTGTTAATCAATCTTACTCTTAGCATCATTTTTCCAAAGGAAGAATGACTTTAGATGTAGCTTGGATAGATAGTTTGATTTCTTCTAAAAATTAACTAAATATTTAACTATATATAAATTATTAGTTAAATTAGTTAAATATTTAATTAATTTTTGAAAGAAATCAAACTATCTATCTTTATAACTAAACTACACCTAGAGGTCATTCTCCCTTCCTCAAATGGGATTCAACCCTTCGGCTGAGCCGCGCCACGTCTCGTGCACCCGAAGTAGTGAGAGACAATTAGCATTCACCTTTTTATAGACATTAATCATCACATCTGTAATGCACATGACAACGTCTGAATCATTAAATTATTAAAAAAAGAAAAGATTAATATATTGCACAAAATAATTTTATGATAGACATCAAAAGGCTATTTTTTAAAACATATATAATAATAATATGTAATATTCATTCAGTTTATAGGACCCGTATAAATAGAATTTACTTAGTTTAAAAATTATTTAGTCAATATTTAAATTTAAATTATTATATTTTTTAAAATAAAGTGAACATTTTTATTTAAATAGAAATGCATTACCCAAGAGTGTACATTTCATATTTTTAATTTTTTAAAAGAATAAATATTTATTTTGATCTTTTAAAAATATAAATATTGTCAAGGTTAATTCTTTATTTATAAATACATTGATATGATTCTTTAATTTTAGTTTATGTCATCAAATTGGTATTTAAAGTGATTCTTAAAATAACAAAACTGATAGATTTAATCATCATTAAGGACCAATGTGCATGTCAAGTATGTCTTTGTAGAGAACAATGGACATTTGTTCCTTTATAAAATCATAGTGGTTGACCATATATCTACGACCATTTTCATTTCTGTTTCTGGCTCACAATTCTTTTAGCTGCTGGTGTGCTGCATTCTGATATCTCCTTGCACATGGGCTCATGTGACTTCCATTCATCGCTGATACTGAAGCTTTAGTTTCCTTTGATTTCAATGTTTTAACCTGTGTTTGATTCCTTTTTATATTAAATTATGTTATTGTCCTATAATAAATGGTGTCTTGGTGTTCTATTAATATTTTTAATAAGAATATTGGGCATTTATGTAAATAATATTTTTTTATTAGTATATGCTATTAACTTATATTGTTTATGTTCAATTAAATTACTTTTTAATTACTAATTTTTAATTTTAATATTTTACACTTTAAATTGTAAACATGAAAATTAAAAGTGTGAGTAATTTTAGCTTAAAATAATGCTTTCAGTTGAGGATTTTTTAAGTAAATAAAACAATCAGAAGTAAAATAAAAATAAAAATAAATAATTAAAAATATTAATAGATTTAGAACATCATTGGTGCGTATTCATGAATATTTTTATGTGATATACTTAATGAAAATTAAAAGTTTATATATGTATCTGAGTAATTTATTTTTATATTTTTTAATGTTTGATTGTGTGCTAAATTAAATTTTTTATAATATAAAGCAAAATCATCAAATATGTACAATATAAAAATATGTATAAAATACCAAGTTAAAAAGTATATTGTTAAAAGTGTAAAAAAAATGAAATAAAACACATATAATGAAGAAAAATATACTAAATATAAAAATAACGAAAAGAAAGTAACCGTGAAATTCACCCTGAAGGCATATACTAGTAATTAATTAATTAGTTTACTGGATTGTTCATTTTGCAGTGGTGATTGTCAGATGAATGATTATTGTAAAATTTGATCAGAGAAAATGGTATAATTTTGAGGGGGGAATATAATTTTTTTATCTCATAGAGAATTAGAGATCAAAGAATAATTTATTGTTTAAAGAGACTAAATATAAAATGGTATCTATATTAAAAGAAAATTTTAAAAAAATTTAAAGAAGTTTTTGACTTTTGATAAAATTCTAACGTGCTAATCAATGGAGAAAATAAGGGACGTGAACATAATCTCCATTAGACAAAGTCACAGAAATCCAAACATGTAAGTAAGAAGAAACTTTTAATCAACGGGATAATGGTCTGACGTAAATTTTGTTCACTGAAGTTGTTTTTGTCTCTACTTTAATATACTTTCTCCTGCCTCATAAATTCCTGTATAAAAAATAATTGTATGAAATTAGTTCATGTTTTGACCCTGCACTTCGTCCTGATCACAAAATATTTAAACCTTACATTTTTTTTTTGAATATATAAAAGATGTTACAGATCTAAGAAAATGAATGAGAGAAAGGTTGAATTCATGACATGTGTGGTAATGAAGAATGGCTGGTAACATGCATGTGAATTATTAAAGATGTAATTAATTACTTTATTAATAAAAATGATACTTGACTTTAGATGCTATTATTGACTTGTTGAATGTTCGTAACGTGTGAATTATTTATTTATTAGAGATGTAATTTAATTTTTAATAAAAAGGATACGTGACTTTAAATGATGTTGTAGACTTCTTGTTAAATGTTATATAACTTTCTTCTTCTTTTGTGTATAATAAGGGAACTACTGGTATTTATTTATTTTTATGAGTATTGGTAAGAGAAGTTGTCAAGTATTTATTAGTTGTTATTTATATTTAATAAATTTTTAAATATTTATTATAAAATTAAAAATTAATAAATAATTAATAACTCACTTTAAATATTAAACTTATCAAAGTACTATAATAACTCTAATACAATAATGTTATATAACGTTATGAACATATTACCTCCGCTCACGATTAATTTAATAATAAGCTTTTGAAGATCTAACCCATACAAAAAGCTTATACGGAATTTTTTTTTATCAAATATTAAGTATATACAATAAAATCAATTTTTACCAATCAAGTTTAGCTGATCTTTTTATGGATTATATATTTATATGCTTATATATGTTATATCTAAACTTTTTTTTCTTTAAAATTGTTTTTTTCTTCTTCTTATGTTTGATCTATTGTCACTCTGTAAAAAATGTTCTCAGTATTAAATCCATAAAGATAAGCATTATGCGTGAGTCACATGTATATGCCTGCCTGTCATCTGAGGCCTCGTGATTAGTCATAATCTTTCTATAATTGACCCAGACAACTACGTAGCTAGCTAGTTCATGATCATTAATTTGAATTAATTATTTCAATAACTTTCATATATAAATTGTGGCCTAAATAATGGTTGATCTTTTAAATTCACCGATCTCAGCTGCTAAAAATTGACGAGTATAGACTAATTAAGAACAAGTCAGAATAATCAGCCCACAAAGCAGCTTTTCTGCAAGAAAAATCCAAATCCCACCCTGATATATAGCTGGCGTGTTTTGTTCAGTTTCACCATAAATTTGCTTTGTTGTCTTCTCAAAGTAAAAAATATCACAAAACAACTCACAGGAAGATGGCAGGTCCAGAGGTTGCGAATGGAAACGGTTCATTGAAGTTGAAGCCAAGTGAGACCAGGGGGAAGACCATTAATTGCAAAGGTACGTAACTCATAAATTTCAATTCGGATCATCTCACGTTACTTGCAAAAAATGCATGCCAATTTTTCATACTCCTAGTTTGATCTTAATTAGTCATTTATTATCATCATCTGAATGATTGAATGAATGAATGAAGCTGCGGTGGCATATGGTCCTGGACAGCCCTTTGTGGTGGAACAAGTTCTTGTCCACCCTCCTCAGAAAATGGAGGTTCGAATCAAGATCCTCTTCACTTCAATCTGTCACACCGATCTCAGCGCTTGGCAAGGCGAGGTATATATATGTTTGGCTTAGAAAACCATTCAATTTATTTGGAGTCAATTATAAGTTGTCTCATACTGTTTCTTTTTTGTTGTTTTATTTTTTCCTCCTTTTGTGGGGCACCAAAGAATGAGACACAGCGTGCTTATCCTCGGATTTTTGGCCATGAAGCTTCTGGGTATGACACAAAAATACTTTTGTATGATTGTGACAAATTAACGTTAATTAGAGAGAAAAATATGATGATCGGTCACTTGAAAGTTGAATGTGATGACACGTGTGAGTGTTGAATTTGCAGGATTGTGGAGAGCGTGGGTGAAGGTGTGAGGGACATGAAAGAAGGGGACTTCGTGGTGCCAATATTCAACGGGGAATGTGGTGATTGCAGCTACTGCAAGTGCGAGCAAACCAACATGTGTGAGAGATTTGGTGTAGACGCCATGAAGAAGGTGATGGCAGGAGACGGCGCCACCAGGTTTTCCACCACCGACGGCAAACCCATCTACCATTTCTTGAACACTTCCACTTTCACTGAGTATACGGTGGTGGAGTCAGCATGCGTCGTCAAGCTTCACCCTGGCGATGGCGACCTCATCTCCAACCTCAAAAAGCTTACCTTACTCAGTTGTGGTGTATCCACGGGTAAGTGCAATCCACCAGCTGTGGTCTTTACATAATGGTTCAACACAAAATCTTTACAAATTCTTGCATGTCTGCTTTAATTTTTGAACTTCCTAATAATTTTTTGATTAAACTATTTGTTATATCGAGCGTCTCTACTATTAGGCATCATATATAGCGCAACTTTTCTACTTAATCCATCACAGTAAGACAGGATGCTAACGCGCAACTAACATGAATTTTATTCTATATACTGTAGAGATAAATTCTTGAAAGTAATTTGAGTGGGTCTTTGCCTGTTGTTTTGAAATTTCACATATGGTACTGATGCCTTGATAAGTAATCTTGTAGTAATCTATTCTTAAACTATTTTGCTAAAAAGAAAATATGATCACATAAAATTTTAAATTTTTACGTTTCTAATTTTTATAGGTGTAATATCACCAGAAGAAAAAGTTGTGAAAGTAACCTTTTCACTTATTATAAATTCCAGTCTTTTGTCCCCGGTGGACCTGATCCGATCCCCAAGCGGTCTATTCATGGTTTCATACACATTTTTGTGTGTTTGCCTCTTTGCTTTGCGTGTAGTGTGGGATTGGGTGTTGATTCATTTCTCAATTTTAATACTTGCACATCTCGTGTTATGCCGCTGGTCAGTTTGTCTGCTGCTTTGTAGTTGACACCTGAATTTTGTCCAAGAGTGATGCATTCTAGTTATTTTTTATTTCTTTACCCAATCGAGCAATCTTCCACTCCAGAGATTTAGACACAATTGAATATAATACAAGTCTGCAAAACCAAAGAAATTGACCAGGTAGCTAGTTGAAATTAGACAGTGACTTGTCCATAAATTGCTTAGACAGACAACAAGGGAGGAGAGTCAGGGTTTTTGTTTTCTATTTTTTGGAGGCAAACAGAGAAGAATTTGCAAGATATAGACAGACACATACGTTGGAGAATTCCAATGGAAGTTTGGAATTTGTGTTTGAAAGTTTCTCTTTTGTTTGTTTCCTATCTCTTTTTAATACAATAAGAGGATGGGGTAGGCCAGATACATATACATATACCCTTCTCGTAGTCAACAACTTGAGCCCGTCTGAAAGAAGGATGATAATGTTATTTATATAAAAGTGAGTTCAAAGAAAGTATGCTAAAGATTTCTTTGTAGATTCTTTTATTTGTAAAAAGTGTGAAAAAACTGTTAATTCTTGTAGTTTAGCGTTTCTTAGAAGTTTGGGGAGAAATATAAACATTTGACTTCTACATTTAAGAATTGATTGTGGTCGTTGTTGTTGATCAATTTAGTTTATGATATTAGTTTTTATAAGACATGAGCTTATAAATAATTGGACACACTTCAAATTGTGATATAAATATGGTTTACGGACAAAAAGGTGTGTAAAAAAATAATTTAAATAGATTTTTAATGAACTTTTCACAATTTATTTTGCAAGATACAACAAGTATACTTTAGTTAATTTTTCTTCAACGACTTTATGCACAAGGCCCTCAGTCCTCACACATGATTATTTAACAATAATTTCCTAAAAGAAACCAAGTATAGTTTTTGTCGAATATTATCATGCAATTTTTTTAAAAAACCAAATGAACTAATTTTAAAATAACTCCAATTGATGATTTCTGTATTGTTAAAATAATGGTATTTACATTAAAAATTTTTTTTTACAAACTCTTACATAAAATAACAAGTGATTGCATCCGAGCTTCACTAGCTCCGCTATAATTCAACTTCGGCGGGATCCGTTAAACACATACTGCTACTTGACTGTTTCTGTTTATGTGAAATGTAAATTTTATATAAATATTATTATTATAATTATTAATTGATACTATGTTTTTAGGATTAAAACAATGTGATTGTAATTATTATGCTCTCAGTACGTGTTGATTAAATATTTGACATGTGTTATTTGTGCACTTTTATATACAAGACATTGGCTACATAGTTTATATGGTAGCATTATAATGTAATTCAACCTACATAAGTTTTAACTCAACTTGCTTTAATTTTTTTATAATTTAAATCTTTCACACGTGTATATTTGAAAATAAGGTTTTTTTCATAAAAGTTGGTGTAACGAATGAAATAAATAAAAGTAAACAAATTGTAGAACTTAAATGGGTGTGACAACTATATCTATATGCTTAAATAACAAACCAAATGTATTATTATTATATGTAGGTGTGGGAGCTGCTTGGAACACCGCTAATGTGCAGTCTGGTTCAGCTGTAGCCGTCTTTGGTTTAGGCGCTGTGGGCCTCGCAGTAAGTTTTCACCATTCTTCCCATTTCTTGAAACATTCCTGTGACCTCTGCCTATTGTAATATATAAAAAGTAAACTGTGGAGATTGGGGACCAAAAACTAGGATTGTCACCACTTTGTTGTATATATAGATATATAACAATTTTTTATGTGAGATATAAGTTATAACAATCTTTTGTGTGTGCGATGATTCTAACTTTTACTTTGCCCATAATTATATTTATAATACCTTATTTGGGGATTACTCTAGTAACTATTTTTTTTAGGGTATTGGTATGCATGGCAAGTTGTCAAACTGCCCATAATTATATTTATAATACTTTATTTGGGGATTACTTTAGTATCTATTTTTTTTAGGGTATTGGTATGCAGGGCAAGTTGTCAAACATTCATTAGTTGTTATTTATATTTAATAGACTTTTAAACATTTATTATAAAACTAATAGTTAATAAATTATTGACAATTCACCTTGAATACCAAACACATTAGGATACCATAACAACTTCCTCTTTTCTGCATTGTTTAAATTCATGGTAAGTTTAGATTTAGGTGGTCATATTCTCTGATCCAATTTAACTAAAACCTAATTTTTTAAAAAGAACTGCATTTTAAATTGGCCCAGGTTGCAGAAGGGGCACGAGCCAGAGGTGCATCCAAAATAATAGGCGTGGACATCAACCCTGACAAGTTCATCATAGGTAACTCGCTCTCATTTATTTTTGTTTCCTCTCTGCTCTCTTTTCTTCTTCTTTTAGTTGTAGATTTTGAAAATCAGAAAAAGAAAACCTATTAAAAAAATTTATAAACTTCTTTTGTTAGATTCTAATGAAATATATAATACATTTTCTATGTGCTCAAAGCCGGAGCAAAGGGTATCACTGACTTCGTAAATCCAAGGGATGAAGAAAGGCCAGTATATGAGGTTGGTGTTCTCTGTTGTCTATCTCCTCTCATTTCACAAAAGAATATATCATCTATATATTCATTTTCACCAGAAAAATGGTAAATTTATTGGCAGAGAATCAGGGAAATGACTGGCGGAGGAGTGCACTACAGTTTTGAATGTGCAGGAAACTTGGGTGTTCTAAGGGATGCCTTCTTGTCTGCTCATGAGGTATATTCATGATAGCTGCTTTCTTGGGTCTAGTTCAATTTCATAAATAATATTGTAATATTCTTTCACAAGTGCTTCTCTTTCTCTCTCAAACACATACTCATCACATCACTGAATGAAGTGGTGCTTTTGGTAAAAAAATCCGAGAGGGAAAGGCACATCTATTGCTCAGGCAAACTATAAATTTGTTACCATTGTGGTGCAGGGTTGGGGATTGACTGTTATATTGGGAATTCATCCATCACCAAAAATGCTTCCCATCCACCCAATGGAGCTGTTTAATGGTCGCAGAATGGTAGGATCAGTCTTTGGAGGCTTCAAAGGGAAGACCCAATTGCCCCATTTTGCCAAAGAATGCATGCATGGAGTAATGATTACCACTCTCTTAATTTGCATTGCATCCTAGAATTTGCTCTCCTTTTTTCTTTAATTATTGCTGAAATTAATGAAACCCATGCATGGTCTAATACTTATTTCTTATGGCCTTAACTTTTTAGGTGGTGAAGCTAGATGATTTTATCACTCACGAGCTTCCCTTTGAGGATATAAACAAAGCCTTTGATCTTTTGATCACGGGAAAGTCACTGAGATGTCTTCTACACATCTAATAAAAGATGCCCTTTTGAATGTGCGTGGTCATGAAGATTGTAACATATAGAGTACAAGAAGAATATGTAGTGGTCTAGAAGGGGATAGAGTGCTTCTCAATATGTTTTACACTGCAGTATCTCACTGTGTACGTGGCCAAAATAGAAAAGAAGAATAAGTGGACGTGTGTTCAGGTTTTTTTATCTTCCAACATTCGGTAATGGAGAGGGTGTCATTTCTTTTCTTTATTTCTTTGCCCCCTGAAAATAAACACTGTACTGTAGTTTGTAGAGAAATTGTTAGGTACAATAAATGGGAAAAAGGATCATCTAAAGTGAGTGAAATAACACAATAAGAAGCAAGTGGTTGTGTTAGCAACTTTTGAATGAGCCTCAATTATGACACATTGTAGAAGAAATAGGATGGAGAAAGGGTTGAATCAAGCCTAAGCCCAAGATGCCCAAATTTAAAAGTTTAACAAGAAGTCGATTGAAAGAATGGCTACTAAAGATGCAGCAGAATAAGGCAGCATATTAAAATTCGGAGTTTCCACAGCAATATTACGCAGAACAGGAAAAATGGAGCGAGAAGAAAAACAAGCAAGAAAACTAAGAAATTAACTAACAATTGGATTAAATGTAAGCACAAACAAGCAACAATAAAAGTGGAAAGCACCCAGTACAAGCAAAGCAATAAAACAATAGTTAGTGAAGAAATGGAAGAAAAGCCTTGCACAACGATAGAATGCTAGATTCATAATGTCGTTGTGCTCAACAGCTGAACACATGCAAACGTTGTAATTTATTACCTCATTGATTAACAGCCTTATGTCATTCAAAAATTTCAATAGCAGCAGAAGTACGCAACTTCACCATAAAAGAGTTGTTCTTTCACTCGGGTTTCTGCAATGCATCCTCTGCTGATTTATTTATTTTTTTGGTTACAAAAAGAGGTTTAAAACCTCGTGTGGGAAAGGAGAAGATAAGTTGAAGTTTAGGCAAAGTAGTCAGCGTGTAATTCAAGCCCGAAATCAAGAAGTATCCAAAGATATTTGGTACTACTTTTCAGGTACAGCTTTTAGACTGCTGAAACTGAATTTTACTGGCACTCTTGGACAGTGAAATTTGGGTTCGTGGCTGATGGAAAGGTGTCAGGAACATCCGAACATTGAATTCCTGTTGGATCAGTTTTTAATGAGTTGGTACCCCACCATTAATTGATGTAGATTGCAGCACAACATACTGCAGGTGAGCCGAATCCTATGACTTCTGTGCTTACAACTGTATGACTTTTATGCTTACAACTGTACACAACTGTTCCGGTACAGATGATGCTATATTTACAATTTGCAAAATTATAAACTGAGTAGTGGAGCTAGCACAACTGCTTTTCTAGACTCCCACGTAAAATAATCAAGATAGCTGGAAGGAAACAACTTCATGTTTTTATATTCTTGATTTGAAGATACTACAGTTACCATGAATTCAGACGTAAAAGATAATGTGCATTTGGTGGGTGTATAAATAGCATAACCATTTTTTATATTCTACTATTCAGTTGGGCAAGTAGTACAACATCCCTAGAAAAATTACAGCTAATAATGAATTCAGCAAAAGAATATAGCATTACAGCGTACCTAGCACAAACTTGTGTCCTACAAAATTCACAGCCCCAAAATACAAAAGATTGGCAGCTGGGATATTTTCATCACTGCTGGTAGTTTGGCTAAAGCAATTCCCACAAATAATGGATAGTTCTGCAGGAGCATTAATTCCACAAAAACTTTCAGCAGGAAAAAATGGCTAAAACAATATGAATCCGAAGTTCACTATCATTGATTATTGGCTCTTGGTGTTCTTCTGTTTGGTCCGGTTTTCCTCTGTAATTGTTTGAAACTCTTTCTCACTAGCTGCAATTAGGCGTTTAACGATGTCATATGTGGTAAGCCTGATGCTGCAGAGAGAAACAAGGAAGAGATCAGGTAACTAATGACAATCTACTTCGAAGTGAAATATACATGACCATGATTAGCTCTATTTTTCTTCGCTGTGTATGCTTAGTGGTGTAACATTAGCAATCTTAAATAAACAACTTAGTTTCAAACAGGATTTTATTCACTTATTTTTCAGCGAAGGAAGCCACTGACCATCACAAGTGGGGAGTTAAGTATCAAGAAAAATTGGAATTATCACGAGGCATGGTGATAAAGATTGAAACCATAATAACTCAAAATAGAAGAAGGTCACGGGAACCTGCTGTTCGGTAGGTTCTTTAAAGCATTGGGCACAAATCCCCGATACAAGCCAATAACTCCATCCCGTGCCACAATACCTGCATCGATGAAATTATTAATTTGGTAATAGCATAAACTACAGAAGCATTAAAACTTCAAAAATCCCCATCATTTAATTAAATTCCAATAAATATTAAATTCCAATAAATCAACAACTACCTTGGAATATGCACTGAAAACTAAAGTATTTTAAATTTGTTTAATAACCAAATTGTTAATTTGTAGGTCCCTATTCTTTTTTATAATTTTCAAATAGGTCCCTATAGTTTAAAAACTATAAATGAGTCCCTATAGTTTCAAAAGAGAATTTAAGGGGGTCCTGGATCCAGCCTACTATTAGAGGCTTATAAGGACCCAATGTTTAAAATTGTAGGCACCCATTTATAGTTTTTAAACTATAGGGACTAATTTAAAATTTTTCAAAAAGAACAGGATCTACAGATTAGTTTAACCTTTAAATTTTTATACTGTTGAAACTCATCCACAGAATACTTAAAAGACTGCAAAATCATGAAGCCTGAAATCTAAACACTAGGGTCTGAAATTTTATCTCTTTTAGCCGTATAAAGTTCCTCATAACACAAATGGGATAGTTCACATGTAAGTAGACATTAGAAAATTTCTTGTTAGGAGGTTCATATATATATATATATATATATAATTTGAGGATTGCATTACAAAATCAAATAGAATCTTAAGTTGTCTCAAGATGTATGTTCAAAAGTTTCATTAATGAAATTTTTCTCAGAAGTAGAAACAGAGTTTGATATGGTCAGCTAATGTGGAGTTTGAAGGGCTTAGGTAGGGCACAAACTAATCCATGCTAGTCTTCACTGAACCAAGACACCTAATAACTTCCATAAACCACAAGCAGCCAGACACACTAACTGTATGCCTCAGCAAACAGCTACAAAGTTCCCCTCATATATTATGATACAAGAATTCAAATAACTTCCCAACAAGTGCACCCTCCCAGCATTTGCAAATGTAGCAATACAATTGTCTTATATTGCAACCTCGATAATAAACATATTGAGTCAACCTTTCAGGGTAAAAAGAAAAGAACAGCAACTGTAAATAAAAGCAGACAAATGAACTGGTTGACCTCATCCAGTTAAAGCAACCCTCAATAAGAGTCTCGATTCGTCCCAAATATACATAAGATGTCATTTTACTGAGGACTGATCGACTTTACTTGTTTAATTAAAAAGATAAGTATCCAGTTAAGAATGGAAAGATTCTGAATCACTGTGAGCTAGTGACTGACTGACTGCTGTTGACCAGGATCCTCCACAAAAAGGTTAAAAAGTTGATGAAACCGCTGTGTTTATGTTCATCTGTGAGTGTTAGTGTGCATGCACTTGTTATTTCATAAGTAATTCCACAACTACTTCATTAATGAACATTCCTCACATAAAGGTGGGATGAATTTGCCAAACTAAAAATGGGTATCTATAATACATTCAAATACGGAAATGAGATTTTTTAACATCTAAGAAGACTTTGGGCACAGGCACCAATGGAGATAATTTTGAAGCTGATAAGAAAATTTCATATATAATTATATTGTGGTTACTGATTATTCTTCATCTCTGCGTAAAGGAATATTAAATTCAAGGCACCAATAGAGTGAATTAATTACTCCAGGTCTACAGCTACAAATCCCAACAACCATGGGCCAAAGAATAAGAGCAAGATTTTATAAACACTGTTACAACATGCAAGCCAGATTTTTTGAGTATATTGCCCTGACAAACCTCCGATGTTAAATTATCAATGGAGCTTATATATGTTACTAATCTGCGCACAAATATAAGTGTGCCTGTGACTATCAAATGCTGATGCTAAAAAGAAAACCGGAGCAATCCTCACCCGAAATGGCATCTAATACTGTCTTATAAGGTGTACCCTTCAATTGCATCTGTCTCCGCACAGTGTCCAGAGGATAGCATGTAAGCGTGGCAAGAGATGCCGAAAGCACAGCAGTGAGTAGTGATGTTTCAGTTCTCTTTTGATATTTCTCTGGCAACGACTTCTTTAATCTGTTATCCAAAGAAGGGCAGCATGTTTCAATTTCAATGTCCACGTTCAATCCCCAATTTACTTAAAAGATAAAAGATTACTGAAGAACTCACAAATCAAAAACACAAAAGTTCACTGCAATATAAGGAGCTATTCCAATAAGAGAAGGCCCAAGGCCATAGTAGAATGATGCAAATCCTTCCTCTCTTAGCATGCCCAAGGCAACCTGTAAAAGCCACAATATGATTCATCAACACAAAGGAAGATCTTGTGAAAATACTAAAGCAGGTCAATCATACCTCTGACATGGTTCGATAACCAGGTTCAACAGCTAATCGTAATCTCAAGACATCTAATGGGTAAGTTATCTACATAGATATATAAAAAATTAGACACATATACAGAAATTAATAAAAGAAATGAGCAAGATATAAAAAGATTAATTTACAAAAAAGAAATTGCTCATAAGTGTAACATAAGGTTTAATCCCTGCAATGAAACACAATAACATCAGACAGTAGGTAGGGCCTCATAATGAATTACTTACAAAAGTGGATGTCATGCCAGCAAAAGCACCTGCTGCAAGTCTTCCCACAACAGAGAGCTCACCATTCTTTCCCCTGAATATTTTCTGTAAATCCAGAAGTAGAACTTAGACCTGAACAGGTAATATTTGGTATTAGAACTTCTTGAAAGATAGTTAGGGGCTAACCTTATAAATTTCATAAGCAAAAAGCTGGACGGCACTATAAGGTATGACCCGAATCACCTGGAACATTAAAGAAGAAAAACTAAAACAAATGAAAAGACTAGTCAATATTATAAGGAGATAATAAATACATAAATACCAATAAATTCTTTCCTAATTATAGAGACCTGGGGGAGGTTGCCCTTCCAGTAACCTTTAATGCCTTCTTCCTTCCCTATAACTGTTATGGCCTGTAATTCATGTCCATGTAAGCTTCAAGAAAATTTTATAAAGGAATATTCTGAATACTTCTGATCAGTCATCAGAGAGCCCAATGCATGTAAGATAGGGAAAAAACAAAAGATATGCAAATATAAATCCTTAATAAGAGAAGGTAATTAGTGACCTAAGTAAAACTTATATTGCTCAGTCGACACCCTTTAAACAGAGAATTTACCAATTTCCTTTCAACAAGGGACTTTCATCAGTTGATAATACATGCAATATTTAATAGTGGTCAATGAATAGGCCAGCTAATAGCATAATACTTGCTCATATTGGCGGAATGGAAAAATCAAACAGCTCCTCAGCATACTCTAGATTCCCCAGATTAAAACACAGAAAAATAAAACCATTCAACACACAACAGGTTAGGATGGGTAAGATGGAATGACTGAATACCTCCACAAAACCGATCGCCTTCTTAGCACTTTCTTGCCCAACTCGCACCCCATGAGTCTGCAAATAAATAATGTCATTTCAGAATATCAACCAATTTATACTCAACAATAAATAAGCAGAGAATACCACCCAACACGACTGACAAAAATAAAAACCACGCCAAGACCAGCCTATTTCTACACATCACAATAATAATAATAATAATAATAATAATATCTGATCAGCAACAAGCTTATCTCTTTGCTCTATGACAAGTATATATAAGTATATAGAAAATGAAAAATACACAATGTCATTTCAGAATAACAAGCAATTTAAACTCATCAACACATATGCAGAAAACACAACCAAAATGTAAATGAAACCCACGCCAAGACCACCCTCCTACTTCTACAAATCAAAATGCAATTTTTTTTCTGGTCAGAAAATTTAAAAATAAAATAAAATAAAATAAAATAACTTACCCCTTGGCTAAATTTTAAAGACGCATGACAGTACCCAAAATAAAATTCCATACTATTAAAAAAATAAAATAAAAAATAAGAGTGAAGCACGAAAGAGCACCTGCATGAGGAGCTTGATACGGTCCAGCGGGGCCGTGACGGTCTTAGCGGCGGCTCCGGCGACGGCTCCGGCGAAGAACAGCGCGGCGTCTTTGGGCACGAAAGCGACGATAGCCAGAGGGTGCTTCAGGAGCTGATCCAGCGTGGGCGCGTATTCCTTGTCCACTTTCCTTTCTGTCACCGACACGCATGCGAATTTACAGGCGGCGGTGTTCTTACGGGGCGGTTCGCGGTGGCTGGGCTGAACGACGCCGTCGAAGGAGGTTTTGAGGTGCGGAATGTTGCGCCATGTTACGACGGCTCTCTCCTCCGTCATGACGGTTTTTGAATGGAGATAAGGGTGGTTCCAATTAATGAAATGAAACAATGAAGGATTTATTTATTCGGGTCTGTAAAAGAGTAAATACTGTATGTAACTTGTAGTTTGAAACTTGTAGTATGCGTTGATATTAAAAATAGGATAATTTTTCCATGAGAATGGGACAACATTCTCGTTCTCATTCCTAACACATTTGTTTTACCCAAAAAAGAAAGAGAGTATACTACTCCCATCACACTTGACGTTTTCTCAATTATTTAAAACAAAAAGTATAAAATGAAAAATAAAAATATTTAATATCAAGTAATGTTACATCTTTTTAATATTCTCTTTAATTCCTTAAAAGGTCATGCTAAGGGATGCTTGAGTACATGTTTGCTTGCGTCCCTCGGCCTTTGGTTTAAAAAAGAAAAAAAAAATGAAGTTATGTTCTTTTTAAATTTTCATGAAATCTAATAGTTGGGGTGCGATTATTAAGAGGATATACAATTATTTTTAATTTAATTATTCAATTTTCATCCTTTCAATTTTTATTTTTTATTTTTTTCTAATTTTTTTAATTTCATCCCTTATTTTAAAAAATAATAATTTGTTTATTAAAAGAAAAAATATATTTTTAAACCAATTTTATGTTAATAAAGACTAATTTTGTTCACAAAAGACTTTAAAGATGCACCCCAGATGACTTTGTATATTTAGAAAAATTAATTATCTTAAACGTTAGTCAAAAATTTAAACCCAAACATTTAAAATAAGAAGCAAACATCATTTATCTATTATTATATAAAATATTGTTTATGTAAGTGTGATCAATGCCACTTGTTACTTATACATAAATTTTTTTCACTCTAAATTTATACTCCTTTAATATAGCCTTATTTTTTATATGTCCAAAATTTCTTTAAAAATTTTCAAATCCAATGCAAATATCAACTATATTTGATTTTATTTTGTTTAACTCTAGCTCTTCAAATTTTATATTAATTTAAATATCATTAACTTATTTATGTGATTAATAAAGATTATATATCATAACATATTTATGTTATTAATATTTTAAAAATTAATTAAATATAAATTATACTTATTTACCTATTATAATGAACAAATACTCTAATAAATGTTTAATTTAAAATATTTTTAACCTTAATCAAATATTTCAAATTTTATATTTTTATAGTTATTATCTTTTTTTTCACATCTTGTTAAACACTAGATATATTAAATGTTTTATGATAAAGTTAATTTTTATGAATTTTTTATTTTTATTCTAAGATAATTAAATCAAAAAGTAATTAAATTATTCTTTTTGAAAAATCTAATTTAAAAATTCTTATAAAAATATCAAATAAATAATACAATATAATTCAAAAAAATATGTACACATTTAATATAATAAATATGTGCATCAAACAGATAATGAAACTAGTTAGTAACTAATCCAACCTCTTGAATTATTTTAATATTTTTTTATCTAATTAACTCTCGTAAGAAGTCAGCACATGTGGCACTCGCATCCACATCGATTTGGTTAATATTATACTTAATTATACACATACAACAGACTAGCAAAAAAGTGAAACTAGTGCGTCATTTGAATGATGAGTCGGCTGATGTTGATAGAAATGAGGTTGGGAAATTACAATGAGTTTAGCCAACTAATAATTAAATGAGATAGCCCGCGTTAATAACCCAGCATACTTTTGTGTGTGTCTAGCAATAACCAATTTCAAGTAGATGTTATGTAAGCTGATTCAGTTGATGGATATAGCTAGGTTAAGGAAACATTGAAATGATTTTGAAATATAGGAGATAAAATTAGAACAATAGAAATTAAGTGATAAAATTTAATTTTGAGATAAATCAAGAGATAAAATTAAAATAAATTGAAGTTAAGGCATCATGAGTATAAAATAACCATAGGCATCTTAGATGTTTTATATTAATCTAAAATGTTAATTATGTATGAGTATGTGATATCCTTTTAAATTTATAGAAATCATAGATACATGGCCATGGGGCTTGACCATTTTTTGTAAATTACAAATTTACCTTCTCATTAATTCTGCTCTCTTTTTCATAAATACTCATTTATCCTTATTAATTTTACCTCTCATTTACTTACAAATTAATAACAAATTTGTATACATAAATCAATTTTTTTACTTATTAATATGTTATTCTTATTATTGTTATCAAATAATTATATAATATTATTATTTTTATATCATTAAAAATATAATTTGCATGGTATAAACATAATTAATTATTATTTATTAATTTATAAAAATCAGGAAATGATATATTTATAAATTTAAAGATGAATGTATATGATTGCTAAAAGTAACCAAATAAGGATATCACTCATATTTAAGCATAATGTACATTTCACGCCCAGAAATATAAGATATATAGTCATCTACGATGTTTTGGTATCAAATACTTCCTTAAGAGTAATGCTTACACATACTACTTTTTACACACAAAAACACATCCCCTTTTTATATTACAAAATTTCTCTAAATTTGCGTTGAGTTTTAACACTTTGTTGCAGTAATTCACGCACAATTCAAGAACTCTACATATTAATTATGTTTTTTAAAAAAAAATCTTTAAGACTTGTCAACCTGGCATTTTGGTTTAATTTATTAGTTGTATATTAGCTCAGCTACGGTGAGAAGTAAGGAACTGGGAATCATGTATGAAATCCTGTGTCCGTGAGTTCAGGTTAGGGAGCGTGAGGAATGGTCGATGTTACACCAACTTTATGGTTTTTAAACATTAGTCTGAGGCCCAAAATATGTAGCCTTGGAGTTGGGCTTTTGAGAGAAAACAATATGTGCTCAAAATTTTTAGGATATGAGTTTAGATTGAAGGGGCCAGAAAGCAATCCACACTCCCAAAAAGCTTTAAAAAAGGAGAAGTTTTTAGGTGGTTCGGGAGCAAGAAATTGGCCATCATTGTCACCCATTTTAACTATGATTTTAATATTATAGTTGATATGGTACACATGTAATAGTATAGAGCACGTAAGAATTTCTCTTCAAAAATGTACTAAAATAAGCGGGGCCCGCTCCAAAAAAAAGAAAGTGTACTTTAAAAGTGTGTTTCAAATGTGAAAAGATAGAATTTTATTTGATTTGTAATCAAATTTTGTGTTTATAATGTTAAAAATTAAGAAATAATTTGATTTCAAAATCCCATAGATTTTAATTGTTTAAATTTACAAATCATATAAAATGGTTGGATTTGTTAGGATTTGATTTGAATTTGAATTTAACTATTTAGATTCACTATTTTACTCTTTTTAACTTTTTGATTTTACAATGATACAAGGAAATAAAATAAAATAAAATAAATAAAATCAATTCTTTTTTTAATTAGTTTCAAACATAAGAATTGATTTCCAAATCAATTCAAATCAAATTTTTTATAATGAGTTCCAAATATAAATTTTGATTTTTAAATCAAATAAATTCAATTCAATTTATATTAAATTTTTAATTGGTTTCAAACACAATTTAAAGAAGAATAGGTTTAAGGAACCCAACTAAGAGTAGAGCTGAGTATACGGGTCAAGGCCCGCGAGTTGTCCCGTTTAACCCGTATCTTTAAAGGGTTAAGACCACCTAAATACTCAACCTGCAACTACTTCGGCACGATAAAACTCGATTTGTGTAACCCGTAGGCTAAGCAGTTGGACCAGGTTGACTCGTAACCAAGTCTACTTTATTTTTTTTGTAAAGGCCGAGCAAAGTACCCAGCCCAACCCAATATGCTGACTTGTTGAGAAATTAGGTTAGAAACTTAGAATCATGCACTTCAATTCAGTTGTCACACACTCCTCCTCCCTAGTCCCTCCGTGGTTCCACCCATTTGCATCGCAGGATTCACAGCCCCACATTCCTCCCTCCACCCATCTACATCGCAGCTGGCAGCCACACACGTCACTCCTCAGTCCTCCCTCCACCCATCGGCATCCTCCCACCACCGCAGCCGCACCACACATCCCTCCCTTCACCGTAGTCGCACACACTGCCACAGGCTCACATCACAACACTCTCCTCCACCCACTCACACTTGCACGGTCGCATAACACAAGCCACATCAGTCACATTCCTCCACAGCTCCATCATCACCAGTCCACCTATCTCGCACGTGCACAGCACAGCCACAGGTACTCACTAATGGAGTTTTATTTTGGGATAATTTCATTATTTTGAAGTTAAAACCAATTAGGTAATTATACTTGCTGTTATTATCTGTTTCACAAGTTTTTGTAATGGTTGTGTCATGTGTGGTGTGGTCTGTGTGAATAATGGATCTATTGTTTGAAACTTGATATGGTTATGTGTGGCTTATAGGTTCTGTTTCATTCATAACTTTTTTTTTAAATTTAATAATTTAAATATGCATTTCCTTTCTTGTGAATGAAATTGTGAAATCAAATTTCCTTGATTGTGCATTGCTGCCTTGGATTTCAAACTTGGTAGGATATTAATGATTATGTGTTTCATAGCATTTATGTGTGATTTTGTGTTTCAATGCACTTCAGATGTCATTGATTATGTGTTTCAATGCTTATGTGTTTCATTGTTGTTGATAAATGTTACATTTTTTTATTTTCAATATTGATAATAGCATCTTCTGCTATGAACAAAAGTGTTAATATGAATTCTAATAGTGAACTGCTCATTTTGGATAAACAATATACTCTTAGTGAAGTTGCTGGTGATGAATCTAAATCAAATAAGAGGGCTAGGACTCTTTCATCAAGTGTTTGGAATTATTTTGCTAAAATGGGTGTGGGTAATGATAGAAAAGAGGGAGCACAATGTAAAGCTTGTGAAAAAGATTATGTTTGTGGTAGTAGTAAATATGGAACTTCAACTTTACAACGTCATCTTTCAAAGTGTCAGAAAATGCCTCAATTTTCCAATGTTGATGTTGGTAAGCTTATGATTGATCAGGCATGAAAATTGAGAGCAAGAAAAATTGATCAAAGACTTTTACATGAGATGATATCCATGGCTATCATAGAGCATGACCTTCCTTTATCTTTTGTTGAATATAGAAGGATTAGAGAAATAATGAAGTATTTGAATCTTGATGCTAAGTTAATTTCAAGGCGTGCATCTACCACTAATGTGTTGAACCTGCATTTGAGTGAAAAAAGTAAGTTAAAACAAGTGTTATCCAACATTCCAAGTAGAATATATTTGACTTCTGATGTGTGGACTTCTTGTACTACAGAGGGTTATATTTCACTAACTGCCCATTTTGTGGATGAAAATTTAAAGCTTAATAGCAAAATTCTGTCTTTTGCTCACTTTCCATCTCCACATTCCGAACTTGAATTGGCAAAAATAGTCTTTGGTTTCTTGCAAGAATGGGGGATTGAGAAGAAAAGATTTTCTTTAATTTTGGATAATGTGTCTTGCATAGTAGTCAATCCCGGATAGCGGCGCGTAGCGGCCGACCCCAAAAACGCTATAGCGGGATAGCAGATAGCGGGATGGCCGCTACACCGAAAAAAAATGAAAAAACATATGCAATTATACTATACATCTAGAAATGCTTCTAAATATAAAAGTCATAATTTTAGACTCTAGACACACAATCACCATGAACATAAGGCATAATTAACAAGTCAATAACCACAAAAGTCATCAAGGAGCATAAGATTTAAAAGAAGAAAATGAAAACACAGCTCCAAATACTAATTAAGTTATGCCTCTAAGGCTTAAAGTAACTAAACATTCAAATTCAAAACATAAGTACAAGTTTTTCTTCAATCAGAATCATCATATTCAAGATCTTCTAAGTTCTCTTCCTCCTCATTGTCACTTTCACCACTACTAGACTTGTAGATCTCTTCCTCCTCTTCCGTTTCTACATCATTAGCTTCATTTTCCTCTTCATCATGTATAGGCTCCTTTCCCCTTGAGCTAGAAGGCCTTGAAGTAATTTTCTTCTTCAATCTTGTTTGCTGCCTAGTATGTTTTGTAGGCTCACCAGCCCCAATTATATCAGCTACGGCCCTCAAGTTAAAGTATCATCATCAAAAACCAACTCATCTTCAGCTCCTTCTCCATCTCCACCCAATTCTCCTACTAACCATTCATTACTATCGTCAATGTTATTTAGGAGAATGGGATCAATCACATCTCGGCTATCAAAACGTTCTTTAAGAGCTTGGTTATATTTAACAAAAACCAAGTCTTGCAACTTTTGATGCTCAAGCTTGCTTCTCTTCTTAGAATGAATCTATTACATAATTTATAAACAAAAATGTTAGTTTCACAATCACTAAATGAAACTATGTAAAGGAAAATCATTATACGTCTACTTACATGCTCAAAAATACTCCAATTACGCTCACATCCCGATGAACTACAAGTCAAGCTCAACACTTTAATGGCAAATGTTTGCAAACTTGGAGAGGATGACCCATACATCCTCCACCACTCAGCTGTAATATAATTATAAATTATTTAATTAGCATTAAGTGTCATGTAAGTTGCAACTAAATTTATCAAGAAGTGCGTTTTTTCTTACCAGGAGCCATTGTGGTCCTTTGTCTTACTGCTGCCTTCATTCCAAATATACCTCCAGCTCTCTTATATAGTGCTAACTCAGTTGAAATCTTATCTTCCTCTTCTTCAGTTGCACTTAGTCTCTCAATGGCCTTATAAAGTCCAGCTATCACTTCTTCATCAAATTCAATTCTTGGATTGCTATAGAAGAACTCGGGGTTCAGAAAGTGGCCAGCTGCATGCAATGGATGATGAAGTTGTGATTCCCACCTTCTATCAATGATATCAAAAATATCATTGTACTTATCAACATTTTCATTGAAGGATCTTTGAATAGCTTCCTTAGCCCTATCCATTGCTTCATATATGTAACCCATTGCAGGCTTTTTTTCATTGTCAACAAGCCTAAGAACGTGCACAAGAGGCCCCATAGCTTTAAGAGAATAAACAACTTCGTTCCAAAAAGTAGGCATCAATACAATGTCAGTTGCCCTCTTCCCCTTAGCTTCTTTTGCTATCTTAGAGGTCAACCACTCATCTGAAGTGAACATCTTTCTAAGGTTGTTTTTTTGTTTGTGCAACCTTTGCAATGTAAGGAATGTGGTTGCAAACCTTGTGACTCCATGCCTAACCAATTCCATCTTGTTTGTGTACTTCCTCATTGTATTTAAGGCCAATGAATGGTTGTAGATGAAGCCTACAAGAGCAATGCCTCTTTGTATTGTCCTTTTAACCCGAGGTAGCTTTCCAATGTCTTCCAACATCAAGTCCACACAATGTGCAGACATGGAGTCCAAAAAGATTCTTCCTCTTCGCTTGTAGTAATTTACCGGCCAAGACATAATTGCTTCCATTATCGGACACCACTTGAACAACGTTCTTTTCTCCAATCTCCTCCACAAAGGCATCTAATAACTCAAATATCTTCTCCCCAGTCTTCATATATGCAGAGGCATCAACACTCTTCACAAACATAGTCCCAGATGGAGAATTCACCATGAAATTGATCAAGGTCCTATTCTTCTTATCCGTCCATGCATCTGACATAATCGAACATCCAAAATTCACCCGTTCTTCCTCTTGACCCTTCAACATTTCTTTTGTTAGCTCCAATTCCTTTTTAAGGAGTGGAACTCTCATTTCATGATAACTTGGAACCTTTAGGTGTGGATCATAGTTTCCAATAGCTTCAATCATCAACTTGAAGCTTTTAGTACGCACAACATTAAAAGGAATGGAATTCCTATAAAAACAACGAGCTATGTACTGAACGGTTCTAGCTCTTGCCTCTTTATCACAAGCATCATTTATGCTTGTTTGCCTCTTGGCCTTTCCTAATTTAATAGTTGCTTCTGGATTTCTAAGAAGAAGCAAATCCATAGGGCTTTTAACATTTTTAGCTCTCTTGGCGTGATGTTTGTATCACTTGATGTTGCTAGTTTCTTTCCACTTCGAATGTTTAGAATTTCTTGCACCTCTTCTTCCTCATCATCATTTTCATTCAACTCAGTCATGTATGAATCTTTTTCAGCCTTTTTCTTCTCAAAAGCTTCCTTGATCAACTTCTTAATTTCAAGTGGAATTCTCTTACAAGAATTTACATCTCCTCTAACTCTCATTTGGTGTCTTTTAGCTCTAGTAATCCCACCGGTTGTAACTTTGCCACAAAAATCACAGGTCACACTCTTCCTATTATTGATATCTCTCAAGCTATTCCACTGCCATGCCATATCAATATTTTCTCCGGTTGGTTTTACCAATCCACAACAGGAGGATGATGCTGAGACACTTTGAGTTGATTGAGGATGAGAAGATGATGCCATGGCTGTGAAGGGTAATCAAGGATTCAAAATAGAGAAACAGAGGAGGGAAGCTGTGAAGGGAAGAGGAGCAAACCCAGTAGCACCTCCGTTAAAACAGAGAAGAGATGCAAGGCTGCCAAAATAGAGAAAGTGGCCGGAATGGGGTGGGCCACGCCGGAAATGGATGGGCCTCGCCGGAAATGGGTGTAGGTCGCCGGAAATGGGTGCTGCCCGCCGGAAATGGGTGCTGCGAGGCAGGGACTGGGCTTCGCTCAACACTGATGGAGGCGCGCTGTCTCTGTTTGAGGGACCGTGTGAGGGACTATGTGAGGGCTGTGTTTCAGCCCTAAACAATTAACCAAAACGCGCAAAAACAACCTTCGGGGGCCGCGTTTCACTGTCGCGGCCGCGAAATGGCCGCGAATGGCCGCGAAATCAAGCCGCGACAGCCGCGACGCAAAACCGCTCCGCTACAGGAGCAGCGTCGCGGGATTGGCCCGCTACGCGACGCGACGGCGCTATAGCGCCGCTATCGCGCGCGATTGACAACTCTGGTGTCTTGTAATGACAACATGTAAGAATTGTTAAAAGAAAGACTTCTTTTACAAAGTGATGGTTTGTTAAGTGGTGGAGAATTTTTTTATGTCTAATGTTGTGCTCATATCTTGAACCTTATAGTTCAAGAGGGTTTGAAAGTTACTAGTGGTGCTTTACACAAAATTGGAGAGAGCATCAAGTATGTTAAGGGATAAAGGGGAGAATGAAAGTTTTTAAAACATGTGTTGAACAAATAGGTGGTATTGATACTAGTGTTGGCTTGCGTTTAGATGTCTCCACTAGGTGGAACTCCACTTTTATGATGATTGAAAGTGCACTTGCATATCGGCATGCTTTTAGTACCCTTAGTTTGAATAATAAGAACTATAATTATTACCCATCTAGTGAAGAGTGGACAAGGGGTGAAAAATGTGTCATTTCTTGCGTCCATTTTATGTGATCACTAGTTTAATGTCTGGGTCATCTTACCTAACATCTAATTTATGTTTCATGCAAGTGTGGAAGATTGAATGTTTGGTGATTGCCAATATGGACAATGAGGATAAGGTTGTTAGGGATATAGCAATTAGGATGAAAGTGAAGTTTGACAAATATTGGAGTGATTATAGTATTGTACTTGCACTTGGAACCGTGCTTGATCCCCGCGTGAAGCTCACATTGTTTGAATTTTGTTATTCAAAAGTTAGTCTTGATGCAATAGCTTGCCAAGCAAAGTTGAAAGTTGTGAAACATAAGTTGAATGCTCTTTTTAATGAATATGGCAAAATGTCTTCCGGTGAGATAAATACAAGTGTTTCTCAAGGTTAAGGAAGGCAAGGTCAATCTTCAATGCTTCAATCTCATGCTAGTGGAGGGAGAGAGAAAGGAAAAAATGTGAGCTCATCTACTTGGATATTGAATGTAAGTTTATGTTTTATTGTTTTTCCATGCGCTCATTTTTAATTTTAAATGTATAATTTGATTGTTTACTTTCTCATTGTTTCTTTGTTGTTAACTTTGAAATGAGATAGGAGTTTAAGCAATATAAGAGCCAAAATGTTTCACAAGTTGGCAAGTCTCAATTGGATACTTAGTTGGATGAGCAAAGGCTTGAATTTGATTACTTTGAAGATCTAAATGTCTTACAATATTGGAAGGATCATAAGCATCGATATCCAGATCTTGAATTGATGGCTTGTGATGTGTTGAGTATTCCAATAACAATTGTGGCATCTGAATCAGCTTTTAGTGTTGATGCTCATGTTCTCAATAAGTACCAAAGTTCCCTCCTTCCTGAAAATGTGCAAGCCTTAATATATGTATAAGAAATTAGTTGTTAGGTTTTGATGTGAATGGTAAATACTAAATACTATAATCAAATGAATTTCATTCTATTTAGCTTTTTAAATTCAAAAGTGTTTTTGTTTCCTACTTGTGTTATGTGTTGTACGAAAAGATGAAGATCAAACTGTGGTGCTTGAGACAAAGGTTGAGACAAATTTATCTAAAGATGACTCAAATATCATCATTGAAGATGATGATGAATAATTATTGTTATTGTATTTTGGTGTTTTTGGTGTGGTGCTTGAGACAATTTGTAGTTCAAGATTCTGTTATGTTTTTGGACTTATGGAGTTGACTTATGGAGTTTGGTGTGGTGTGGTGCTTGAGACGATTTGTTGTGTAAGATTATGTTATGTTGTCAGTTGTCATTGTTGATTGTTGTGGTGCTTGAGACATAATTATGTTATGCTACAAGCCTTCAAGTTATATTTTGAACTTTGAGTAAGTTGTATTTTTTATAGTAGTGTCTTGAATCTTGATTAATTGTATTTTTTACATTGAGTATTTAAAAGTTTAAAGTCTCAGCCAAATTGGATTAGCTTTAATAATTTTATATAGGCTGCTTTTATATTGATAGTAGCACAAAATTAAAAAAAAAAAAAGTGGGTTAGGGGGCCAGCCCGTTAGCCCGCGAGCTTAAAGGGTCGGGCCCAGACCACAAAAAATTATTGGTTCATATGTGTGAAGGTCCAGCCTGGTCCGACCCGTATACTCAGCTCTAACTCAGAGATAAGCCCAAATAACAAACCTTAGAACTACAGTTAATGAAAATGAAGACAGTATATGGTTAAAAAAAGTAGAAAGAAAGAAGTGAAGACTCTATCACACCTTACAAATTTTCTATTTGGATTTATAGAAAACATGATTACATAACTAGAAGTACAAGTATAATTGCTCATGAGAAAAGTAAGTAAATTTTCACATATTTATTGTTTTTTATTCATTTTTTCCCATCTAAATTGTTGCATTTTTTTTTAATTAATGATTATCAACCTCAAATTTTATTTTATAAAGTGCACCTTACACTTTTGGGTAAGCAAAATCTACTATTATCTTTTTATTTTATTTTTTGGTAATAAAAAGTTTAGGAGGAAGGGAGGATGTCTCATTCCAAAGTGAAGATATGTCACATGCCTTAGTGATAACTTACATTGATATTTACAGATGAGATGATATTCTGTTGAAGTTGGGATGAATTATTTTTCCTTCTAGCCCATTTTATTTATTTTTATATTAAAAAGTTGTTACTACTTATGACTTATAGGTAAATCTCCATCTGTTCCAACTAGCTGAGCTAAGCCTGTGGTAGCCATTCTGTTTACATAACTTCTAAAATTATTAGTTAATAATGTTGTTAAAATCGAACTGAAAAGTAAATTAGTGAAACTTTTAGTTTAAGTTCACCGTTTAAATTGTTTGGTCGAACTAGATGACCTCATAAAAATAATTTGCATGCAACAATATAAAATATTTAAAACATTTTATGAAATATTGAGTTTTTTAAAAATAAATTTAATGGTCGATCGGTTCAATTGGATGAATCGAATAGTTCAAGTGAATTTTGATTGGTTCAAAGTGGCTTAACTATGAATTTGGTTATAGGACTGAACCATAATCATCTAAGTGTTGTTGGTCCATCCGATCTTATTCTGACAACACTACTTAATACTCAGATATATCAAAATTTTTAATATTTTCTACAAGAATAATTAATTATGCACTTTTTATAAGTATATCTCTTCAGTTGTATTATGTTCTTTGATAGAGGGTTCTTGTGAGAAACCATGACATGCCATCAAAGAAAATGAAAGGCATCTATTAAGTCAGAAATATCTCCTGAAATGAATTCAGCATCACTCACATGATGGGCCCACATTAAATTGTAAGAAAATGTTAAACGTAATAAATTTAATTTTATGAAAATCTTTGATTAGATTATTTAACATTTTATCATCAATTTGTGTTCCAAGATCACCTATCACCTGGATTTTTGGTCACTAAAATCATAATTGGCACAGTTGGTATGGGATTCTGTAATTCATATTCATACCCAAACTAATTTGTAGAATGTGCATAAAATTCTCTCATCATTTTCATCCATTATCTAATTTTAATGTTCTTTCAATTTTATTGCATAAGCATTCACGAAAATGTTATAACCGTTAAACGTTAAAACTCGTTTCACATGAGTTGTATGAGATTAAGCAAACATAAAAGGAATTCTTGCTCATGTGACCTCAAACTCCAAAGAACATTTTTCATTTATTAGAGAACTATGATACAACTCATATTACATGCATGAGATGAAAATCTTGGACACAAAATCAGTTGGAGAGGTCCATATACACAAGCCTGCAACTGCAACCAAATAGATCACAAGCTACTGCTAACTTTTTTAGTTTTCTTTCTGGAGATGACAATTATTGAAATGAACAAATAACAAATCCATCGAATCCGTTTTTGAGTTTGGATGCTGCTATCCTTCATTTCAAAGAGGGACCAAAATAGGCCAATCCTGCAATCCAAATGCCCGCAGTTAATTCCATAGAGTTCTTGTGTGCACGCAAAGGGTTATGTCTGCATGTGCTACTGAACATGAACTTACCTATTAAGCTCCAGAAATTGCATCAGTTGCTGATTTAAGCATCATGTTAGTAACATCAGCATCGTCTGGGAAAAAGAGGTGACCAAATTTTAGATATGAATTATAATTTCAGAATGTATAAATATAGATTTTGACTATTTATGTAACACTAAGATAATATTACACATATTGTACTTACTGAAGGGTGTTCTCTGTACGAAAAAGCAAGCCGCAATAACAATGTAACAGAGGAGGAGAACAAGGCCTTTCATGTAGTGAGAAGTTCCATCCTATAAAAGATATACCGAGGAAGACTTAAATATCATTGAAAGATTGAAACAAGATACCATATCAAACTATGGTGTTTCTACCGGATGAAATGATGGTAAGTATACCTGTAGGGTGAAGGCTGTGGCTATTATTGCCAAAGCAAGAGAACCTGTCTCTAGGAGGTTGAAGTTGAGGTCCATTTTGATACCCAGAATCCAAGCAACAATCACACATAAGGGAACCTGTGTTGTAATTAAATTTGCTTGATGTAAACTTTCATTAATCCAAATACAAAGCTAAACGGAAGCATTCATTCATTTCTTAAAGGTGAATTCTTACCACAAACAAGCCAATTTGAGTTGCAGAACCCAAAGCAACACCCAACGAGATGTCCTGCAGTAATGTCATTAGGTTAGCTTCAAGCAACTTATGTCAAATAAAAAGGAAGTATGGAATTTCATAAAATTATTAAGAGTTCTAACCAGCTTGTTCTTGAAAGCAAAGATGATCGCTCCCGCATGTTCAGCTGCATTGCCAACTATAGGTAGCAAGATTATGCTGAGAAAGCTGACAGATAGACCCCATGAATCTGATGCATCCTGTTTAGATTGACATTTTAATTATCAGTATTATAATAGTCAAAATGGAATTCACTTCTATTTCTTTGACAAAAAGTATAACTTTTAGTTTCATCTCTTAAGCAGATGTCTAATCACATTTTCTTTAAAAAAAATGAAGTCAGTTACCTCGATTGTTTCCACCACATATTCAGACAATAAAGCAATGAATACAGTCATCCCAACCAACCAAGCAAACCCACTCCAGAATCCTATCACTGCTTCTTCTGAATCATTGTCACCATCGTCATCCTCCTGATCAATGCATGATGGTAATTACTAATCAGATATTGGCATAAATTAGAATAACAATTAGCTATCATTTCATAATTAAAGAAAGCATACATCCTGGGCTTCAAATAATTGTCGGTGCGTCCACAGTTGGAAGACAAGGTAAGCAAAATATGCAATAAGCATAACAATGCTAGCAGATCTTGACAACTGCAGAGATGAGTCTGCAGTGAGAGCAGCCGAGGCACCACCATATCTGAACAGCATTGGCAGCAAGTGGCACAACAATGCCAGCAGCAGCATAAGCGAGTTCACATCTGCCTGTCGCTGCAAATTAAATAGCCAAGAGGAATTGCAAAATATTCAATGCTTAACATCAGTCATTATTTCACTATAAAGAAGATAAAGAACTAAGAATATACAATTAATAGATCAAATTTTGAATGAATTGCAAGGCCTTACTCTGTCATATTTTTGTTCTTGTCTAAGGTTTGCAAGACCACCACAGAATAAAGAGGTTCCAAGAACCAAAAGAAGGTTTGAAAGGATGGAACCCAAGAGAGAATACTTGACCACAGCAATTTTGTTGCTGCTAAGGGCAAAAATTGCTATGATGAGCTCTGTAACATTCCCACATGTCGCATTTAAAAGCCCTCCAACTGTAATTCAAAAAATATAAAAGGCTCAGAACAGGTGATTGGTGTGCAATGCGATGACAAAAACCAAAGAAGTGAGATTATGAGCAAAATCTGATGTTCATTCTATGTTCCAAATGAAACACTAACTAGTAATGGACTATGACCTATGTTGCAAGTTACGGGTACGAGTATCCGATGCGATTCGATACGTAAATACATCAATTTTTTTTAAAAATAAAATATGGATAAGGCAATACATATTGAATAAAATAAATTTATATTTATAGGTGTAAATAATAAAATTTAAAATCAGTGAAATTCCTCACCAATTTATTATAATTTAAAGGATGACAAGATTGTAAGAGTAAGCATATGATATAAGAAAAATAAGTGATAAGAACGAGACCTAACTTCATATCTCAAATTTTTCAAGTAGTAATATAAGGGTAATAAGTATTTTAAAAAAATAAGAATACGACAAAAATATAAATATAATAATATTATATGTATATCAATATTAAATACAAATACGATACAAATACGTCACCAATTTTAAAATATATGTGAATCATAGACTATGACATAATGACAAACTCTCAAAAATTTATATATTGTAGTTGTAGGTTGATACACACCTGTGGGACCTGTGTAAAAAGCAACTTGTCTGCGATATTTGAAGTAATAATCACCAAGAGAGCAAATAAAACGAGAATCAGCATTCAACCCAGAAACAAAAAACTTGTTGAATAATGAACGGGCCAAAGATAAACAAGAATGCAAGAAGCTCGTCAGGGTTTCCTTACTCTGTCAGGAAGCTGACACGTTCAGCAAGTGGGGTAAGGCCAAGTAAGCTCAACGCGAAAACCCAAGGCTGTATGCAATAAAAGAGATCGGTCATAACAATCATCATAACATAGCAGCTGCAATTGACAAGAGAACGAATTGCAACCTTCAAGCTATACACTTTTCATGAAAAATATTCGTAATTTCTTCTGAATACATTTGTAATGAAAGTAAATTATATTCATAAACACCACTCCCTCCAAATCACCAAACATTCCTCAATTATCACAAGTCTGAGATAGATACCTTATTTTAAAATAAATTTTCAATGGAAAAATAAATAAATATAGATAATTCTATATTGGGTAGAAATATAATTAAGTTTCTGGCAAATTTGCTCAGAAACCCAGTTTGGTTTTTCTCTCATCTGCCTAAACAGCAACCACTGTTACACGAAAAATATATCATAACCATGCAGTACTCACTCGTCCAAAGCCATAGAATTCGGCAAAGATGGCAAGCGGAATGGCTGGGAACAGAATCGAAAGCTTGGTACCAAGAATAACTTCTTGGAGGTTAACCAGCAAGTTTCTGAGGAACCCAGAGGGAACCTTGGACACAAGAGTGAGGTCAGACTTCTTGCGCAAGGAGGAGGATGACATGTTGTGTGCAGTGCGGCCATGCCTCATCTCTTTGCTCAACCCCTTGACGTTGCCATTCTCCAAGAGCCACGGTTCTTGGTTTCGAGAACCCATTGACATTGTCGAAGGTTGATGCAAATTCTAGAGCTGAACTTGTATAGTACTTGAAGGACAAAGCAACACTTACAATATGACAAAATGTTGTAGTAGATAGCTACATACATATATTGTAAAGAATACACTGTTATAAATAGGTAAGAGACATGAAGAATTTGGAATGTCAGGCATGTAACTTCCAGGAAGGTTCGTCCCTTCATTTCCTAAGTTTTGCATCTCAAACAAATTGCCACTTAGACAAAATGAAGAAAACAATATCTATCTTAAATTGCTAATATATTTATAATATATAATATTTTATGTGGTGATATAAATAAGGAATTTTTATAAGTTAAAATGTTTAGTTTTAAAGAGAATTGATTAAGGGTGTTGATTTATTTAGTTAGAATTTTTGTTTATATTAGTTATGATTTAAATTTAAATTTAAAGTATACTGGTTGATAATAATCGATAATTTTATTATAAATTCTTATTAGAATTAATAATTTATTTAATTTTAAATTAAGAATAAGTTTTTTCCTTAA
Organism: Styphnolobium japonicum; assembly: GCA_023212625.1. Lineage (NCBI taxonomy): Eukaryota > Viridiplantae > Streptophyta > Magnoliopsida > Fabales > Fabaceae > Styphnolobium > Styphnolobium japonicum. The sequence goes on along the minus strand of JALBWW010000007.1, from coordinate 12,199,042 downwards.
TTAAAATTTTTTTTAAAAAAATAATTAAGATAAGATCGAGCGGTTTTAGATGATTGTTAAAATAATAATATAAATAATATTTAAAAATTAAATCTTATCTTTTTATTATAAAATTACTTTTAGGGGAGGGAAACCTACTTCTTTAGAATATTAAGCAATTGATTAAGTAAGCTAAAGATACTAGACGACAAGTATTCACTGAATATTGATTTGACACTGTCATGGATACTGAGACGTACAAGTGTACAACCCAGTACTGTACGGGCATTCTATAATAGGAAGTTGAACCTTCGTGGAAAGTGGAAACTGATCAAGGCCAGTGTGTACAAACTACAAACTAAAATATCTTAGTTAATGAAAAATTACTGTTACTTCTTATTGATATATTGTGGTCTGCATTTGCTGAATAAAAAAGTAATTAAACAGAAAAATCTTCAAAATAAAAATTTCTTCAAATGAAAAATTTATAATGTAGTACAAAATGATATTAATAGTATAAATATATTTTATTATTTATTTATTTAACTGTAAAAAATAGGTGGTAGTGAAAAGAAAAATAATTCCACGGATATTTAAATTTTATTATTTTACACATTGATCCTTATAAGTAAAGTATTGAAATCCACCTAAATTTTTTTTTTTGATCAGTTTATAATTGTATTATTAACATTTTTTCCTTGCATTTTTTATTGTTTCCTAAAAATAGAAAACAATTCTATCAATTTAATAAATATCCAAAAAAAGAAAACAATTTTATATACATATAATTAAAGTAGGTTCATGTAAGCATATAATCTCGCATACTCTCAAATGTTGAGGTAGCCTCGGACAAACAAATAACTTTTCACATTATTTACAAGTTCTACAAGAAGAATAAAAACACATATGTGGCTTCCTATAAACAAATAACCTTTCATATTCTTTACAACTTTTGCAATGAAGAATAAAAATTAAAAACACAATTATCAACTATAGGTGATGCATCATTAAATTATTGTATATCAATTAAATATCTCAAATCAAAATATTAAGGACAAAATACTTTAATAGAATAATATAGTTAAATTCAGATTCTATATATATATATATATATAATAGAAAAACCAAATGCATGTATTAAGAAGAATCTTTAAACCTCTTCAAAAAAAAAGAATCTTTAAACACATACATTAAAATATCTATATCACATATAACTATATAAATAACTTCACATAAATAGTGTGTTTATTATACAAATATGTTCTGTCATAAAATATTAACGCATACAAATACATAAAAATAAATGTAACATTAAACATACATTTAATAAAAAAAAAAGTAATCTATCTATATTTATATATATAACTAAAATATCCTTGAGAAATAATTAATAGTATCATTAAATATATGTTAACTTTTAAAGAAAAAGTATGAAATAATGGAATTAAAAACAATATTAAGGTCAAGTATTGTCAAAACATATAATTAAAATTTAAAAAATTGAATAGTAAAATTTTTAAAAAAAATCTCTTCAACATAAAAAAAATTAATTTACAACATTTCCTTCATTTTGTTTTAATTTAATGGTTTAAAATGGTCCTAATTCAATAGTAGAGACTGATTTTAAGGAAGAAAGACAATAATGAAATCTAAATTTAATGAGGTAAGAGAATATTGAGAATAAGATGAAGAAAGAGAAGATAAAATCTAAATTTAAAGGAAAAAGAGAATTTAAATATGCTCATTAAATTAAAAATAATATTTTAATAATATCAATACTTCAAATTCTGATTTTTTATTTATTTTTAAAATAGATTTAATTTTAATTTATTGTCACTGTAAAGTTTTTTTTACATTCTCATCCAATTATATACTGAAATATCATTTAAACAGTTAGAGTTTCAAGATAATTGTTATGATAGTCAAACTCTTTTAATGATTTAACAATATATCATTAGATGAAAGTGTAAATTTATTTTACACTAACAGTGGATCAAAATTAAACTCTTTAAACATATGTTATGTTTTAATTAGTTGTTGGTGAGTAAGAATTTAATAACCCTAAATTGTTTGATAAAATTATAGATTGGTTCTCGGTTTTAATTTATTACATAATTACTCCTAGTTGTTTATTGGTTTTATACCAAATAATTTAAATTTAAAATATAATATATTTCCAAACTTTGTAAAGTACTACAACTTTTTTATCCTTCTAGAAAAAATATGAAATGATAATATATATATATATAAGAGAAAGGATTCCAAATAATTTCTTAAAATATTCAGATATAAACATTAGATATTATTTTTATATTATCTACATAATTGTATAATAAATTTATTAAAAAAATTACTTGAAAATAAAATTAACCGAACATGCATCGTGTCTGTGTGGTAGTATTTTTAACATATTTAAAAGAAAAAAAATGATGAAAACTTTATTCGAATATGTCCCAACGTATATATTCATTACATAAAGGATTATCTACAATCTCAATCAATTGTTCCTTTCTCTTTTACATATATTTGTTTTTTTATATCATTATATTTTTTTTCTCTAGAAGGATAAAAAAAGTTTGTAGTGTTTCACAAAGTTTAGAAGAAGTGTATTATATTTTAAATTATTTAGTATAAATCCAATAAAATACTAGGATTAATTATTGTAATAAATTAAAACCAACATCCAATCTATAATTTATACATTTTAGGATTATTGAAGTCTTATTAATTTACCAAAAATAAAAAACATAACATATTTCCAAGATAAATAAAAACACAGAACTTGATGTCTTGATGCTATTAAATTATTATTTTTAATTTAATGTGCAGACTTAAATTATCTTTTTTTAATTACATTTAGATTTTATCTTCTCTTTCTTCATTGATGAATAAATTTAAATTCTCTTTCTTCATTGATGAATAAATTTAAATTCTCTTTCTTCATTTTACTCTCAATATTATTTTTTCATTAAATTTAGATTCAATTATTCTCGTTCTTCATTAAAATTAGTGTCTATTATTAAATTAAGACTATTTTGAACCATTAGATTAAAAAAGAGGTGTGAATTGATCCTGACATATATATATATATATATATATATATATATATATATATATAACATTTGTTAACAAGTTCTCTTAGAACATTGCATAAGAAATAAAAATAAAAAGTATTAAATAAAAGATGAAAATTTAATATCTTGAAAATACAAAAAGAAAATTTAATATTTTCTTCATTAATTAATTAGAAAATTTTATTGAGGAATATTAAATATTTCTTATATTATACTTTAAGACAGTGGTTAATATGACTCTATATATTATTATTATTATTATTATATGTAAGTAAAATTCTTTGAAAAACAATTAATAGTATTATTAACTAATGTTAACTTTTAAAGAAAATCCTAGCTTTCTTCTTCTTTGGCCATTATCATCATCAAGACAAGCTTGGTGAATCAATGCGTACTTAATTTAAATAAATTTCACGATCCTAAAATAATAAATGCAAACAAAAAATAATAATAAAATGAAAGGGTTGGGCGGTCACTCTTTTCTCGTCGTCGTGCTTTGGTGCGGACAAGTTTATGGTAAGAATATCATCTTAATAATCTCTCCAACTACTTAAAGATCAAAATATTCAAAATATTAAATACTGTTGAGTTCTAAATGTTTTTATTTTTTTATTTTAAGTAATTAAGGGGATGTTAGGAGAATTTGTTAAGAGGATGAATAATTTAATATCTTCTTAATCAATTAGCTTAATAATCATCCAAATTATTTAATGAATAAAATATTAAATATTTTTTTAATTCCCAAAATATTAAATGTTTTTTATTTTTTATTTAATATGTTCTATTTTAAGTAATTAGAAAGATATATTAAGAGAATATAACATTACTATAGGAGGATTAGGGGTGTTTATGGGCCAAGTTTGACTTGGTCTGACCAATTTTTTGGGCTTGATCATGATCTTAGATTTGAGCAAACCCAGTCATGGTCGAGCTTGTGATTCACCAGGCTAAGACAGGCCAAAACCAAGCTAGGCTGAAGTTTGAAAAAATCTAAATTGTAATATAACTATATATATGATATATTATATTGTGTGATGTATTTTAATACTCATATTGTATGTTAAAAATTTTATGATTATTAAGCTCTTAATAAATATTAATTAAATATATGCATATAAAGGTAATATTTAATTTACGTATTTTGAATTCTTCAAATAAAAAAATAGAGATATTTATATATAGCCAAAGTCATTTAACAAAATCCCAAACCAACCTAATTTTTTTATTAAAGTTAGATCCAACTTAACCCAAATAATTTGGGTCATACCAAATAATTGACAGACTCAACTGGGTTATGAGCACCCCTCAAACGATATATAACATTACTCTTATGGTAAGGTTGCATCTGTACACTTGGTTAGAGAATGCGGTGGATATTATGACTACTTTACGTTACACCGTAAAATTACATGTAGTTATCTTACATGTGCGTTGCATCACTTATATTATATTTAATATTTATAATTTTTATTAAAAATAGATTTTTATATATTTAACTATTATTTTAAATAAGTTAAGTTTATGAAATATTATTTTAATAAAAATTAAAGTAAATATTTATTTTAATCCTCTAAAGATACAAGTATGTCATCATCAATTAGGTTTATTAATGATAAATATATCAAAATGATTATTCAATATTAATTTTTTACATCAAATTAATTATTTAATGTTATTTTTTAATAACATATTAATCTTTTAATGACATATTTTATATCAAAATGAATTTATAAAAGGACCAATTTGATATCAAAAATTATTAAAAGATTAAATTAATGTCACTTGTATCTTTAAATGATTAAAATATATGTTTACTGTAAAAATTATCAAATATATAAATAAAGAGAATGTTGAAAATTAATTTAAATTTTGTTATATGCTACCACTTCTATTTGAATAATTTTTTCTTACCACCTTTTACATTTATTGATAGTGATATTATTAATTGCCTCTCAAAATAATTTTACTATATATAATAATAATAGTAGTAGTAATAATAATATCTCATTTAAAATTATCTTTTCAACGACACTAATTATAAATATTAACATGCAAGCGCCCACATAATTTCCGAGTTAAACGACTAGTTACATATAATCTTTCTACTTCCATTCACTCAATCTTCGTTTCCCCTCAATTTATGCCTACCTTCTTTGTATAATAATTGCAAAATATTAAATCTATTAAAAAAAAACGAAAAGCAGTTTTCAATTTTCCTGATTAAATCTTGCAGAATTCTTGTTAGAATTACTCTTTTCAAGCATGGAAGTTTTTCTTTTTCTTTCTTTCTTTTTTGGTCATAAACTAGCATATAGCCCATGCATGCAAAATATCTGAATTTTCATTTGAAAAATGTGAAATTACTATTTTTTTACGAAAAACTATGTATGGTTAACTACATATAATTTTTATCCTTAAAACTTCAATATCGTATTATTTTTTAAGTAATAAAACATTTAGTCTTTTGTATGAGAAAACATTGTCTCTGTATTATTAGATAATGCGGAACTTGATTTTGATATTTGATTTCTTTTATCATTCAATTCTTTTTCTTAAAATAGTAAATTCTAGTTAGTGAAATAATTATTCTAATCTTTAAAATTTCTTATATCTCATTTTTTTTTTACAAATTTGATCAATAAATATATGTAAAACAATTACAGAAGTGTGCAATTTTTATCTAAAAATTTGTAATTTTTCTGTGTAAAAATTTCTCGTGCAAAATTAATTCACATGAAATGAAATTATTACAATTTTTTTTTACAAAAATTAAACAATTTTTTGTTAAATTTTGTACAATAATTATTTTTAAAAAACCAGATAAATTGTAACTTCTATGCGTGAAAATTATAAAATTCATCCTGCATGCTGAAGCCAGGACCTTTTTGCACATATTTATTTTGGTGCAAAAAGTTTTCCTTGTATCTTAAGTAGCACCTCAGACATGTCATTTTACCTCGTGTTTCTTCTGAAGTACTGAATCGTACTACTCACTTGTGAAACCCCCCCCCCCTCTCTCTCTTCTCTCTCTCTCTCTTTTTTTTTTGTCATGTCCTACCTAGGTCATTCAGGGGCACAGCGAATTGAAGAGAGATTCTCGTTTTAATTAGGTAGGTCTAGACAAGATAGGTGATTGTTTCACATATTAATGAATTGAATTTGAGTCTGACAGAAAACATCTTAAGTGGGATTAGTCCACAATGCTCCTGCTTAAATTTGTCGTCCCTCAAATTCAAACCAACTGGAGTGGTAATTTTCTATTGCTTTATGCAACTTGATAGACAACAACACAAAAATGTTCCGTGAATTATAACATAATCGGTGGTGTTTTCTCCTTTTCACTTACGGCCAGTACAGTACTTTTGTTCTCTTGCAAGTGTTTACTGGCATGAAAATCACCATCTTCTTTGTACCAAGAAAAGAGAAGACATCATCATCCACAGTACTAAACGCTGCAGCAAAGTACACAACAGGGAAAGTAGTAAGAAATTTCCCATAGTGGGGCAAAAAAAAAATGTGTTCTTTATCAACCCTATATATATTACAGATCCCAGTTGCACAAAAAATTGGTGACGAGTTTTGGCAAAGCAACCGATTAGCTGGGTAGTAGTTTTACTTCACAACTCATCCCTTCAGGTTCTGCCCTGCACTTCCTTTTTCGTGTTCTAGTTAAACTCATTAGTGTTTGACTAATTGACTTATAATACATACATACATACATACATACATACATACATACATATATATATATATATATATATATATATATATATATAAGTAGGTAAAAACCACACTGTATTTTAAAACTTGTTTTAAGTTAGGTCGAATTAGTTATCGATTATTTCTTTGGATATGGCCACACGGAGAAAGCCTGTTATGAATTGCATTATTTTAAGGCTGTTAGTTAATCATATAGAAAAGTCCTTGAGTGAAATATATTTTGTTATAAAAGCTTTAAATTTTGAGTTCCAAGTTCCGACTGCTATTGAGATTGTAATATTGTAGTTTTGAGAGTTGTGGTATTGCATTTTGCTATTATGTGTTTTTTTTTTTTACAATCACTATAATTACATAGCAGTTATTATTGAACTACAATTTTCATTTAAAATCTTTATCTTATTAATTTTTTAAAATTAAGGAATGTTATCCCTGCAAGATAAGGAATGTCTGTCTACATGCTTGCTGTATATTTGTCAGTGGAATCAATGTTGGTCCTGATGCATTATTTTTTAAAATGAAAATATATAAATAATGGACTGTTTTTTTATTCCTGCGAGCTAACTCGCTATAATTACTTCTTCAATATCTTCTAAAGATTCAACTACTCGCTCTGCCAACACTGTAGGACATGGCTCAACTGAACTTTCGCTTCTATCTCATGAGTGATCTGTGAACGGATTGTAATTGTGGGACCACATGGTCCACATCCATTTCTCATTTCAATCATGTTGATTCTTCATTCACCATTTCTTATAAGATGTATTTGGAAGTTTTTTTTTAATTATTATTAACATAATTGTTTGCCTTCAAAATGATAATCGAATAGTTACTACCTACAATTAATATGCAATTGATATGCTAAATGTTTAATCATTCTGTACTTTGTTACTTCGTGTGACTGAGAAAATAATTTAGATTAGGTCTTTGTATGAGAACGTTCAACCATTAATCTGTACTTTGTTTTACTCTATTCTCCCATAGAAGTAGAGCAATAAAGTTCCTTCGGATATTTGTGTGCATGTATTCGTCATTTAGTCCAATTTAAATGACTCATTCAAATCTCATTAAACACACACACACACACACATACATAGAGTTGAAGAGAATTAAATAATCATAAACCAAGGGAGAAAAACCTGTAATAGCAAGAAAAAAAACCGTCCATTGCATGATTGTTACTTCAGATTGAATGCATCTGAAAATCTCACCAAACATTGGAATCATAGGAAATTAAATTTATGGTGCCCCATATGCATCGCCAGATAATTGCGCAATAATCGATGTGCTATTATAACCACACCTTCATAATTTTGTTCTGTCGTATACACATATCTCACTGTCATGCAGCCTTGAGGACTCACATGCTAATAGAGACAAACAATTTCAGTGTCCTTTGTTGCTGTCCTTATCAACGTGTGAGAACTCCCTAACTGCTCAAACTCCTCATTCTAGCTCCACTCTTACCACATTATCACTTGCCTCCAAAAACCATCACTTGGTAATGGTTGCAGTCCTATCTCAATCTGCTAGATCACCCTCACCCTTCAGCATACCCAACAGCCACAATGTTTGCACCTGCAGGCATGCCCCCACATGCATATGTTTCTGAACGCCTTCACAACTTCTGCGAAGCTTCCTCTTTCCCCTTCAAACATAACTTGATCCTAACATGTCACATTCGTCAATCTCTACAAGCAACTTGTTTTTTTTTCTTCTTCTGGCATATTCAACAATCCGTATATCGTTTTGTGGCTTATAATGGAAATGCTTATGTATTTAATTAGAAGTACACTGATTTATGGAATAATCTATTCGAGAAGGCATATATGATATATGTGCTCTGATCAATAGAGGGTTTATGAGGATTCCTGGAGACCGGATATAGCAAAGCATTATGAGCGTAGGTAGGTTTATTTTATATATTTTTTGTGAATAAAGAATAGGGGTAATATCTTATTGAATTGAAAAAAGATATTTGCACATCATTAATTTTACATAATTTTTATATCATTAATTTTACATAATTTTTACACTTGATTAATGATGACTAAATTTTTAATTAATAGAGTATATTGTTTGATTAATGAGATTGATAATCGATTACTTATAAGCTGATAATCAATTATAATACTCATTAACTATATGATATACATTATTAATTAAGAATTTACTCATAGTTAACTAATCATAAAAATTTAGTATATGAATATCATTATTTTATTGAATTTGACATCGATTACAGGTTTGACTCATATATATCATTATTGCCATTACTTTTAAAACATAATAACGTTACTTGTTTAGCAATTATAGATATGAAACTTGACATGTCTCGATGCAATAGCTTGTTATTAATCTGTTATGTTGAGAATATAAGATTTATGTCTTGAACCCAATATATCAATTAATTTCCCAATTCAAAAATAAGATACAAACTAAAATTTATTTCACACCGTTTAATGATTCTTTTGTGTGAAAATGCACCATGTGATTAAAAAGGTGGTTTCTAATGTACCTTTTATTTTTTGAGATTTAATTATGTTATATCATTTACTTTTTCGTCATGCATGTGTTATTATCCAAATGGTATATTTCACATTTTTTTAAGTTAACTTGATGTCACTTTCAGGAGTGTATTGTAGAATTCACCAATTAAAAGTTCTTAAGCTATGGATCATGCTGACTCAGTGACTGAGCTAAGACAAAAATAGGGAGCTAGAGTTTTAGCCGAGGGGCACGCATAAAGATAAAGAGAATTCTATCCTAGCCCAACATGTATCCTAACACCCAAATAATTTCATAATAAAAAATATTATATATTTTTAATATTATTTAATATGTAATTTTTTTTATTCGGGTAGCAAAACCATTGTGAGTCAGTGTGACCGTAATAACTGAAGAAGCAGAAAAAGAAAAACAATTTGAAGGGAGCCTCCATGCTTGCTAAACATAATGAAACATGAAAAAGAATTGGATTAATGTGAAGGAAGCAAAGGAAAATATTTATTTTTATTTAAATCAATTTTGTTACACTAATTTTAAAATTTTATATTATATTCTCTCATATTTTAATACCGTCTATCTATTTAACCTCTTAAAAATTCAAAACCACCGCAACTATTAATCATTTGATGGAGAAATCATATGTTACCATGTCTGTGATCGTTTCCTTCACCTTTTAATTCACCGACTGATCAATACGCAGCCTTTTCAAACACAAGAATAACACCTTTGCAATACACGAGTTCTAGAATGAATGAATTTGTTTTAGAAAAAAGAAAATCACAATTTAATTCACCAATATTGAAAAAGATCAGCACTGCTGGTTCACCAATTATAACAATGTAATGATATATTCTTCTAACACATCCTTTTAATTATTTAAAACATAATGTATTAAATGAAAAAAAATAAAAATATTTAATATCTTAAAAACAAAAAGAAAAAGAATTTAATTTTTGCTTCTTTAAGTGATTAGGAGGTTTATCAGGGTAATTTATTAAGAGAATATAAAATTAATCATTAACTAATGAGTGCCGGAATAGCAATGTTGTATCCTATTAACACATACTTTTAACATCTTTTTAATTACTAAAAACATAAAGTATTAAATAAAAAAGTAGAAATATTTAATATTTTAAGAATTCAAAAAATATTTAATACTTACTTCGTTAAGTAATTCGTAGGATTATTAGTTTGAGTCATTAGGAGGATATAAAATTATTTGTTACGAAATTGAAATAAAAAGTACTAAATATAAAAATAAAGCATTTAATATATTAAGAGCTCAAAAAATAATTCATATTTTTTCATGAAGTAATTAGTATAATTTATTAAAAAATATTAAATGTTTTTTAAATAGTACCATAACAAGACCCGTATAATTATTTCTGGTTTAGCATTTTCCTTTATTTTATTTTTGATAAGGCACAAATATCTAAGTTCAAGATTTTGAAAAGAAGAAATGTAGTAATTAGCAACAACTTTCAAGTGATAAAAGCAATAATTGGTATTAGGTATTGGTAGGTTTTTACGTAAGATAAAGGTTGAGTAATACTATATCCTGCAGACAAATTCTCTTAATATTATCTTAATTACTTAAAATAAAAAATATTAAATAAAAAAGTGAGAGCATTTAATATTTTAAAGACTTAAAAAATATTTAAATTTTTTTATTAATTAAAATAATTATTGGACTAATTGATTGATAAAATATGAAATTATTTATAAAGGTTTTATTTAGAAACAATTTTTCTATCATAATTGTTTCAATGTATAACAATTATAATAAACTCATTATATTTGGATTCTTTTGTACAGTAATTTTTAATAGAAGGTAAAGGACACGTGGTAGTATTTCAGAATGCCACATGACATCTCTCTTTCCAGTGTTTTATTAATGAACTCTCTTTTTATAGATTATATATATTTATGTTGTTATAGCTTGAAACTGAACGAAATTCAATTCACTTTATTATAATTTCAATTTGGTTTAATTGATTTTCCTTTTAGTTTTGAATCTTTTCTATAACAATGAGACACATTGATTGCATTTATATTGTTTCATGTTAAGATTATTGCTTTTCAGATATTTAGTCCATTTTCCTTTTAGTTTTAAGTGATCTTTCCGCTCCCTACATTTAATATGTATTGATTGTACCTATGTTTGTTCTATATTAAGAATCTCATTACATAAATTACATCAAGGGACAGATGCTAACATCCAGTTTGAAGATGAGACAAATGGGGGAGGATGAATCAGATAGGCAAGGCATGGAAGGGCTTGGGTATTGGGTAGAGGGTAACAAAGAAGAAAGAAAAGGAAAACTATTCAGAAAGTAAAAACAATTGTAATGAGGTGGAAATTCCACCTAATTCAGAAACGAAGATGTCAAGCATATTTTCGGGCCAAATAGTATTATTCATCTAAAATATGTAACGTAGGTAGTTTTTTTTTAAGGATTTAATTTTAATTCATTGTCAGTGTAAAATTTTTTTACACTGTTATCTAATCATGTACTGACACATCATTAAAGAAGTAAGACTTTTAAAGTAGTTGTTATGATAGTCAAACTTTTTTAATAATTTAGCAATACATGATTGGATAACAGTGTAAAGAAATTTTACACTGACAATAGATCAAAATTAAACTCTTTTTTTAAAGTGTTATTTTACTTAATGTAGATAGTTAAGATGTCAAGCATATTTTCGGGCCAAATAGTATTATTCATCTTAAATATGTAACGTAAGTAGTTTTTTTTAAGAATTTAATTTTAATTCATTGTCAATGTAAAAAAAATTTACACCGTTATCTAATCATGTACTGACATATCATTAAAGAAGTAAGACTTTTAAGGTAGTTGTTGTGATAGTCAAACTTTTTTAATAATTTAGCAATACATGATTGAATAACAGTGTAAAAAATTTTTACACTGACAATAGATCAAAATTAAACTTTTTTTTAAAGTGTTATTTTACTTAACGTAGATAGTTAATTACTTAGTTTTAGATATGCAAGAATTTACATAAAAAATAGCAAATTTAAGTTTTAATAATAATTCATAAGATTTAAGTTTGGTCAATTGTCAGTGTAAATTTTTTTAACATTATTATCCTATCATGTATTGTCTAATCATTAAAAGAGTTTCACTATCACAAAATTTAATTCTTTTAATAATGTATCAACTCATTATTGAATGATATTAATGTAAAAAAATTTATATTGATATTTAAACGTTAATTCATAATATAGTAAAATAATAATAATATTAATGTGTTTAAGAGGTTTCCTTGAAATTTTGTGTGTCACTATCATATATATATATATATATATATATATATTGGTGGGGATCTACTAACACAAAGTATAAGTTTTGATACACTTTCACCATTTAATAATTTTTTGTAAAATGTGAATTTAACCAATCCAACCGTTGAATTGAAAGTTCTCATAAGATAGATCAACCTCATAAAATTTCTTACAATTAAAAAATTATTTGATACTTCATTGCATTACTTTATTTTAACGTATAATATAATTTTAAAATGTAAGTAAATTGTCTACTATTAGATTAGATAACTATATATATTCGATTTATTTAAAATTTGGTGTGCATGATCATTAAGATAATAGCATATGATTCAACGGTTGGATTGATTAAATTCACATTCTATAAAAAGTTATTGAGTAATGTAAGTGTGTCAAGGCTTACACTTGGTATAAGTGGATCCCTATATATATTTATACATACATACATGTTTTATTGGTATCGGTTGGTGTTGATGTTTGGAATATTAGAACCCTAACTTTTGTCAACTTTGTTCATTTTAAATTTGATGATTATATTTGGTTCACAATTTAGAACCCTAACTTTTGTCAACTTTGTTCATTTTAAATTTGATGATTATATTTGGTTCACAATTTAGTGGTAGTTCAAAACCATATATCCAAATTTGTGGCAATCATCAACCAAGGCGGGGTACGTATTTGAAATATATATTGAGAGATACTCAAGTGTCATTAATCATGCAAGTATTTTAAGCATAAATTAACAGAGAAAAAGTATTTACTATATGCCAAAGAATTATATATTTAATTTTTTATTTGAAATTATACTCTTTTGTTGGGAATGCAATTATAAAATGTTATTATTGCATAGATCATATCCTATTGAATTTTAATTCGATTGAAGGATAAAGCATCATTGCTATTTAATACTTACTATTTTTATGGTAACCAAACTTAAGTTTAGTGGTTGAGAGGCCTTTTTAATGTTAGGGGTTTGAGTCGCGAGATCGCATTTGTTGAGAGGGTTAGCCTTAGTATTCTGAACCAGATTAGTCATGCATCAAAAGAATGTGGAGTAAGGACAAAAAAATTCTATTTAAAGATCACTATTTTTGTAGCATTTTAAAATTAAATATAACATCTTTTTTTAACAATGAATGATATAAATGTCATAATATTTTTTGTTTGTTATAAATAGTATTAGTATAATATTAAATATTTAATTTTGATCCACCATAAAAAAAATAAAAAAATATATTATCATTCAATCATGTTTTCACAAATTGTTAAATATAATGGATCAAATTTATACTCTATTATTAATCACACTAACTAACTTAAGGGTTTGACCTATTGGTTAAGGAGGTGTGCTTCATACCTTGATTATTCAGGTTTAATCCTTGACCAAAATCTATGAAAATTAATTAATTTTCTTAAATGCACCATGTATGAAGGTGCATCCTTAAGATTATTCGGGAAGAGACTTAGTCTCAATCGATACAAAAGTTAACCAAAAAATATACTCATACCCTACCAACAAGATTTTTAGGTATGAATTGCTTACATAATCACTTCATTCAACAATTGACATGGGTAAAAATACTCTTTAAAGGTAGGTAAATTTATTACATGGTCCATAACCTTACATATTTAATGTTAAATAAAGTGTGTATGGTAGATATTACCTAAGAATTTCTCTACCCTACAATCAAAACTAACACTACTAAGTATAGTAAGTTATAATTTTAAATATAATAAAATAAATTTACATGACACCAAGGTTGTCAAACCATATTTCACTAAAAAAACACTTGAGGGTTAAATAAAAGCGAAATATAAAAGCAAAACGTAAAGACGTATATATTACACACTATATAAGATATTATTTTTCAAACAATATATATACATATAGATATTTATATAAAAAAATTTAACTCAAATTTAAGAACTACGTTAACAATTTTCATAACTTAATGCAAATATCATAAATTCTTAACTCATTTCATAAAACATATTGACTAAATTCTAAATTAAATCATCAATTGCTACTTCATGTCCATTAGGGCTGTCAAACGGGCCATCCCGGCCTATTTAAGCCCAGTCCGCGACGGGTTGGGCTTAAATGGGCTAGGCCAAAAATAAGTCAAGAATAACGGGTTGATAAAAAGTCAGCCCAACCCGTTTAAGGTTAGCCCGGCCTAAACGGGCCGCCCATTTAATTAATTAATTTTTTTTAAAACTTCAAATTTATAATGTAACATATGAATCAAATTCATAAATGACTCAAAGACAAAGTTAATTATCGTCCAAAACAAACTCAATCAGACATTAATACATAATCCAAATGACCAAATCTAAACAAACATCAACCAACAACTACAAGCATAAAAATTTACAGAAAAATAAAAATTACATAAATTCAAAACAAGAATCTAATCCAAATTTCAAAATCCAAAAGTATTCACTCTAAAACATGTTCTTTTTGCAAATTTACAAGCTTCTTTCACAATCGCAGCATCCATCATCCATGATATCTACTTGTTGTATGTAAAAATTAAAGATCATTCAATATATATGTATCAATAACTAAATAATATGTCTAAAATTAAAGTCTTATGTTAAAATATGTAATACTATCATCATATAATGTTTAAATCCTGAGCTAGGGCATCCATAAAGGATGTTGATTTTAAAAAAAATTACAAAAAAAAATACATGGGCCAACAGGCCAGCCCGCGAATAAATAGGTTTAGCCCGTTTAATTGGTGGGTTAAATGGGTTGGGCCAAAAATACATTGATTTAAACGGGTCAATAATTTTAAAACCCAACCCGCATAATTTTGACGGGTAAACGGGCTGGCCCGACGAGTTTGGCCAATTTTAACAGCCCTAATGTCCATCATCTTCATTACTGTAGGAAAAATATTACGCATATTATCTTCTTTCCCTCCTCCATTCATCATCTAAATTATTTATATGGTGAATGTCTTGACTTAAATATTAAAGAACACCCACCAAACCATTGCAACAAGTAATTAAGAACCACCAAATCACTGAACTATTACCACAACAAACTAAAATTATCAAACCAACAAGCTGAACCACTAAATCAGTAAGCTTAACTATTATCGAACCAGTAAGCTAAACCACTACTATAGTCCCCAAACTCAGTTTTAGATCCATAAACTAAAAAATCTCTAAAAAAATCTAGCCCCATTATCTTCAAACATCAAAATGTAAACTCTTAAACAAAAAATGAGTTTTGAACGATTTTGTTTCTCTAAAACAATTTATGAAAATATTTTATCATAATTGATTTTAAATTTTTATATTTTCAAAAGAATCAAAACGTAATTTTACGTTTTGAATCGTGATTTTAACAACCATACATGACATATTATATTAATAAATAGATTTGCATGAACGCATTATACGAATAAACAAATTTCATACAACTTGTAGTGATTGATGCAATTATTATAAACATTTGATAATGAAGTCTGAGAAACTTATCCTTCAAATATGAGATTATGAAATGTTGCACCAAATTCAACGAGTAGCTAGCTATCTTTGTCTCGTAGCGAAACACTGATTGATAATTTTGACTTCTCATGACTGGTTACAAAATCCTTCTTTCACGATGTACTTTTTGCTGATTTAAATTCATAACTTTTGTATTTCGCATAGAAAAAGGACCTAATTCAATTAATTTCCCAATACAAAATATATTAAATTGATTGACTGAAGATAGCTTAATAATTTTTTCATGAAATATATATCAATGTTATTAAAATTGAATCAAACAATGATAAAACTTTAGATTTAAATTTAATTAGTTTGACTGGTTAAATTAGTCCGTCGAACTTAATAAAGTCGTAATTATGTTATATATATATATATATATATATAGTTTAATTTTGATTTATTGTCAGTGTAAAATTTCTTTACACTGTCATCTAATTATGTATTGTCAAATCATTAAAAAAGTTTGACTATCACAACAATTATATAGAAAAGTCAACTCTTTTAATGATGTGTCAACACATGATTGAATGATAACGTAAAAACACTTTACACTGACAATGGATTGAAATTAAATTTATATATATATATATATATTACATAATTATATGAATATGAATATTTATGTTTGACAATTTTAATATATATTATTACATTTATTTATGAAAGATAAAAAGTGACTAAAATATTTTGGAAAAAATTATGTTAGCCGATTCATAGAAAATCAATCCAATTTTGGCCAATTTTAATTAATTTTGACCAGTTCAATACAGTCTAATTATAAATCAAAATTTGAGACTGAACTAATATCGTTTCACTGATTGATTCACGATTCGGCCAGATCAATCTAGTCAAAACAACAATGATATATAAATACGTTTGCTTAATTCAATAGATTGATTACTTCATTCTATATCTCATATTTAAAGAGCATAAGTATACCTTAGAATTTCAAGAAAAAAAATCAAATTATAATAAAAATTAACAATTTAACTATGATAACAATTATATAAAAGATCAAATTTTTTTCAATGCTAATACATGATTAAATAATATAAAAAAGCACATCAACAAAAGATTAAATTAAAATCCAAAATAATAAAGATGCATGTATTACCCTTGAAACGTGAAAGTTATCATTTTTGGGTAAAATTCATATCTAAAATAAAAGGTTCAATTCGTGCTTGAAGAGAAAATAATTAAGAGATTATTTTAGTACTTATCTTTTTCTTTTTAAATACTGATATTTAAAATTAATTATTAAATATTTATTAATTATTATATATATTTAATAAAATTTTAAATATTTATTATAAAACTAATAATTAATACATAATTCACAACTTACAGTAAATATCAAATTATTGTCATAACATCCTCCAAATAATTGAAAAGTGAGATCATGTTGCGGGTTTCAAGTGATTGGGAGGGAGGCAGTGCGTCAAAACCCAAAAGCAAAGGATCATTCGCCAACCAAATCCGCAGAACTTTATTCAGAATCTTATATATTATTTGCTGATAAAGTGACTCTTTTACGCACTTCTATATTAATAATATTATATGGATATATTAGGATATGGGTTAGTAAATACAAGGAGGCTGGACCAAATCCTTCGTCAGGGGTCACATGGGACTTCCTGGTTTCGAGATATATAAAATGGAGAAAGAAAAAGAATGAAAATTTTTAGAAAACTAAAATACAATAATTAGTGTATAGATTGTTAAATTGTATATGAAGTTTATACAAAAGAAATCGTATATGATTTTATTTAAAATAACTGTATAAATTTTAAAAATAAGTATAATAGTGTAAACAAAATATGAGTTTTTTTTTTAAACTTTTGTATATGTAATATTATTCAATATGGATTCAGAGTCTTTTTTCCTGTTTCGTAACTGTTTGTCATTGTTTGATGAAAGCACAAAAGATTTCTGACATTTGGCATTTGGGTGTCAACGAACCTATACCATGGTTTTTTTGTTTTGTTTTTTTAATCATAGTTCCTGGTGATGTTTCCTTAAAAATGAGATGAAAAATTTATCCTTAAACTTTTCTTCCTTAATTTTAAGGGAATATCAAAATGTCTCTGAGTAGTACCCATTATTCAAATCATAACTTATCATTCACTTTAAGGTGCATAAAAGTGTGAATTCATTCTTACCCTTTTGCGAGGTGCGGTTTTCGCAGAGAAAGTAAAGTTTTGTTATCATAACACCCTCTAAGTGAGGAAGGTTTAAATCTGACTCATCAAGGTACGAAACATACCTCTTGAAATATTAGACCAACCTTCTTAAATTGATTAGTGTATATTTTGATTAATTGATAAAGTAGAGTAAGAAAAAAATAAACAACAATAATAAGAAGTTTGTTACAGACACTGAAAATCTTAAGCCCGAGTTCAGCCCGACAATAAATGTAGGAGCATGGCCTACCCTATGTGTAGGGTCCACCACATTAAAATTCACTTCTTCACTTTTTTTTGTTTTGTTTTTAGTGAATTCACTTCCCTTAATGTCTATCAGGTCAAGTTTTGAGATTTACATTCCCAGACTCAAATTTTCTTTTCTAATAATAATGATATACTTTTTTTTTTTTCAGAATTCAAGCAGAACAAAAATAAACAATAATAATGATATACCTTTTTCTTTTTCTCCTCTCTTTAATTTTTTTGTAGCATCCAAGCAGAACACAAAATTATCCTTTCAGTTTAATGTTAATAATGAAGACTTCAAAATTCTCTGAAAAGTCCCGTTTGAATGTTCTATTTCTTTAGTTTCACAATGATTCTACACCCAACGGTTGTCCTTTATTGCCAGTTTATCCCTTCACTTCCCGTACGCCAATTTTTCTTTTGGGTCATCAAATCCGTACTTATCACGTCCAATTCCAAAGAATTCTTCATAATCGCCTCAAGCTACCGAGTCAAACTTCCCAACGTTCGTACATGTATAGATAATAACACCACAGAAGAGTGGCTAAAATATCAACTTGTCGTCTTCAGCAAAAACAAAGTCGCCGCAAGAGAGATTTGTCCCACAATAGCGTGTCTCCTCATATTTGAAATTCATGGTAATAATAACAATATAACAGCAAAAAATGGTACACCGTGAAAATCCTCGAGGGCTCCACCAAGCCTTATAATTTACATGTGATGTGAGTAACCAACTTGTGCAAGGAAGCTTTTTCTATTTCAAAGTTGAAAGGGCAGCAAAAAGTGGATACGATTACTCTACGAAAGTGAAAGAAGAGACCTTTGAGTCACTCAACTACAAGATTTACAATCTTACATGATCCTGCCACAATGGCCGAGGCCAGATTTCATTGAAAGGGCAGCACAATACTGATGCAGTTACACTATTATGCTTTATTTGGATGAGGAGAGAAAATAAGAAAAAAGAAATAGAAAAAAACATGAAGATAAAATATTTTTTTTTAGTAATGTTTGAATGAAGAGAAAAATAATCATGTTTCTTTGTGTAGAAAAGTAAGAAGAAGGAAACTATAATTATATAAAATGATTTATATGCCCTTAATATAATATAATGAAATGAAATTATTTATTTATTTTTCATTTTCCATCTCTAACACGTCTTATAAATTACATTAAATAAAATAAAAAATTGTACAACAAATATTAATATAAAAAATAAAATTTTGACTCCTAAATTAATTTAAAACATGATCTTAGTTATTAAAAAAAAATGCTTTGTCCATTCTGAAATGAGCGTGCTCAACTTCAAATATCTCTCACACAAACAAATATAAAATAAAAACTAACATGAGATATTGTTGCAAGTGCCTGATACTCCATTACCTAAAAAAAAGTGGAAAGGACAAGAACCCACCAAAGACAAGAAAGGAAAATTGCCTGCAGAGATAAATAAATAGAATGAATAGAATTGTCATTTTCAAACGTAATCTCCTCTCCCGTTTTCTTCGCAGTTGATAGGAGAAAAATTTTAAGTGGACCCACGGTCTGTTCTTCTTTCTTTCCTTTTTTCTCCTCATATCCAAACGACAGAAAACTTCATTTTCATCCCATTTTCTCTTCCTGCATTTTCTTTCTTTCCAAATTCTCCTGAACCAAACATGGCTAAGAGAGAAAAAGTCTCCACCTTGAATTACTGAACTACAAGATCTTTAGTCTTGCATTATCCTAACAGTGACAACCAAAACCAAGAAATGGATTTCATCGATGAAAAATTAAACAAGTCAAAGAAATTGCGGTATCATTACTCTCAGCTCAAATTAATGACAAGTTTTACAATGGGAATGAATGTTACTAACAGAAGCTAGCTATGACAGGAAGAAACTTAGTTAATGGACCAACTTTCCAATTTCCACTTCATTTTCCTTACACATATCAACAACTTCCACACATGCTTGACTACTTGTTACTTTAATCAAGTTATTGTCTCTGATTTCTCATTTCCTCTAGGCTTGATGCAATATACACGGGATCCAATATGCTGCACTTCTAGACCAGCACTCTCGCAACCATTGAAGAAAAGCAATTCGTCTTCCTTCCCTATTCTACGTCTCCAGCTCATTAAAAAGGCTGGCCGTGGTAACACTACATCTCCTGCCAGGACAAGTATAGAGATTCAGTAAAGATAGAAATTTGAGCAGCTAAAGCATTTTGGTTAAAAGAGTCTCTAGCATGACACCACCATTCTCATGATTCCCCGTTGGAGAAACTGCTTTCCTATCCCTGGGGTTGTAACATTTAAGAAGAAAGCAAATGGTCTGTATCAAATTTGCATACTGTTTCACATCTGCAAGCATTTAAGAATTAAGAGAGACATATTAGGGACCTTTTCCATATTGTTTTTCTGTAATAATCTTTCTTTTTCTTTGGAAGAGAAGAAAGAGGAAAGGACTCCACAAGAGAAAGAGACCAGAAACTCAAATTAAAACAGTTCCCAAAGCATGATGATTAGGAAACTTGTCCAGTAACCATCAAGTGGATATGCGGCCAAGACCAGCACACTATCCACTGATTCCAGTCTCCCCTGAAGTGTAGTTTCTTCTAAATATTTTACAAGAAAATTTTGATTTAAGATATTACAAGCAAAAATCCAAATACATATTAAGAGATGAAAAAATTAAGTCTGACATTTTAATATTTATTAAACAAGTATTATAAATTTATAATTTAATTTCATCATTTTCATTTTTAAAGAAAAGCAAATCATTAGAACCCTGAAAAGAAAAAGACAACAGAAACTACAAGTTCCCTCCTTTCCAAATCATAACATTCAGAAAAGCCTTCCCAAATTATATCTGTGCCAGCTTGGAATTTACCAATCTTGGCATTCCATGAAAAATTACCACCTAGTGACAACAAAAGATAGACGAACACTGTATCTAAAATCATGATATAACAGAAAGATCTTAACCAATAGAAGATCAATAATGACACTAGGCTTGTCACTCTGCCATTGCCATGTTATTCTGGGCCGGCGTTTATAAAGTTCTACCAATTCAGCAGAGAACACAACCACTTCAATAGGAATTTGAGATCTTGCTTTTGCTTCTTCTAGGAAATTTAGTTTTATAGATTACAATCTGCAAGAAATATTAGTAGTAATTTTACTGGTTTCCAAACCATTGCTGAGAATAGATGTTTCCTTTTTCTGTCTTCTGCGCCAACAAATTCTTATGCTATTCCTTAATGAATAAGTTGCACTAATTACAGTGAACTAATATTTATTTATAAAATGGAAAATTAGCTAACCAAGTCAGTAAGTTGGAGATAATAATCTTACACAATAAGATATCACTAGCAATGATCAGGTCCCAGTCGGGGTCAGAATTTGGAAACTTGTCTCCCCAGGTGTCTGAAAACACAAGCACAATTAGGATTTCTAAAAGAGAAACTAATTAGAGAATTAATAGTGTATAAATAACACATTAAATGAGAAAATTTGATAAAAACCTAATAATTTAACTATGGTAGTATGTATGGATCATTAGGTTGTCATTTCTAAAGATGGAAATAATGGAATTCTGGTGTGTTGTTAATGATCAACAAAATGTGGAGTACTAATCATCTACATGTAGGGGATGGAAAGGCATAACAAGCAGATTTCATCTTCCATTGCATAGGCATCAAGTTATGCTAACTTGGTGGTGATAATTTGTTGTATGCCATAAAAGATTTAAAACTACTATCAATAGGGGAACTTAACTACCCAGAAAACACAGAATCACTGCCTTGAAATCTTTCTCAGTAGCTAAATAGGAAGCAAAAGACGACTAGGTCAATTGAAAGAAGACTCACGCTTTATGTGAGGAATGACAGGTATTTCATTTGCTCTGCAGTTGTTTACTATGTTCTCCTCTATTTCTTGATCATCATAGTCCGAAGTTGTAATATCAAGATGATATGCCTTTTGGAGAAATATGGCCAAAGCACCTGTGCCACTGAAATTGGATAGAAAAAGTAAATGAGCAAGATGATAGAAAACTGGTTACAGGGCGGATAGAAAACTGAATTAAGTTCCAACTGGAACTGGTATGTGAGTATTATTTATGAACTTCTGTTACTGATTCCAGTGGGGAAACAGTATCAGAGTCAGAGATGAGTACACAAGGAAAAGAAAAGACAATAACAGATAGCCTAGGACTTTCGAGAGGCCTGGTCTCTCCCACCCAATTTCCTCTTAATTCTCAGATACCACTTCCCTTCACTCCTAACAGATTTCCCACTCTCTCTCATCTCCCCACTTGTTTCCTGCCACGTAGGATGTCAGTTACTCCCCTTGCTAGTCATGCTTACTTGGGGAGCTGATCCCCTGCTGCTCATGTAACTTCTTCCTAACATATATCTTCTTAATAGGTAGGTAACTGGGTATCTATCACAAGACAAACTCAAAATGTCTAAAATGTATAGAGCTATCTGCACACAAAATGAAATCATATAATATGAAAGTAGTAATTTTTTTTATGCTGGATATCTTGATGTACTGGTGTCCTGAACTATGAGACAAAAATGGGGGGCCAAAAAAGCAACAAAAGAAGGGTAAGTAGACATAGAAAGGAAAAGAAAATATAGCAACTAAATTCATTATTTTAGAAGGCCTGGTAAAATCACAAGCATTTTAACACCAATAGAGTGATAATATTCACAGGGTAAAGAAGCACATATGTCATGGTAACACAAATCCTTGCATTAAATTAATCATCCAACAACGATCAATGCTCCATCCCTAACTACAAACAAGGTAATACACCTCCATAAGAGATGGCAGTAAGTCTGCTTGTCACAAAAGAAAAATGTACAACCAAAAGTGACTATTGACACAGCTTGATGCAAACATTATGTGATCAAGATCATTTCACTATGAAAACTTTGAGCAAGACTTGTACACTTTGCAAACAACTATAGCTTAGACAAATAATCTAATATTTAATGTACAATCAATTGAAATACCTTCCCAACTCAATGACACGCCGTCCTTCAATGCATGACCTGTGCTGAACTAACCATTCTGCAAATGCAAATGTCCCTGGCCAGAGTAAATTAGCATTCAGTTGATGAAAGGAAAATTCTCGGATAATCAACTCCTGCATAGAAGACAATGCACCAAAGATCAGTAGAACGCAAGCTAATGCTAACAAAACCTTGTGAACAAGCAGAACTACATTAAGAAGTTTGGAAATGTTTAAGTCCTGTCAAGGGGAACTCACATAAAACTAGCATGTTTAACTCAAAAATTTGAACTATAAAGTGAAAAGCCCAATGAAGCAAATAAAGACAAAATACCCATAAACAAAAACTGCGAAAGAAAAGGCATCTTCTGGCTTAAAGAAATAGACAGGCATACACAGGAGTCGCAGAAGACAAAAACTGCAATCTAATACCATGTCAAATTATTTGATTTAATACTGAGGTCACTTAGTGGGCGGATCAAGCTGAAACCTAAGTCAACAAGAAACTTGCAGTGGGGCAAACTGTGTTTGGCATGATGCCTGATAGCATCCTTATATATGATCCCTCTCTGCCAACACTTTTAGAATAATAGCTAGTTAAGAACCACAGACAGTTATTTTGGTGAATTGGGACCAAGTCTTGCTATCCCTTTCCCAATGAGTAAATAGTAGCAATGAGTGAAAGTTCCAATGCCTTAGGGAGTGCTTGGTAAAAAGATATAAAAAGAGATGGTGGAAAATGGATAGGAGAATGAAAAATAAACTTAATAAAGATAATAAAATTTACTTTCATCCATCTAGCTTGGTTAGAGTCAAAATGGAGAAGAATAAACACACCTTATCTTTGTATTTACCTTATTATCCTTCTATGAGCAAATTATGAAAACATATATTTGTTATATTTGAACACTTGGCATTACACTTTCAATTTAATTATATCGTAACTTAAGAGATTAAATTTTTTGTAATGGATAGAAATGTAATGATGGTTGCTTCCTCTCTATTTGTTTTATTCTCTTACCCAGCAAGCAAGCACATATTGATCTTTACTTCCCTTATTTTCACCCAACCAAGAACACTCTTAAGGCTGATAAACATTGGTATTCCCATTATCTATCAGCCTAATCTTTCAGAAAAGAGGGTGGGTTGCCTGACAAAGAGTATGACATATTACCTTCCTAGGAAAGAGTGGCTTTTCTAAGACTACAGAGAACCTACAAGGTTAAGTCAAGCTCATTTCCTGTTAAACTTAAGCCTTTTGGACAATTATTCACCCTACAAAGAAAATATGAAACTTGACACTTCTTCCTGAGCCAGTGATATTACTCAGCAATATGATTCACTAACTTTCAACATTTTCCTCTTCTGCCTAGTAGAACACTTCAGCTTGAATTTAGACTCTTCCAATACATATCAAAATGCATAGCCATTAAGGCAACTCTACCTAAGTACCATTACAAGCTCATAGCTCTAGCATCAAGACTCTCATAGTAAGCATCCCATTAAAATGGGTTAAACAAAAAAAGCACCCATTCAATTACAAATTCAGCTCCTGTAAAGTGTACCCAAAACAAAGTGCACATTAATTTAGCTAAATCCTTCAAATACAACCCCCCAAATAAACAAAATATTTGGGAGTCCAAAAAAAAAAACCCAGATAATGATTTTTCTAAAACGCGTATTGATCATATTAAAGAAGAGAGCTTTACCATTCCAGGAAACTGGTGCGTCCTCTCAACATAGCTTTCTTGAGTCGCTTCCTTTTCCTTGCCTGCATTCAGAAGCACACCAGAGAGTAGCGCAAATGTCCCAGAAGGTAAAGATGGAATAGAGAGAGAGAGAGAGAGGTTACCAGTAGAATCGTCATCTTCATCAGAGAAGAGCGATGATGGGGAAAAGAGGGCTATTTCCATTTCTTCCTTCTGCCAATTAGAACATGAACTGCTGCTAAACCTAGTCAAATTTAGAACATGAATTTTTATTTTATTTTTTCAAATAAATCTCAAAATATTTTGAAATAAATAAATAAATAAATATCTTTATTGTAATAATCAAAATGTGAGGCAAAAATAACTCTCCATCTTTTAATTTTGTATCCGTTTTTTTTAATTTTTAAGAGAGGTACTATTCAACTTGAAGGAAAACGAGAAATGAAAATTTAGGTGATGGAACCTCATCACATAACCATATTCCTTGGCACAGACTAGAGAGGAAGGCCACTTGAGATATGCTAAGTCATTTTATTTTTATTTTTATTTTATCTAATTAAGTTTTATAAGATTTAAAATTAATATAATTTCTTATGTGTTCCATATTAAAATCATTAACTTGTTGCTTACAAAGGAAATCTAAGACCTAAATATGTGAAGGAGAAAGGTATGCTAAAGAGAAGATAAAGTAGCAAAGTGAGATTTGATCTCGGATCAGAGTCCCAAAAAGAATTTGGTGTTACTTGAGAAAAGGCTTTTCGACGAACTGATTTTATTTTTATAAAAAAATATTGTACAATATTTATTTTAAGTTGTGTGTGGAGTCACAAAATTTAAGATTTAATTTGATTTATAAATGAAATTCTTTGTTCATAAATTTATAAAATAAGAATTTAGTGTGTTTAGATTAGTTGTGAAATTTTTTTTTTGTTAAAAGATGATTATATATATATATATATATATATATATTCGATTTTCAAGAAAATTCATTATGAAAAAAGTAATTTGTGTTTAATTATGTTAGTTCATAATCGATTTTAAAATAAAAAAATTTCTTTAGATTGTATAAAAAGAATTACTTTTATGTATTAAATTACTAAAAGATATATAAAATAATTAAATAAGTTATTTAGTTGAAGGTAAAATAAGATTTATCTCTCATAAATGTGAAATAATCACAATAGATTAAAAGTAAAATGGTTAAATTCTAGATTTTAAGGAAAAACTAATTTTAGTGTAAAAAATTAATCAACAACTTTTAATCTAATAACTTAAATATGTTATTAAAAAGTAAAAACAACTTTTATGATAAAAATATATTTTTTTTCTAAATAATTAAGATAAACTAAACATGCTCTCATATATGGTTGAATTTAAGTGGATTAATTTTAATTATTTTAATTATTGATTTTTCCCTATTAATGTAATCATTTTCACCATTTCTAACTAAAGATAATAAAGTAAAAATATTAAAATAAAATGAATTTAATTCATTTTTATTGTATTTTAAATATTAATTGATTTCTAAGTTAAACCCAATCAATTTAATTCAATTAAAGGTAAAACATGTCTTCTTCATTTGGAGCCTAGTTATAATAATAATGTATATAAGTATAAAACCCGCATTCTTTGTTTAATTTACATTAATACTAATGTTGTCCATGAATTAGAGGAGCTTTCGGTTGAATTTCAATTGGATAAGCTATTTAGTTGAATTGAATGAGGTTATGAAACTAATTTACATGTAACATCATAAAATATATAAAAACATTCATAAAATTAGAAAAAATATTGAGTTAATTTAAAAAAAAGATCAACTAGTTCAATTGGTTTTGACCATTTTTATTCACTTCAATTTAGTCTAATTATGAATTAGGTTATGAAACTAAATTTTAACTGGTTGAGTGATCGATTTATGATTAAACCATTTGAACTAGAGTTTAATTTCTATTCACTGTCAGTATAAAGTTTCTTTACACTGTCATCTAATCATATGTTGCCAAATCAGTAAAAGAGTTGACTATCACAACAACTACTTAAAAAATATAACTATTTTAATGATTTGGTAATACATAATTGGATGATAGTGTAAAATTTTTTTACACTGATAGTGGATAGAAATTAAATCCTTTGAACTATTCAGTCTTAACAATATAAATATTAGAGTAAATATAATATTTCCTACTGGTAAAGTGTAGTTCAACTGTTATCTCCTCTAG
Source organism: Styphnolobium japonicum (assembly GCA_023212625.1). Classification (NCBI taxonomy): domain Eukaryota; kingdom Viridiplantae; phylum Streptophyta; class Magnoliopsida; order Fabales; family Fabaceae; genus Styphnolobium; species Styphnolobium japonicum. The sequence continues at coordinate 12,171,596 of JALBWW010000007.1, read as the reverse complement.
TATTTACCATGAAGCTGTTATCTTCTCTAGTTTTTATCATGAAACTATGATTACGTAGAGGGGTTTGATCCCCACATTTTCATTTTTCATTTCCCCTTAATGGCAAAAAATAAATAAAAAAATTCCTCCTAAGTCCAATACGACCTCAATGAACCAAAAGAAAAATAACATATTTCCCTTTGTTAGTATTAGGAGACAAATTTGGGCATTTTGTTTATTCACATATCAGGTCTCACGCTTTATTATACTTCCTTGAGTAAGTAAAAAGTAAAAATATGAAAAATTTCAAATCAAAATCACTTCGCATTAATTTAAATTCGAGTGGGCATAAAATTTAAAATATATCCTATTGACTTAACTTCTTGTACAATTTGATATTAAATGTATTCAGTATTCACATTTTAGAGATTTATTTAATCATGTAACACATAAATTTTCACACGAAATTTGTTCGTTAAATAAAAATGAAAAATAGAAAAGGCATTTATCATAGCTATGTGCTTTTTTAATTTTCTTCCTTCTGCTAATTAAGCACTTTCTTAGCAATTGCATTATATTTTTTCATTGTTATGAAATGGACTCGAGATCAAATCAGAATCCCAGAGACAAAGGAATGCATTCATTTTGTTGGAGTGAAAAAACACAGAGATCAACAGGTGCACGTATATTTGAAGAAAGAGAAGTAATGAGGAAAAGTACACACGAAACAGAAGGAATGAAATTTCTGTATTATTGATCTTAATACTTGCACCACCACACTATTCACACTTACACACCCTTTTTATTTATATATCACATACAAGGTCTACTTGATATTATAGCACTTCGACCAGTTCTACTAACAGACATTAACTAACATAACTGTCAGTTTAACAAACTAATTGAATTACATTTACAACACTTCCCCTTAATTCAACTACCCAAAGATATTACTCCTAACTTTCCCCTTAGCTCCTTAAACTGTTCTGGCCTTAATGGCTTAGTGAGGATATCTGCTGCTTGTGACTCAGTGCAGCAGTAGATCAGTTCCAGCTTCCCTTTATTTACTTGCTCCCTCAAAAAATGGAATTTAGTTTCTATGTGTTTACTTCTTCCGTGAGCTATAGGATTCTTGGCCAAGCTTATAGAGGATTTATTGTCCACATGCATCCTTACTGGTTTCCTGCACTCAACCTTTAATTCTTCAAGCAAAGCTTCCAACCATACTGCTTGACACGCTGCTTGAGAAGCAGCAATATATTCAGCTTCGCATGATGAGAGGGCAACCACACTTTGCTTCTTAGAGGACCATGAAATTGGAGCTTCTAAGAAACTAAACCAATAACCTGAAGTGCTCCTTCTATCCACTTTATCACCACACCAATCTGAGTCAGAAAATGCTTCAATCTCAGCAACAGTCTGCCCTCTTCCGTTTGGAAAAAACAAACCAAGGTCTTGAGTTCCCTTCAAGTATCTCAGTATTCTTTTTGCTGCAACCAAGTGGGAGCCTTTTGGATCACTCATGTATCTACTGATTAATCCAACTCCAAAACATATGTCAGGCCTGCTGTTGCAAATGAATCTAAGGCAACCAACCATTTGCTTGTACAAAATTCCATCAACTGATTTCTCTCCTTCCCCTTTTGTCAGTTTCATATTTGCCTCTACTGGGGTCACAGCCGGATTGCATTCTTCCATATGAAACCTTCGAAGAACTTCTTGAATATATCTTCTTTGGTGTAGGAAAATACCCCTATGAGTATAGATAAATTCCAGACCAAGAAAATAATTAAGAGTTCCTAGATCACTCATTTCAAATTCTGCTTTCATTCTCCCCTTGAATTTCTCAATCTCATCAAGATCACTTCCCGTTACTAGTAAGTCATCAACATAGAGACATATGAGGATCAAGTCAGAACTGCCAACCAACCTTACATATACTCCAAATTCCACTGAGCATTTGGAAAAACCCTGTTGATGTAGGAAGGTATCAATCCTCTTGTTCTAGGCCCGAGGGGCTTGCTTCAAGCCATATAAGGCCTTCTCAAGCTTATACACCTTGTTTTCTTCCCCTTTCACCACAAAGCCAGGTGGCTGCAACACATACACCTCCTCTTCCAATGGACCATTTAGGAAGGCAGATTTGACGTCTAAATGAAATAATGGCCATTGTTTGGAACTTGCGATAGCAACCACAAGTCTAATAGTCTCCATTCTTGCTACTGGGGCAAAGACATCTGTGTAATCCAATCCAGGGCGTTGTAGAAATCCCCTAGCCACCAGCCTTGCCTTATGTTTTGCCACTGTGCCATCGGGTTTCAATTTCAGCTTGAAAACCCACTTTACGCTGATAGGCTGTTTTGAGGTTGGCAAATCCACTAGCTTCCAGGTCTTATTCTTCTCAATGGCATTGATCTCTTCATTCATGGCCTCCTTCCATTCTGGATGTTGAAAAGCTTGCTCCCACTCAATTGGTTCAGCATCTGCCATGAAAGCGAAGTGCACTAATTCACCTTCCTCTATGATTGCATCATCTGTAAAGACCTCATAATCAGAGAGCCTGACTGAAGGAAAGCGTTGCCTCTGGGATCTTCTCTGCCCTTGCTTTTCTGTGTCGTTACTGGAATTTGGTTCTTTGCTTGCATCACTATCATCAAGCAGAACATTAACACTCTGCTGTGTCCCTTTATTCCAATCCCAGGTAGATGTTTCCTCTATGATTACATCTCTGCTAACAAAGACCTTTTTCTCCGTTGGATTATACAGCTTGTAAGCACCAGTTGGATGATATCCAACTAAAATTGAGGCCTCACTTTTGTCATTCAGTTTCCTTCTCTTCTCATCGGGAACGTGTCTATGACATAGGGATCCAAAGACCCGCAAATGTTTAACACTTGGTTTTCTTCCTGTCCAAACTTCCTCTGGTGTGACAGCTTTCATTCTTCTAGTAGGGCATCTATTGAGTACATATGCAGCTGTATTAACTGCTTCTCCCCAATAGCACTTTGGCATACATTTTCCTTTTAGCATACACCTAGCCATATCAAGCAAGGTTCTGTTTCTCCTCTCAGCCAAGCCATTATGCTGAGGTGTGTATGGTGCTATCACCTCATGGTCTATGCCTTTCTTGTCACAGAATTCCTGAAACTCCTTAGAGTTATACTCCCCTCCTCCATCGGTTCTAAGTATTTTAAGGTTTTGACCACTTTGTCTTTCTACTAGTGCACAAAACCTTACAAAAACTTTAAACACTTCACTCTTTTCTTTAAGCAGGAATAACCAGATTTTTCTACTGAATTCATCTACACAAGTCATGAAATACCTGCTTCCTCCAAGTGATGGGGTCTCCATTGGTCCACACACATCTGAGTGCACAACTTCTAGCAACTGTTTGGCTCTTGAGGGTGCATAATTCTTAAATGCATTCCTTGGTTGCTTACTCACAAGACATCCCTCGCACAGCTTCTGGGGTAGTTTGATATGTGGTAGTCCATGCACCATGTTCCTTGTTCCCAACAGATTTAGGCTTTTGAAGTTTAAATGGCCAAATCTGTAATGCCACAACCAACATTCATCCACCGCACTTGTGGTTGAAAAACAGTTTGTATCAGCTACTTTCAAATCTATTTTGAAAGTTCTATTTTTTGATAAGGGGGCTTCCAACACTAGCCTCTGTTTGGAATCAAAAATCTGAAGTGCATTCTTCTTCATTTGCATCTAGAATCCTTTTTCCAATAGTTGTCCAAGGCTCAATAAGTTGTTCTTCATGGAAGGAACATACAGCACATCAGTTACAAGTGCAGACTTGCCATTCTTCCTTCTTATCATAACATTTCCCATTCCCTCAGCTGAGATGGTACTATTATCCGCAAATCTGACTTTGTTCTTGGCATTTGAATCCAAATCAACTAGCCACTCTTTATGTCCAGTCATGTGATTTGAGCAACCTGTATCGAGGTACCACGTTTCAATGTTATCAACACCAGAATTTGTGGTCACCATCAATAGAAGTTCATCAGAATCTGACCCCGTGTCATGAGCCTGATATGCCTCTTCATTATTCTTCCTTCTTCCCATCTTTTCACTCCTACATTCATCTGCGAAATGCCCCCACTTATTACAATTGTAGCATTGAATTTTTCCTTTATCAAACCTTTTCTTGCCTCCTTTATTGTGCCCTTTCTCATCCTTCTTTCTGTTGGAGAGCTCTCCTTGTTCTTGCTCATTCGCTCTATCATTTCTTCCACTGTTACCACCCTTCCATTTTCCTTTGCCCTTTTTATCTTTTTCCCATGGTCTTCCCTTCTTGTGGTTGGATTGGGCTTGCAAGGCTTGTTCTTGAAGTTTCTCACTGTTCCTCTCAATCAGCCTTTGCTCATGGGCCTCAAGAGAGTTTTGTAGTTCCTCCACTGAAAACTTCTCAAGATCCTTGGACTCCTCAATCGCAACCACTATGTGATCGAATTTTGGTGTCAAGGACCTGAGGACCTTTTCTACAATTTGTTGATCAGTGAATTTTTCCCCGCATATCTTCATCGAATTCATCAACACTTGCATTCGATTGAAGTAGTCACCCACGCTTTCTTGTTCTTTCATGGATAACAACTCATATTGCCTCCTAAGTGACTGAAGCTTCACTTTCTTCACCTTCTCAGCTCCTCCATAGGTTTGATTTAGAGTATCCCAAGCATCCTTTGCTATAGTTGCCGAAGAGATCTTCTCAAATACGGCTGAATCCACACATTGGTGAATCAAGAAAAGCGCTTTGCAATCCTTCTTCTTCAAATCTTTATACGTTGATCTTTGAACCTCTGTAGCACTCCCACTAGGTTCTTGGATTCCAATCTTGATGGTTTCCAGCACATCTTGGAAACCGAAAATCACATTCATCTTCACACACCGTTGCTCATAATTCTTGCCATCAAACACTGGTAACATCGTTGGAAACGATCCATTGGAACCCGTCATCGTCTCAAAGTTCTTGAGTACAAAAATACTTCACAGTTGCACAGCTAGCACACACGCTCGCACAGGTCCCAGAGCATGAAGCTCTTGATACCAATTTGTTGGAGTGAAAAAACACAGAGATCAACAGGTGCACGTATATTTGAAGAAAGAGAAGTAATGAGGAAAAGTACACACGAAACAGAAGGAATGAAATTTCTGTATTATTGATCTTATTACTTGCACCACCACACTATTCACACTTACACACCCTTTTTATTTATATATCACATACAAGGTCTACTTGATATTATAGCACTTCGACCAGTTCTACTAACAGACATTAACTAACATAACTGTCAGTTTAACAAACTAATTGAATTACATTTACAACACATTTATGGCTAACAAAGTTACACTAGGCGAACAGTATCATTATGCATGGAAAAAAGTTTGATGGCTTTCTCTGCACAGGAGTTGAACATGATGGCTTGTTCTGCATAAAAGTTCAACTTATATGATGAGGAAAGAATGGGAAGTAAAATGTGACTGTCTAATCTACATATACATTCGAAACAAGTAAAAGTTTCTTGTGTACAATCTGCTTTCCCCAGCCAGATAGTGAAATTAATTTGTCCTATATCATCCTAAAGAAATATAACGGTGGGACTGCGTGGTAAACATATACAGAGGCAAAATTTGTCACAACATTTATATGGCTAGTTTGGATTGTAATGACACATGAAATAATAAAAATCAATTCTTAGTTATTCACACAACAAATACAAAAGGACAAGAGCTTTTTTTTCCTTGAAGAATACCGAGGACAAAAAACATACTGGGCAAAGAAAAATAAACAGAAGAAAAATGTCCAATCAAGAATAACAACCAAATGATCTTAATTAAGAACAGTATGTTAATGAAAAGAAAAATGATTCAAAGTTTCAAACAGAAAAGGGTATTTCATGCAGGAATCAAAACTCTCTCAGCAGTTTTGGTTCGAAAGATGAGTTTCATGCACTGCATGTACTGCAGAGCTTCAGCTTTCAGATATAAAGAGACCGTGATATTATTTATCCTCGTTAGAAAATGTGAGGCTTCCTGTCAACACTAATAATATTAACCACTCTTCCGTTGGTAATCCTAGCTAACATAAAATCCAAATCTTTATGTCGTTATGCCTACAAACAAGCTTGAATTAATTACCAGCCTTTTTGAGTGTGCAGTGTGAGTGGCGTCCACATACAAAGTGAGTTTAGTGAGAAATTTCCTCCAGCAAAGTGACTGGCGTGAGATAAGAGTGTTAATTATGTGAGAAAAGGGTGTCATAGTCTTGAAAGAGTGTTTTGAGTATGTGATAAATAAAAAGTGCTTTTCTTATCTCTAGTGCTCCACTTTTCTCTATAATAAGTGGTATCTAAACTCGTTTGATACAAGGGACACCAGCATCCTAGCTTGGCGCGCGGTTAAGTTACACGTTGTGGTACAGGGAGATTATGCCAGGTAAATGGTCTCTGACTGAAAATTCTTGGTCAGGGATCACCTGTTGAAGTGCCAATTATGAAGTTCATTATGGCAGATATTGCGTCATCAGCTACTAAAAAATTATTAAAGCAAATGGAGAGAGTACGTATATACTATTTGCTAGGGCATGATTTGTGCGGGGTCTACACCACCAACTAATAAGGAAGAATTGAAGAAATGGAAGAAAAAGATAGCTGAAAAAAGAATGTACGTGCTTTCAGTCACCGTGGAGAATGAATTCCTGAATCACATTAAAGAAGTGAAGACACAAAATTGAGGAAGTCTGAGACACTCTTGTGACACTTTTTCCCAAGACAAATGGAGTACAGTTGCAGCAATTGGAGAATGAGTCAGTGATAGTGCGACATACTTCAAGATTTTCTCTTAAGTTTTAATATAATTTTTTTAAAGTATAATATTAAAATATGAAATTTTATGTTTTACCCTCTGATAAATCTACGAGAAATGATATTTGTATAGATTTTGTCCTTATAAATCTCTCACAGATTTTAAGGTGAACTCTTTTAAAATATTCAAAAAAAAATTACAATAAGACTCAAACTTGATCCAAATGGCTTGCATAAGACTTTTTGAGGATTTTGTAAGTAGTTTATTTGTGTAAGTATCATTTTCTTAAATTTATTATGGTTCACCTTTGGTTGTTCATATTGACAATTATACCAAAACCTATAAAATTTATTCTAATTACTAACACTATTAAAAATTTAATAGAACTTATCACACATGACATCTTACGTTGGCATAAGTCCACAATTAACCTTAAATAACTGATTTTTTTTTTATAAAATTAGTAGTTCAGGTGAATTTGACAAGTTTTGAAAATATTTAAAATGAAAATAAAATAATATAGTTGTAGGACAAAAATAAAATTTAAAATAAAATTAAGTGATGAAAAGTAAAATTTTTCGTTTCATGCATTATTTCTTTTTTGAATTTCATGCATTAAAAAAATTATTTTTCACTGATGGAGATTAGCTCAACTAGTATTTTCTTTAGTATTTACCTTGTGGCCATTTTTATTCTCCCTTAAATTTATTTGCACTCTGACTGACAGTAGTAGAAAATTTGCACAAAATCATTTTAACTAGGACTTTAGCAGATTTCTTTGTTAACATATTAGAAATATCAATATTAAATCTTTGGAATATAAAGAGGAAAATCTTGCTTTATACCCATGTAAACTCAAATATCAGTATCAAATTGTAACGATTTGTTATAGACTAATTTACTATGATTTTTAGTAATCAATACATGTGAAAAACATAATTCATTTTAATGCACAATTATAGATGTTAGAAAAGAAAATGATAAATAAAATTTATTATTGGAAAAATTTCACTTTTTGTCAATTAATTTTATTTTAAGTTTCATTTTTATTCAAAATTCTTTTAAACTTATCAAATTAATCTCAATTATTGCTTACAAAAAAAAATTAATTAGATGCTGTCAATTATACACGTGTATTTATATAAGATGTCATGTTAATAACTTTTATTAATATTTTTAATGGAGTTAGTAATTGTCATAATTTTAGACTTTCAAAAAATAAAATAAAATATAGTATAAGGGACAATAAAATATATTTTTACCTTATTTTTTAAAAATAAACTCTTCTTATTCGCTGCGGTTCTGAGCATGGTCGGTACCATGACCCTTAACAATGTTGAAACTTGAAAGTTGAAACCCAAAAAAAAGGAAAAAAACAAAAAGAAACATAGTAAAACAACAGACACACCCTCCCCACGTTTTGTACAGGCTGGTTTGAAACCGCTTCTCACAGCGAAGTACCTCGTATTTACCTCAATACCCAAACCACCTCACATATGAACTCTCCGAAAACGAGGGCAGAATAGTAATCTCACACTCATTCATCAGCACCAAAGCACCACCCTTACCACCGGAACCAAAACTGCCCCCTCCCTTTCTCTTTCTCTCGCAGATCTGCGAACCCCTAACCCTCGCATTGGAACCCTAATCCCCAATTCGATTCCATCTCTTCGATTCGACCCCAAATTCGAATCGCGATGGGCGATTTCAACCTCGCTCTCGTGATCGTCGCCATTGTCTTGTGCATCGTCGTCTTCATCTTCAACGTTTACCTTCTCGTCAATTACCAGCACCCCGATGACGCCAACCAGGCCTACTTCCCCAAATTCGTCGTCGTTTTGGGGCTCTCCGTCGCCGCCATCTCCATCCTCATGCTCCCCGCCGACGTCGCCAACCGCCAGGCCTGCCGCCACGCCATTTACAACGGCGCCTGTAACCTAACCCTTCCGATGAAGGATCTGTGGCTCGCCGTCTACATCCTCGACGCGGTGCTCGTGTTCTTCGTCATCCCCTTCGCCATGTTCTACTACGAAGGGGACCAAGACAAGTAGGTAGTTTCGGTTTGTTTTGTCAATGTCGCACAATTGCACGTTGAAATGAAACGTGTGTTTTGAGTTGTGTGTGTGTGGTGGTTCTGGAATTTGTGTGCAGGAGTGTTGGAAAACGGATTAAGAGCGCGTTGTTGTGGATGGTGACTACTGCTATCGTGTGTGCTCTCGTTCTGGGTATTTTGTATGGTATGCTCTTGTTTTGTTTTTACTTTTTCAGTTTCTGTTAGATACTCTCCCTTTTCTTCGCTCTCTGTTTGTCTCTGTGTAATTTGTGTAAGGTAGGACTAGGTTGGTACGAACCTGAGAGCACTACACCACTTCACTAAAAACGTAACATGTGGCATTGCAGAACCATACATGTGATGGATGAAATTTAAAATATTTTTTTAATAAAATTTTAATCAAATCTAACGGTTAAAAAACTGCTGATAGCAGTATCGGTTTTTAACTGTAATTTCAGGGCTGATAGGAACCCTGTTGTGTTCACTTTGGTTAGACATATTGGGTGGTTGGATTTGCGTGATGGCCATTGTGGTAGAACAATGTGTTTAACATGGAATATGGTTATATGGTTTTTGGATAGTTAATGTATGTGGGCGGTTGGCCTATAATTAAAACTTGAAGAATAGTGGGATTTAACTAATTCTCGGGGATCCTAAGTCTTATTATCAAAGATTTTTCTTTGCAGAGTTTTTGTGCTTTATAAGCTATTGTTAAGCGTCAATTGATTAAGAAAAGAAGTGGTTTTAAGTGGATTAATGGTAGCAGAAAGGTCAGGATTTGAGCAAGAAAAATTAAGATTGGGGTTGCTCTAGCAACAATAGTGCATTGCAAGCAGTAGCAGCTGTTTCAGAGACGAGTTTATGTGAGTGAAACTGTGTTGGGCATTTTTGTGGTTCCTGAATTACGATTCTAGGATGGACAGACTGGAAGGAGTCTTGGGTTCAATGTAAGAATTAAAAACAAGAAGAACAAAATATATTGAAAATTTCAAGTGAAAAAATCTATATTTTCCTTTACAATGTTCAGTTTGTTATGTCGTTGGAAACTTAACATATACTTAAGCCTTTCTACGTGAAATCTTTTTTTTTTTTTTGAACAGTCATTCTCCACAAACTTACTGAACTTGTCATGAGAACAGGTTTATAATAAGAGTTAGTATGATACTCTCTAGTTTATGGTAGTAGTTTCAACTATCACTATAATAGATATTTAGAATTTCAACCTATAGCATGCCTATAATTTATAGATTCTACTGTTTTATTACAAGTTGGTTTTAGGACTCTAAAAGTATGTAAAATTAAAGGATATCCTTACTTGTAAAGATTATCATGCTTGTTATTTTATTAGGGGGAATTCTATACCCTGAAAGGTTTGGTACCTCTGCCCTGTTCGATGGCTGTTGGATGAATTTGGATAATGTATCCAACGGTAAAAAATGCAGTGGTACCAAAAAATTGGGGGTACCTAAGAAATCTCCTCTTATTAGTTAATTTATTTTATAAAAATGGTTTTATAGTGCAGGACTTAACTTTTTTTGTATGCTGACATTGTATAGAACAGCAATTCACAAACAATACTTAGCTGCTCTTATATATAAGGTCCAATAAACTCATAAGTCATAAAAATAACAAGATAAGACCATATGCAGAATTTACTACTTTTTAAAGACTGTTGATGGCCCATAATACATTATCTTAATGCCCAACCAATGCTTCACCAGTAGTTTGAGATTGACTCTAGGGTGGTGTGCTACTGTGGTTAGGGATATAAAACTTTTCCTGAGCATACACCTAACAACTTAAGCTTTTAGGAGAGTTGATCTTTGACATGGTATCGAAGCCTCTATAACTAAGTGGTCAGGAGTTCGATCCTTGCCACCCCCATTCCTCATAATTAAATTAAATTTCAGCACAAAGTAAAGTGGGCTTGTGCATTGTCTACGCTTCAAGCCCAAAGGGCTCTCGAGTGAGGGGGCATGTTAGCGATATAAAACATAAAACCATTTCTGAGCTTGAACTTAACAACTTAAGCTTTTATGAAGAGTTGGTTCTTGACACCACGACTAGAACTCGTGACCACCCAACCTTACCTTTGTGCCAAGGCTCACCCTCTAAAATATATTACCATTATTTATACTTCATTCTCCTTTGTCTGAAAAGAGTTCTTCATGACTATAGTTATTAAACAGAAAATTTGTTACTAAGTGTAAAATCTGATTGTCCAATGGCAACTGCCCACAATCTTGAGTAAACATTTCAAATCCATTGTTGCTTGATGTGAGCTTTAACCTGTGTCTGATTGAGCTTTTATTCTATGAGTGATATATTAGGGCTCGTTGGAAAGGTGGACTTTACTGTTAGGCATCTCTCTTCTTCCACAAGCTCATTTCCTAGCTCATGGGACTACAATAGTGGTCAACAATGTATTGGAAGTGGTGTCCATCAGGTCTCTTTTACTAACAGTCCATTTTTTCTTTTGCTAGTTTTTGTTGCTTTTAGAAGTAATCTTTTGCTGTTTCTCATTCTGGTTTCCCCCCTTTGTCCTAAACACAGTGCTCTGCATACTCTGCTAGTCCATCATCAGAGAAAACATGGACCATGCGTACTACCTTTCCCGAATATGTTGTTGCTCTTGCTACTATTGTTGGATCTGTGCTTTTTGCTGTAAGTTAATTCTTCATGAAATTTAATTATCCAAAGTTAAAATTTCTATTTCCTATTCAGCCTAGGTATAGGCTTGTTTGAATAGTTTTATTTTTTCAAAGAAAGTACTTTCTTTCGATCATCAAATTTTTTTGCAAGTGTGTGTGAATTAGGATATTTTGTTGTTCTATTCTTTTTAGTCACTGAGATGTTATATATAATGCCTTGAAGGATGAAATTTATCAGATTTTGTTGACTCCCTAAAAAATATGAACTGATGCTATAAATTGGACACAAGAAGTAGCAGTCTCTTATTATGGGATTTAATAAAGTCTTCCATCCCAGGTGACATTTACAACATTTTTTCCTACTCATGATATTAACCGTTGTTTTCTCACCATTCAATCCAGATATTTGGTGGCGTTGGTATTGCCTGTCTTCCATTGGGACTTATGTTTTCATTTATTCGGCGACCAAAGGCTGTTATCACTCGCTCACAATATATCAAGGTGCTAAATGTTTCTATAGACGGGGTCATATTAAATTGTTGATTATATGTTTATTTCTTTTATGATATGCTATACTATATTTATGGTGTGGTTGGTTGGATGGTTACTGCAGGAAGCAACTGAACTAGGTAAAAAAGCGAAAGAACTGAAAAAAGCAACTGAGTCACTTCATCAGGAAGAAAGAAGTGGTTCAAAGGGCAGAAAATTTCGTAAAAATGTGAAGGCAGTAGAAAAGGTAAACAAATATTTTGTGATTTATCAGTACTCTATACTGCAAATTTTCTTGTTGAGTATTTTATGTTTCTCCTTGTTAGCGTGGGCTTTGCATATCATAATTTGATGCATGTTCTAGTTTGTGGCGGAAAGTTGTATACAGTTACTGAAATGTTCTTGTTCTAGTTGTTTACTTATATATCATGCTGTTCTAGTTTGTGGCGGAAAGTTGTATACAGTTACTGAAGTGTTCTAGTTTGTGTGGTTCTAGTTGCTTACTTATCTATCTCACTTAATTTGTCAGGAGTTGTTTCAATTAGAAGAAGATGTGAAGCTTCTTGAAGAGATGTATCCACAAGGGGAAAAGGTAGATACTCGAATTTCTATCCTTTTGACTTCTAGGCGTAAACAATGTGAAATGTTTCTCCCACTTACTGATCCTGCATGAATGCAGGCTGAGACAGCATGGGCACTAACAGTTCTTGGGTATCTGGCAAAACTTGTTTTGGGAATTTTAGGGTAAGCAATGATATATAATAATCAAAGTTGCTATGGATGCATGATGCTGGGTGATGCCTTGTACATAGTTTTACAAATCTGCTTCTTTTGATTGTGTGGGTTGTCTCGTCCCTTTCCCTACACATGGGAGGAAGTGATTTTGGTATACTGTTGGACATATTTCTCACACTGAACTACATATTTGACAATTTTCAAAAGGTGTTTAAGAGAAGAGCCAATGTGCTGGACTAAATTAAAACTGGAAATTCACAACAATAAGAATCACAATGATCTGAAAAGGACCTTTGTATTTGTTAGAATATAAACATTATGTTGAGAATAATCTCTATCTGTAAAGTGTTACTTTACAGATTATGTAAAGTGTCATCTCAATCTGTAAGCGATTGCTACAGGTTATCTCAACCTAGCGACATGTTAGCTTAGTTTATGTATATTATCTTAGTTTAGGTATGCCCATACCTTGTCTGTAATTTCTATCTATAAAATGAGAAGCTGAGAGTCATTTCTCTCAAGCAATTGAAGTCTAAAAACATTCTCAAGTCCCCTTCTAATTATTCATCATGGTATCAGAGCCATGGTATCCTCCTTGAGGGGACTTTCCCTTCTGCTATGTTAAAGAGTTCATAGAACTCGTTTGAATATTTGTCAGTTAATTGAAATCTCTGCATCGCCTTTTCTCTGCCTTTCCCCATCTTTCACCTTGTACTCTTTCTTCAATCACCATCAAAATTCTCAATTCTGATTCCGTATGAAACGGTCCTGATTTATTGCCTATCCTCTCTGTCTTTGCAACTACAAACACCCTCCAGATTTGATAGTTTCGTTTCCACACAGTTCTTTCTAGTGAGAAACAGTGAAAATTGCAAATGGGGTCTCTCTGTTTCCCTCAGTTTTCTCTATTTCTGATCTTGGCAGCCTTGGGAGTGTTATTTGGAGCAGAATCAAAGACATATTAGGGAGATGCAGAGGCTCTGAAGGAGCTGAAGAATGGCCTCGACCTTGTTTCCGTGACTCCAGGTTCATGTGTGAGCTCGTGGGACTTCACTGTCAACCCATGTGACAACCTTCAGCATTTGCTCTGCTTTGGGCTAGCTGGAACAATGGAAGAGACAGCTACAATGGTCTCTTCCCAGTCACCTCTCTGGCGTCTTCTCTATCATCTTTGGGGGATAGTCACCGCGCGTGTACACCACGCCCCGTCATCCTCAGCAGGTCAGTATCAGCAAAATCAGCCTCTGTCTCCTCTCTGTTTTTCACGTCTGTGCAAAGAGGCAATCAGTTTTGTGCTCTGTTTTGGTGATTCTCCCAATCAGTCACCCACTCATCACCACCTCTTGTCACCTTTGTTACCTTCTTAGTCTGTTGCAATCGCGAGACTTTGGTTATTGGAGCAGCCGATATTCACCTCTCAACTAAGTCAGTCACTTATCATTCTTCAATGGCCTCCACGGTTTTTTGCTCCATCCTCATCTATAGAAGGAGCAGTCACTTTTTCATCAACCACCTCGGTGGTGGTTTCTTTCACTTTTTTTTGTGGCTGCTGCCCACAATTTCTCTGCGCATGTTCAGAATTTCTGAATGGGCTGACATACCATGTGCCGTTAAGTGGAGATCTCTTTTCAACAAGTGGTGGGCCCCCTTTAATTTCTCTTTGTCAAAAGGTGGTCATCTTTTTTTTTTTGGAGAACCCAAAAGTAAAAGAAATGGTCTGCCAAAAGACAGATGCCACATGGGTGGCCCCGTAGCATTGGCTGTCCATTTATTCAAAATTTGCCCTTTCCAATGCCATATGGCATTGAGGGAGAAAAAGCTAACTAAATTCCCTCACTCATCTCTTTGTCGGAACTAGAATCCTCTGTTGGCTCGGACAAAGCCTGAGAATTAGCATGTATACTGTACGCCTCTGCATCCTTATTTGACTCTGTTTACAATCTAGAGATGTGCATGTTGGTTTGGACGGAGAAAGCATTGGTTTTCTACAAAGATCAATCTAGTTCAATGACCACGATGTTGCCAGTGCAGTATTAGAAAGATTCTTCCAAATTCGAGATATGTGATTTTGATTTTGAGCTAGTGTGGATATTCAATGGATTGATAGGAAGGAGGCTGCTGTATCTACAATTCATGTTACCTCTAGGTCTGCATTCTCTATTCTATGCTCTTCTATCGTGATGCAACAACGAGCTTCTTGGATTGTGGTTCTTTGTAAGAAGCGGGAGTGATTCTAGTGAGGTGTGGCGGTGATTCTAGCCCACTACTGAGAATGCGGGTAAAGTGGGTGTGTACCCGTTCGATAACCATGTTGTTCATACTGCTCCTCGATTTGGGCGGCAGCTGCTGGAGGCTAGGTGCGAGGAATAGAGCACACTGTGCTATTGTCTTTGAATGTGCACACATTTTTACGATTCTCTTGTTGATACGAGATGGTTCAAATTATGTTCCCTTTGTCTTTTGGATTCTCGGTTTGGTTGCATTATTCTTTCTTGCATTGGTGATTTCTTTGCCAACCTAGTGAGTTAGTAGTTATTCTAAGTTACGATTGAAGTACTGTTCTTGACTCTCCAGAAAAATTAACGGGATGGTTCCACCCGGATATCATACCTCTTGGATGCATTCTATTGCTGAAATACGCGCATGTACGGCATCGAGAATTGTAAATCTCTACCCCACCAAGAATCATATGGGTGGAGAATTTTTCCTGGCGGTATCCAAAATACACTTGAAGATCATCACCAGGTGGTGAACTCTTTTGGTGAAGATCATACCAGCCCTACGAATCTCTATCATTAGTATCCAAATACCAATTTCCGAAGATCATACGGTGGTGTTCTTTGAAATCTCCTAAATTCAAGTTTGAGATCTATTTGAAGCTTCTAAATGCTCTTTGGAGAAGATGGTGTTGATTGGGTTTTGCAATCTATGATTGCATACTAGGAAATCTCTGCCCATCATTCAATGTAAGTTCCTCCTTGGTCATGCAACATTCCAAACCAGCTTTTCAGGCTATGTGTCATTCAGCGTCTTGCTTGAGTTATTCTTCGGCAAAGCTCAATTCATGTATTACCTCTCCGGCCAATCATCATAGCATCCCTGAGTTGTCTTGGACTCTTCATGACCATGGTTTAGGGGTCCCATATTTATGTTCTTCACCGATTATTGTTTTGTAACAAGCTTAGGTTGCGTAAGCTTTAGCTTGAGGGGGAGTGTTAGAATATAAACATTATGTTGAGAATAATCTCTATCGTAAAGTGTTACTTTCTGATTATGTAAAGTGTCATCTCAATACGTAAGCGATTGCTTTATAGGTTATCTCCAACCTAGCAGCACGTTAGCTTAGTTTATGTATATTATCTTAGTTTAGGTATGCCCATACCTTGTCTGTAATTTCTATCTATAAAATGAGAAGCTGAGAGTCATTTCTCTCAAGCAATTGAAGTCTAAAAACATTCTCAAGTCCCCTTCTAATTATTCATCAGTATTCAAGCCTTCAACTTCGTCTAAAGCATGTCATTGTTGGATAGAGAGAAGAAATGAATATGATGATGTAACTGTGGTAACAATCAGCATTACTTCTCTATATAGTTATAGAAGGAATGCTGATTGGATGGCTAGTTCATGTTGTGCTAGGTTTATTTCTGTTGAATGCACGTTGCATTTGATACTTTTCTTGTTTTTTTAACCACTGTTAATGGTTGGGAATGTAGAGGGAAAATGGTTTCTTGTGTTATTAGAGGAATTTTTTTGGGTTAAAAAAGAGGGCATTATTTTGTGACTTGTATTTTATTCTTTTTTATGTTCTTTTTATTTATAGCGAGTTTGATATGTGTTTATGTTTTCTGGGTGGCTTTTAGTTATAGGTTCTTTTCTTCCAGGTTTTTATGCATTTTCTTTTTCAATATTGATTAGGGGAAGTGAATATTTCTGGGAAACTATTACTGAGGACATTATTCTTGCTATTTCACCGTAATGAAGATTGCTTATTCTATGACAGGTGTTATGTTTCACATGTGTTATCTAACGTAAGTTTTGAAAAATATGCCAGGTTTATCGTTTCAGTGGCTTGGGTTGCCCATATCATTATCTATCTATTAATTGATCCTCCTCTTTCTCCCTTCCTGAATGAAGTTTTCATCAAGCTGGATGATATCTGGGGTTTGTTGGAATACTGTGGCCTTATGTTACCATTCCATAAGCTATATATAATTATACATGCATTAGATTTTAATTTTCATTCAGTTCTTGGTAATATATATATTCTGCTCTTTCATCAGGTCTTCTGGGTACAGCTGCATTTGCATTTTTCTGCTTTTACCTTCTCCTTGCCGTGATTGCTGGTGCCATGATGCTTGGGCTGAGACTAGTTTTCATTACCATACATCCCATGAAGTAATTCAATTGTGCAGTCAGATTTATCATTTTACTTTGCTTTAAATCTGTATTGGTCACTTAATGCTTTTATTGATCACTCACTATGTGAACTTACCTGTGGCAGGTGGGGAGCAACTCTCATGAACTCTTTTCTGTTTAATGTGGGCCTTATCCTTCTTTGTTCCATTAGGTCGGTATAGCCTGTGCTTTACATTTCCAAATGGGATGTTATGTGTAAAAGTTTACTTTTTAAGACTGCCCTAGTGATTCAACATTTACGTTTGAAGTTTCTACTTCGGACTGTTATAAAGTTTATAATAATGCTTTTTATTCATCTTTGGTTACATATAGTATGAAGATAGAGTTCTAAAAGAATGCAAAATTGAAAGCGGTGATACTTTTAGGCTTTGATTTTCCATTTGAAATTTTAAAATTTGAAGTAGCAAGGGAAATTAGTATTCATTGTGTAAGTAGTTTACGAGTGTTACAGTTACAGGAAGCTGTTTTTGGAAGTGTAGCAACTAGGAAGTAGTGTTCTATATAAAGTGTGAGGCACTTGTCATTCTGTCATGATAATGTGATGCTGTGACAGCATTGCTGATAGTTCAATTGTTTTACTTTTTCAGTGTGATCCAGTTCTGCTCCACAGCATTTGCCTACTATGCTCAAGCAACTGCAGCACAGGAAATATTTGGCCACACTTTGGAGTCTCTTCGTGGAATTAAATATTTATACAAGTGAGTCAAGCTGAATTTCCTTTTTTTTCTCTCCCTCCCCCCAAGCCCTCTTATCGGGCAAAAATGGAGCCTTCTTTTTGCTAACTTGCAAATTTAGTCCACGCAATGGGATGGCCCTCTTTCTTGTTCCAACTCCGATAAATCCCATATTTTAAGTTGAGATTCTGTATGGAATAATGTTATTCACACACAATATGCAAACAAAAAAAAAAAAAAAACTGTAGGCCGTTTGATAGTGTACAGTACATTGATGTGACACTGTTGAGATCCAATGTCCTACAGAGGTGTGGTTTTTTGTGTTTTGGGTGTGTGAGTAGCATCACTCACCTATATGATGCCCATATTAGCGGAGGTTTTGACCATTCCATTATCCTTGGTGAGTTGATATGAGGTTTGCATGTATTATTTGGTACTAATATTGTTTATGCTTTGCTATTATAGTTTGACTTAGTGTTTGTCACATTACAGGTACAACGTATTTCAGATTGCATTTGTTGTTTTGGCTGGATTGACTTTTGTGTATTACGCTGCCTTTGTAAGTTTGCCTCTGGAAAAAAAAATTCTTCTTTATTGTGTTTGTTAATATTCTTGCTGATCCTGAAGGGTTTTGAATTTGAAAATATCAGGGATGGAGAAGAAAAAAGCCTAGTGGCAGGTTCCAATTGTCTACATGAGGTATGGTCTAGCATAAGGGTGTCTTCTGGAGGGAGCCATAGGTCATTCCTTGTCACATCATCTCATTTAGAGTGGCTTTTTTTTATTCGGATTTGTTTTGGCCTAGTTTTGTTTTATGTTGAAAGCTATAGAGTAGGCTGATCATTATCCGAGTAGAATCATTTTCCTGCGTTGGAATCAATAGTTCGCGGTGCTTGTGCTGCCACTATGATCTTTGATTCTTTCCTCACCCTTGTATGTATTATTCCTTTGTTTGAGTATGTAATTGAAGGTATCATGTGCACACGATACTACTGGGTTTCTAGAACACCTTTGATGTAATGCAACCCTTGCCAAACAGAAAGTTGTACGAGCTGTTTTATTTCATGTTCATATGTCTGTGTAGCATATTCCTTGTATTAATACGTTTCTTATGATAAGGAACTAGTGGGCTTTCAGAAGATTGGTGTTGCCCATTTTGAAGTCTTTTGCATTTGATGTTGACTTTGTTGCCAGCTTTCCTCAAGTAGCCCTACTTTTCCTCATCTCTCGGTTGTCCCGTGCAAGAGACCGATTTGATTAATTCATTGCTCATGCCTTCATGAAATTAAAATCAGTGAAGATTCTCGCAGGACTTATTGTACTGTATCAAATATGCATCTTGGGCTACCTACATTTGGACTAAGTAGTATGCATTTTCAAAGTAGATGCTCATGCAATCTGTAAGGGAAGTTACTTCATGCTTGCCTGGAAAACAGTGATTTTAAAAGCTGAACGGTAATAAAATGCGGGGTGCGATAAATGCGTTGCGGGTTTTGCTCTCGCTTGAATAACCTCAAGATTTCACATTTTTCGTACAACAGGGAGGCTTAGCTATGGTGCAGTAATGCATAAAAAATGTTTACTCCCCACTATGAATATGTCAGCAGTCATACAAGATTGTGATCTTGATTGAGTTTTTACAAGCATTAACTTGTGATCTCAGGATTTATACCGTGATAGTATAAACTAATAGTTTTTATCCTTTGTGTGTTTACTCGAATAACCCTGAGTTAAATGTTTCTTATTTACCAATAGCATCATTTCTTTTTAGGGGAAATTATATTGTATCAAAGTTTAGTATGTCAGTGTTATTGATTATTGGATGATTGTTGTATGTTCGGGTATAAAATCCAATGATTAAAAATAGAGGGTTAGAAAAAAAAAGGATTTATTTAAGAAATCTCCTTTTAATAAACTGAAGGAGAGGCAAGCTTGAATACTAGTGCTTTTCTCTGTTAATTATATGTCAAATAAATAACAAATCATAAGAATCTAATGATAATTCTAAAGAGGATTTTATGGCAGCTTTTATGTAGTATCCCTGTGTCATTGATTATTTGATTCCGTATAAAGATTCGTTTAACGCAGGTTTGTCTAATATTAATTGGGCCAAAGTAACACAACAAGGATTAGGAAGGTCGCAGAATTCTCCTAATCCTAAGTTGAAATTAAATCAATATTTTAGATCATACAAAGTCTGAGTTTCCTACTCTCCTTATCACTATATATATATATATATTAAAAAAAATTTAAATCAGTCAAATTCCTTATGCAAGTTTTTCAAGAAAACACGCATCTGTGGCAAGTATTTGATAATTTAAAATAACTGAATACTGAGAACAAAAGTTCTTGATCTAACTGTGGCCTAAGGTATTCTTATACTCGAGCTCTCGAAGTTGTAAATGAGGCGTCTTGTTATTATGCTTCCACTAACCTATCAACATGGCTCACCATTGATTTTCCTTTTTTATTTTGTAGAGCTAACTATATGTATAACCTTTATTAAATACATTAAATCATAAGATGGTGAAACCTAATCAGTCACAACACTCCCATGCTAAAAAACCAGGGAGAACTCACCCATTTATTATTAAACATAAAAGAACACCATATTTCTTTAAGCACAACACTAAAACCCTGCTATTTTATGACCGTTGCCCAAGGATTCTTCAAATTATGGGTCTGTCTATAGTTTGAAAATGCACACAAGTTTAGTCCCATTGCATACTTCCCTGGAAGCTCCAGTTAAGAGACATTGATGGTGGTCTTTTCATCCGCATCAATTGGATCATATGGTAAATCTTCTTCAAATTCAATTGGCATTGACTTCCAGTGCAGACTAGGTTCCCAGTCTGCTTCTCTGAGGACCTTCAATATCTCTTTTACCACTATCTTGCTACCCTCGGATGACAGATGAATTCCATCCCTATCAAACACCACCCAATCAAATGCAGGAAAGGCAGATTTGAACTTTTCCTTCAAGGATATATGACAGCAATCAGCATACTTACGTGAAGCAAACATCTAACCAGTCATCCCTTTGCTGGAGTGCAGACCAGAGATCAATGGCCTTGACATTCATCTCACGGCACAGCTTCAAACACGCTTCTGAATATATTCGACAGGATTCATTTGTCCTTGTTAACTGCCCCAGTTGATCACTGGTTTCAGTCCAATCATTAATTCATCAGAGTTTAAGATTGAAATGTGAATTTTAAAAAATCAAGTAATAAGAATGTTGAAGATTCTAGGAAGGAACCAACCATCCACTAAACTTATCATGTGCCAGTATAATAGATTCAACTCTTGTTAGTTTTAAGCTAAAGATGTCAGTTTTTACATATCAGCCATGCTATTACTCAAGTCTAAAGAGAAATATATCACAACCTTTTGGCCTGGGTACAGGTTTGATTTATACATAACAAGCTTAGTGTTTATGAAATATATGTGCCAGTTTGAGGGGAAGGGTGCAAGAAAGAGGTTGCAAGCAGTACACCCTAAGTAAAGGTATATGTGTCATTATGTGATCATAGTATTAATATAAATAGAAGTGTAAGCATCACTATTAAGTAGGAGTTCAGGCATCCCTATCATAGTCTCAAGATCATGTGAAATTATAATAACCAAATGCCAAACCAATTGCAGTCAGAACCTGAGTGTTTCACAGATTTGTGCCTCATTGACGGGAGGAGAACTGAGAAATATAATGCGAGTCTTCTTTGAAAGGCTCTGGCAACCATTAGGATTTGTGTCAAACTTTGCAGTGATAAATATGAGAAGTAAAGAAAACCCAGTTTTATCCAAATAATACTTGAAGATATACTTCATAACGGAAGAAAAGATAAAATACAGGATGAAGGATTTCTTTCATGATAATATGTAGAAAAAGATAGGAAAGTGATACTTCTGGTGTGAAAGTTTACCTCAAGATGGATAGCAATCTTCATCATATTTTCGATGTATTCTTGGAGAGGTACATGAGGACCAAGGCCAGATGGATGTGGATGAATAGAATCATTACCACCAAAGTACACAATTACCAATGATGGTTGCACAGCAGCTTCCTGAGTTGAAGATGACAGAGTAAAAGGGTGATTCCTTTTATGTCAGTCTGAGCAAGAATCAAAGTAATCCCATTGAACAAAGCTGAATCTAAACAATAAAAAAAATGATGTGCATGCTGCAATTGTAATAAGAAGTTTATTACATTTAATCTCTAAAAAATCAGACAGATCTTCTTAATATGTCCATCCTCAGTTCTAAGGCAAGTTGAGGCCATCATGTCAAGATTCTTTAAGCTAATACGTAGTATGAGCTTGTCAATTTGCTAAATCTTTTGTGAGGTACCATTAATTACCCAATGACCACAAATAAAATGACCATGTTTTAGCATTTAATTTATCAAGAAAGGACAAAATATTCAAGCTGAGGAAAGGGGAAATTTTGAATCAACAGAGGCATTTAACACAGATGCTCAATACCTTGGGAAATATTTTATCCAGAACCTGCAGGGCACGCCTTGAATTCCATCCAGAGTATCCTCGCAAAAATATATCTGCCTATGTCAAGTCAATTTGTGCTAAGTTAAACTCATTGACCATCACAATGCATACATTACTCACAAAAGGTATATATAAATGAAAATTGACTGCATTGTTTGGCTGATATTTCAAAAGGCATTTTATATGCACAGTGTTCTTAAATCAATCTCTTTTAAACAATTCCATATTACTCTAATGTGTGCCCTTGTGCTGGAAAAAAGAAGGATTGACGGAGAGTGCAGCAGGACAACCACTTCCTCAAAAAGTCCTCAATATGGCAGTTTTGAGTTTAGTGAATGGAAATAAGGATATTCCTCAATAATTTAGGTTTGTCTTCCACTTTTTGATTTCTCCATAAGAAAACGACCTGCCTTACTATGCCTATTTTCTTAGCATCCTAATTAGTGGTAAATGGAACTTCATTTTTTCCAAAAGGGATCTATCCAATTGCATGCAGTCCTGTTCTTGAAGATTAAATCCAACCCTTTTAACTTATGTTTATCCTTAAAATATAAGAAAATTCTAATGAAATAAAAGTCTCAATAGGGTCATCCTCAAATCAGAAAAAAAACGCGTCTCTATATGAAACATAAGTGAATGACCATGGGAAAATTATGACAAAATACAACAATTCATCATCGGCTATGTCAATTTGTAATCAAAAGAGATTAGAACAATTTTCACACTCTTCCAACCATTCATAATCGAATCAAGAAATGAAACTGAATAACACTAAATCAGACAGCCTGAGGTATATAGTGCAAATAACAGTACATGCAATGCAAGAATCCAATCAACCTCTTCCACACACGACTAAGTAACCTTATAATCGAATACCCAGATTAAGAACAAGAACAAGAACAACATGAAATGAAAGTAAAGTACCTTGCGAGCATACAAGTTAGCAAGAATAGCTCCCCAACCTTCATGACTATAACTCAGCTGAACTATGGACGAACCAAACAGCACAAATTGAGGCCTCACTGGTCCTACCATATCTATCTCTCCACCATGCCAAAAGCACATTACACTGAAGACTGGAACACTGCCACCGAAAATTTATAGACGTGGATTTTGTTTTCTCTTTTGTTGTTGACTTCTCTCGTCAACTTCTGCCTCTAGGCCCTACACAACAATAATTTAGTTTTCATTAGTGTCATTCATTGGACGGCAACTCCAATGATATTTGTGCTAAATACCTTATTTTCTTGAAAGAAAACTTTACATTCCTTAACCTTAGATGGTGTTTTTTCCACTTTTTAATTGATTTTCATCTTGCCTTCTTAGCACCTGGGTTTATGTTATTATTGATGATTTTTGTTGCTTTCTTATGTTAAACCTAGGTTAAGTTCAAAAACTTTGGAGGGACAAACACCATTTTGGAACTGAAGTAAAGTGGCTCAATTCTGGAGTTCTAGCGCCTAGGCGCCCAAACCAACGCCAGCGCCCAAGCGAGCTGAATTTGGAGGTTTATTTGTTTGACGCCAGCCGCCAGGCGCCAGATACAATGCCTAGCGCCAAAAGGTTGCTCTCCGCCATACCACGCCAGCGCCAACGCTAGTGCCTAGCGCCCAGTCAAATTTCTCAAGTATTTTTCTGTCATACCGCCTAGGCGCCATGTGCAACGCCTAGCGCCACTGGGCCGCAACCCAACTCGTTTGACGCTTTAAATAGAAAAAGTTAGGTTTTTTACAAGATGGTCACCTGAGAAGAGTCGGGAGAAGTTTTGAAGCAAAGGACAAGGGAGATCCTAAGGGAAGCAAGAGGGATTGAAGATTTCTCCATTCCCAATTGATTTATCCATGGAGTTTGCTCTTTCCTCTGCTTTTTAGTTTTCTTTTTTCTCTATGAGTTTCTAAACTCTTTCTAGTTAGTGAAGATGTAGCTTGAATTAAATACTTGTTTGAATTCTTTAAGCTTAATCTAAGTTTCTTTTCATGGATTTGAAGTGTTTATCACTATGCTTAATGCTTTTATGGATTGGCCACTCATAAATTGAATAGTTGTTCATGCATAGGATTGGGAAATTCATGTATGATTTTGCTTCTTGTGGTAAACTCCTTAATTAATAAAATCTAGAATAGAGAATGTTAATTATGTGGTTTTATTTGGGAATCAATTTTTCTTTCATGCCTTCTTCAACTTAGGCCAAGTTAAGGAATTAATTGGTTTTATTTTGTTGAAGTGAATCGCAAAACCAAGGAATTGGGTATTGATTAATTATAGGATTCCTACCATCAATCCGTGAATTGGGCTTAGTTAAGTTAGAATCCAAACACTAGTTAGAAAATTCAAGTGAAATCGAACCCTAACATTTCAATCATTGATCTTACTTTTATTTCTTTTGCTTTTGAATTTCTTAATTGTTAATTGCAAAGTGTTAGTTTCTTTAGGTTTCTTTCTAAAGAACTCTCTTCAATCCAAACCGATCGTCTAATAGCTCTAAGTTGGTGAATTTGGTGTTTGATAGCACAATCTCTCGAGGGAACGATACTCACTTATCACTTTATTACTTTTTGCGATTTGGTACACTTGCCAATAGAGCAACAAGTTTTTACGCGCTCGTCGGGATTGTGATTTTGTCAACATCACTTAGCTAATAGGATACTAATTTGAACATTTTTATTTATTTATTTATTTCTTTGATCTTTGTTTTTCATCTCTATTTGAGTTCTTGTTGTTTTATGCACGACACAGGTGAACAAGAACTACTTTTTGATCCAGAAATTGAGAGAGCCTGCAGAGCAAATAGGAGAGTTGACTAGAGAAAGACGACAAGTCGCTAGAACACCATGGGTGACAGATGAAGCTCCTAGACGTCGAACAATGGGTGAATATGGAACACCCTAATGCTGATAGATGCTCTACTAGTATAGTGCGACCCTATTCAAGCCAACAACTTTGAGATCAAGCCGCCTATTACAACTCGGTTCAACAAAGACAGCTTTTGGGGAAGTGCCTGGAGGATCCAAATTCTCATATCACCAACTTTCTTCAAATTTGTGATACTATCAAGATGAATGGAGGAGTGATGATGCAATTAGATTGCGACTTTTCCCCTTCTCCTTGACTCGATAAAGCACAATGTTGGCTTCAAGCTCAACCTCAAGGAAGTATCACTACTTGGGAAGACTTGGCCGAAAATTTCTAGCTAGATATTTCCCTTCAAAGTATGTGAAAATGAGGAATGAAATCACTTGTTTCTCACAAATGGACATGGAGTCATTGTATGAAGCGTGGGGAGAGGTTTAAAGAACTCTTGAGAAGATGTCCACATCATGCTTTCGAGGATTGGCAAGAGGTAACGTAGCATTTTTTATGTGGTCTTAACTCATCTACAAGAGCAATGGTTGATGCTTCAAAGGGATCATTGAACACAAAAACGCCCGTGGAAGCATACCGCCTGCTTGAGACTATGGCTACAAATGAATATCAAATTCCTAGTGGGTGGTCAGCAGAAAAGAGGAGTAATGGAGTCGATGCTTTTGATACCATTCTCGCTCAAAACAAAATTCTCTCTCAACAAATGGCCAATCTTACCAAGCAACTTGATAGTACATGAAGGTAAATGCAAAGGCAATCCAATTCTCGCTATTGAGTTGTGATTTTTGTGGTGGTAGTCATGGTAATGGAGAATGTGCAGTTAGCCCTATGGGGCATGCAAATCAAGAGCAAGTCAACTACATGGGAAATTCTTCAAGACCCCAAAATAACCCTTACTCCAACACATATAATCCGGGGTGGAAGAATCACCCCAACTTCTCATGGAGTAACCAAGGTGCACAAAGACCTCCTAACCCTTCTTATCAAGCTCCACCATTGCCTCATGTTCAACCTAATCAAGGTATACCATCTCCTTTGGAAATTGCTCTAGAAAAACTTTCTCAATCAACAACTAGTTTTGTACAGAAGACTTCTGACTTCATGCAAGAGACAAGATCAAATTTCAAGAACCAAGAAGCTTCAATCAGAAATTTGGAGAACCAAGTTGGACAGATTTCCAGGCAATTAGCTGAAAAATCAAAAGAATCGTTTCCTAGTAACATGGAGTCGAATGTCATGGAACATTGCAAGGCTATAGCTTTAAGGAGTGGCAAAACACTTGAAGTTCAACCCAGAGAAAGTAAGGCAAAAGAAGTCATGAATCCTCAAAGTCAAAACACATTAGAGGGAGGTACTTCTTCAACTCAGATTCCTTGTCTTGCACAAGAGGAAGATCAAAAGAAAGATGAATCTCCAAAGAGAAGAGGCAAGAAGAAAGAGTTAGATTGGGACAAGCCCTTTGAGTCATCACCTTATGCAAGAATTCCTTTCCCTCAAAGGCTCAAGAAAGAAAATAAAGAGAATCAATTTTCTCGATTTTTAGATATATTCAAGAGGCTCCAAATCAATATCCCATTTGCAGAAGCTTTAGAGAAAATGCCCTTGTATGCCAAGTTTATGAAGGAGTTACTTTCAAAGAAGAGGAAATTGAAAGGGGATGAAACAATTATGTTGACTGAAGAATGTAGTGCTATTATTCAAAATAAATTGCCTCCGAAATTAAAGGATCCGGTAGTTTTCATATTCCTTGCACTATTGGAAATTTGGCAATTGGGAAAGCTTTATGTGACCTTGGTGCAAGCATCAATATGATGCCACTTTCCATTCTTCACAAGCTGGGAATTAAAGAAGTGAAGCCAACAATGATCTCTCTTCAATTGGCTGGATCGTTCAATTAACCATCCATATGGGATAGTTGAAAACGTCTTGGTTAAGGTGGATAAGTTCATCTTCCCAGCTAACATTGTTGTGCTTGATCTCATCCTTAGAAGACCATTTTGGCCACCATAAGAGCTTTAATTGATGTCCAAAAAGGAGAATTAATGCTGAGAGTGTATAATGAAGAAGTAACCTTCAATGTATTTCAAGCAATGGAGCATCCAATGGAAAAAGAACAATGTCTTCGGGTGGATGCTATTGACACCTTAATGTCAGGTATATTTAGACAAAATTCTATAATTCCTCCACTTGAAGCAACTTCAGTACACTCCGAAAGTTTGGAAGATGAAGAATTGGATGATCTAGAGTTAATGAAGTGCTTCAACCTTTTAGAAGTGCTGTTATTCATGGCTCATATTAAGCAAATAAATTATGAAGAACTAAAAGAGAAAGGAGTTGTGAAAGAAGAAGTTCATAAGCTTGAGTTGAAACCCGATTGAAATTGGACCACGTTAAGTTAGTGGCGTTAAACAAGCACTTCTGGGAGGCAACCCAAGCTTGGTTTATTCCTTTCCCGTTTTTTTTGTTTTGTTAGTTTCTTAGTTGTTTGAATTTCATTTGATTTGCTGATTTATCACTTGCTAGATGAATTTATTTTTCTTTAAGTTTGGCTATTCTAGGATGGAGGAGGGCCTTGTGGGGCCCATGAGGATGAAAATGATGCCGAGTGATGTGTTTTGTTGCGCCTAACTCGAACTATGATTTGTAACCATGCAAAGGAAAGATCCAACACTACATTTCATTATTTGGATTGGACGGCAATTCAAGGATACATTACATCGCATAAACATACGGGAGCTTTTCTCGACCTTTCTTTTTAATTAAAGCATTTTCCCCATTCATTTTTTGTTTTTGTTATCCTCTCTCGCGTGTGTATAAAATGTCAAATCTCAACATTTGGTTATCTCTATTTCTTCAAGGAATCTTGTGTATAATATTTATCTTAGCACTTGTGCCTTACTTGTTAATTGAGTGGTGACCCTGATGTTGTAGTGAGCCTACTTTAGTGGTTTGGTAATTTTGGGTAGGGTGTGCATTTCATCAATTCATGCAAGAAAATCATGTAGTTTAATTTAATGTGTTGCTATAGCTTAATTTGTGCAAGTTTCAAGGACCTATTTATTTTTCCACCACCATTAAGTTTCTTAAAAAAAAAAAAAACTGAAAAAAAATGGATTGTCATTATCATAACTGCTTGTTCTGGAGTTAAAGCGGTGATGTGTGGATAAGGCGCACGGTCACCACTTTGGTTCGTGACCAAGTCTAGTTTAATCTTCAAAAAGCTTGGTGCCAAATTATGGGAGTGATGTGTGGATAAGGCGCACTGTCACTACCTTAATTTTAAACCAAGCCACTAAGAAAATTGACATTGTTGAGCAAGGGATTGAAGGGGTGATGTGTGGATAAGGCGCACGGTCACTATTTTCTTTACCTTGTTTTTTCTGTTGCTAAAAAAAACACTCCCGTCGTTGTATTCTTTTCGTTCATGGTGGTTAAGATTGACATATTTCCTTGTTAGCTTGCTTGATTTTGCTATAGTTTGCACACTTAAGTTACTTGATTTTCCCTTCCCGATTGTTGGTTGCACAACTACAGGATTACCCTCTCCACTTTGGTATGCTCACTGCATTACGTGTTTGTCCACTCAATCTTTGGGATAATGAGCTTGATTGATATTTTACATTAGTTTCTCTTTGGGATACCTGAGATAACCACTTTCTTTGCTTTGAGGACAAGCAATATCTTAGGTTTGGGGGAGGATATTTGTGCTAAATACCTTATTTTCTTGAAAGAAAACTTTTACATTCCTTAACCTTAGATGGTGTTTTTTCCACTTTTTAATTGATTTTCATCTTGCCTTCTTAGCACCTGGGTTTATGTTATTATTGATGATTTTTGTTGCTTTCTTATGTTAAACCTAGGTTAAGTTCAAAACTTTGGAGTGGACAAACACCATTTTGGAATCAAGTAAAGTGGCTCACTCTGAGTTCTAGCGCCAGCGCCCAAACCAACGCCTAGGCGCCCAAGCGAGCCTGACTGAGGTTTATTTGTCGACGCCAGCGCCAGCGCTGGGATACAATGCCTAGGCGCTCAAAGGTTGCTCTCGCATACCGCCCAGCGCCCAACGCTAGTGCCTAGCGCCCGTAAGTCAAATTTCAAGTATTTTTCTCTGCCATACCAGCGCCAGCGCCCATGTGCAACGCCTAGGGCGCCAATGCCGCAACTCCAACTCGTTTTGACGCTTAAATAGAAAAAGTTAGGTTTTTACAAGATGGTCACCGAGAAGAGGTCGGGGAGAAGTTTTGAAGCAAAGGACAAGGAGATCCTAAGGAAGCAAGAGGGATTGAAGATTTCTCCATTCCCAATTGATTTATCCATGGAGTTTGCTCTTTCCTCTGCTTTTAGTTTTCTTTTCTCTATGAGTTTCTAAACTCTTTCTAGTTAGGGAGTGAAGATGTAGCTTGAATTAAATACTTGTTTGAATTCTTTTAAGCTTAATCTAAGTTTCTTTTCATGGATTTGAAGTGTTTATCACTATGCTTAATGCTTTTATGGATTGGCCACTCATAAATTGAATAGTTGTTCATGCATAGGATTGGGAAATTCATGTATGATTTTGCTTCTTGTGGTAAACTCCTTAATTAATAAAATCTAGGAATAGAGAATGTTAATTATGTGGTTTTATTTGGGAATCAATTTTTCTTTCATGCCTTCTTCAACTTAGGCCAAGTTAAGGAATTAATTGGTTTTATTTTGTTGAAGTGAATCGGTAAACCAAGGAATTGGGTATTGATTAATTATAGGATTCCTACCATCAATCCGTGAATTGGGCTTAGTTAAGTTAGAATCCAAACACTAGTTAGAAAATTCAAGTGAAATCGAACCCCTAACATTTCCAATCATCGATCTTACTTTATTTCTTTTGCTTTTGAATTTCTTAATTGTTAATTGCAAAGTGTTAGTTTCTTTAGGTTTCTTTCTAAAGAACTCTCTTCAATCCAAACCGATCGCTCTAATAGTTCTAAGTGGCTTAATCGCGCTTGATAAAGACAATCTCTGA
Source organism: Styphnolobium japonicum (assembly GCA_023212625.1). Taxonomy (NCBI): domain Eukaryota; kingdom Viridiplantae; phylum Streptophyta; class Magnoliopsida; order Fabales; family Fabaceae; genus Styphnolobium; species Styphnolobium japonicum. The sequence continues at coordinate 12,141,420 of JALBWW010000007.1, read as the reverse complement.
GGGAACGATACTCACTTATCACTTTATTACTTTTTGCGATTTGGTACACTTGCCAATAGAGCAACAAGTTTTTGATATCATCGAATTAACATCCTACGAAGTGTAAAGTATATTGTATAAAATAAACTAAGTAGTCATTAATTATAATAAAAAATAAACTATTTTAATTTAAAAAGTTTACAGTTTTTATACATGAGCTTATATTTTATTGAAGTCTAAATATATTTTTTAATTAATAATAGATTGGTTTAGATGAGCTTCTAAAAACACTACCTTCTTTATTATTCTTTTTAAAAGATTTTTATAATATAAGTGCCCTTTAGGAATTATTCATGTATTTATATATATTTTTTCTTGCATATTGATATTATGATTAATTGTCAAATATTTATTGATTGCTAATTATATTTTATTAACTTTAAATATTTATTGCAAGAAACAATCATAATAATATTTGACAAGTTATCTAAAATAAATTGACTTGTGTCGTTCACGTTAAACGCGCCGTCCGTTAACTAAAGGCCTCTTGTCGTGCGTGTGCAAACCTCGTCTCATTCATAACTTCCTTGCTTTTCATTTCTTTGTTAACTTTGCTTTCCATTTATTTTCTTACTTCTTTTTGTTATTTTCTTCCTAATTTTACATAATCATCTATGTATAGATGAAATAAGCCGTGAGAATACGTATATAACTAAATAGGTTCATAGAAAAAGAAAGGTAAAAAAATTGTGGAAAAAAATAAAAAGGGAAGAAATAAAATTTATTTTTTAGATAATAATTAGTTTTTATATTTATATTTGTATGTCTATATTTTTATTAGTTGATTTCATAAATATGTGAATAATTTTTTTTATTTTCTTCTTCTTTTATTCATTAATAATAAATATGAATATAATGAAATGAAAAATTAAGTATTGCAATAGGCAATAAAAAATGAAACATAATAGAAACAAATATTAATGAAGTTTTTCCAATTTAAAATTTTCTTTTGGAGTTTTTTCTCTTTTTTTATGGATATGTTAAAAATTCATAAAATGTCATTTTGAAGGCTTTGATTCCCTTCTATTATATAAATAAATAAAAAAAACAAACGTGCATATTTTTTGGATTGCATATGGATTTGTAAAAGCATTGTAAATATTTATAAATATATATAATAGTTATAAAAATGTTCCTTCCATATGAACCACAATTTTTTTGGATTGCATCTTGAATGATCCTTCAATGTGATGGTCCTTCCATACGAACCCACAAATTTTTTGGACATATTGAATCGTCCCTTCAATTAATATTTTAATCTCATATTTTTATTATTAAATTAATCTTTAAAATAATATCAAATTAATTATTAAATAAAAAAATTAATGACATTTATTATTACTAAATGATCAATTTAATATTACTAAAAAATAAATAACCAATATGATATTACATGTATTTAAAATGGATGTTTACTCTACGTTTTAATATCCTTTGGTCTCTTCAATAGTTCAATCTCCCATAGCATTGAGGATTACCGGCCGATGAGAAAGTAAAAATTCCCAAGACCATGAGAGCTAATTAATGAAGCTACCTAAAAGCGCGGTAGAAGAATCTTCATTGTATGGTTAATAATGGTTAGCACCGGAACAACTTGTGCTTTGAGAACAAAGGTCAGTTCTTTATGTCTCATCAAAATATCTTACCCTCTCTATGAATACTAGTCAATATGGTAGGGCAAAAATTTTCACAACATAACCAGGTTCTCCCTCTGTTTTGGACCCCCTCGTTGGTGCCCTCCACTAGATGGCAGTTATAAAATAAATTTTGTTCCATCTGTAAAATCAGATGGTACCTGCTGTAGTGTTGGCATTGTTATTCGCAATGTGGAAGGGGTGATCCTTACAGGTGCAACGAAATTGTTGCAACAATATTTATTATTTAGAACCGAACAAGAGCAGCCGAAGCCCTTTGTGCTCGTCCTGGCCTGCAGTTTGCATTATTGGAACTTTGCTTCCCTTCAAGTGGTGGTACAGTTTGACTGTTTTCCCATATAAAAGAAAAAATATTATATCATGTATGTATGATTTTTTCCCCCCTTTTATGCGAATATATACGGTTATACCGTGTATGATTTTAGATTGACACGGAAAAGTTTGGATGTGTAAAGAACTCTTCTATTTTTCGAGTTTAAATTTGATATTAAGGGTGTGTTTGGGTGGGTAAACTCACTTTTGCAAAGTCAAATGTGGTTTCAAACTCTTATAGTTATTAATATGTTTGAGAGAAAATTTAATTAAAAAAAAAGTAAACAAGATTTTCATCCCAAATATGGTTAAGGCAGAAGTAACATTTTGTGCTTATGTGATGAAAAAAAATTTGTTTATATGTGTATTGATAGAAATACTCTTATAATTTGATATTATATCATTATTTTAATAATATTTAAATAAATATAAAATTAATAATTTTTAAAATATTATTATAGTTATATTCAAAGTGATTTTATTTACAATACTCTAAGCAAACTTAACTTTTTAAAAAAATTATTTTGCCATTAATTTGTTTATAATCAATATTTTTAACATCAATTTATTTGCAATCTAATTTAAAATAACTCTTACATTTTTGGTAATTACACCTCCAAAAATGATTTTTATTATTTTACTCAAACTCACTTTTTAATAAAATCAAGTTTACAAAATCAAATTCATTCAAAATTAAGTTTATAAAATCTAATCCAAATACACACTCAGTATTTAAACATTTTAGACAATGAATAAACAAGAAAGTATCACATTACTATAAATATAAGTTAAGATATTTTATTTTCAAAAAAACTATTTAATTTTTTTTAAACATGTGATGCCATATAGTTCATTAATTGTGTAAAATTAAATCTTTTTCTTTGTATTCAAAAATTGAGAAATTAAAGAAATAATTGCATAATTATGCTATTGTATATGTGAAATGACCTCTACATCAATAGAAAAACAATTACTCGTATTCATATCAATAAGCATAGAAATTTATAGAAAAAAAAATCCTTCGGAAGGATCTACGTTACATATCTCCATGAAAAGACACCAAGGTAAGACTTTAAGAGTCAAAGAAATTAGCTGCCAATAAAATTAAAAGTGGTGAGTTTGAGGTGAATAATGACATTGCGCAACTCAAAACTGCAAGATGCATGCTTTACATGTATTGGTTAATCTAATAATGTTCCATCTTTCATCTTTTTGGTGTTTCAACCTGTGTTAGTAATTCTACGTGAAATTAAGCCACTTGAGATTAGCATGTGTGCATGGTTGGGGGGGAGGGAATTTAGGTAGAAGTCGTGCACCAAAAACAAAAGCTTCTACATGAAAAGGCTGCAATCTGCCAAAGAAAAAGACAAGCAATGCAAAACTCGTTCAAATTCTGTATTTTTCCATTGAATCAATTAACTATATGGGGGTGACACAATAACTATGCTGTATGACGTATGCCATTACATAGCCAGCTGAAGATATATATATATGATAGCTGGTCAAGCCTCGAGAATATTTCAGATAATGATCACCTAATTCTGGTCAGTTATTGTCCTTGAGGTTCTTGAGGCTTTTCCGGAGCTTGGCCCAACCTTTCTTGCAGGCACCAACAACCTTCACCCCATGTTTGATGAAGACCTTCTTGGCTTTCTTTGCCGTATCCTTGGCTTTTTTTGCTGTGTCCTTGACTTGCCTCTCAAAATCAGCCATCTTAAATTCTTAAATCGAATTCAATGGCTGGTGGGGTAAGCAGGTGGACACTATTGTATTGTGCTCTTTAGATCCCTCTGGCTTTAGCAGCATCAATATACAAAGTTCTGCTGCTGTATTTATATGATTCCACACCCCCATGACCAAATCTCTATATGGCAGATTTAGAAGGTTAACCTTGAATTGCGCTAATCTCAAGGCCTCTCAGCCTGCCGTTTTTCATTGTAACATTATAGAATTTATAGTATATTAGTAATATTATTGAATACAAAATTTCCTAATCATCGATACTCATCTGTCTTATCTAACTTTAGTTTTAGTTGCCCTTGTAATTTGCTTTTGACCATTAAACGTATAGGTTACACAACAAAAAGTGTTGTCTATTGGTAAAGGCTGAAGATGATCTCAATCCCCTACAACTATTATCAGAGATTTAATTGGAATTATAGCTGGTACCTTATTGTCTAGTTCTTCTTTCATATCATCAAAAGAACATGTATAAATAAAAATTAATTGAATCTGGAAAACTATCTTAAAAAATTTCTAAAAAATAGAAGAAATATTTTTTTGAAAAATTTCAGCCTGAATTTTCTTCCCGATCTCTCTCACTCTTGTGCTTAATTATTTGGTTTAAATTTTGAAGTGCTGAATTTAAGAGAGTTGATTTTGTCAGAATCGGTTTTGTTTGTTTGGATAATATTAAGAAATGATGCAATTACTTTTTGAAATGCCAAATTACCAGAAAGTATAAATGTAAAATAGATAATAATTCATATAAACAACATTTAGGTGGGTCTGCCTTGGAATATATGAGAAATAGATTCTCATCAGCAAATGCCATGTTTTGCCCCAAACTCAATTTTGCCAGATTTATCCAAACATACAAGGCACCTCGTTCAATGTAATTTTTTGCACCATAATGTGTTGTTACAAAAAGCGCAAGGGTATAAACGTTTTAGGTTTTTATTGGCCATAACATTAAATACATCAAAATTCTGAATTTTAAAAATAAAGAAAACTCACTATATTTCACTAATGGTTCTATGGGTGGCAATGGGTTGAGTTGACCCGCGAACCGGCATAATTTGACCCAATTCATCTCATAAATTATAGGTTCATTTAAGTCGATAGGTTAGGTTTGGTTTGATTCAAAATGACTCAACCCGCATAGGTTTGATTGGTTTACAAGTTGGGACTTTAACCAGCACAAACATTCGTCATTTTAGGTCATAGTCTTTTTTGTTAACCTTAAGTGGAACAATGTCGTTCCGCTTAAGTTATTTTTTGTTAACCTTAAGTGAAATGACTCAACTAGCAAAGGTTGGGTCACCTCAACTTCCATAAAATTGACCCAACCACTTATATAATCTTTAAAATTTCAAGTTATAATTTTTTTTTTTGTTAACATTAAGTGGAACAACGTCGTTCCACTTAAGTCTTTTTTTTTTTGTTAACCTTAAGCAGAACGATGTTGTAATAAATACTTTAGAAGTAAAAGTCTTTAGTTTTTGGTTTACAATTTTTTTTTTTTGTTAAAGGTTTACATTATTAATAACTTAGTTAATTTTTGATTAAATAGACATCTTAGTCCCTGAAAATATCTCTCACTTGCAGTTTAGTCCATGAATTTATTCTTCTATATGAATTAGTCCTTAAATTTATAAAACTCGCATCAATTTAGTGCTTTTGTTATCTCTAATTAACCAAGTTAAATAGTAATATCTAACATGACACGTTAAGGTCCTATGTGTAACATTAAGTGCCACATAACACGTTGCTCAACCTTCCTCTTTGAGATATGATATCATTTTAGCTTAGTAAACCCTAACCTCCTCATTATAGATCACTTAATCACTCATTCATTATGTTAAAACGATGTCATATCTTAAGAAGAAATGTTTAACAACGTGCCATGTGGCATCAAACCTTACACGTAGATACTTAACGTGTCATGTCAGGAGTCATCATTTAACATGGTCAACAAGAGATAACAAAAGGACTAAATTGATATAAGTTTTATAAATTTAAGAGCAAACTCATACACAATAATAAATTCAAGGACTAAACTGCAAGTAAGAGATACTTTCAGGGACTAAGTTGCCTATTTACTCGTTAATTTTTTCATATTATAGAAAATGAGTAATACACCATCAACAACAGCGGAAAAATGTTAGTTTGTATTAATTATAATCCTAGAGTTATATGTGTACTTTAAAACCTATGTTTTATGTTATGTCATTTAGAAACTTATTTTATGTTATGTGGAATGAATTTCAATTTCTATTTTAGCATATTAATTTTTTTTAGATTCAAGTTCAATTCACGAATTGAACCCAACCTAACTCACACATGCACGGGTCGGATTGATTTATGTCAAAGGAAAAGTTTCTCCAAACCCAATCCAACTCAACCTACTGTTTCCATGAGTAAGTTAGGTCCAAAAGTATCTCAAACCCAACCCAACCTAACTCATGCTCCCCCCTAAATAGTTCAAGTAGACTTTGTTTGGATTAGGAGAGAAATAGAGTGGAGAGAAATAGAGTAGAGAGAAGTAAGGTGAAGAGAAGTAGAGTAGAAAATGAATAGATTTTTAAGTTGTTTAGATTAAGAGAATTATGAGAGAAGTAGGAAAGAAAGAAAATTAAATTTTGTTGTAAATACATATTTGCTCCCATTTATTTATTTATAAAACAATAAAAAGAATGGTATATTAGACAAATTTCCACCTCTACTCATTCCTTCTCATTTTAGGAGAGAAATAAAAAGTTGTGGGATCTATTATTTTTTTTTCTTCTCTATTTCTCCTCTGACTAAACAAGAGAGTGGAATCATTTCTCTTCTATTTCTTTATTCTCTAACTCTCTCTTTCCTATTTCTCTCAAAACAAACAAAGGCGTAAAGCTTATGCAATGAAAATGCTCAAGTTTATAGTAGTAAATCCTTACACCTTTAAACAAACATCCAACTTCAACATAGTAATTCTTCTAATTACTTAAATAGGGGGAAACATTAGAAAGGAAGTTTTGAACCAAGTTAAATTTTGTCACGATGTCCCATTATGGAAAGACCATTTTGATGTCCATTTTAAAGATTGGAGGTTCATAATCTTTGAAGGACCATTGATGTCTCGTGTATCTTTAGGAGACCAAATTGAGTTTTTACTCAATTGCATCCCAAAGCGAACACCACATGTAACCCAATTGTATTCTTGTAGCAGGAGTATGTGACTATAGGCATAGAATCTTGATTAAACATCATTTTAGTCATTCAAAGATATATGCGACTATTAGCCCAAGGTTTCTAGAATGATTAATTTCTAATAATGATATCAAACATTATTCTAATATGTAATATTATATATTTGTACTTGATCAAAGCTGAAATATAGTGTTGCAGATTTATCAAAGAAAACATGAATTCTCAAGTTATAGAGAAAGTATTTAAAATGCCCAAGTAAATAAGAAGTCTCAAGCTTATATGAGTCAGCTACTGATAAGACATGAGAAGTTTCAAGCCTGCATGAGCCAGCTAATGTGAAGTTGTGAGAAGACTTAAGCTGCTGTCCCAGTAAACAAAATTGAAAATACTTGAAAAAAGTGAACATGAGTCATCTCTTTGAAAAAGATTAGAAGACTCGTATTGAATACCAAAGTCAGTTCTAAAGAAACAGGTGGAAGACCAAAAGATAAGCATACTTATAATAGAGATAAACCTGTTCATATTAGTCATCGGCTTCTGATAATACACTGATGTCCCGTCTCATAAATGAAGATGAGTCTTCTCATGTCAAAAATCCAGAATTCTCTATTTGTTCTTGTTTCATGATTCAATTCCAAATGGGTAGTGGATGACTTCAAAATGCTGATAACAGTTAGAATATCTCCTGCATTGGACAAAATAGTATAAGACACGTATGAAAGAGTAGTAGGTCATTTTACAAAAGTGAAGAAAAAATAATACACATCCAAATAATGCCAAGAAACTTTTTCTACAAAATGGAAGGCTTTGCTGCAACGTTCAAATTCTTATTTGCCTACTTATACCTATGACTCCCAAATGATTCAACAACACAACAAGAAGAATCATTTGTGTTTTATTTAGGAACATTTTGTAAATCTATATTGAGCGTATCATTATATATCCAACTCCCTGTGAGAGAGTTTTTCTAATATCTTATAAAGCTTAATGAGAGTATGTTGTTTCTAGCTTGGAGAAGTTAGGGTTAAAGAAAACTACTTGGTTTTATCTTGAAAATGTTAAGGTGGATCAACGAACACTTGGTTGATAGTGAAAAATCTCAATGAGGATGGAGACTAGACATAGGATTCATATTGGAGCCGAACCAATATAAATCTTTATGTGCAAGCTCTTCCTAACCCTTCTTTTTATATTAATTTGCATCATTGTGTGTTAATTTTCGCTGTGCATTTGATTTTGGTTGCTTTTATATCAGACGCTGCTTTTTGGATTTTGAAGACCAGCTTACTCATCATTTTTATAAGTTGTCTCATCTCTACATCATATTTGTGTTTGAGTTTGATTTTGCAGAAACATTCCCATTTTCAAGTCTTCTTTCACTAACAGCAACATCAAATTGGTCTGTCATTTATCAATAACATCAAATCAATCTTTTAATGATAATTAATGACACCAGTTTCGTCATTTCAAGAACCAATTTGATGTCATTTTAAAAACTACATTAATAGCCAAAATCTTTTAATTATTTGATTTCATATTATTTCAAAAGTTTGAAGAGAAAAATACATATTTGTCCTCAATCAAATAAATTTTTTAATCATTTCATATATCTTTTGGTAATTTAATACATATAAGTAGGTTTTTTTTTATATAATCCAAATAAAATTCTTTATCTTGAAATCGATTATGAATTAATATATCCAAACATAAATTAATTTTTTCATAATTGATTTTCTTGAAAATCAATTATATACATAATCAATTTTTAACATAATATTTTTTCACAACTAATCCAAACATACTAAATGACTAATTTAATATCATTTTAAGGACTAAATTAATTACTAAAATATAACATTAAAAGACTAATTTAATGTCACATTTTTAATAAGCACTAATTTAATATACTTATAAATTAAGTTCTAATGTGATATTTATATCTTTATAGAAAAGTTTACTCTGATAGCTATATTTTTCAAGGATAGTAGCTGTTCTTTATATTTCATTTCCAACACATAATAAGTAGGACACCAGTAAGCAACTCAAGTAAGAGCAAAACATACATTAACTCAGGAATCTTAAACTCGAAGAAATAACTAACCGTCACTTTCCATTTCTGCAACTGTCATTCCCTCTATCACTTCACTCCCATGGATCCCCTGGTTTTCCCCCTTCTCTCTGTCTCTCCTTTTCTCCTCTACACCATTCCTGTTAGGGTTTTTCACTCTCTCACTTCTCCTCTCTCTCTCTCTCTAGAATGCCACACTCACATTCCACGGTTAATCAAGACGATGCCGAACCTTCATCTTCGTCTTCACAAGTCCGCGACGAACATGAAAATGCATCGAATCGCCCTCAACAACACCATCAAACCAGCATCCTCGGCTGGGGTTTCAATTATGCTTCGTCGTCCATGGTGCTTAGGGACGATCTCTGCTCCTGCGTCGTCGTTCCCTGTCTCTTTTTCTGCCTTGGTACCGAAATTCGTCATTGGATTCTGCAGTTCTTCATGCTAACGTTTTTTTTTTGTTTTATTCTGAAATCTGAAATTGCATTCCTATGTTGCAGTGTCGATGACTATTATACTGGGGGTTTATAGGTCTGTGAACCTTGTGCTTGTTCCAAATTCTTCGATTCTTTTGCATCCTAGCCCTTTATTCGTGCAATATGTAAAGGTCAGTTACTGGTTATTGTTACTGTTTTGCTTTCTCTGTTTCGTTTTGTAATCTGGGTTTGTTTGCATTAGGTAGAAAATTTAGAGTCCAAGCCGGGAGTTGTGCTCTATGGTACACATGGGTCTCCACCTCTTGACGTTGTTACCAGTTGGGCAGAAACTCATAATGTGTCTATTCCATCTAAGTCATATAAGGCAAGTATGTGTACTTTCCCCTGTTTCTTTTACCCTCTCATAATAGCTCCGAATTGGTGAATTCACTTATTGGAGAACAGAGAGCATTTATACTGAATCTTATTACTGAAGCCTCACATACCTGTGGTTGACTTAATACTGTCTTTCCTTCCCCCCGCTCCCCCCCTTTTTTGTTTGTCTTCTTCAGGAATGGAAATATTATCTGAATAGAGGGTCTGAATTAAGTATATCGTATCACCTGAGCTCCGGGAGCTCTTCTATTTTCCTTGTAATTGCTGAAGGTATTCTTTCTACAAGAGATTCCAGTTGTTTTTCTTTTCATTTTTGTGAAATTCTTTCTCAATGGAACTACCACTCACTCGGTTATCAAAATAGCTGCACAGTTTGAGTTTGTCCTTAACACTTGACTTCTGATGCTCTGAGTTTCATCTTTCATGAACACTGGATTCATATGTGTACAATTTTTGGAAGTAACCTTGCAATGTCCTCCCTGGTTTTAGCTATCATCAAGTGCATTGTAATTTGTACCTATCACACCACTCTATTTTTGTTTATACTGTTTCTGCTACTGCATATTCACATGTGGTTATTATTTTAGGCCATGCTTAATATTCGCAAGCCTATATTTAGTAAACATGTTATTCTGATGCCATTATTTGCAGGGAATAAAGGCCTATCTCAGTGGATGGAGGACCCAACATATCCTGATACAACTCTTTCATGGAACATGATCCATGGTAAGACAGGGGTAGGAAGCTATATTTGTATTCATATTAATCCTACATTGATGTTGGTTTTATTTCTTTACAGGAACTGGTATGATTACACAGGACATATTCAAGTCATCAAGCTATTATGTGGCATTGGGTAATTTGAATGAGGAGGTGGAGGTATTTCACAATGCTGTATATAGTATACCATACTTGCTACTGTTGTTGCCTTAAATTATAATCTCTAGGATGATCGAAAGCAATATGTTTCATAGATAATGAGTCCATGATGTGTTATTTTTTCTATCAGGATCTACTAACTGATATTTCTGCTACAATATCCCTTAAGATAGTTATTTAGTTACAAGTGGTCTTAATTTACAGGATCTCTTGTTCAATGGAGTAATAGGACTTATACAGAGATTATGGAATATGAATTAAACCTTAAGATCTGATGGGTTGGTTTGGTTTGCTTGGTTATTATGATTTATTCTGTGGACACTTTCATGAGTCTTTTCAACATAGACATGGACTTGCATGCTTGAAAACCTTTGAATTTTCTGTTATTGATGAGACAGATTTGTTCTTTATATTTAACTTTGTATTGTTAAACATCTATATCTACATATGTAAATATGTTTGCATATAAAAAGCTGGTACATGAGAACTAAATATATGTAGTTACAATGCAAAATCCAAAAATTCGGATGACTCATGGGGCGGGCATGTAAAAAATATGAACATAGATTTGCTAATTACATGTATGCAAAAGTAAGTTAACTATATGAGGTTTATGGGCTTGAATTGTTATGGACTGTGAAAAAGACAATGTCAACTTGTCCTATGGACCAGAAGTTCATACAGGTCAGGTCCTTATGGTATTTCAATATTTAGCTAAGGCTAACTGTTTCTAGTCATTAGCAGAAATGCCTCAGATATAGTAACAGCTCCATAAACTGAATGGCCCATATACAACTGCTATAGCTGAAATCATTCTCACCCGTGAGCAGATCCCATGTCCTACTCCTCCACAATTGGTTCTTCTTGTTCATGCCACTACTATCTCTTCCTTATTCCCTCAAACACTTACAAGAGTCTACTCCCGGATACTAGCATCCTAACTCCTCAGCTTGATTGACCAGAAAAGAAACAAAGATCTTGCAAAAATTTAAACAAAGAAGCCAAGCTTAGACTGAATGACCAATGTAGGAGTTGTCCCAGATGTCAAGATGAAGCATGTGCCGACCAAGAAGCTATTTTTGTATTCAATACAACAACAATAACCAAGCCTTATTTTTGCATTCAATGCCACAGTAAACTATAGTTTAGACTGTGACATATTAATTATCACTATGAATAGTTATTTCTTCCACTGAATCAGAAGGGTGCTGACATCGGATAGGGGAAGACATAAGGTTAGGGTTTATTTTTTTATGCAAGACAAAGGAGTTTCAATTATAGTTATTGTTTGGGTGGAAAGGAGAAAAGATAGAATATATTTCACTAATAGGACTCTGAATGAATTGTGGTGTTGTCTTGATATGAAACTCTAACCTAATACTCCTATTTATACTAGGTCAAGTATAAGTGTAGTACAACTAGTACAAGCCCATTTCAATAACTCTCCTAACACAGTCACAATCCTAATATTCTTTCATTGATCATCATTAGTTACTGACTTACTGGCCTTGATCTTCTCATTGAATAGGTGGAATTAAACCTCAGAGTAAGGGCCTCCTTGTATAATACAATGACTGCTTACTACAAATGTGCTTTGACTAGTAGCCCCTGCGGTTTGAGTATTTTCTTTCAAGATGGAAACACAGCTGTCTTAGTTTCTCCTGGTCCACAACAGGTAAGATTATTATCATATACTTGCTACAAGAAGAAAAACTAAATAGTCATCCTTGTAAATCTTAAGTATCATTATTGAAATTAACTGATAAATGGGACAAACTAAAATTTTTAATGCTGCAACCTGGAACTTTGGTTTGTCTCAGAAGTTAATATCTTGAAAATCCTTTGCCTTCCCCCTCCCCCAAGCAAAAAAATGTTTTTCCCAGGCCCTAGTGAAGTGGATATTATTTTCATCCTTAATTGAGGCTCTGAATATATTTCAGTAATTCAGTTCCTTTTTTTTTTTTACTATTTTTTTATGTTTTCTTTGGTTCAGAACACATCCAATGATGAGTGGCATGTCAAACTGTCCTATGGACCAAGATGGGTGACATATATCTTTGGCATGGGTATTACTTGTCATATATTCAGCCTCCTACTCACTGCAACAAGCTTATATGGTTTTATATGTTACTATTTCTGCAATTTCTCCCTGCAGGTGGAATTACTTTGCTTATGTTTTCAGCCTTACACTTCTTGAACAAACTCCACTATGCCCAAGAAGATAGAGCAGAAGTTAGACATGAGGAAACATCACCTCAGAGAGCCCCTTTGCTTTCTCAAAAAGATGATGATTGTTCAAGTTCGGGTTCATCATATGACTCCATGCCACATGATGAGGAGGATCTTGAATTTCTCACGCGAGGTTCCATAGATGGGAAGTCTTTAGGTGATGGTGGAACCAGTAATAATACCTGGCATCTTTGTGCAATTTGCTTTGATGCTCCAAGGGACTGCTTCTTCCTTCCATGTGGGCACTGTGTGGCTTGTTTTGCATGTGGAACTAGGTAATTAATAGCCACTTCCTCATCTAAGTCGGTACCGATTTTCAGGTTGTTAGTTCCGTAACAACCATAATTTTAGGTCACAAAATTTGCCATTGGATGCATTTCCATGATATTAGCCTATTAGGACCCAGTTGACCTTTTAACTGGCATGGAATTTTATATTAGTGGCGTGGCATGTGACATGCAGATACACACAAGGATTGCCATATATTATGTTGTGATTTCCAAGCCCCTCAGTATGCTTCTTGGTATGAGATGGGAGCTGAGGACCAGTGAGGAGGACTGTTCAAATATACACTCATCTCTTGTCATTTCCCCCTAATATTTTCTTCTTGTAGGATTTAACAACAATATACCAACTAGCAGTGGTCCAAGAATTCCAATTTTAGAAGAAAGAGTGGACGAGTATAATTTCTTAAAAATTTGCTTCCCATTTATTAAAAATGGTTCTTTACATGCATATCAGAATGTGTTGATCTAACAATCTTTATTAAATAGATTGTATTTCCTGAGGCACGCTTCTTAATTATTAGCTGATGCTTATTCGTGTGTGGTGATGTATGTCTAATCTTATCTATGCAGGATATCAGAGGCAGCTGGTACTTGCCCTATTTGTCGTAGGAAAATGAAGAAGGTGAGGAAGATTTTTACTGTTTGAGCAGTACACGGTCTTGTGTCGGACTGAATGGCCAGATCAGAGCCATACATTATTTTGTATGTACTTATTGTTTTCCTAGCAATAAGGGCGTTTGGTGTATTTCAAATTGGACTGATCGTTGGGGTTTCTACCGTGGGATACAATTTCTTGGTATATGAATGGCTGAATACACATACAGGGAATTGTAAGTTTGTAATGCAAGTGTTTTTCATGTACTTGCTTCTATTTTTCTAAAGGCAAAAAAGATTGGTTACAGTTTTCCATATAGAGTAATCTGATAATCATATGCAGCAAAACAAAAACCCTTTCGCATGTTCCTTGTGAATTGCTTAACTCCAGCTTCCATCGGCACTGTCAAATGAGAATGGGAATATGGGATGCAACACGTAGGAATGTAGTTTTGATCGACTGTGTGCTTGATCAGAACTAATGCGGGGGTGAAAACGATCTAACATTAAAAGAAAAGTTTTAACAATACATTTTTCCATGAGCATAGTTACCTACAGCAAGAAAAATTGCATATTAGTATTCTCCTGATTTCATCGATGTTGCTAGCAACAATGTCCCACAAAAGCAATGGATATTTTAGGTGGAGAAATGAAATAAGAGAAACTGTCGTGGTTGCAGCGTCGCACCAGCGTTGATTGTTTTAACGTATGTATTAGACGTTTCAGTACGTGAGTAAAGATATCAATTAATGTAATAGAACTGTGGATTGGCCATTGCATGTATTTATGTAAGTGGTGAACTTTCTTGTATACAAAATTCTGCAGTAGAAAATCACCCACTAATTCACCAGAGGCTGCCTACAAAATATATCTCTTGATGCCTAGCATGTGTAAGAGGGGCTCCTGCATTATTAGCAAGCAAACATTTGTATTTTGAATCGTTCATAAGGCTAACAGATTATTGAGCTAACGTTTTGATTAGGAAAATAAAACACAATGAGCCATTTTGGAAAACAAAGATTAGGAAATCCTCACTCAGGAAGTAAATTGGATCCAGTCTTTAATAATATAGTACTAAAAGAGGAGATTTGATATTGACAAAGGACTCCTGCAATTGCATAATCTGTGAAATATGGGAACCTGGCATGAATATCTACAAAATTGCATAGTCTTAATTTGAATGAAAGTTGCAGCAAATGTATTTGCAACAAGGCCGCAGTGGCTTACAAGCTCAAAAGGAGCAAAGGCTTGAGCATTATCAAAATATATGCTAATCTATCCTTTACCCACAGCCTGCAGGAGTATGAGCAACTGAAGAAAGTAGTAGGAGGCTCCCCCTACTGTAGAATACTGCAACTTCTCTTCTCCTTCTACTGATGGGAAGTCGTTATCCTTTGCACGATTAAAGCCTCCAGCTAACCATCCCAGATTTCTGTAACCTCCATTATACAGTTTTGAAGCTGCTGTCATTGACCTGAATCACTCAGCAAAACCAGCAAATTTTTGCTTTAATGCATTAATCAACTTGTTCTGCCGGCTGAGATGATTTTATGTTTAATATTGTAATTGGGAAAAGTCCCATATCCAATACAAACTATTAAAAGCTTCCAAGTCGTTGGGGTGGGGCCGTTGGGGAACCCTGTAGGGGGCCCATGGGGAGGAGAAATTCTTAGGTACACTTAGAGTATTACTCTAGGGTAATAGAAGAGTGACATGTGGTTAAAATAAATGGGTCTCATCATTTTTTTATTTTATCTTTCATTTATTTTAACCACATGTCACTCTTCTATTACCCTAGAGTAATACTCTAAGTGTACCTATGAATTTCTCCATGGGAAGTGGAGATAGGAGGGGGATGGGAAAGTATTGGGGGATCAACACCCACTTTTCATACCTCAAATGTCTAAATACCACTTGAGCCAAAGGCTCATGAGCAAGTCATTGATAATTTTATTGATAACAAAAAAAAATGTGAAGTTTCTAAAACATTAACTATGTTAGGTGTGGCATTTGTAGATGCTTGTAAATCTTAGTTTTACATAGGAAACGAACAACAAAAAAACTAGATTCTCTTCGAAGGAAGTTAATTGGATCTACTTTCAAGTTAGTTGATAAACATAAACACTAAGGTCCTGAGGATGGTTACTCTAAAAGTACCAAATAAATAAACAGCATCGATCCTGTTCCCTGTTTCATGAAATGGTATCTGTCTCCCACCAAGAACAGGGACAATTTCATTTCAATTAAGTGCAAGCAAGTGAACAAAGTTTTTCATTTTCATTCAAAACTATATATTATATAGAATAATCATAATTTGATATAACTAAATAACCATATTCTGTAACAAAACAATTTCTTCTAGATGCTCACCTCAACCCTTCTCCACATGCCACAAGAAGCTTGGTGTCCTTACCAGGGATGGTCATTTCCACTTGACTAAGGAACTCAGGGTTCATGGCAGTGAGGTATTGGCCAGTCCACAAGCCAATGTAACCAAAATGCACCCACTTCTTAAGCAGAGTTATGGGACTGTTATCAATGTCTTCCACAAAGATTGGCACGTGCAGAGACCCAGTCACACGTGCCTTCTCTCTCTCCCATGTTGGCCTGACATCAAGGAGCACAAAGCCCTCTGAGTTGATGGCCGTGGAAGCATCTTTTGGTCGTATAGCCCTGACTGTGCCAGACTCTATGAGCTGCCGGGCACTGCTGGTGGTGGAGGATGTTGCATTGATGACTTGAAATCTTGTGGTTCTGCCGGCCTCTGGTTGTGTCTTGTGCTTCAGAATGGAAGTTCTGAACAGAAGGTTCAATTGGGTTGCCATATTCCTATATCTCTTTCTCTGTTGTTGAGTATCAACATGTAAGAATGTGTTGTTATCTTGAAGGATTTGATTTGACTTGTTTGGGATGATAATCAACAAATAACGACCATAACCATTGGCTTTCTGAGCATTCTTTTTTGTCTGTTAGCTACTTGCTTTTTGATCTATCTATCTACAAAGAGTCAAAGACATTTATCTGCTTTCTTAAATGGAGAACAAAAGGCTTTTTTTTTTCTTTTTTGGCTACATTAAGAAAAGGCATTCTATCTGCTAAAAATGATTTATCAAATATCTTCATTGTGTTTGTATCATTTTTTTTTATCAGGAACCAAAAAAAAAAAGGATCATTTAAAAAGAAATCATTTTAATCTAATTGTTCAATGTCTTTTAAGCAAAATATAAAAATAATAATACTAAGAATATGCGAAGTAATGTTTGAACATGATATAAATTCAAATACCCTGGTACTATGTTTTTTTTTGCGAACAAATACCCTAGTACTATTAAATTTGATTTATAAATAAAGTATTAAAATTCTTGGTGTACCGTGTACTATAGAAGGAAAAAAACCTTAATAAGGGTAAAAATTCATTGATATTGGTCTAAATAAAAAATAATTTTATAAACTTGTAAATGAATATTTCACAAAATTTATTGTTGGTTTAAAAGTATGCATCATATACTTTTTAATCAATTTTGTATTAAAATTTACCTATAATATAATTTTTAATAAAATGAAAATATTCACAACTTGAATACATATTTTAATTTGTCTAGTTTTTATGAAATTTGATGTGTAAAATTAACATAATAACTAGGTATATTTCAAATAATTTGTTAAATAATTTCTTACAAGATATTATATAATGGTATAGTTATGCAAGTTTCACACTCACACAAAACTAAGCTTGAAATTAATGCTTGAAAAGTTGGTTTAATTTTCTTCATTTTTTGTTTTTCTATAATTTTATAATTTTGAGCCATATAACCTAAAATCAAGAAAAGTTAATAACTCATTCCATTTTTAATCCACTTAAACCCAAATTTTAGGTTTGTAAAGATCCAACTAGGATTTCAAATTTAGTTTTCAGACAATTAATCTGATTTTTTAGTGGTTGAATTTCTATATTATAGCTATTTTAGAATTTAATTCAAACTTATATAAAAATTGTAATTATTTTTTAAAATATTATCTAAAATAATATATTAAAAGTAATAATTAAAGCTCGAGTGAAGATATTCTTCACTCTTAAATGACCCTTGATATTATGTTTTATCATAAAATTTGAACGATAAATTTCTACAAACACAAATTTAATTATAAAGAATTAAAATTTCCTAACAAATCAAAAGAATCCAATCATACATAAATTGTTGATAAATAATTTATTTAGAATGATTTCACCGACGTGGTCCGGATCCAAACTAACCCGACCCGATGAAAACGGTGAATCACAAATAAAACAAAAATAAAAAAATAAAAAAATAAAAAAATAGAAAATTGAACCCCATTTTTGTGGGTATAGCAATTTCAAATCTTCTCCCTCTTCTTCTTCTTCTTCCAAACCCTAGAAAGGGACAACTGATCCTCTCGCTGGTGATTTCCCATGAAAATTCTCCAAAATTAGGGTTCTGATCTTCCGCCATGGTCGGAATGATGTCCACGACTTCGCGGGAAAAGCTCGCGAGTCTCGTGAACTCGGCCAAGTTGGCCATCGACGTGCCCTCCAAGCTCGAATCTTTGCGTCAACTGAAGCACGAGTTGCCCCAGGAAGACCCCGTTTTGCTCACCGAGTTCCTCCCTTCCCTATTCGAGTTCCAGTATGATCGCTTCGGTCCAGTTCGCAAATTTGTCACCGAGTATGCTTCATTGCATTGCACCCTCCCCCTATTTCCAAATTTCCCCCTGAATTTTTATTTATTTTATTTTTATTATTTTGGAAATGTGAGTTATTATATCTTGTTAATGTTGCTTGTGAATTGGGTTCAATGAAGCCGTGTGAAATTTGTTATGAAGATCGTGGTTCTTTTTGTTGTAAGATGAGTACTGTGGAAATTTTCTGTAGCGTGCATTGGTGTGTGGACTTCAACTTTAATGTGGAACTGTTTGTTTGTTTGTTTTTTTCAATTGCAGGATGATTGGTGAAATTGGATCGAAGAACACTGAGTTTTTGGCTGACATTGTGCCTGTGCTGATTGCTGTTTTGAATGATGACACGCCTGCTGTTGTTCGACAAGCTATATTGTGTGGAATTGAGTTATTTCGTTCCACTCTTGAGAAAATTGCGATTCAGGTGTTTTTTTTTTTTTTTTACAATGAATCCATTATTTCTGATCTTTCAATTCAGTTTCTTGTTGTTATGCCTATCTTAATCCTGGGTATGATAATATAAGTTCTTTATACGGTTAGCTGTATTTGGTATGATTACTTATTTTTTGTAGTTAAATTTGTGTTTTGTTGAAATGTAGATTTTGTTCTGTGTTATGGTATTGTGTTATGTGATTTTCTTCTGAAATTCATACAACTGAAGGATAGTTCACCAATTTAGTTATTATTATTTCAAACACTCGGGATCGGTTTTATGTTATTCTGATTTCATCAACAGTCAACATTCTACCATCTGAAGAGAATGGGGCTGTTAGACACGGGATTTATTTGCCACGTAGGAAGTGTGAGAGGTGTGACCTCATGTAACTACCTGCTGCACACGTGACAGCAGGGAGCATGGGAAGCAAGGGGTGGGAATAAGAGGGAGAGAGGAAAACAGAAAGAGGTTGGAAAGAAGTGAGAAGAGGAAATTTTGGAGGGAGAGACCAGGCGCTCTTGAATTGCCTGGGTTATCAGTTTCTGTTTCTGTGTCCAAGCATTGTAACCATTTCCTTCTTCTGGTACTGATATCCTCTCCATATCAGCCTTCAGAAGAGGATTTCTTACAGAATATTCAATAAAATCATACCTATATTTCCAGTATCTATCAACTGGTATTAGAGCTCCCAATCTTGGGAGTTGTGGTGCGTACTGAAAATGAATGAGATGGAGATTCCTTGCTTCACTGGAGAGTATCCCTATCGCTGGATTTATAAGGTTGAGAGATACTATCTCATCAACCAAATTCCTGACTCGGAGAAGCTGTCTGTAGCAGCCTTAGGCTAGGAAGGAAGGGCCCTCGACTGGCTCTATGGGTGGGGATCCAGAACCACACAGATCTCGTGGGACACCTTTCGTTAGGTGTTTCTGCAACAATTCCAGCTGAGAAAGGAGCCAGAGAAGGAAGAAAGGAAAACAGAGGAGGTTGTCGGAAATTATCCAAAATCAGGGGAGCTCACAGTGGACGCAACACTTCAGAAAAACCAGCATCTCCCCAAGCTGTCGCAGAACCCATGGAACCGCGAGAGTGCAGAAGGAATTTCATGGTCATTGTACTCGCATGACCAAGTGGGTGAACCATTCTCAGTGTTGGTCCTAGTCGGAGACAGGCAACTTGATGTTTCGGCAACAATGGAGATCGAGACGAGGGACAAAAGCCAGTCCCAAGGTCGTTCGATGATGATGCTGAGGCAGGAGCGGCGTACGAAGGCCACCAAGCCATGGGTCTCATGCGAACCAGTGAATCCTCCGCTGGTTGAATTACCTGAACCACCCAAACCACCGGATTTGCGCCACCCTCCACCGCCTGAGCCACCTGATGTGTGCCATGGTATTGCTGAGGGTTGGGCTGGATGGAAACAAGGGATAGAAGATGATTTGTGTGGCGCAACAGAGAACGTCATCTGCTGTTTGGGTTTCGGGGATTGTTGCTCAAAACAGCAGGTGGAGCTGTCTTTGGGTTCAAGGAAGAAAACTCTAAAGCAGACCCAGCTGGCTACTACACAATCAACCATGTCTTCTCTAGAGCAAGGAAGTCCTTTGAGGGAACTATGGTCATTGCACAGGGTTAATTTGGGGGCACCATGGTCATTGCACAGGGAGCTCGTTGTTGAATGTTGTATCTTTTGGGTGATAGATCTCCAATGACGTGAGATGATGAGTGCAGAGCTGGGCTACAACAACGCATTAGGAAGGGGCAAAATTATATATGATGGGTCCCTTGGCCAACATTATCAGAAACTTACAGAGTACTTTGAATTAATTCCAGGAGCTCCCAGGATCAAAGATGGAGATACTCCTGCCACATGGATGTTGGAGATCACTTCTTCAAAAGTCAAGTATAGGTTTGGTGTAGATTTTGCAGACTTATATGCTAAGTCAGAATTGTGTCAGAAAAATCAGAAAATTATTAAAGAGCATTGGTTGCTATTGGTGAACTTTGAAAAATGGACAGAGAGACAGATACAGAGACTCCATTTGATGAAGTCATCTCAACAGCTTTTAGGTAGCCACAATGCCTATCTTGCTGGAACTGGATTTTCTAATTCCTCATTTTCCTTTGGGTCGTTATCAAGTGACGGGTTTGTTGTTATAAGCATGACAGTAAATGGGAACTCAACTGGTGGTGCAAGCTACAAGATCCTATGGGTGAGTTGTTTCCTTGCTATTGAAACTGTGCTAAGGTCTCTTAGTGTAGAGAAATCTTCTCCATTTACAACCGCCATGATTATATTGGCTTCTGTTATAACATCAGCTGTATCAAATGTTTTATTGGGGGCGTATGATTTGAAGTTTGATCCTGAGTTACCTTCATACCTGATCATTGGAAGGTTATGTGGTGTTGTAAATGTGACCATAACCTGTTGGGTTGCTTGGAACAAATTATTTGAGGTTACACAGGAGAAGTTTAGTCTTCCTACTTTGGACTGCCCTGTCTTAGGTGGTTTAGGAGCTGGGATGGTCTTGAGTTTCCTGGAATATGGCTTCTGACTCAATTGGCAGGTGCTACTGTGATGGCGATATCCCTTTGCAAGGAGCCAGGGTTATTAGGTGGTTTTTATGCACTAAGTTTAATGATTAGTGCTTCAGTTGTTTTTGTTGTAAGTGGGGGTGAGGTTGTGTCAACAATTATACTTGCTGTTTCATTTGGGTTTGTTGTCTCTCGTCCATGCTCTACTTTTAAGATAATGGAAGATGGAAGATACTGCACATTTTCTCAACAAGGAAACTGTCATTGAAGCAATTGCTAGACAAACAACAATGACCATAAATTCATTATCCGGAACTTATTTAAGCACTACACAGATCAGCTATTTCTTCTGCAGCATTTTTGATTAGGGACCCTACCATGACAGCATTTCAAGTTCAACTTGTGTCTCTAGTACTTTCTCCTATAGAGATTGCTGGTTGGTTATTGGAGTTAATGGCACGTCCTTTATGTATGAGGGGGCAATTTGAAGAGATGTCTGCTGCAGCAATTATCAACTCGGTGCTTCCTGACTATGCTGCTGTTAGTGGAGCCAAAGAGGTTTCCAAGGACCTGGGAACTAGGCCATTATGCTTCAAGCAATGGGACCTTAGTGGAAGCTACATGATACTTTCCCAAACCTTCATCTTAAGGACACGGTTAACCTTTTTTTTTTTTGGGGGGTGGAGGTATTGTTAGGCACCCTAATTACTAAGGAGCAGTTTAGAAAGAAAAGGGGAGGTAACGGGATTGATTTCCCACATAGGCAGTGTGAGAGGTGTGATTTCATGTAACTACCTGCTGCACACGTGGCAGCAGGGAGCATGGGAAACAAGGGGTGGGAATAAGAGGGAGAGAGGAAAACAGAAAGAGGTAGGAAAGAAGTGAGAAGAGGAAATTTGGGAGGGAGAGACCAGGGACTCTCGGATTGCCTGGGTTATCAGCTTATGTTCCTGTTTGCAAGTATTGTAACCATTTCCTCCTTCTGGTACTGATATCATCTCCATATCAGCCGTCAGAAGAGGATTTCTTAAGGAATATTCAATAAAATCATACCTATATTTCCAGTATCTATCAGGGGCGTTCATAAGCTGAGTGAAAAATTGATTAGCGAGATTCATTAAAATTTGTTTATGAATCAAGAAACGAAAAAAATGAAGGAAGGTAGTGTTAATAGCAACATACTTTTTCTTGGGTTTATGATTTGTCCACAGCCAACCATTCAAATCTGGTTCTAGTCTTCAATTATTTGAAAGCCTTTATTTTCTATCAACTTTTTGTTTCTTTTTCCCATTCTTGATGCAGCATTATAACTGAAACATCTTATATAAACTGATAAAGCAAGTATGCTATTTATTTTTCCACCAAAAAAATTAGGGAGTGAATAAGAAAAAGCTAGCAAATATGCATTCGGAAGCTTTTGAAATTTTGTAATTATCTTATAGCATTTGTCTCTCATCTTATCTCTTATAGTTCATCCTTTCATGTATTCTAGGTATACTTTTAAAGATATGAACATTCCCATTCTGGTTTCATTTTGTTCTAGGGTCTATATTCTAGTGACTTAGACAGTGCACTTGAATCTGCATGGGCATGGATGATTAAATTCAAAGACAAAGTATACTCAATAGCATTTCAAGTAAGTAACTGCTCTCTTAAAATATACAGTTACTGTTTTGGTTTATGGTCTGGTGGTTGTACTCTGTAACATGGTTAAAAGCAGGGAAGTGGTGGTGCTAAGCTGCTGGCACTTAAGTTTGTTGGAGCAGTTATTCATCTTTACACACCTGATCCTAATGGTTCTTCAGAGCCCACTCCTCATCAAGGTAGTACATATTGAGTTTGGTCGTCAGTATCATCAGGCTTAAATAAGAAGCTTGTGCCAATCTAATATTGTTATGATAACCCTCAAATCACTTGCTTATACAGCTTCTCACCTATTTATAGGAAGGCCCATGGAATTTAATATATCATGGCTGAGGCGGGGTCATCCTGTACTTAATGTTGGAGATTTGTCAATTGAAGCCAGTCATAGTTTGGGTCTCTTGCTTGATCAACTCAGGTTTCCAACTGTGAAGTCTCTTAGTAACTCAGTGATCATTGTGCTAATTAACAGGTATTTGATCTATTCTCTTTATGCCCATTGATTTGCTGCCCATCAATTAAAGAAGCAAGCCCCTGTCAAGAGAAAGAGGAAAAGAAAAATAAAAACAAACACACACACATAATTATATATCACATGACCACTTAAAAAAGTCACATGACTTTATCCCCCCCCCCCCCACAACACACATACTATATGTTGTTAGAGTAATCCAATATAATCTTATTGACTGGCTTTTGTTTGAAAACTACCATATTCAGTTTACAAACATTCAATTTGAGGATTGTTCTATGACTGTAATTAAATTATTTTTTATTACCGGCAGTTACTGATAACTTTTAACACTGCTTGTAAAAATCTGCTGCTCCCAATGTTATTTTCTTACTATCGTCTATCGTCTTCCTTATTGGTCAATTCCCAGCCTTTCAGCCATTGCAATAGACAGGCCTGCATTCTATGGCCGCATCTTGCCAGTTTTGCTCAGTTTGGAGCCCGCAAGCTGTGTTGTTAATGGGGTCCGTGTGTCAGCTGCACATCTTGCTTTGAAGAAGGCCTTTCTCACCTGCTTGAAATGTACACATCCAAGTGCTGCTCCGGTATTTCTTTTATACTAAACTGTGCTTCACATCTTGTTTGTTTAATATTACTGCATGCTTCTTGTGGATTATACACCTTTTAGTGCTCACATGGTTGAATTGAATGGGCAGTTTTAGTTATTTTTTCTATTGTTTGTCAAGTAATATGTCAATGTTTACAAATTTCTACAGTTTTATATCATGGACAGCTTCACATTACTTCCATATTATATTTTACATGTCATCTAAATCATATGATGAAGGACAGTGGAAGAGATAGGATTTAATAGGGCAGACTTAGGGCATTCCAGTGTGGATATCGATGGAAGAAAATAAGCAGATTGAAGGTTCATTGGGTGTACAATAGGGCAAGGGGGATATCAATAGGTTTAGACTTGAATTTCTTTTATACTAAGGTTCATTTTTATATAGCTCCATACTGAGAGGGGCTGCGCCCTTGCACTCCCTGTCGAGATTAGTGGTGGGCTGCAGTCTTAAGCCTATCGGCTGGGTCCCTCCTTTTCCACCACAAATCTCCTTGAAAGTTGCTTGTTGGGTCCCCCTGCTGACTTTCAGGTTGTGTCACATGTCGGGCCAAGCCCTAATTAAACACAAGCCACTTTATAAAACAAGCATATGTGGACAAAATTACATACATGGCCTGAGTATTAATAAAGGTGATTGTTAACTTGGTAGTGTCAATGTAGTGATCTTTTTTGTTTTATCAAATAAGAGATATTACTAGAGAGAAGAAAGACAAGATACAACCAAAAAGGAGGATATTTTATCCTCCTAAACAAAGACCATATAAAAGAAAGCTGCAAAAACTAACTAATGTATTAGTCCACTAAAGCTCTGCAATTCCTTTGCATATCCACTAGGGAGACTCCCTTGAAGAAGCCTTAGGCAGAGCATCAAAGAGAAGCCACAAAGTCAGTATCTTTTTCTCATTATTTGAATGAAAAATCATAATGCTTTATCAATATGATGTGCTATAAAATCCTTTTCTTCCATTTCTAACCATGCTCTTTTGTGTATTCATATTCCTTTTGGGTTCTGTCATCTTTGATCAACGCTTACTTTATATTTTCCTTTAATTTGTTTCTTATCTTTGTAACTTTGTATTGAAAGTAGGCATCAGAGGAGGTTTGGGTTTAAACTATTAGTGGAGTAATAGAAAGTTCTACCTTACTATAATAAGTTGTATAGTTAGTCTTTCTTTAAAATAAAGCTTTACGTGCATTAAGATGGTGTTTTATTAATTAACTTTCCCTTGGTACTTGGCACAACCAATTATTTTAATTTGTAATTTTTTTGTGTGTAACAATGCATTAATTGTTTTGAAAATCAAATATTGAGTTGTAGCAAACTGAATTTATGACAGTATGTTATGTCAGGGTAAAAGTAATCAAAATTATGTGTATGTCCCTTTTCTTGTTTAAAGCTTGACTGTCAATATAACTTCTTTAAGTATTTGTTAATACATTTTTCTTAAATGAGTCTTCTGAGTAATCAAGTGCATACATAATATTCAAGAGGTTTGCTTTGATATGGCTTTATGGAAAACTGATTATTTTTTGTTTTGGTAGTGGAGAGATCGTTTGGCAGGTGCCTTGAAGGAGATGCAGTCTGAAGGGAAGGCAGACCAGGTTTTCCACCTAGTCTCTAGAAGTAATGGAAGTATAGGGGAAGAGAAGGATGATCACCCAGTTATCAAGGTAGCCACCCTCCCTTCCTGGGCTGCTTTTTTATCATTGCGTTTCTTTAGCCTATTATTCTCTGTGTTTTGTATATATAAGTATAGAGGGTGTGTGTAAGCTGGATAAAATATTATCTATATGCCTGGATAAAGACAACTGAATTGATAGTTCAAACTTGATTTATTTGCAGAATGGGTAGGTGGTAATTTTAGAAGTTCCAAACACAGTTGGAGTGGTGGTTGCAATAGTGTAAATGTATCTTCATGGATTATTAATTAACTTTTTAATTTTGAAATTTGTTTTATATTTAGTGTACTAGTTATAGTAGGGGAATTTTTGGGAAATTTGTACAAAACAATTGTGGATCAAAAGAAATTTTTTCAATAGTATCTAATTATGGTAGGATATGCTGATAGATATACAATTATGCACTAAAAAGCAGGCATTGCTCTTCAATTCTTGATGATCATTTTATCATTTTACAGGAAGAGGAACCTGCAGTAAATTCATGTGATTCAGTTCACAGTAATTTGGCGAGAAAAAGATCAGGATCACAAAATGGAGGTGATTTCGCTGAAAGTGAAGATGTGCCTGGAAAACGTGTCAGAACAACAATTGTTGGTTTAAAAGAACCTAAGAGAGAGTTAGATGGAGGTACTGCTAACTCTCAGGATGACTCTCCTTCAACAGCACCAACATCTTCAAAAGGAGATGTGGATAATGGGCCTGTACAGCAACTTGTTGCCATGTTTGGTGCTTTGGTTGCTCAAGGTGAAAAAGCTGTTGCATCTTTGGAAATTCTTATCTCAAGTATTTCTGCTGACTTGCTAGCTGAGGTGGTGATGGCAAATATGCGTTATCTACCTCCAAATTACCCTAATACTGAAGAAGATGATGAACAGCTGCATGACATAAGTATAATTGGTTCTGATGAGAAGGCTAAATATCCACCATCATTTGTAGCTGGTGTTATGTCACTTTCTAGTACTTTCCCACCAATAGCTTCACTTCTTGATGCTCATCAATCAGTGTCCAATGAGGTAGTAGTATAATTTATTTGGTATTTATAGTTTCTAGCCCTTACTTTTTTATTCTTCAATCCTTCCCCCCCCCCCCCCCCCCCAACAAAAAAAAACAAAATCTTCCAATCCCATTCACTTCTAATGAATTCACCTGTCTTCCCCCACTTCCCAAAAGGAAAAGAAATTACTATAGTCTGTTTGTAGCATATTTCTGAGAATTGTCTTTTGACTAAAACTTCGATGTACACAAATATTGCAGAAGCCTCAAGGGGAGGAAGAAAATTCTGCAACTGGAGTAGATAATGCTGTTGTGCATTCTGGCATGAATCATTCATCTGAAAATGTAACTTCGCCTACTGACTTTCCATCTTCTGATGCCAGTATACCTGGAGTGGAGAATGGATGCCCAACTGTGCCTTCTGACATCCTTGATGTGGGAAACATAGAGAGTGGAATCCCTGGCCTGGATTCTTTTGGTCGTAGTGATGCCTTGTCAGAAACTTTGGCTGCTTCCTCATTGGCTTCCACTGAGATACAACTAGAAGAAGCCAGTCAAGAGCAAGTTACAAGTTTGGATCAAAGATCACCCCTGAACTTAGTTCCATCAATATCAACAGATAGATCTGAGGAGCTGAGCCCAAAAGCAGCTGTTACAGATGTCAATAGCTTTGTGTCCTCAACGGCAACTTCAGTTGTGTTGCCTTCCCGCTTAGTCCTGCCAAAGATGATTGCACCTGTTGTTGACCTTGCAGATGAACAAAAGGATCATTTGCAAAAGTTGGCTTTTATGCGTATCATCGATGCATATAAGCAAATAGCTGTAGCTGGAGGCTCAAAAGTCCGATTTTCAATACTTGCTTATTTAGGAGTTGAGGTGACAATTCCAGCTTTTGAAAATTTTCAGTTTTTTTTTCCAGTTGTATAATTGACAATTTAGGTTAAATGCTTAATGTATGAACTGGTATATTTAAGATTTTTTTAATTTTTCTTTAAAGCATGGAAGATCCCACTCACAGTTTATTCTTTGTTGTATTCTGTAACTGTCTTTAGTCTGTTGATACAATTTACACCTGCCTTTAACTTCTGAAGCTCCCTTCTGTTGTTGATACATTTTGTTCTATTTAGAGGAAATTACATTGGTTTGCTGAAATTACATTGACCAGCCTTCTAGTTTCAGAAATTGCACTAACCTGTCCTACTTTGAAATAACTCTGTTTAAATTTTTTTCAAACACATATACCCCCTTTGTATAGCCTTCCTTCCAGCTGAGAATACTAAGGCAAGTCAGTGTAATTTCAGAAACTAGAGGGGTGGTGAGTGAAATTTCAGCAACCTCTGTGTAAGTCGGTGTAATGTAGCCTTTTTTTTTGTTACAACAACCAAGCCTTATCCCACTATGCGGGAAGGCTTGGTTGTTACAATAGTCTTTTAAATTTATCCTGTCATAGCTTGGAGCTATGAGGACATGTACTCTTTTTCAGATTTTTTTAAAATTTCTATCAATTCTTTTATACATATATGATTAATCATGATTTATGATTGCCTCAAGCTTGTACTGTCTTGTGTCTACCTTAATGCATTCTTTTGAATTTCAAATGTTTTCTTACTACCTGTTTTCTAGTTATTAATTTGAAGCAATTGGGATGTACATATTCATTGCTAGTGTAATACATAGTTTTGGTCATAGTTGGTTTTTTCTTCTTTTTCAATCTGTCTCTGAGATATATGTGTGTGTGTATAATCAACCTGTATTCGTGCTGACAGTCAATTGTTCTTTCTCTCCATTCATAAATGCTTTAACTCTAGTGTAACATAGACATCCCTAAGATCCAAAGCTCCATGCAATGATGGCTTTATTCATCTAGCAATGTATATGAATATTTTATCTTCTGTTTGCATCTTGCCACTTTGTAATTGATATAGTACACTCTATTCATCATGCAGTTCCCCTTGGAATTAGACCCATGGAAACTATTACAGAAGCATATTTTGGTTGATTACAATAGTCATGAGGTAAGCTCTTGTCTCAAGTATTGGTTACTTCTTATGTGTCAATTTCTTAAGCTATTAACTTTCATATGAGTAATACAGGGAAGGAAACTCTTACCAGTTTCTTACCCTGAACTAAAATAAGGAAATAAATAAATAAAAGAGCTATGTGTATTCTCTTTATTCTTTCTTTTTTCTTACTATATTTTAGCTTGTTCCATCAGTTTAATTTATTAAAATAAAGAGACCATCCTAAACTGCCTAGAGTTTCATTTTTCCTTTCTAAAAAAAGGAAAGATGATGTATATTTCTTCTCTAAAATCAATCAAGAACCGGCTTTTAAAATGTAGGTTCTTCCTTAGCATTTTGAAACTCTGTACTTGGAGGGCTGACATTTTAATATGACAAAAGTTAGTTAACACAAGATAGAGATTCATTGTCCAGATGAGTTCATTTATGTCACACATGTCTTCTCCAAAAAGAAATGTCTGCCATACATGCTGTAAGTTGAAAATGTATGGATTAATGGCATGTTTGGTTTTGCTTAATTTTTACACAAAACAGCTTTTCAGCCAAAAGCTCTCTCTACAGCATTTTGATTATGGAAAAAGATACTTGCACACTAGTTTTTTTACACCATTTTTACACTTGGTTAACGATGAGCAAATTCTTGGTTGATGCTATATATCGTTTAGTTAATAGATTTTGTAATCGATTACTAGTTTGTAAGTGGTTGGTTACCAAAACCCATTAATCAAATGAGATACTGTATTAGTCAAGAATTTGCTCATCGCAAGGAAGCATGGATACAACATGACATGACACGGATATGGCGACACGGCACATTTTTAAAAATATAGGACACGACACGTTATATAAAAATTAAAAAATATTATATATTATAATCGTTAAATAACATATCTTGAATATAAAAATATAAATTTTTAACATGAAGTCATAAATCCATCTTAACATACTACGATTACTTAAAAAACAAAAGGCAAGCTTGATAGTTACAGCAGAATCTCGCTCCAGGACCCTCCTGAACACTGTAAGGATGGATTTTAAGTAAATTCAATAAATAAGAAGTCAAAAATAAAGTTAACTATTCTACCTAATCAAGAAAAGGACAAACAAGCAAGCTTGATATCTATCAGAAAGTTTCAGACTTTCAGTGGCTTTTTAAAGTTTCAAAAAGAAAAGTAAACGTAAGAGAAGATACCAAATGTTATAGAAAGTTACAGAAGGTTTTAAAGTTTCAAAAAGCAAATAAACATATTGAAAAGAGAACAAACATCTCTTTTATGGTTTAAAAAAACTTACAAGAGTGTGGTCACTGGAAGAAGAAATTGCACGTACAAGAAGAGGAAGAAGATGCAGAGGAAGAAGGACTGCCGCTGTGAGAGGAAGATGCAGAGGAAGAAGGATTGCCGTTGTGAGAGGAAAAGGGACTGTGCAGAGGAAGAAGGGTTAAAGAGCTGATAAACTTGGCCTTTGAGGAATGGGGTCCGATACCGCTGAGATACGAGTCCGATCGTGTCTCCGGCAACATGGTGTCGGAAACGTGTCTGACACCAGTACGGCTGGCTTCTTGCTGTGTCCGTGCTTCCTTGGCTCACCATTAACCAAGTGTAAAAACAATGTAAATTTTGTGATGTGTGAATATCATTGTTGTTTGATTATTTTCTGAACACAAAATAAGCTAATCCAAAGTCCAAACATGTGCTAAAAGATCCTGTCTAATTGTATTAGGGTTGGTATTTAATTTACCATATGTATAATGGACGCTGCCGTTTATAGAGCTAAACATGTATGAGGAACAAGGTAACTAATAAATCGTGTCAACTCGTGTTATATTTGACATCTAATATGTATTAATTTTATGAACACTGCAGTTTGGTTTAAGTCATACAAGTTAGCAGCTATTATATGCAGACTATATTCATTCATAATCTATACATGCTGACAATGATTACATAATGTCTCAGGGACACGAGTTGACATTGCGTGTCCTCTACAGGTTATTTGGTGAGGCTGAAGAGGAGCCTGACTTCTTTTCTTCCACAACTGCAGCTTCTGTTTATGAAACATTCCTCCTAACAGTGGTATGTGCTTGTTTTTCTTCATGTTTGTCCTTTTGTAAGGCAAGCATTGAGCTTTTGGTTCACTTCTAATGCAGGCAGAAGCGCTTAGAGACTCTTTTCCACCTTCAGATAAATCATTAAGTAGATTGCTTGGTGAAGCTCCTTATTTGCCAAAGTCAGTTTTAAAAATTCTAGAAAACATGTGTTCTCCTGGAAATGGGGATAAAGTTGAAAAGGAGTCACTCTCACTGGGTGCAGATCGAGTTACTCAAGGTCTCAGTGCTGTATGGAGTTTGATTCTTCTGAGGCCTCCCATTCGAGATACTTGCTTGAAAATTGCTTTACAGGTTTTCTCTCCTACATTTACATTATGAACTTTCATGGTGCTTCGAATGTTTAGTTGTGGTTACTGGTCATAGTTCCTTTGTCCCCTTTGCTTTTCTTTCCTCATATTTTTAAATTAAACAATTAAGTCAGGATGAAGGCTTAAAGATATTGTCCTCTGTTCTTCTCCTTGAATTGTATATATATACCTGAATTTCTCCTTATCAAACCTTCCTTCCATTAGTAATTATAATTTTTTGGGTCTTACTTCCGATCTCTTCTTTAATTTTGATTTTCTGCTTTTCCTATGAAAGAGTGCAGTGCATCACTTTGAAGAAGTGCGTATGAAGGCAATACGTCTGGTACTTTAAGCATAACTTTCTATTGAAACATTTAGTAGACTGCATAACACCATGTCTTACAATTCGGGCACTTCTTGCAGGTGGCAAATAAGCTTTATCCTTTATCATCCATTTCTCAAAAAATAGAAGATTTTGCAAAGGAAATGCTGTTCTCAGTGATGAGTGGTGATGTATCTGAAGCTACTGATGCTGAAGGGTCCATTGCTGATTCACAGAAGGTATTAGTTTATTTGTTAATTTATTTACTTTTTTCTGATTAGAGTCCTGTTGACAGCACTCTTTAGTCTGTACCATTTTTTGTTGAACTTGAATTGGGCAGTTGTATAATAGTTTGTTTGTTCTTCTTTTTCTTTTTCTTGTTTTCTTTTCAGGGACCTGATGTTGACAAACCTGCAAATGAACCATCATCATTGAGTGGCAGCAATAAAGATATCTCCTCAGATAACCGTCAATCATGCACATCGGAAAGTGCCTCGCCAGTTTCAGTTTCTGAGGTTCAGAGGTGCATGTCATTGTATTTTGCTCTGTGTACAAAGGTATTGTTTTTTCTTTCCCCCGAATATGGATCCTTTGTTATTTGATTAAAAGTAAAATATATTGATGCTTTGTGATGACAGAAACATTCTCTCTTTCGCCAAATATTTATCATCTATAGAAGCACATCAAAGGCAGTGAAGCAGGTTTCAGTTTTTGGCATATGGGATTCTAGTGAATATTGTCAACTATTGCTATTCAATCACTAGGTTTATCTCTTTAATTGTATGGTGCAGGCAGTTCAACGTCAAATCCCTATACTAGTCCGTACTATGGGCTCATCTTCGGATCTCCTTGAAATTATTTCAGATCCCCCAAATGGAAGCGAGAACCTCCTAATGCAGGTTTACTGTTTTACCTTGTAACTTTTTATGTGTGAAAATTTATAATAATATATTGAATATTAATACTTACATATTGATCATGTCAGGTGTTGCATACACTTACAGATGGTACTATCCCTTCTAAGGATTTAATATTTACTGTGAAAAGGTTACATGATTTAAAACTTAAGGTATGTAAAAAATGTTGCCTTATCAGTTTCGAAGTAAAACTCAGGGTTCTGGCTAATACATGGTGATTTTTTTACAGGATGCAGAGGTTCTTATTCCTATATTATCATTCCTACCAAAAGATGAGGTACTCCCTATTTTTCTTTTCTGTGGGATGTAACTTTCTATGATGCTTTTTTTTAGTAAACTTATAATGTAAATTTACATCTAGAAAAATTGTGATGTGAATTATCATTAATGGATTTTATTTAATATTTTTTACGTTGGGGTATTTATTTTTTCTTTTCCTTCTAGTTATCTTCTTAAACAGCCTCACCCTTCATTTGGTGGACTTGGTTTAACAATTTTTTTGATAGGTAATGCCAATTTTTCCTCACATTGTGAATCTTCCCTTTGAGAAGTTCCAAGCAGCACTTGCTCGCATATTGCAGGTATGCTTCATTCCTTTACAGTCATTAATTAGAGTTGCCAATGCTAAGTTGGACTTGGGGAGACATATCCCACTTTTTAAAGCTTAAGTAGAGCTAGAACCGAGTATATGGAATTTAAGGTTGGGAGCATTGTAAGTTGTAACTTCACAGGATTGATAGAGGCAAGAATTAAGTGAAATTTTGTGAAGTTGTGATATGTAACCACTTCATGCATCTTTTTGGTGAATTTTGAAAATAGTGAAATTGAGGAGGATGATTTGATATGAAGAAGATAAGTGGATAAATTCAAGAGGAGCAACTGCAATGCTGTTTGATTGTACAGTGAAACCTATGTCCATTATGTGTAGTTTCTGTTCTTTGCAATGAACAGAATTGGTTATTAGTAATTGACAAGTTCAGTAAAGGTTTGTGCTATGCAATGTGATGTCGGATAACTTATGCTATAATATAATTGGCCTCAGTTATGCTATGCCAAGGTAAAAGTGACAATCAAGTATGATAATGAATAAGGTTTACACTATGGAGACCAAGATGATTTGGGGTAAAAGTAATAAGGAAAACCATTGCAGCATGAGGCACAATTAAGGTTAGAGTTCTCTTACAGTTCTACATATGCCTGTTTTTGATTAATTTCTCATAAAAACCCAGTAAACCAGACCTCATTTGTTTGGATTAGCTCTACTCATGAAACTTTCACGGTCAACAAATGCTGCGGGAACACTCACTCAGTCCTGGTATTCTAATAAGAAAAATTGTTCGGAACTGTGAATGCATTTTAGTAATTGAATTAACTGCAGAGTTTTATACAGGGATCATCACAATCTGGTCCGGTGCTTACTCCAGCTGAAGTTTTAATTGCTATTCATGGAATTGACCCTGAAAGAGACGGAATTCACTTAAAAAAGGTAGGTCTCTTATGATTGGTTTTATGCATCGGGCTTATTCAAGATACATTCTTGATAACTAAAGTGTTTATATGCAGGTCACAGATGCATGCAATGCATGCTTTGAGCAGCGACAGACTTTTACTCAAGAAGTTCTTGCCAAAGTTTTGAATCAATTGGTGTGTTCTATGGGAACTTGTTTTGTATATTTGGAATGCATATTCAACTTACTTGATCTCATACAACAAATGCTCTTCCCTGCAGGTTGAGCAGATTCCTCTTCCTTTACTGTTCATGCGTACAGTATTACAAGCAATTGGTGCCTTTCCGACACTGGTGAGAAGCTCACTTATCCAAGGAAATGCAATAATGCAAGTGAACATGTTTGTGTCCTACATTTTACTGTGTTCCAGAATTCAGGAATTGAGGTTTCACCAGTATTCTTTTTTGGCCAATGATAGATTGTTTAGAAGGCTATCTTTAGTTTTGAAACCCCATGTAGATTCATCAAAGCTAAGCTGCTTATCTTTTCCCTTGGTACCTCTTTTTTATGCTACCTTCAACTGATTGAATTCCTTATTTTCTTATTCTCCAAAAGAAAAGAATCTACCCCCTCTTCCCTTGTTATCTGTTTGAGAGTGTTTTGATTAGCTGTGAATTCCTTGGTACCTCTTCCCTTGGTACCTCTTTTTTATGCTACCTTCAACTGATCGAATTCCTTATTTTCTTATTCTCCAAAAGAAAAGAATCTACCCCCTCTTCCCTTGTTATCTGTTTGAGAGTGTTTTGATTAGCTGTGAAAAAAGATTATGTTAAAAATCGATTATGTTAATTGATTTTCAAGAAAATCAATTATGAGAAAATTAATTTATGTTTGGATGTTAGTTCATAATTGATTTTAAGACAAAAATTGTGTTTAGATTGTATAAAAAGAATTGCTTTTATGTATTAAATTACCAAAAGAGATATGAAATGATTGAAAAAGTTATTTAGTTGAGGGCAAAAGAGTATTTATCTACTAAACTTTTGAAATAATCATAATCAACAATAAAAAAATGCTGAAATTATAGCTTTTAGAAAAAGCTGTTTTTAGCCTTAAAACATAATCAACAGCTTTTTATGTTTCAACCCAAACATGTTTACATTTGGAGAAAAAAGGTGTTTTCCAAAATAATCCATCAAAAACAAACACGATCTAATTGTTTGATTTGATGTAGGACAGATAGCCTGAACAGTAGTCGTGCACTGTCGCGTGAACAGTACCCCCCAGTTGCCTAGTTTCCTTAGTTTCTCCTAGTTTCATATTTACTCTCTTTTGTCCTAGTTTCCTTATTTTATCCTACTTTTCTAAGTTCTTTATTTTGTCCTTAGATGTCTTCATTTTGTCCTAGTTTCCTAATTTCTTCATTTTGTCCTAGTTTCCTTATTTTATCATAGTTTCTTTTTTCTTTTCCTAATCCTTTTAGGTTTAGTTTTCCTAGTTTTATTAGGTTACTAGTTACCATAAATTGTGGTGATTTATAGCATTGTAATCAAGTTTTCCAGATCAATAGTATTACACTGAGTTGTTTTCTTCATCTTTGGAACAGACCCAAAGATTTTTAGCTTCCTTATAATTTCGTTCTGCTTCAGATTTGAATTTGATATATATGTACAAATTCTTGACTTATTTAAAATTGTTATAGGTGGACTTTATAATGGGGATTCTCTCTCGCCTTGTGAGGAAGCAGGTGATTATTTGATTAATTTAATATTTTGGCAATTCATTCAGCTGTTCAGTTTACTTATATATGACTTAATGAATTGCTGCAGATATGGAAATACCCAAAGTTGTGGGTGGGATTCTTGAAGTGTGTGCAATTGACGAAACCTCAATCATTTGGCGTTTTGCTTCAGGTATTATCTGCTTTTACTTGTCTTTTCAAGAATTTATTATCATTTGTAACTTGCTGCACAGTTCAAAGCTCTTTGATATGTTTGACTGTTATTCTTCTAATCATCTCCATCATACATCATTCTTAAAAAGTTTTCATTTTCTTAATTTGTCACTGTCCCTTTGCATACCTATTCTATTTCTATATGCTGAAAGTATATTTTAAACAAGGATGAAAACATAAATTAGTAGTATTATGTACTAAGATTCATCAAGGTGCCGACATGAAATCTATGGAAGAGAAGCATCAAAGAAACTTGCAGTCAGTTTCTAGTGTTTAAGAGCAAAACATCAGGAAGACTTGCTCAAGCTCCAGAATATATAGTGCTGGGTTCATTGTAGTTAGTGTTCTATACTCATACCATAGGCACCAAATTGGACATGGAGTGACATTGTACTCAGTTGCCCTTCCCCTACTCAAATTTTATTTTATTTTTGGGTACATCCCTACTCTCAAATTTTACTTTGTTCTATTAAGTCTTGAGATTTTTGTAAGTTTCCTTGTCAACTCTTGGGACCGCACTATATATGCTAGATTAATTATATAATATAGAAATATGACTGCAACAGTTAGAAGGCTTTTTGGTGATCATGACACAATGATATGGAATTTTGGTGGAAGCCGCAAGTACCTAGCTTAGATTTTTTTTTTCTTGGAAGTGGGGAGGATTGCAAGCTGTGTTCTTAAAAGATATTTTAGATGGCATTCAACACTAGAGCTTGATTCTATGCTATTAAGATGCCTGACTTCTGTATAAAAAAGGGGTTTGAGAAGGGCTTAAATAAAATGCAAAAGGCAATTCATTTTTATTTCGTTTTTAAATAATATTGCTCACATTTAATTGTTATCTCAAGTGATGCCATTGCACTTTCATATTTATTTTCACTTCAATTCGTTTTGGAATATTTTGCTGTTCTTTTGACAAGAAAATTAGTGGCATAACGGAACCCAAAAGGAAATAAAGAAAATATTTGAAAATATGTATTAGAGATATGAAACCAATCTTGGGATTCCACCTTAGCTTAAGCTTTTGGGATAGTTCCTTGACGTGGTATCAAAGCCTTTGTGATTTAGTGGTTAGGAGTTCGATCCATGCCGCCCTCATTCTTCTAAATAAACTTCAATTTCAACACAAGGTATAATAGGTCTGTGCATTGTCCACACTTCAAGGCCAAAGGGCTCTTGTGTGAGGGGGATGTTAGATATATAAAAGCTTCCATCATATATATGCTTGGCAATGGGGTGGGTATTTGGCCAACCACCCCCACCCCGCACCCGTCAAAATAAATCTCAACCCGCCCCACCCCACCCCACAGATCTTGTGAACACAAAACCTGCACCCTACCCGCAGGAAAATAATAGAACCTGCTCCCTACCCGCACCTTGTGCTAAATTTCCTTAATACAATCATCAATCATAATGCTTAAAAAATTTAAACATCATTTAATTGAAATTGAAAGACAAGTTCAAAATCCAGAATTCAAACAAGTGAATCAACAAGATTATATCTAAACATCTCAAAAGTCAAAGAAATTAAACATAAGACAACAACCAAGCAATGAAAAAACAAATTCTAGCACTTCTGCTCTTTCATAGCTCTTCATCATGCAATCAAATCTTCACCATTCCCCATCATCATCATTAATTGTAGTATATAATATATATATATAATATGCCTCAAATCGGAATGAGGAAATCGTTGGAATGGTGCGGAATGGGTATATATGCCTCCAATTTCTGCACCATAAGTGAAATAGAAGGTAAGGAAAAAAGAGGTGGAAGAAAAATGAAACCTTTTGGCTTCAAAGTAGACCGAGACACTGAGCAGAGCAACCACGCTCAACTGAAGACGCAGGAGCATGACGCGAAGAAGCTGCAGTAGCTAGCGACAAGGAACTGAGAAAACGACCGGCGAGAGGGTGGGGGAGCTTCCGACGATGGAGTGAAAGGGCAGAGGAGCGTGTAGGGATAGGGGAGTGGTGAAGTTGAGTAAGAGAAACTCAACCTTTGGCATGAGAGACATATGAAATTAGGACTTAAGAGGAGTATAAAATGCATAGTTTAATATAAGAAGAGGGGTGTAGGCCATGTAGGCCTTCAACCCGCGCCTGCCCTGCCCCGCAACACAATTTCAATCTGCCCCGCTCTGACCCGTATACTCGGCCAATACGAGGAGGGTAGGGTCGGGTACCCGTGGGTCGGGTTGAAATTATCATCCTTAATCATATAGCTCTAGCTTTTGGGATAATTGGTTCTTGACAATATGCATTTGATATGCACTTTATGCTTATTCTTTCCTTTTACCATTTCTTGATTTTTGTATTGTCTTTCTGAATGCTTTTTAAATTTTAAAAGATATCTGTTCTCTTGCGTTTATGGTGGTGTATGATTGCAAGCAGCTACCTCCAGCACAATTGGAAATTGCATTAAATAGAATAGCAGCACTAAAGGCACCATTGATTGCTCATGCTAGCCAGCCAGATGTACAGTCTTCACTTCCCAGGTTCATAAATTCACTTGGCACAACAATGCTGTTAATATTACTTTTCTTTTCCCCCTTCTAGTCTTTATATTTCAATTTAAGGGTGGGTTTTGTTTTATTCTTTATTTCTTGTTTTTAAACTTTTTTTTTTTGTATGTGGCCATTGTGTTCACCAATTTATTATTGATTCTATGCGTGTTTGGATTTGTGTTTAGGTCTGTGCTGGTTGTTCTGGGAATTGCTTCAGATTCTCAGATTTCAAGTCAGGCACAAACTAGTCAAACACAGACTGGTGAGACATGCAACTCAGACAAGGATGCGATGACTGAAAAATCTAAAGAATCGTCTACAGCTAGCTGAAATTGTAATCAGGGCTGAGTGGTGGAATCTACTAGTCAACTGCGAAACTCAAACCAAATCGGCCTAGACTTAATCAAGACTAACTGCTGCGAGCTCTCTCAATACAAGTGAATGAAGAGCTAGAACTGATGAATCTGTCACTCAGATACCTAGATAGTTGGGCCATGTGCCAAGGGTTTCACCTCTTTCTATGTACCTTTGCTTTAGGCAACAAGCTGGCTTGTACATTTGTAGGTGGAATAATGTATATTGGAATGTGTAGAATCATATCATATTTTCCTTAAATTGATCCCAATTTTGGTTTTGCTGCAAGAACATTCTGTGATCATATTATCAATGTGTATATACATATATTGAACCCCTAGTGGATTTGTTTTCATCGCATCTCCATTCACATATTACGTTGGTTCTACTATGTTAAAAGCTTCCGTCATTCACTGTAGTCACTTGCTTCTTGTGCCTCCGACCTTTTGAAGTTGTTCTATCTTATATATACCAAACATTAGATGCCTTTTTTTGCACGAGTCTTGAGCATAATGTATCTAGGGTTAAATATATGCATGAGAGTATTTTTACTCATCTTTTTTTTTTACTACTAGATTTGCTTTTGAATTTGTGTAAAGTTACTTCAATTTTTATTTTTATGCATAGATTCATATAGAATTTAAATAAATAAAAAATACATACCTTCGTGAGTTTAGATTTTGTCCTATATTTAAAAGTATGAAATAGTCTGAGATTGTATAAATGTTTTATTTTTTTGGTTTGAAAAAGTTTAGGAGTTGTCTCGTTCAAAGTTCAGGAGTTGTCTAATATTTAAAAGTATAAAATAATTATTAATTTTTGGTTTGAAAAAGTTTAGGGGGAGTTGTCTCGTTAAAAGTTTAGGGCATGTTATAATTTTTTGTGATAACTTTTGATGGTACCTACAATTACAGATAACTTATTCATAAAGAATTATAGGAAAGAATCAAAAAGAAAACCTTTTATGGTTTGTTTGGATGACAAAATTAGAATTATAAATTAGAATTTTAATTTTAATTTTATTTTTATTAAAATTAAAATTGACAAGAATTTTAATTTTTATGCTTGGGACAATTAAAGAATTGAGATTTTAGAATTGTAATTATGAACTAAACTGAAATTTTATTATTTAAATAATTTATCAAGAATTTATAAAGAT
Source organism: Styphnolobium japonicum (assembly GCA_023212625.1). Lineage (NCBI taxonomy): Eukaryota > Viridiplantae > Streptophyta > Magnoliopsida > Fabales > Fabaceae > Styphnolobium > Styphnolobium japonicum. The sequence goes on along the minus strand of JALBWW010000007.1, from coordinate 12,101,494 downwards.
ATGATAAATAATTTAAAATTAATAAATAATAATTTAAAATTATAAAAAAAATTTAATAGAGCTTATGTTGCTAGATTACAGGAGTCACAATAGATGTCAAATTAAAGAATGTTATTGACGATGGCGAAGGTGATTGCAAAACATTGGCGCCAGTTATTAGGGCCGTCAAAATGGGCCAAACTCGTCGAGCAGACCCATTTACCCTTATGAATTACGTGAGTCGGGTTTTAAAATTAATGGCTCGTAAAAATACAGGTAATTTTGGATCGGCCCGTTTAACCTACAAGTTAAGCGAGCCAACCCGTGGGGCCAGCTGGCCGCTCGCATAATTTTTTTTTAAAAAAAATTTTCAATTTGTTTGTATGCAAAGAAAAAGTTTCAATTTAAAAATTTAAAAGTTAATTAAATAGTCTTTTCACAAACAAAAATACAAAATGTACGTACTGTACATGCTAGTAATGACACAACTCACACACAAACACATTCATCAGACTCCATAATGTTATTTATTTGTTTAAATTATCCCTTAACTCTTTAAATGATATTAAAGTATTCAATACTATATCTATGTAATGTAATATTTAATTTGAGATTATTAAATTAAAATTTTTATTAAATTTAAATTTATTTCAAAGTTTACAAGTTTAAAAAAAAAAGGTTTCTCGGGGGCCCGCCCGTTTAGGCATGCAAGATGATGCGAGGTGAGTCAGATTAACTAATTTGTAACCCATTTAAATGCGAGCAATTTTGACCCGGCCCGTCGCAGGCGGGCCTAAACGAGTCGAGCCAGTCCGTTTAACAGCCCTACCAGTGATCGAAGGAAGTGAGATGATTTCACCATTGCACGTTCGACGAAGACATTGATTAGAGGCCATTGACGGCTAACACGTCGGAGGCGCAATAAACAACGTGGCTGGAGCACGCCGATGGCGACGTTGCTGGACTATGTTGGTGTTGCGAACAGCAATGGTTGTTGGATAATTTTTAACTTTTACCTTTTAATATTAAAAAAATAATAAATGTTGGTGATTGGAATTAGAATTTTTAAGGTTTAAATTAAGAATTGAAAGTAGTATAAATTAATTATTTTTTAATTCCATAGAATTAGGCTCATAATTAAAATTCTAATTCAAATATATACATCAAACAAGATAATCGAAATTGAGAGGTCCAATTCAAATTCCAATACTCAATTTCAAGCTCAATTCCGTCCCTCCAAACAAGACCTTAGTAGTTGACGCAATTTAGTTTTACTAGTTGAGTTATATTTTTTGTTGGCTGATTTTTTTAAAAGTAATTACTTGAAAATGTGTTCCTAGTATTGAATTTATTCTTCAGTAAGCTTGAGTGAATCTACAAAAAAAAAAAAAAAACAAATAGCATGTGATACTAAAAATAAGCTGTTTTTGGCTTATAATTATAAGCTAAAGTTTTTAGTTCATGACATAAATTGAACATCAATTATACAATAAGCTATTTTGTATAAATTGTTAACTTAAAATTTATACAACTGCTTATCTGAAACGTGTGTGTCTATATATATGTATATTATAAATTAGAGAATGATGATCAAATGCTGTGTTATTACTTACTAGCAAGTTGTGAAGAGTGCAGGTATACACACAAATATTAGTAATTTGTTAGGATGGTATGGTTTCTTTTCTAACCCATATAACTGTTTGTGTTTGTATACATATAAATAAATAAAATTAAAAAAGCAACATTTCTAGATATTAGACATACATAGAGTTATTATGGTATCTCATGAGTATAATATTTAGGGTGATTTATTAATTATTTTTAATAGTTAATTTCATAATAAATATTTAAAAATTTATTAAATATAAGTAGTAACTAATAAATATTTAACAACTTATTTTATGTGTTAATACATTAAAAAAGAAAAAAAAATACTGAAGTAATCTCTAAATGTGCATTAGCTGCGAAGGATTTTACAAGACAGTTAAAATCATGTTATTATCATTACATTAGTATCATGGTGTTTGAAAAGAAATGATTGCAGACGGGCTACTTAAATTGTTTGTTGAACAAGGCAAAGACTCAATGAGAAAACCAATAAAGTAGTAACCAAAGGCGACATGATAATATCTTCATTAATAATCAAGGATTAGCCACATGTACAGAAGTTAAATTAATTTTTTTAAAAATTCAAATAAATTAAGAAAATTTTGTCAAGAGTATGGTTATATGAAAATTGAAGTTCCCTCTTCAAAAGAAAATAAATATTTGGAATGAACAGAAATTTCATGTTTTTCTTTTTTTAAGTAGGTGGGCCTCACACGAGATATTTTTAAGTAAGCATGATACTTATTCAGTTTTGTGAATTAAATTAATAATAACATTTAGTTCGTTTGACAAAATTTATTTCGTGGAACCTTAATCTGAAAATGTCAAAACAACCACAAAATTTTATCAATGGTCAATGGAGTGCACAAATTATTTTATACATCGTGTTTACTCAAACTTTTTGACAATGTGGAATATATAGAAAGAAATTGCTTTTTAGATGAAAAAAATACACAACATACTAGCTGTTTTTTTTTAAAAAAATAGTAAGAAATCCAAATTCAAAAAAGAAAGAAGAAAAACTCTCAAATAAACCCCCATAATAAACTATCTAGAAAGTTATATATATAACAAAAAACACTTAAAAATTCAAAGTTGTTATGATGCTGTCAATTTAATTACTATAATATTATTTTTTTCCCTTTTTCTAAATTATGCTAGGGTCAGATTTACAGACTAAAAAAAAAAAACTACAGCTAGCTTCTTTCTGGGATTGAGTATTGACCTAGGATTAATTTTTTTCTTTTTCAGTCTAATCATTAACCTAGTATTAAATGTCTTTTTTCACACTTTCCTAATTAATATTTTTTAGTTTAGGTAATATCAAGTGAACAAAAGTTGTGTAAATAAAAATAATAATTTTTATGTAAAGTGAATTAATAAAAATAATAATATAATCTCACACAGATCCAAACATTAAATTACAATATAATAAAATGTATTACAACTTTGACCTCTTTCGGAAGGTCAAATTAGTTAACAAAATCTACCCAGTTAGGAAAAAGAACCAGACACACATGATCCAGTTGGGCCTAGTATAGGCATCCTAGTACTAGTAGTGTACAAGTACAACTTGGTTATCTTTTGTTGAGCCCAGCTATGTTTATGTCTGAATGTTGTTGATGAGTTACTTCTCAGGCAAATCAGAAAACATAGAGAGATAGAAAGAGAGAGAAGGGCATAGGCATAGGCATGGGCGTGGACTACTACAAGGTTCTTCAGGTAGACAAAAGCGCCAAAGATGATGATCTCAAAAAAGCATATCGCAAGCTTGCCATGAAGTGGCACCCTGATAAGAACCCTAACAATAAGAAAGATGCAGAAGCCAAATTCAAGCAAATCTCTGAAGCCTATGATGTATGTTTTTCTACTATATATAACTTTATCTGTTATATTCTTCCAATAATGCAAATTGGGTTTTCAGAAAGAAAAAAAAAGCTGAAATTTTTAGGAAATGCAGAAGCAATTTCTAATTTGATCCGTTAAAAGTTTGAATTTTTTGTTATAATAATTTGAATTTTGAAGCATTGGACTTGTGGGGTCTTCTAAAAAATTGATTTTTGAACAGGTTCTGAGTGATCCACAGAAGCGAGCAGTGTATGATCAGTATGGTGAGGAGGGGTTGAAGGGGCAGGTGCCACCGCCGGGTGCCGGTGGATTTTCCGGCGGAAGTGATGGTGGGCCAACGATGTTCCGGTTCAATCCCAGAAGTGCAGATGATATATTTTCAGAGTTCTTTGGGTTTTCAAGTCCCTTTGGTGGAATGGGGGATATGGGTGGTCGCGCTGGTGCATCTGGCTTTCCCAGGGGCATGTTTGGTGATGACATTTTCACTTCTTTTAGGAGTGGAGCTGGAGAAGGCTCTGGGAATATGCCAAGGAAAGGTGCACCCATAGAGCGAACGTTGCCTTGCAGTTTGGAGGATTTGTACAAAGGGACTACAAAAAAAATGAAGATTTCCAGGGATGTTAATGATGCCACTGGGTGAGCTGTCGACTTTAACTTACTAGCATCTTTGCTTTTTTTTTTTTTTTACTTTCATGAAGAAAACGTGAATTTACTTGCATTAATGTGTTATTGGATGGAATTGAATTACTAAAATTCCAAGTCAAGTTTCATGATTTGTTTGGCTGAAGTTATGAGTTGGTATTTGCTGATCAGTTGGCTTGATCACTTTGATAGATTTGAAATTTGAACTATACATTTGCAGTCTTATATAATTATGACCGGAGTAATCAACTTTCCATTGGTAAAGTGGCAGATTCTGAGATGGGTTGAGATCTTTGACATGGTGCAGTTTTGATACTCCTAGTCCTTAAGGAGCTCTGCACATTAGCGTGCTATATGCTGTTTCCTTTAAGAATTTTCATGGTATTTTGCTAGGATCTGTATCTTTGTCCCAGTAATTGTAGACCTATGTTCTTCATTGTGTTTATAATTTCATTCAAGATATTAATAAAAAAAGAACTGCGTATTTACAGTTTGACTCATTGATTCAAACTAGTTAGTTGTCATATATTAATATAACTAATAAGTTGCTATTAAAATTAGCTAATTTGAGTAGCTCTAGGCCATATTTTATCTAATGGTTCTTTCACTTTCATTTTTCGTACAGAACCTAGGATTTTTGTGACTTCTAACAGATGTAGATAATTTTTCTTTGATATTTTCTGTTCATTTAACATGAATTGTGACTAAATATGCAAGTACATTGTATTTATCTATTTTTTTATTGCTTGGTCATCTGCATCCAGTCTTGGCTTGGCGAACCTCACTTTCTGCCTTTGTTGGCACAAAATTTTTGGTACATTTATCAGCACAAAAATAATGCCATTTGTGTTCCATGAATGCAAAAGTTTTAGGACAAAAAGTTGCCATTAGTTAGAAGGCACATATTTGTGATGTTCTAGTCTAAAGGGGCTTGTTACCTGTATTGAGACAATATCATTTTGTGCCAATTGTTTCAATATCCAAAATGTTGAGGGAAATGAATCTATAACTAAAACAAGGATGTTATATGTGGAGGTTATCGCACTTGCAAAGCTGGATTAAGGATAAAGGATTTGTTTATTGACATTGAAGAAATAAAAAGGGAATTTAGTCCATGTATGAATATTCAGTTGGAGTCCATTGTGGGTAGAAGAAGAGGGCCACTTATGATAATATGTTGCTGGTGGTCAGTATTGATTATTAGAGTTTATATCCATCATACTTGTGATAAGAGTATGGTCTCAATTAAGGCATGATGGAAGAATATGTATCTGAACCCAAGTAGTTGAACAATGCATTTTGGAGTTTGGACCCTGATTGAAAGCTAGTTGAGTTAACAAGTCTTCATTACAGTACCTGCCTGGCTTACATTGTGAATGCAGGGAACAGATATTGGGCATAGTAAGCATACACAACTAATAAATTAAATGTCACTTTTGCTGGCTGCTTCAGCCTTTAGGTTAGACTTTGCTGTTACAAATGTTATTAAAGTGGATGAAGATCACCTCAATTGGCTAGAGGATTTTTTTTGGCATCCTAGGGTGTCAATTATATGAGATGAGTGGATTGAAAGTTGTGTCTATTCTTGTAGTAGAGATGTCTAGGTTGAAGAGTTTGATGGGAAGTTTTTGTTCATGCCTCTAGGACCTGTATTTTAAGTGCAACAGGGATATTTTAGGAGAATATAGGTGCAAATATTTTGGTCACTCATCACATTTAATTGAGGTCTTGAGTTATGATTCATATATATGTGTTTTTCATGTTGAAACTCACAAATGTGTATGTCATGACTCACACATGTAAAAAGTTTTAGTGAGAATTTGAAATTTTAGCAGTTAGGCATGTTGATATGCTTTGCATATTTTTTGAATAACAGTCCCGACATGAATTCAAAAGTGTATACAGATAATACATGTTTTCCAATGAATGTTCATCATAATTCATAAATGATTCTCATTTCATGAAAATTTCCCTTCATGTCATTGAGTAGTCCATGTGTTGGAAAATAAAAGGCACTCATTTTTTATTTTTATATAACTGATACTAACTTGCACCTAAACTCTTTACAGCATGGGTAGTTTATTGTGCTGTGATAGGACAAGTATGTGTGTCTCAGTCACATTTGTTGGTCGCATACTTGTATTCAGAGTCAGTAACTTCATTTTTCGAAGTATATTTGTGCTCTGACAGTGTATATTTTTTTCATAATAATACTAGTATTCTGCTTTAAAACTTCAATAACATGTGTTCAAGTAGATTGATGACTACTTTGTAGTGCATAACTTGCCTTATTTCTTGGCATTTTGAGGTCAGTGGTTGCACAACCCTATGTGCTTTAGGCACTTGATTGTTTCGGCTTGAGTGGCCAAGGAACTGTCTTCTATATTATTTGTGACCATGACTACTTAATCTACTATACGTTTTCTTCTTGTGTAGGAGGCCCAACACAGTAGAGGAAATTTTAACGATCGAGATCAAGCCAGGTTGGAAGAAAGGAACAAAAATAACTTTTCCAGAGAAGGGAAATGAACAGAGAGGAGTTATACCTGCAGACCTTGTTTTTATTATTGATGAGAAGCCTCATAGTGTCTTCAAGAGGGATGGCAATGATCTTGTTGTCACCCAAAAGATATCTCTTGTAGAAGCTCTGACAGGTTACACGGCACAGCTGACAACCCTTGATGGTCGGAATCTTACGGTCTCCATCAACTCCATCATTAGTCCGACATATGAAGAAGTTGTTAAAGGAGAGGGTATGCCCATTCCCAAAGAACCTTCCAAAAAGGGGAACTTGAGAATCAAGTTCAATATCAAGTTTCCCTCTAGGCTTACATCGGAGCAGAAAGGTGGCATTAAGCGATTATTGACGTCTCCATAAACACTGGTGGTAGCTCTCCCTACCATTTACCAAACCATGTAAGATTGCAATTGTTTTTATCCTCAGTTTTTGATTTTCAAATGGAAATTCTTGCCTTTGTGAACTGGGTTTCAATTAGAACAGTTTATTAGGAGTTTGATATTTGTTTACTATTTCATGTCTTCTTTAGTTTTTGGTATTCTGAGTGAAAATTTTCTCTTAGCCACTTGCCCACTTGTTTCTATGAAAAGTTTTGGCAGAATTCAATTTCTTTGTGCTTGCAGATTAGGACTTTTATTCCTATCATCTCACTTGTCTTTCATGAGTTCATCTGTGACCGTGGAAACCACTTAATGACTTGATAATTGATATAAAGTGTAGTGGTCCAAAAAGAGGTTTTGGCATATGATTTAATGCGTGTTTGGATTAGCTTTTTTTGTATTTAGCAAAGCTTACAAATTATAGTAAAAAATGTTGCGAAAAAAGTTTTTAGCCGAAAAGCTACTTTTGGGTAAATTTTAAAAAAAAACATATTAAAAACAACTCGCTTTTTTTATACACATAATATAGTCACATAGATGGGGAACAAACTTATAAACTTACAAGGCCCAAAGCAAATTAAAAAAACCCAGGATAAGCTCCCAATACAAGAGGTTCCCTTTCAATGGCAATGGCTGTGCACTTTTTAACACAATATGTTGTTGGTGTTATACTTGACTTCAGATTCCTTAAATTGGCAACATAGGTTTTAACCAAGTCAGAATCAGGATTGAGCCAACTGTAGTCTCTTGAATTGAAACCAAACTTCTTATTTTGTGGGTTTTAACACTAGAAATTCCTTTTGACTAATGGAGTACTGTGCACAGTCATGTCCTGGTTCCTCATCAAACATTGGTAATAAATAATAATCCCACTTATCTATAGTTCCTAACTCATTAGACTTATGCATTACCAACTTTTGGTAGTTACCATCATTGACTGCTAACCCCTTGCAGGTATTAGAATTATCTAAATTTGCTTGCATCAAGCATGTAGATTTACCCTTATCCACATGGAGCATATATCATAATCTTGAAAATAAAATGGGCATTGCACAAGATTGCCTTGAAAAGCTGCATTGTTGTCTGTTTTGATACAATTGGAATTGAAATGTTCTACTGACTACAACTAGATTATACTTTAGACACTTTTTCCTACCGTAACATTACTAATGTCAAGTTTTTTGATGTTTGAGAACAAAAACTCCAAACCTTAGTTAAGGCAAGCTTCTTCAGAGTTTTTCTAAGAGGGTTACCCATACAGTGACCAATTTCATCTTTTTTAGCCGCTCCAAAGTTGTGGCGTACCTCTCAACCTTCAATTTGTTAGCATCTGATTTTTTATTTCTATTTTTTTTTTAATTTCAACTCTCAACTCTGCCAACGGTTAAAGTCTTCCTTTCATGCTGAAAGAATTTCTCCTTTAAAAAGTGTGCTTGCTCCTCCAATTTGTTGTTATTGAATTCCAATTCTTAGGCTCTAATTAATAACTTCAAGCTTTTTTGCCTTTTGTTGAGCAACCTTAGTAAGTCTTGAACTCTACTATATCAACCACTTTCACGGGAAAATCTTATCAACTACTGACTTCATGATGTTCAAGATGGTGACTTCACAAACTTGTTAGCATCCGTGGCAGCTACAAACTCTTCTAGGCAATAGTTTTCAGAGTCCAAATGATGGCCAATAGTCCCACAACTAAGATCACATAGCATGTTTAGATCATAATGCGAGGATTCTATCCCATGAAACAGTATACATCATTTGTTTTAGATCCTTATTCTGTAAATGCTCGTTTGGTTCCTCCTGCATGCCTGAAAAGTGCATTTCTGAAATCGTAACTTTAACTTGCAGTTGCAGGACAAGACTAACTTATATACGTTGTAGGAAAATACTGGAGAGCACGAATTGAACACCAAAAACCACACAATAATAATGACTGAAGAAAAGTGGGCTCCGTATCTATATTTTGTCTGTTTCATTTAATCATATTGTTTTTTGTGTAAATTCGGTGGAATTCATTCAGCAGAATTCATATGTTGTATTACCTTAAAAATAAAAAATAAAAAAACTTGTCTCGTAATTTTTTGAATTTGCATCCTTTATTTGATTGGAACAGCACGGGTGGTGTTGTTCCTATTTCTCTCTATCAGTTAGAGTATGGACTCTACGCGTTAGTAGAGAGAGAAACAAAAACATCCACTGTGTTCCAAGTTCCATCCAAACAGAGATTGAATATTAAATTTTGTTTTTCTATATAACATCTTAATCATACACCATCACCCATCTTTTTGGTCAATTTAAACGGTTGAAGGCTCTAAACTTAAAATATAAACTTTAATTTGATCCTAAAATCATTTTTTAAAATAATGTCAACTATTTCTTTCTGTCTGCGTCTTTAACCTGTCTCTCTCTATGTTGTTCGTGTTTCCTTTATTATTATTTTTTTATCAATAAAAGGCTGCCGTACCAAAAAAATTATATCACGTATCTTAGATGTATTCTTTAACAAAAACAAATTATTTTATTTTTTAAAAAAAATCATTTTCACAAAACTTTCTGTAAGACAAAAATCATGTATATATTTATACTTTAATAAATCCTAATGAATTTTTACTCTTTTACTATATCATAATATTAAGAAACAAACCACTTTTCACTGATGAAAAAAAAGTAGAAACTCGATTTATTAAATGCTTACTAATGTCTATTTTTTCTTTTGAAAAAATGATATTCAAAGTTTTCATTGTTATATTTAATAATGACATAATTTTTGAAAAAAGAAGTCATTTTTTATTTTGCATCATGTCAAAAAAACAAAAGTATTTGTAAAAATGCTTATTTTTATCAAAATACAATTCTTTTATATGTAAATTTGTATAAAATAAAATTTGATGTAATTTTAAATAAATCTGAAAATAAAATTAATAATATAAAATGTATTACAGTTTTATGTGCAATAACTTTGTAGTTTAACTAGTTAATTTACTATATTTTTGGATTAGTTTATTTTATATTTTAAAAAATCTCTTTTAATTTTTTTCTTAAATATAAAATAAACTAATTTAAGCACATATTAAATTTTTAGTAATTTAAATAAGAAAAAAAAGTGACAAGTGACAAGAAAGCTAGTTTGTTTATTTTCTTTAATTTAAAAAAAATAGCGTGGACTTACTTAACCCTTAGAAATAATTTTCAATGCAAAGAATTTAAGACTTTGGAAGCATCGACAGGTAAGTGACAAAAAAATGAGAGTGGAATCCGGTAACTCAAATGGTAAGTTTGAACATAGTAATTGAGGGATTCGAACTTACAAAAAAATACTTATAAAAAAAAAAAAGCAACTTTAATATTTCCACCTAAAAAAGTTTAAAGGTACCGAACAAGTACCAAAATATAAAATAAGAGTGGAACAAACAATTTTGCAAAGAAAAAGAAAACAATATAATAGCGTTATTTACACACACACACACACACTCCTCCGCTGTTCGATGTATTTGCCTTTTTGTTTCTTTGTTTCTTCACATCACATGCTGCATCTGCGACCCACTGGATCCCTTCTCATGGTCTCGCAGCTGCACCCTCTCTGCGCTTCGTTCAATCCCTTCTTCTAGTCTTGGCGAATCGAATCGAACCCAACCCCTTAGATCTCAATTGCGTTATGGAAATGGCTTCCAGCCCCCGCACCGTCGAAGAGATCTTCAAGGATTACAGCGCTCGAAGAGCTGGTATCGTTCGTGCTTTGTCTCAAGGTACGCTAATCTTTTTTTTTACTCCCCTTTCGAATTTCATAAACGCAAACTCAAAAAGTTTCTAACTTTTGTTGTTTTTCTTCCCTCAGATGTTGATGAATTTTATGGGCTCTGTGATCCAGGTAAAGGGTATTCGCGGATCTGATTTTTGTTTTTTGTTTTAATGTTACATAAAAAAAAATATACTTTTTTTTTGCTGGCAAAGTTTTTTCTTTTTTTTTTTTCAATTTCCCTGTTATGTTTATGGTTTCTGTGTGAGTTATGCATGCTTGTTGGAGTTATTCAAGTTGACTTTTTTTTTTGTCCCTCGGAGAATTTGAGGAAAACATTATGGGCAAAAAAAAAAAAAGTCAAAGTTTTGCATGGCCCTTGTGATGTTTAGTTCTTGTGAAAACGTTAAATTTGACTAGGATTGTGTTGGTTCCAAGATATTAGAGTTGTGGTTACAGGAACCGCATTCATGCTCCTCTGCTCATTAATTTGTTGGATTTTGATTTCAACATGAGATTTGACAGACCTTGGAATGAATGCTCTCTTAGGAATTAGTATTGTGGATTTGTAATTGTTAATCTCTGTGTTATTCTGTTAAATTCAAAGTTTCTCGTGTGTTTGTTTAAGATAAGGAGAACTTGTGCCTCTATGGACATCCAAATGAAAGCTGGGAAGTGACTCTGCCAGCAGAGGAAGTTCCACCAGAGCTTCCTGAGCCAGCTCTTGGAATCAATTTTGCTAGAGATGGCATGAACCGTAGGGACTGGCTTTCACTGGTTGCCGTGCACAGTGATTCATGGTTGCTTTCTGTGGCATTTTATCTTGGAGCTCGTCTTAACCGCAATGAAAGGTACAATCTGGCTTTGGTTAGGGAGTATGCATGATGATAATTCAAGTTGATTGTGGCTCTATGTCTGTTACGCACATACTTAAGCACCCTGTGAAATGTTGAAACTCTGGGTTGTAATTGTAGTTGTTGCTCAACATGCATCAATGTCATCACCCATCGTGGATGAATGTCTCTAAAGAAATAATGTCTTTTTTTTTTTTAATCAATTGGCAATGACCATAATTTTTTTGTGGTCTGTTCACTCTGTTGTGATGCTAGATAGGTTTATATATGCACTCCTTAGATGGGCAGTAAAAGGTGTCTTAAGACAATCTTATCTTACAAGCAACATCAGCAGATGTTTGCTTACCATCCAAAAAATTAACAACTTGAAAAAACTAAATCGTAAAATTGAGGTTGGTGACAGTTTGACTCTGTAATCTTTAGCTTTATAAAACATGATGACATTGACAATTTGAATCTGCCTTTTGATGCAGCATTCAGCAAATAAAGTTGTCGAGTTTTAGTATATAAGTCTGCAGTTATTTTCGGCAAATAAGTAAAACAAATATTGGCAATTTTTAACAGGCAGCAATTATGTAGGATGATTTAAAGATGTTTATGAGGACAAAAAAATCGAATCACTTCCTGATGTGCTTTACGTCTCCTCATTCATGCTGTTTTTTTATTCTTTCTTAGGATTAAGTGTGGTGTGAATGTGATTATAGGACCCAAGATACTTGAGGGAAATATATGCAACTGAGTGTGGTAGAATATGTGTACACTGTTGCTCTGGTTCATACAGTTTTTCCCTTACAGCTTACCCTTTCTTTCGGATTTCTTTTCTGTAGCATTTTCGCTCAACATCTGCTATGACTTGGCATATGGCTCTTTTTATTGATGGTTACACTGATTCTTTATGGCAGGAAACGTTTATTTAGCTTGATCAATGATCTTCCTACTGTTTTTGAAGTTGTAACTGAGAGGAAGCCAACAAAGGATAAACCCACCGTAGACAGTGGAAGCAAATCTCGGGGAAGCACCAAGGTCAGTGGTTTTTTTTTTTTAATGATAATTGTTTCTCTTTTTCTTTTGGTCAAACATCAGATATTAGCTGGATCATACTCAAAGGCTCAGTTTGGTAATGCTTGTGCAGTCTGAAAGTTGCTTCTAAGAGTTTGTAAAGAAAGTAAATATATCATTATCATTATACTTAGTCATTAAAGTATTTATTTATTTTATTTTATTTAGTGTTTGACAAGCAAAAGCACAGGTTGCTTCTAAAAGTATCTCCTAACATGCTTTTAGAAGTTATTTGTGTTTTCAAACACAAAGAAATACTTACAACATTATCATAGAACTACAATAAAACGCCATTGATATGATTATTGGTTGAAGTTTTGTGGTTAACTTTGAGAAGCAGCTTTAAGTACAGGCAAATACTAAACTAAGCCTTAGAGTTTCTGGATCCTAATCTTGATATGGTTGTCGAACTAAGTTCAGAATATATCATACTGGCACACTTTACTTTTCTCTTAGCTTATTATATGATCATGAAAATTGAAACCAGAGATTATCAGTGAACTGCATTTTTGAAAGCTGTATGACCATGATGTTTTTTTTCATGTTATTGCGCCACTAGTACAAATACTATAGGACTATGAAATAAAGGTTGCATAGTGTGCTAAACCATGCTGTTCCGCTATATGATGCGTGCTTGTACATTTATCTGCAGAGATCAAGTGATGGGCAAGTTAAAAGCAACCCAAAGTTTGCGGATGAGGGTTTTGAGGAGGATGAAGATGAGCATAGTGAAACCCTTTGTGGGAGCTGTGGCGGAAATTACAATGCAGATGAATTTTGGATTGGCTGTGATATTTGTGAGAGGTGGTTCCACGGGAAATGTGTGAAGATTACTCCTGCAAAGGCTGAGAGCATAAAGCAATACAAATGCCCATCATGCAGCATGAGGCGGGCCAGGCCCTAGGCCGAAGGCAATATGTGAAGTGAATAATGTTGTGTCGTGGCTGACAGGGTACTGTAATATCTATGTCTAATGGGTAATTTTTCAGAGATTTAAGTTTATTTCTTCCAAGATGAATCCTCAGTGTATGTTATACATTTATAGAATAGAATACCATAACTTTCTAATTTGTCAATCAATTGATATTTTGTTTGAATGTACACACTGTATGGTTATTTTACCTTGTGTCAGAACATAGAAGGTAGTCATCACCTTTCCCCTCCCCCGTTTCTTCTAATCACACTATAATTATGTTGCTTAATCGGTAAATGATAGGGTTATTTGAATGGTATCCCTTGTGATTGTGATGCACGGACACACTGTATTAAACACTCAAAACATGGTGTGAAACTTGTACTTTAAATCTTGCTGTGTCGCACTGTGTATACGTAATAGCTTAAGGCTCATCCCAAAACGGTAGATGGAGAGGGCTTCAACTTGAAGGTGAAATAAATGTCTCTAGAACTTCTTGTTTCGCTATTTCTGAAATAAGGCTGTTCTAACATCCAATAGAGAAATGTTTTAAATTTAATTTATTACCTAAAATTGTAGTTTTGTTTTTATTGTCCAAGTTTTTCTAAATTATCAAATTCCAACTCCCACACTAGTACAGGAACGTACCATAACATGCCCTCAAATCAATTATCTCCCACCCTGAAACTTCATATGGGATCTAAAAACTACGTTGTTTAGCAAATAATGATAAAAATAACAATAACACTCCTACTAAACTGCTGAAGAGAGAAAGCCAAATCCCTCTAGGTGTATAATGAATTTGAATTGACGAGGAAACTATCTTTTTTTTAAGAACTGGGGCATTGACTGAATCCTAGTTCCTAGGCATCAACAGAATCTCAGCCAACCAATGTACCCTAGTGAGCATTGCCAGTGACTAGAGGTGTCAAAACCAACCCGAATAACCTGCCACAGAGTACATGTTGGGCTAAAGAAATTTAAGCCCAAACACTTTTTTAACCCGACTCGACCCAAATTTATGCTTGTCTGATGAGGGCCAGCCCACAACTGGTCAGGCTAGTCAGTTGGTCAGAAAGATACTTCCATTACCATTTTCCAATTTCAAACCCAAAACTTGTTGCCAGTTCTTATGTTTTACATTCTTGTTAGGCTAATGGACTAATGGTTGCTGCAGGCCCACTACTTAGAAGAGAGCTTGTTACTTGCGCACAATTCCAACCCTACTGCCCAGTTCTTTACATCGGGACTGTCACTAGCAATTCTTTGTATCATATCATTGTATGCCATAATCCACTGCCCAGTTCCTTACATTGTACATGATAAAAAGAAGAATATAAGATACCGTTGTGAGCTCTATTACAGTTGGGTGAAATTAATAAATAAAATTATGGGCGGGGGGAGTGGCTCATTCAACCTGTAGCCCGCATTGGTTTGGGTTGGGTTAACAATTTATTGGCCCGAATTTTAGTTCTCGAGTCTAAATTGACATCTCTAATTACCATCTTGGTTAATTCTCTTTCTCCAACAGCTGCTTTTGTCCTTGCTCTCATTATATACTATAATAATCTTTCTATTTACTAACTACCCCCCCCCCCCAATGGCTTCGGCCACTTGGACCCCAACATGTCAGGTATGGGTTCCAGACTACAGTCGCTCAGATAGCTCTGCCTCTGGCAAAGAACGCCTTCAGGTGGCACAAGAACTCCATGATCGGTTTGTGGATGCTGTTGATAGGCTCAGGGGCCTTGATAGTAAGTCTTTGCATCAACAGTGCCAAGTGAAAACCTTGCTGTGCAATGTGCATGATAATATAGATAGTGTTTCTGTAGAATTTCTTTAGTGCTTAGTAAAGATGTTACGTGTGTTTGAAACCTTTAAAATTAATACTTGTATGAAACTTGTTTTGAATTATATTACTTTAAAATTTTAATTTATAGAATTATTTTTGTTTAATATTAATATATTATGATTTATAAATCTTAAATTTTTTAATAGGATTTATAAATACTTTCATTCCAAATCAATTTTTTCTAATTTTAAAATTAAAACGTTTCAAATAAAGAAGTAAATGTATATGAGACTAAATTTAATTGGAGCTATAGCCAGTTACTTTAATGAAGGTTTAATTACAGAGTAGAGTTGATGAGTATATGTTCTTGTTATTTGAATAATTAGTCATATAAGTTTTAAGAATTATTCTGGATTAACTATTTATCACGCCAAAAGCCACTTTCAGGTCTCTCTCTCTCTCTCTCTCTCTCTCTATATATATATATATATGAAGCTTGCCCATTTTTATTCCTTTATCAACAATTGTTCAGAAAGACAACACAAATTGACAAATAGGTCTTGTTAAACCAGGTCATTCGCAAGTGTGGACTTATTCGTCGGTTTAAGCCTATAGTTAAGCCCAACGTTGTATCAAAGTCTTAATGGCTAAAATACAATTTAAGGGTCCGTCTTCAGAGTTTCTGTTACAGGAACCCGGCCCTCAAAACAAAAATATTATCTTAAACCTGAGCTCCGCCTGATTAATGATAAGAAGTTCATTAATATATTTATTCTTTTAATAATTAAACTTCTTTTTGACAAAAAAAACCTTTATTTGCACATATTTTAAAATAATTAGTGTAACATTTAAAGATATGTTTTGAGAAATTCTTGATTTTTTTTATTCCATTCTTGACACAGTTAAAATATAATTTGAGATACAAGTTTCTAATTAACCCAAAAACTTAAATAAAAATTTGTTAATTCTAAAAATTTAATTTCAATAATTTTGAAGTTTTTAGTTAACACTCAAAAAAAACGTAGTCCACTTATATTGTTTTTTGGTAGATATATCCACTTATATTAAGATTAGTGATATTAATAACTGAACAAAACCGATTTAAACAAAAAAACCAAATCAAAAAATAAAAATTTGAATAAAAGAATTCACATAATTATATATATATATATATATATGATTATATTTTAATTTATTGTTGTTTATGTGAAATTTTTTTTACTAATTTATTGTTTATATCTATTTGATAATATTATTATTAGAATTTTTAGACCAATTTGTTGTTAATGGGACCATAGAAAGAAAAGTAAAATTGTGTATATATTTCTTTAAGAAAATAGTGCTTAGCCAAAAATTAATTAGATTAAACCAAACTAAATCAATTAATATTGGTTTGATTAGGTTCAGTTCTCATATCAAAATAAAACTGATTGATTCTTAACATAACAAAATTAATTGATTTGGTTCAGATAATTTTTTTTCTCAAAATTAAGCCAATCCAAACTCAGTCATCCCTAATTAAGATTACTACTAGTGGCTATAGTATTAGGTCTAGTAAAATGATCACAGACCCTATTAACTTGTTAATTTGTTAACGAGCTGAGGAATATAATGCAATAACTAAAAAGTTTCTTTAGGTTGTGCATAATGACTAATAAATTCGTTTTGGATGTGTTCAGAAATACAGGATCTCCAAATTTATTGCAGAATCCAATTGCGAGTAAGTTTTTGAAATTTTAACCAGTGATAACACTAACAATATTGAAATTTATCTTAAATTATAAACTATTCCTTGACCATTTTTAATCTGTAATTTTTCCTTCGGAAGGAGGAAAGCTTGAGAGGAGAAGCATGTAAGATATATTGCCTAATTTCAGTACAATATCGTGAATCAATAACTCCTTCCAAACCATTTTTTAAGTCTTCTTTTTCAATTTATTTTTTGCAACTATTAACTTATTAATTTTTTTTAACTATTACTGATTGGTAAATGTATATAAGCAGTATTCTTCAGCTAAAGGAAGCGCTACAATTAATGCAGATGGAAGTACAAAAACACTTGAGGTACTGGTACACATTAATTTCCTAAGTACATTTCAGATAATTTAAGGTTTCTAATAGATTTGTTTTAGTGCATATTTAGGAAAGATTACTTTTTTACATAACAATTTTTTTTTCTAATAAAAGCTGTTTTGTGTAAAGTTTATTATGTTTGGTTAAAATATGTAAAATTAATTATAAATAAAGATTATTTTTTCATGCACTAAAAATCACTTTTTTAAAAAAGTTTTATTTTTTGGGTGTTTTCAGTTTTATTTGTATCTTAACCCACAAAAATTGATATGATGCTTTGTAAAAAAAATTACAAAATAATTAAAACTAGTGTTCTATTTTTTAAAAAGTATCCAAATATTTGTGTACTTACTGTATCAGTATTTATTGAATATAATGTATAATCAATAACACATCATGGAATAAAAAATAGAGAAACTATTGTTTACTTAATTTTCTGTTCAGATTTTCAAACAAAATAATCACACTCTTTCTTGTAGTTATTTTACTGTAAAAATGTGATTATTAAAAGATATAAATATGGTACTAAGCCTATCAAAAAGACACTTTAAAAAAATTTGGTCAAGAATTCATTAGGAACTTAGGAAGTTTTAAAGGGAAATAAATTATGTTGCAATTCATCTTTTGTAATGGAATCTAACCAGTGAAACATGGAAAACATAAATTTTCTTTGAAAAAAATTTGATGGAGTGAATTATACTTATCGAAAATGTTGTTTGACTTGGTTGGAAGGTTCAGAAAAGCTTGAAGCTAAAAATTGAAGCCCAAGGAAAGTACCTAGAGAGAATTGGACAAAGCTATCATGGCGGAACAATCACTAGAAAAGCTTGCAAGCCTTTCGCTGCTGCACCTCTACCTTCTCTTTCTGAGGAATCTGAATCTTACAGAAAGGACTGTGACTCTGATTTCGAAACAGCCTGAGGAAGAGCATCGATCACCGAAGAAGCAAAGGGTCGAGGACGGTGTTTTGCCAATGAGTTTTGAACTTGGATCACCCACTTCAGAATTCTACAACCAAAGCTGGAATCTTTCTTGGAATATTATGGTTGCAGCATGACAATCACCTTTGGAACCAAGCTTCTTATTATAAGTTTTGTATAATTAGAATTAGTAGTGTTTGCCAAATAAAAGGATGATGATGTTGATCTTATGTAGCGTTTGTTTGATCTTTTGGGTCTTCAAAGCATTGTCATGGGAACGTCTGCATGTATCTTGAAGGACCTAAAAGGCAACAAAAAAATGTCTGCCTGATATTGTTAGACGACTCGACAATAAATGTTTAATCTCGACGAGAACTATCATATATTAATTAAGTATTGGTAATGGATAACTGCGTGCAAATAATTGATATTGATCTGATTTGGAATGTTGGTCATTCATAGTACATGTGAGAGGGATAGTGAATATAAAAAAACATGAGAGGTCTTGGGCATTTGTCTCTTTCATGTCCAAACTTGACTCATGATCAGGTTTATAGATCAAGATGTAGAGGGTGTGGGTGATTCCTATAACTAATCACTACAAGAAATATGGGTTTTAAATTCGGCAACTTTAATTCGGTGATTTGGCTAACGGATTGAAATCATGTTTTCCAATTCGGTTCTAATACTGACCGAATTCATTAATCTTTTCCAATTCGGTTCTAATACTGACCGAATTCATTAATCTTTTCCAATTCGGTTCTTATACTGACCGAATTCATTCATGTTTTCCAATTCGGTTCTTATTATGACCGAATTCATATATAAGAGACATTAATTCGTTTCACTATAACCGGATTTATAAGTTATTTTCGAAAACGGTGTTCCAAGAAACCGGATTCATACATAAGACATTTTAATTTATTTTAATGTTTCCGGATTCGAAAGTGCTTTTGGAAACATGGATATACCATAACAGGCAACTTTTCGAATTCGGTTAAACAAGTAACCAGATTACAAACTCCTGATGTTTAAATTATGTACTAGAATAGCTGATTTATAAATCATTTATTTATATAAAAATTATTGTCCAAATGTAATTTTTCACACTATACTGATTCGTTTATTATAAACCGAATTTGTTGTGGGTAGTTACCAATTCGGTTTATTCAATAACCGGATTGGAAAGGTTCTATCTAGGGTTTCATTATTTGTGCATTCAGTGCTTCCATTTCATCAAGGTTTCATTATTTGTGCATCCAAAGGCTTCCATTTCATCAATTAATTTTGTTAGGTAAGGAAGTTATTAAATATTTCCATTTTTAGCTATCGTTACTCTGCTTTTGTTCATTTGGATGGTATGATAATATTATCGCTTTTCTAGATTAAACATCTTATGTCATGGATCGCTCGTGGATACACATAGATCGCTTGTCCCGTGCATATGGAATGGGTGTTGAGCGTTTTCTTGATTTCGCACAAAACAATCCCGAATTCAATGGATTGATGATAAGATGTCCATGTCAGCGTTGTGGCAACCTAACTCAGTTAAGCATCCAACAGGTCAGGGATCACTTGTACTTCAACGGGTTCGACTTGACTTATACCAGGTGGATTTGGCATGGTGAAGCTACTTCATCGGGGACATCCAATGTATGTCCAAATTCAACCGGATTTGGAGTACATGAAGATTTTGACATGATTGACAAATTAAGGACAAATTTGTTGAAATTGATGCTGTTGACAATTCTCAAAATTTTGAAGACACAATGGATGAGGCCGAATTACCATTATATGAAGGTTGTAAACAATTCACAAAAATTACAGCACTTATTAGATTATTCAATTTGAAGGCTTCCAACGGATGGTCTAACAAAAGTTTCAATGACCTTCTTACTTTAATTCATGATATGCTCCCTGAAGATAACCTCCTTCCGACAACAATGAACAATGCAAAGAAGACAATGTCATCACTTGGTTTGAAATATGAGAAATTTCATGCCTGTCCAAATGATTGCATCATCTACTATGATCAGTACAGTGAAGCTGACTATTGTCCGAAATGTGGAAAATCAAGATGGAAATCACAGTGTTTAGGAAAGTCTAGGAAGAAAAAAATTCCCGCAAAGGTATTTTGGTACTTGCCAATCATTCCAAGGTTTAAGAGACTTTTTCTAAACAAGGAGCATGCAAAGATGTTAACATGGCATAAGGATGGAGACGGTAGGAAGTGTGATTTCAAGTTGCGGCATCCGGCTGATGCACCTCATTGGAGGAGTTTCGACGTTACATATCCAGATTTCTCGGCCGATCCTAGAAATCTCCGATTGGGTTTGTGCACTGATGGAATTAACCCATTTAGTAATCAGAGCACTCAACACAGTTCTTGGCCTGTTATTATAGTTATTTATAACCTTCCTCCGTGGCTAACAATGAAACGAAGATTCATGCATCTGGCTATGTTGATATCTGGTCCAAAACAACCAGGAAATAAGATAGATACTTACTTACGCCTTTAATTGATGATTTGAAGACTTTATGGAGTAATGGCGTTGAAGCTTATGATGGTTATCGGAAGGAGTCCTTCACATTGAGATCAGCGTTGATGTGGACCGTGTCAGATTACCCCGCATATGGTAATATTTCTGGGGCTGTGACAAAGGGGTACTATGGATGTGCAATTTGTGGAGATAATACCAATGCTTTTAGACTTAGACATGGGAAGAAAATGTCATACATGGGACATCGAAAGTGGCTACCATCAAACCATCCATATAGAAAGCGTAGAAAGGCATTTAATGGCCAACAGGACTTTGATTATGCACCAAAGCCTCAAAGTTTCCGTCAAATCCTACAGCTTATTGATTCTTTGAATTCTAATAACCCAATGACGAAGTGTTGGAAGAGAAAGTGTATCTTTTATGAGCTTCCTTATTGGGGATCTCTCGATGGTCCGACATAATTTGGATGTCATGCACATAGAGAAGAATGTATGTGAATCTTTGATTAGCACATTGTTAAATGTGAAAGGCAAGTCAAAAGATTCTCTCTCATCTAGGCTCGACATGGTGGAGTTAGGGATTAGGACTACACTTGCTCCAATTGAAAAGGATAGCCGAATGTACCTTCCTCCGTCATGTTATACAATGTCAAGGAAAGAAAAACAAAACTTCATTCAAAACATAAAGTAATTAAAGGTTACTGAAGCATACACGACCAATTAAAGGTCCAAGGTTAATATGCAAGAGTTGAAATTGCAAAACATGAAGTCTCATGATTGCCATGTGCTAATGCAACAAATTCTTCCAAGTGGCATTGCGAGGAAATTTACAAAAGAAGTTGGGATTGCCATAACCAAACTTTGTTACTTCTTCAATAAGTTATGTTCTAAAGTTGTGGATCCTTCCATCCTTGATGACTTGCAAATGCATATTGTTGAAACACTTTGCAGTTTGGAAATGTATTTTCCTCCATCATTTTTTGATGTCATGGTGCACTTGGTAGTCCACTTAGTACGTGAAGTAAAGATATGTGGTCCAAGATTCCTTCGGTGGATGTACCCATTTGAACGGTTCATGAGAACATTGAAGAGCATGGTTAGGAGCAAAAGTAGGCCGAGGCTTGTATTATAGAGTGTTACGTTGCAAAAGCAGCTTGTGTTTTGTTCTGAGTACGTTGCTAAGGCAAACGTCATTGGACTCTCTCGTTCCCAAAAATATTTCCGTGAAACCGGAAGAGGATTATTTGGACCCAAGATGTTGTTTGTTCCATCTCGACGATCTTAATATTGCTCACCTATATGTTTTGAGGAACATGGCTATTATCCGAAGATGTGGAAAAACACTTTGCATTTATTAAAGAATCATTCCCTTCTAAGTTTAGAACCGAGGTAAGTTTACAAAACTATCATACTAAATCATTTGCATCATGGTTGCAGAACCATATAGATGAAGAGATTCAATGTGGTTCATCTATTGATGATACTTTGAGATGGCTTAGTCATATGCCACAAACACAAGTATTGAGCTATGAAGGGTACCTGATTAATGGTTTTAGGTTCCATACTATGCAGAGAGACAACATGCAGATTAGTCGAACTCGAGTCACATTAGTGGTCGAATCATACCATGTGTCATCAATGAAGGATGCAAACCCAATACTATCCAATACCTCATACTTTGGGATGATTCAAGAGATATGGGAACTTGATTACATAAAATTCAGAATTCCTGTTTTCAAGTGTAGATGGTTTGATCCAACAGGATTGAAAATTGATGATTTAGGGTTAACATTCATTGATTCCAACAAGATTGGGTTTAAGAATGATCCGTTTATCTTGGTTACACAAGCTAGACAAATTTTCTATGTCAATGATGGTAGCAATACAGCTCAAAATAGTCCTTGCAAGGAATTCAAGATTCATGCCGTAAGGGAACTCCATCGGGAAGATGATATGGAATCGGGAACATTTACCAAATTACTAATCCCATGTTCATTGACTGATGCATACGATGAACCAAACTGGTTGGGCAATGGGGAGATGCAGCTCATAGAAGAATCAAGGAAAACTTAATCTTGTTTAACACTATTCTAAATTAGTTAATGTTTCTCATTGTAATAAATAAACCAACTCGTTTATTTGTTGTGATCACTCGTTAATGTTTTTCATTGTATAATATCCAAATGTGATGTGCATTTAATGTAAATATTAATTAAGATAATTAAATTAGAGTAAATTTTAATTATTAGAAGATTAGAGTCCTAACTTGACATCGTCATCTGTTATGGGATTTCATTAATTGTTTTTTGAAATTGTTATTTTTAATTTATGAAAAATTATTAAATAAATATAAAGATATAATTATTAAATAATAATTATGAATACAATTTAACATGCAGGGTTATAATTAGAGACAAATTCAGGATTATGTCACGTCACTCTTTTATTAGTAATATTTTTTTGACATACTTTAGAATTCGGTTGAATAGTAGCCGGATTAATAAGTTGATAATTTTCAAATCCGCTAACTTAGTAACCGAATTGGAAAGTCATTAAATGATAACTTACTTTTATAAATGTTTTAAAAATTATTTTTTTGACATACTTTAGAATTCGGTTGAATAGTAGCCGGATTAATAAGTTGATAATTTCAAATCCGCTAACTTAGTAACCGAATTGGAAAGTCATTAAATGATAACTTACTTTTATAAATGTTTTAAAAATTATTTTTTTGACATACTTTAGAATTCGGTTGAGTTGTAGCCGGATTAATAAGTTGATAATTTCAAATCCGCTAACTTAGTAACCGAATTGGAAAGTCATTAAATGAAAACTTAATTTTATAAATGTTTTAAAACTTATTTTTTTTACATACTTTAGAATTCGGTTGAGTTGTAGCCGGATTAATAAGTTGATAATTTCAAATCCGCTAACTTAGTGACCGAATTGGAAAGTCATTAAATGAAAACTTAATTTTATAAATGTTTTTAAAATTATTTTTTTTTACATACTTTAGAATTCGGTTATATAGTAGCCGGAGTAATAAGTTTCTTTAGAATCCGGTTTATTATTTGCCGGATTAATAAGTTGATGTTTTCCAATCCGCGGTCATATTAACCGGATTGGAAAGTAGATAAACAAATTCGGTTATTGGGTTGCCGAATTTATATGTCTTAGGGACCATTCATATTCAAGTGTTGGAATTCGGATTTTACTATAACCGAATTGAAAAGGTATTCGTAATTCAAAACTAGAACCCAAGGTAGGAAACCTTTACTTTTCTTTCCTCGCGTTCTCTGTGTTTTTGCGTATCCGCCAAGAGTTGTCGCTCCTACCCCAAAAATCCAGCCATTGTCGCTTCTCGTAACCTCCAAGTGACTCCATCTTCATCATCGTCGAACGCTACATAAGGGGTAACTATTTCTCACTCCATTTAACATTTCTCGTTAAATTTTGTGACTTAACGTTTACGAAAAACATGGATTTACGTTTCGTGTCTTCCGACAGTTATACGAGTGCTTTTGAACCATAGTTTACCTCAAATACTTCAAAGGACAAACAACGCTCATCAAACGGTAACAACCTTGAATATTGATTTTGTAATGTGCATTGTCCCGATTAGGGTGAGGTTCTAATGTTTATGTGGACCATTGTTACTTTTGCTTTCGTAGGCTAGAATACAATCATGCATGCATCTTCTTGATTGTCTTTGTTATGCTTGTTATGTGTTGGTAATGTGTATGCTTGTTATGTGTTGGTAATGTGTCCGCTTGTTATGTGTTGGTAATGTGTATTGCTTATTACAGATGTCTTGATCCGATTATCAACATACATCCGACACAGTGAGATTCTTCAAGTAAGCAAACTTCTTCAAAGAAAAGAACTAGGGGTCCAACAGCTTTGGACCGCATCTCTAAGGTTCGTGCAACCGGTCAAAAATTCCGGTTGAAACTAATTACAATGGTGTTCCTATTGAAGACAAGTGGGAAAGACCTTATGACTTATTTAGGAATAGTGACAAGAGACATTGTTCCTATCAATATGGCCTCATGGGGTGAGGTTCCCAAATATTTGAAGGATAGAATTTGGGATACTTTAACGGTAAGTTTTAAACATTCTTTGAATTAAAAAAATATATCTTAATATTGATTGTATTACGATTGAACTTATCATTTGTTTGTTTTATGCAATAGAACTCATTTATACTACCCGAGACAGAGAAATTCAAAAATGATGATGAAGAGTCTGTCACGATAAGTTAAAACAATTCAAGACCAGATTAGGGAGGGATTACATATGGCCTTTTTATGAGGTGGATGATCATGAGCGGATGTTTAACCCCCAAAGAAAATACAAATTCATCACACAGACATATGGAATGAGTTTGTCAAATCACGTTTGTCCGATCAATTAAAAGTAGGTACATTTAATTAAATTGGGCTACTGACTTGATGATGTTAATTAAGTATGTGATTTATTGACATCTCGCCTAATGTAACAGAAACTAGGGAGAAGTGCATAGCACACCAGAAAACCAAATTAGGCATCGCACTTCAAGGAAGGGATACGCTCAATTGGAGAGAGATTTGGTAAGCCATTTTCCATTTTATTATAATTAAATTCATTGTCCATATATGTTCAATATGAATCATATTTTATTTAATGCATTACGAAAAGAAGTTACAAACAACAGAGAAAATCCAACGGTATGAGCCGTGTGAAACAAGCAAGAGTGGACAAGAAAGGGGATTTTAAGAAGCCCGAAGAAGCGTAAATAGCAAGACGAATAGTAAGTGTGCAACTTATATGGTTTAAAGTAGCTATAAAAATTTCAAGTTAAATCCATTGTTTAAACTATCTAATAAATATATGGTTGCGGGATGACCTTGCAACAAAGCAAAGTTTAGGTTTGATCAAGCCAATTGGAAATAACGATATACCGACAGAGGCATTGGGCACTCCCGAACATAGTGGACGATTACGTGCAGCCACCGGTGTTGTCCAATCCAACGTTGTAATGGAGAAAAAGGAACACGGTCAAAGATGGAAGAACACAAGGCGGTTTGTAACAAGGTCTCACAAATGGAGACAATTTTAATGGGTATACTTTGCAGGTGGCAGGAAATGCTGGTCCAAACAAACCCCAATATCCCAAAATTAGATTTGAAGGCTTTGATGGGAGACAAAGGGGTGAATCTGAGTTCCTCCACTCAATCAACTCAATGTCACCCCTACAACATCCGGGAAGAATGTCGCAGAGGACCCAAATATCGTTGGGGGCACGTTAGAAAACCAAAAACATCATCATCTCCAACAAGTCCACCTGCAACTCCACTCGATGATACAACCCATTCTTTAGGATGGTGTGAGGGCTTTTCAAAGGGTAAATAGAAGTTTATTGTTTTACATACTTTCATTTTGCATTTAAAGTAATTAAAATTATATTATTATGTATCTAACTAAGGAAAATTATGTAGCCAAACATGTGTTGTCTACTAGCTGCTGCCAACCGGACAATTATGTTGCGGAAGTTACGGTACATCTTTGTTGGTGGCAAAGGGATGACCCTCCACAACAGGCCCCTCCCATTGGAATTTGTCAAGGTCAGCGTGGACAGGGTCATTAAACCCGATGCACCAGTTCCATGCCCAAACGACGATGTGGAACTGGTAAAAGATGCATTGGGGACTTTTGTTGCCTGGCCTCGAAAATTTGTCACTCACGACATGGATGTAAGTAATTTAAAGATTTTGTACATGTGGATTAGTGGTTTTTAGACTCATTAGTTGCCTATTATTTTGACTACAGCAACTCAAAGACCAGGATACGTAAGTCATAACTGACTTGGACCGACTAACCCAACTCGTCGAATGAAATGGCTAAAGATGACGTACTCTCACGTAATATACAAGCTCCTGGTTGGATGTAGACTTCCAAATATATGTCTCACCGTAAGATATGCATGACTTTATAAATTTGGAATGCATATCTGCTAGTTCTATAACGTGGTTCTTCGGGTAGGACAATTATCTTTAATTATTGCCTTGTATTTGATGTAAATATTGCTTTAGTTATTATGTCAATTTCATACTAAATTTTGTTCATTTCATTTCAAGTAACTTGGTTGACTTGATTGACCGCATTCCTGGATGTCCAAGTTATGGGTTTGCTGACCCAATGAGGGTGTCACTTCTTGAAGGCCAAGAGGATCCCAAGTCAAGGGGCCAATACCTATCCGAGGTTTTATTGCGGGTTCCAACAGACTCCATGGTCTTTGTACCTTATAATGGAGGGTAAGATTCATAAAATTTAAAAATTTAATACAAATATTGCATATATGTACTGAATATGTTACATGTTGTATTTCCTAGGTCTCATTGGATGCTTCTTTGTGATTAAGATATCCAAGAGCACTGCTTATTGGATGGACCCTATAGGAAAACCAATACGAGATGACATTAAGAAGGTACTTGGAATGTAAGTTATTCTAACCCCCATCATGTGTAACTTGGTTTTTTAATGTTAAACATAACCTTGATGTATTCATTTGGTTTTTTAAAAGAGTTGTGAGGTCTTACAAAAAAGAAAAAGGACTATCACAAGGCAAAAGAATGCTCAGTCAACATCATCACTCTCAAGGTATTGTGTATAATGTGTTTTATAACAGAGATATCATTATTTGGA
The DNA here is from genome assembly GCA_023212625.1 of Styphnolobium japonicum. Taxonomy (NCBI): domain Eukaryota; kingdom Viridiplantae; phylum Streptophyta; class Magnoliopsida; order Fabales; family Fabaceae; genus Styphnolobium; species Styphnolobium japonicum. Next base: position 12,073,988 of record JALBWW010000007.1, on the reverse strand, counting down.
CCACTGTTTGTTTCAATAATTTAGTTTTGATATTATGTATAGGCACCAAGGCAACCCGATAGTAAAACATGTGGTTTCTATGTGTTGAAATATATGAAAGACATCATAAGTCAACAGATGAAAACAATGAGTCGTAAAGTAAGTTTTAAGGTTTATACTTATATTGATGTAGTTGTATTTGACTTGTACAAATATCTGAACTTTAAATATTTTTTTGCTTGCCTCGGTTTTGAAGCAGAACTTATACGTAAGAAGAGATAAATGAGATACGGCTTGAATGGGCGACATCTCTGCTCTAGCCGCATCGATTTAGAATAAGCATGAGGAGCTGCTCAGATGATTGATGTTTTTCTACTTTTTGTCCATAAACACTGTCATTTAGGAAATGTTGTTAGGTTCACATTATTATGTACAGGATTAATACTTTCATGTTGTACGTACATTCTTTATAAATGTTAATATTATGTACATGATTTACTTTATAAACTAAGTATACTGCTTTTTGGTTATTCGTGTATGATTCTGAAAATGTAAATGGATTACGGACATTCTTTGTTAATAGGATATGTATAGTACTTTTCAATTCGGTTGTTACCCGAATTTATATTAAAAAACACAATTTTCCAATTCGGTTATATAAAATCCGAATTCAATTGTCAATTTTCCAATTCGGTTATATAAAACAACGAATTCAATTGGATGTTTTCCAATTCGGTTATTTTCGTCCGGATTTGATTTGGGCATCCACTCCAGTGTTTCCAATTCGGTTATATAAAAAGCCGAATTCAATTGTAAATTTTCCAATTCGGTTATACAAAAATCCGAATTCAATTGTCAATTTTCCAATTCGGTTATATAAAACAACGAATTCAATAGTTCTGTTTTCCAATTCGGTTATTTTCGTCCGGATTTGATTTGGGCATCCACTCCAGTGTTTCCAATTCGGTTATATAAAAAGCCGAATTCAATTGTAAATTTTCCAATTCGGTTATATAAAACAACGAATTCAATTGGATATTTTCCAATCCGGCGTTTTGACCGAATTGGAAAAGTATTTTCCAATTCGGTTTCTTTTATGCGTTGTTAAAAGTCAGAAGAAAAGACAACCCCCGGACATAATTCGTTGTTAGAACCGAATTGGAAACTGCTTTCACAGCCGAATTAAAAACCCTATTCTGTCGTAGTGAATGAGTGGATAATAATGATTTTGCATGCATATTTGATACATGAAATAGAATTTTATAGAAATAAATGATTTATTATAGTGTTTCTTTATCTAAACAATAAAATCGCATTCTATTATATTATATTATTTTTATATTTGATATATAAAATAATAACTATCACTAAATATACAGGAATAAATAAGCAAGTTGAAATTTACTCCTTTTTTTTTTTTTATACTTAGGGAAAGATCACCATCCCCTTCCCTCCGAGAAAGAATTGTAATTGTTGACTCAAAAGAATGAATACTTAAAATAAATTTACCATGTTGTGTCTTTTTGTACCAAGTATATGAAGCCATGATTTTAAGAGTAGGCTTAGTAGTGATGAGAGGTTAGATGTGCCTAGCTCACATGTCCCAATATTAGTTTTGTCCGTTTCTGAGCCAAGCTACAAAACATTTTCTCGTGGATTTTCTAATATCGTCTTGAATGACCTACTTTTAATAATAATAAAAATAAACTTATTAAAGTATACATAAATTATTCCATACCCGAATACCAAAAAAAAAAATGTAATCCATGTTGATACTTAACATAAGTAATTAAAAATGGAATCATCAGTGAGGGAAATATAGCTTAATTGTGGATTTGAAGCCCGCTGGGACATTGGAAGAGCAAAAACATTGGGCCTCTCTCCAGCCAGGCCATCTAATAAATCTTGAAAACTATGAAAACCCAACCCATATAAGAGCACCAGTATACATGAACACTCTAGAATCTTGGGGTAGCCCAGGATATATGCTCCCTACGATTTCGACAAGTATACCTAGTCGCAATAAGTAATACGGTGGTAAGATCGAATATCATTCTCTAGGATCGTGGACAATTATCACTTCTCAAATTGAACTACTATTTAAACGTTCATTTAAATGAAAAGGTCTAAATTAATAATTCTAACTAAGTAAGAATAAAATGATTTTTGAGTTCCTTTGGATACTTTTATCAAACACTTGGTGGTTAAACAGAAAGTTGATTAGTAAATGGATAAATTGTCAAGGTTAGATTATACCAATCATCCCTTAATTGCTATGAAATGGTTATTAATACAAGTCCAACTTCTATTATGAGAATCAAGTCTTCTAAGTACCCAAACCCTAATTCCTTAGAGAGATTGAGTATAAACCCCAAATTAAACCCCTAATTCATTAGGTGGATTAATAAGAAGATTTGCATTAAAAATTAAGACTTAAAGATTACTAGTACTCCAAGATCTATTCCTAGATTCATGAATTACTAGGTATCTAATTCTATGAGCATGCATTAGCATCAATTTTCTAATTGTTTACCAAAACAACAAAACATTCCAAGGTTGATCAAGCCAAGAAAAGCATTAAGAGTAGAATTAAATACTCATAAGAAGAAGGAACGGCATTAAAACCAATCCAATTACAATCAAGTTCTGAAAAGTAACATCTAACCCCAACAAAGGGATTTAGCTAGACATGATATAAGATATAACAAAAGGGAAGAGAAAGAACAAGAAGAATAATTCAAACTCTATTGATATCTTCCTCCAAGATTGTTCACAAGCTAATTTCGTGCAGCTGTTGACCTAAAACTACTCTCCTTGGCTGCCTTTCTAAAGTGACAAAAAAACAAAATATATAGGTGCAGTAAGTTGCCTCAAGCCGCGGCGTCCAAGCTTCGGGTCTCTGCAGGGATTTGTGGCCGAAGCTTTTACGTCGCGGCGTGGAATGTATTCATGCCGCAGCGTGAATAACTATTTCATTCCATCATCTTTCTTCTTCCACTGTGATAGCTTATTTGGCAATTGTACCAAATCGCACAAGTAATAAAGTGATGAGTAAATTATCGTCTCCACAGGGAATTGTGTTGTCAAGTACCAAATTACTAATTTAGATACTATTTAAACGATGCAAATTAATGAAGATAATAAAAAAAAACTAAAATTTTAATTATGTTAAATGGGGTTGAGCAAACAAAGAGTGAGATGCTAGAAATCCGATTTCACTTGATTTTCCGATTATTTGAATTCTTTCTTAATTTAAATTCCAATTCAAGAATTGATGGTGGGATATCTAATTTAATTAAAATCCAATTCCTTGGTAAATTAATTATCTTCAACTATTTAGAATTAACTAATTCCTTAGTCTAATTCCAAATAGAATAAGGCATGAATGAACAAAATCCCAAGTAATACCACACAACCAACAATATCTATTCCTAGATTATTGCTTAATCATGGTGTTTATCTCAAGAAGCAACATCACACATGAATTTCCCAATCCTATGCATGACCATCAATTCAATTTATGGTTGATCAAGTCATAAAAGCATTAAGAATAGAGATGAACACTCAATCATGAAAAGAAACTTAGATTAAGAACTATAAATCCAAACAAATCATCCATTCAAGTTACATCATCACTCTAGCTAGGAAGAGTTTAGAAAAACATCAAGAAATAGGAAAACAAAAGATAGGAAATCGCAAACTCCATTGAATCCAAGGCAACAAGAAGATGAAGATCTTGAATCCTTGCTCCTTGATGATCTTCTTAGCTCTCTTAGGACTAGAAGCCCTCTCCCCCTTTGGATTTTTCAGCCCCCCAAAAGCCTCTTCTTTTTTTTTCTTTTTCTATTTAAAATAAAAAAATAGGGCGTCAATTTTTTTACTCCACCGCTCAAGCGGTGGGATAGCAGAGGAATGATTGTAATCTGTGATGCCACCACTTAGGCGGTGGATTTGGGCGCCTAGGCGGTGGCTTTGCCGAGAAGAGTTCACGTTCTGGGACTCCACCGCTTAAGCGTTGGATTTTGGGCGCTTAAGCGATGAGATGGCAGCAAGCAAGTTATGCCTTGCTCTCACTTTTTCACTCCCAAAACGTTTGAATTAGACTTCGAGGTCTTCATTGAAGTTGTAGATCTCTCTCTTAGCTTTCCAAAACATCAAGAATCACACCAAACCGAGGTCTGTAGCTCTAGTTATAACCAAATTACTGCAACAATGTTAGATTCTTGATTTTCCATTAAATTAGTCCAAGATCTCTAACTTTCACCTGAAATTCATTAAAAACATATGAAAGGCATAAAAGGAAGATATGATGATAAAACACAATAAAAGACATAAATTAGTGATGAATTGAATCAAATCCTTTAACAACAAAAGCACTATATGTGTGTATTTTGTCCACACATCACACTACAGCTCAAAACTCATTCCAAAAGCTAGAATGTGATGTTTCCTGTAATAAGAATAGCATTAAAATGAATGCAAGTGCAAAACCAATTGATTCCTCAAGAAAATATATGATTGTTTTGCAAGGTTTATCAATACAAGTATCAAAATGGATTCCATTGAGAGTGAATAGAAATTCATCTAATTAAACATGAAATTTAGAACTTAGCAATCGAAAGTTAACAAAATTCGGGTTCAATTAAGTAGATTTTACACAATTATCAATTACCTACGAATTAATTGTTGAAAATTTTCCTTCACATGTTATACTAGAAACTAACATGGTGTGACATAAGTGATAGGTACTTGAACCTCTTAAGTATGTAGTCAGAAGTTCGATTCCTGACCTTTGTGTATGAAAAACATCTCTCTAACTTTTTAAATAGATCTCTGTATCTTGAAGAATTAGTCTCTACAATCACACGCGAAGGATACCCTAAAAAATCAAAAAGAAAATAGAACAACAATCGTGTATGCAATAATTGATTTAAAGTGCGTATCTCTTGAAGCAATATGTGTGAACCGATCACGAACAATAATTCTGAAAATAATGGGTACATAAGTGCATACATCAAGAATCGAATCTTACACATATGGGATAGTTTGTCGTCAGAGTATCAGAAGTAGACTTGGAATACAAGCCTCATAATAAACACACAAATCATGGGCCTTAGACTACTTAACCCTACACCATAACTCAGTACATCTACCAATTAGATTCAAGACTAATAAACACATATATAATATTTCTAAACTCGTAATGATCACTTATTAATTATGGGCTTCCAATAAATAAATATCAAGTTATTTATTCAGTTTATTTTATTAAACAAAATACTTATTAATGTAAGACCAAATTCAGAAAATTCTGACAGATAAAAGGACAAGAAAGATGCAGATAAACCAAATATTTAAAATTCAGTAATTATTTTTTTTTAAATAAACCAATTATTATAATCTCTTGCCCGCAAGGTTTAAAGAATGGAATTATGCTATAAACTTGGGAAAACAACATCACTCATATAAATCTTCAGTAGCTATAAATTTCATTCTTTTTTCTTGGGTGCTGGTTATAAATTTCATTATCATCCTATTTACTAGTGGCATAGTTGGATTGATTTTTGGATAGTTTCAAATTATACTTTGGGCAAAAACGAGAAAAGATAAACTTTTACTCAAATCATGATTTGAAACTCTTCAAAAGCCAATCCAAACATGTTATAGTTTTGTTTGTTTGGTTTATTTATTTAGAAGGCTAGTTCGAATCGTGAATCTTGATCATTATTGTTTTTCTATTTTTATTTTGAGAAACATTAGTTTTATAAAAACTCAAGATAGAATTGTCATCTATGCATACTGTGATGACCCGAAATTTTTGCGTATGATAGTCGTATTATGTATAGTCCTTTTCTTATGAATTTGAGTTCAAATGATTAACCTTTTGAGTCACTTTACTTCATTAGTGGAATTCTTAGAATTAAACTTACCTTATAAAAGTTATTTAGAGCCATTTTGGGTGTATTAGATAACTACTTGTTAATACGGGTCTTGAAGTTTGGCTAAGTCTGGGAAATGGCACCTATATGGAGGGCTATAGTAAATATGTATTTTCTTGAAATCAAAATTGGCGGTAATTGATAATTGGATATCAAAGAGCTACAAAATGATTTTTAATGAATTTTTAGAAACCTTTAACTCACTCGTTTTGAAAGGAAACATCTTTGAAAGTTTCGGATTTCAGGAATTTGAACTAAAACTCAAGAGTTGACTTTTTATTTATAAGGATTTTAATTTTTTTGATATTTTTATTGAATCCAAATGGGGGGTATTCCCTGTTTTACATTTATGTTTTAAAGTTAATGGAGAGTAAAATTAAAGAGGACATTAACTTAAAATTAAGAAATGTAAATAAGATTGCACCAGAGTAGGATAGCATAACCAGAGTAGGATAGCGTACCTATCCTCAGTCCCAAACACCCATATCCTTACTACCAAACACTCCCTCTCCTCACCCCCGATATTTTCGTTCGAGCAGTGCAGTGGCAGAGAGCACATCTCTCTGTCTCTGTCTCTGCTCTCTCATTCTCTACTTCCTCTCAAGCCTTCTCTACTCCGTTATCTTCTTCCATCCACCGGATTCCACCCTTCTTGGTCGTTTCAAGCTACTGGAAACCTACTGGAACTTAATTCCTTCATCTTCTGAGGGTTGGGTTGCACGGTTTGGTGGAGCAACCAAGTCACCTACTTCATCCTTCCATCATTGTGACTCATTTAGGTAATCTCTTAGCTCAAATATGTTGTTAGTGGTTGGATTATGGTGAATTGTAGATTGAATTGTAAGATGCATAATGGGTATTGAACCTAGGGTTTGATTTGGGAATTTTGGAGTTCTTGGAAATTGATAGTATATGGAATGAATTGGATGTGTTTTAATGTTGTTATGGAGAAGTGATGCTAATAGGAAGGGTGTTAGAACATAGAATTTTCGTGCTAGCTTTGGAAAGAAAGGATTGCTCCTTAAGTGTTTGATAAAATGCTTAGATGAGATGAAAAAATTGCATTCCCGTGTAAACTGAACAATGTGTAGTAATTTAATCATAACTCTTGATTGGGAGATCGTATTGAGGTGATTCCAGTTGCGTTAGAAACTAGACACATAGGGCTTCAATTCCATATATTATTTGCAATTTATTAGTCTCTGAATCAGTACAAAATTTCTGTCAAAACAAATGTCATATTTCCAAGTTAACTTGAATGTTTTCTAGATTCTTCAAGAACTCCTTATTCCACAAGTGGATGAATCCTTAGTTTTAAATGTTGATTGTTGTTTTGGTTATGTTGTTGTAATCCTAGATTCATTGGAGGATCGTCTTATTGGTCCGTGACAACATAGCTTTTGAACTCGTGAAATTTCGTCCTTTGAGTGAGTTGATGACATGATCTATAATATGTTTTTGTACATTTTCTTAAAATGTTCTTTATTGAAAGATTTCACAAATTCATTTATTTTTCTTCGTGGTTAAATTATAAGAAAGCTTGGGACAAACACTTTTTCATGATTCTAAATATCTATCGTTGTGTTTCTGATACTTTGTTTTGGATTATGAATATATGTATATCTAGATTTATACAACTATGTTTTGTTGGGAGGAAACTTTGACAGAATACTGTAGCTAACGGCAGTAGACGTTAGCCTTGGTGCACCTTGGTCCGAACCTCAGCTAGTAGGGGTGTTGCTAGCCCGACGTGTTGACCCACACGATCGGATCTGTTTGACTTGACAGGTGGATTTGACCCCTGTACCCTGTTGGTGGGCGTTTGTCAAACCTTCGAACTATGTGTTCGTTGGTGAGATTTCTGATTAATTCTGGATTAGGAACCTCTCATATGACATTTGACATTTGACTTACTTATTAGTATTCGTTTTATGATTATTTGAACTAACGCATATGTTTTGATATGTGGATGTATTTTCCGTGAAAAACTTGTGCTTATGCTTGTCCTAGTTTCATTATAGATTATGTTATCTCTCACTGGGTCTTATGACTCACTCCGCTATCTTATATGTATTTCAGATACAAATACTGACACAGGTCCGAGTTCTTCCAATAACGAGGAGTTGGTCGTTTTGGTGAGCCCAACACCTTGTCCGTGTGGGCATGTTTGTTTTGTTCCTGTTGTTTGGTTTCTTATACATTTTCGGATATGTAATTATCTTAGATATGCTCCATTATTCACAGGCAGGATCTAGCTTCCACTGTATCTTTGTCTGGTCTTATGATATACTATTAGTAGGATTATGTTTAGTGACGCTTGTAAGTGAACAGGTTGTGAATTGTTAAATTGGGATGTCTAACTTTTAGAGGTTACTCTGCTGAAATTTTGGTAGATTTTATATATTGTCTTATTATGGTTTTTGGCCCGTTAGGCTTGCTAGGTTGGCTAGTCCTTCCTATGCGCCGGTCAGGGCCCTCTAATTTGGGTCGTGACACACACACACACTGATTTTTGGATAGTTTCAAATTATACTTTGGGCAAAAACATGAAGAGAGAAACTTTTACCCAAACCATGATTTGAAACTCTCCAAAAGCCAATCTAAACATGTTATAGTTATGTTTGTTTAGTTTATCCATTTAGAAGGCTAGTTTGAATCTTGAATCTTGATCATTATTGTTTTTCTATTTTTATTTTGAGAAACATTAGTTTTATAAAAACTCAAGATGGAATTGTCATCTACACACACACACACACTACCAAGTGTAAGTCTTAATATACTTACACTACACACACACATGCACACACACTACCAAGTGTAAGTCTTGATACACTTACACTACACACACACACACTACCAAGTGTAAGTCTTGATACACTTACACACACACACACAACCAAGTGTAAGTCTTGATACACTTACACACACACACTACCAAGTGTAAAATTTGGTATGCATGATCATTAAGATAATAGCATATGATTCAAGGGTTGGATTGGATAAACATTACCAAGTGTAAGTCTTTATACACTTACACTACTCATTAATTTTTTATAGAATGTGAATTTAATCAATCCAATTGTTGAATTGAAAATTTTCATAAGATAAATCAACCTCATAAAATTTATTACAATTAAAAATTTATTTGATACTTCATCGCATTACTTTATTTTAACGTATAATATGATTTTAAAATATGAGTAAATTGTCTACTATTAGATTAGATTAGATAACTATATATGTCCGATTTATTTAAAATTTGGTATGCATGCTCATTAAGATAATAGCATATGATTCAATGGTTGGATTGGATAAATTCACATTCTACAAAAAATTATTGAGTGATGTAAGTGTGTCAAGACTTACACTTTGTGTAATTGGATCCTTACATATATATATATATATATATATATATATAATGACATAAACTTTTTAATATTATTTTTTAGAGTAAGTAAAAATAAAGAAATAAGAAAGAAACCTATCAAAAGAGATAAAAAAAGAAAAAAGGAAACAAGAAATAAAACTAACCAACCAAAGTTAGGCGCGCCTAAAGGTTAACGTCTCTGCTAGAAGGTCGTAGAATAACTCAGGAGGAGGAGGATCTCAGAACTTGAATCTCTCTTGATCATGTCCTGTGATAAACTTTTTATTCTTTCAAACGAATTTATATCATCAACAACAAATCAACAATATCTGAGTTGGTTATCCATAAAGTATGGATTTGACTGAAGGTGGCATCAATACCCAATAATTTACAAATAATGTAGAAGCATGATATCCTTTTCATCAGGAAAAATAAAAAAGTAATATACCATTATTAGTCAGTGGGTACAAACTTTTATCCCCTGCAATGAATTTGTACAAATAATGGTAAATCTAGATTATTAATGTTGGAATTTCACTGGAGGAAGCATCAATTACAGAATACATCCTTTGTTCTAAAGTGGAGGGAGTTCGGTATATTTTAAAATGCAAAGTGTAAATGATAATTTGTTATAGGAAAATTATATAAGTGAGTTTAATTTATTTTTTTTATAGCTCTATGGTTTATTATTTATATGAGTGTATCTCATCAAAATTTAAACTTAATTTTTTTTATTAATGATAATAAACTCTGCACTTTATTATTTAAAATCACTCTACTCTTAATAGGACTTTTATCCACGTTTTAGTCATGTAAACTTTTCGACAAAACTTTATACGAATTGTCATATATAGTTGTATTTAATCAATTCTATCAAAACTTGTCTATCATATGTATGGGTTATTTATACTATCATAGAGGCCACTCTATTTGGTCTCTCTTGTTTTCTTGTTTTTAAAGTATAAAAAAAATAACTAATGTATTTATTTTTCTCACCTTTTAAGTATTTAATATTTGATCACTTTAACATATCGAGAGATAGCGACAAAGTGAGAAACAGAGATAAATATCTTACATTTTAAATATTTATAATTGATCACTTTTACATTGATATTTTTTTGGTCTTGCATGTGTCCTTCATTCGAAAAGTGGGAAATTAATTTATATATACCGTTTCAAAAATTAAATTCAAGATAAAATATTTAAAAAATTTAAATTTTTTTTATTTGAGTCAATGCTAATTAGTACTTTTATATTTATACTAATTGCATTTATTTATACTTTTGACACTTTTTTACGTCAATTTTTATTTTAAAATGTATTAATAAATATTAATAAGTCAGTTTTAAATTAAATATTTATTTTTAATAATAAATTTGACATTTTCATGTAGAAAAGAAACAGTAAATTTACACTTCATGTAAAATGTCACTGGTCTTCTCAATATTCGTTTTTTTGCTTTGTTCTTCAGATAAGAATAAGCAAAATAATACACGTGCGTTATGCATTGAATATAGAAAAGGGAAAGGAAAGAAACTCTTCAAAGAAATTCCAGAATGTGATTGCCGACATCAGCTACGGCAATATTGTCGACAAATAAAAAGGTATTCTTAGTTTCTTACGCGCTGTCTTTAAAATATGACCATGATATTATTTCAAAAGCTTTTATTTTGATAGATATAAAGTTTTTATTTTAGATTTGTACCAGATGAGCGAACATCCGTTTGCATAATATTTCAAAAGTTAATCATTATCGAGTTATTTTTTTTCGTTAATTAGGTGTTTCTAACTTCTACGTAATTAAAAAAATCGTAATACGCATGCAGGAAACGTAAAATCAATGTCGGTCAGGCATGCTTTCATCATATGGATAAGTGAACTGTTGCTGTATTTTATGACATTGGATAAACGAAAGTGATGTGTAAGTAATATTGCCTATTTTGGATTTAAAACGAAATTATTTATGCCGCAAAAAGGCATACAAAAGAAAAAAAAATTACATTATATATATATATATATATATATATATATATATAAAAGATGATTATTTACTTATTTTAAGAGTAAGTCTTGATTATTTACTTCATTGAATAACTTTTATAAATTTCGAATTTTATCAATTTAACTGATAGATTAAAAGTTCTCATTAAGTAAATAAAACTTATAAAGTTTTATGAAAATTTAAAATTACTTATACTTCATTTAACTATTTTATTTTAAAGTATAATATATATTTTAAAATATAAATAAATATTGACTATAAGATTATATATCTATACATATTTAATTTATTTTAAATTTAATATGTATAATTTTCATGATAATATTATATGATTCAATAGTTGAATTAAAAAAATTATAATTCTATAAAAAATTATTTAATAATATAAATTTACAAAACTTACTTTTAGAGTAAATGTATCACTATATATATATATATATATATATGAAAGAAGAATTAAATTATATTAGTATAAAACTTCATCACTCTTATTATCATTTCCCATATACTTAATTGTTTTTAAATTTTCTAAAGCTGTCATGCAAGATCAGCATGACCATTATTTACGACTCAATCGTTTGAGTGATCACAATGACTTTCTGTAAAAGTTATTGACAGTTGTAAGTATATGTCAAATTAAGCTTACAATGGTATGAAAACATGTGTATAACTTTTAATCAGCATAAATTCCTACGTGTGGGTAGGATTCATGTACCGCACATGTACAACCCAAATCGTGGCCTAATTTGTACGTGCTCACAAGTTTTACTCCTTAATTAATACTCAAGAAGTTGTGTAGAATTAATTTGTTGACTTTTTTTCTTTTTTTTTGTTGAAAAAAGGGGTCAAGGACCCGAAAACAAACAAGAAAATCACAAACAACAACCCTATCAAACAGGGTTCCAGATAAGTCTGCTAACAGCGCAAGAGAAAGGAACGGCAGCACCTTAATTTGTTGACATTTGGTTGTACTCTATACTGTGTATTATTAGTTTACGAAAATGTCTCTTTAGTTTTTTTTTAAAGATAATACTAGTTTGGTTTGACTTAAAAAATGAACTAAGTATTCAACTACATTAACCAATAATTTACATACAATTAACCAATAAATTATCTTCATTTTGATACTTGATACGTGGTTAACAGTATGTAAATTATTGGTTAATGTAATTGAATACTTTGTTAATTTTCTAAACTGAACCAAAGAATAATTATCTCTTATAAGCTGCACTATTAAGTCATTTTCCCTATTAGTTTCTAAACTAGCTGTTGTAACAAAACAACAAATAAAAGTGAATCCCATAGAGATTTAAAGTTAAAATTTTAGATATTGAAGAACTTTTTTAACTTAGTCAAACAAAAATAATGACTAGGAAAAAATAAATAAATAAAAGTAAAAATAATTAAAACAAATAATAAATTTAATTAACTAAATATGAATTGACGAAGGATTATAATTCACTAAGATTAATTTTAACATTAATTATGTTAAATATATTTTTTAGATAATTTATCTCATGAACATTTAGCGGCAAAGCATGTATTCACGAAAAACCTATCATCGAAGCTCTAATAAAAATTATGAAAGGTATGTTTTATTTTTCTAATTAATTGTAATTTGTCAAAACATTAACTGTATTTCTATCTAGAAATCATAATTGATATCCAATTACAACCAACACACAGATAGTAAAAACAAACTTAAAGCATGAGAAAAACATAATTGAATTCATCTAAAAACTTATTCAAATTAACTAATAGAAAAATAGAAACAATAAACATTTAATCTCTAAAATAGCTGGGTAATAAAAATCTAACATTGACAATGTCAAAACAATCAAGGTTTCATCATCCCCTTATTACATAAAATCTAACTACACATAGTGACTTTGATAAACAACATCAGTATTGTCTCTTGCTTCATTCTCTCCCTCTTGTGGAGCTTCTGTGTAACCTCTTCTCTCTTCCTCTTGTGGCTACTACTCATCCTATTTACAATAATTTATTGTACCAACAACTCTAACAAGATTTTCTTCTAGGTTTTCCTATTTGTGTACAAACTCATAATGTACAACTCTTGAGTAACAGGAAAAATAGATTTCTTTCCCCCTTTAAGTCTTTCTAATTAATGTGAGATAAGAACGAAAGTCTTCAAAGAATTATAAATTGATTCAAAATAGGAAATTTTCACAACTAGGTTGATGATATCTTCATGACATCTTGTCAAAACTTTCATAATTGAGTTGTTAATATCTTCATAGGATTTTGTCAAAATCCTATAATTATCACAGTTATTTAATAATTAGTTACTCTCAACAAATAATCATTAATATCTTAAAATAAGAAAAATTAACTTATATCATAGCGTAATAAAAGATTATTTTTGTATGAAAAATATGTAATATTAGGCTATTATCACTGATAAACACATTTTATATGCATAATTTAGTATCTCCCATTGGTCTATCCTTATGAAATTATTACATATATGAAGTGAAAATTGTATAATTCCTCACATATTGGTTATGTGGTTACAAATTGAGCAAAACACCTGAAGGACTATTCAAAGCAGTTGTTAAACCAAAATATCATGAACTTAAATGTTTATATCAGTATAGCTCAAATAGAAGAGAAATAAAGACCTAAACTTAGTGAATTTTGGGCTACATCAAATTCAGGACAAATCGAAAAATTCCTGCTCAAATCTATACTCGGTTATTTGGTGATTTCTTAAGATCTAAGGATGCAACTGAAATTTTGATATGACATTTATGACATCATTCTCTACGACTTTTATAGAAATGAAAATTTCCAGATTATGACCGAAAGCGTGTAAAAAATGGGAAACAAGTGGATGACTGTCATTGTTGATGTAATCTGAGCAGTTTCAGCAAAATGGTCATATCTCAATATCCAACCGTTAGATTTGGCTAAATTTTTGGTATGTTCTTCATAACTACATGTGCTATAACTTTAATGATATGAAAATTTCCAAATTATGACCCAAACAATGACAAATTTGGTGATTTTCGGAGGTAAAATTTCAGCCCATGTGCACCAAAAATTTGACAAAGTTGTAATTGAATAGTTCTAACATTTGCATATAAAAGGAAGGCATTTGCCACATTTAAGAGCATTCCATATTCTGAGTTTTCTCATTTTAGTTAGAGTTAGGAGTGAAACTTTCATAAATTGTGAGATTTATACTTTGATTTCAAGGTTAAATCTTCCAATTTGTCTAAAGTAAATCTCAAAGCTCTTGTCTTTTGTATAATATATTCTTCATCTTATTGAAGTTTCTTCATCTTCATGTCCAGTTGAGTTTCTTCCTAGAGTTAGGGGTAAAGCATTCATAAATTGTGAGATTTATACTTTGATTTCAAGGTTAAGTCTTACAATTTGTTTAAAGTAAATCCTGAAACTCTAGCTCATTGTATTCTTGTTAATACCAATAACCACTTTCATTTTTATCATAATTTTCACTTGTTCTTTTGTTTCATTTAATATAATGAGTAGCTAAATTTCTATAATATGATTGCAATTTGAACTCACACGTAATTTGATTCATTTATCATATCTAAGAGTAGGTTGATTATCTTGAATTGTTTATCTTACTTGTTCCTAATGCTTTTAATTAATTGGCCATTAATTAAATTTAATTAATAAACCTTAAGCAACTTGACAAAGAGATTTTGGTTTTAGATTTAGGTAAGATAACATATGATCTTTGTGTGAAAGCCTTGAGTTTGTATAGGATAGACATATACCTATATAACATATGTAACCATTAATGAAATCGGAACTTAATGAATTCTTGATTACTTGATAGACATAGACATATAGTTTATCATTAATTAAATATATTTCTATTTGACCATCGAAAGAGACTTATAGATAAGTTAGGATTTCTAGTTAACAATTCAAATAATTAATTGATCTTAGATAGAAGTTAGAGAATCAAGTAAAGTGTGAGGGATAATTGCAATCATAGGCTTGATTAATTTGATTATTAAATTTATCTTCTTGTTTACTTTAATTTTTAGTCTTTCATAAATCATCTCTTATTAGGTTGTTTAAATAAGATTAAGTTTTGCAAACTTTTAGTAGATAGTCAAGTTTAGAATTAATCCCTGTGGGTTCGACACTTTCTTACTATTATATTACTTGATTTACAATAACGTATACTTGCATTCTGAAATTCCACATTAATCACTACTCATTCATTCAACTTGCGCATTGCACATGCGCTTACATATTAGTATTTATAGTTAAGCTTTTAGATTTTAAGACAAACAACCCTCATTTTAACATTCTAGATCTTTTTCTTATTATTAACATTGACTACATCAATAAAATCATACTGAACAATTATTGCAGCACTGAAATAAACACAAAATTAGATTTGGCAAGACACAATCAAAATAATGTATATGAAAAATATAATGGCATTCATGAATTTTTTATAAATATAGTGTAAGAGTATTGTGTTATATCTAATGACCTATTTTGTTTGAAAAATTAATGAATGTTGAAAAATTAAGACACAATAGAGCACACTGTAGCTTGAGTGCGTCTGCATAAGAGCATATTAAATGTGTAAGTGAGTGTTACAGTTTAAAAGTTCCAATGATTTTAATTTTTTTTAAAATCAAATATAATCTGTGATATGATATTATCATTTAATCTTAAAATGTTATTATAAGTTCAATTCTCATTAATCTTCAATTCAAAAATGAGATTATTTAATGATGACAAAGCTACATATTAAAATGTTAGAACAAGTTTAAATATAATTTAATATTTAGTTAACAATAAGACTATTTAATTGATGACAAAGCTGTATGAAAGGAGTAAAAATTTGAAAAGAGACATACTCACGAATGAGTGACACATGTCATTAGCTTCACTTACATGTATTATGTTTTATATAGTAGTATATAGATAAATGATAATAATAAACATATTAAAATTCGAGAGATATAAACTTATACACTCTTTTTGCCTCATTAGAATACCTATGGATATTAACACTTTTTTTGGCTCTTTAACATATTTTTTTTGTTTCTAAAACTGATTTGGAATATTAAATTGTAAGAACTGCTTAATATTATACAACGTTTTAATATATTCTCATTATATAAATAGCTTAATTATATTTCTCCATTCTTATTTATATATCCTTCTATTCGTAGTTTTATCCTATTAACTTTTAGATAAAATCATATTATTTGAGCCATGAATATTTTTAAAAAATTGTTTTTAATATATTAAATATATAGTTTGTTCCAATTGAATAAAATTCCATTTTTTTGGGTCAAAAATATCAACATATGAATAAATTAAATTAGTCCTATTAGGATTTAATTATATTTTCTAATTCATTCGGTTTAATGAAACAATTTTGTAGCTATTAAAGGTCCATATGGTTGATGTTTATGTTTGAGACCTAATCAAATAAACTGTGATACACCCTTACTGTTTGTAGAAAATGAATTACTATTTGTATATTGACTAAAGTGCTCGATATATATTTGTAAAAGTTATCCTATTTGTAAAATTTACAAGTTGTATTTGGGCAGCCAACATTACTTTAAATACCAAAAGGTTATTAGTATGCTTTGAATTTTCAAATGCGAAAAGTGTTTTGGTGGCCTTCTTTTCATCTTTTGTATTTTGGTTTTAGAAAGAAAAGAAATGAAAAAAAAAAAAAAAACGTCATTTTCACCAATATTATTCTTCTTTTTTTTTATTTTTTTTTATGGCTGTCCCAATTATAAGGTGACAGTTACTCCATTAACGCGTAATGTGTAAGGTATACTCCTGATCTGACAGGTGATTGATCCTGTCATGCATTTTCCAATTAGTGACGTGATTGAATTGAAATTGCTTAATTAGTCGATATATTATTATCGTTTAGTTGATAGGGTGCATTAAAAACGTGTGTTTTGTCAAGCTGTGGGCTTGAATAGGGGAAAAAAATATCCACGGGGTCTTCATCCACGTTTTTGTTCCCCAGGACTAACGATAGTGGGTGAGACGTGAGAGGGCCACAGTAGCTTTGAACTTTTTCAACCACTGTGTTTGGTACTTCGATTATGAGAAAGGCATGCAAACAGAACCCATTATAGGAAGAGCAACCAAAGGGACAATGGTGCAAACGGGTCCAGCACTAACTCCCATATTATAAAAAGTTAGATGAAAGGAAAAGGCTATTGCCTAGTACTAGTACTCGTTGTTTCCACAGATGCTGAAGCAACAACTCAAAGTTGGCTGCAACTAGTGAACGCAACTAGGTTGAAGTTGTGTCATATTAATAGCTCAAATTCATGGCACATGGTTTAATCTTTTTCTTTAAGCATCACAAGCAGTGAGCTTTAGTTAGCATCCCACTAAGGCAACTGGAGAGAAAGTCACAACCCTATCACTCCCCATTATTCATTTTCTTTCCTGAATTGACTCAGGCAACAACTCAGATAAGAAAACACGTAAAAGCAAATTCTGACATGTGATTCAAGCTTTACTTTTTTTAACTTCAACTATTGCACCAAAAAAAGAAGAGCTTTAACTAACCATTCAATAATTGTAAATGTCTTCCACAGAAGATCAGTAGCAATTAGGTTTCGTAAATAGAAGAGCAAGATGATCAATTATTTAGATGCAAATCAAGTGTCCTTTGCAAATGACACAATTGGAATCATGTTTGGGAAGTCAAAGATTCAACTTGGGATTTTCCACTAGGTCCTTTTGTCCTAATGTAGAGTCTGTATTCATCAAATGTCATTGGTGGGTAGAGTGCTGGCCTGTCCTCTGTCACAAGCTCCTTAGAAGGTTCAATCAGTAAATCGCTCCTGGGGTTATAAAAGAAGGCCAATGAAACACGATCTTTGTTTGAGTTCACAATTACCCTGTGTTCTATACTCTTGTATATTGCATTGCTCAGCACCTACAAGATAAACAAGGCATTGCACATTGCTTAATGAGTAACAATCATCAATTGCTGAAATCTGTACCTCAGTAAAACAATGACTACGTCAAAGAAAAACTAATCAATCATGATATAACAGCTGGACCAATTAAAAGGCTTGAACATTCTAGAGAGAGACCTGAATTTGGTCACCAATGTTGATGATGAAAGCATTTGCGACCGGCTTAACAGTGATCCAATCTTCTCCTCTGCGTACTTGAAGTCCAGACACAAAATCATCAGGGAGAAGAATGGTCATACCACCAGGGTCTGAGTGAGGGGAGAGGCCAAGAGTGAGGTCAGGTTGTGGGCACTTCGGATAGAAATTCACCCTTAGGCAAGCACCAAGATCACTTTCTCCACCAAATGCATTTAGAAGGAAATCCTCTCTCAGGCCAAGATTTATTGACATTAACTCGAGTATTCTTCCTCCTAGCTTAACCACTTCCTCACCATATTCATCGATCACATTCCTATTATCAAGAAACAACTTAGGGAAAACAGAAATTTACGAAGGAAAGGTTTTCATTGTTTTTCTTGGATACAGCAAGAAAACTATTACAAGATTATCGAAAGATTCTTCATTTTAAAATAAAGGGGAAAAAATAATAAGAAAAAAAATAGAAATTGGATTTGGTTTTTTACAATGTCTTTCCCATAGTCAAGCTCGTGCATGTACTTTCTTTATATGTGGACACTGTTTATTTGTACACTTTATTCAACTCAAATTGTGATAAGATTGTACCATCCATAAATAATTCCAACGAGAAACGACACGCAAGCAAAAGTCCTGCATACATTTATTACCACAGACCAAAACAACTCAGCTACAAGATCTTTCCTAATGATCATACTTATGAAGCAATTAGGTCTCAATAAAATCTAAATATGCAGCGAGTTTAGCTTAGGTGGTTGGGTGAAAAAATTATAATTTACTAGAGGTTGTATCTAGGTAAAACTTTATTTTAAATGGCGGAGCGTAGTTGTCTTTGAGTGTCATATTTTTTTCCATTTTGCAGGTAATTTTTTAAATTTAGCCCCAGCAATAATAATTTCCTGTTCGACCCCTCTCAAGTAGTATAGTCTAGCTTCGCCTAATACAGCTTATCTATGTACATAACCAAAAACAAAAAATTTGAATATGCTACCATCCTATTTACTGGTATTTTATTTCCACACACAGCAGCCTATTATCTGTATTCTCCTTGATTATTTTAATATGTTTTTATAATTTCTTGACATCTCTGGCTTTGACATATATACCACCACGTTTTACATATGGGTGTACGGTGTACTTGTTTACGATTCAAAAAAGTGTTCAACAAGCGTTAATTACTCGACCATATGAAACGGCACCACCCCACTGGTTGGTTACAATTTCCCAAGGCTGAAACTCCTAACTTGTCAAAAAGCTTTACTATATATGGGCAATTCTGAATTAAAAATAATTGAAGATCCTCTTTATCTGCAACACGGCTTTGTGCAACACCCTCCAATTTGACGGGTCCAGGCATCTCAAATTTCACTTTTATGCCTATAACCCTCCCCCCAACCCCTTATAAAACCTTAATCTAATAAACAAAAAGATCACTTTAGTTAACCCCATTAGCAACAAATAATAAGTAAATACGTACTCACATCTGACCAAACGAGACAAAATGGGAAAAGAAGCTAGGACTTAGAAAGACATACAAAGAGAAAGATGCACAGAGACTTTGAGCAACCTATCTGTCCATAGGTTTTAAAGCACCAAGAGAGAGAGAGAGAGAGAGAGAGATCTTACGGTACCTCAACGAAGTGGGGAGGGCAGGCCACTTGGCTTGGTCCCTAAGTGAAGAAGGCATGTAGTGGAGAAAAAAGTAGTCACTCCAATCCAAAATGGCACCTTTCTTCACTCCCAATCGACTACCATAGCCCTCATAAGTGGTGGGCGAGTTAGCATACTCCTCCTTCACCTCCAGTGGCTGATGAAAGAACTCACGCCACACCTCCCTCGCACGCTTCATCAACTCATGGCTAACCCCATGGTTCAGCACCTGGAAGAAACCCCATTCTCTGCATGCCTCAGAAACGCGCTGCAGTGTCTCCTCCCGGAGGCTCTGGTCATCACCATAGAAGTGCTGAAGATCAATGACTGGGATATTAATATGCTCAGTTTGAGAAGCTTGGTGGGGTGTAAAAGTACTTGTGGGTCTTTGGGTCTGAGGCTTGATGAAACGTTTGGGGATTGAGCTTAGGCCACTTTCGGCTAAGGCTTGGACTCGAATCACTGGCTCTGGCCACGCTAGGCAATCCATCATTTGTGTGTTTTGGTTTTAGGTGTTTGAGAGAAGAAGCACACAAAAGCAAACAGATATTGGGGGAACACTAGTGTGTAAGTGTGTTTGTGGCTTGTTGCTGTGAGATTGAGAGCAACTAAGAGAGGGGCTATATATAGATAGCATGAGAGGCCATATTTCGGCGCCGTGACAAAATTGATTTGCTCGTGGCCGTAATATTCTATATATCTAAAAAAAGATAGAAGAAGAAGAAGAAGAAGAGAACAAGAGGAATCAAATTGATAACATCACAGCAGAATTGTGGCTCTATGATGAGGCCTATATGTGCTTCGGCTGGTTTTGTTGGAAGTGAAATAGACGCAGCAGTGTGTAATTTGCACTGAATGAAGGGCGGCAATTACACAAGGGTCCATTTCCTGTTTGTGCTATGATGCTATCTATGTGGCTAAGTGTGTGTTTATGTGGCTATCTATGTGTATATGATGGTATGATGCTATCTATGTGGCCAAGTGTGTGTTTATGTAAAGTCAACACCTCTCTCACTCTGATAAATTAAAAAAATAATAACTATTTACCAACATGGATTCTCACCTTTTCCTAATACGAAAGAAAAAGATGAAGTGCTTTCCAGCATAAAATTAGTGGATTTCAACAAAAGTAATTCTGAGTTCCATCACAATAAAATTTATATATTTCTCTCATAATAACACTTTCTTATATTATTAAAAAAAAAGGAGAGGATCCAAATTCTATTAAAATTGTGAATTTATTGAATTTAATTTTTTTCATTTTGTCATGAACATGAGAAGGTCTTATAATGAGAAAGAAATATACGAATTTTATGATAAACTGACGCCTAGTCCATCAATTTTATACGGGAGCACTTTCTTATTTTTAAGAATTTTTTAAATTAAATTTTTAATTTTAATTTTCTTCCAAATTTAAAATTTAAAATTTAAAATATAAACTATCTCTCGGTTATATGTTAAATAAAATTTATAACCTCTTCTTTCACCTGTATTACGGATGTCAGTTTATTATTATAGCAAGTATGATTAGATAACATTGTTTGTTTGACTGATGCTATTGTTATTGTCATTAGTTCTTTAACCCGCGAAATGCACGGCTGCTGCATATTTATATTCGTAGTTATAATTTAATAGAATTTATAAATATTTTAATAATTACGGATTAGTTTAGGAATTAAATATATACGGGCACTTACATATTAATATTGAATTTAAATTTAATTTACTATTTGTATAAGATTTTTTTCAATATCATTTAATGATGTGTTAGCACATCATTAAAAGATTTAAACTCCTTATGGAAGAAATATATTTCATTTCCTTTTTACTTTGGTAGGAAATTATTTTTTAAATTTATGCATATTTTTTCATGATTGTGTGCCATTAATTACATTTTTTCAAGTGTGATTTGACTTTATAAGTTATCTTACCGTAATTACACAAAACACAAATTTAAAAAAAAATAAAAACAACCAAATATAGGTTACCTAACATGGTGGGGTTGATATTCATAAAAATATCACAAAACGGTTTATGTTGTCACCCTCATGACAAGTTAGTTCATGAATTGAATATGGAAATAATATATTTCATTTTGTTTACTTTGGAAGGAAATTATTTTCTAAATTTAGTTGTATATTTTTTCTTCATGATTGTGTGCTCTTAATTAACTGAATATTTTCAATTGTAATTTGGCTTTATAGGTTATCGTACCGTGATTATAGAGAGCACAAATTAAAAAATATATAATCAAATATAGGTTACCTAACATAGCAAGAGTGATATTCAAAAGTATTATAAACATTTTATGTTATCACCCTTTTTTCTCATAAATATAAATTACGGACTAAATATCAAAAGTCTTCATTCTCCTATGAAGTTTTATATTTGTTAAGAGGAGGCCATATCAGTACATTCGACATTATGTGAAATTAGATGATTTGTAGAAGCCAACGGAATTTTAGATTTATTTGAAAGAGGCCATGTCAACACTGACATTACGTGATATCATATGACTTAATAAGAGCCTACTTTAACCAACTTGAATTTACGTTGGTTTAAGTGGAAGGAGTTCGATAACCTTAAACATCTTATTTTAGGTTTAATTATTGAAGCAATGTGTATAGAAAAAATGTAGTTATGAGAGGTTTCTACTTCACGCCCCTATCCGTATCCCATGAAATTAATTTCTTGCCTTCTGAGAAAAGGAATATTCTAGTTTATACCAAAAAAATAAGAGCCCACTTTAATATATTGTATATCGATATAGGGATTAATTTGATACCCACCTATTTTTCTTAAATATTAGTACTCAATATAAATTGTTAAATATTCATTAGTTATTGTTTATATTTAATTAGTGTTCAAACTTGTATTATGACACTATAAATTAATAAATATTTGAAAACTTATTTTAAACTTTGATACCATAATAACTCCCTATCCATATAAACATAGATATAGATTTTACTAACGACTGACTCAAAGTAGAGCCTCTCTGACCTTAACCTGACACTCTAATTACTTTTAGAAAAGTGGGTAGTTATTGGTGGTGGTGAGCTAGTAATTGCTCATATTTGTTGTTTATATGTATTGGCATATATTATCAAGCAGTAACCATGCATCGTGCATGTTCCTCTGTGATAGCTTTTAGCACAAATAGGACCAGCTTCCATATGCTCTCAAGTATTTATTCCCCGTGTGATTGATTTGTCCCTTAGTTTTTTACTTAGAAAATTGAATCTAAATATTTTAATGCCATATCTTGACAAAACAAAATTAATTAAGACTCTTTATGCATTAAAATTGACAATAAATTAAAATTAAATTCTAATAAAAATATAAAAAAAACTTTCTCAAATGCTATTTTTTGGCATTTTACTCATAGATTACACAACCTTTATCATTAGTATGTTTTATACAGTTTAGAAAATAAATCTCAATACATCTTGATATGATTCATATTTCTAAATATTCAAGGGAAATATATAGTGTATGGTTCTAAAACTCATGGCAGTAAATTGTAAGATTTTAAATTTTGTATACTAAAATTGATTTAACAAAAATTTCAAAAAAGATAAAGTATAATTTACTTTAAAATTATTCAAACTAAACGCTTTTATTGGTTAAATAATGTTACTCATACGCTTATTTTCTATAAACAAGAAAGAAAAGAAATAAAATTTTCTCTGTAGGTCAGTAGATCTGTAAGAATATGTCAAACCAATATGTTATATAGGTGATATAGAGAAGGAATGCGGTTTCCAGAAGGAATTTCAGGTATAAATCTAAACTTACAAATGTATGAATTTTTATCTATGTTAAATTGTATAAAATCTTAAATATAAAAGAATATTTTTTAAGCAAATAAGGAGTATATAAATAAAAGAAGTCAAATTTGACTGCGTCTTAGTGTTCTGTATTATATATTATTGTCTCTGTATATGTACATTGTGGCCCAATAAAGCGTGAACAAAAAAAGAAGAGTTAAATTCAGTTTACCCACAGCACTATTTGTTACGTGGTTTTAACTTTCATTATCCCCGTGATTAGTTTTAATAGTGTTTTGCCTCCCTTTAGTTTTATTCCGATAACCTGGCCTACAAATTTATAACTTTGGAAGTTACGATATATCTATTAAAGATTCATTTATTTTCCTGAGAATAAAATTTTCCTTTGTCAAAGTTAAAAACCTTAAACAAAATGTTAGCAAATTAACGGATATGTCTTGATGTTTTGATATATGCAAAATTGACATATCTTGATATGTAAATCTACTGGTTTGATAGATTATAACTTAAAATAAGTACTTTCGTAGTTAACGTAGTGTAAAAAAAAAGGGGCATAGGAAGTCAATAATATGTTGGTAGTGAAATTACAGGAGAGTAAAATAATAACAAAACAAATTACGTGGACGTAAAATGATAAAATCAAAACATAGGATAACAAAGTAATATTGCCACATAAGGAGACTAACTGAATTTAACTCAAAAAAAAATGTTGTGTATGAGTTCCTTATCTTCACTTAACTTTTGTAATATAGAATAGGAGAATTGTGGAATAAATGTTATGGTCTTTTGAAATCACGTAAAGTTAATATGAAAGAGAAAATTTATAAATTTTAACATTTTAATGATAAATATATAATGGTTAATGAGTATAGTCTATCCTTAAGAAATAAAGAATATAATTTAAAAGCTGCAATTTATTATTCAACTACCAATTCATTTTTTTAATCCTTTCTTCTGCAGCATAATAAGTGATAACACACGTGCAGGAAAAAAAATGAAAAGAAAGAAGGGAGTGGAGCTGTGATAGTGATGAAAGCATGGAGCAAGAGGAAGCAGGTAGGAAACTGCGCTACAAAATAGAACTGTGAATCTGTGATAAAGCGTGAAGAAAGAGAAAGGGTCCGTGTAGCTCGAAAAAGAATTCTGGAAAAGGCATCAAATTAATGAAAATAATAAAATAAAAAAGAGGAAAAAAAATCAGAATGGTAGGGCCAAAATTGTTAACGATAGTCAAGTCAGTAGCGGATTTTGCGGAACATTTTTAAGTGTTTAAACAATATATATTATTATATTTATTTGTATTTTTAGATTACTTTTAAAAAATATTATTAAATAAATTAAGTATTATTTTTAGAATTTTAAAAAAATTTAAAAAAAATACATCAATTGTTTATGTTGGAAGCTTACTATTATATTTTGAAAATAACATATATATTTTAATTAGATATATAAATTTTAATAAATATATTAATAACAATATCACCTATGAAAATTTTATTAATATACTACTTTACTAACAAATAAGAACAATTATATATTTTTATAAAACCTTAGATACAAATTATAGACTATAAATTATACAAAGTTATAAGGATGGAAGCCGTATACACTTACACACTATGTATATATATATGTATCCGCCCCTCATATTGGTATCAGAGCCTGATGGGGAAGTAGGAATTTATGGCTGGATCTAAGTTATTTGTTGTCTTTATGAACTATATGTTGTAATTCTATCATGTTATTATACTTAAACTGATAGTATGTCTGTTTGATCTATGATTCTTAACTGGAAAATACAGGATTCATTGTGTTAAAATGGTTTGTGGCGCTGTAGCAGTAAGTCCTGGTGAGGCAGTAAGGCTAATTTGACGATGCATCACAAAGTAGATTAACACAAGAACTGAATGGGGTTATGGTTAAGACTTATAGATGTTTTGCATGACTAAGTTTTAGTATAATAAAATTAAAATTTCAAGATCTAGTTCATGTTGATAAAATTTAACTTAATCCATCTCTAAATTTTTATGGAACTATATGATGGTGATGATATCATTGGGAATTCTTCTGAATATGCTTCGATCATTCTCTTCTCGCTTTTCTCGACGCTTATCCCAACCTTCATCTTCTTCTCTTGTTCCACATCAAACTTTAAATCAAACTTCTAATATTTTCAACGAAGAAATTCATTTTGAAGATATTAACCAAGAAATAGACAACTGGGAAATTCCCAAAATTCCTGAAAAGGAACTTTACAAACCCGAAAGGTAAATGGTACCACAGTTCTGATTACATTATTAGAACTGTTGAGAAAAATATTCCCATCGACCCAGATGTCGGTGAAGAATTCCATCTTCTTTTAGAAACAAGTCTGAATGAACACCAAACTAAAAAATATAATTTTTTACACATTGGATGTGTACAAATAGCTATTAAACCTCTTATTAGGGAAGGATTAAACACTTCTATTCTTCTTTGTTTAAGAGACATTCGTCACAATAAGTTTCAAGATTCACTCTTAGGAACTGTAGAAACAAGCCTAAGCCATGACCCAATCTATTTCAACTGCTATCCTAATAGAACTATTAGCTTAGCTGACAAAAACATTAGAGATGCTTTGTTCCTTAATCTCAAAATTGATGGTTTAGATATGAAACCAGGATCTATTCCTGCAACCTTAATGTATAGGATTCAATACAAGGTAATGAATTCCTCAAATTCTCATGTTCTTAAAACTAAAACAACAGGAGAAACTACTTTGTTTCTCACTGATATCACAAAGGCCAATGTTTCTGTGCCCAAAACTATTCTTTGGAAGGACGTAGTCCTACCAGAGAAATGGACCCTGGATAAGGCAACACCTGCCATGCCCAAAATCACTCCTGATTTCCGAGAAATCAGACAATTCTCAACCGGATCTGTTGAATTAGTGTTCGATAGGAGAAATTCCTTTAGTTCTGCTAGTTCATCTAAAAGTGAAGACTTCAAATCTGAAGATTTTAGATCTGCCCTCTCTAGGAGATCCATGTCTTCCCTACGAACTCCTCCTTCAAACATTAACCTTCAAGGTTTGGATACTTCATCTAGTATTCCTCGCCCAACTTACCAACAAGAAGACGACCAACAATCTCTTCAATCCCCAACCTATTCTTCTCTTAATGATGTTTATGATGATAAATAAATTCATTATTGATAAGATTGCCCTTAGGAAAGATTTCTATTCTGAGGAATGGACTCCTCAACGTGAATGGTTCTTTCAAAATTATCAGGGTAAAAATAAATCTAATATTCAACAAACTTATTATGATTTTCTTAACAATGTTAAGATGAACATCCCTTTCTTTGACTGGTTTCTTGCTTATACAGTCAAAAATCAAATTGATTATCCCTTTCAAACCAACATTATTGATGAACGATCGACTAATGTCATCACTGTTTATCATCTTAAAGATGGTGAAATGGTCAAAACTGAACTTCCTCCTTCTCGTTCTTACCAACTTCCTAATATTAAAGATGATAAACAGCAACCTCTTATGGCTTCGCCATTCAAAACCAAGAATATTGATGACACTGTTAATTCTAAAGATATTAAAAGTCTTATGGAACAAAATAATTATCTTCAGGTTATTGGAGAAAAACTTGCTTCTAAACAACCATCTCAATCTTCTTCTTCCACTTCTCAACCCCGGAAAATTGAAAAACCCTTATTCAAACCTTTTAAAATAACTAAACAATTAAAAAAAGATTTACAAATGCTTAATCCTCAAACACAGATTAAAAAAGAAGTTTTATCTAAACAAGATGAATTTCTCTAAAAAATTAATGAAAAACTTAAAGAATTAGGACCTATAATTCCTGATACCCCTCAAACTTCTCATGATAAACCAGCTACTCGTAGCACAACCAAAGGATTAACAATTAATACATTAAAAGCTTCTACCTCTTCCAACCATTCTGAAACAGATACTAATTCCATGATTAAAGTCAATCCTGTTATTAGTCAAACACTTAATTGGCGAAATCCTTCCAAACTTTTCTATCCTAAAGCAACTGCTCCCGATCTTCTTCTTGAAGAACGAGATCCAAATTTTAAAAGTTTTAGCGCCAATAATATCTATGAATGGAACATAGATGGTCAAACTGAGTATAATATTCTTAATACTCTCCAACACATGACTATGGCAGCAACTGCCTATCATACTACTTTGGATTGTTCCGAAGTCACCATTACCAACATTCTAGTCTCTGGCTTTTCCGGCCAACTCAAAGGATGGTGGGATAATTATCTCACCGAAGACGAAAAAGACCAAATTCTTTCTGCCATTAAAATGACAGATGATCAAATTCCCATCCTTAATAATGGTGAAACTATTCCTGACGCAACCAACCAACTTATCTATACCATAGCCCAACATTTTATTGGTGACCCTTCGTTATGGAAAGATAGATCTGCTGAACTCCTTTCAAACCTCAAATGTAGAACCTTAGCAGATTTTAGGTGGTATCGTGATACCTTCCTTTCTAGGGTTTACACTAGAGAAGATAGTCAACAACCCTTTTGGAAAGAAAAATTCTTAGCTGGCCTTCCTAAATCATTAGGAGACAAAGTTAGGGATAAAATCCGAAGTCATACCTCCAACGGTCAAATTCCTTATGAACAATTAAGTTATGGACAATTAATTGCTTATATTCAAAAGGTTGCTTTAAAAATCTGCCAAGATGACAAAATCCAACACCAACTTGCCAAAGAAAAAGCCCAAAACAAACGTGACTTAGGATCATTCTGCGAACAGTTCGGTCTACCTTGTGCTAAGAAAAAATCTAAGCCCAAGCCCAATCATGAACAAAAAACATATCATAAGTCCAAATATTACAAACATAAGAATAATGCCCCTCCTAGAAGACTTAAACAAGAATTTAAGTCCAAACCACCTATTGATATAAAAATACCCAACAAACCAATAATTTGTTATTCTTGTGGTAAACCCGGTCACATTAGTAAATATTGTCGTTTAAAAAACAAAATAAAAACTTTAAACATTGATCCTTCTATTGAAGAACAAATTAATAATTTATTAATTCAAACTTCTGACGAAGAAACAGAACATGAGTCTTCTGAAGATTTAAACCATATCCAACATGATGATAATACCTCCAACGGAGACTCAGACTCTCCAAATGAGATAAATGTCTTAACCAAAGACCAAGATCTTCTTTTTGAAGTCATCAACTCTCTTCCTGATCCTCAAGAAAGACAAAATTACTTTAACAAACTTAAAAAAGCTATAGAAGAACCTTCTTCATCAAAAAATTATGTTCCCATAGAAAGATTTAATCTCAAAGAAACTCTTAAAAGATTAGAAAAGAATATTTCTAAACCTGTTACTATTCAAGATCTTCAACATGAAATTCATAATCTCAAAATTGAAGTTGAACCACTAAAAGAAACCCAAGATCTTCATCAATCTGTTTTGACTCAATTACAAGAAAACTCCCAAACTGATTCCGAAACTGATATAGAAACTCCCAAAATTAATTCTCCCAAATCTCCTAAAACTGATAATGACTTTCTTGGATTAATTAACAAGTTAAAAATCCAAAAATTCTATATCAACATTAAAATTATTATTCATGAATTCGTCCTTGAAACTGTCGCTCTATTCGACACTGGTGCAGATTCCAACTGCATTCTTGAAGGGCTTATTCCAACAAAATATTTTGAAAAAACTTCCGAACAACTTAGTACTGCAAACGGCTCTAAGCTAAAAATTAATTTCAAACTCTCTTCTGCAACTATTGACAACCATGGTCTCCGTATTGAAACACCTTTTCTTCTTGTCAAAAATCTTTAAAACGAGGTAATATTAGGAACACCTTTCATTAGGTCGCTTTTCCCTCTTAAAATTTCTGATGAAGGAATTTCTACTCAACATTTAGGAAAAACTATTATATTTAGATTTCTCCGACAACCTGTCATAAGAAGTCTCAATATAGTTCAAACAAAACAAAATCAAATTAATTTTCTTAAGGAAGAAATTTCCTACAAAACTATTGATTCTCAATTAATCCAACCCAATATTAAAAACCGAATTAATTCTCTTCTTGAACATATTCAAGACTCTATCTGTTCCGATCTCCCTAATGCCTTTTGGGAAAGGAAAAAACATGTGGTTGATTTACCTTATGAAAAGGATTTTCACGAAAAACAAATCCCTACTAAGGCTAGACCAATCCAAATGAATGACGAACTTCTTAAAACTTGTCAACATGAAATCTGAGACCTCCTTCACAAAAGACTTATTAGAAAATCTAAAAGTCCCTGGTCTTGTTTTGCTTTTTATGTCAACAAAAATGCAGAAATTGAACAAGGAACTCCTCGTTTAGTTATCAATTATAAACCACTTAATCAAGCTCTTCGATGGATTAGGTATCCTATTCCAAACAAAAAAGATTTACTTAATCGATTACATTCGGCTAAGATCTTTTCAAAATTTGACATGAAATCAGGATTTTGGCAAATTCAAATTAAGGAATGTGATCGCTACAAGACAGCTTTCACAGTCCCTTTTGGGCAGTACGAATGGAACGTAATGCCCTTTGGATTAAAAAATGCTCCATCTGAATTCCAAAATATTATGAACGATATTTTTAACCAATATTCAAACTTTGCTGTTGTCTACATTGACGATGTTTTAATTTTTTCCCAATCCATTGACCAACATTTCAAACATTTATACACTTTTGTAAGTATCATTAAGAAAAATGGTCTTGCCGTGTCTAAATCCAAAATTGTTCTATTTCAAACCAATATTCGCTTTCTGGGTCATAATATTCACCAAGGAACTATTATTCCCATTAACCGATCAATCGAATTTGCCGATAAATTTCCAAATCAAATTCTTGATAAAAACCAATTACAACGATTTCTTGGTTGTTTAAATTATGTTGCTGATTTCTTTCCTCAGCTAAGTAATCTTATCAAACCTCTTCATGATCGTCTAAAAAAGAGTCCTCCTCCTTGGACAGACATTCATACAAACATTATCAAACAAGTCAAAACTCAGGTAAAGCATCTTCCGTGTCTTTATCTACCTAATCCTCAATCTTTCAAAATTGTTGAAACTGATGCCTCTGACATTGGTTATGGTGGCATTCTCAAACAGCGTGTCGCAGGCAAAGAAACTATTATTGCATTTACTTCCAAACATTGGAATCTTGCACAACAAAATTATTCAACCGTTAAAAAAGAAGTTTTAGCAATTGTGCTCTGCATTTCTAAATTTCAATCTGATTTGCTTAATCAAAAGTTTTTGATTAGAGTTGATTGTGCTTCTGCAAAAAATATTTTATATCAAGATGTTAAAAATTTAGCATCCAAACAAATTTTTGCCCGATGGCAAGCAATATTAAGTATTTTTGATTTTGACATCGAATATCTCAAAGGTACTTCCAACTCTCTCCCTGACTACCTCACTCGTAAATATCTTCAGGGACATTAATCCAATGCCGCGATCGGTCAAATCATCCTCCTCGGGAGGAAAGAGTTCTAATAAAATAGTCATTCCTGGACTAACAAACCGGGTTACTACCCGACAATCAGGGTCTTCTACCCCACTTGAGTCTTTCACTCATCAACCAATCAAATCTGAGTCATCCACTCAGAAATCCAAACCAGAAGCTTCGACTTCCCAATCCAAACAAACAAAGGCAGACTATGCCATCCCTATCCAAACTCTCCAAGCTTTTCAAGACCAAGGGCTTACCCATCTTCCTCGAAAATCTTGGGCTGACATAGCCTCTGAAGAGGAATTAGAAACCCAAAACCTTGCCTTAGCCATCCAAAATCTAAAAAACAAACAGATTACGGTAGCCTCCCCTTCTTTGACCATTGCTACCACCCAATCAAAACAAAACCCTACAACCACCTATAAAGCTAAAAACTGTTTTATTCCAACCATCCAAATGGAACCTGAATTTTGGGACAACAATCCCTATAAAGTTCCCTCCAAAATCTTCCCTCCTGGTTTCCATTTTAAACCAATCTCAAATTCCAAAACCAGACAATTCTATGAATTCATCCTCATAGACACAGATTCTGTCTCTATCAAACACCACAAAGATCCAAAAGATCCAAACGTCATTACCCACTCAACCATTCAGATTTTAAAGGTCTTATCTCCTCTCAAATATGGAAAAGACCCAAACGCAATCACAAAATTTTCTCAGAATTTTAACCCTATTGGTTTTAATTATTGGGACTATCAACAAGCCTGGACCAATGTCTTCTGGCTTCAGAATAAAATCAACCGCCATTCATGGCTTATCTATTTTAAAAATAATATTAAATATAATTTTCTGATGTGGTTCATCCAATGGTGGGATTACTTCGGACCAACCAAACAAATCCTCCCAACACTCGTTGCAGATGGATTACAAACTTTTCAAAAAAGGATTCATCTGGTACAAGATCCTTTTCCAGTTGAATTACACTTTTTTAGCAAACTTTCCTTATCTTGGGTATTTTCATGGCAATACAAATATGGAGCTCATGAAAACACTCACCAACTTCCTGTCCTCCAAAAACAAGCCTTTGTTAAATGGTGGGCACAATTTGACACTTCAAGAGCCGACTCAAACAAAGTTTTAGCCTGGTTCCAAGACAACAAAAATTGGCTTGCTCCTGCAAATCCAGAAACCTGCCAATTTCTCAACCATCGTGCTGCAATTACAACTGCTATTGCTGCATCCAGCTCCCAGGATAGTCTTGAGAAAAATCTTCAAGATATCCTCCAATTGATAAGACAAAATAAAGACAAACAGCAAGTACAAGATTCTTCTGAAAAGCCTAAAGCTCCAAAGAAGCAATCAAGTCTTCCACCTTCACCAACCTCTTCAGCAGGGTCATCAACCTTCTACCAGAATGAAGATGACTGTTTCGGCATCAACCTTGACGAAGACTGCTGAGTCAGACAAAAGACAAACCTGCCGACAGTTACTGTTCAAAAAATCATGTAGCAGTTACTGTAGCATTTTAACTATTAGAATAGTTCCGGTCATGTTACCTGTACTGTTGTAATAGTAAAATTTTATTTCTATTTAAGGAACTGCCCATCCATGTTGGAAGGCATCCTTTTGTTTACCCAACTTAGAGAGAGAGTCTAGAGAGAGGAGCTCTGCCTCTGAGATACTCTTGTAAGCTTTCTTTCTTTCTTTCTTTTAATAAAAGTTCTTCTTCTTCATCTACTCGCCGGTCCTGTGCGGATTACCGCCGCTCCGGTTGTTTCTTTTCTTTACTTTACTTTTACATCTGCATGTTTTAATTATGTAAGCAGTCCGTCTGCATCCTACTCTCCCTTGTGATCTTCTTTCTTCTTTGTTCTTCCGCCTTTCCGCCCCCCATATTGGTAAATATATATATATATATATGTATATATGTATATATACATATATATATATGTATATATATATACATGTATATATATGTGTGTGTATATATATACACACACATACATATACAGGCACTTGAGTCAAGTGATTACTCAGCTACAATCAATTATTATTTTGTTTTATTAAAAATAGGTTAATATTATGATCCAATTAAATATGCATATGAGCCTACATGTTAATTTTTATGATTTATATATGTAATAGGCTCAGAACATTTAAGTATGGGTTAGTGTAAATAATAGTCTGGGCCTTAATCCATAAGTCAATAATGGGAGGGCCTTAGGGTTAAAAGTTGGTTGGCTAGATTCCCTCTACACTCACACAAAAAAACACATATTGCCTCCTTAAGAGTTGTGTCGACAAAGGAGTGAGTTGTAAAGGAAGACATAACCTCTTGTCAATTTGCAGGTCATTGAAATAGCAAAGCAATTCAAAAACCACAATGATAATGTCTTTAGCAAGTAAGATCTAAACTAATGTTCTATTTTCATATAATTGATTTAGAATTTTTTGCTTACATTTGGTATTAGAGCCTAAATTATACGATTTTAGGACCCAATTGAATGAAATTTCATGTGATTGTGTGGCTTGCTTTTAACATGTTTTCTTGTTTTCATATGTAATTTTGTGAGCTCTCTATCTAATAATTTTTTGTTAAAAATTAGAACCAAATATTTTAGGATTTTTGTAGATCTTGTTAAGATGCATCTGTTGACACTCAAAATTATGTCAATCATGTCTTATGGAGAACGAAATTAAAAGTTAGGGTTCAAACACCTTTTTGATAAACCTGTCAATTTTTAGCTTCAATTATCAATAGAAAATTTCATTACGTGGTGCTCAATTGTATATAAATATAAATGATTTATACTATTAGATTGATGCCTTTTGGTATTGATAACTCTCTTCATAGTTTCATGGTGCTTCGACAAGGTATTGACGCAAGCGTTTCCAACAATGACAGAACATAGATTTTTTTTTTTTGGATTTCATTTTTGCTACTTCATTCTTGTAATTTATTTACCAATAAATTCATTGAAAAATAATGTGTGGTGTTTCTTTACATTTTGATGATATATACACTCTCTGCTTGTTCTAAATTTTGTACTTGAGCTCTATTGATTTATGTCTAAAATATTTTTATTTGATAAATTTCAATTTTTATTTGAATTGTATAAGTGCAAAACATGTATATAGAATGCTATATAATTTAATTTCATGATCAGTAAAAGTGTTTATTATTATTCATTTTCTTTTGGACTGTATTATGAAATATTTAGGCATGAGAATCTTGTATAAAAAAATTTCACTGATTATTATGGGTGATTACTGCCAAAGTGGGATTACTCATTATAATTTAAGGAATGTTTCTAATTATTACATACAATTGCTTGCCTAAAGGGAGTGGTTGTTTGTTTTAGTTGAAAGCCTAATTTTTTGATGAAGTACATTAAGGTATGCATTGTTCTAGGAGATTTGTCTACCCAAAGGGGATGGATTTTCAAAACCAGTGCTGCTGCTACTCAAATTGTTTGATTGAGAATTTTTGTGACAAGACTTCATATTATGCACTCTATTGCTAGGCCATTGAGAATATACAATGATAACAATGCTGCTGTGTTTTATACTAAAAATAACAAGACTTCCAATTATTCTAAGAATTTAGAGTTTAAGTATTTGACTAACCTTGTGAAAAATAAAGACATTGTGAGGAGCACATTGATACAAACTCAATGCTAGCTGATCCTTTAACCAAAGAACTCAGGCCTATAGTCTTTAAAAGACATGTTGAAAATATGAGCCTTTTAAGTTCTTTTAATGTACTTGGTTAGTGGGAGTTATGACTTTTGTGTTGTTTGCGTTTATGTTATTTTACTTATCATGTTGAATCATTTTTTTTGGACATTTTGAATGTTTGGTTAACATGTTTTATGGCATTTGATACAATTGATAATACATTTGATTTAAATTATTGTCACCATATATGTATATGCTTCAATTGTAAATTTTGAAACTCAGTGTTATGGGAATCACGTTGTCTCTTGATTGACACCATATTTGAGTTTTAAGACATGATGGTTCTTCATGAACCATACAATTTCTCTTGCTTTACAAGTATAACATGAAGAGAAATTATGAGGATTGACAAAGAAAATAACATTTTTATTATTGGATCACATTTGCATGTTGTTTTCTTGCTACACTCCACACTAATAACTATTGTTGATAAGGTGAAAGATATTTGTAACTATAGATTGGTCTTATGTCAATAAAGGATGTAATGATTGTCATGATCTCATGTCCTTTTATCTTGTTTGTCTGAGTCATATATAAATGTTGCACCTTAGATCATATGTTTCTATTAAAAATGACCACATTATGAAATAAGTCATTAGCTCGAGAATCGTTTTCAAACAATTGTTTTTCAAAATGTCATAGCATAATTGATTTTGCCAAAGTGAAAGAATGTTAGAATAATCTAATTTTTATTGTGAGTTACAATTAATTATTATTTTGTTTTGCTAAAAGCAGGCTAATATTATAATCCAATTAAATATGCATATGAGCTCACCTGTTAACCTTTGTGATCCATATATGTAATGAGCTTAGGACATATAAGCATAGGTTAGCGTGGATAATAATGTGAGCCTTAATCCATAAGCCCATAATGAGAAGGCCTTAGGGTTAAAAGTTGGTTGGCTAAGTCCCCTCTACACTCACGCAGAAAAACACATATTGCCCTATTAAGAGCTGTGTCGACAGAGAAAGGCAGAACCTCTTGTCAATTTATAAGTTATTGGAATAGCATAGCAATTCAAGAACTACAGTGATAATATCTATAACAAGTAAGATCTAAACTGATATTCTATTTTCATATAATTGATTTAGAATTTTTGGCTTACAGTGATGTGTCATATAATTTGGTGAGTTATTTCCTTCAAGTATTTCATGTTATTTAGCTTTTTAATTAACGATTTGCATGGTTCAGTTCAGTTTAAAAAGCAATATCAAATTAAAATTTTGATTCGGCTCAATTATGAAATATAAGTCTGAACCATAATTACTTTACTAAAACAATTAAACGAAAAAAAATAGTTCATTCAGTTTGGTTAATGGATTAACTGAATTTTAATAAACAAATTAAAGCATTTAAATAATGGCTTTTTGATACTGGTGAACCGCGCGAATCGAATGGAAAAAATACAATTCTCCACCTCTATTTTCTATTAAAATTTAATTTTCATTAATGTTTTTTTAAAAAAAATATTTTTATTTTAAAGCGGTTTAGTTTAGAGAACCACGGTTAATTGAATTGGATATAGGCTTTTTTTTTAAAAAAAAATTACTTTCCTTGAAAAAAACTTTTTACAAACTTTTAAATATGTTTGAATAAAACTTTTTAAAAAATTTAAAGTTAAAAAAAGTCTAATTATTACTTTTTTTTAAAGTTAGTGATCTACATTTTTTTGAAAAAAAGAGAAAGAAAAATAATTTTTAATATAATTTATTAACAATAATACTTTTTACCTTTATTAAAAATTACATCTTATATCCTCCATTTTCTCCTGCAAATCCTACCTTTTTTATTTTAGATATCTTATATTTTTAGTAATTTTTCTATAAAAAAATTATTTTATTCTTTTTTATTTAAATAAACTTACAAGTCCTTCTATTATTTAAAAATACTTCACAAACATTTTATCTTAATTCAAAATAACTTTTTCTTTTAAAAAAAAGAAACTTCACTAAAAAAAATCTATAAATAAAAGTCATTTTTTTAAAAGTTTATTTAAGTGAGCTCATAAAGTGTGTTTGGATATGCTTTTAAATTTTTTTTTAAAAAAAATCTCATCTATAAGTTTTTAATTATGTTTAAATGAAACTTTTAAAAAAGTAACAATTAAAAAAACCTAATTATCATTTTTTTTAAAGTTAGTGGTCCTTAACTTCTGAAAATATGAGAAGAAAAAATTAATTTTTAATATAATTTATTAACAAAAATACTTTTTACCTTTATTAAAAATTACATCTTAGGTGCTTATTTTCTTCTTTACAAATTATGCATTCTTTATATACATTACATTTTTAGCAGTTTTGCTTTAAAAAAACCTTTTTTGTTTTTTTTATTTAAACAAACTTACAAAAAGTACTTCATAAATATTACATCTAAATATAAAATAACTTTTTCTCAAAAAAAACTACTAAAAAAATTTTATAAAAATTTTATTTTTTTAAAAGTTTATCCAAATCAACACATAATAAGTCATTAACTAAATATATTTTTTCACCAAAAAATTGCATTGACATAACACCGGTTCGAGAGGTTTGCTTTGTATTGGGTTCATAGGTGTCCTCCCCTTAAATTATTTTTTATTTATAATTTTTACACTAAAATTAAAAAAAAATTCTATAACAAGGTTTTTCCTAAATAATAATAAATATTGGCGTACAAAATGGATGGTGGTAAACTGTCATAAGATTTATTCTGTTAATAGAATTAAAAATACTATGGAATCACTATATATATATATTGAAATTTTTTTTGAATAAATGTCAAAAGCTCGTCTTGGCTACTTTTAATTTTTAAAATTTACTAAGAAGAGAACATATGCTTTTATTAAAAGATTACAAACTTTCTTATCATCAGAAGCATGTTTCATTAGCCGCATGCGCCTTCATTACAACCGAATTTATTGGAACAAAAAGTTTAGAATTATAATATTTTTTAATTATTTCAGAAATAAAATAAGTTTAAAATCTTAAATTTTATTTTAAGATTGGTTAATTTTTTTTAAAAAAAATAACGTTAAGTTCAATTGTAATTTTATTGTGTAGATTTATATTTTTAAAAATATTATAATATTACTATTACATAATATAACTAATTAAATAAATATTTCAATATCCTAGTGGTGAAAAGGTTAATGAAACAAAAGTAATTATGGTAGTAATATTGATAATAACTAACATGTGTGGCTTTGAGTGAAAATAGTTTAGTCATTTCAAGTATTTTGTCTTAAATTTGATTTTTGAGATGGTGTGTATGAAAAAAATATATTTAGAAAAGATTCTCACTTTACGTGCCTGACTAGATTTTGAAAAATTAATCTCTTATTTTCTCAATGAGAAAATATTTTAATCTACACCAAAAATTAATATTATAAATAACATAAACATTAATGGTGATGACGATATTCATGACGGGTTCGTACTTGATTCCTGGAAGCTTTTTATGGATGAGAAATTAGTCTCATGAATAGTTTAAAGTGTAAAATATACATTATTTTTTCGTATATATGACATTTTTAATTTATTTTTTAAAATTATTTTTATTGTTACTAAATTCTTTTAAAATATGATTTTAAATAAAAATTAACATTTTAAATTAAATTATACAGTAATGATATTTAAAATTATACTCTAAAGA
The DNA here is from genome assembly GCA_023212625.1 of Styphnolobium japonicum. NCBI lineage: Eukaryota > Viridiplantae > Streptophyta > Magnoliopsida > Fabales > Fabaceae > Styphnolobium > Styphnolobium japonicum. The sequence continues at coordinate 12,035,264 of JALBWW010000007.1, read as the reverse complement.
AATTTAATGACAAAAAAGAAAAATAATTTAAAAAAATAAATTAAAAATGTCATATATTATTAGAGAGTAATGTCTATATTATTCAATCATATAATATCAAGTCATGTGCGGTGCATATGTCATCACTATTTAATTTAACTAAAAATATTAATTTTTATTTAAAATTATATTTTAAAAAAATTTAGTAACAACAAAAATAATTTAAAAAAATAAGTTAAAAATATCATGTATTATTAATGTATATTTTCCCCTAATTTAAACCAAACTACAAAGAAATCCTTCTTGGTTTCATAAAAAAAAAAAAAAATCAATGCTTACAAAGATTTTTGTTGATATAAAGTATAAGTGTATGACTCATAATGACGAAGTGTTGGATAAAGAAATATATGAATAAAAAGTTCTTACGTCACTTCTTAAGGGATATTTGAAGGGTGTCAGATGTGGAGTTTAATTTTAACATATTTTTTCTTCTTATCTCTCCTCTCTCTCCCTTAAGACTCATTTTAGAAATTGTATTTAAGTCTCACCTTAAAGATAGGACTTCCGTAGCCTCAACAAAATCGGATACTAAAAAAAAGTTTTACTTTCTCTAAAACTTGTCAAAAGAGAAATGTCTTTAGAAAAAAAGTGATAACATAAACAATTAGATTTTATTTTAATTTAATGTTAATATAAAAAAATTATATTATTATTTAATTATATATTGATATATTATTAAAGAAGTTTGACTATTAAAATATTTAAAAAATCTAACTCTTTTAATAATGTGTTAACATATAATTAAATGATAGTGTAAAATTTCTTTATATTCACAATATATCAAAATTATACTCTAAATAATTCACTCTCTGTTCTAGCTTCTAAGCCTTTAACAAGGGACTTGCAGTTCTCAGTTTTATGTTTATGTTTTATTATTAAGGATTTAATTTTGATTTATTGTCAATGTAAAGAAACTTTATACTGTTACTTAATAATGTGTTGATACATCATTAAAAAAGTTAAAATTTTTAAATAGTTGTTGTGATAATCAAACTTATTTAATAATTTGTAAATATATAATTAAATAATAATATAATTTTTTTACACTAATAATAAATTAAAATTAAATTTTATTATTAATACATTAGAGAAAATTTTAATATTAACAATAGGTAAACTTAAGAAGTTAAACTTATTTAATAAATTAACTTAAGAAGTTAAACTTATTAAATAATTGTTGTGATAGTTAAATTTATTTAATAATTTATAAATATATAATTAAGTAATCGTATAAATTTTTTTTATATTAACAGTGAATTAAAATTAAATTTTATTATTAATACATTAGTGGAAATTTTAATATTAACAAATACGTGCGTCTGTTTTCTTATATTTAAACTTAAGAAGAAATGGGGGAGAAAAAATTTAAACGATTAAGTTTTGCCGACATCCACCTAGTTTGTGGGTTGTGGGGCTTCGAGAATAATTTGTTGTCACGTGGGAAACATTCATTTTGCAGGTCTAAATGTACGTGACAATATCGATGGACAGAGGGTTCAGTCGACTACTTTGGTATTTTTTGTTTTAAGGATTAGTATTTAAATTAAATTATTTAATATTTATTAGTTAATGTTTATATTTAATATAATTTTAAATATTTATTATAAAATTAATAATTAATAAATAATTGATAATTTATTTTAAGTATTATACTTACCAAAGTATTATAACAACTCCTTACTACAAAACTAAAATTATGTTCAACTTTAAAATATTTTTAACATTCGATTAAAAAATTCTTTTCTGGAAAATTTTTCTTACCAAAATAAATATTAATTATAAGTTATTTGATTTTATGTAAAATTTAAGAGGTTTCTATGCATTTTAAAATAATAGGTAAAATGGTTGAGAAGTGAAGTGATGATGTAGCTTTTATTTTTTTATCAATAGGTAGGAATAGTCGGCTGAGGGATAGTTCCAACTTGGGAAATTGGGAGAAAGGATTCAAACTTGGGACCTTCACATTTGGTGGGGTGTCCAAGCTCAGCACTACGTAAGCTGAGGCTCACGAGGCAGTAATAATGTAGCTTGAATGGTGAGAAAGATGAGATCCAAACTTCTGAGTAAGGTTGGTGAGTCCAGATACCTATAAGAAGAGAGAAAAATTATGAGTTTAGAATGGGATTCACTCTAACACTCAAATTAGAAGAGATTTAGAAAATGATTTAATTTTAATTTATTGTCAGTGTAAAGTTTTTTTACACTATTATATAATTATGTACTGATATATCATTAAAAATATTAGAATTTTTAGGTATTTATTATAATAGTTAAATTCTTTTAATGAGTTGGTAATACATAATTGAATGACAGTGTAAACATTTTTTACACTGACATTGAATCAAAATTAAACTCTTTAAAAAATATAGGTGAATAAAGAGATTCAATATCTTTTACCTGGAGGTAGAACCCTTATAAGCAAATGGTTTCACATAATATAACTAAATTAACATTCTACTTGTCTCTACTTACTCAGCAAAAATTTGAACTTCTTGTTATAAAAAATATTTAAAATTCATACCCTACCAGCCCCGCCTTGTTTTTATGATAATTTTAAACATAAATTTATACAAATTACATAATCAATCACAATTTTAAAGCCAAGCATCATCTTATATAATTGAAAAATGAAAATATTTTCACTACCTTTATTTAGAATTAATTAACCAAATAAATAAATATATTTAAAATTAAAAACATAAGTAACAAGTAACAAAATTAACTTAATTTTTATCTATATATATATATAAAACGTGTAATGCCATGCCAGGCAAATTGACCCTAAATTCACATCAAACCTATCACATAAAAAATAACCACCCTAACCCGCCCCAAACTTTGCGGGACAAAATGAGTTGGATACTCATAAGTAGAGTTAAAATTGCTAAACCTAAATATATCTCTGGTTGTGATAACCTATTACAGCCGGTATAATAAAGATTTGATGGACCTAGGACCAAATACGATACTTAATTTATCTAATATTTATTTAATAGTTAATATTATTAATTGTATAAAAATATCAAGTATTTAAAAGTGCTATAAAGTTTTTGTTTTGTAGAAGAATTTTCTGTGGTTGTGGGAAGAGTAATGTTTTTTTAATGAAACAACGGTGAGGTACGTAGCATGTCCACACCCTCGCCATCGTCTGTGACTCTGTTGGATATGAAAAGAGGATGGGAATTATTACTGTTTTCTTTTTGTTTTTCATGAAACTTGGTGTTGGGGAAGGAGTTAATGGCAGAATTGAAACACGTTCTGCCTGCCATTATACATATCAGAAGCTGTAACAGTAAAGTATGGTCTCCAACTGGCTATAGTGTGGTTTGGTCTTGAATTATAATAGAGAGGATGTTCACAATGAATAGGAGACAAACTGGGAAAATGCACCTCTTGTGGCTCATTGTGTCTGCTTATGAAAATATTTTCTTATTTCAAATATTTAAAAATATACATTGTTTTTTATGTGTATTAAAACCATAAATTACCAGTTTCAATTTATTATTTTAAAAAAGTTAATGTGCGTTGCTAGGGTGCGCTCAAGTACTTAGACGCTCGAGTCCCCTTTGCCAGTAATTACCAATTATTAAGAGGGAGGAAAGTATCACTACAAGAAATATGGGTTTTAAATTCGGCAACTTTAATTCGGTGATTTGGCTAACGGATTGAAATGATGTTTTCCAATTCGGTTCTAATACTGACCGAATTCATTAATCTTTTCCAATTCGGTTCTTATACTGACCGAATTCATTCATGTTTTCCAATTCGGTTCTTATCATGACCGAATTCATATATAAGAGACATTAATTCGTTTCACTATAACCGGATTTATAAGTTATTTTCGAAAACGGTGTTCCAAGAAACCGGATTCATACATAATTGGAAAGTCATTAAATGAAAACTTAATTTTATAAATGTTTTAAAACTTATTTTTTTTACATACTTTAGAATTCGGTTGAATAGTAGCCGGATTAATAAGTTGATAATTTCAAATCCGCTAACTTAGTAACCGAATTGGAAAGTCATTAAATGAAAACTTAATTTTATAAATGTTTTAAAAATTATTTTTTTTACATACTTTAGAATTCGGTTGAATAGTAGCCGGATTAATAAGTTGATAATTTCAAATCCGCTAACTTAGTGACCGAATTGGAAAGTCATTAAATGAAAACTTAATTTTATAAATGTTTTAAAAATTATTTTTTTTACATACTTTAGAATTCGGTTATATAGTAGCCGAAGTAATAAGTTTCTTTAGAATCCGGTTTATTATTTGCCGGATTAATAAGTTGATGTTTTCCAATCCGCGGTCATATTAACCGGATTGGAAAGTAGATAAACAAATTCGGTTATTGGGTTGCCGGATTTATATGTCTTAGGGACCATTCATATTCAAGTGTTGGAATTCGGATTTTACTATAACCGAATTGAAAAGGTATTCGTAATTCAAAACTAGAACCCAAGGTAGGAAACCTTTACTTTTCTTTCCCTCGCGTTCTCTGTGTTTTTTGCATATCCGCCAAGAGTTGCTGCTCCTACCCCAAAAATCCAGCCATTGTCGTTTCTGTAACCTCCAAGTGACTCCATCTTCATCATCGTCGAACGCTACATAAGGGGTAACTATTTCTCACTCCATTTAACATTTCTCGTTAAATTTTGTGACTTAACGTCTACGAAAACATGGATTTACGTTTCTGTGTCTTCTGACAGGTTATACGAGTGCTTTTGAACCATAGTTTACCTCAAATACTTCAAAGGACAAACAACGTTCATCAAACGGTAACAACCTTGAATATTGATTTTGTAATGTGCATTGTCCTGATTAGGGTGAGGTTCTAATGTTTATGTGGACCATTGTTACTTTTGCTTTCAGTAGGCTAGAATACAGTCATGCATGCATCTTCTTGATTGTGCTGTTATGCTTGTTATGTGTTGGTAATGTGTATGCTTGTTATGTGTTGGTAATGTGTCTGCTTGTTATGTGTTGGTAATGTGTCTGCTTGTTATGTGTTGGTAATGTGTATTGCTTATTACAGATGTCTTCTGATCCGGATTATCAACATACATCCGACACAGGAGATTCTTCAAGTAAGCAAACTTCTTCAAAGAAGAGAACTAGGGGTCCAACAGTTTTGGACCGCATCTCTAAGGTTCGTGCAACCGGTCAAAAAATTCCGGTTGAAACTAATTACAATGGTGTTCCTATTGAAGACAGTGGGAAAGACCTTATGACTTATTTAGGAATAGTGACAAGAGACATTGTTCCTATCAATATGGCCTCATGGGGTGAGGTTCCCAAATATTTGAAGGATAGAATTTGGGATACTTTAACGGTCAGTTTTAAACATTCTTTGAATTAAAAAAAATATATCTTAATATTGATTGTATTACAGATTGAACTTATCATTTGTTTGTTTTATGCAATAGAACTCATTTATACTACCCGAGACAGAGAAATTCCGAAAAATGATGATGAAGAGTGCTGCTGATAAGTTAAAACAATTCAAGACCAGATTAGGGAAGGATTACATATGGCCTTTTTATGAGGTGGATGATCATGAGCGGATGTTTAACCCCCCAGCAAAATACAAATTCATCACACAGGACATATGGAATGAGTTTGTCAAATCACGTTTGTCCGATCAATTCAAAGTAGGTACATTTAATTAAATTGGGCTACTGACTTGATGATGTTAATTAAGTATGTGATTTATTGACATCTGCCTAATGTAACAAGAAACTAGGGAGAAGTGCATAGCACAGTCCAGGAAAACCAAATTCCGGCATCGCACTTCAAGGAAGGGATACGCTCAATTGGAGAGAGATTTGGTAAGCCATTTTCCATTTTATTATAATTAAATTCATTGTCCATATATGTTCAATATGAATCATATTTTATTTAATGCATTACGAAAAGAAGTTACAAACAACAGAGAAAATCCAACGGTATAAAGCTGTGGAAACAAGCAAGAGTGGACAAGAAAGGGGAGTTTAAGAAGCCCGAAGAAGCAGAAATAGCAAGACGAATAGTAAGTGTGCAACTTATATGGTTTAAAGTAGCTATAAAAAATTTCAAGTTAAATCCATTGTTTAAACTATCTAATAAATATATGGTTGCAGGATGACCTTGCAACAAAGCAAAGTTTAGGTTTGATCAAGCCAATTGGAAATAACGATATACTGACAGAGGCATTGGGCACTCCTGAACATAGTGGACGATTACGTGCAGCCAGCTGGTTGTCGAATCCAACGTTGTACTGGGGAAAAAGGAACACAGTCAGCATGGAAGAACACAAGGCAGTTTGTAACAAGGTCTCACAAATGGAGACAATTTTAATGGGTATACTGAGTGGCGGGAAATCTTTGGTCCAAACAAACCCCAATATCCCAAAATTAGATTTGAAGGCTTTGATGGGAGACAAAGGGGTGAATCTGAGTTCCTCCAGCTCAATCAACCTGAATGTCACCCCTACAACATCTGGGAAGAATGTCGCAGAGGACCCAGTCATCGTTGGGGGCACGTTAGAAAACCAAAAAACATCATCATCTCCAACAAGTCCACCTGCAACTCCACTCGATGATACAACCCATTCTTTAGGATGGTGTGAGGGCTTTTCAGTGGTAAATAGAAGTTTATTGTTTTACATACTTTCATTTTGCATTTAAAGTAATTAAAATTATATTATTATGTATCTAACTAAGGAAAATTATGTAGCCAAACATGCGTTGTCTACTAGGGCCGCCAACCGGACAATTATGTTGCGGAAGGTACGGTACATGCTGTTGGTGGCAAAGGGATGACCCTCCACAACAGGCCCCTCCCATTGGAATTTGTCAAGGTCAGCGTGGACAGGGTCATTAAACCCGATGCACCAGTTCCATGCCCAAACGACGATGTGGAACTGGTAAAAGATGCATTGGGGACTTTTGTTGCCTGGCCTCGAAAATTTGTCACTCACGACATGGATGTAAGTAATTTAAAGATTCTGTACATGTGGATTAGTGGTTTTTAGACTCATTAGTTGCCTATTATTTTGACTACAGGCAACTCAAAGACCGGATACAGAAGTCATAACTGACTTGGACCGGCTAACCCAACTGTCGAATGAAATGGCTAAAGATGACGTACTCTCACGTAATATACAAGCTCCTGGGTTGGATGTAGACTTCCAGTCATATGTCTCACCAGAAGATATGCATGACTTTATAAATTTGGAATGCATATCTGCTAGTTCTATAACGTGGTTCTTCGGGTAGGACAATTATCTTTAATTATTGCCTTGTATTTGATGTAAATATTGCTTTAGTTATTATGTCAATTTCATACTAAATTTTGTTCATTTCATTTCAAGTAACTTGGTTGACTTGATTGACCGCATTCCTGGATGTCCAAGTTATGGGTTTGCTGACCCAATGAGGGTGTCACTTCTTGAAGGCCAAGAGGATCCCAAGTCAAGGGGCCAATACCTATCCGAGGTTTTATTGCGGGTTCCAACAGACTCCATGGTCTTTGTACCTTATAATGGAGGGTAAGATTCATAAAATTTAAAAATTTAATACAAATATTGCATATATGTACTGAATATGTTACATGTTGTATTTCCTAGGTCTCATTGGATGCTTGCTGTGATTAAGATATCCAAGAGCACTGCTTATTGGATGGACCCTATAGGAAAACCAATACGAGATGACATTAAGAAGGTACTTGGAATGTAAGTTATTCTAACCCCCATCATGTGTAACTTGGTTTTTTAATGTTAAACATAACCTTGATGTATTCATTTGGTTTTTTAAAAGAGCTGTGAGGTCTTACAAAAAAGAAAAAGGACTATCACAAGGCAAAAAGGACGCTGTCAACATCATCACTCTCAAGGTATTGTGTATAATGTGTTTTATAACAGAGATATCATTATTTGGACCACTGTTTGTTTCAATAATTTAGTTTTGATATTATGTATAGGCACCAAGGCAACCCGATAGTAAAACATGTGGTTTCTATGTGTTGAAATATATGAAAGACATCATAAGTCAACAGATGAAAACAATGAGTCAGAAAGTAAGTTTTAAGGTTTATACTTATATTGATGTAGTTACGTATTTGACTTGTACAAATATCCTGAACTTTAAATATTTTTGCTTGCCTCGGTTTTGAGACGACAACTTATACAGAAGAAGAGATAAAGGAGATACAGCTTGAATGGGCGACATCTGTTCTAGCTGCATCGATTTAGAATAAGCATGAGGAGCTGCTCAAATGATTGATGTTTTTTCTACTTTTTGTCCATAAACACTGTCATTTAGGAAATGTTGTTAGGTTCACATTATTATGTACAGGATTAATACTTTCATGTTGTACGTACATTCTTTATAAATGTTAATATTATGTACATGATTTACTTTATAAACTCAGTATACTGTTTTTGATTATTCGTGTATGATTCTGAAAATGTAAATGGATTACGGACATTCTTTGTTAATAGGATATGTATAGTACTTTTCAATTCGGTTGTTACCCGAATTTATATTAAAAAACACAATTTTCCAATTCGGTTATATAAAATCCGAATTCAATTGTCAATTTTCCAATTCGGTTATATAAAACAACGAATTCAATTGGATGTTTTCCAATTCGGTTATTTTCGTCCGGATTTGATTTGGGCATCCACTCCAGTGTTTCCAATTCGGTTATATAAAAAGCCGAATTCAATTGTAAATTTTCCAATTCGGTTATATAAAACAACGAATTCAATTGGATATTTTCCAATCCGGCGTTTTGACCGAATTGGAAAAGTATTTTCCAATTCGGTTTCTTTTATGCGTTGTTAAAAGTCAGAAGAAAAGACAACCCCCGGACATAATTCGTTATTAGAACCGAATTGGAAACTGCTTTCACAGCCGAATTAAAAACTCTATTCTGTCGTAGTGTATGAAAAGAGTTTGGAGGGTTTTTTTTTTTTAAACTTAAACTTCATTTTTCTTGGTGAACTTACACTGAATTACCTAGCAACCCTACCGTGTGTAAATAACATTAGGTATGAGAAATGTCTAGAAGCCCTAACTTGTTTTAGTTTGATCATCGGCCTGATACTACTTATTAAGTTAGGAGAAGTTAGGAAAATCTTTATTAATGGGTTAAACACAAAAAATCATAATAGTAAGTTTAGCACTATATCTTAACCAAAAATCTTAAGACATTAAGTTAATTTATGAGTCTTCTAACTTATATGGTCATTGCTTAATCCATTCTTTAATAATGTGAGACTTTTTTACTTACACTTGAATTTCTAACATATACTTTTCTTTCATGCATATATACTAATATTTTCACAATAATTTTAACTAAATTTATAATGAATTCATTTGAACATATTTTACATATTTCAAATTCTTTATTCCATGTACCTAGATGCGTAAGAATTACTTTTTAAAAAATTTCAATAAAATAATTACTAAACATATTAAAGGTAAGTAATTTTCCTACTATTTATTGTCAAACTACCTCATAAATTTCAATAACTTACCTCTAACTTTAATATGTTTAGTAATATTTAGTAAAAAACATAATAATTAAAAATGATACTAAATGAACCACCAACCCTGAAGAGAGAGAAAGTTTAACTTCTTACAAATGAACCACCAACCGATTCACATAGGGATGGCAATGGGGCGGAGCGGGGGCAGATTGTAGCCTCCCATCTTCTATCTCGTACTTGTGCGAGTACTTACTTTTAATTCTCTCGCGGGTAAATAAGTACTTACAGATATTCGCAGATACTCATAAAATCATTAAAATTGAAAAAAAAATTAAAAAAAGAAGAATAATAAATTAAATAAATTTTAATGTCATAATTTCTCATAATCTATTCACTACAAACTAATTTAGTTCAACAACTTTAAATACTTAAAATCAAAATAATAATACATTTTGTTTGAAGAACATATATATACATAACAATAATACAAATTTTTATATTTAAAATTATATATCAGGTACTCACAGATACGGAGAAAATAACCCTCTTCCTCGCCCAGTTTAATAAACGAGTGTTAAATCCCACCTTGCAACTGGTATTACCCGCGAGTACCCATAAAGAATGAGAGAAATTGCCATCCCTAGATTCACACACACACACACACATATATATATATATATATTTCTTTTTTCTTTTTCTTTTTGTTCAATTGTCAATTACAATCCTAAAGTTTAGTTAAAATATTAAATCTTCAACTTATAGATGGGCGCGCATCCGAAGATATCTAACCTCTAACCATACTATATATGATTTGATTTCCACATATAACATATACGAAAATCATAAAGACTTAGAAGTTCATGTTCAATTTATAAATTGCTTTTTTCAAAGCAAAATCAATTAATTATTAAATAGCTCAATGCAAAACATTAGAGCTAAAGAATAGGGTAACAAGGTTTCTCTTTTTCAGTGACATCTCTTCACGTTTTTGTATATGATGTTCATCTCAACTTGTTTTACATACAAGTTTTAATGATAACAAATATCTTAATAAGGTCTTAGCATGGTTTTAAGATTATTTTAGATGAGAAAAATCCATGACCAAACAAGTTCAAGGAGCAAGCAAGTGGGAAACATGGAAGGCTTACTTGATGTAGGATGTCATGAGGATGGAAATATTGGGGAGATGCTGAGTTGTTATCATAGGATAAGTAGTGATGGATCCACATTGCAAGATGTGGGAGCACATGCCCCCACTCAGTTTTAAAATTTTCTTATTATTATAGTGGTAATTAATTATTTCAATCTGGATATCTTTTGAACGTTGTCTCCATCAAATAGAGGAATGAGTAAATCTTACCAAATTATTATTTTTCTTATGAAGAAATGTATTGTCTTTACCCTTGCCCCTACTATCTAAAATTTCTTGATCTGTCACTGGATAAGTCTTCTATAGAGAACATATTGAAATACTCAAACGTTTGGGGTGTAAATGGAGGTTCGATTAAGCCAAACTATAATATAAATCTTCTATGCAAAATTCACTTTTGCTTACTCTCTTTGTTTGCCTTCTTTTCTGAATTATGTTGTTACATATATCTATTTCTTATATTTTTACTGCTTTCTACATACTTATGTTTGCGTGCTTAGTAGTTGTAGATGGCTCAGTTATAATTTTTGTCCATCTTGTTTGTTGATTAAAGTAATTTAGTTCCTGTAATTTTGATTATAGTGATATTATTCTTCTTATTTTTTTATTAGAGAATTTTAGTCCATAGTTATTTGATTAAAACAATTAAGAACAAAATTAATTCTTTTTGTAAAAATTAACATTGTTATGTTTTAAAAGAAATTAATGATACTATTTAACTGTCAATAAGATAGAATATAGAGGATAAAAAGTGTCTTTCATTACTTTTGTTAAATTATTAAAGAGATAATATTCCTCTAATTAAAATTAAAGGAACTACATTGCTCTAATAAGCAAACTAGAGGCACATTGCTCTAAGTAAAAGTACAAGGACTAAATAATTTTGATGAACAGATTAAAGGAACAAAGGTATAATTAAATCTTGTAGTTTCTTTTGCCGCTTAATATATCTCATCGTTCCAAGGGTTCCTTTTGAAACATTTTGTGAAAATACCCCTTTTTTAAAAAGCTTATTCTTTTGAAAAATCACCCAAAATTTACTGTTTTTGGGTGTGTTTTGCATTGTTCAGTAATTACAACTCATTACTTTAAATGTAAACAACATATCATATATGAACTAGAGATTATGGTGACAGAAGTTAGAATATATAACCTCTTACAAACTACTCAAACCCTTTTCCATAGTCCACTCCTAATGGCTTGAACAAGAGATTTCTAAACACACAGACGAGATCCAAAATAGTAAGGATCAATAAGTCAATAGTTAATCAGTTTGATGGGGAACAAATAAAAAAACGTAGGATTTTTTACTTTAGCAGTTATAGATTTGCTAATTCTTTTATCTCAGCTCGTAGTAGTTATAGACCTTCAAATCCTTACTAAAGCCATAACATCTATGTCTCAAGTTAATTTTATCCGTACACTATATCGTGCTTTTTCTATTTATCCCCTTGCAGTTCTTCCACATTAATTCTACCCCACTATCAAAATAATTATATTTTTAAGGATCAAATAAGATTGAATATGAGTTTTTTTCTTTCTTTCTGATAAACAATATTTCTTGTTCAATTATTTAGTATCATGTATGCCATAATATATGTCTGTAGAATATGAATTTAATTAATCCAACTGTTGAATCATATGATATTATCTTAATGATCATGTATACTAAATGTTAGATAAATCAGATATTCATAAGTATCTAATTTAATAATAGATAATTTATTTATATTTTAAAATTATATTATATGTTAAAATAAACTAATGTGATGCAGTATCAAGTAGTTTTTAATTGTAAGAAATTTTATAAACTTGATCTATATTATAAAAACTTTTAATTAACGGTTAGATTGTTAAAATTCAACATTTACAAGAAGTTATTAAATAGTGTGTAAGTGTGTCAAGACATATACATGGTGTAAGTGAATCCTCACATACATACACACATACATATACATATACATATATATATATATATATATATATATTCTTTGTTTTATCGTATTTTGACTTTTGTAAAATGAGAAAAAATATTGAATTATCATGTAATAATGTAAAATCATTGTTTATTTATTTTTATGTACATGTAGAATTTTTTTATTTTTTTAAAATTTCAAACATTAAAAAAATATTATTACTTAACTTCTCATACTCTTTCCTTTCATTTTCTTTTTTCTCATTCCCTTCCTCTCCAAACATCTAAATATATCCTAAGGTAGATGGCATTATTATCATGTTGTCGCACGGATTGGCCTGACCTTGGCATGTCTGAGGGGCCAGTTTAATTCTGTGTTGGATATAATCATGTCCCCAAGATAAAATTTTCGACTGAGAAAATGTTTTTTTCATGAAAAAGTTGTTTCTGTACACCAACATAAAGAACATGTGCAAAACTCCCATTACATGTCAGAGAGTGGTATGTTAATGTCACTTTAAACTAAAGTCCATAGCCTATACCCCACCCATGTGCATGGTTCACGCCATTGGTCCCAATACGACTGAGTGCCTCAACCATCTACACAACCCCAGGGGCTCTCAAGTGGCTAGAACTGTAGGAGGAACTCTTTTCCTTCTAAAGCCAAACCAAAGAGATCACAAGAAAAACACTATGCATTAGAGTATGTCAATGCCTTGATGTTCTGTGAATTTTAAATTATTCCAATTCTAAATGAGTAATCACCCTGTTTAAGCTAATTGGGCAAGGATTCTTCTTTTTGGAGAAAGATCGTTCATGTGATGACGCAAAAATTTTGCGTATAATAGTCGTATTATGTATAGTTTTCTTCTTATGAATTTGAGTTTAAAGGATTAACATTTTAAATCATTTTATTTCATTAGTGAGATTCTTATAATTAAACTTACCTTATAAAGGTTATTTAGAGCCAGAATTAAACTTACCTTATAAAGGTTATTTAGAGCCATTTTGAGTGTATTAGATGATTACCTGTTAATACGGATCTTGAAATTTGGCTAAGTTTGGGAAGTGGCACCTATATGGAGGGCTATAGTAAATATGTATTTTCTTGAAATCAAAATTGGCGGTAATTGATAATTGGATATTAAAGAGTTACAAAATGATTTTTTAGAAACCTTTGACCTACTCATTTTGAAAGGAAACATCTTTGAAAGTTTTGGATTTTAGGAATTTGAACTAAAACTCAAGACTTGATTTTTTATTTATTTATAAGGATTTTAATTTTTTTGATATTTTTATTGAATCCAAATGGGGCATATTTTCTTGTTTACATTTATGTTTTAAAGTTAATGGAGAGTAAAATAAAAGAGGATATTAACTTAAAATTAAGAAATGTAAATAAGATTACACCAGAATATGATAGTATACTCTATCCCCACTTCCAAACACCTCTATCCTCACTACCAAACACCTCCCCTCACCCCCTGATATTTCCGTTCAAGCAGTGGCAGAGACCACATTTCTCTCTGTCTCTGCTCTCTCCTTCTCTGCATTCTCTCATTTATTCTCTACTCTGTCATCTTCCTTTTTCTCTTATTCTTCTTCCATCTATCGGATTTCACCATTCTTGATTGTTTCAAGCTGCTGGAACTTATTTCCCTCATCTTCCAAGGGTTGGGTTGCACGGTTTGGTAGAGCAACCAAGTCATTCACTTCATCCTTCCATCCTTGTGACTCATTTAGGTAATCTGTTAGCTCAAATATGTTATTAGTGGTTGGATTATGGTGAATGACAGATTGGGTTGTAAGATGCATAATGGGTATTGAACCTAGGGTTTGATTTAGAAATTTTGGGGTTCTTAGAAATTAATAGTATATGGAATGAATTGGATGAGTTTTAATGTTGTTATGGAGAAGTGATACATATAGGAATGATGTTAGAACATATAATTTTCGTGCTAACTTTGGAAAGAAAGGATTGCTCATTAAGTGTTTGATAAAATGCTTAGATGGGATAAAAATTGTATTCTCGTGTAAACTAGACAATGTGTAGTAATTTGATCATAACTCTTGATTAGGAGATCGTATTGAGGTAATTTCAGTTGCGTTAGAAACTAGACACATAGAGCTTCAATTCCATATATTATTTGCAATTTATTAGCCTCTGAATTAGTACAGAATTTCTGTCACACAAATGTCATCTTTCTAAACTAACTTGAATGTTTTTTAGATTCTCTAAGAACTCCTTATCCCACAAGTGGATGAATCCTTAGTTTTAAATGTTGATTGTTATCTTGGTTATGTTGTTGTGATCCTAGATTCTTTGGAGGATCGTTCGATTGGTCTGTGACAATATAGCTTTTGGACTCGTGAAGTTTCTTCCTTTGAGTGAGTTAATGACATGATCTATAACATGTTTTTGTACATTTTTTTAAATGTTCTTTATTGAAGGATTTCACAAAGTCATTTATTTTTCTTCGTGGTTAAATTATAAGAAAACTTGGGACAAATACTTTTTTATGATTATGAATATAAGTATATTTAGATTTATACAACTATGTTATGTTGGGAGAAAACTTTGACAGAATACTGTAGCTAACGGCAGTAGACGTTAGCCTTGGTCCGAACCTCAGCTAGTAGGAGTGTTGTTAGCCCGACGTGTTGGCCCACACGATCGGATCTGTTTGACTTGACAGGTGGATTTGACCCATGTGCCCTGTTGGTGGGCGTTTGTCGAACCTTCGAACTATGTGTTCGTCGGAGAGATTTCTATTTAATTCTGAATTAGAAACCTCCCATACAATATTTGACAATTGGATATTTGACATTTGAATATTGATATATTGGATTTGGTATTTCATGATATACTTACTTATTAGTTTTTGTTATAATTATTTGAACTAACAGATATGTTTCGATGTGTGGATGTAATTTTAGTGAAAATCTTGTGCTTACACTTGTCCCAATTTCATTATAGATTATGATATCTCTCACTGGGTCTTATGACTCACTCCTTTATCTTATATGTATTATAGATACAAATACTGAGCTGGGTCCAAATTCTTCAATTAACTAGAAGTGGTTCTTTTTTGTGAGGCCAACATTTTGTTCGTGTGGGCATGTCCCTTGTGTTTCATGTATTTTGTTTGTCTTGTACCTTTTGGATATGTAATTATCTTAGATATGCTCCATTATTCACAGGCATGATCTAGCTTCTACTATATCTTTGTCTGGTCTTATGATATTCTGTTAGTAGGATTATGTTTAGTGATGCTTGTAAGTGAACTGGTTGTGAATTGTTAAATTGGGATGTCTAACTTTTAGAGGTTACTCTGCTGAAATTTCGATAGATTTAACATATTGTCTTATTATGGTCTTTGATTCGTTAGGCTTGCTAGGTTGGTTAGTCATTCCTATACGTCGGTCAGGACCCTCTAGTTTGGGTCGTGACATTTCACTTGGAACCATCTTTTGAATCATATCATAGAAATACAAGGAAACCATATCACATAAATTAAATGACGAGATCAATCTCAAGAGTGCTTATTTACTTCGTATGAAAATGGTTTTAGAAAGGGTTGGAAATTATTGAAGAAAGGGGCCAATGCTCTACGTTTTTCCCAAAAGCGTGCTCCGTCAGACAATACTTCCTAACATTTTGATAAAAGATAATTAACTTCACTTTCCAATCAAAGTATCTTTGCCCTGACCAGCTATATATGGTAATCTGACTCTGTATGAGAGAGAGAGAGAGAGAGAGAGAGTATGAAATCAAATTATATGAAGCGACAACTGAGCATGACGAAAACTAGAATGGATTTTCTTTTCTTCTCTTCCATATTTTGTTGGCTAAAAAGAACTTTCAACTTGTTTAATATATATATACAAGTGGGGATGCACTTACCATTAAATATATAAATCATATATTTATAGATATTAGTCTTCATTAATATATATATATATATATATATAAGTGAAGTTTTATTTTCTCTCATTGTCCACCCTCTATTGAATATCCTTTAATAAAAAATAAAACCATTTAATGTATGTCTATTTTTTATTCATTTTCTCATTTGTTTTTATCTTTCATCTTTCCACTATCACCAAGTCTTTAATGAATAAAAGAACTAGGGATTACAGACGGAACTCACAAATTTGAAGAGAGTTATTGCATAAATGAGAATTCAAGATAATCTTGCGACACCAAACCACAATAGTCCAATAATAAAGACAAAGAACATTATTGTCACGTTTATTTCAACATTTATATATTTGAACTATGGGGAACCAAGGAAAAGAAAGGAAAAGAATCCTAGGAGTGTGTACATATTATAGTCTGGTTTGAATTGAAATTTAATCCTAACTAAATTATTTTTCATACTTAATAAATTTTAGATATCAAATTTCACTTTGATTCTCGACATGGTTGAGTTCCAAGTCATGATTCAACAGTATTTCCAATCTTACTAATACACTTAATATTTAACACATTTTAAAAATATTATCAATAGCAAATGTATAGTAAAATATTAAAAATTATAAGAATAAATGAATAAGAGACATGTATTCCCAAAATAAGGACACAAGTTTAATATTTAAAGTAGACAATTGTTGAGACTTGAGAAGGTCTCACATTTATGATCATGTCCGAAAGAAATTAATTATATAATATTAATAGGCTGTGGAAATATATTAAAAAATAAAAAAAAATAGTAAATAACAAACTCCATAGTTATAGTTTTTTAGTGACGAAAAAAAAATGTTATTGGTCAATAATTAAAAATTAAAATAACAAATCAAACAACTTAAATATTATATATATATATGTATATGTATGTATATAATTTGATTTACTTCTAAAAACCTTAAATCTAATTGTATAATAAAGAATTGAACGAAACCATAATTTAATTTAATTCAATTGATTATTTAGATTATTTTAAAAAATTTGAAAACGGAAAAAGTAGCGTTACTTGCTTAATCAAGAAATATTAGCCCGAGGAATGAGAATCTTCCCGCACAAAAGAAAGAAAGAAAAAATCTTAAAACTCTGTTTGTTCAATTCTATAAAGCAGTGGGATTATTGTTATCTTTCATTTTATTCTTTTTGTTTAAATAAACTTTTTTTCTTTATAATTTATACTTATTTTTATGTTAGTCTTTATATTTTTTTTTTTTTGTAAATCAATCCTTATACTTATAATCGTTTACAAAATGACCCTTGCTGTTAGTTTTGATTATAACGTCATCAGTTTATAATCTTTATAGTTTTCTATATTTTTTAATTTGGTCCTTATAATTTTTTAATTTAGTTTCTATAATTTTTTTATTTTTAATCTGGCCCCTATAAGCTGATGAAGTTATAACAAATTTAACGGTAGAGCTTATTTTGCAAACAATTATAAGTATAAGATCTAATTTATCGAAAAAAAAGTATAAGGACTACATTAAAAATGAGTGTAAACTATAAGGATAAAAAAGTTTATTTAAACTTATTCTTTTTAAGCACTCAAAGTATATAATTTTCACCTGCTTATTATCTTTTCTTTTCTCTTTTATCTTTCATTGAATAGTTTTCTCTTAAAATATTACTTAAGATTTAAAATTTTCTATCAACTAGCTCATAAATTTCTTACTAATTTAAATTAGTTATACATAGTTAATATATTTTAATATTAAAATAATATGTACTTTTCAAGTATAAGAAAATATGAACTATATGATTACTTTTTTATTGTGGTTCTATTTTTTTAAAACAATTTGAGGCATGCAAGATCTATATGATATATAATTCTGATTCAATAATTGGATTATATTCTATAAAGATTAGGCTGTTGAATTTTATGTAATTATCAGTTTGATTATGCACACTAAATTTTTTTAAAAAAACTTTAACTATAATTATGTGATCAAATGGTGGATATTTTCATTTGTTATCAAATTATATTAATTATACACTAATTTTAAAATATATTAGTGGAATAGGATTTGGATTAATATGAAATTTTATGAGAATGACATGCATGATGTATGTTTTTAATTCAACAATGAATTTCATGAAATATTAATCATAAACAAAGTATTCATTGGTATAAAAATTAGTTTTACTTTTTTTTGTTAAGTTAGGATGTTATTTTTAAAAAAGGTCTTTAGGTGTCAGTTAATGATGACAGTTTAAATACGTTGTTAGAGAATTTAGATTCCAACCACCATGCTTTCATGAATAAATAAATAAAAGCTGGTGTTATAGTATAAAGTGTTACTCAAATTTTTACCTTGAGCTTGACTGTTTTTTACCCTTATTTCTAATACATGCTATTTTATTTTTAAAACAATATAAGATTTTGGGCGACATTTCCATAAAATGTTATATTTTAGAGTAGTTGTGTTATTTAGGTTAATTTAAGAGCTTATTTCATGGTAATGAAATCATAGACATAAAAATTGGATACCACTAGACATTGCAGATTAGACATTATGTTCCAAAACCTAAGTTTTTTTTTTTTTGGTTGCCCTGATATCTTTACACCGATTATGTGTGAGAACAATCTCATTTGGTTGCCCTGATATTATGTGTGAGAATAATCTCATTTAAAGTACGAATGTTCCTCTTTTTCACAAATATGTTTTAGAAAAAACTTAAATAAAATTTCATAGATATTTACGATATTATTCTTTAATTAAAATATAACATGTATATTATTTTTTAACTTTAATATCACATCATTTTTACTTTTAATATTAATATATAAAAATTAATATACATATTATATTTTAATTAAAAAATAACACAGTAAATATCTACAAAATTTTATCTAAATTTTATCTTCTTTTTTTACAAACTTCAACTCCTGATATTAAAAAAAACCCCTTGAAACGAGTCACTCCTTATGAGTTTTTAGCCCTCAATTCTAGATATGCTTTTGCACATATATCTATCTATCCAAGCGTAAAGGCCTCGAGAAACAATTAATTTAAAACGTATCCAGCTTCTTACTTATCCAAATCTAGTGCGTTTGATGACGAGGACAGAATATAACTCTTGGCAGGAATTTCTCATCCAACTTTTTTGTTTTGATTTGAGATTTCTTATAAAATAAATAAGCATGTGCAATTTAATAGCACACAAAATTCAGTGCATGTCTGCTACCAAAACAAAAAGTCAGTTTTTATGTCTGCTACTAAAAACAAAAAGTAGTGCATTTGTCTGCAGTTGTGAACAAGTACTACAAGTAACTTCATTGCCGGTATAAATTTTCCACTCTGATCTTGCTTTGAAGTTTCTCACTTGAGCATAAAAACAAACTAGATAAGGAACAAAGAAAAAATTAAAATAAACGAAAGAATATTTATACAGAAACATTCAAGAAGAATCTGAAATATGGAGAATATTAAAAGAAAATATTCTTCACTATGCACAAATAGGACCAGTTTATCATTAATGCACTTCATCCAATACTAAAATGGTTAATTAGTGAACCAGTTAATAAGAAGATTAATTTATACCATTATTTTTTTTGTAAAAATTATTTAAGTTTTTCCTTTATTCTATTTTTTTCTTTTTAATATACAACTCCAATGGGGAGGATATCATACTTGCTGCTCGATTAATATAGCTTGAACAAAATTTCAGATTTCTTTTTTATAAGTGGCTTCTATAATAGTATAAGTATTTGAATTGAAATGTTTGATACAAATTAAAATATTTTTCGTATGATGAGATTCTCAAGATGCTACTTAATGTTAACATTTTTTTAAAAAAAAACTAATAGTTTGTTTTGTGTAATTTTTTGGTCAAAAAGTCACATGTCTCATTTAATGCACCATATAACAAAAGGTCATGTATAATAAGGTATTAAATAGTAGATAGGATAAGCTATCTATTTTATAATATTTCATACTATCATGTGTTTATTGTATAACATTCTAAATCATTTATGTGCTTCTCCTGGTTGTAAGATTTAATCCCCAATTTGAAAGATACGATGTTATTTGATAAACTCATATTATATATATTATAAAAAATTTAGTTAATTTTGTTAATAAAATGTACAATTAAACTGGTTCTTTAAGGTGATAAAGTGTAATTGACTCAATACCAATGTTTTAAAAATCGATTGAACCGGATAACCGGAGAGGAGAGCGGTTCAAGGTTTGATCGGTTGAATTGGTGGTTGAACCGGTATACTGTATACTATATATATATATAACTAATCACAAAAATCATAAACCGCTTTGTAGTATCGTCACCTATTTTGTGAAAAAGAAGGATTAGAATTGTGGAAACCCCCAACCCAACTCCTAAAAGAGCTAAATCCTAAGTTTTTTTTTAAAAAAGAACAATTTTCTTCTTTCTTTTTTAATAAAAATTCAATTTAAAAGTTGATGACCGGTCCAACCAGTTTTTTATTCCCGGTTTTTTACTGGTTTAACCGGTTCAACCGGTTTTTTTATAATTTTTGCGGTTTAACAGTTCGGGCGGTTCTTTGGTTGAATCAGAACCGGTAGAGCTTCCGGTTCACGGTCCAACCGGTTGAACCGGTCCGGTTGGACCGGTTTTTAAAACAATGCTCAATACATACCCAAAAAAGTGCAATTGGACTGATAAAAGCCTCTCCTTAGTAATCTTCATAAGCCATCCACTTGCAACAAGCATCAATTTCTTCCATTTATGTCATTACCAAAACTTAATTGGTTATCAAGCCAACAAAATGTTCATGTTTCTTTTACTCCGTTCCAAGAAAAATTTACTTTTTCTATCAATAATCACCTTAAAATTTTGATGTTTTTAAAAATAAAAATCAATCTATACCAACAATCTCGATCTTAATTAAAATTGAAGAAATATCAATAAGCACATCCACACCAACTCAACGCAAAGAACTACAATTTGATTATATGTGCACAATGTTTTAAGGATCGGATCAGAGATCAAACTGTTAAGATCTCTAAGTCATGGTTTGATTGATTTAACCAATCGAATTAGATGACATAATAATTATAATTATATAAATAATTATTTATGTACATATACATAGATATAATAACATGAATTATAAAAAAATGATTACATATAATAATATTTATTATTGTATTCAATTAAAATAACCCTATTTTGAGAGTAACAGAGATTTTAAGAAAAAAAATATGGTTTAATCCTTATTTTAAAAAATAAACTATTATTGTTTCTTTTAAAAATATTTATAACTATAAAAATAATAATTTTTTTTGAAAAATCGGTTAAACAAACTACATTTGATCATTTTTCATCGTGTAGATATAAAAAAATTATGTAAAATCCACATAAAATATGTTTAAATATAACGAATGAGTCAAAAGTTATAACTTCTAAAAGATAAATGTGAAAAAAATATTTAAAAAATAATTAAAAAATCTGAAAAAGTACATAAAAAACTCAAAAAAATGTTAAAATTAAAAAAATTTAAAGAACTGACCGGTTTTCATAAACCAGCTCTAATTCAAACGGTTTATCCGATTCAATTTGAATTTATCTGGTTTTCACGATTTAATGGCCTAGTCGATTCTTTGAATAAAATCGAACTATAGGCACATCTCATTCTTTGTCCAACTAGTCCAACCAACACGTCTGGTCTTATTTTTAAAAACAATGTATGCGCGCCTCCTGTTATGTCCAAGTCTCACATGTTCTATTTCCTATTCTTCAATGGCATGCTTGAAAATATAGAAGCTCATCCACTCTCCTCTTTTTCATGGAGTTCTTTAATCTAATTTCTACAGTTAATCAATTCACCATCTTTTTTTGATCTTCAACATACTTCAAATCCTTAGATCTGCATAACCATCTAGCTCTGATTTCCTAATATCACAATCATTAGCTTTGATATCACTACTTGAAAAAGGTTCTCAAACAAAAATTAAAAAACAATTTTTTTTTCTCTAGTAATTAATGTGGCGTGAGTCACCCCCACTTATCTTTCTCTGGCCTAAGCTACAAACTCTTAATAAGCACCATTGTTCATATTTTACATAATTGTAAGAATTGGTTGTCAAGTTATAGTAAAGTCTTCGTGTTGCTTCTCTGATTGTCTCATTCAAGCAACTTCTATTAATTTCTTTTTTTCCTCTTCGCCTTCAAGTTATCATCTTTTACTTTTCATCTTCACTATTTAAATTTAAATTTTCTTTATTTATAAAATGGGAAGCAATTAGGTTACATCACTATTCTCAACAAAGAACAAATTGGGCACTTGAGAACGTAGCATGCCACCATGTCAAATGGCTGTAGGAAAGTTCAGTTGTATAGAAATAGAAATATACATATATATAGATGGGTTACAACTTACAAAGACAAGACCTACGAAGTCATATTATTTAAGAAATTGCTGGTTAAAAATGACATATTGAAATCATATAAATCATAATTCCCCCTTATACTTGGACGTGGTGAGAAGACAAATTAAGTTCACAAAAGATCGCTCATTTTCATAGATTTCTTTTGCTATATGAGATGAAGAAAAGATACAAACTATATGCAAAACAATTACATATCTGTAAACTGAAACGCATAAAAACCATAGAACGGGTCAAAGGAATAATAATCATCTTTGAAGATTCCCTTCATATTGTTGAAGATAAAGAAGCAGAACATAGTGCTGGCCATGATTTTATTAAAACATGTGTTCGGTACTTTTTGCTCGCTAAACATCTAGCATTCTACACTTGTTCTTCGCTTTGGCCTAATTGCATGTCAAACTTTAAAGTGGGACAATGTTGAGAGAAATAATAACCAGATTGATAGAGTTTTGATGTGTGTTGGATCACACGTGAACCATGTGGCTATATAAAAATATAAAATGCCCTAGCATACAATGGCATCTAAAAGTTCAGAACCGTGACAAAATTGGTTTGATTTGCATCCAAGTGTAGTCCATTTATGTGCCATACAATGTGGTCGACACGTAAATATGATAGCAATATGAGATAGTACTGGTAGTGATGACCTATACAAGGTGGGAAATGAAGCTGCAGGAAGCTACTAATCACGGTTTTTACGCATTATCTCTGAAAAGTTGATAGCAATTGCACGCACTCCAAATTTCAAGTTATATAAGATGATATATGCGTTTCTCAATTATGTTGCTGCTTTGTGATTAAGATTGATTGAACCCAACTGAGCGCTTGTGCCTAACACAACGAGGTGGATACACAAGGAATAACAGTTTTGAGAATAAGAGCACTCATTCCCGCCTCTATTTTATAGAAAATACTCCACAATTTTATAGAAACAAATAATAATTTAATTTTGGTGCTTGATTTTATAGAAACAAGTAATTTTTTAAGGAGGAATGAGAATGATAATCTTGAAAACTAAAAAGTAAACAATAGCACAGAATGGTTTTCATTTCCATTTTCATTGTCATTTCAATCTCACAAAAAATATTTTTAAAATAAGGATTTTTCTTACCTTTAATTCCACAAAAATTATTTTCATGTATCAATCATGCTTTAAGAAGAAAAAAATCTATATTGCTTCCCTTCATACCACAATTAAAGATGAAATCCACGTGAATGTGTTGTTTATCTTTGATTGTTGCTTACCACATGCGATCCACTATTTAATTGGAAGAAAAGCGACTACCTTTTCTTTTCGTTGTTTGGGCCAACAACAACAACCAAAAGCCACTAGATCAACCAAGGGTATATTAATTTGTAAGCTACCGACATGTCTTTGAAAAGCTGCCGAGAGCCACAAAAGAGCTTGTGGGACGTGGAAAGAATAGTCTATCATGTTTATGCAGCATAATGTCTGGTGCCTTTCGCCAGTCATAGTCAGGACTAGCATTTATTTAATGTAATGGGATTTGCTTCAAGCCACAAATTGGTGTTGGAAATTAGAGGAATGCTTATTTTATCTGCTTCACATTCGTATGGTAGCTTAGAGCCCATTAGTATGAGGACATACTAGAATCTACGGAATAATATCGAAATGAGACGTGAATACTAACGGAAAGCAAATATTAAGAGCCTTCAACTGGTATTGACGAGTGCCGCATGAATATATACATAAAAGAAAAATGCTAAGGATATTCTTATAACTGTATAAGGATGCAGACAGCAGAGCACAAACTCAATTATGAACAAAATAAAATACTTGAGCAGCAATATAAGATTTAGAGGTCCATCACAGCCCACCATCGTCTTGGATCTATTAACTGAAATTCCAGAGGTCTGAGTCAAATTCTTTGATGGGCCATGTCAACGTCCTAACCAGGGCCTACTGTCATGACCCTGATGCCAAACCACAAACTGCTAGCCTGCCACGCTATGCACTTGCACAGTGCAAGTCGAACGATACAATGGACCAGCCTCTCCCTCTGCTAGTGGCCCTCACAAAAGTTAGTGCAAATCCAACATGGTGTATCATATTCACAAAACGGGTTCCAGGTTCTCTCAGCCTGATATCGCCATAGCTCCAACACAGGCATATCTTAAGGCTCGTGCTACAAGTAATCCAAATTTTGTCAGCCTTAGTACTCTCCCAGAAGCAGCCATCAAATACCTTCGAGGAAACAACCATTTTCTAGCTAATATCATGGGCCATAGTCGTAGGATATTGACCAAATCAAAGTCCAGAATACAAACTACAAGACATTCGCACTTTAACAAACATTCTACGGCACTAAACAGTTTTGATTCAACATTGTCAAACCAGAATAGAAGGTGGAGTGGTTAAAAAGAGTGGAATCATACATGTCACACCATTAGCTCCAAGGCACCATGTTTTACAGAAGTAGCAAAGTGCATGTATATTGGTGTATGCATTCCTTCATGACTCGCACAGCACCAGGTAAAAAGGCCCCATCTAACAAGGAACCAAATAATCATCACAAAGAAGCCAAGTCCAGAATATAGGAGGAATATTACACTATTTGGAAAGAGATTGAATACGGGCCAACACTTAGACCACTACTCAGTCCCTAAGTTTAGAGAACCATCTTTCATCAACTTTAAGCTCAAGCTGTTGAATCTCCCTCGTGAGTAATGCCTAGATGCTTTTCTCCAATCTGTTCCAGTTTTCATCATAGCCACAAATTCATCATAGCTGATACGTCCATCCTGTAATTGTTCAAGAATTTTAAAGGTTACGATTCCAATATCAAGACTGTATAAAGAAAAAACTATTGAATATGCACCTTGTCTGTGTCTACTTCCTGGAAAATATCATTTGCTACATCTGTACAATCGTCTGCTCCATCTTCCATCAAGGCATTCCGAAGTTCATCTGGTTCAATATAACCATTCCCATCCTTGTCAAAATAGGAGAAGGCCTTGTGAAGATGCTCATCATTGGCCATCCTTTTTAAATGAAGGGAAAAAGCAACAAATTCTCCGTAATCAAGTGTTCCCTTCCCATTAGTATCCACCTGTTGTGAACAAACAATTGTTTAAAGATAAAACAAGACCAAGTTAGAGCTGGAATGATAAACTTTTAGAACCCGTCAAACATTAAAATTGCACAAAAACAGGGCATAGGAAGAGAAAAATCAACAGTGTGAAAATGTTGAACAATGGTAAACCATGTAGGGAAAGCAAACACAGAAGCTCATTATTCTCATTCATATTGTCTACAATGCAGTTGTGTGTCCTTAACATGCCCAAAGCATATCTAGCTTGTTAAGGGGATGTTACACCCACAAGGACAACAGCTCTTTGATAGCATGAATGTAGCAATCAATAAAAACAAACAAACAAAATCATGAGAATACATAAAGGAAAATGGAGAGGAGGGAGAGAGGGCTTGCAGATACAAATTATCATTTATCAATCCAAATAAGTTCCTAGAATCATCACCAAAACAGAAAAAAAAATTGCAAGGCATTACAGCCCGTTAGTTTATGTACATAGAGATCTCTCAACAACACAAAATTGTGCAACAGTGCAAAGGATAACAAACCAAATCCAGAAAAAGAACAATAGAAAGGGCCCTGGTTTTTGGATGATACGCCTGAACAATGCATGCCCAATCAAAATAATAAATAGAAAATATCAGATATCCCATGCATTTCGATGCTCATTCGGATGTTGGTATGCAATGAAATGAATTTTATTAAATCAATATGTGCACTATGAGATGTTGCAAGTGGCAACTTTAACATAGTCGACGCGATGGAGATTAGAATAAAAACAGAAAGTTGACCATACTCACAGATTCAATAAGCATCTGAACTTCAGACTCGGCAAGTTGGGATCCAAAATTTCGAAATCCAGCTTTTAATTCTTCAATGGAAACAATACCATCATTATCACTATCCATCTTCTTGAACATATCTTTGATGTCTTCAACTTCTTCGGTGGATAAGAAATCAGCAATGACCTGTTTTCAAATGTCTAATCTTAGCTCCAATATATAATAAAACCACAGGCTAAGATATCAGCAGATGCAGTGAACCAACCCTAAGGGCTTTTCTTTTGAATCTGTTCATCATTGAAAACTGCTTAAGCCTTGACTTGACAACATCTCCAAGAGGAATATTAGGAGCCTTCTTAGCATTTTGGAGCCAAGGATGCTCTGCAAGACGAGAAAAGAAAAAACACAATGAAAATCATGCATTCATTCTGATAATTCATTAACATAATCACCACTAGTATTTTCTAATTAAAATCACTAACAAAGAAATACTTATTCTAAAAATATGTGTGAATAATTATATCTCCTTTTCCCCTTTGAATCTTTTTGTGCAAGAAATCCAAGTTACAAAGGAAAGAGATTTTAGAGATTTAAATTATAAAATACATAGAAAAACCTAATAAATCAAGCCCAAGTAATGGAGCTTCATATTTTGATGATTAAAACCCACAAATGAGTCTACCCAAGTGCTTGCACCTCCAATGAGTCTCTTCACTGCTATTTTCATTATTTTGAATTTGCTTCACTTGTGCTATAAATTTCAATTTATGTTGACAGATGGACATAAATGGAAACTGTACCTAATAAGGGGAAGGAGGAAAGGAAGCAGCTACCAAAAACCAAGCATTTAAAGACATAGAAGTGAGCACCTTCTAACTTGAAAATAGTATGCAAAACAGATAAGAGAAAGGTATCCTAATGCTAAATTTCAGTGTTGCTCAAAGTAAGATGTAATTAGCATGGAAGGAGATAAAACATACCAAGCACCTGCTTGGCAGTTAGTCGAAGTTTAGGATCTGGTTCTAACATTTGCCCAACAAGACTTTTAGCACTTTCTGAAATACTGGGCCAAGGTTCCCGTTTGAAATCTATAAGCCCTCGAAGAATGGCCTGTGCAACTCCTTGTTCAGATTCTGCATTACAAATAACATCAAGGTAAGATATAAAAAGTTTTTGTGTGAGCTGATGGAATAATAAAGGACCCAAGTACAATGGAACAAAACATGTGATACGCATATGAACCAAAAGAAAACACAAAAAACTTGTCAAATCAAAACCTACCCTACTAGTATTCATCTATGTCAGCCTCACTCAAACCAAAAATGAAAAAGAACAAAAAATATAAGCATGCAAGCATTGATACAGAAAACAGGGGGCAAGTATGAATGCCCATACATGCTCATGCACGCGTAAAGGGCGGCAATGGGCATGCAGAAAGAGCACCATCAGAATCTTAGAAATTAGGAATGTACTTACCAGCCCAAAATGGGGGAACCCCACACAATAAGATATAGAGAATTACTCCCGCACTCCATATATCTATTTCTGGCCCATAATTCCGCTTGAGCACCTCTGGAGCCATATAATATGGACTGCCAACAATTTCTGAGAACCTCTCACCTGGAAATTCAAGTGTTAACCATAAGAAAATATTATAGAAAACATGCCAGATACAATCAGCAATTACAAAAGATTGAAAGTAGGAAATGTAATACAATGTGCTATTAAATGGAAAAGCATCAAAGAGGGGGAAGAGGGTTATATGCTCAACCTAAAGATTAATGTCTAGCTCCAGAGTAAGCAGACAAGCTGTGTTTTAACAGAAAATAATCCAACATCAAGTAACTGGACCACAACCTGAGCCAGTACTTTGTTCACAATTATGAAGCAGCATCCAAAAACTCCTCACCACATTTGTGGTTAAAGCAATAAACAGTTAAATACAGAATATGAAACAAGGATGCCATTTGGTTCCGTACTAAGTGCTATTATGATTCATAACCATAAAGACAGAATAAAAGCCCGATCTGTAGTTTGTACACGGCCATGCAATCGCCCACAGGAAAATTAGTAGATACCACATTACTGCTAATGTTATTATTGCTGATCTAAATATGTGTGGTAACTCAAAGCATTGTTTCACTAACAACCACACTAACAAATGCTATGTTTGGTAGAAGGGTTTGGAGGGAAGGGAAAAGAAAAGATTAATGTATTTGGACAAACTCCTAGTCCAGGCACATCAATCTACTTCCTTTTCTTTCCCTCCAAATCTTTCAAAACAAACATAGCCTACCACAGTAACACTGCAACTGCCAAGCTTTGGGTTTGCTGTTCTTTCATTATCAGCACACACCCAGATCTAGGTTGGACTCCAAATTTGAAATTTTGTTGTACACACGAGTAAGTTAGTATTCTATTAACACAAACGATGCTTGGACATTGAGATTTAAAGACACTGGGGAGATTTGATTCTTGTCGGCTGATCAGGAATGGATCCTGGAGGCCTGCCCAGGGTCTAGGCCAGACTTCTGATATAAGTAGTGAATAACTGACTTTGAGTTAAGAGTCTTGCCATTGAGTCAGTTATGTGCTAAAATTCGAAGAATTCATAAGAGTTTAGTGTAATCTCAAATGCCCTGCACATCAAAATGATGCGAGACAAATTTTCCTTAATCACCTCATAAGTGCATTTTTTTCCCTTCCCTAACCATCCCTGATTCCCTTCTACATTAAACATTATCAATTGTTCTTATATTAGTGGAGGATGGCATCATTTACACTTCTATTGATTCTTTTGGCTTTGTTTGGATTAGGAGAGAAATAGAGTGGAAAGAAATAGAGTAGAAAGAAATAGGGAGAAGAGAAATAGAGTTGAAAATGAGTAGATTTTTAAGTTGTTTGGATTAAGAGAATTAGGAGAGAAATAGGAAAGAAAGAAAATTAAATTTTGTTGTAAATATATATTTGCTTCTATTTATTTATTTATAAAATAACAAAAAGAAGGGTATATTTGTTAAATTTCCACCTCTACCCATTTCTTCTCTATTTCTTCTCACTTTAGGGCTTTGTTTGGATTAGGAGGGAAATAGAGTGGAAAGAAATAGAGTAGAAAGAAATAGGGAGAAGAGAAATAGAGTAGATTTTTAACTTGTTTGGATTAAGAGAATTAGAAGAGAAATAGGAAAGAAAGAATTAAATTTTATTGTAAATACATATTTGCCACTATTTATTTATTTATAAAACAACAAAAAGAATGGTATATTAGTCAAATTTTCACCTCTACCTATTTCTTCTTTATTTCTTCTCACTTTAGGAGAGAAATAAAAAAGTTGTAGGACCCATTATTTTTTTTCTTTCTTCTCTATTTCTCCTCTAACCAAACAAGAGAGCTTCTTCATTTCTCTTCTATTTTTCTCTTCCCTATTCTCTCTTTCCCATTTCCCTCAAAACAAACAAAGGCTAGGAGAGAAATGAAAAAGTTGTGGGACCCACCATTTCTTTTTCTTTCTTTTCTATTTCTCCTCTAACCAAACAAAAGAGCTTCCCCATTTCTCTTCTATTTCTCTCTTCTCCATTTCTCTCAAAACAAACAAATGCTTAAATTCTTACATAACAGGAATTCAAATTTGACAGGAACCATGCAAGAGATTTTGGCAATATCTCATTCTCAAAGGTGTGCCCCTTCCATTACTGATTTTCACATAAATAACTTTACCGTCACATTTTCTGCTACTTTTACTTCAAATAATATGAATATGTAGAGGACTCAACATTCTTTCTGCTGTGAATAGCACAATTGGAGCAAGATTGAAAGAAAAGGCTTCAACATGGTACATTTGCAACATTTCAAATCATTTAAGAAAAATTTATTCAATATTTGTATTGGGTCACTACACGTGTAAGTACTAACAGTAGCTTTCTCAAAGAATAAATCACATCAATTTTTAAATGCTACAACAGGAGAAGTTGGATGCAATATGATTTTAAAGACTTAGTAAAAACATAAAGTTAGCACCTAGCGCTAGCAATAATAAGACCTGAACAGAGTATAAAACAATGTGATTCCTCTGATCTTACTGAATTCAGCAGCCAATTTTAAAAGTTCAATGAGGAGGCACATTATTCTAACTTCTAAGCACACAGCATATGGCATATGAAGAGTAAGTTGTCTGTTCTGTTTCAATATTCTACTTTAGAAGAATACTATCCACTTAATTTTCCTTTTATGCACTAGATGCAAAATGCACAGAGATTAGTTGTTAGGCCTACTTTGAAGAAGGGAAAGAGGGAGGGGGGGGGGGGAGCACGTGCAAAATAATCACAGCTCATTAAAGATCAAGTGGAATGATTAAAAATAAAACATAAAGCTAGCAATAAGAAATCATCCTTTCCCAGAAAATTAATCATTTCTTATTTGGGTTAATTCAAAATGAATACACGCCATGTACTCAAATTTTCCCAAAAAAATAAGCATTTCTCATTCGGATTGATTCAAAATTCAAAACAAATATATGCAATGTACTCAAAATTTAGCCACTAATTAGAAACTAATAATCCAACCCCACATCCAAACCGATCGCGAAATTCATCTTTCCTACCTTCCTACACCTAAGATTCAAGCTTCCAGAAGGCACAACAACAACAACAACATTCCCGAAACAAGCAAACCATACCTGGCTTGAAGAATATCGAGAGCCCAAAATCAATAGCCTTCAAAGGCGAATTCTCTTTCTTATTAGCAAACAAGAAATTCTCAGGTTTCAAGTCCCTATGAATGACCCCATGCTTGTGGCAAAGCTGCACAACCTCCACAATGGTCCTCGTGACGGCGGCAGCTGCGCGCTCCGTATAGTGGCCGCGCGCCACAATCCGATCGAAAAGCTCCCCTCCCTCGCACAGCTCCATCACCAGATGAACCGCATTGTCGTCCTCGCACGCCTCCTTCAAGCTCACGATGCTTGGGCTCCTCGGAAGGTGCTTCATGATCGCCACCTCACGCCGCACGTCGTCGACGTCGACGGCGGTCCTCAGCTTCCGCTTCGAGATGCTCTTGCAGGCCAGAAGCTCCCTCGAGTCGCGGTCGATGCAGAGGTACGTCACGCCGAACTCGCCGCGCCCGAGCTCGCGATCCACCAGGTACTTCTCCTCGATGTTCTCCTTCGGAACTCCGGCGAGGACCGTCACCGGAGGCTTCTTGCCGGCGGCGGAATCTCGCTTGGCGTGGTCGTGGTTGGAGAAGTTGGACTTCACGTCCTCCCTGGCGACGGCGGCCGGAGATCTGCAGCAATTGCCCATTCCGGCGGCGAGAGGTCGATCGATGCGGCGGTTGTTGCAGAAGCTTCGCTGCGAAGTTGGAGGAGCTAGGGTTTCACATGATAATGCGGAAACCCTAACCCTAGGTGGGAGAAGAAGAATTCAATTTTGAAACGCTGTGAAATGGAAGCTAGAGAGAGAGTGAGTGAGAGTGTGTGTTTCAGAGAGGAGAGAGAAGTGTGAGAGTGAAATCAGTGAGGGTGTGTGTACGGTAACGGCTGGGATGCTTTTGTAGTAGTGAAAAACTGAAAAGTGAGGAAGCTCTTCTTTTTTGGTATATTGTATTTAAATTGTAAATATTATTTATTTTAAAGAGTGAAATCACAATTTCGACCTTAAATTGTAAGTTGAGAGATAGCAAAAATAGTAATGCGGCTTGTTCTTTTACTCTAAATTTAGTTAAATTTCTACCTTTCAAAACATAATTTTTTATAATTTTTAAATAATATCAAATAATTTCTATTTGATTCTTACATATTTGAGGATTAATTCTTATTCCATCCTCTAGTTTGATCATGGTGACAAAACATTTGTAAGTCTCACTTTAAATAATCTCTTTATAAATAACAATAATCAATTAATAAGAATTATTTTGTATTATTTAAAAATTATATGAACCTTTTAAAATGATCTTAAAACAAAGGGAATAAATTAAATTTGAGGTAAAATTGTAAAAATAAAATAAGTAATTGAACTTAATTTAAATTCAGGAATAAAGTATAAGTGAGAGGCATGGATTAAGTTGTCATTTTACTCTTGTTTATTTTAAATTTTTTAAAATGTTGTTGTTTGCTTTGTTTGGGTCTCTCTATGTGAGAGAGTTTTGTCGGGTAATGGGATTGCACGGTCGGAACGGGACGGAGATGGTGGGAACAGGAAGACCGGGAGGGAAAGTTTGTTGGGTTTATTCCTTGGTTTTTGCTGTTCCTTTGCTATGCTAGTAGATTGTTATTTGTTATTGTTTTCTCTTTTCGAGGTCTTTTAAGTAAGGTTTTCTAGGTTGAATAAATTTAATAAACTTCTAGGAATCTATAATTTTTATATGGGTCTTATTAACTAAGATGCTGTATAAAAATTATTTAATACATTTTAATAAATATTTTTAATTACTAAATAAATAATATTAAATATTTTTAAAAATTAAGATATTAAATATTTTAATTTTACATTTAATATTTTTAATTTTAATTTTTTAATCAATAATCTCATGATACTAATTAGAAAATGTCTTTTTATATAAATTTTTAATTTGACAAAATTTAATAAGCCAGCTTACTAATTATTTGAATACATCTGAACTATTTAAACAATTTTTTTACATTCAATTTAATAAAATTATAAAAATTTAATTTTACATAAATTTTAAAAAAAGATTAAATTGAAGATAATAAGATGAACAAATTCAATTACTATCTCAATTAATATCGATGGAATTGAGTTTTTACAATTATTTTTCTTCTGCTTTATAATTTCCTTTTGGTTCTTAAGACTGAAATTTTCTCTCATAATTTTGAGGATGAAGAGTTATTTTCTGTTAACTTTTTTCACAGTTTTGCAAAGTGATCTTAACGTAATTCAATCTTAGAAACAAGCAATCTCTAAAGAGATGTGATCGTCTCTTCTCTTATTTTAAATATAATTGATCTATTTAATCTTTAATCTTGGTTGACATCAACGCCTATACCATTTGATTACTTATTACAATGAAATGTCTGTTTTTGTTTAGAAAATACCAATTTTTCCTTATATAAAATACGAATATTTTTAATCATTACAGATTTAATTTTTAATTTTTTATTAATAAAATATTATTGTATTATTTTTTTGGTACATTAATATTACATTTTTAGTACAACTCTTTTTAAATTTTATCAAACCCACCTTAACTTTCAAAAGGATAGCCACACCTACCAAACACTTCATATGAATATCAATACCAAACTAAAATTAATTATTTTACTGTATATGTATATTTGATATATTTAATTTAATAAGTTGAAAGAAACGTTTTGTTGCATTTAATAAAAAATTTCCTCCATATCAACAGCAGGTGTATTTATTGACTATCTTGAGAATATGAGTTGTATGTCTCAGTATATGAACAACATTCTGCTTTTCTAAAATTTAAGTATTTTTTAAATTTACACGTGCATAAGTCCCTATGAATATTGTAAATATGAGTGCGTATTTAATAGAAAAAAAAATAGTAAAACTACAAGTGTAGATGAATATTGTAAAGCTCAACTTCAACTGCTCAAGTGACAATATGCATCAGATATTAAAAAAATCTTTACATGGCCAATGATTTTATACTATTAATGGAATGCAGTTTTTTTAAAGTTTGTATTTGATTTCTAACATTCTTTATAACAATTAAGAGAAATAAAATATTCACATTTTGATATTTGGTTTTGGTGATTTCACATTTGGAGTTTAATATATATTATACTTAACACATAAATCCAATTGTGAAAAAGAATAGTTTAAGGGCATCATCGAGATTACATAAAGTGATGGTGCATAACGCAAAAATGAGGAACAAAAAGAGAAAAGAGTGCGAGAAATAAGAAGAGAAGATGCCATGTCTCTTTAATTTACAATCATATGAAATCAAAGGGACCTTCTTGTCTGTCATCTTTTTGTGTTTGTTTCTGTCAAAAGACTGAGTGGGTCTTACGGGGGGCACTCTACCAACCCGCTTTTCTACTTCAATTTCTGATGTTGCTTGCATTCTTTAGAGTGCTTGTTTTAGAAGCAGCTCATAATTGTCACAAAGCCTTAGATCACACACTGAAGAAAGGGGATAAAATTATGAGTCAGCCAAAACTTTTTGAAAGCGAGGCTTATTATATTAATGGGTCCATTATTAATTGGGGAACAAGAGTTATTATGCTTCATTTTGTATTGATTTTCATCTCATTGGAAGCAGAGAACAAAGACAAATCTCA
The DNA here is from genome assembly GCA_023212625.1 of Styphnolobium japonicum. Classification (NCBI taxonomy): domain Eukaryota; kingdom Viridiplantae; phylum Streptophyta; class Magnoliopsida; order Fabales; family Fabaceae; genus Styphnolobium; species Styphnolobium japonicum. Next base: position 12,000,253 of record JALBWW010000007.1, on the reverse strand, counting down.
CCAGACAATTAGAAGAGAGAGAGACACAGAGACAGATGAAGGTCACAGAGACAAATATTATTCAGATTTGATTCTCCATTGAATTTAATAACTCGAAAAACCTTAGTGCCATCTCATCTCATGACATTTGTTAACAGAATAAAAAAAAGTATTTAGAAATTATTGATTAGCATGATTGAAAGCTAGTAGCTGACATTATAGCAGATTAAAACATCTGGAACCCAGATCGGTGAAGGAATTTTTTCCACAAATATTGCGTGGCTTAAACTGGAAGAACATGGAACTATGCTGCCAATGTACGTGGCAGAAACTGTAATTGTCATTTCAGCATATGGGTACTCAGCTGTAGAGATTCAAGCTTGATTTTCGATTTGCAGAACTTTCTATACGAATGATGTTTCTATTAACATACATGAGTAGTATAATCACAAGTAGACAGGCTTTGAATTAGGAAACACATAAAAATGAGTAACAGGGATTAATTGGGTGGTTAGTTATTGCAGAGAAGTCGACTTTTTTGCAACATTTAAAGATCTCTGCCTTTTGTTTTAGCAGTTTATATATTCTGTAAAGGGAAGCAATAAGAATACTAAAACTTCCAGAATCAAACACAGGACACCATTGTAATTCTTCTAAAATCAGCGATGAATTTTGTAGGGAAACAAGAAAGAAGCAAACTGATTGAACAGGAACGGAGCTATAAAGGAAAATTGGCCTTTGGAATAGTTGGTCCTTGACATATTTAACATAATATAATTGATCTGGACCATTTTTTCATTTAGTCAGGTTGTGTGTTGACTTTACATATAGGCTGCTATTGAACTCATTTCATTTTGCAGTTTTTTATTCAAAATTTTCCGATCACAGTTTTCTTTGTGAAATTATCCTAGTTTTCTTTGCTGTTGAGTGTAGCATTCTTTGTGATTTCTCACATTTATTTTTTGTGAGGTTGATCAGTGTGCTGATCATCTTGCTAAATTTGGACCAATGCATGACTCTTCATTTAATTTGCTAATGGGCTAAGTCTCTTGCAGATACGAATTTTCTTCTCCTAGCTGATAGATATAGTGTTTGTTTGTTGAGAGGCTAGACTCTCCCATGGCCATCTTGTTCAGTTGTACACCAAAAGCCAAATCGTTGGTTCATGGTCATTATAGGAGGATTTCATTATGAGAATAATGAAGCATACAAGATCTAGACCCATTTTCCCCCTTTTAATCCAACATATCCAAGAAATTCTGCCCAACCCATCAATATGAATGGACACATGTGAAACCCACAAACATATCCAGAATCACTTTGATATCACAAGGGATTGTGACTGATCAATTTTTCCATATTCTTAAATTGTTTGGTGCTAGTCCAAGAATTATATATTTTTATTAATATTTTTAATGTTTTAACCCGTCTCTTCACTCATTTTGAGGGTAAAGTACGGAAAAAAACACTTCACACCCTACATTATGCTCAGAAATGAAGACAAGAAAAATCATGCTCTTGACCACTGATTAGTCAAAGAGATTATCATGCTATATCAAGAAACGTAAGTAAAAGTTGAGAAAATATTTTTTAAATAAATATCTACTGTTGTTTCTTCTTTCTTTTATTTTTTTCTTCCACCATTTTTATGCCACCATCAATTGCATCATTAAACCATAAGTGGTTAAGTGGTAAGCAACATACTACTCTAGAAGAAGGTCAAATGTTCAAATCCTAAAAGACATTATTGTGTATAAGGCTAATAACATTAATTGCTAGATAACTTGAAAGGAATTAAATATACACAAAAAACCAAAAAATTTGCATCATCATGTTTAGTAAGAAAACTAAATCCAAAAATAGGATAAAAATATTTTCCAAAACTAAAGTTCACACCTACAAGAAATGTATTAGTCAAGCCTTCTGTTTAACTCATTTGTTTGCAAATGATAGAGAAAAAGAGATAGATATAGCGGGAAAAAAGTGCATTGTCTCCTTCCGGCACACTCATATTTGAAAAGATTGTTTTGTTGGTGAAAAAGCAACCAGAATAATTGAAAAAAGAGAGAACATAATAATATTGGTTGAAATGGTGGAAAGAGGACCATCACAGAAGTTTTCTTCATGTTTAACACATTTTTGGCTCAGAAAAGAAACTTCATCAGTCATAGTTTCCACATACAATAAATCATGTTAAAGTAAACAGTGTCTTTGTTTCAATTCCTAAATGTATAGGTTTGCTTTAAACTAAGAAGTTTTCTTCATGTTTAACACATTTTTGGCCCAGAAAAGAAACTTCGTCGGTCATAGTTTCCACATACTATAAACCATGTTAAAGTAAACAGTGTCTTTGTTTCAATTCCTAAATGTATAAGTTTGCCTTAAACCAATATACCAATATTTTAACTAGCACAAATAAAATTAAAACTCTTAATATATTAATTGGTCTTTTTTTTGTATCAATGATGTTCTTGGATAAAAACAAATCCAAAATTGGTATACTCATTCCTCAGATTATTAATAGATTTCACGTTATAGACATTATGTCATGTATTGATCTACATATTAAGTTTTGATTTTATTTTAAATAAACAAAATTAGACTTATGCAGAAATGGAATGGGGAAAAAGATACTATTCTTTGGTAAGAAGTTATTTACTACCATTATTATAAAATGTAGCTTTCTGTATCTTTCCTTCCTAGGCTGTAATTTCATTTCCAAGAATTTTCGTCTATAATGATATCATCTATAAACAAAAGGTGAAGTCCGTTTTCGGCATACGAGTAGCTAGGAGTCAAGCTTAGATAGTCATTGCAATATTAAGGGGTGTTCATGGGTTGGGTTGGTTCGAATTTTTAGGGAAAAAAGTCCAAATCGATCAGCCTTGATTGGGTTGATTTGACTTGATTTTTGAAAAAAAAAATCGAGCAACCTGAACCAAATCAACCCGATTAAAGTTGTGTTGGTTTGGTTCAGGTCATCAGATTATCCAATCAATTTTTTTTCTCATAGCATAATAATAAATTTACTATTACTAAATACTTCAAACTTAATTAGACAATTACATAAGAATTTTAAGCATACAAGTCTTCCAGTATAATACAAGTATTAAGAGAAAAGTAAAACCCAATTTAGGAAGAAATATTTTAACGTCTCAAAATCATTATAAACTTCATTTGTAATTTAAATGTATGACATTAAATATATCTTGCTTCACAAAGAAGGTTTTATATATATATATATTACATCAGAGAGAAAACTTTAAGTTGTAAAGTTTTATAACACAGATGAGTAAGTTAATAATTGAAACATTACTATCCTATTATGTAACTAAAACAAAATAAAGATAATTGAATGATTGTGGCTTAAAAATAGAAATTAAAAATATATCATTATATCTTATGTTTTTAAATGAATTAAAAGTCAAATGACAATAAGATAATGTCTAAAATTCTATTACTCTTCAGGCGTCAGGTTAAATGTTCGTTTTTAGGAGTTGTCATTTGAGAGGGCTCATATCCATCTCACTCTCAAGTTTAAATGAGATTAGTCTCGTATCTAATGAATATCGAGATACCAAACTAAGAATATATATAATTTGTGAATATTTTTAAACAGGTGAATCAATTTTTTATACAAGAATTGGTGAATATTTTTTATTTTGTTGATATAAATTACAATAATTAGTCAAAAGTATAGTAATTTTTTCTGAATTTAATTTTAATTCTTTGTTAGTGTAAAAAAAATTTACATTGTCATCTAATTATATACTGACGCATAATTAAAAATGTTAGAATTTTGAGATAGTTTAGCATGAAAATCGGTCAAGAACCGGTGAACCAGTCAATCCAGACCGATCCAATTAGGTTCAACCAGTCAATTTTTTTTAATTCTTGCTAATTCAAATGATGTCATTTTGATTTAAAAACTGAATGTAAGTCAATTTAAAAAGAATTTTATATGAAATATTTAAATTTAAATTGTATAAAAGCTTGAAAACTGAGTGTATACTTAATTGTATATCTCTTTGAATTGAAATTATAATTTTTTTAAACAAAAATAGGCTATAATATTGTTATTGAATGCTTTAGACTCTCAAAAAATAAGTTGTAAACTATTTTTTTATCATTTGTGTTGTTTTTTATAGTTTAATTAGTATATAATATATATTTATATATGTATAAATATATTTAAATTATTTAATTATACTTCGGTTGAACCATTGAACCTTGAATCAGTTCCCTGACCAGTTTGATTTTTAGAACCATGATTGTAATAGTGAAACTCTTTTAATAATTTGGCAATACATGATTGGATGACAGTGTAAAAAAACTTTACACTAACAGTTCATCAAAATTAAACACTTTTTTCCATAATAATAATTTTTATATTTTGTATGCATACCGGAAAGAATTGGATTTTGCATGGTGAAAATATCCCTTGGATGAGACTTTGTTGGAAATTGCTAGCCTTTGATTCAAGAACTCAAACGTTTAGGTCTAGAAAGTAGGGGTATTCATAACCACACTAAATAGATCAAAATTGAAAAAATTAAACCGAAAAATCAAAAATCAAACAAAACTGTTTAATTTTGGTTTTGTTTGGTTTACTTTTTATAAAAAAACGAATGGTTTGGTTTGATTTTCGATTTCTATTTATAAAACCAAACCAAATCAAACTCATATAATTATTTATATAATTTTTATAATTTACATACTTATAAATAATTATATTTAAATTTCTTGTTGTTTCTATAAATATTTTTAGGTTAATTTATTATTTATAATTATGTAATGATATTTTTATTATGAATTTATACCAATTTTTTTTACATTGATCTATAAAAAAAACAAAGTAAAGTTGTGTATGAATTTTTTTTTTTAAAAATATTTGATCAAAAACCAATTAAATCAAACCAAATCAAATCGATTACAATTGGTTTGATTTGGTTCAATTTAATTCGATTTTTTAATTTAAAAAATAATAATTAATTCTTAATATAAAAAAACTGATTTAGTTGTGATAACTTTTTTTTCCTAAAACCAAACCAATTCAAAACACTCTTATTAGAAAGTGCCAGCGAGCCTCAATGTATCAAGCTATGAGTACAAAAGCATCCCCCAAGTTGCACCCAACTATAAAGTAAGTTTGACTTCTTGCGTTTTGTCCTGCAATTGAAACCATATATCTTTGATAGCTGCTATATATCCAAATTTAGAATATGAACGTTTAGACGAATATGATGGACGAATATGATGGACGCCAAAGATAAGGGAAGCACAGGTGAAGCATCATCATGAAGTAGGATTTTTAGTTTATATTAGACAATACTAGAGAGAGAGAGAGAGAGAGAGAAGGGGGGGATGGATAACAAAAGGACAAATACAGAAACTTCTCTTCTACGTAAGCAATCACGCATACAATTATTGTGAAACAGCCCAATGCTTATTTCATAAAACTGATTTTTAATTTTTGGTGATGTTCATATATACATGTAATATTTCATTACAATGTCATTATAGTAGTTGCCCATCACTGTGGTCAAACAGAGTCGAGATAATCTTTGCATTTTGAAGAGATGTCCATTAGACGAGTGGGAATGCATTCTTTTGTACTGTTTTAGGAATAGCTTGAAATGACACACTGTTTTTATCAACGAAGACATGGCTTTGAATTTGATGAGTGCAAGGGATACCAATCGAGGTGGTAATTGATTAGAATAGCCCCTCCATTTTGATGCGTGTTTATTTAAATCTCAATCATTTCAATTATGTGTTTAAATTATGTGCATACACATATACATAAGCTTAATTAGATTCCAAAAAAAAAAAAAAGGAATCGTATATAGTATTATGTTCTTGATGAAAAACAACTTAAATCTCAATTATTATTGAAGAGAGTTGTGACGATTTATTTTATCTTCATTTTAAATTTTTAATAAAAAAGTTTATAAATATAAGTTTGAGTTAATACTTAAATTGATTCTCCAAAGATACATAAGATATCAATTTGATCTTTTAATTATTTTTGACATTAAAATATTTTTTCAATGTCATTTTTTGATATCAAATTGGTCTTCTAAAATTATTTTTTAACATTAAATTAATTTTTTAAAAAAATTAATTTGATGTCAAAAATAATTAAAATATTAAACTGATGTTCAATATATATTTAAAGGAACCAATTAAATATATACTCATATAAGTTTTAATCAGCTTGGGTAGTATTCGATTTTAGAATCAAGTAATTCCTGAAGAAACTTGTATCACTTAAACTAAAAGATTTGGGCTATAAGATATTTTTGTATATTGGATGCCTATGTCTAAATTTACAATGCTAAACTTGTGAGATCCAATAAATGTAAAATCGTTGCCACAGGATATTTAATATGAAAGCATTTAATGCCAGAGTATCTCGCTGCAAGGATGGCGGCTTTTATTTTAGTAAGTTAGATAGAATATAAGGTGTCTCTTTAATTTTTGAATGTGAGAATAATTTTTGAGTGAGTATTAACTTTACTTTAATCATAAAGTAATTTTAGTAGGATTTAAATGTCTACACTATAAATAAAGTTAAACTTTGTTTACCAATTAAGAGTTATTTGTATTAACTTTTTTTTAGAGTAAAAATACTTTTTTCAAGTAATAAAATTACTTTTTTTAGAAGTTAAACAGTTTAAGTTTTAAAAAAAAACATTTCATATGTTTTTTGTTACACATGAAATGCTTTTTTTAAAAGTTTGAACTCTTTAACTTTTAAAAAAATACTTTTATTACTTTAAAAAAATACTTCTACTTCTAAAAAAACTAATATAAACAAGCCCTAAGTCATGTGATTACTAGTTATGGCAGCTTTTGAAACACTTCTTATCTTATTTCTTGTATGAGCTCATGCTCAACATTTTCTCCCCTAATTTTAATATTTAATTTTTTTTGTCTATTCAATTATTATTTGGTTCTAGCCAGTATTCCTACAATCTTAGATTGTGAAATTAATTATGTTTGGAATATTAAGGTTGTCTCTTCTTATAAATTTTTTCTTACGAACTAGAATCTTTAATATTACAAAAATTCTTCAATTGTTGATCTCAATCTTACTTACTACTTAAACTACTATTTGTGAGTCTATTCAATTATTTTAGGCACTAAAGATCATCAACAAGTGTGTACATATAAGAAATTAAAAGATGAAATGAAGTGTGAAAATGAAATGCCGACTTTAATGAAAGGCTGCACACGAATGTGTGAACGGCTCGTTTGGCGGGCCATTAGAGAGAGGCAAGAGGCCCAAAGGAGGTTGGATAACAATAACTCCAATTCAAACACTCGTAAGCAAATGGACTCGTACCATGGGGACCCCTTATGAAGTTTAATTAAGTGTAAAAGAATTTATTTTTAAAATTTGTATTAAAAATATTTATAAAATAATTAATTTAAAAAATATTTTTTTTTATTTTTTTTAAAATTAAATATAATTATTTTTTAAATGTTAAATTATTGAAAATTATTTAGTATAATTTTAAGACCCCACTTAATAGAATTGATGTTTGAAAATATTTGTGTGTAATTAATGAGACTCAACTATGACGATTGAAACTCGAGATGTAGTTTAGTAAAAGATAGTCAAACATGTTTAATTGGCTTCGGCATGACATTTGAGTCCAATTTCGACGTCATACGGACTTATGGGGACAGCACAATCTCAATCAAACATAGACAAATACTCCATAGCACAAGAACAAGAGCGTGGGTACCTGTACGACAACAAATCCTCAATCATGTTTTCCTAATTAAATGTTAATAATTCAGTAAAAAAAATTGATATTTAAGAAAGAAGTTATTATCAATTAAGTTAGAATGAACTTTTTAAACTAAGTTATTAATATTTAATTAGAGAAACAAATAAGAGGGGAAAAAATGAGACATGATATTTAAATCCCAGTTATAGATCCATTTCTAGTTAGGGCGTGGACTTGTACACCTCTCCTCTACCTTTTTACATCACAATGGCATTTCTTCGCCAACTACTCAAGACCAAAGAATCACTGAAAATGACTTCAAACAATTACACAAATAATATTTAATTTTATTTATTGGTAGTTTAGGTTTTCTTATTACAATCAATTGGTCTTTGGATAAAAAAAATTTACACTTTGGTTAACCTGCCTTCTTATGGTCCAAATCAAAGGCAAAGTGTTTAGGGTTAAGAAACTCATTATAAAATTCTTTGGTGAAAATATATACAAAGAAAGAAACCAAGCATAACGTCACATATACTTGCTTGAAGAAATTAACAAAATTAAGATTTGAATATGTAGCAGTGTATTTAGCCCCACATCACATACTTACGTTCTACGTAAGTGGACCCCTTGGTTCATAGTTAAGGTTACACAATATAAAATACTCATGTTTTTTGTAATTAAATTCTCTCCGCTTTTTATAAATATTAGTATAGAACTTGAGTGTTGTTCTGAGTATAAAAAGTATAACATTATAAAATTATAATTTAATAATTATCAAACATTATTAGTATAAACATTAGGATTATCAAATATTATTTATCTACATTTTCTAATATTAAATATAGGAGATCATTTTATAATGAAAGGTTAAGTTTGAATGAGAAATCTCAATTTAAAAACTACATGCTATGACTAAAAGAAAAAGAATTTTATATAAGTATAACTACAAATATTTAATGTCTTGATAATGAAATCTTAATGTGTACCCGGATACGTGACAATAAAATATAAGTAATAAATAATTAAATATTTTATATGATACATAAAATTATTTGAACCTCCAAATACTCCAACATAAGTTTAATGATATATTTTCTTTTGTTAAATTATAGAATGATTAACAGTCAAATAAAAGAATTTAAAAGAATTAATGACAAAATTTTAAATTAAATTTATTTAAATATTATTTAACTTAATTATTTTTATGATAATTATAAAAAAAATTTAAAAATTTAATAAATTTCATTTATTTAAATATTAATAAAATAATAATATTATGTAAATTAACTAAAAATATTTTTATGTATAGAATACATCTATTTTTTATTTTGTATATAAAAAGCAACATTTTTTTAATTAGAATACATAACTGCGTTAAGTAATTGAATATTATTATGCAAAAACAAATCAGTTAATATTAACTTAAATCATATTCAAATAAAAATAATAATATAAAAATAGAATAATACATAACTTTATGTCCTACAATCCTAAACAAAAATTATAGATATATTATGCTAGTTTAAAATTTTAAATAGTTACTCATTTGAACTATAAAAAAATCATCAAGATGAAAAATTTATACACAAATTTACAATTATAAGGAATGGTACATTTAAGAATAAAGAAATTAAATATATTTTTATATGCATCTCATTGCAACACAATTTTACTTCTTTTTATCTTGTTCTTTACAATTGTTTTGAATGTTGAGTAATTTAAAATTCATAAAGATAATTTTTTTCTTAATATTTTTACCCAAAAAAAAAACATTCACACAATGTGATATTTATTTGTCACTTTAGAACATATTCTGGCATATATTTACAATATTAAAATATGTTGTCCATCAGATATTAAAAGTTCTTTTAATTACTCACAGTAATAATATAGTAATAAATAAATTATAAAACTCGTGCATAATTAACTTTGACAATTAAAATTTTAGCTATGTTTAACATATGCAAAAATTATAGTTTGACATGTATTTTTATTAAATGTATAATCATATCCAAGTGATCCTTGTCAAAATTTTTAAGTGACATTCGTCAACATTTTTTTCCTAAGTGACAAATGTCAAAAGTTTCTCTTAATGGTCTTAAATTTCATCACAAATTAATATTTAATATGCATGTATATAATCACAAATTAATCACAAAATAAATGTTTAACATTAATTCATATAATCATAAATTAATATTTAATATGCATGCATTAATTAAGGTTTAACATAATTTTTTTATTAATTATATTAAATTCAAAAATATATCTAAGTAACACTTATCAAGATTTGCTCTCTTCCAAATTTCTTTCCACTTTTTTTTTATTAAACTTTCATTAATTGTTCTTTAATTATCAATTTAATTAGGTTAATTTCTTTTAGCTTCATTTTTTTTAGATTAAAAAGTCATTATTTGACTTGAACCTGTAATTTCTACTATGATACTCACTCATCCTAATTTTCTAAACTAAGCCCAATGACTACGTTTTGCTTTTGATTGAGAGATTATAGAAGTCATAAAATGCTTGAGTTTATTTACATATACCTTGGATATGATTTTATAGAGGAAGTTGCTGGAACTAATCAACTTGAAGTAAGGATATAATTTCTTCAAGATTAAGAACTTTTAGAATGAGGATTATTAGTTTCATTTAGGCTGGGATCAAAATTACTCATGCTAAATACTTCTCTTTTAGCCTTAACCTCCTTAGACATTAATCCTACATTAATTAATAATATGTGCATATTGGCACTTATAATGTGACATATGTCAAAATTTCAAATGATACACTTATTTCGTATTAAAATGTTTAAAGGTGACACATGTTAAGATTTTGTTCTTGGTGTTAACTTTCATATATATATATATATATATATAGATTTAGTTCAATATCAGATTTATTATAATCGTATAAGAGACTTTTTATGACTTGAATTTAGTTCAAGTAGTTAAGATGAACATTAATTTAATTTGGAGTCTTAAGTTCAGGTCAAAATAAGAACTACTATATATTCTAAAGAAGAAAAAAAAAGAATTAACAAACTCAATTGGCGTTTTTATTTTTGATTTTTTTCTCGTGTTTATTTGGCCGAATTCAACTCATGTTGATTATTAAAAGAACTATTAAAAAATTTCACTCACGAGTGTCTCCTTGAATTGTTTGTACGCATGACAAGCACTAGAATATTGCAGGCCAATCAATGATTTCCATCTTCAATTCGGTGAGGATGAGTAGATAGGGAAGAATATGAGTCTAACTAACAACCTAAACCTACGCCAATGAAGATTGAAATCAATTGGTAAGACTAAGCTAATTCAACTAGTAAGATTGAACTAAGATTAAAAGTCTCGAGTTTAATTTTTGTGATGATCTATTATAAATCTTTACTAAGAATTGTGGCATATTTTGATTTTGAAATTAGACAACATATGCTCCTCTAAACTTTTTCTTCATCAAAAAACAATTCCAACCTACAAAATCTATAGAATATCTCGAAGATATGTTTAAGATATACAGAAGTGTTTCGCTTGGTAAGATATATAGAATCTAAGCTGGTTTAATTTAATTTGACATCCGTTGGTTTGGTACATATTTGCTTATCCAAATTATCAATTTTGTCTCCAAGCGTGCAACGCATGGCTGATTTTTTGGTTTTTGGAAGTCAATACGTTTTGTTTTCAATTATGAAATTGAATGCCATGTACTCTATTTGTCTATTATCTAAATAATTATTTGTTAACCGAAAATAAATAAATCATTATTTATTTGGGTCTTGTTAACTAATGCTTTTAGTACACTGATTAAGAAACATTAGATACTTTTCAAAATCTTCCACTAACTAACAAAACTTTAATACATTTTACGATTTTTTGTTTATTTATCATTATTGTTAATTCAGTTTTATTTCAAAAATAAAATTACCCGTCACAATCACAACAACCATAAATGTCTCTGTTTTTTTTTCTTCTAAAGTTGTTTTTATATTATTATTAATTATTTTATTTAAATTATAATATTATATAATAAAATTATTGTATTCATTATTTTTCTTGGAGATTTTGCTCCACAAACGACTTAGTGAAGAATTTTGAGTTAAAATTTTAGAAGATTATATAATATTTTGATAATATTTAAAAATACGTGTAATTTTATTAAGTACTTTTTATGGAATTTTTAAAAAAAATGAGCTCTGGCTTCCCCAATTCCTATAAAAGCCTGTCATTGATAGGGGTGTTTTTCTATTTTTTTTAAAAAAGTGAAATGCTCATAACGTGAGTGACATGATTAGTAAACTCGTTATTTACGTTTAATGATTTAATCAACTCCAACTATATTATATAACAGGAAAATGGTTTTTCACGTTTTGTTGGTTTGACTAACGTAAATATCTTAGTGTGCTTTTCGAATAAAAAAACATGAAGTATGGTTTTATTAAATGGATTTAATTTAAATTCAATATTAATAAATGGTAATTTTATTATAAAATTTAAAATATTTTCTTTCGACATGTTATTTCCAAAAAAATTAGATAAATAATAATATGATATGCATGTTTTTATCTCATAAATTTTAATTGAGAAACATTTTGTATCATCAATATTGAGTAGCATTTTTATAATTTGAAATGATTATTCGAAAAGCCTATCTATCTTGCATGTAAACGGTGTTACATTTAAAAGACACGCATTAGTTATCGGGCATAAGAAAAAAAAATCTAATTTAACAGTCCTCCTCTTTTCAGTTTTCTAATTTTCGTCACTTAGGAAATGCCTTCAAAGTCCAACCCCTAATATTTCTTTTTCGTTTTGATGTTCTTTCATTACATATACATGTGTCTAAGAAACAATAATAAAGGGAAGAAGTTAGGTGAACTCGTGAAGATAAATTAGATAATCTCCATGCAAAAAACCAGAACATGCAGGAGCTAAATAAATACGAGTTACATTACAAAATGTCAGTCTATGTGTCTTTTTCAGAAAGAAGATGAAATTCTTCACCGACATCTGGGTCGATGGGAATATTTTTCTCAACAGTTCTAATAATGTAATCAGAACTGTGATACCATTTACCTTCGGGTTTGTAAAGTTCCTTTTTCGGGAATTTTAATTTCGATTATCTATTTCTTGGTTAATATCTTCAAAATGAATTTCTTCGTTGAAAATATTAGAAGTTTGATTTAAAGTTTGGTGAGGAATAAGAGAAGAAGATGAAGGTTGGGATGAGCGTCGAGAAAAACGAGAAGAGATAGATCGAAGCATAATAATAGAATTCCCAGAGATATCATCACCATCATTTAGTTCCATATAAATTTAGAGATGGATTAAGTTAAATTTTATCAACATGAACTAGATCTTGGAATTTTAATTTATTATCTGAAAACTTAGTCATGCAAAAACATCTATATGTCTTAACCATAACCCCATTCGGTTCTTGTGTTAATCTAATTTGTGATGCATCGTCAAATTAGCCCTTGCCTCACCAGGACTTACTTCACAAATGGCGCCTTGACTCATTTTAACACAATGAATCCTGTGTTTTCCGATTAAGAACATAGATCTAACAGGCCATACTATCGGTTTAAGTATAACATGATAGAATTACAACAAGTAGTTCATAAAGATAACAAATAACTTAGATCCAAGCATAAATTCTACTTCCACAATCAGGGCTCACGATACCGAGGGGGCGGAAGGCGGAAGAAAGACTAAAGAAAGAAGAAAGATCACATGGGAGAGTAGGATGCGGGGCATTTGCTTACATAATTAAAACATGTAGATGCAAAAGTAAAGTAAATAAATTAAAGAACAACCAGGCGGTAGTCCGCAGACCACAGAGATGAAGAAGAAGAACTTTTATTAAAAGAAAGAAAGCTTACAAGAGTATCTCAGGGGGCGACTCCTCTCTCTAGACTCTCTCTCTCTAAGTTGGGTAAACAAAGGATGCCTTCCAACATGGCTGAGGCGAGCCTTAAATAGAAAATAAAAGTTTACTATTACAACGATCGAGTAACATGGCCGAACTATTCTAATAGTTAAAATGCTACGATCGCTCTAGAATTTTGAGCGATGTTTGTAGATGAGTTTGTCGTTTGTTCGGCTCTCGCCAGATCTTAAGTCAAGGTTGATCAAAGCAGTCATCTTCGTTCTGGTAAGAAGGCGGATGACCTGTTTGAAGTTGGAGAAGTTGGTAGGCTTGATTGCTTCTTTGGAACTTTAGTTTGATCAAGAACCAGGTGCTGTTTGTCTTCGTTTTGTTTGTCTTTGTTACTGTCTTATCGGTTGGAGGATATCTTGAAGATTTTCTCAAGGCTATCCTCGAGAGCTTGATGCGGCAATAGCGAGTAGTGATTGCGGCCGCGATGGTTGAGAAATTGGCAAGTTTGCGGGTTTTGCGAGGAGCAAGCCAATTTTTGTTGTCTTGGAACCAGGCTAAAACCTTGTTTGAGTCGGCTCTTGAAGTATCAAATTGTGCCCACCATTTAACAAAGGCTTGTTTTTGGAGGACCGGGAGTTGGTGAATGTTTTCATGAGCACCATATTTGTATTGCCATGAAAATACCCAAGAAAGGAAAGTTCTTGAAGAAATGTAATTCCTCTTTGAAAGGGTTTTTTACCAGATGAATCCTTCTTTGAAAAGTTTGGAAGCCATCAGCGACAAGAGGTGGGAGGATTTGTTTAGTTGGTCCGAAGTAATCCCACCATTGGATGAACCACATAGGAAAATTATACTTAATATTGTTTTTAAAATAAATAAGCCATGAATGGCGGTTGGTTTTATTTTGAAGCCAGAAGACATTAGTCCAGGCTAGTTGATAGTCCCAATAATTAAAACCAATAGGGTTAAAATTTTGAGAAAATTTTGTGATTGCATTTGGGTCTTTCCCATAAATGAGAGGAGAACGGACCTTTAAAATCTGAATAGTTGAATGGGTGATGGTTTTTGGATCTTTAGGATCTTTGTGGTGTTTGATGGAGACGGAATCTGTGTCCACGAGGATGAATTCATAAAATTGGCGGGTTTTGGAATTTGAAATTGGTTTAAAATGAAAATCAGGGGGGAAGATTTTGGAGGGAACTTTGTAGGGATTGTTATCCCAAAATTCTGGTTCCATTTGGATAGTTGGGATAAAACAGTTTTTGGCTTTATAAGTGGTTGGAGGATTTTGCTTAGGTTGGGTGGTGGTAATGACGGCCACGAGAAGGAGAGGCAAGGATTTGTTTGTTTTTAGATTTTGGATGGTTAAGGCAAGGTCTTGGTTTTGATTCCTCTTCGAGGCTATATCACCAAGATTTGCGAGGAGATGGGTAAGGCCTTGATCTTGGAAGGCTAGGAGTGTTTGGATAGGGATGGCATGATGCGCTTAGTTTGTTTAGATTGAGAGGCAGACGAAGCTTGGTTTATGGACTTGAGTGGATGACTCGGATTTGATTGGTTGATGAGTAAAAGACTCAAGTGGGGTGGAAGACGTTGTCGAGTAGAGAAACCCGGTTTGTTAGTCCAGGAATGACTATTTTACTAGTATTCTTTCCTCCCGAGGAGGAGGATTTGACCGACCGAGGCATCGGATTAATGTCCCTGAAGATATTCACGAGTGAGGTAGTCAGGGAGAGAGTTGGAAGTACCTTTGAGATATTCAATGTCAAAATCAAAAATACTTAATATTGCTTGCCATCGGGCAAAAATTTGTTTGGATGCTAAATTTTTAACATCTTGATGTAAGATATTTTTTGCAGAAGCACAATCAACTCTAATCAAAAATTTTTGGTTAGGTAAATCAGATTGAAATTTGGAAATGCAGAGTACAATTGCTAAAACTTCCTTTTTAACTGTAGAATAGTTTTGTTGTGCAAGATTCCAATGTTTGGAAGTAAATGCAATAATAGTTTCTTTGTCTGCGACACGCTGTTTGAGAATGCCGCCATAACCAATGTCAGAGGCATCGGTTTCAACAATTTTGAAAGAATGAGGATTGGGTAGATAAAGACAAGGAAGATGTTTTACTTGGGTTTTGACTTGTTTAATAATATTTGTGTGAATGTCTGTCCAAGGGGGAGGACTCTTGGGCTGATATAGCCTCTGAAGAGGAATCTGAAAACCAAGACCTTGCCTTAACCATCCAAAATCTAAAAAACAAACAAATTCTTTATTGCCTCTCATCTGGCCATTACCACCACGACCAAGCAAAATCCTCCAACCACTTATAAAGCCAAAAACTGTTTTATCCCAACTATCCAAATGGAACCAGAATTTTGGGATAACAATCCCTACAAAGTTCCCTCCAAAATCTTCCCCCCTGATTTTCATTTTAAACCAATTTCAAATTCCAAAACCCGCCAATTTTATGAATTCATCCTTGTGGACACAGATTCCGTCTCCATCAAACACCACAAAGATCCTAAAGATCCAAAAACCATCACCCATTCAACTATTCAGATTTTAAAGGTCCTTTCTCCTCTCATTTATGGGAAAGACCCAAATGCAATCACAAAATTTTCTCAAAATTTTAACCTAGTAGTTTTAATTATTGGGAATTATCAACTTGCCTGGACTAATGTCTTATGGCTTCAAAATAAAACCAACCGCCATTCATGGCTTATTTATTTTAAAAACAATATTAAATATCATTTTCCGATGTTTTTCATCCAATGGTGGGATTACTTCGGACCACTAAACAAATCCTCCACCTCTTGTATGATGGCTTCCAAACTTTTCAAAGAAGGATTCATCGGTAAAAAACCCTTTTCGGTAAATTACATTTCTTGATAAACTTTCCCTTTCTTGGGTATTTTCATGGCAATACAAATATGGTGCTCATGAAAACATTCACCAACTCCCCTCCAAAAACAAGCCTTTGTTAAATGGTGGGCACAATTTGATACTTAGAGCTCGAACAAGGTTTTAGCTGGTTCCAAGACAACAAAAATTGGCTTGCTCCTGCCAAACTGAGAAACTTGCCAATTTCTCAACCATCGTGCTTTGCAATCACTCGCTTTGTGCATCAAGCTCGAGATAGCCTTGAGAAAATCTTCAAGATATCCTCCAACTGATAAGACAGAACAAAGACAAACAAAACGAAGACAAACAGGCACCTGGTTCTTCTGATCAAACTAAAGTTCCAAAGAAGCAATCAAGCCTACCAACTTCTCCAACTTCTTCAGCAGGGTCATCAGCCTTCTACCAGAACGAAGATGACTGTTTCGGCATCAACCACATGTTTTTTCCTATCCCAAAAAGCATTGGGAAGATCAGAACAAATGGAAGTTTGAATTTGTTCAAGAAGAGAATTAATTTGGTTTTGAATTTTGGGTTGGATTAATTGAGTGTCAATTGTTTTATAGGAAATTTCTTCTTTGAGGTAATTAATTTGTTTTTGTTTGGTTTGTACCATATTAAGACTTCTTATGAGAGGTTGTTTAATAAATTTGAATAAAATAAGTTTTCCTAAATGTTTAGTAGAAATTCCTTCATCGGAAATCTTAAGAGGGAAGAGAGACCTAATGAAAGGTGTTCCTAATATTACCTCGTTTTTAAGATTTTTGACAAGAAGAAAAGGTGTTTCAATACGTAACCCTTGGTTGTAAATAGTTGCAGAGGAAAGTTTGAAATTAATTTTTAGTTTAGAACCGTTTGCCGTACTAAGTTGTTCGGAAGTTTTTTCAAAATATTTTGTTGGAATAAGTCCTTCAAGAATACGATTGGAATCGCACTTGCCGGTGTCGAATAAAGCGACAGTTTCAAGGACGAATTCATGAATAATTATTTTAATGTTGATATAGAATTTTTGGATTTTTAATTTGTTAATTAATCCAAGAAAGTCATTATCAGATTTAGGAGTTTTAGGAGAATTAATTTTGGGAGTTTCTATATCAGTCTCGGAATCAGTTTGGGAGTTTTCTTGTAATTGTGCTAAAATGGATTGATGAAGATTTTGGGTTTCTTTGAGTTGTTTTACTTCAATTTTGAGATTATTAATTTCGTGTTGAAGATCTTGGATAGTAACAGGTTTAGAAATGTTCTTTTCTAATCGTTTAAGAGTTTCTTTGAGATTGAATCTTTCTATAGGAACATAATTTTTTGAAGAAGAAGGTTCTTCTATAACTTTTTTAAGTTTGTTGAAATAATTTTGTCTTTCTTGAGGGTCAGGGAGAGAATTGATAACTTCAAAAAGAAGATCTTGGTCTTTGGTTAAGACATTTATTTCATTTGGAGAATACGGTCTCGTCGAGGTATTATCATCATGTTGGATATGGTTTAAATCATCGGAAGATTCATGTTCTGTTTCTTCATGAGTTTGTATTAATAAATTGTTAATTTGTTCTTCTACAGAAGGGTCAAGGTTTAAAGTTTTTATTTTATTTTTTAAACGGCAATATTTACTAATGTGGCCAGGTTTACCACAAGAATAACAAATTATTGGTTTGTTGGGTATTTTCATGTCTATAGGTGGTTTGGACTTGAATTCTTGTTTAAGTCTTCTAGGTGGGGCATTGTTCCTATGTTTGTAATATTTGGACTTATGATAAGTTTTATGTTCATGATTGGGCTTGGGCTTAGATTTTTTCTTAGCGCAAGGTAAACCAAATTGTTCATGAAGGATCCTAAGTCTACCGTTTGTTTTGGGCTTTTCTTTGGCAAGTTGGTGTTGGATTTTGTCATGTTGTGATTTTTAAAGCAACCTTTTGAATATAAGCAATTAATTGTCCATAACTTAATTGTTCATAAGAATTTGACCGTTGGAGGTATGACTTGATTTTATCCTAACTTTGTCTCCTAAAGATTTAGGAAGGCCACTAAGAATTTTTCTTTCCAAAAGGGTTGTTGACTATCTTCTCTAGTGTAAACCCTAGAAAGGAAGGTATCACGATACCACCTAAAATCGGCTAAGGTTCTACATTTGAGGTTTGAAAGGAGTTCGTGAGACTATCTTTCCATAAAGAAGGGTCTCCAATAAAATGTTGGGCTATGGTATAGATAAGTTGATTGGTTGCGTCAGGAATAGTTTCACCATTATTAAGAATGGGGATTTGGTCATCTGTCAATTTAATGGCAGAAAGGATTTGGTCTTTTTCTTCTTCGGTGAGATAATTATCCCACCATCCTTTAAGTTGGCCTGAAAAGCCAGCGACCAAAATATTGGTAATTGTGACTTCGGAACAGTCCAAAGTAGTATGATAGGCAGTTGCTGCCATAGTCATATGTTGGAGAGTATTAAGAATGTTATACTCAGTTTGACCATCTATGTTCCATTCATAGATATTATTGGCGCTAAAACTTTTGAAATTTGGATCTCTTTCTTCAAGAAGGAGATCAGGAGCAATTGCTTTGGAGTAGAAGAGTTTAGAAGGATTTCTCCAATTAAGTGTTTGACTAATAACAGGATTGACTTTAATTATGGAATTAGTATCTGTTTCAGAATGGTTGGAAGAGGTATAATTCTTTAAAGTATTGATGGTTAAATTTCTGGTTGTGCTACGATTGGTTGGTTTATCGTGAGAAGTTTGAGGAGTATCAGGAACAATTGGTCCTAAATCTTTAAGTTTTTCATTAATTTTTGATAGAAATTCATCTTGGCCAGTTAAAATTTCTTTTTTAATTTGTGTTTGAGGATTAAGCATTTGTAAATCTTTTTTTTTTAATTGTTTAGTTATTTTAAAAGGTTTAAATAAAGGTTTTTCAATTTTCTTAGGTTGAGAATTTGAAGAGGAAGTTTGAGAAGAATGTTTAGAAGTTAGTTTTTCTCCAATAACTTGAAGATAATTATTTGTATAATTATTTTGTTCCATAAGACTTTTAATATCTTTGGAATTAACAGTTTCTTCAATATTTTTAGTTTTGAATGGCGAAGCCATAAGAGGTTGTTGTTTATTATCTTTAAGGTCAGGAAGTTGAAAAGGACGAGAAGGAGGGAGTTCAGTTTTGACCATTTCACCATCTTTTAGGTGATAAACAGTAATGACATTAGTAGATCTTTCATCAATAATGTTAGTTTGGAAGGGGTAATTAATTTGATTTTTGACTGTGTAAGCAAGAAACCAGTCAAAGAAGGGAATGTTCATCTTAACATTGTTAAGAAAATCGTAATAAGTTTGTTGGATTTTAGATTTGTTTTGACCCTGATAATTTTGAAAGAACCATTCACGTTGAGGAGTCCAATCCTCAGAATAGAAATCTTTCCTAAGGGCTATCTTATCAATAATGAATTTACTTATCATCATAAACATCATTAAGAGAAGAATAGGTTGGGGATTGAAGAGATTGTTGGTCGTCTTCTTGTTGGTAACTTGGGCGAGGAATACTAGATGAAGTATCCAAACCTTGAAGATTAATGTTTGAAGGAGGAGTTCGTAGGGAAGACATGGATCTTCTAGAGAGGGCAGATCTAAAATCTTCGGATTTGAAGTCTTCACTTTTGGATGAACTAGCAAAACTAAAGGAGTTTCTCCTATCGAACACTAATTCAACAGATCCGGTTGAAAATTGTCTAATTTCTCTAAAATTAGGAGTGATTCTGGGCATGGCAGGTGTTGCCTTATCCAGAGTCCATTTTTCAGGGAGGACAACATCCTTCCATAGAATAGTTTTAGGCACAGAAACATTGGCCTTGGTGACATCAGTAAGGAATAGAGTAGTTTCTCCTGATGTTTTAGTTTTAAGAACATGAGAGTTTGAGGAATTCATTACCTTGTATTGAATCCTATACATTAATGTTGCAGGAATGGATCCTGGTTTCATATCTAAACCATCAATTTTGAGATTAAGGAATAAAGCATCCCTAATGTTTTTGTCGGCTAAGCTAATAGTCCTGTTAGGATAGCAGTTGAAATAGATTGGGCCATGGTCGAGGCTTGTTTCTCTAGGTTCCTAAGAGTGAATCTTGAAACTTATTGTGACGAATGTCTCTTAAACAAAGAAGAATAGAGGTGTTTAATCCTTCCCTAATAAGAGGTTTAATGGCTATTTGTACACATCCAATGTGCAGAAAATTATATTTTTTAGTTTGATGTTCATTTAAACTTGTTTCAGAAAGAAGATGAAATTCTTCACCGACATCTGGGTCGATGGGAATATTTTTCTCAACAGTTCTAATAATGTAATCGGAGCTGTGATACCATTTACCTTCGGGTTTGTAAAGTTCCTTTTCAGGAATTTTGGGAATTTCCCAGTTATCTATTTCTTGGTTAATATCTTCAAAATGAATTTCTTCGTTGAAAATATTAGAAGTTTGATTTAAAGTTTGGTGAGGAATAAGAGAAGAAGATGAAGGTTGGGATGAGCGTCGAGAAAAACGAGAAGAGATAGATCGAAGCATAATAATAGAATTCCCAGAGATATCATCACCATCATTTAGTTCCATATAAATTTAGAGATGGATTAAGTTAAATTTTATCAACATGAACTAGATCTTGGAATTTTAATTTATTATACTGAAACTTAGTCATGCAAAACATCTATATGTCTTAACCATAACCCCATTCAGTTCTTGTGTTAATCTAATTTGTGATGCATCGTCAAATTAGCCTTACTGCCTCACCAGGACTTACTGCTACAGCGCCACAACTCATTTTAACACAATGAATCCTGTGTTTTCCAGTTAAGAACATAGATCTAACCAGCATACTATCAGTTTAAGTATAACATGATAGAATTACAACAAGTAGTTCATAAAGATAACAAATAACTTAGATCCAGCCATAAATTCCTACTTCCCCATCAGGCTCTGATACCAGAAGGGGGGCGGAAAGGCGGAAGAAAGACTAAAGAAAGAAGAAAGATCACATGGGAGAGTAGGATGCAGACGGACTGCTTACATAATTAAAACATGTAGATGCAAAAGTAAAGTAAATAAATTAAAGAACAATAGGATGGCGGTAGTCCGCACAGGACCGGCGAAGAGATGAAGAAGAAGAACTTTTATTAAAAGAAAGAAAGCTTACAAGAGTATCTCAGGGGCAGAGCTCCTCTCTCTAGACTCTCTCTCTCTAAGTTGGGTAAACAAAAGGATGCCTTCCAACATGGACGGGCAGAGCCTTAAATAGAAAATAAAAGTTTACTATTACAACGGAGTAACATGATAGGAACTATTCTAATAGTTAAAATGCTACGATAGCTATACGGGAATTTTGAACGTTATTTGTAGATGAGTTTGTCGTTGTCGACTCGTGAGTCTTCGTCAAGGTTGATCTTGCGAAACTTGAGTCATCTTCGTTACGGTAGAAGGCGATGACCTGTTGAAAGAAGTTGGAGAAGTTGGTAGGCTTGATTGCTTCTTTGGAACTTTAGTTTGATCGGAAGAACCAGGTGCTGTTTGTCTTCGTTTGTTTGTCTTTGTTACTGTCTTATCGGTTGGAGGATATCTTGAAGATTTTTCTCAAGGCTATCACGAGCTTGATGCGATGCGAAAGCGGTAGTGATTGCAGCACGATGGTTGAAATTGGCAAGTTTGCAGGTTTGCGGGAGCAAGCCAATTTTTGTTGTCTTGGAACAGGCTAAAACCTTGTTTGAGTCGGCTCTTGAAGTATCAAATTGTGCCCACCATTTAACAAAGGCTTGTTTTGGAGGACAGTGGGAGTTGGTGAATGTTTTCATGAGCACACATATTTGTATTGCCATGAAAATACCCAAGAAAGGAAAGTTTCTTAAGAAATGTAATTCCTCTTGGAAAAGGGTTTTTTACCAGATGAATCCTTCTTTGAAAAGTTTGGAAGCCATCAGCGACAAGAGGTGGGAGGATTTGTTTAGTTGGTCCGAAGTAATCCCACCATTGGATGAACCACATAGGAAAATTATACTTAATATTGTTTTTAAAATAAATAAGCCATGAATGGCGGTTGGTTTTATTTTGAAGCCAGAAGACATTAGTCCAGGCTAGTTGATAGTCCCAATAATTAAAACCAATAGGGTTAAAATTTTGAGAAAATTTTGTGATTGCATTTGGGTCTTTCCCATAAATGAGAGGAGAAAGGACCTTTAAAATCTGAATAGTTGAATGGGTGATGGTTTTTGGATCTTTAGGATCTTTGTGGTGTTTGATGGAGACGGAATCTGTGTCCACGAGGATGAATTCATAAAATTGGCGGGTTTTGGAATTTGAAATTGGTTTAAAATGAAAATCAGGGGGGAAGATTTTGGAGGGAACTTTGTAGGGATTGTTATCCCAAAATTCTGGTTCCATTTGGATAGTTGGGATAAAACAGTTTTTGGCTTTATAAGTGGTTGGAGGATTTTGCTTAGGTTGGGTGGTGGTAATGGCCACAGAAGGAGAGGCAACAGTGATTTGTTTGTTTTTTAGATTTTGGATGGTTAAGGCAAGGTCTTGGTTTTCAGATTCCTCTTCAGAGGCTATATCAGCCCAAGATTTTGCTTAGGTTGGGTGGTGGTAATGGCCACAGAAGGAGAGGCAACAGTAATTTGTTTGTTTTTTAGATTTTGGATGGTTAAGGCAAGGTCTTGGTTTTCAGATTCCTCTTCAGAGGCTATATCAGCCCAAGATTTGCGAGGGAGATGGGTAAGGCCTTGATCTTGGAAGGCTAGGAGTGTTTGGATAGGGATGGCATAGTCTGCCTTAGTTTGTTTAGATTGAGAAGACGAAGCTTCGGTTATGGACTTCTGAGTGGATGACTCAGGTTAAAGTCAATCCTGTTATTAGTCAAACACTTAATTGGAGAAATCCTTCTAAACTCTTCTACTCCAAAGCAACTGCTCCTGATCTCCTTCTTGAAGAAAGAGATCCAAATTTCAAAAGTTTTAGCGCCAATAATATCTATGAATGGAACATAGATGGTCAAACTGAGTATAACATTCTTAATACTCTCCAACATATGACTATGGCGATCATGCCTATCATACTACTTTGAGTGATAAAAGTCACAATTACCAATATTTTGGTCGGCGGCTTTAGAGGCCAACTTAAAGGATAATTGGGATAATTATCTCACCAGAAGAAGAAAAAAGACCAAATCCTTTCTGCCATTAAATTGACAGATGACCAAATCCCCATTCTTAATAATGGTGAAACTATTCCTGACGCAACCAATCAACTTATCTATACCATAGCCCAACATTTTATTGGAGACCCTTCTTTATGGAAAGATAGGTCTGCTGAACTCCTTTCAAACCTCAAATGTAGAACCTTAGCTGATTTTAGGTGGTATCGTGATACCTTCCTTTCTAGGGTTTACACTAGAGAAGATAGTCAACAACCCTTTTGGAAACTCAGAAGTCCACTCAGAAGTCCATAACCGAAGCTTCGTCTTCTCAATCTAAACAAACTAAGGCAGACTATGCCATCCCTATCCAAACACTCCTAGCCTTCCAAGATCAAGGCCTTACCCATCTCCCTCGCAAATCTTGGGCTGATATAGCCTCTGAAGAGGAATCTGAAAACCAAGACCTTGCCTTAACCATCCAAAATCTAAAAAACAAACAAATTACTGTTGCCTCTCCTTCTGTGGCCATTACCACCACCCAACCTAAGCAAAATCCTCCAACCACTTATAAAGCCAAAAACTGTTTTATCCCAACTATCCAAATGGAACCAGAATTTTGGGATAACAATCCCTACAAAGTTCCCTCCAAAATCTTCCCCCCTGATCTTCATTTTAAACCAATTTCAAATTCCAAAACCCGCCAATTTTATGAATTCATCCTTGTGGACACAGATTCCGTCTCCATCAAACACCACAAAGATCCTAAAGATCCAAAAACCATCACCCATTCAACTATTCAGATATATATATATATATATATATGTGAACTAACTTCAGAGATAATATGTTCACATAAAATATAGTCCTATACATCAAAATACCCGTTGGCTGTTCTTAAATACTATTAAGTAATATATGTTTACATACCTATAAAGAATGGTTTGAGTAATAAGTAAATTTAAACTCAACAGTTGAAAGATATTTGTAAGGTTAAAAGTTTAATCTTACAAGAAAACACTTGTAAGGAGGAATAAGACTAGTCTCACATTACCCAAATAAGGACCAAAAAGTAATACATTCACATGATACACAATGTCTCTTAAATATAAAATGTTTTTACAATTCGATAATAGGGACACATAATTAATTATGATACATAATGCATTATCTCCCATACCATGAGAAATTCAACTATGGGGAAATTCTTATTTACATTCTATTAATTTTCAGTTTCTCATTCGTTTTTGCAGCAATGCTCCAAAACGTAACAAAGGGAATGTCTTGAAGTAACATGGAAAAAAGGGTAGGACCGTAGGAGCCAGGAGGCACATAGTGGGTTAATCAACAGCTGATCTCAACAATGCCAACTACTTTCTACTAGAACAAGAATTCTCGTGGACAGTCAATGCAAAAGAAAATTTCATTCTACGTTACACACCCAAAATCCAAGTTCAACCACAAAATCACGAGTCCTTTCTTTCTGTTCAATTGCTCGTGTTTACCAGAAAATTTCAAATACACGTGCTCTTATATCACGTTACTTAATTAATGTACGTCCAGCTAAATAATAATTTTTTAAAACATTTAAAATATTAGATGTAGTTAACTAAAAAATTATTCTGGTGGTTAAAATTTTCAATATTTTTTATTTAATCAAACAATAATAAATCATATAATTAATATAATATATGTTAAATAATGTAGTTGCACTAATGATTTATCTGAATTAGATCGTAAGAAAATTAATGTTAAAAGAAGCGATAGGGAAACAATTAATTTTAAATTTTTTAATTTGTTGAAGTATTGCAAAGTATAATTACTTTTGAAGTATATTCACAATGAGTGACTTAAGTGATAAGTAAGCTTAAATTCAGTGATTGAAGGGCTTTCTTAATGTCATGAGATTAGAGACAATAAAAAAATAGTTATTGAAAGGAACAACTTAGTACTTTAAGCAAAATTTGTCTCACACTCTTTAGACATTCACGTAAGGATAAAAAAAAAATTGAAGCATAATTGTAAGGATATTTTTTAAAATTATCTACTTATTAAAAAAAATTAGTGTTGATTAATGTAGGATTTTTTGTGTGAAGAATTCCTTGGTTCCAAATCAAAATTAATTTTGTTTACTCCAAAAGCTCTTCATCCGTCACTTTCATTAAATTTTATTTTAAAATCTAAAATTAATTTTAAAAATTTTAATTAAAAAATACAATTATTGTTATGACAATTTGTTTCAAACCGGTAGAATTGAATTATGTTACATATGGGAAACTTTAAAGGAATTAATATTATTTTTTTTAGAACATGAAAGTTTGAACTCATAACCTCGTAAATTATTTAAGTTCCTTATAATTATCCATCTCCTAATAGCTTAAAGGATTTTGTATTAATACATTATAAATGTAAAGTTTTGTTAACACCATCATCTAATTATATGTTATTTACATCATTTAAAAGTTTGAGTTTTCATATAATTATTATAGTCAAATTCTTATAATAATATGGTAATACATAATTGGATAAGAGTTTAAATTTTATCTACTATTAGTGTAAAGTTTTTTTTTATATTATCATCCATTGTATTAGTATATCATTAAAAAAATTAGATTTCTTAATGATTATGATAGTTAAATTTCTTTAAAGATTTGACTATTCATAATCGGAGTATATTGTAAAGAAGTTTTACAATGATAATATATCAAAATTAAATCTATTAAATAATAATGAAAATATTGCACCAAGATTAATCAAAAGAGAATTCTTATGTACATTTTACACACTGTATTATTAAGCTTGTGTAATATGTGTTATGTAGATTAACATTATCTTTTATTATCTATACACTAATCATGATTACTATTAAAATGATTAATTTTTTTAAAATGTAATATAAAATCAAGAAATGTCATACAATATATCTATACTATTATAAAGAGAATTTTCTATTTTGATATCTAACTTTGTTATTTCTAAAATGCTATTATTATTTATTTAAACACAAATATAAACTTTTATACTATTATAAAGAAGACTTTTATTTTGGTATCCAAATTTTTTTCTCAAAATGTCATTATCATTTTTAAACACAAATTTAAAAAAAGATTAAATTGTAAATATCCTTGGTAGTTATAATTATTTATAAATACTCCTCAATTTCTCATCTTATAAACACTTATTAATTTTTTATTCTACAGTTACAATTAATTTTAAATACCCTTTATTTACTTAATTCTTTATATTATTAAAAAAATAATAAAAATACCTGTTCCATCAATATGCTAGTAAGATATAAAGGCATTAAGTGTACCTAAGAATGGACAGTTCCTTTCAATATTTTATTTTTTTTAAAGAATCGACAGCTCCAAGTGGGACGGTAACTATCGAGGTGTGAGTGGTTGAATCTCCCAGGTGGGGTTTCGTTTACCTAACAGTCTGCATGACCAATTTGACAGTCTCAGTCTCACCCCTATCTTCTTCTACGTGTCGATCTGACTGGTGGGAAAAAAAGACAGAAATACGGGGATTATTTTGAAATTTTATTTACGTACTAATATTTAGAATATATTATTAAATATTTATTAATTATTAATTACATTTAATAAATTTTTAAATATTTATTATAAAACTAACCATTAATAAAAACTAATACTTTACAACTTATAACCGTGAGTCTAAGAAAATATCATAATAATTTTCTGAAAAAGTGCAACAAAACTTGTTAAATCAAAATGCTGAGGTAAGCGAAGTATACTTTTAAAGTGAGAATATAAATTTGATTAAGTACTTATTGGAACGACTTCTTCTCGAAAGAAACTAATGTTATAATATTAATAGTTTGTGATAATACATTGAAAAATCAAAAATAAAAAACATTTTAGACATAGCCAATGGACTCATTGGCGTGACCCTGAGTCCCACATTTCGTCCACATGGTCAGGCATGCGCGCCACGTGGACATATATGGTAGTCGTTCACAAAAAGATAATATTATATTACTTTATTAAAAATATAACATGTAATATTTTATGACTATACATATTATTAGATTAAAAATAAAATATTTATTTAAAAAATAAAATTAAATATAACGATTAAAAAATTAATAAAAATAATAATCTCAAAGTATATTGGAATTTCTAGTCCACACGTGGGACATCACATACAGAAAGAGGAGAAAGAATACCGCGTACATGATCAAAGGTTCGGGAAAGGCGTGGCCCCCACAAGCCCACTCTTCGTTTAATGGTTTTAAATTTCGATTTTATTTAATGAATTTTGTCTAATGAAATTAGATTCTTTTTATTGGTTTAATGCGCAAATTAATTATTCATGTATTGAAAAAAGAAACTTCAATCATACTTTAGATAGGAGTGTTTATGGATTAGGTTGATTTAAATGTTGAGGGAAAAAAAATATTCAAATTGATCAAATTTGATCAGATTAGTTTTATTTGATTTTTGAAAAAATTTTTAAACAATTGAAATCAAACTAATACGATTATGGTTAGGTTGGTTTGATTCAAGTTGTCTGATTATTTTTTTTCTTATAACAAAATAGTAAATATATTATTATTAAATATTTCAAACTCAATTAGATAATTACATATGAATTTTAAACATACAAGCATTCCAGTATAGTACAAGTATTAAGCTAAAAGTAAAATCAAGTTTAGGAAGAAACATTTTAACATCTTAAAACCATCATAAGCTTCATTTGTAATATAAATGTATGACATTAATAATTGAAATGTTACTATCTTAATATGTAATTAAAATAAAATAAAAATAATAAAATGATTGAGGCTTAAAAATAGAAATTAAGGATATATTATTATATCTTAGGTTTTGAAATGAATGAAAAATTAAATGACAAGAAACTAATATCTAAAATTCTATTACTCTTTGGCTATTTCACTAAGTCATTAGGTCATCAGGTTATAAAATACAAAATTTGTTAACTGAATTAATCATAATCGATTTTGATCGAATTGGAACCGATAAGACTCGATGACCCAACCTGAACTAATTTCTTTTTAATTGATTTAGGTTAATTTGTCCCATTAATCAGATCAACCCAAACGAATCAACAACTTTTGGATTTCGAAATCCATGCAGGTTCTGAGTAGCAATGTTTGATAAAAGAGTTTAATTTTGATCTACTGTCAGTGTAAAGTTTTTTTATACTGTTATCCAATAATGTATTACCAAATCATTAAAAGAGTTTGACTATCATAACAATTACATAAAAAATCTAACTTTTTTAATAATAAGTCAATACATAATTAAATGAAAATATAAAAAGAATTTATATTAAAAGTAAATTAAAATTAAATTCTTTATAAAATCCAGGGGTTACAAACTTACAAACTCCAGTACAGTCGCGTTGTCTTTTCTGCAGCCTCCCACGGAGAGAACAGAAAGAACGCGTTCAAAGGATACTTTAAAGTTTAACTTACGATTTTGCTTAAATTTTATATGAAAAAAACTATTCAATTAAAAGTTTTTATTATTATTTTGATTATATATTTTTTAAAACATGAAATAAGTTAATCTTAACAGGCTACTTCACTGTGCTCGGATTTAATTTTTTAATTTAATTTTACAAAATTTTGATTTTATTAAAAATAAATTTACAATGAAAAAAAATTTATTTTAAAATTTTTTTATCTGAAATATGATTTTGAAAAAAAATTATTGTATAATTTAAACACATAATTTATTTTAACCGTGAAAATAGGAGTATGATTGTACTAAAAATAATAAATTGTGTGTTTAATTACCAGTACTACTATTTGTCACGAATGATTTCTTATAGAATCGTTCACAAATGTACAATCCACTTATCTCTTTTTGTCACAATAAAATGTAATAAAGTCAGAAATATATATATATATATATATATATATATATATATATATATATATGACAAAACACAGACAACTTCCTCAATTTTTATTTTTTTTATTCGTGCACCGTTCTACAAAATCACTTTCGTAGGATCTAGCATTTTTCCAATCACGTTAAATTTGTCCTAACTTGATTGTATCTTAAAAAAAGTTAAACAAGTTGGCTCATTATTTTAGACAAAATTTAGTCCTAAAAATGTGTCGGAAACTTACTCAAAATCGTTTAATAGATAATTATTTTTATATTAAATTTTATAATAAAAATAAGATTATTATGACAATTATTTTGCTGATATGTTTATCATGTTTAACTTTTTACAACGATGAGGTTTGTCTAAAAAATAGTTATAGATGCTGTTAAAATTATATTATAAAGAATGAATATAAAAAACATAACAGACACAGTTACACACCAAATTAAAAAAATAATAATAACAACGTATTTTTATCTTTTAAAAATATAAGTATCATGTCATATGATGATAATTTATATTAAGATTTTTATATTAAGTTGGTGTTTGAATTTAATTCTTTAAAATTAAATTAATTTTTTAAAACTATCATTGAAAGAATAATTTGTCTTTAAAGATTAACAAATAAATATTTTAATATATTCACCACTAAAAGATAAGACTTGCATATTTGAAAGTCAAACAAATATGTTTACTAAAAGCACAATGTTAAAAAGTAAAGCTTGGCATCCAATTAATGTGGTCTTGGTCGCGGAATGTGCTACCACCGGTCAGCGTGACGATACGTAGACGCAATGAGAAGTGAGAACGAACAAAAGTTGAAGAGAGACACAAAACAAAGTTTCCGCGTAGACAGATCAGACTGCGAAGGAACTGTGAGTCTGTGATGATTCAAACAACAAAACAAAGAAAATAAGAGGGGGAGAGAAAGGGAAAGCTAGAAGAAAAAATTATTTATTTATTATTATTATATGTGATGAAGAATATTATTACGCATACAAATGTGAAAGTGTATAAAGATTATTTTATATTAGTTTATGTAAAATCTAACGATTTTACCAAAATTTTCTTATTTATTCAAAAAAGATCTCCATTAAATTTTTATTATAAAAGAATAAAAAAGAACATATTGATTTCCTTTGGTTTCTTCAGTGATAGCAAACCCTTGTTTGAGAAATGAAAATGATCTCTCTTTTTTCTCTTCTTACGCGATTCACACCTGCCTCTTGTTCACACCACCCACGAATATAATCTTTCTTTCTCTTCTTTTCTCTATCTTCCATAACCCATCTTTTCTGTAATCAGAGCTTCTTCTTTCTAGAACTTGGAGGATTAGAATTGAATCACTTGGTTTTCAATTTTATTTTATTTTTTGATATTCTTGCTTTTCAATTTTAATGGAGGGTCATCATCTCCATCATCAACGGCAACAGCAACAGCTGCAGCAGCATCTTCACCCTCAGAATATTAGTGTTAACGTGGATGTCACCGACAGATTCCCTCAGTGGAGCATCCAAGAGACGAAGGAGTTCCTAATGATCCGAGCAGAGCTGGATCAGACTTTCATGGAAACAAAGCGGAACAAGCAGTTGTGGGAAGTCATCTCCAACGGGATGAAGGAAAAAGGTTACCATCGAAGTGCAGAGCAGTGCAAGTGCAAGTGGAAAAACCTCGCTACCCGTTATAAGGTATTTATTCATCTATAAGCATCAAACTCAAACTAAATTATAAGAACCCTGTTTTGTTATTATTAATTAATCACAGACCATTTTTTCTTTTTGGTTTTTCCACTGGATAGGGGTAAACTTTTAGTGTTTTATCTCTCATGATAAAGGTGGGATTTTTATTAATAACACAGGTTTTATACACTAATAAAATAGTTAAGATAAATTATTGTTTGTGAAAAGTTCCTAGCTGGTTTTAATTAGTTAATATTGTAAGCTTCATGGGTTTCTTATATAGTAATATATAATACTACTTTTTCTTTTTTGAGATGTAAAGGGATGTGAAACGGTCGAGACAGAAGCCTTGAGACAGCAATTCCCATTTTACAATGAGCTTCAGGCGATTTTCACTGCAAGGATGCAGAGAATGCTGTGGGCTGAAACGGAAGGTGGTTCGAAGAAAAAGGCGATGCAGCTCTCGTCGGAGGATGAAGACGATGTTAATGAAGAGAGTGAGGCAGATCAGAAGGGTAGCAGAAGAAAGAAGAAAAAGAGCAAGATAACTGGTGTAGGTGCTGGTAGTGGTAGCAGTAGCAGTTTGAACAATTTGAAGGAGATTTTGGAGGAGTTCATGAGGCAACAGATGCAAATCGAAGCTCAATGGATGGAAGCGTTTGAGGCCAGGGAGAACGAGAGGAGGTTAAAGGAGATGGAGTGGAGGCAAGCCATGGAAGCGCTAGAGAACGAGAGGATAATGATGGACCAGCGATGGAGAGAAAGGGAAGAGCAAAGGAGAATAAGAGAAGAAGCTAGGGCTGAGAAGAGGGATGCTCTAATCACAGCCCTGCTAAACAAGCTTGGAAGAGAAGAGATGTAGTTTGGTTAGCTAGCTAAGTTTTATGTGTTTCTTCTTCTCATGTGAAGGAAGCTTAATTTGAGAGGTTTGTTCTTAGAACTCTCAATTTCTTGGAGATTAAGTTTATGGTTCTTATGATTTTAATTTTATCATGTTGCTATAACATCTCCTCCTGTTTTGCCCACTACTGAGGCTTTCTTAGCCAAAACAAAGTAAAAAGCTTCTATTTTCTTTTTTCCCACTCATTTTTTTTATTGGTGTTTAGCACTCAGCTCGTAATTATGGTTTTTGTCATGCAACTCTGTTATCATTGAGAGAAGACCAATATTTCGTATTATATATCCCAAAAAATTGTTAAAAGTTTCGAAGAGCTTCTTCTGGTAGTAGGTATAGATAGATATATAAAAGACCACAATTCACATTACCTACCTAACTAACAATCGAAAACGGGCAAAAAAATCCACAATACGTTGTCCACAACCAGAAGATAATGCTCATCATAATGGCTACCTATATTGAGACGCACAATTTTAAGGTTAATGGAGCATTTGCTAAATGGCTTACTGCACAAAGTGCTGGTATACTTTCACTTTAGATTATACTCGAAAAAGAAGAGGAAAAATTTAGATATGTACATATACTCTTCCATACTTCCATATACACGTTGGAGATCAGAACTCAGAAGCAGAAGATGAGTTGTATGTACTTCAAGTTCTTAAAGGATGTGGGAAAGAAAATGTAGCCATATCCTCATTAGCATCGGAAAGGACATAAGGTTGAAATTGAGCTCAACAATGAAGAGAGATTTTTTTAATTTTATTTTAGGGAGGTCTTATTGAATCTAAAAAAGATGATGAATAGAGATGTGAGAGATCGAATACCACCACATAATCACAGCTCTTGGTGAAGAACATATAAGATACTAGTTTAATTATGCTCAACCGATTCACCATGAAGGGAGATAATAATCTCTTTATTTTTTGTGTGCATGAAATGAAATGATTTATATTGGTTTAAAAGCACTTGGTTCTTTGTATTGATTGACCCTCTAATTAGATACTGCAAAGAAAAATCATCAGTTTACCTGAATTCGGAAATGCATAATGATCTCCAAGTTGTGGATAGATTTCAGAGCTTAATTTTCAATTTTGTATCCGCATGAAGTTTTTGACAGCTAGCTGATTTGGTTTTGCATGCACACGAGAGGTCTCAAATGGTTATTGACATTGACCTATGCACGTGAAGCTCGCTGTAATAGGAGTTAGAAAAAGTTTTCCGCCTCAGGTATGAACTGGTGACTTTTAATTAGTAACGCATTTAAGATTTCGAGGTGCATATTATTATGATTAATGGATCATCCATTCCATGAACATGCATACTAAATTTATTTTTTCTCATTAAGAAAATAATTTAGCTACTTACAAAATATTACAATATATATATATATATATATATATATATATATATATATATATGTGTGTTGTAAATGCTACTTACAAAATAATACAATAACAATGGTACACAATTGGCACTCGTGTTTCTATGAGGTCACAGTTCAAGATGTTTCTCCCCATGGGACAACCTTAAAAATCGAGCACTAGAATATACATACTCCATCTAGAAGTGAGTTGGGTTGATATTTGTGCAAATATGAGCCTGAGTAAACCAAAATAAATAAATGAGGTATCACATGAATAAAATTAAAAAAATTATTTTTCTGGTATAAGTATTCCAGGTCCATTATTAATGCAATAAGCTTACATCCATCACGAGTGTATCAAATAAAAATACTGAATCATATACAATAACATTTTATTGATATTAGGTATGTTTGTGCATGATTATTCTGTGTGATTTTTTTCTGGATTTAATGATTTCTCAAGCAAATTATATGTTGAATTACTTGTCTTTTAATGAATGCCTGTAAGTGCTGTTTAATTTTTTTTATAACATTAGGATGAGATGCTTTGTTATTAATTAAGCAAAGAAGAGCAAACAATAAGATCTGCAGCAAATTAAGCTTCCAAAACAGTCACTTTTATCCATATGATCAAATGATCATATGTAATCATCTTCTGAAAAAAAAAATGTCGAATAAAATTCTTTTTATCACAACATTTTTCACAAGACAAACTGACTCTTTAGATGGCAGATCGATAGAGATTTGCAAGTAACTCAGCCATTGTTTCTACGAGGACCAGTTAGAGTTATTAAAATCAGTTAACTAATTTACAACTTGTGTTTCAATTCAGCTTTCTGTATATCATCATTCTATCCTCGGTTCACACGTAATATTCAACCGGAAACAATAGAAGTTTCCAAGTTTGAATGCCTTTTTCAGCTAATATATATTTATTCTATTATTGTTTGATTTAAAAAATGAAGAAAAAGACTAGGAAAAGAGATGGATTTGTTTCTCGTGTCTCTTCTAGATCTCAAAAGTTTAACTTTGAATTAAAATGTTTGGAACTTTTAATTTTTTTTTCCTTTTTGCCTTAAAAAGTTAACTAGATTTCTCCTTGTAGTAATAGTAAAGTCTAATTCCTGCGGTGTTTCCAAAAGCAGCACCTTCTTAATTACCATACAATTTGGAACATTGCGAAAGAACACGGTTTTACAGAAAACAATGTGCTGTCTAATTCTTTGAAACAAAAGTTGTCTCTTTATGAAACAGCGTATATGCTTTTCAGCAGTAGTTAGTAACTAAATAATAAAAATTAACAGTACAAAAAATTTACTGCCATAAATTATAATTCAATAATCTCATTTAAATTATATATTCTATTTAAATGCAATCACAATAATCATATGAAAAACAAGAAGGCCTTTTTTTTTGGAATATATGTAATAATATTCTTTTTTATCTCATACTATCATCGAAATGTAAAATTATTTTTATTATTATTGTTATTATCATCGAAATGTAAAATTATTTTTATTATTATTGTAAAAACCCAAGTAGTGAATTTATTTGTAGTGGCACAGTAACTTTAAATAAAATTCAATGTTATATCATCAAAATTAAAGTCTCGAAAAGAGAAACTTTTTTGTATATAACTTACACTTTCACATAAGAAAAATAGTAACATTATTCATGTCTTTCATTTTTTTAATTATAAAGGAAGTATAAGACCTGGTATGGGGAGGAAGATGTTAAGTTAAAGTGAAGGCAAAGTAGTCCCAGTAAGATTCGATCCCAATATAAAATAGGCCCTAAAATAATTTTGTGACACTTGAATTAAAATTCTTGAGATTTTTTTAATATTACTACTTGCTTGCACTATGATGTTGCCCGAAGATTGTGTAGTTCTAAAAACGACAAGGGAAATGCGCTACACGCATTTTGGCCTTTGGGTGAAAAGAATTTTTTTGAAATATATGAATTGTAATTAAATAAATAAAAAATAAACTGTGCTTGTAGAGACTAGCAACGCATATGCTCTTTCTACCACATCCCAAGCGACAATCGTTTTACTTGTGATTCCATTTCTACGAGTGGCCTAGATTAGACCAAAACGATGTTTGAGTATGTGCTATAGGGGGCACCGACACAAAGACAGCGAACATGCACCATTGGACTTAATTGCTATGATCTCAATCATGATAAGTTGTTTATGAATCATGGCGCGTTAGAAGCTGTTCCCAGTTAATTTGGTTTGCTCTCTCTGTACGTCTATGTCCTGCAAGTTTCTTTCTTGCTATTCCTCTATATGAGGTTGTGTCCAGCTATATGTATGCCCCCTTCCTCTCAAATCAAAAGTTCAAAGTTTAGACACCTACGCGTTTCTAACAGAACATTACCAATATAAACTTGTCACCAACTCTGGAAAAAAAAAAGCTTCTGATTCTTATTTTTATAAAATTAATTTTAAATATCTTTTGCACAAGAACTTTAACTCAAGTGACAATTGAATTCTTTTAAAAACTGTTTGATTCCAAGATCAAATTCTAACCCATATCATTTTCCCATACAACCACCACCCATCCCATCCCCACACATATATAGACTTTCTTTGTAATAAAATAAAATAAAAAAATAAATAATAATAATAATAAGAATTTTGAACTTTTTTTATAATTATTTGTATTATTAGATTTATTTTTAAATTTGAAAAATATCGTATCAATATTTTTATATAAATTTTTATATTATTTAATGACTTAATATAAATATTAAATTTATTTATATTAATTTTTTAAAATAAAATCATTTTATAAATTTATCATCGACTCGATGTGAGAAATTCTTTGATTTCTTTAATGATTTTGGACATCTTCCTCCTTCAACAATCTTTTTAAATTAGTTATAACTAAGGTCCAGAAAAATAAAAATTTGTGAACTGGCTAAATCAGAATCTGACATACTTTTTTTTTAGAGAAAACATATATATTGATTATTTAAAGATATAAATCTCATTAGTTTAATTTTTTAATAATTTTTTATATCAAATTAATTTTTTTAAAGAAAATATTTAATATAAAGAATGATAATAAAAAATAAATTTGATGTTAAAAAATATTAAATGATCAATTTAATATAAAAAATTAAAATTATTAAATTATTTTGATATATTTATTATTAAAAAATTTAATTAATAACATTTATATTTTTAAAATATCAAAATAAATGTTTATTTTATTTTTTAATTTTCTTTCTTCTTGCTAATGCTTTTTTTTTTTAATCTTTTTTTATAAAACTTATATATTTTACTTTTCACTATTTATTTATTTTTTGTTTTATTCTGCAAGTGTTTGGACATTGGAGGAACTTGACAAGACAAGATAGCCCTTTAACTTCAATTCGTCCCACAATGTCATAGTTTGAGCTTTTGAGAGTCAGTACGGGGTCCAAGTCCCAACATTATACCAAATGTCAGTTTGCTTGCCCAAAAATGCGCCCTTCAACCAAAGATGGAAAAAAAGGACAATTGGAGGTGGAACTTAAATATTATATATGAGACAAGAGTTAACTTTCAATTAGGAAGTGATGAAATATCAAGAAAAGTAAACAGAGAATATTTGACAATGAATAGCTAGAAAGTTAGATTTCTCCTTCATTTACTTTTTCTTTTGATCATACCAAGTAAGGGAATCGTTAAAGTCAATGAGATTAACTGTCTTTTTTTTTTCTGTTTACTTATATATTCATTAAAAAAAGGAGAGAGAAATTATACAATACAGTGAAGCCTATTGCTTACAACATGGTTGTCTAGACGGCTCTCTTACCATGTTATATGTTATTGTTATAATTAAATTCATGATTAGATCAAATTAAATTAAGAAAAATTATGTGTAATGAGGTATAATTAATAAATTGATTGATTTTATATGAATTGATCATTTATTTTATTTATTTATTTATTTCTTAATTATTTAATTATTCAACTGAAAGTAATATAAGATTTGAGAGTTGAGACTTTAAAATTTTATTATATATTTTATTATTGGTAATATGTGTTATGAGTTATGATTTATAGGAAAGTTTATATATATATATATATATAATACGTAATTATAACATCATCTGATTTAATTCAAATGATTGGACGGTGAAACTAATTGAATTTGAATTAAAAATTTTTTTAATTTATTGTCTAATTCAATTTTAACAACATTTAGAACAATAAAAACGGCTTAGAACAATAAAAACAGTTCTTTATTAGATATTAATGTATGATATGTTTTTATTTATTGCATGCAAGATGAACGATGACAACATAAAAGAAAAAGTCGCAGACTAGTAAATTGCACCCAAAAAAATTAATTTTATATTCTCAATCAACTTAATAATTTTTTTAATTATTTAAAGAAGTAAATATTAAATATTTTTTAAATTCTTAAGATATTAAATGCTTTTATTTTTTTATTTAATACTTTATACTTTAAGTAATTAAAAATATGTTAGGAAAATGTGTTAGGAGGATATAACATTCAAATGCATTTTATTTGTTCAATACCATACATCAAACATCAAGATAAAGAGAAATCTTTGAGAAAAAGAGAAAAAGAGTGTAAGTGAAACTAGTATTACAAAACATAAACTTTATTCCCCTTACATGCAACGAATTGAAGCTAACTAGTATGTATGTCTGGTTCGATGTTCAGGAATCTCATGAAAAAATACCGTTAAGGAACAAAGCTAAATTAACCGAAAGTGAACTCTTTTTTGTTGTTGTTCTAGCTAGCATGATATTCCATGTTAATTTCATAAAGATTTTATACTGTCTCATCTTTTAAATTAATTTTCTTTGTAATTTTTGAGCATTTCTTTTCATATTCATGTAATTAAGACTTTTATCATTCTATTGATTTAAATAGTAAGCAATTTACGATCACAAAATGAGGCTAAAAATCTAAATCTTAAGAGAAATTATTGTGGGAATAACTAATAACCATAATCGCTTCACGGTTTGAAAATGATTAATCTCACACTTTTTAAATGTAAGATACTTTTAGTATACACTTAAAAAAGACTTTTAACATTTTCAAATATACCAAACCCAAAACAAAGAAAAAAATAATAATTCATAAAAAATTCATTTAATTCCTATCACTAATGACTAAACAAACCAAATAAATCGTAGGAATAGATAGATCATAGATGCTAAGTTGACCACTTAACGCTATTCAATTCTTTCCATGATCAAGCCAAGACTAGTAGTATTCAATTTCTAGTCAATATGTGAAATGCAAGAGATATTGATGGTTATTGTGTGCTTGACATTTCATGCAATTATTTTCACAGAGTGTAAACACAAGCAAGTTTCCGAGTAAACCAACCAAATTAATAATCCACGATCACGACCACTGTCGGAAGTGATGCCAGCAGGACCCCATATTTCATTTGGTGTCTCTTTTCCAATACAATTTCGTTCAGTTAAGTTTTTCCCCCCTTCTTTTCACCACCATATTTTATAAAGAATAATAATTTTTTTATGAATATGTAAGCTAGTTTAATTAGTGATTAGATTTAATTTTGATCAACTATTAGTATAAAGCTTTTATACACTATCATTCAATGATATGTTATCATATCATTAAACAAGTCTAACTATAACAACAATTACTTCAAATGTCAAACTTTTTTAATAATGTGTCAATACATTATTTAACAATATAATAAAAAAATTTACATTAACAGTGGATCAAAACTAAATGTTGCAACCATCCATAGGAAGAAGGGGCACTATGCGGCAAAATAGGCAACTAAAAAGAATTAATTAAACAAATGTTGTTTAAGAGTTCCCACTAATCGAATCTTCTATTAGAAAATGAAGTAGTGTGATTGAATATCTAAAAATTGATATGTGTACTTTAATTCATTTTTGAGAGTTACGAGTAAGGAAGATATTAATAACTTACACCGTCCATTTTCAAAATGGTCATATATTTTATTTAAAGCTATTTGCTAGTTAATTAAATTGATCTATTACTATTTTTATTATTTTTTCATACCCTATTTTGTGCGACCATATTATCGAATTGATAAATGATTAAAACAAACATGGGTGGCTAACAATGTGTTTGATTTTGATTAATTATTTGGAATAATTATTTTTTCAATTAAAAGCTATTTTATCTAAAATTTATCTTGTTTGCTTAAAGTGTGTAAAATTGATTATAAGTTAAGAAGACTTTTTTATTAACTAAAAACTACTTTTTTTTAGAAAAACTTTTACTTTGAGCTTTTAATTATTTAATTTCAAAAGCTTTAAAAAAATACATATTTGCCCTCAATCAAATAACTTTTTTAATCATTTCATATGTCTTTTGGTAATTTAATACATAAAAGTAATTTTTTATACAATCTAAACAAAACTATTTATCTTAAAATCGATTATAAATTAACATATTCACACATAAATTTTTTTTATAATTAATTTTTTTAAGAATTATTTATACAAATAATTAATTTTTAACATAATTTTTTTTCACAGTTAATTAATCCAAACACACATTAAATAGTCATTATTGTGATCAGATGCACATATCTCCTACTTTATGATAATGGTGAATTGAGATTTTGACATGAAAACCTAAGTCAAACAAAGTTTGGTTCATGCGGAATTAAATTATATATATCTCAATTATAAATATGTAAGTTAGTTTAATTTACTATTAGTGTAAAATTTCTTTACACTATCATCTAATCACGTACTGACATATCATTTAAAGAGTTAGACTTTTTAGGTAATTGTTGTAATAGTCAAACTCTTTTAATGATTTAACAATATATGATTGGATGACAGTATAAAAAAACTTTGAGTTTAATTTTGATTCACTATCAGTGTAAAGTTTCTTTATATTATCATCCAATTATGTATTGCAAACTCATTAAAAAAGTTTGACTATTATAACAACTACCTTAAAAGTCTAACACTTTTAATGATGTGTCAGTACATGATTGAATGACAGTGTAAAAAAATTTTACATTAACAATAGATTAAAATTAAATTCAAATTTTGACACTGATGATGGATCAAAATTAAACTCTTAATTTAATTAGTAATTAGTAAAATCTTGTATAGAGGGTGACAATTTATGATCCTTTTTTTTCTTCTATTTGAAAAGTGAACGAATCATCTCTAATTATGTAACTCACACTTTAAATAAATAAATAAATAAATAAATGTCTAATGGCAACTATAAACACTAATAACACTTATAGAATATTTTTTTTTTAAGTTTTCGTCTTCCCCCGTTTCACAACTTTCATAGATTGATTTCTTTTTAATTTAAAAAATTAATCCTTATGCATGGGTGAGAAATGGAAAGAGAATTTGTTTGAAGGAGATGCTAGTACGACGTCATGGTAATTGGTTGACTTAATTTTCCGATTCTTAATCGTAACATTTTGCTTTTCTTTTAGTTGGAAAGAATTAATTATCTTAAAAATTTATGTTATTGGATGAAGGTTAATATTAATTTTTATATTTTTAATATGTTTTTTTATATAAGAGTTATTTTAAATTCGAAACGTGAATAATGTATATATTTATCTTATATTATCCTAAAATTTAATTTTATTTTAAAAAATGAAAATGGTAATTATCAAACTCATGATTACTTAGTCATAAATATTTTAATATTATATCAAGAACTAACTATTTTAAAAATTAAACTATTACCTGAAGGACTAGATTAATTTTTATATCACTAACACTATTAACATTTGCTATTCTAATTGACATGATTATGTATTTCATCATTTACTATATATAAGTCTTTCTTGAAAATAAACAAGCTTATATAATAATTAAGTGCGTTTTAATAAGTTAAAAAGCAATTTTATTGTAAATAACGTATCATGTAAGTTATTTTTCTGTAGACCATGAAAATTGCCTTATGAAAGTAAGTTAAAAATAGTGTCAATGGACCTTTTTTTAATATTTTATCAATAAACCTTTTATTTTTATAAACTCATTCAAGCACTCGAGACTTTTCGTCCAATCGTTTTCACATAGTGTGAACATTATTGAAAAAAGAGAGAAAAAGTTATAAACTCATTCAAGCATACGTATACGTAAAATTAGTTTTGATAAAGTGCTTATGATATCAAGTAAATGTTTACAAACTCAGAACAAATCCATCCAAATCAGATCATAATTATCCTTCACTTAATTATACCATTAAAGTTTGTCCCAATTTTCAACCGAAAACGATCATGTACGTTCAGGATTCTTAAATCAAAATTAAAAGTAAAAAATATTTCTAGCCGAAGAAAATTGGTTCATATTTTCATGTCCAAATTGATTAAGTATTCTATAAAAATCTAAATCATTGGCTTTTCTGTCAAGGATTATCAACTTCGCATTTTATCCTGCATTTTAGAATATCTAAATTCATTTAGATAAAATTCCATTTTACAAAATTGTTTTTGATAAGTTTTTCCAAATATAAAAATATTTTTTTTAAAAATAAATTATTTCAAAATTCATTCTATTAAAAAAGTTTTACACGAACTATCTATACTGGTCAAAAGAAGATTAGAATATTTTAGAGAAAGAAATAATGGAGGGTTTATAGAGACAAATACAAATAGTATGATCAAAATGCCCCTAAATTTTTTCATCAAATTATATATTTTAAATTAACGGATGGTAGTTATTTTTTCATTAAATAATGCTACAACACTATTTATATGGACCATCATAAAATTTGATACATTTTTTAGCTAGAATTATTGCGTTCCAAATTAGGAATAGACTGCAACGAGGAAGTGGCTACTGGGGCCAAGCAAATTGCGAAAAATGGTGAGTTTTTTTTGGGCCCTAGAGATTGTAAAGGAGGCCCAAGAAATGTTTCCCGGCATTGAGGACAATGTGAGGGAAATATGGTTTTGTGAAATTCACTGTGTTGCACAAAATAAATTATCGAAGCCAGAGGCAGAATGGTATGGAATTCTTCACATTAAACGATTGGCTGATGAACCAACCATAAATAAATAGTGGAGGAAGCTTGCGCTACTAGCCAGAATTTTTGGTCATTGTTTCCTTTTATTTTTATTAAAATTTAGGATTACATGAGACAATTGGGCCTATCAGTCGGTTCGGCCTTTCACCTTACGTGGGCTGTGACATGGTCTGTGACAGATGAATAGCGTCAGGACAGGACTTCATAAGCTTGAGGTGCCAAACTTCTATGATCATCAATATTACCAACATGAGCAAAACCAATAGAACATGATTTCTTCTTCTTCTTTTGTTTTTTTTTTTAATAAAGGGAAAAGATGCACAAAAATCCTATTCAAATTTGAGGCTACAACCTTAATGGTGTCAATTTGTATCAACGATAGAGTCAGTATAGCAAAATTATAGTATTTTGCTCGATCTTGATTTTACTCATTTACTAAATATGTCATATTTCAACAGACCAAAATATGGCCAAACAAAATGAGCAAAACCAAGAGAACATGATTTATTCTTTCTTTTCTTTTTTTCGTGCTTTTTCTTTGCTGAGCCTTTGATCTATTTAACATTGGAACAAATTTTTATGGTGAGGGAAATGAAATGATATATAATGAAAAGGAAAAGAATGCAAGATATGGAATACAATTTTTATATTATTATTTGGATGTTTAATGATGGAGTAGAAGAAAATTTTCATTCTCTTATTTAGAAGTTTCATTGCAAGTAAATAGAATGACAAAAATTATAATTCTCGCATTACCTTTATCTTAAATATAAAATATAAAGACGAAAAATAAAAATAAAATTTTATAACTTATTTCATCTTTTACTTTCAAATTTAAAGGAAAAGAAAAATGAGGGAATAAAAGTAATATAAAATAGAATCCCCCATTCCATTCATTTTTATCTCATTTTTAAACATTCAAAGAGTACTTTTATCATTCCATTCTATATTAGACTTGATTCCATCCTTTATTATCAATCCAATCATACCTGTCCAACATAAGCTCAACTGGCTTGTGCATACTCGCTTCTAGAACAATTCAGTAAAATGTCACCCTTTATTCCATAGGTCCAGAAGTCTAGTTCTATTTGTCATGTAGAGAATGGTAACGTTCATTTTCAAAAATATCAAAAAATTTAAACTGTTTATTTATACTTTACACGGCAACATGACAAAATTCTCAACACGAAAGTTCTATAACTTCATTGACGACCTCATGTAGTAAAAGGTCGAAAATTTTATGCTCAATCACCAAACAAATTGCCTCGATGCTTTCAGTATCACACATGCGCTCTGGTGTGCAATCTGACTCTCGTATTTCATTTTCTGTGACAGTAAGAACCTTCAGCATTAATTCTGAGTAATACTCTGTTTCCTTGTTGACATCAGTGTAGGCATAATCTTTATTATTGCGTGCTCTGTCTTCAACACCATTATCCAAGGACAGAAGCGCTGAAGATTTCCATTTTGATTTTGAAGCTAAGGGACTTGCATAATCTACAATCATAATCATATATTTAATTAAGGTGAAGTTCTAAGTTGAAACCGTAAGATTTAAAGAATGCAAGTTGCCACTTTTGGGAGCTATGTTTTGGGGTTCTTTCCTTAATGAATATGCAGAAGAGTTTAATTACAAAGCAATAAAAGCCAATGTTTACAATGAAAAAGACTTTTAGGTTTAACTAAAAATAATTAATATAAAAATATTTATAAAATATGAAAAATATTAATTTTTTATTTTTTAAATTTTTTTAAAGTCAGTCGATTTAATTAAATTTGATAAATTCAAGGTA
This sequence comes from Styphnolobium japonicum, assembly GCA_023212625.1. Taxonomy (NCBI): domain Eukaryota; kingdom Viridiplantae; phylum Streptophyta; class Magnoliopsida; order Fabales; family Fabaceae; genus Styphnolobium; species Styphnolobium japonicum. The sequence goes on along the minus strand of JALBWW010000007.1, from coordinate 11,955,997 downwards.
TAAACGTGAATTTATATACCATGTATGTGTCCTATATAAAATTGATAACACAAATCAAAATTGCAATAAAGATTCAATTTTAACCATAACTAAACAAGTTAAAAGATAAGGGGTTCAGTAAACAAACCTAGAAAATCAGTTGCATAAAGGAATGGATAGTCATTGATATCTAGAACTGAGACTGGGCTAAGATTTTCCGAGTTATATTCAGTTTCTATCTTCTTTGATGACTGCTGGTTTCTTATATTATTCGTGAGTTTGGGTTCAACAAACACTTTCTTCTGCATATTTGGCAATGGAGAGCTTGAGCTTGAACCAGCACCACTATTTCTGCAACTACAATTCTTGGAGCGTGGGGAAACAGTGGACAACAAATCTTTAGCTTCACTATGATTCCGAACCTTTGTACTATGCTTAGCAGGGACCCTTCTGGGCTCATTCTTCAACTTGGAGATTTTCTTGTTCTTCCCTTGACTCCTCTCCTTCTTCACAGTAACCCTCTCTCTTACAATCTCCTTGTTCTTACTCCCCTGCTTCTTCCTCTGTTTCGATTCTGCCAAACCCATTTCTGATTTCCTCAAGTTCGATCGAAATTCGTGATCTTTACTGGCATTATTATCCCAGCAAAGCACAACAAGATCATGGTTTTGCCTCGGAACCAATGCAGGAACCTCTCGAAACGATGCTGAGGTTTTCACTCGGCGATGGTTGGCTTGGCTTGGATCAAACTCCAGCAAGTAGTCCACAAAGTTCACTGACCTACTTCGTGGAACTGAATCTGGGGTTGCTCCTTTTGATACCCGGTTGGTACTTGGCAGTGAATCCAACCCCATTAGCCTTGCCACTACTCCTGGGGTAGCTGCATCATCAGCCATTGCATGTTTATTTGGATGCACCAGATTTGTTTCGTCTGATTCTGTAACTTGATCAGATGGGTGCACTGGAGGACTATTTCCATTTCCAGCACAAAGAAGCACGCGTAAGAAGCCAGAGAAACACCCAGATTTTGAATTATCTGGTTTAGCCATAATCAAACTCCCACAAACCCAATGCAACCTGCTACTCAAGGAGGTAGAACTGGCAGTGTAGAGAATACAATGGTGACTGCAATGGTTGAAAACTAGAGAGAAAATGAGAGGTAGCAGGGGTTGGATGATGTTTCAATGTGAGGAGAAAAATTGTGAAAAAGATGGTTATCAATAGAATAGAGGAGGTGGGGTGTGAAAGGAGGGTCAATGAGTTCACACTAGATTGGGATTATGAGATACTACTAGCCAAGATAGGGTGTACGGAATGGTACATTATTGAAGAATATGGGACGAATAGGTTTTGACTCTAATTCATCATTTTCTTTGCATCTACGCCTTCTGCCGAGGAATTTGTATTTTATTAATTGTAATTGTAGTCCTAGTCCTACAAGGCTAAGACGTGTGAATGTGTTTTGCCATTTTAAAACAAAGAGCTGCCGAAGTTGCTGACTTTTTTAGGTCGGTGACTCGGAACAGCAATGTGGTCCACCCTTGGGGGAATGGGCATTCTGTAACTGTTCCTCTGAATACTTGCTCCGACTTTGTTGACTCCTTTGTAGGATTGGGAGATTATGTATCGGCCCAATTGTGTTAACATTGTAATGGTAAACTTACTTAAGATGGGCCCTTTAAATTGGAAGCCTAAGTTCATTGCAATTAGAATCTGCTGACCCCAAATCAGTTAGAATGTTTTCAATTTTTCCCAAATATTGTTTTCAATCTCCTCAAAAGGAAGTCCACTTCTGGGATATAGTGGGTCCTTTGGTTGTTAAATATTTTCTCCATATGTTTAAACAATTAAATCAGAATCATGTGTCTCTGATCCCAAAAGTTGACCTACCCACCACTATCGAACAATTTTTACTAATCAGCCTTTGTAATGCATCTATATGATTATTTCTCTTATTATTATCAAAAGATTGAGACCTTTCCCAAATGGCATTATTATACCTATCTAAAATACTTTGTGCCTAACAGAAGTATCCAGCTCTAATTTTTCATTCGATAAACAAAAAAGGGGACAATATGGTTTTTATAGTAATCAAGATCAATTTCAGAAGAGCCTATGATAAATTAGAATGATCCTTTATATGAGAAACTCTTCTTTTTAAGATTCCTTCATTTTTGGATTTGATCGTATTGTATTACTTTTACCGCACCGAACTTTGGTAAGTTGGTTAATGGTAAACTCACAAAAATTATCAAAACAACCAGAGGAGTAAGACGAGGGATCCTCTGATCACCATACTTTTTCAACTTGTGTATGGATATGCATGCTTCTAGGGAAATTACAATATAGCATTCAAACTAAGTAGGTGAATCCCTTTCCACTTCCTAGAAAACAATTTTCCATCCCTGCACTATGCTATGCAGATGACTATTTTATCTTTTCAACGGTCTTTGTACATAATGCACAAGCTCTCAAATCCATTCTCGACAGATTTTGCAAGCTTTCTGAATATTTTATCAACTGTGCCTAATCTAACATCATTTTCTCCACAAATGTTTTAATGATTGTTAAGAGGAGAATAGATGGTCACTTTGGGGTTCCTATGTCAAATCAGATGGTAAAATATCTTGGCACTCCTCTTAAAATGGGAAAATATCTTCAAATGGATTTTAGTTATCCCCATAGGAAAGTTTCTGAAAAACTTGTGAACTGCAAAAAACTTAGGTTACATTTGTTCTGAATAGTTTATGTTTACTTTTAAATTACCAATCAATATTATTCAATGAGTTTAATTTTGATCCACCGTCAGTGTAAAATTTTTTTACACTATCATCTAATTATATGTTGCCAAATCATTAAAAGAGTTTGACTATCACAATAACCACCTAGAAAGTCTAACTCTTTTAATGATGTATCAGCACAAGATTAGATGACAGTGTAAAGAAACTTTACACTGACAGTAGATTGAAATTAAATTCTTATTCAATCCTCACAACAGATATTCAACCGTTTTTTATGGGCTAATGAAAACTCTAGGAAGGGTATTCCAATTGCTTGGAAATAACTACCTAAACTTTTGGAAATGGAGGGCTTGGCATAAGTGATCACATATCCAAAATGTAGTAACCAGTAGAAGTTGGTGCGGAAGCTATTGAAAGAACCAAATGACTTATGGATTAAATTGTTAGGTGCAAAGTACCTATGGCATGGTAATATATTTTATTTTATTTTTTTGGTAAAGGGCATGGTAATATATTTTAAGCATCAACTTAGACTCGATTTCAGTTGGATGGTGGGTCACGAGACCAAATTATACTTGGTGTATTGGGGAACCCCTAAATACCACAAAAATCCACTCCGCAAGGTAAAGGACTAATGCTTCATAATGAAGGGCTTGGAGTATGCATCTCATAAAGAACTTTGTATAGGAAGATGTTGTAAGCCCAACGCTTTCTCAAAATCTTTTACGTGGCTTTATGTTTTTGATGATTAACAAACTATGTTATTGCTTCATTTACTCATTCTCTAGTTAACCATGATTCACTCGCTTATTTTTAGTTGCTTGAGTCCAGAGAGGTTTTATGATGCATACTGATTAAAGAAGAATAAAGAGTCAGCTAGACCCCTTTCAAACTCAAGTGAGAGCAGTATAAAAGTCTTCAAGACTAAATAACAAAGTCATCTCCTGACCAGAAAATGAGCTTATCTGTTATGTCTAACAGCTAGAAATCCTTGACACTTTAGAAAGGAGAAGTGTCTGATTGAAGAAGACAATCCAAGGAATAGAACTTGTTGCCATATCACTAGAAATTCTCTAATATTCTGATACTCTTGTTTTGGCTCTCTTTGAAAGAAATTTAATTTAGAAACTGAGAGCTTGTGAAAGGGAAATACACTCTTATTAGAGTTTACCTCATGCAAAACTTGCAGCAATCTTTCATTCGTTCTTTATATGTAATAGATTCGAGAGGATCAGAGGAATTTGAGTTTTTCTTGTGTGAAGAGGCGAGGGGGAAAGAAAACTACTTGCTCTAGCTCGAAAAGGTTAATGTGGAAGAAAAATTACTTGTAATCTAGCCTGTAAAGGCTAAGGTTGAAGAAATAACACTTTGTTATAAAATTCTCAGATTTTCCTAGAAATTCCCTGAGCAGAACCAGTATAAATTGTAGTGTTTCTGCTTCTCTCGCTCTTAACTCTTTATCTTAATTTCAGCATTTTTATTATCTGCTTTAGCTTTCCCGAAACTAGAGCAAACTTTCACTAAGTGGGTATTATCTTTCAAATTCAAACTCGATCATATCCTTTTAAGAAACAACCAGCCTTACTACGTTTTCTGGTTCAGTATGTTTATTTGTTGTACTTACTGCATAATCTCTATTTGTTTTTTGTTTCTAACTAAGTTTGCTGAAGTGTAGGAAAGATTAAAATTAATCCTTATTTGTTCGGAACACAATTCAACCTCTAATAGCATTTTCACATGCATCATATCAAACTGCTTTTGGCTGCGATTTGACATTATTTTTGGTACCATATGTGGTGTTTGTTGCAAATTTTTGTGAGTTTCTGCTCATATAATTGTACATACAAGTCCTTCTTTTAATCAAAGACCATGTGAAATTTTTCTCTTTTATTTTTTAGGACTAAAATTTCTAATCTTGGCATATCTCTCCGTTCTGCTTGATAAGTAACTGCACTATGATGAAGTCAAACTTAGCCAAATCTATTAGCACTTGATTTGCAGCTAGGCTTCGCATTTTGCGTTGTAGTAGTGGCTCCAGAGCATGCTTACTTGTTCAGCTAGAAAGAAACATACACAATGAATAAATGGTGTGCCACTGCCAAGAACACTTTCTTGCTGGGTTTTCTTGCGTTTATTAGGATTTTCTCTCAATTTCTCTCCGGATCTTCATTCTCTTTGGCAGAGATGATTTTCAGAAATGAATTTGAACAGCACGCTGGCCTTTCAAGTTTCAACGTTAACATTTTGAGACTTTTACTTTAATGTCTCTCCCAAAGACACATAATTACACTAACACCTACATATAAATGTAATTTAAGCAATAACTAATAGAGATAAATGTAATTTATTCAGAAATTACTGTTGTAACCACAAACCAACGATAATTTATGAATTTGTAGGATTAAATGTCAACTTATATTCGTTTAAATCTTAGGTAATAATTGGCAATTTTCGTTGCTTCCTATTTGTATTAATTGGTAAGAATTAGGGGGGGACGGGGGAACTCCAGCTATTTTTTTGTTTCGTTTTGTAAAAAACATTATGAAAACTTGTATTTATCATAGTTGAGATCTTGTTATTATTCTCCCACGTGGTGTGTGAACACTTCATTTTGACCGGGTGTTAAAAAATTATAATTATAATTAAAATAATAATAATTAAAATAATAATAATAATAATAATAAAAGAAAAGAGAGAGAAGAAGAACTTGGCACAAATCTATACCCATAATTTATCGAGCCCATCTCACCTCTGCACACTGACACACCGTTGTACACACCTTGCAAACGTTACCTTATTTTGACTTTAGAGGAGCGAGGGCAGGTGAAAAAGAGAGGGATCAGTAGATTGAAGGGGAGGAGACCTAACCACCCTTTTTCCAAAAGACAGTACTGCAGAAGAAGATATATAGGAAAGAAAGAGGATGAGCAAGGGGGACTTTCGATTTTTGCTGAGAAAGAAATTGAGAAAAGAGAGTGAGAATGGAGAGAAGAAGAAAGTTGATTCCTGGGAAGGATTAAATCACTTACTAGTTGTTCTTTTAACTTGAGCTTCAAGAGATAAGTCTCTAATCCATTTGAATCTTTGAACCTAGATATCTTTTGTTCATTTCTCATAACTTTGGGTTACATATATGCAATATGTTCGTAATTTGGTCAGTTATGCTTCTGTTTGTTTTAACTTGATTACTTTTCCTTTTCTCACTTCACCACTATGTAACCATTTCATAAAGTCATAGGAGTAGCAACTCAGCCACCATTTCTCTTTGAAAAACCACCTCCATTCACACACAACTGACCTATTAACTCGAGAAAACTCACCCATGCATTTCTAACCTCACCATACTTCCCATACACCCAAAATGGTCAAACTCATTCACCTACACCCATACACAACTTCTATAATCCCAAATCAGCGTCTCCATCACCACCCAACTATTTCATGCACCATCTTTTGCATTTTCACAATTAAAAACAGAGCACTAACATCCTCCTCATAAGATACCATCTAAAGCCACCTATGAATAACTAAAGCCACCATAATATCTCATTATCTTGCAGCCAAATGCAGTAATAACATCAACCCCAACACCCATCAAACAACTTTCCAAATCTGTAAAAACCAGAAGGCAAAGCATGCGCTCGTGTCTGACTGACCAACACTCCCCATACTATTTTTAAGACTGACCACCACTTTCTAGACCATTTTTCTGACCAGCCACCATTTCCCTAGACGATTTCTAATCGAGCACCCTTTCCGATCCGACCACCCCCTTTCTTAGGACCATTCCCGACTGATCCGACTGACAGCATTTACCTACCAACCTAATCGATCATTATGGACCAATCTAACCTCATTCTTTACCTACAAATCTCTTAGATCTTCTGTGACCGACCGATCTGACTTACACTCAACATATTAACCCCTCATACCATTTCTCCGACCTGAGCAACCCATCTAACCCTTAAATCTACTTGACCTAGCCTTAGCCTTCACCCATCAACTCACCAAACCGATTTAACCTAATCTTAGCCTATAACTCATCATATCACTTCTCTGAGATGAGCTCACCCCTAAACCACTTGTCCAAGATCATTTCCGACCGAGCAGACCCAACCTTTAACCAATCAATCTCTCACCTCACCAAACCGAGTCGATCTTCGTAACAGTTTCCTCATCAACTCAACTGACTGAGCTTACCCTTAATCAAACGGTTCTTATTGATCATCAATTTCTCCATCCTTACTAACCAAACCGATCAGTCCTGATCGATCGAACCTTTATCCCATCTAGAACAACAACTTATCGATCGGCCCTAATCGATCCGATCATACTCCCTCTGATCTTAAGAACCATTGATTGGTTATGACTTATTAAACCATATCTTTTCCTTTGATTAGCCTAGCCGACTGATCTTACTTTTACCAATCACCACCTATCTTTAACCAATCGGTTCCCTACCAATCAACCCCCTTATGTTCGTCAACTGAATGATAAACTCTCCAACTTAACCGATTAATCTCCGACCGATGAGTTTTTTTCATCTTTTCCACCACGATCGTCCCGATCTAATTCTTTTCCATAATCCCCTATATTTGATCGTCTTCAGACCAATCATCCCATCTCCAGATCTCTTGTGGCCAACCGAGCCTATTTGCAGTCTCATGTGTTTTGATCTCCGATTGGGTACCTCCTGTCCCATTGCCAATCGGCCTACTGTCCGACCAGTTTGTGTTTCTAGTTGCATAATCAATGGACTGGTCAGATCCTTCCTGATATGCTCAGATGGTCGGTCGATCGATCGATCCTCTCCCTTTTGTGTTGTTGTGTGTTTATTTTTGCACCCAAATTGTTTAATTTTAGTTTTTAATAAATATCCATGAAATAATTGCATCACTTTGTTTTGTCTTCAATCTCATTCGAATTGGTAAAAGTCTATTGTAAGACTCATTGTCCATTTTCTTTTATCTTTTAATTTAAAATCAAGTAAACTACAATAATTTTCTAGAGAACTACGTGGCTTTCAGTTTCCTATTATACTAGGGGATACATAGGAGCGCAAGTCAAGCTAAATTTTTTATTTTTACAATTTAGTTTCCTTGTTATATGTAAATAATTATTCGCATTTGTTTAATTTCTTTACTTGCTAAAAGAGATAAAATAGATATCGTTTATGTTATAAAATTAGCACAGTTGGCTTAAAGTAACCATCTTAGGACAGATGTATCAGGGGTATAATGCGATTAAGTTTCGAATCTTTCCTGTGCATAATTAACTCTTGAACTTTGCCTGATTTTTGCAGACTATATTTTTGTGTTTTTATTTTAAATTCATTTTTAAAGAGTTTTGTCAGTTATTTTTCTTACCCAATAAACGATTGGTGACGATTTTATTACTTTTAACTAATTTTTCTCTCGCCACCCCTTATCACGATTTTTTCTAGTTGTGACATTATGTCTAGCACACCATTTATTCATTGTTTATGTTTCTCTTCGAATCAATTGCATTATTATTATTATTATTATTATTATTATTATTATTATTATTATTTAATTATGTGTGGTACTTCCCTATCTATCGCTTGTGGAGATGAATCTTGATAGGGCTATGATATGTATGGTGAAATGCTTAAAGACGCAACTAGTTTTTGGCTGTGGTCCACATCTTGCACGCCAGTGTTGTCACAACTCACATGGGGGGCAGCATTCAGAACCATACTCTGATATTTGTGGCGCATTGGACACTAGCAATCAAAACCAGTACAAAGATAATGACAGAACTGTCTGAGAACAGACCCATCACATGAATTTCATGGCTATTATTTTCTATCATCTTTTAATTGAAAAAACGTGGAAAATGGATATTTATATGAAAATTATTGACAATAATGAAGAATTTGGAAACAATATGCTTAATTGGGCCTACTCCTAAAAGGAAAGGAAGTGGAAGCACTATAATTTTCAACCTTGATAAAAGTGTATGACAGACCTATTATGTGACCTGGTATCTTCAAAGAGTATCAAACCACTTATTGAGGTTCAATACTGAAAGCAATGATAAACAGAAGAAAAAGAAGAAAATGACATCTATTCAATTATCATTCAACTTTGGTGTTTGAGGTTGAGCAAACACATCATTAATTTGATGAAGATACCACTTCCTTCGTCAAGAATAAACAATTTACAGACTCCTAGCTCTTCAAGGAAGGACAAACTACTTATACCCTGCTCATGCTTCAATAGCAGGCAGTTACAATCGAATTTGTCAGGCATCAATTCCCTTTACTTATGAGGAATTCAACTCTTAAATAGGTTTAGTAACTCAATGAGAGTACAAGCTCAGACAATTGTGTCATGCCAGATAATTATGTAGCCACTCTTGTCTTCAAGAGGAAAAAATTTAAGCTTTACTTTGACGTAGAAGAGCCACTGAGCTTAGGGTCTGTTTGATAGTACACAACATCCCCAGTGTCACTAACAAAATGGTCTTTCTTCATGCTTCTAATCAAATCTCCAATGAGCTGAAATGGAAGAGGGCTGGACTTCTTTGGCTCCCGATAATATTTTCCAAGCACTGGTTTGGCTGCCTCAGTCTACAAGTGGAGCAAAGACAACATTCAAAATTCTGCAGTTCATGAAAATTACTATCCTTTGATTCATCAACAGTAGAGTAAAGGGATACTCACAGCTTCTATTAAGTGATAGTGTGGGATTTGAGGAAAGAGGTGATGAATGACATGGGTTCCAATGTCGTGGTGGATATTATTAATCCATCCATAGTCACGATCAATAGTTGTAAGCCCACCCCTAAGGTAGCTCCATTCCTGTCCAGCATAATGAAGGATAAAGTTGTAAAGGAAGATTGAATTTTGAAAACTTCAAGTCCCCCATAAACAAGAAAGAAACTGGCTAAAGAAAATTAAATTTTAGTTAACTTCCAAATTTTTAAAATTCATTCAAAAAATGGAAAGACCAACTAGAGCAAACATTTTCCAGGAAAAGAAAGAAAAAGGAAAGAAAGGGAAAGAGAATGATACCTTTCCACGATACCATGGTAGTTTGTCTTCATGGCCATGATGATGCAAGTAAGTCACGAAATCCAACCACATAACGAAAATCTACAATTCCAAGCAAAGTCAAATTAGGACTTATTTTGATTCAAAAAGGAAAACCCATTAAGGGTCTAATCCATAGTTAGAAAAAGAGATGGAATTTACCAAGTAGGGAACGCCATAAAGCTTAAGCAACTGAATTGGACCCATCACAAACCCTAAACCTATGAGCAAAGCAGCCATTGCAGTCCAACAAACTGTAGAAGTAATAACATCTTTTCTTTCAGTGGGGACGAACAAGTCACTGTTTGGGTCAAAGTGAGAACCGGTCTTCCCAGGACTCCTGCTCCACTGAATTCAAATATCATCACCCATGTCAATTCCTCCACCACCAGAACTAATAGCAATGAATGTTCATGTTCTGGTAAAAACTGTTAGGCACTACAACTTACAAGGTAGATAGGATATGCAAGCATCGGAAAAGGCACTGTAAATCTTAAAATACGTGTCATATTATCCAAGCTCTTGAAGATTTTCTCAGGCAACTGCAAGATTGGCATTAAACTTCTTAGGTTAGAAACTTCGATTGATAGGAGAAAAAATGGCAACAAACATATTCCCCTAAAAAACTAGAACAAAGATTATCAGCTCACCGGGTGCCAAGATTCATCATTTTCAACATGGCCGTGGTTTTGATGATGAGTTCTATGACTGATTCTCCTGTACAATTAAGGAAAATATCAGTTTCAGCTGAGTCTAGAACCATGCAGGTTAGGAGAAGTATATAAGATAAAAGAGGACTAGAAGAACAGCTATTCCTGCAGGAGCATACCATCCATGATATGGTACTAGAATTGAAGAATGCAGCAGATGCCCAGCAACACTGTTCAACTTGGGATTGTTTGAAAAGCTTCCATGACCACTGAAAGATCCAAAACAGCAATTATATTTATCAAGACACACTTTTGGAATCCAATTTTACCACCCAAAAAGCCAAAACAATTGCATCTAGATCTGAATTGGAAAAACTGGAGAGATGAAACTGGCTATTACCAATCATGGCCAAGAACAAACAGAGCCCAGAACATGGTCCCCTGAGCAGCCCAATACAGAGGCCAAACCAACCAATTGTTGAGATAAGCCGCAGCTGCAGCCAACCCAAAAACCACAATAACATCCCTGACCACATAGCTCATGGACTTCCATGGGTCCTTCACCCAGCAGTGCTTCGGAATGGCCGCTCTAATATCAGCCAATTTGAAGGGTGGTGGCACACTAGGGTCGAATTGTGATAGTTCCTGTTCAACCCCATTAGCCCCATTGATTCTCTCTCCTCCCTCTTCCTCTCCTTCAATGGTGCCAACCCTCAAAGGAGCACTCACTTTCAATTCCCAGCTTCTCTCCCTAAAGCTACAACTAGGAAAGCTTCTTGGTTGAAATCTCAGCCCTGTCACCCCTTTGTTTGTGTTAAAAGCTCTAACCTTTGAGGGCTTGCATGAAATGGCTCCTATTCTGGGTCGAGGAAACACTGGAGGAAGAGGCTTTAAGCCACATTCTGATAAAACCCAAGTTGCCATTGTAGACTCAGATGGAACTTTCAGGCCAGGGGTTGGTTTGGTGGATTGGTTCCTACTTCCTTCTCACTCGGAGGACAGAAAAGTAAATTTATAAAAGAGGAAAGAGATAGAGAGATTGAGAGAGAGAGAAAGAGGCAAAGTATGTGAACCAAAAAAGAATGGATTCAAGTGAAGCAAAATATGTAGGACAAAGTACTAAATAAAATGAGAAAATGAAGATATAAGTGTAACACTTGGTCTGCACTTGTGTTTCAACAACAGTTCAGGTTTCTCTGCCACTGTCCTCCTCACCCACCTGCTTCTCAAATCTAACAGAAAATCTTAGCTTTTAACAAAAGGGTAACCAAAGGGAGAAGAAAGGGTCTCTTATGGTTCATCCGTTCATGTCATGGCCTTTCGAGATGATCTTAAAAATACAAGGCTGCAGGTTGCAGGCGCAGGCGCAATTTGACCATGTTGTGTATAGAGAGAGGCTGTGTGCGCCGTGTTTACTTTTCCTCCCCACGATGTTGGGTTCCCTAGTGGGAGGAATTTCTTATGGCTACGTTTTAGAGTTTTGAATCTGGTGTGATTTGATTTGAGATAGAACGGAATAAAAAAAAGTAAAAGTATATCAATTTATTATTTAGAAGTTTTAGTAAGATAATAAAGAAAAATTTTATTTTATTATTTGAAGTTGCAATGATAATTAACGAAATAAAATAAATTATTTTTTTATTTTTAATATTATTTTTTTTAATTTTTGTTATTCATAATATTATTTAAAAATAAAAAAATTAAAATTATAAATAATTATGTAAAAAGAAAGAAGAAGAAAATATTCTATTCTAAATTTTTTAAATTAAAAAATTTAAAAATTTGAGTAATAAAAAGTGGTTTGAATTTTTTTTTAACTATTCTATTTCATTATTTAAAAAACTTATAAACAATAAGTTCAACTCTTTTTATCACTTTATTTTATTATTAATTATTTCACTCCATTTATTTAAACAACTCTTTTTATCACCTTATGTTATTATTAATTATTTCACTCAATTTATCTAAACATAGCTTGTGGGAGTTGTTATTGTCATAGTTATAAAAATCGGACTGGGTTGATTGGTCCGACTGATAGATTGATAAATCAACTAAGTAACTGGAAATCAGTAAGCCGATCGGGTCATAAAATTAAAAAAGAACTCTTAAATTTTAAAAAATCATAATTTTTGACTCGTTTGTCTAATTTAAATTAATTATATGTCCATTTTATATAACTTTTCGAAATCTACATCATGTCGGTCTTAATTTTTCAAAAAAAAATTATTTTATGAGTTATGAACATTTTAATAAAAATATTAGGCTTTTTTCTATGAATCAATAGTTAAACTCTTTTTTTCTTTTTAAAGGTCATTATTTCTCTCAAAATAAAGATATTTTAGTTATTTATAATGATAAATATAATCATATGTAGTGCATAATTAAAAATATGTATATATTTAAATATTTATTTAATTTTATGAGGTTCGATCAGTAACCCACCGATTGAAATCAGTGACCTATGACTCAATATCCTAACTGAGCCGACTATCAATCTGAATTTAATAATTATGATTATTGTAAGTTATGATATTAAACTATGCTATTAATTATTTAATAATGAATAATTTTATAATAGATATTTAAAATTTTATTAAATATAAATAATAATAAATAAAATATTTAAAAATTAATACTGAAAAAAAATGATATATAAAGCTAATGTCCATTCCTTATTTGTCTGCTTCTTAACTTTGTATTTGACCTATCGCGGTGGATGTGCGACAGTGGAAGCTCCTTTTTTTTTTGGCCTCTACTTTTGTTACCACGAAGTGGAAGGTCAATGGTTGGAGACGTATCACACTATCACTACGATAACTAATTTCATTGACGTCTCTGTGTTATACGAATGGGATCGAGGAGACACCTATGTACACACGTGAGATTATTGTTATTTGTTTACTTTTTTTATTGTTATTATTATTATTATTATTATTAAGAATGTTAACTTTATCATTTATTGTTCAAAGATAGTGGTAGAAATTAAAGCCACCGGAAAAGTTAGTAGTGACGGATTCATATAATTTGCAGAAGTGAACTAGTAGTAAAATTAGTAGCAAGGAATTTAAATAATCTAAAGGAGTTTAAATAATTTATAAGAGATCGTAGGATCAAACTTTTGCATTATATATATATATATATATCAATTTTTAATATTACTATATCATTATTTTTATATAGATTTATTTTTTATTTGAAAAATATATTAAGTCACATGCTTGATTTGGATAAATTAACCCCGGTATTCACACTTTTGTGCCTTCTCATTTAATATTTACATATATCAATCTTTTTATATTATTATATCACTATATATATATATATATATATATATATTCCTTGATAAATATATCAAGTCACATGCTTGATTTGGATAAATTAATCCTGGTGTTCCCACTTTTGTGCCTTCTCATTTAACATTTACATACTTTTCATCTTTCATTCTTAATATGTTTTTGTTCAGTTGATTCAGTCCATAAGTCTGTAACTCAACTAATTAACACTAATCTTAGTTTTTAAGGTGTAATAATAATGTCAGTATTTACACCTTTCAATATATTAAAAAAAATTCATTCATAATAATAATGAAAGAACAAAAATAACCATTCGAAGTAAAATTAATTTTTAATTGAATAACTACTTCAGTAATCATTTGTTTACTCATTATAGTTACAATGCTCAAGAGTTCTTTACACGCAAGTCTCCTTAAAAAAAAGCAATGTCACCATTGATTTGCATATAATTATCATCTTATATGTTTATGTATTTTAATCATAAACTATGGGTAATTAGCTTTAATGGAGTTTGGCCTGCATTAGAAATATTCTATGTGACAGATCGAGCTACATGCAATACAAAAGAGAGAATATATTGAATAGGTATTAAGCACCGACAAAATGGGAGTAAAGTCAACTAAAAAAAATTAATTTACACGTGAGAAAAAGGTATTTGCTACTTCTATAATTAATTACGGCCCGTATGTTTCATATTTCTACTCCTAAACTCACATTTGCACACATTTCAAACGGTTGTTTGCGTCGAAGGAAATCTTAAACAAACATAGCCTATTTAAATAGTGCGCTGATTGTGTGGTGAAGCATGGTCATGAAATGGAGATTGGGTTGCTTTATTTCAACCAGGTGCTACCTTTCCTAGGTCTTCAATTTCTTGCAGACAGTTTTGGTGTATTTTTTTATATGATTTCTGACATGAAACTTTGTTTGCTTTCTTCCTTTTGAGTCTCCCCGTTTACCTACCAAAAAAAGTTATTTTATTATGTAAAATTACTTATATAAAAAGGAATTGAAGAACTAATTGTATCATTATATGATTGCATATATTGTGAATAAGATCAAGGATCTTATGAGGATCATTCCTTCCACTTGAATTAGTATTATATCCCCTATAGTTAACTTATTCTGTTTATTATCTTGAAGATAAGTTAAACCATATAAGATAATGATTCTAACTCGTAAACGTTATCGCTAACAATATGAATAATATCTTTCTTTCCTTTTTCTTCCATCATTGTGAATATTATATATCAATATTTAAGAGTTTTAATTTAACATTCGCTTCTTTAAAAATAAAGGATCTTATCCTCAAGGTTTATGGAATAAGTGACTCAGAGATAAATAATCAAATACTTTTTTTTACATGAGTTAAGTTATCTTCAATTTATATAAAATAATCATCATTATCAATTACGATATTGCTTATTTTTTAAATCAATTTTTACTCAAATCACTTTACCTTCACCTTTACTTAATATCTTCTTTTCCTTATTTTAAAAAAAAAATCGGGTGCAAAGTCCGAACTCCATAGAAATAGGGCATTACAAAGATACACTCTTCTGCATGTGCCATTGGACCATATTCTTTGTGAGGCTCATATATGTGCCCCACATGTACAGCTAAAATACTAAGTTATTATTATTATTATTATTATTTCATTACAAAACTTCTCTTTTTCTGGTAGGGGCATTATATTTTTTCGCCATTAGTATAGTAGGGGTATTATGATGAATAGTATATTATTTTTTTAAATTTTTGAATAAGACAAAAAAGTAAGTCATTTTTATTTTAAATTTTTGAATAAGATAAAAAAAATGAATAAATAAAGAATGTTTAAAATCAATTATAACTATAAGATAAAAAGTTGAGAAATGTTTCTAAAAATTGTAACTACAAATGCTACATTAGAGTATTTATAATTTAATTATTTTTATTTTTATATTTAATAAATAATAATAATAATTTAAAAATAAGAAAATTGAATATTAGAATGGAAATAGTATAGAATAGATACATTAAAACTTGAGTAGAACTCTTTTGATAATAAATTATTAATTTTAACAATAAGTAACAACATAAATTTAAGATAAGTATCAATTCACCATTCAAATAAAAAATCTCTTTGATAATATTATAGAATAGATACATTGGAAGTTGAGCGCAACTCTTTTGATAATTTTTAAATAAATTATTAATTTTAAAAATAAATAACAACATAAATTTAAGATAAGTATCAATTCATCATTCAAATGAGTAATTAATCATTTTGAATGTTCGTTGATATTAATCCAAATAGTTATCACTTCTTTATCTTAAATTTATGTTATTAGTTATCTTGAAATTAATAATCCCCTATAAAAATTTCAAAGGACATTTTTTACCTGTTACCCCAAAATTTCATAATCTACCCCACAGCATAGCTCTGAAGCTCCTTTTCTCTCTCTCTTTCTCTTCTCTTCTCTTCTCTTCTCTACAGCAATGAATCGTACTCAAATTCTTCTTGTGGGGTTACCGATCTTCCTCTTCTTCTCAGACATTGTCACCCTTTTGGCTCCTCCACCACCTTCCAAACCCACCCCTCACCATCACCATCACCATCACCCTTCCATCCTCCCCAACCGTCAACCGCATCTTCAGCAACCCCTCGAATTCCCTGCGCAGGTTTTTTACATCCCTCAATTTCCCATTTCTAAATTTACGATTTTGTATACGTGGGTTGTGCCAATTTTTTTTAATCCCATTTTTTGTATTTAAATTTCATGATATGTTTGTTTTCAATGCAGAAACAGAGTGGCATTGGCCCAATTGGGGTTGGCAACACTGTGAACATTGACTTCTGCACTTCCTGTTCTTACAAGTTTGCACTATTCTTGTCTCTGCTGTTTTAATTTTGATCCAATTGTTTAATTAAGTGGAGGGGGTTCTCATTTTTCATATAATATATATGGGTCCTGTTGGAATAATGTATTGGATTTATTTATTTATTTGTCAATTTCTGGTATTGAAAAAAGGAAACGATGAAGAAAGAAATGTAAACAAAGGCAAAATTAGATGATTGAATATATTACTTGTGTGGTTGCACAATTGGACAAAGTCATGCATATCTAAATGGTATCTAGTGTTAATTATTGTTTGAATTGGAACATCTATTGGCATTTAATTATCTCTCAGTCTCCCTCTCTCTGAGTTAGATGTATTCGGTTAGTGATTATTTATACTAACAGATGGAAAACATCTTCTATTGTTGTAACTCACCTTCAATAACAATTTTGCTATTAACACCTTATAAATATATTCAGATTCTTACTTCACATTTAGTAACATTGGTATCTTCTGGTAAATAGTCAACTCTTCACAGTTTGAGATTTTTTTATTTTTTACTTTTTTTGTGTATACCCAGAGGTATGTGTGAGACTAATCCCTTTCGGGCCGTCAAGCTATTACGGTTATCAGCCCTCCCCACAATGGCGTTTCCTAGGATTTGAGAATTTAACTATTGCTATAAGATTTTCACAAATTGGACTAGAATTTGCATGCTCTACTTCTAGCTGACCTTTGTTATCAAGTTTTGTTTGGAGCTGCATTCATCCTTAATTAGTTTCATTTGTATAAATCCATATATCTGCTAGAAGAGCAAACCTTAATCCATCTTGGGATTTTCATGGCTTTTTTTGCAGGGGAACTGCAGTAACGGTGAAAAACATGCTGGAATCTGTATTTCCTGGGATTAATGTTGTTTTGGCTAACTACCCACCTCCACTTCCAAAACGCATTCTCAGCAAAGTAATACCAGTGGTGCAATTAGGAATTTTTGGAATTATAGCAGCAGGTGAACAGATTTTCCCGAGGTTGGGAATGGCACCACCACCATGGTACTATTCCTTGCGTGCCAATAGGTTTCGAAGTATGGCAAGTACTTGGCTTCTTGGAAATTTCATTCAATCCTTCCTACAGAGTTCTGGTGCTTTTGAAGTATATTGCAATGGTGAATTGGTAAGTCCTTGGTTGGTGCTGGCATTTAATTTAGTGTCCTTTGTTGATGATGATGGTGTGTAAATCTATAACTGCTAGGAGGAAACACTGGAACTTATCAAGTCATTTGGAAGCAGTCAGCTTCAGAGCATATTGCACCTATGTATACCTTTAACATTTGATATAATTTTCATCACTCCATGATCATCTTGTTCCTTTGGACATTGTAGGTTTTCTCCAAGCTGAAGGAGAACAGATTCATTGGTGAAATTGAGTTGAGGGAACTTATTGGCAGAAGATTAGCTAATACAAGATTCGTCAATGGTATTGAAGGTTCTGCCTGGCCCTAGAACTGTCAGCTAGCTGATTGCCAGATGTACCACATGCTAATTGGCGGTTAGATTCTGACAAAGATACCAGACACTAATTGAAGCATACGAAATAGATGATCTAGAGATCACATTTTTATTTAGTGTTTTGTTTATTCTGTTATGTACACTTTTAGGTAACGATTGATTGAGCAAGCATTGGCTTTACCAAGCCCAATTATTAACTTCTCATTTTGGAAACCTTTCTTTCGCTCTAACTAAACTTGGATTTCACGAAAAAGATGTCAAGTTACAGAACTAGTGTAACATAGAATAATGACATTTGCACAATTTCTCTATTGGCAAACATGAACAAACTAAACAGGTGGTTCCGACTGAGTTTAACAAGAAATAGTTCAAGTGAGGATGCTTGAGTTGAAATGGAGTCACTTGTACAATTTGTGCAAGTTTCTAAAGGAAAGGATTGCATAAATATCATTACTCTTAAACATGTTACAGAACTAGTTTAGCACTGTAACGATACTTGCACAATTCCTCTATTCACAAACATGAACAAACTAAAGAGGTGGTTACAAGTTCTAACTGAGTCTGAAAGAAAAAGTTCAAGGGCGCTTTAGTTGAGATGGAGCCACTTGTACTGGCTGTGGAAGTTTGTGAAGGATAGGATTTGTGTAATAAACTAATTATCATTGCTCTTAAATATGTACTTCACAGAGAAGACTATACGCTTACATGGAAACAATACAATCTATGTAACTTACATCTATATGAGCATAAATGTCTAACTGCTTTCATTGTATTTTATACGAACTTTATTAGAGCCCTCAGTTAAGTGTTAAATTATGAATACAAGAGTAGCTCATTTACATGAGACTATTCAGAGGAAGAAAAATGGGTCTGGTTTTGCAAAATAAATAGGCCTCGTGTAGTTAAGTTGTATTTGCATAATCGTCTATCCCCAGGGGAGGAGAGGTCTACCTCTACCGTGATAGGCTTGCAAAATTCCTCATGTCTTATCTGGCAAGCTAAGAACGATGCTCAATTACTACTATATATATGCCTGGCCAAGTAACATATTAATTTTTTACAACTTCTTTTTTAATAATCCAGATTCATTACATATCTTACATGGGCAAGTCTTTGGCGCATCCTTTCAAAGAATGCATAAAGATGTTTATAATTTATTACTCAATAATAGCAGTTCTCACAAACATGGAAAGGAATGTAGCAGTGGGCTGTGGGGGGGAAACAAGAAAAGAAAAGACTTGCCAGGGACTATATTTAACGAGGTACCGGCACTTCACCAGAAAGCAAATAAAAAAAAAAAAAAAGGTACCAGCAAAAATATATTTAAAGACAGGCCTCTCAAATCTCAATAGCAATACCAAAATGTAAAGTTGGAAGCCGAAGAGAAACAATCAACAAGCAAAAGAGAAAACTCAGAAGGAGCAAAACAAATGTTGTTCCCTATGCAATACAGACTCAAGCCCAAGTAGGAATGACAATGAGGTGGGGTGGCGGCGGTGGGCTGGGGCTGGGTACTAAGCTCCAGCTTGTCTTGCGGATGAATATTCCCCTCATCTCTACATATTTATATGAGTATCCATATCTAATTTCTTTTGTGGGTAGACGGATATCTATAGGTATCTACGAATACCTATTAAATTATTAAATTTTCTAAATTTTTTATTAAAAAAAAATAAAATAAGTGAAACAATATCTAATATTACAATTTCTTATAATTTGTTCACTACAAACTAACTTAGTTCAACAACTTTAAATACTTAAAATAAAAATAACAATACAATTTTCTTAAAGTAGATTCCAAAAGCTAAATTCAAACACAATCTAGTAATACCATAACAATATAATATCATTAAAATACTAAAATTTCAAACACTAAATCCAACGAGCACAATTAGCACCAAAATCAAAATACTAAATCAAAAAATTAAGAGTTTAATTTTGATCCACTGTCAGTGTAAAGAAACTTTACACTGTCATCCAATGATGTGTTGACACATCATTAAAAGAGTTAGACTTCCTAGGTAGTTGTTGTGATAGTCAAACTCATTTAATAATTTTGTAAATACATGATTGGATGACAGTGTAAAGTTTCTTTACACTGACAGTAGATTAAAATTAAATTCAAAAATTAATTAGTGATATTTTAATAATTTCATATATTTGGTACCCACGGATCGGGAGAAACAACTTCTGCCTCATTTAATAAATAGGTGTTAAAAAATTCATTCCCATTCTCTCGCGAGATAAAAGTTGTGCCCCAAAAAATTGTCATGCGATGGGTATTATTTGCGAGGACTCGTCGGAGCCGATAAAATTACCATGTCTAATCAAAAGCTGACTTTGGAAAAAGATGAAGTTGGAATTGAAAGTTGGATAGTTTTTATGTGAGAATTCGCAAACATAAATTGTTGTTGTTGTTGTCTTCAGAATTTGCTTTGCTCTTGATCAAGGAATCATTATTCCAATGCCTATTTGGGTGGCATAGCAGCATCACAAGTAACACAGTCAATGAGAATAGCCTTTTGACAGTTTGAGACCTTGTTTTATTTTATTTATTTTTTATTCTTTTTTATTTTTATGGCCACAATTTCTGTAGCAATATATAATACAATTCTGCAATTTTGCAAGTGGGGATGTAGCTCAGATGGTAGAGCGCTCGCTTAGCATGCGAGAGGTACGGGGATCGATACCCCGCATCTCCAATTTTTGTCAAGTCCATAAATAAAGGGACCAACTCAAAGAAGTTCATGGGTTACAACTTGTCAGCCCAATAAATTGAGTGTATTTTAAATAAAATGAATTTGGCCCTAATTGGACTGACCTGTATTGGGTTAATAATATTTTTTGAGCTGATCCCATATTTGTTAGACTTAGAACAAGGTATTTTCAAACTAAACGATCGGATTGGCTATACTTGAGTTAATTTATGATCTGACCTGTTGAACTAGTTAGTTTAGCCCGCAAATAACTTTTGTCCTTAATCAAATTTTTATTGTTGGACCGGCTCTAACAAACTTGATCCAGCCCTATGGCGAACCTAGTGGGCTGTCAAACTAACCGCATCTATTTTGATATTACAAATCATTCTAGTACCATATATATATATATATATATATATATGATTCTATTCAAGTTTCACTAATATCAATTGTCACTCATATAATAAGTTTTGAATTTCATTTCATTTCACTATCAGTGTAAACAAATTTTACACTATCATTCAATCATGTGTTGACACATTATTAAAAGAGTTAAACTTTCTAGGTAGTTATTGTGATAGTTAAACTCTTTTAATGATTTGGCAACACATGATTAGATGATAGTGTAAAAATCTTTTACACTGACAGTGGATCAAAATTAAACTCATAAGTTTTTTTCTTCCAAATTTTTGTAGCATTTTCCTTTCATATAAATATCCATCATAAATAAATTTTTTTATATATTTAATTTCTTTCTACTTTGCATATTAATTCTTTCTTAATGATTCATGAAATTACTATTACAAATAAAATTTTGTAGTCTTTTATTATAATTATAAACAATAATTATGAATTCAAATTTTAATTTTAATTACAGTTGATCTAATTTTATTTAATTTTTTATAATAACGTATTAATTTCTCAATCAAATGGTTATTAAAAACAAATATAATTACAAATGAGATTTTGTAATTCCTTGATTTTAACAAATATAAAAATTTAATAAAATATTTATTATTAAATCACTATAACTTTTCAATTTTCAAATTTCAAATTTTAAATTTTCTTTTGATGGTTCATTTTTTAAATTTACTCTTAATTTTTTTTGAATTATTATGTAAAAAATTATAGCTGCTTGGATTTTGTAAATATAAGTATTTAATCAAATATTAATTATCAAAGGGTTTATAGCTTTATGAATTTTAAATTTTTGTTTAACGGCTCATTTTTTTAAATTTGCCTAAATTTTTTATTAAATAAAATCTATATTATGAAAGAAAGTATTTTTAAGCTCCACCAATATCATGTATCACTTTTACAACAAGTTTTTATCCTCCAAAATTTTTAACCCCCTCATGCATATGTCAATCATAAATGAGTTTTTTTTCTTATATATTTAATTTTTTTCCACTTTACATTTCAATTCATTCTTAATAGCTCTCAAAATTAATATTAGGAATAGAATTTCATAGTTTTTTTTAATAATAATTACGACTCAAATTCAAATTTCAATTACAAGTGATTTGATTTATTTAATTTTGACAATAATGTATTAAATTATCAATCAAATAGATATTAAAACAAATATAATTACATGTGAAAATTTATAACTCCTTGATTTTTACAAATATAGACATTTAATCAAATATTTATCATCAAATGGCTATACCTTTTTGAATTTTGATTTTTTGTTTAATGGCTCAAAATTTTAATTTTCTCTTATTATATTTGGAATTATTGTGTAACAAATTTGTAGCTCCTTGATTTTTGCAAATATAGACCCTTAATCAAATATTTAACCAAATAAATTTACTATACGATCACTCAATTTTATATATACTTTTAACCAATTTATCATAATTATTTAACAAAAAGCATTGCTCATTTAACTAACTTATAAATTGCATGAGGTAATAAAACTAGTTGTTATTTATTTATTGATTGGTGAGAATTAAGGATGAAAATATGTTAGACTAAGTTATTATTTACCTTAAATAGGCCAACCTGTTTTTATAAATTTTTAGCCATAGTTTATCTTAATATATCTTATAGGCATTTATGGGTATATCATTACTTTTTTATAAAAACATAAAAATATAGCCTTACTTCAAAGTTTATTTAAAATCTTATATTGTATAAAGGCCTTTAAATAGATAAATATATTTATAATTTATAAGTTTGAAATATACATAATATTTAACAATATTATTATATTATGTATAAAATAAATAAATAATATTAATGTATAATTAATAAATTATATAGGTATTATAAATTTTTAATTAAATGTAAATATTCCTTAACCTATTTAGTTAAAGGATTTAATTTAGATTCACTCTCAGAAATTTTTTTTTTATACTATCATTTAATTAAGTTTTTCAAATGTTAAAAGAGTTTAAGTATTATAATAGTTACTTAAAAAGTTATATTTTTTTTAATAATGTGCTAATATATTATTATATAATAATATAAAAAATAAATCAAAATTAAACTATAATTAAATAATTTATTTACAAATTTAATTCTATCTTATTTGATAAATAAACTATTTGAAATAGGCGAAAAATATCCTACAACGAACCTATCTTATTCCCAGCCCTCTTGAGAAGTCAAAAGAGTTTAAGCATTTATTAAGAGAAATAATGAGAGCTAGTAAATAATAAACATTTGTGAAGAATACCGATAGGTACAAAAAACAAAACAGTTTAATTTTGATTTATTGTCAGTGTAAAGTTTTTTTATATTGTCATTCAATCATATATTGCTAAATTATTAAAAGAGTATGATTATTACAACAACCATCTAGAAAGTCTAACTCTTTTAATGATGTGTCAACACATGATTATATGATAATGTAAAAAAACTTTACACTAATAATACATTAAAATTAAATTCACAAAAAAAAGCAGGTGCCAAAAGCTTGTTAGGTAAGTCTTTTATCACGCCATCATTTAAATACTTTATTTATTAATTAATATATATGTGTAAAAATGATATTAAAAAAGCAATGACGCACACTTTTTTAAGTTGTGTGATTTAAATGAAAATTAAAAAATGTATCCTTAAAAATAGTTGTCATTACTTTTTCATATATTATGTCAACTAATAAATAAAATAGTCTTCCTAATTAGTGTTCTTTTAAAAATTATTTAATACTTTTAAAAAAAATACTTTTAATTATTATATAAAAATTATTAAAATTTTTAATAATTTTTAATTTTAATTTATTAACTAATATCTTAAAAGTACTGACTAAGGTACTCGTTAAGATATGTGTAAATAAAATACCTAAATAATAACATGATATTTAACAATTTCTCAAAAGCAACGCCCTTTTACAAGGCTCACGAGTATGAGTTGAGTTAGATTGAGTTTAGGATAATTTTGAACCCAACTTATTTATAAAAGTAATGAGTTGAGTTGGATTGAGTTAGATTTGGAGATTTTTTTTCCTTCGACATGAGCCAACCTGATCTGTTCATATACGAGTTAAGTTGGGTTCAACTCATAGGTTAAACTTAAACAAAAAAAAAATTAACATGCTAAAATAGAAATTGAAATCTATTTTAAATAACGTAACATAAGTTTTCAAATTACATAACATAAAATATAATTTTTAAAGTATATATAACTTTAGGATTACAATTTCGATCAACACAAATAAAATTTAAAGATACATATGAGACAATTAACTAATGACACTATAATCAATGTCTCATCTCCTCTTTGATTTCTTACAAGTCAATAATACTATAACATTAACCACAATCAAAACAATTGTGAAAATAAAAAAAATTGAAACCATCAATAAAATAATAAGTTAAAAAGAATTAGAATCATAACTAGTTAAATGAAAAACATCTAAAAGGACTAATTATTACGATCTACAGCTTCATCTCTAGCAGCAGATATATCTAATACATAAAAGAATCATGAAATATTAACAAATATTAATAATTAAACTATTAGTAATTGTCTAAACAAATTAAACAACTTTTATGTAGTAAGCTACATGTTTTAATTTTTTTAATTTCATCTATTTTGACATATAAATCAATGTGTTTTTCAAGAGTTTTTAATTAGTTATGAGCATAAATTAATGTCTCATTAGTGATGGATTGTAAAAAATTATGAAAATAATTCATAACTTACCTTTTAATACTAAATGTAATGTAATTTTAATTTAAAAATTTTCAAAAAATTAAATATTTAAAAAAATTATAAACTTGTATAAGAATTAAAATTTTAATAAAAAATAATTACATATTATAAAATATTATTAAAAAAATTTCAATGAATTAAGTTAAATTTTGTGAGTTAAAAAAGTCTTAACCTATTATTTAATTCATACCTCATAATTTTAATTATTTAAAACCCGACTTAACTTACAAATTCAAACTAACCGTCAATTATAAATTTAATTATTTAAAAACACGAGACTTCATGAATTTAACTCATGCGTTGTCTACCCTACTGGCAGGGTGGCGCTGATAAGTGATAAGCATGACATCAGTAGCTTATTCGGATTAAGATCATCTTGTGTTGCCTTGAAACTTGAATGGACATTTTCTACATAACATAGTTTTCAGTTTTTCACAAAGTTTATAGTAAAGGTGAGAGTTTATGTACGTATTTGAATTAGTTGTAAAAATAAAATTATGTGAAAAATTAATTATATGTATAATTAATTTTAAAAATATTAATTATAAAAAAAATTTATCTTTAGATATGTTAATTTATAATTAATTTTATAATAATGAGTTTTGTTTAAATTATATAAAAAATTATTTTTATATATTAAATTATTAAAATATATATGAAATGATTGAAAAAATTATTTGATAAAGGATAAATAAGTATTTTTTTTTAAAATTTTTTGAAATAATATGAAATTAAATAATTAAAAATTTAAAATAATAATTTTTTTAAAAAGTTATTTTTAATTATAAAAAAATAATCTTAACTTATAATCAATTTTACATATTATTAAAAAATAAGATAAATTTTATATAAAATAATTTTAATTTTTTAAAAAATTATTTTTTAAAAAATTTAATATTTTCTAAACACATTCCAGATGAGGGACGTGTAAGCTCGAAACCACATTCGTTTGCGTGCCCTTCCCTCTATTTTATAATAATAATAACTTAATAGTAATGCCAAACCAAAACAATTCCGTTTTCCATTCTTTATTCCTCCGGTCCTATCACAGTAACCACTTCTAACATTTCTCTTTCTCCTTCGATTCGCTTTCTCTCTCTCTCTTCAGCCATGGCTATCCTCTCTTCTTCGAATCGAGGTCTGTTCTTCCTCCATGCTCATTTCTCTTTGTGTGTTTGAGCTCGTTCCATTCCTTCAATTATTGCCTCCAATTTCAATTTCACGGCGTTTGATATGTAGGTCCATTGTTGAGATGCTAGTATGTGGAAGTGGATTATATAATTTATTTATTTATTTATTGGATTCAATTCAGGAGTGTAATAGAGTATTCTTCGTTATTGTTAATTATGATAAATAGTCTATTACCCATTTGGGTGGGCCTTCTTTTCAATTCGCTCTCAGACCTTATTTATCGCCCCAAGGGTGTACGTGCTGTTTCGACTTTTACAGCTTATCATATAAATGCTTATTTTCTCAGCTGAAACACTCTTTAGGGTAATCAAAGGGAAATATGAACAAATTAAAGCCCTGTTTGGTTTGGGAAAGACTTACTTTGATCCTTCTTTCTCACTTTTTTTTCATATAAATTCGTTTATTTTATTTATTTTTATTTTTTTAATCGTTGTTACTACTTAAAGCATATATGAGAGAATTAAAATTTATTTTTATTTTATTTAGAGAAGACAACATGTTATTTGCTTCAGTATTTTGATGATTCCTATCTTCTAATTTATAATTGATTGATACTTTGAATTCAATCGTTATATATGGCTATTTATATGTGCTCTTATTGATTGAATTTTCCTGGAGTTTATTACTAATAGTAATTGTTGTATTAAGCTGTTGTGCATTTTAATGAATGTTTTGATTCTCACAGATGATCTTGTCAAAAATGCGATACCTTCCTATTTTAATTTGCCAGCACTGGATGTTTCTGTTGCATTTCCACAAGCAACTCCAGCTTCTACATTTCCTTCTTGCGGTAAGAAATTTCTTTCATAATTTAAGTCATGTTGGGAGAAACAATGATGTTTTGGAAGCTTTAACTGGACCAGGGCATGCAGATTAAGACGCTTTATGTAAAGTAGAGGTTGTTTATGTCTGTAATCTTAAAAGTAGAAGCTTAGGGAAGTAGTATACTTATCTATTTAGTATAAATAATTTGTTATCCCACTCTGGAAATATGCTTATAGACCAGATATATCCCTCCAAGGCATGCCTTTAGATCTTTTATTGTAATACTTCTAAATTTGTCGTCTATTGCCTTGATATTTCAATTTTAATATACTGAAAAATCAAATGTCTTTTACCCATTTGGGCCTTGCATAAACTACTCTCTCTGTCTCTGTCTCTCACACACACAAATTTCCACGCATTTAATGTCTAATAATTTCTGTAGAAAGTTATGCGTTTAGAATTTGTTAAATAGGAAATATGATTTATCTCACTTTTCTTAAGCTTGGGCTATTCTGCAACAGGCCTCATCAATACCAGACATGCCTAGGCTACGCCCTAGCTCAAAGTCATCCATTTAACCATTTCTTTTCTTTTTCCTTTGTTTTTGATCAGATACATTTAAATCATATTAATATGCATATATACTCTATTGTGGCTCCATAGACCATAAGTTCCCCATTTTGTCTTTTTTTTCCCCTCATCTTATATTTCATTGGCTCTTTAATTCCCTTTTCTTCCACGTTGTATGACTTGGCATGTTGATATTTTTTTTATAAATGTTTTGACTGAAACAAGATATGCTTTACGAATTCACTTCCATTTTTATCTGTCTTGACTTTTGAAAAGTACAGCTTCAGATTATTTTCAATTTGACGACTTATTGACACCAGAGGAGCAGGCCGTTAGGAAGAAAGTAAGAGAGTGTATGGAAAAAGAAATTGCTCCGATAATGACTGAGGCATGTTTCTATGATGCTATTGTTATGACTATTTGGAGGAAAACAATTACAATATGAAATGATTCTCCCATGATGCTAGCTATCTTCTTTTATTCTTTTTCTCAATGCGACCCTTTTTTTTTTGGCAGTACTGGGAGAAGGCCAAGTTCCCATTTCATGCTATTCCAAAGCTTGGTGCATTGAGAATTGCTGGTGGCACAATTAAGGTTCTCTCTATACATATTTTCCTTTAATATTTTTAGGTCTAAGACATGGTCAACTGGTCAAGGGAGTTCTTAGCTAGCTCTGATTCTCAGGGTTATGGTTGTCCTGGTCATTCCATTACTGGAAGTGCTGTAGCTGCGGCCGAAGTTGCTAGAGTTGACGCAAGCTGTTCAACTTTTATTTTGGTCCATTCATCCTTGGCAATGCTCACTATTGGTAATATCTTTGTTTTTTCAATAATAAATCTCTAAATTTTAATTGTTTTGTTTATATTGGACAATTTGATATCAATAGTTCCTGATATTTTATAACTTTGATTGACTGTCAAGTTTAGCATTGTGTGGATCAGAAGCTCAGAAACAAAAGTATCTACCTTCTTTGGCACAGTTACAAACTATAGCATGTTGGGTAAGTTGACTTTCTTGGCGTTGTATCATTTTTCTGAATTACCACTTCTGAAAGAGGTTATTTTCTTAACATTAGGCTTTGACTGAGCCTGACTATGGAAGTGATGCCAGTGCTTTGAAGACCACGGCTACAAAGGTGCGGTACCATATGCATCTTATCTACTATTTGCTTCTGCAGCGAGTTGCATTTTGCTTCTTTTTGATTTATTTGTCTTTTTAATCAGTCACATTTTCACTGTGCTCAGTTGTTCCAAAGTTCAATAATGTCATATTCTTGCTTTGCTTTGAGAATATCAGGTGGAAGGAGGTTGGATCCTGGAGGGCCAAAAGCGGTGGATAGGAAACAGTACATTTGCTGATTTGTTGGTTATCTTTGCTAGGAATACCACAACAAATCAGATAAATGGGTATGTGATATGTGTCGTTACCCTCCTTGTTCTTTATGTATATGCATGCTCAGATGTGGAATATTAGCACATTTACTATATATACCAGCCCATCTAAAGGCCATAGAGATCCAAATATCTATGAAATTTCATCAACTGCCTTATTCCCTTCCCCTGCACCCCAAAAGAAAAAATGGAAAGAGGGAAAGAATGCAATGATTAACATAGATGTGAATGTTTGATCTTTGATGTGGTAGAATGTTGAACTGATGTATGCCCAGTAAAGCCTGATTAGAACTTCACATATAAAAAACAGTGTAGAGAAATTTCTCTCTTTCTATTTGGCACGCAATATCACAGTGAAGACTATATCTGGGTCAAAGCAGAAGTTTTATGCATTTTCTTGTTTATGTTTGAACTGTATTATTCAATAAAAAATGTTCATTTTTTCCTATTAGGTGGAATTCTTTACAAATCTTTCATTATTGTCTGTTGCACCTTAATTTGAAGGACAAGAACTCAATAATTGAGGAATAAATAACAGCTAGCATTCTAGTCAGTGTCATTCTGGTATTGAGTCTATTGACATTTGATAATTGCTTTTCTCTACTAGACTTTTCATTATAGTCAGTTTACCATAGCAAGTTTAGTTTATATAGTACAATGAGGAAATTAAGATTTAAACAGTTTAGGTTGTAAGTTTTCAGAAACTGATAATTGCTTTCAAAATAAAAGATTCCCAGCCATACAGATTTTGAAGGAGCCAATCCTGTTAGGATTCAACACTTCCCTAATAATGCTGAAGGCAATTAAGACCTAACATCACATGAACCTATGATGACCTCATAATCCTGTTACAGGCTCTGATCAGTATCTATGGATATTGAGAAAGCACTCCTAAAATAATGAAGACTCAAATGAACTGATCCATCAGCTTCATAACACTTCTAACATGTTACTAGGACCTAAAAATCACAAATATAGACAAGGAAAACATTATAGTGAGACCTTATATAAAGTTTAGATTATTCTATCATATATATATATATATATATATTTGCACTCCAAGCTTATATTTTCTTGTGTCCTGCTTCACAAGTTATCTTCTATTTACGTATTATTCTTGTACTGAATATTTCAGATATATTGTAAAAAAGGATGCTCCTGGTTTAACAGTCACAAAAATAGAGAATAAAATTGGACTTAGAATAGTACAAAACGGAGATATTGTTTTGAGGAAAGTTTTTGTACCTGATGAGGACAGAATAGCAGGAGTCAACTCTTTTCAGGACACAAACAAGGTATGAGTATGATTGTGTATGGTGTTTTCACTGCTGTTATTTCAATAATAATTCCATATAATTTGAACAGAAAATGACTGATTTAAGTCTTAGTTGTTGTTGATGAAACTTCTATTACCTGATGAAGCAGTAGAGCATATGTTAATCTTGGTTCCTGTGTCCTTTTAGAGTCAGCTGCTGTACTTCATAGGCTTCTGAATTTGTCTTATAGGTTATGAACAAGATCAGCATTTGTCTGGTTCTACACCCAAGCATTTGCCTTTAGTGCACTAGAAGTCATATTTTCCTTTTACTTTTTCCTTGTTTTATTCTAATCTCCATCAAATTCTTGCTTTAATTTAAAGCCTAGAAACTTATATGCATGGTATAATATCTGAGATAGTGAGATGTATTGTGGAATGGTCAGACATTAAAATTAACCCCATTGTTGTAAATTGTAATATTATATTTTTCTGATGAATACAATTTACTTACTGTTGCGTTGCTTGGATGAGATTGAGAACCCATGTTTGTTTATGATGAACATTTCTCTTTTAGCACTTAAAAGCACTGGAAATAACATAGTAAAAGTGATATTGTTGAGGCTCGAGTCGCTATTTTTATTTTGTTTTTTTACTTTAAATGCCCCCTCTCTACCCTCAATCCTCATTATACTGCTTGATGTAGAGATTGGAAAATTTTGGTTAAGAACCTACATGCAGTTATAATCCTTGTACCTATCTTGATCTCATCAGTTAATGTTTTCAATGTATCAGTCATCTTTCATGCATGTGTCTTGATTTACGTGTTGCTTATTTGTTTTAGCCCTTTCAAAACAGGTACTTGCTGTTTCACGTGTAATGGTTGCTTGGCAACCTATTGGCATATCAATGGGCATCTATGATATGTGTCATAGGTATTTCTTAATTAGAATGCTATTATACTTCAACTTAAGCTTTCACCGCAAATCATTCTGAATTCGAGTGATGAATAGGTACCTAAAGGAAAGGAAACAGTTTGGAGCTCCATTAGCAGCTTTCCAACTCAACCAACAGAAACTTGTTCAGATGCTCGGTAATATTCAAGCAATGGTTCTTGTTGGTTGGCGCCTCTGCAAGTTGTATGAGAGTGGTAAAATGACTCCAGGTCACGCTAGCTTGGGGAAGGTAATTTCTTAATCCATGTCACATTTGTAACCCCCTGTCTCCCTTCCCAAAAAAACAAAACCAAGTAATAAAAATTCAAGTTAGGCCACTTTGTTGTTATTATTCATTGTGGTAGTTGCCTGCTAATAAATGTTGTCTTCATTTTTCAGTCGTGGATCTCCTTAAGAGCAAGAGAAACAGCTGCCCTGGGCCGAGAATTGCTTGGTGGCAATGGAATTTTGGCTGATTTTCTAGTGGCAAAGGTATGCTTAATTCCTAATTTAAGATTTATTTTGTTGAACCTTCAATCTGATCGAGATTAAAATGGGGCAACTTATAATCGATTTTGAGTAGAGATTACCAAGCATGAATTTTATTAAAATAAGTGGGATGGGTAAGGGAATCAGATACACCCTAAGTGTCTTTGTACACTTCGTGGGTGTGAGCAGAAGCGTACTTAGATCTGTGAAGAAAAACTGATTATAATTGCAGAGCGCGTGAATATTACTATTCACCTTCTGACGCCCACCGACACTATTCACACCAGTAAAGGTAGATCAACAAATGCACAACATATTTAACGTGAAAAACCATTTTTAATACTGAGGAAAAAACCATGGGTCAAATTCTAAAAATATTCCATTATATCTAAAATAATTATAATATCCTATCTACGCTCTCTTACAAGAAGTACAAAATATAGTGTATGCTAGTAAAAACCTCTCCTACTATAATTTTAATGTTACAAAGGACTAGAGAGTATACTCAAAATCCCTAGTATATTTTTACGCACTATATACTCTTTTGAGATTTACTCTCACACTCTACCTATTTCTCTCACTTTCAAAAGCTCAGAGGCTCTCCAATGTGAACACATAATAAGGTTGTGGCTTCACATTTTCATGAGGGAAAATGACCCAAAGGGTCAGCTTGGGAAAGATAATTCCCATTAGGTTTGTTTTGAAAATTAATCAAATATTCAACTAATTTAACTAATAATTTACATACTGTTAATCAATAATTTATCTTCATTTTAATACTTGATACGTGGTTAACTGTATGTAAATTATTGGTTAAATTAGTTAAATATTTAGTTAATTTTCAAAATGAACTAAATGTGAATTATCTTTCCAAGCTGACCCTTTAGGTCATTTTCTCTTTTCATTAGGCATTTCTGCATGCACAACATTGATGGCTAGAAGCTATCCACGGGCCTAGGACTAGGAAAGCCATTGGGAAAATGACTGAAAAAGTCAGCTTGGTGAAAGTAAGGACAATTTGGTTTGTTTTAAAAATTAATTAATCATTCAACTAATTTAACCAATAATTTACATATAGTTAACTAATAATTTATCTTTATTTTGATTCTTAATATGTGGTTAATTGTATGTAAATTATTAGTTAAATTAGTTGAATGATTGGTTAATTTTCAAAACAAACCAAATTGTCCTTACTATATTTACGAAGCTGACTTTTTCAGTAATTTTCCCAAAGCCATTTGCCTCATCTTCATTTGACGTGCTCCATAAATGCATGGTGTCCTTCAAGAAATACAAGCCACACCTAACAGGATACCAAGCATGAAGTCTACTAAATAGATTGGATTTTGTGAATGGAGGGCCAACTATAATGGTCTTTATTTGATTCATTAGTGAAGGCTTTTAGTAGGCTATTATTAAATTAAATTAAAATTTGACTTTGAATAATAATATACTTATTTCTAGACATCCGAGTAGCACTTCTATGCTTTAAACTGATTTGACTATTTTTTTCCACCTATTATTATTATTTTGTTAAGATTGAACTATTAATTGAGCCTAGATCGGGTCATTTTGTTTTCTGATACTTCTGTTTTTCTTCTTTTCTTTCTTTGCAGGCATTCTGTGATTTGGAACCCATCTATACCTACGAAGGCACGTATGACATCAACACCTTGGTTACAGGCAGGGAAGTTACTGGTTTTGCCAGCTTTAAGCCGGTTGCTCAAAGAAGTCGATTGTGAAAGTATAAACCTGTTCCTTTATAGACTCCATTAATGAACTTTCCGTGACTGTGACATTGTATTTCATTATGTATTGGTTAATGTTTTGTAATACAGAAACAATCTAGAAGCATTCAATAATTATACAAATGCTCGTATAGATGACGACATTAAA
Organism: Styphnolobium japonicum; assembly: GCA_023212625.1. Lineage (NCBI taxonomy): Eukaryota > Viridiplantae > Streptophyta > Magnoliopsida > Fabales > Fabaceae > Styphnolobium > Styphnolobium japonicum. Next base: position 11,922,600 of record JALBWW010000007.1, on the reverse strand, counting down.
TAAAAAAAATAAAAATTATAGATATCTACAATAAATATAACAACAAATAGTATAATTCGGGGCAGATGCTTGGGATCCTGGAGAGCTTGTCTCCCTCACAGAGGAGTTACTGATGTTCATTGCATGAGCTGTTCTTGTTCATCATTGCTCATCCAAGCAACTACAGGTAGAGAGTGACAGTATTAAGGCCGGGCATATCCACCTTACCATATAATCCTCAATGCATATTGCGTCCATCATCATAAATGCTAATTGCCAAGGCCTATGTATCACACAATCCAAACCAGTTTCCAAAAAAGCAAAAACAAATTAAAAACATGAAGAAAAAAGCAATATATATAATCCAACATCACCTTACAAAGTAAAAAAAAAAAAGCCTTCAAATTCCAATGTCATCCACTTGGCCTCTATTCTGGGCGTCCTTCTTCAAACCCCACTCCCTAATCCTGAGCTGAAGCTCAGCCATAGCAACCAAGAAGTTGACAGAGTGGGCTGGTTTCAATATCTCCACTGTTTGTCCTCAACGCATCTGCACTTGCCACCAGCTTCTCCAACGCAGTCTTGAACGTGCTTGGAACTGCACCCTCCTCTGCCATTAAGGACTTACTCAAACACAGCCTTCCATGGCTTCTTGCCATTTCCACAAGCGGTGGTGCCGCTAGAGTTTAATGAATCTTTACAATTTCATCATTTAGGGCCCTCTCCTCCAACTTGATCTCCTGGTTCAGCTGATCCATCCTCTGCCTCTGCTCTTCTGAAAAATCATCCAAAGTAGCGTTCACAATCTGAAGTGCTATTCCGGGTTTGAACCCCGAGACCCAAAGAAAGGTTCTTTCCAATGAACTAAACCATGGTGTTGAGAAAACAAGGAGAATATTATGGTGGGCAATTCTGGATTTCTCTTGGTAGTATTGCTAGTAGTGGCAGAAGACCCGGGAGATCAATTTTCTCCGAGCAGCATCTTGTAGTTCGTGGTGGTGCTGTTGAGCTGAGACAATCTCGTTAAGGTAGTCTCTTTGGCGCACCATCCACCCATGGAGAAATGCCTCAAATGAAGCCACATTTGGATCAGTCATCTATCTATTTAGAAGAGAGAATATGGTGATGCTCATAACATCTGCATCAATGGGGTGCTTGGGAAAATGGGTTTTGTGCAATTTTGCTGGTTTGCTTAGGGGGGAAGCAATACTGGAGGGATGTTTTGAGGGGACTCCTAATGGCAGAAAAAGAGTCATTTGCAGCAAAACTGAGAGAGAGAGAGAGAGAGAGAGAGAGAGACAGCGATGTTCGGTTAGAGAAAAAGAGCCAACAGAAAGAACTGGATCGGTGCAGTGCAAACTTGGATTGAAGTTAAGTGGTAATGCTAAGTTGCTAACTACAAAAGGTTGTGAAACAGAAAAAGGGTAGAAGGGTATGAAGTGGGGTTGAGGATTTTGATAGGTAGTGGAGATTGTTGTTCATGGGAAGGAGCTCAATTATGGAGAGGTGTTGGTATTTGGGATTTGGTTTCATAGTTAGCTGCGGGATTAATGGCTTGACAAGGCGACACGTGCAACTGGCATGCTACGTAAAGGGGACGCCTCCTTTGATTACATTACAATACTGGAATCATGCTTGCCAAGTAAGACTGAGAGGTGAAGGAATGAAGCCAAGTAAGAGAGAGAAAACAAGGTGAGGTCTGCTGTGGCAGGTATAGATTTCAATTTGGCATTTGGTGAGGTGAATAATCCACTTGGTCAGTGGGCGGTGGGACAGCATCCCGTGTTTGTCAAGGTCAAGGGTATTGGTTCTGAATTTGATTGTTGTGGCAGTTGGGGTCATAGGATTGAGTGGAAAAAGTTAAAATTGCTCGTTTCAGTTAATATAATTTTTTTTACCAAATTTAATATATTAATTTAAAATACAAACATAATTAAATTATATTATTCTTTGATTAAAAAAGTTATACAAATTAAAATAAACTTTTTTTGAAGTCGCATCTATAAGTTATTTTCCAAATTATGTTCCTCACACAATAAACAAAACATACTTATTTTGAAAAAAAATTGAATGACCTAAAATGATGGTTTAAATGTGTAATTTAATGTATTATTATAATAATATTTTAACAATTTATATCTAAACTTTAAAAAAGTTATTAAAATGAATTAATGAAAATGAATGACCTGCTATAAATTAGAATTCTACACTTGATTGGTTATAACAAAAATGTAGGATAGTTAAAATTAGAATGCAACTCATTTGCACTCCACAGTCCACACTATAAATTTTGGCCATTCTTGTTATATAAAAAATGTGTTAAATGTAAATTTTCACCGTTTACTAAATAACGAGTAAAGACAGAACATTTTCATCCCTCTATTTTCATTTCTCCCTTAATTTTTCACCTTCTCATTTTGTATTTACTTAAACAAGTACACTCTAAAAAATAATGTCCATACTCATAAAATATAAAAGGAGATAAAAACAAATATATACCTACAATAGAGAACAAAAAATCAGGCTTGGAGAGAAAAAACGTAGAGAGAACAAGAGAGAAAGGAAGAAAAACAAGGAGAGTAGTGAAATGCCAAGCTATCTCATGATTTTATTTTTATTTTATTCTTTAGTAGATCACAAGGTCTCTTCGTACTTTTTGAGTAATTTTTATTCTGGATATCAATTTTATCATTATCACAAAATGTTTCTCGTAAAATTTAAATCCTTTATCTGCATGTAGCTTAGTTGTAATTGTACTCTTAGAGCATATTTGGGAAAGATTAATTCTTTTTAAAAATAATTTTTTTTTTAAAAAGCTATTTTATATAAAATCTATCTTATTTGTTTAAAGTGTGTAAAATTGATTATAAGTTAAGATTATTTTTCTATAACTAAAAATAACTTTTTTTAAAAAAACTGTTATTTTAAACTTTTAATTATTTGATTTCAGATTATTTCAAAAGTTTTAAGAGAGAAATACATATTTATCCTTAATCAAATAACTTTTTCAATTATTTCATACATCTTTTAGTAATTTAATACATAAAAGTAATTTTTTTATATAATCTAAACAAAAATTTTATCATAAAATCAATTATAAATTAACATATCCAAATATAAATTTAGTCATTCTCACCATCCCCGAGATCTGTTAAGTGATTATAAGGAAAATGCTTATTTAAACGTAATGAGCCTTGGTTGATTTCCTTTGGGTGCGTCCATTGACATTGATTTGCCATCATTATTTCAACTACAATGTTTCCATCGTGTGAATTTAACTTGAATCTTTTGAGACATTTTTAAATTTTTTTTTTTTGGTTGTTTTCAAAGGCTTTAGGAACGAATCTTGTTTATTTTGAGATATTTCTTCTGGGATATTTTTATTTCCGTTGATGCATAAACTTGACTCATGATACATTCATGTTGAATTTGCAGTTTGGTCAGTTATGTTTATTCTTGGTGTTTCCCTGTTCTCACGCTCAAAACTTGATTCTCGAATCTCTAAGCTATATTTGTTTTAACTTCGTCTTTCATTCAATATGAGAAAAATCCTTACTTTAACAAGACTACATATATTATAATTAGAATTAGTATTAAAAATATAAATACTATATTTTCAATAACTCACTACAACAAAATTGACATAAAGTGAAAAAACTAACAACATATAAGTAAAAACTTTTAATAACCGATGTCTTCATAGTTATAGAGTAAAAAAGTTTAAAGAAAAAAAATAATCCTATGCTTTCTGAGCCACTGTATCTCTTTTTCTCTTTCTCTTTTATCGTCCTTGTTCTCATTTGGTGAAAATTTCCATCTTCTCTCACTACAAAAAAAAAAAAAAACACTTGCTAGGGTTCACCGCTCAAGTAGTACCCTTCTCTCTCTTAGGTTTCTCTATCTCTTAGTTCTCTTTTCGTTTTGCACATTTGAGAGCTTTGTAGGAATAGATTACTTGAAAATATTTCGACATCTCTCTCATTTCAGGTATGAATATTTGCAAAATTGGTATAGATATTCGGTGGATTTTGTTACAAAATTTCTGAGATGGGTTTTGTTGTTTTATTTTGTTAGGAGAATTTCTATCATCTTCGTTGAGATTCATTCAAAATCTTTTGTTTGTGGAAAGGAAGCAAGGCTAATTGGAATTTTTTGTAACATACTTCATTTGCTATTCAAATCTGTTGTGCAGCATATATGTCCTGATTTTTGGATCCCAGATGATTGTAAATTTTTAATTTTACATGTGGGGAAACTCAGCTATCCAACTTGAGATGAAAATATACTCCATTTGTGTATGATACTGTGAATATTTCTGTTTTTATATTATACTGGCTGAGTCTATATTTATACAAGGCCTTGTTTTTGTCTGATACCCATGCCTCTGTTCCGCACACCAATAAGTTTTAATATTTCTCTTCTAATCTTAAAGGCATATATTAGGGCTTATTATCAAAGATCCTTATTCTACTCACAAGCAAAATTAAACTTTTAAAATACATGAAATGCAGTTTTTTGTGGACTTGCCTTATGATGGTAATGAAAATAAATTTTAAACTTTTACCTATGAATTTTATTCATCATTAAATGTCAATTTTAGACTTTTACCTATGAATTTTATTCATCATTAAATGTCAATTTTGTTGTAGTAATTATTACATAGTCATATTAGTTCATAATTATTATTATTTTTTTTTAAAAAAACTCTCAGATTGAAACATATATAGAATGTATCTTTTCTCTCATCCCAGTCTAAATTTTCAGCTTTTTTATATAAAAAAATTAGTAAACATTTTTAAAATTGCTGACTACAAATCTCTAATTGTTTGCGAATAATATAAGAAGAAATTGTCATTAATATGGTAGCAATTGATGAGGACAATAATAACAAAGTAATTTTTCTGCACGGGTTTAGGCATATAACACACCTCATTTACCCCTTTAAGCAGTATTTTTCTAACAACATATTGAGTAGAGATGAACCAATCTAGAAACAATATATATGTTCGCAGGAGGAAAACTGAAATATAATTTCTTAGAAAAGTACCGTTGAATTAGTAGCAAAAACACGAGAAATGAGCCCTTTAATTAAGTATAATTTATTTAATTTTTACAATGAAACGTGTGATCTCTTGCAAACTATTCAAATATTTTATTACTAATAAGTAATAACTTAATCATAATGGCTTATATAATCTAATTTTCAATTAAATAATTTATTTTTGTGTTACATATTATTTGAGTAATAAGTTAATAAAACTGAATCTAGCAGATTGGGCTAAACTTGATTGTAAAATAATTCAGAAGAAGTAATTTATTAATTTTGCTAATTATCTTCCCCGTTCTTTTCAAGAGAGTAACCACCTTAGAATTATAAAAGTATGGTGACATTCAAATTTCAAAGTAGCGCGAGCGTGAGTGTAACGGCAAAGACTTTTAGGTTTGTTTATCCCATCACAAATTCAAAAATCACAATCACAAGATAATTTCTGCATAGGCCATTGAAATTTAAGGGTTCTTTCGACAAAATGACCCAGTTTTTGTTTTTTGTTTGGCCATTTAGTGCTGTGCCTGGCTGACATAGAAACCTGTAAAGGGCAAAAAGAGAAAATAGAAAAGGATAGTTGTGGAATTTTCTTCTCTCACTCTCACTCTAATATTATTTGACTGCAACAATTCAACAACTTAGAATTGCTCCAAGTGTTTAATTCAATGCATTACACCGTACGCACAGTAATAAATGCCTACCGTGTTTCCAAGTTGTGCTTTGACGAAGTTTCTCGTTTTAGAACACTGTAAAAAAAAAAAGTTTCTTGTTTTAGAAAAGTCTATATCACATGATAATAGGAGGCATATGGGGAAGGGGGAAGGTGCCACGAAACCAAGATGAATCCTGTATCACATAATATTTATTTATAAGTATTGAAGGAAAGGACTTTATGTACCACAGTAACCGGCCGGGGTGAATCCATATATCTCAGAAATGGGGTTGGCTTTGGTTGTAACTTCCCTTTACTATATTTTGGCACTGCAAATGCAAATTCAAGGATGTAATGGCTGCTTAGAGAAGGAGAGAATGGGCCTGCTCGAGATCAAAGCCTACTTCGTAGCACATGGTGGGGATGCAGACAGTAAACTGGCTTCATGGGTTGAAGATAGAGCCAGCAATTGTTGCGCTTGGAATCGAGTCAAATGCTCTAATATCTCATCAGGGCACGTAACAGAGCTTTCCCTACACCAGTTACAAAACTATGAAGAACCTACTTTGATGTTAAACGTTTCTCTCTTTCGTCCATTTGAAGAGCTGCTCAGCCTCGACTTGTATAGTAACTTGTACCAAGGTTGGATTGACAATGAAGGTATCTTATTCCTTTGGTCCATACTGTACTTCCTGACATTAGTTTCTGTATTGCAAATTAACATTATTTTATTCGGCAAAAATATATATAGAAAAGAAAGGGTGTGCAGCATACTTGTTAGTAGTTTGCACATATGAACTACTCATCACTCTACATCTTTTGAAGGAGATTGAAGAAGTTGGAGACCTTAGACCTTTCATCAAATAGGCTAAATAGCAGCATCTTACCAAGTTTGAATGGATTAACATCACTAAGGACTTTGAATCTCGGTTTAAACTTCATGGGTGGTTCTTTCTCTGCTCAAGGCATGTATCTTGAAGTTCAGTTCTATTTTTTTTTTTTAATTTTTTTTTGTGACAATCAATAATTGATCAAGCCCACTACTCTGCTATTTTCCTTTCTGATAAAAGTATTTTATTCTTTTCTTATGTTTCATTGCAATAGATTTTGTCAATTTCAGTCGGCTGGAACTATTGGATCTAAGCTTTAATAGACTCAATGGCTCTCTAGATGCTGAAGGTATATATACTTATCCTTAATATATGTTGTTCCTACTCCTTTGAATTTGAAATACCTTCAAGCAAAATTGACTACTTGTAATAAAAAATAAAAGTCATAAAATATATCATACTCAGTATATATATATATATATATATATATAATGTCGCTTTCTTATTTTATTCATAATAACTTGACGCTATTTTCTTTTCATTTTGTGATAGCAATATTTTTAGTGTTAACTACCAATAAACTTATGAGAATTTATTTTCTTCAATTTCCCATTAACCATTATAACTTGTGTGTTATTCTTTAAATTGCACTTTGCACTTTAAAAGAATTGATTCTCAAACAAGAATAAATTAGAAACTATAAAGGAGAACAATTCATTGGCTCTATTTAAATGTTCACATAAATTCAATCTATTTATTATGAGCCAACTCGATCTCATAATATTTTAGTTGTTAATTAAATGCAAACTCATGAATTATATATTTAAACATATCCTTTCACGTGAAAATTCCTTGGGGTTAACATATATTGTATAAAGAGGCTTTTAAGCCCTTTTTTAGTTAAATAGGAGTCTTTGTAGAATACCCTGAAAGAATGACCCTTTCCATCTATCAGGGAAAAATGACGAGTTTTTTTTTCTAACGTAATGGAGGAATGGTGATTTTTGTTTGTGTGAAATTAAGACTTGAATGGAATAAACATTTACTGATCAAAAGAATGGAATAACCATTTCATAACATTTTTCATATCAAACGCATCACAGTAAATACCGTAATCCGTGCTTTGACAAGACTTTGTTACTATGTCAAAAATTAATTCTTATATGCTCATAAATTATTTATATTTCTAATAATATTTTCCCTTGATTGCAGATCTTCAGAAGTTGAGGAGTATAAAAGCGTTAGACTTAAGTGACAATCAAATGAACGGCTCAATTGAAGGTAATACCAAACTAAAAATAATACACCCACACATAAATATATATATGATTTAATTTTAATTTACTGTTAGTATAAAAAATATTTACACTGTCATTCAATTATGTGCTGACACATTATTAAAAGAGTTAGACTTTCTAAGTAATTGTTGTGATAGTCAAACTCTTTTAATAATTTGGCAATACATGATTAGATTATATGATAGTATAAAGAAATTTTACACAAATGATGGATCAAAATTAAAATCATATATATATAGAGAGAGAGAGAGGGAGGGAGGGAGAGACAGAGAGGGAGGGAGGGAGAGAGAGAGAGAGACGGAGAGGGAGGGGGAGAGAGAGAGAGAGAGAATGGTATAATGTTAATTCTATACAACTTTGCTCTAGTCAATGCTTGTTTCACAATAAGAGTTTACATTACGAACTGCGACCTTGACATATTAGTTATGGCAGGATTATGTGAGATGAAGGATGTTATAGAGCTGGATCTTAACAGCAACAAGTTTGGTGGCCAACTTCCTGAGTGTCTAAGCATCTTAACGAAACTCCAAGTCCTTGATCTCTCAAACAATTTGTTCAGTGGCAATTTTCCATCCTTCATTAGCAATCTCACATCCCTTGCATACTTATCTCTCTTTGGAAATTACCTACAAGGATCATTTTCATTGAGCACTTTGGCTAACCATTCCAACCTTCAGGTTCTATATATTTCATCACAAAGCCCTACAGCACAAATAGAAACCGAAGAGACACAATGGTTTCCTACATTTCAATTAACATCACTCATTCTTCGAAGCTGCAACCTAAACAAGGATAAAGGAAGTGTCATTCCTAGTTTTCTTCAATATCAATATGATTTGCAATTTATCGACCTTTCCCACAACAAAATAGTTGGGGGATTCCCAAGTTGGTTGATAAAAAACAACTCAAGACTGGAATTTTTAAGTTCGAGGAATAACTCATTTGTGGGAGATCTTCAGTTATCCTCCATCAGAAAAGGCATATATTACCTGGATATATCAAACAACAAGATTAGTGGTTTGCTGCCAAAAGATATTGGTATTTTCCTTCCTAACATTTCAACTATGAACCTGTCGATGAACAGCTTTGAAGGAAATATACCTGCATCGATTGGTGAGATGAAAGAACTTAGGTCCTTGGATTTGTCTCACAACCATTTCTCAGGAGAGTTGCCCCAACGAGTGGCCACAGATAGCACTAACCTACAATACTTGAAGCTTTCCAACAACTTTCTCCAAGGGAATATTCCTAAATCTTCTAACTGGACGAATTTGCTAGTGTTGTATCTCAACAATAACAACTTTAGTGGGACACTTGAAGAAGTATTGGCAAACAATACAAGATTGACGATGCTAGACATATCAAATAATTCATTCTCAGGTTCAATTCCTAGTTCAATTGGGAGGTTTTCTTCCATGTGGATCCTTCTTATGGCAGAAAATCAATTAGAAGGTGAGATTCCTTCTGGGTTTTCCAACATAACAGGCCTTAGTATGTTGGATCTTTCTCAAAATAGATTATTTGGGTCAGTTCCAAATTTCAATCTATCATCCATGAGGTTCTTGTATTTGCAAAAGAATGCTCTCTCAGGTTCTATACCATTCACATTGTCTGAAAGCTCACAGCTAGTAACTCTGGACCTGAGTGACAACAAGTTATCTGGAAATATTCCCTATTGGATGGATAAGCTACCAGAATTACGAGTTCTTTTATTAGGAGGGAACAATTTTCATGGTCATATCCCAATTCAACTGTGTCAATTAAAAAATGTCACCATTATGGACCTCTCGCGCAACATGATCAATGGTTCAATACCATCTTGCTTCAAAAATTTGTCATTTGGAATGGCTGGATATGATGATGATGGTCCTGATTTCCAAATCGCAAGCTTGATTCCGGGGAGCTATATTCCGTTTCATTCCTTCGTCAATTCCAGTGTGCTATTGTCACAGCCTATAATTAATTCACTGATGGATGATCTACTAGTGGCAGCGGAATTTAGAACAAAGAGTAATTACTACTCTTACAGAGGCAACATCCTAGAGAACATGACTGGATTGGATTTATCATGCAATGAGCTAACTGGTATCATCCCTTATCAAATTGGAAACCTGCAACAAATTCGTGCCTTGAACCTATCCCATAATTACTTGTCAGGTCCTATACCAAACACTTTTTCCAATCTTTCCCAGATAGAGAGCCTTGACTTGTCCCACAACAAATTGAGTGGCGAGATACCTTCTCAGCTAACCCAGTTGAACTTTTTATCTATCTTCAATGTGTCATACAACAATCTTTCTGGAATACCACCTAGTACAGGACAGTTTGGAAACTTTGATGAGGACAACTACAGAGGTAATCCCGGTCTCTGTGGACCACTCCTCAAGCAGAAGTGTGAAGGTGTTGTAGCTTCACCTCCATCAGAATACAATAACACTGGAGGAAAGGAAACAGCAGTGGACATGGTTGCATTCTATTGGAGTTTCACAGCATCTTATATAACAATACTGTTGGGGTTCATAATGGTGCTGTGCATCAATGCTCAATGGCGCATGGCCTGGTTTTATTACATCGGTAAGCTTATACGTACATGTTTTCCAACTTTTCCTCTGTATTGAAGAATATCTATTACAGTGATTATTAGTTTTACTATGTAGAAGATTAGAACAAACAATCGTAATAGTTTGTATGACTCTGTTTTCAATTTCAATTATGTTTGGATTTTAATATTTGAATACTGCAATTATTTCAAGGAAACTAGCAGCCTATTCCAATCCATTTTGACGTCTCGTTCGAAATTTACAAAGGCAAGAAATCCATATTCATGAGAGTTAAGACTACTTGATCAGCTTATTTTAAAAAATTACAAGTTTTCACCTTTCCCCTCTGGTTTCGTAACTTCGACCAATTTCATGGTTTTATTACTTCTTGTTTCGTTGTCCCCAAACGACATGTTTCTTCCCTTTACTTGTTAACTTTAATCAGAAGTTGGACAACTCAATCCAGACAGATGAATAGTCATGCATACATCAACTAATACAATTCAGATTTATAAACACAAGCATCATATTTACAATCTCCAGGATAAGACCACATTGATAATTTTTGTTCAAATGGCTGGTCTAATTGTATCACCGCATTGATAACTTTATCACATGAGACCGCACAAACGGGCCTTTGAACGGAACTGTCTTCCATTAGCTTTGACAATGACCATAACTCCAGCAGTTACTCCAGCACATAGTAAGCAAGGCACGTATTGATGTGCATTTCGACTTGCTAGAAAACAGAAGAAACATTGACACCTATGGTTAATGAAATAAGCAAGAAAAAAAAAAATTCAAAGCAAGCATCAAGGATCCGCTATTCAGATGGAAGAAACAAAGAATTATATACCTTGCTGAAGAGTAAAGGTTGTTAATGTCAAACTCAAACCTCTAATTATCAAAGCTGAAGCCACTGGGAGGTACTGCATGAGTACAGTTTTCCATAAAACGTGTCAACGCCACTGAAAATTTGTTGTATAAGCTATCTTAAGACATGGAGTCTAATAGTTGTGTATGTCCACAAACAATATCTAAATCTATGTGTTGAAATGGCTTTTCTGGAGTTGGTTGGTTTTACCACAATGCATAATGCAACAATTTTTGTTGTCTCATTCAAGAAGATCTAGCTCTTATCTCTAAAACAAAAAAGAAAAAGAAAAAGAAAAAACTGGTTCCTTGGCTAGATGGCCATCTCATATAAGTCAACCATGAACTCCATAAGCTAAAACATCTACTACATTATTCCATCATATCTTTATCATTCAAGGTTATCTCATCTAATTCTAAAGCCAACGTAGAAATGATAGGATCCATTAAATGGATTCCCAAATGTCATTTTCTTTATTAATTTGTGGCCACTTTTCAGGATTGGGTGGTAGAAAATAGTGACACTAGGTCCTGATGCTACTTACAGAGAAAGATTCGAAGCTAGTCAGCTGGATGGGAGAAGGACTGTTTCTACTGACAGTATAGTGACCGCTTATCAGATCCAGGACATCCTGCAAAAAACATGAAACTTATTAAACACTTTTGAGATTGAGTGGCCTTCATTTAAATGAATGGTAAGAATAATGAACATGACTGAACTTGCCTGCCAAATCCCATCAGGAAAGTTATTCAGGTAGTATCGTGAAAGTGCACTCATCCCATCTTTAATTATTCCAGTTATTGTTTGTTTTCCATATCTGCACCATATTTTCCAAATGTACCAGTATCACCAAAGGGAACATTGGAACACGGAATTTCAGTACCAAAATTTTTATATTACCTAACTGGGTGCCTTTTGAGGGCATTGGTCCGAGTACACTCCAGGCTTATCTTATCACCTTGCGCAGCCCACACTAAGTAGAATAAATAGAGTTCAAAATATGGAAGCAATTGTCCAGAAATTCCATACATGTTCTAAATATTCCATATTGTTCGTCAAACATGGAAATGCACTCAGGGAGTAAGCACTCCAGTTATCTGTAACTGTAGATTCAGTGACTTCTGGGCCAGATAGCTCTGCAAACAGAGTCAAGATAGTCAAAACGAGTATTATCGTCATGTAACTTCCCAGATTTCATATCTTCCAGACAGGGTGGACAATTGGACAAGGAATAAGAATAGAACAACTGAACAAGTCCTAGCAATCAACTAATCCTTTATCAGCAAACCTGAGTAACATTTTTTGGATCAAGGAAATCAATGCAGTTTTCTCTATAACTCCTCTTTGCTCCTCTAGTACATTTCCTTTTTCATCTATCAAGAAGTATCTGTAAGAAAAACAAAAAAAGGCAGAAAAACAAGAAGCAAACAGAAAGAAGAAAGAAGAAAGATGGATTTAGAGAGAGAGAGGGCACCAAAAAAGTGTTATGATATGCTTGAAAAAGAAAGCTTATACAAAAAACCCCACAAGCTAAGGATTGCCTCTCCTTTTTACCTACTAAACTTACCATCCATCCATCAATCCTAAAAGTATGGCTTTTTCACCTAATCAGACTAGAGTAGGTAGAAACCAAAAATAAAAATAAATATTTAATATTCACTTAAAGTATTTAGAAAAATCTCAATTTCTAACACTCCTCTTTGAGATTTTTCTTGAATACTCCAAGCTTTGATCTCAACATTTCAAACTTGCCCTTGGAAAGGGCTTTTGTCATTATGTCTGCAATTTGACTTTCTGAGCTACAATGCTTCAAGTTGACTTCTTTTGACTTCTCTGCTTCTCTAATGGCATGATATTTCACCTTGATGTGCTTAGTTCTTCCATGCTGGACAGGATTCTTTGCTATAGCAATAGCAGATTTGTTATCCACCCATATGACAGTAGTTTCACCTTGAAATTGCCCCACATCTGATAAAATTTTCCTTAGCCAAATAGTTTGATTTGTTGCTGCTGCAGCTGAAATATACTCAGCTTCAGCTGAGGATTGGGCCACCACATCTTGTTTCTTTGAATTCCATGAGAAAACAACACTTCCAAATGAAAAAACATAACCAGAGGTACTCTTGGCATCATCTACACTCCTTGCCCAGTCACTATCTGCATAACCTTGGAGGTCTCCACTTTCATTTTTCAGAAACCACAAGCCATAATCAGTTGTACTCTTTATATACCTTAATACTCTCTTTGCTGCACCAAAGTGAACTTGACTAGGAGAATGCATGAACCTGGAAAGCAAGTAGCGATAAACATTATATCCTCACAGTTCTTTGAAAGATACAGCAAGCTTCCAATTATACTTCTATAAACAAAAGCATCTGCTCTATTATCACCATCCTTTTTAGATAATTTTTCATTTACAACCAATAGTGTGGCAACAGGCTTGCATTTCTCCATATGAAAATTTTTCAATATCTCGAAAGCATATTTCTTTTGAGAAATGAAGATTCCAGCATTTGACTAAAAAATTTCCATTCCAAGAAAATATTTCATTTCACCCAAATCTGTTATCTCAAATTCATTCTCCATATCTTGCTTAAATTGCTTTAGGGTATTGGATTCATTCCCTATGACTAGTAAATCATCAACATATAAGGAGACTATGAGCTGCATTTCATTCTTTGACCTTTTCACATACAAAGTAGCTTCATTTTCACTTCTTTTAAAGCCTCTATGTAGAAGATAACTGTCAATTCTACTATACCAGGCCCTTGGAGCCTGTTTTAAGCCATAGAGAGCTTTATGAAGCTTGTAGACTTTATCTTCACTTTCTGGAACCTTAAAACCTTCAGGTTGATCACCATATATGTCTTCATCAAGCAAACCATTTAAAAATGTTGATTTTACATCAAAATGGTAAATTTTCCAGCCCAATTTTGCTGCCAAGGGAACCAGCAATCTAATTGTATCATGCCTTGCAACAGGTGCAAATGTATCAAAAAAATCAACACCATGTTGCTGAGAATAACCTTTTACCACTAATCTGGCCTTAAGTTTGTTCACAGAATCATCTGAATTGAGTTTAGTTCTATAAACCCATTTAACACCGATCACCTTTTGATTACTTGGTCTATCTACAAGCTGCCAAGTTTTATTTTTCTCTATCATGTTCATCTCCTCCTGCATGTCAGCTTTCTAACCTTTAACTTCAGCAGCTTCAGCATACCCTGTCAGCTCCAATGTAGCTATATTGCATCTAGCATAAATGTCTTCCAAGGTTCTGGTACCTCTGACTGGAAAATCAGTTTCATTGTTATAATTTTCTCCTTCATCATCAGAATTTTGCTCTTGCAAATTGCCTACTCCAGGCAGTCCCTTACTTGAGCCTTCTGCTTGACATTTCTCCTAATTCCATTTTGAAAGCTCATTAAACTTCACATCTCTGCTGACAAGAATTTTTTTTTGTCTCCAAATTATATATCCGGTATCCTTTGGAGTTACTGCTGTACCCTAGGAAAATGCCAACCTCAGACTTCGTATCCAATTTGTCTCTTTTCACATTTGGAACATGAGCACAACACACACAACCAAATATTTTTAGATGCTCCACTGAAGGCTTCCTTCCATGTTATGCTTCAAAAGGTGTTTTGCCTTTCAAGGCTTTGGTAGGCAACAAATTCAACAAGTATACTGAGGTATTTACAGCCTCAGCCCAAAAAGTTTTAGGAAGACCTTTCTCAAAAAGCAAACACCGGGCCATTTCCATCACTGTCCTATTCTTCCTTTCACTCACTCCATTTTGTTGAGGAGTGTAAGGAACAGTCAATTGATGCTGGATTCCAGCTTGTTCGCAAATTTTTTTAAATTCCCCTGATGTATACTCAGTTCCATTATCAGACCTTAGCTTTTTAATTTGACATTCAGCCTCATTTTCAACCATAAGTTTGAACCTTTGAAATGTAGCAAACACATCTGACTTCTGCCTTAGAAAAAAACCCAGCTCATCCTTGTAAAATCATCTATAAATGGTAGAAAATACTTGCTGCCATTTAAAGATATTGTGCTCATTGGACCACACACATCAGTGTGTATAAGCTGTAATTTTTAAACAGCTCTCCAAGTTGCTTCAATAGGAAATGGCAATCTACTTTGTTTTCCAAATTGACATACATCACACACATCAACATCATCATGAATGGCTGGTAAATTTTCAACTAAATCATTTGAACTTATTTGCTTTAAAGTGGAGTAACTAAAATGACCAAGTCTTTTATGCCACAAAGAAGAATCATCTACTGCACTTGGAAAAGCATGCATAGTTGCTTGCTTCCATTCTAGTGGAAAACTTTTATCTCTCATTCTAATAGACATTAGTTCACATCCAGAAGGATCAAATATGGTGCATCTCATATCTTCAAAATGCAAGGAATAATTCCTTTCAAACATTTGTCCCACACTCAAAAGGCTTTGATTTATCTCAGGCACAAATAGAACATCTGAAATATATTTGATACCTGAGGGAGTTTCAACAACAACAACTCCTTTGCCGACATCCACACATTCTCCATTGCCAATGGTAACTTTAGAGTAGTAGGACTGGTCGACTTCCTTAAAAATGCTAGCATTATGTGTCATATGATTAGTACACCCACTGTCTATTAGCCATGCTTCCTTACTCTTTGTTGGTTTGAATGGCAAGAAGCAACAAAAGCATGCTCATGTCTATTGTTGGTGCTCAACAACTGGGCTTCTTTGTCCTCCTGTTTGGTTTGCTTTATTTTTGCAAACCTTCTCCACATGACCAAGTTGATTGCAAGCCTTACATTTAACTCCTGGCCTGAACCAACAATAATTCTCTAAATTAGTATTCTTCTTGCAATAAGAGCAAGGTGGAAACTTCTTTTTCCAACCTCCTCCTTTTTTGCCCTCCTCCTTATTTTTTCCTTTTCCTTTCTTCCCACCAAATGGCTTTTTCAGCGAACTACTGCAGCCTTGAGCTTTGCCTTTGGTGTTGGCCACAAGAGCACCTTCAACATTTTCTTCCATTCTCAAAGATCTTCTTTATTTAGTAGCTTGCAAAGCATTGACAAGCTCTGCAAGTGTTATTTGAGAAAAATCCTTAGTTTCTTCAAGAGAGGAGATTTTTTATTCAAACCTCTCTGGAAGACACACCAAAATGTTCTCCACAACCCGTTGATCACTGAGCTCCTCTCCCAACAATCTGATTTGTGTAACCACCTTTGAAATCCTGTCAGAAAATTCTCTAACAGTTTCAGTTTCTTTCATCTTTAACACTTCAAATTCTCTTCTCAAGTTCAGCACCTGCATCTTCTTTGTTCTTTCACTCCCTTGGAACTCCTCTTTCAGCTTGTCCCAAGCCTCTTTTGCAGTTTCAAGATTCAAGATCTTGATAAATACATCATCATGTAGTGCTGCATGTATTATGGCAAGTGCTTTGCTTTCCTTGGCCACTTCCTCATTGTAATTCCTTATCTGAGCTACTGTTGGGTTGTTTGGTAAAGGAAACAGATTGTTTCCATTTTCCACCACATCCCATAAACTTTGAGCTCTAAGATAGGTTCTCATTTTTGCAGCTCACAAATGATAATTTTCCCCTGCAAATATAGGAGGTAAAGGTAAAGAGTTGCTTTTTGTGGAGGTTTTTTTGCTGGTTTTCTCTCACACACAAAATTTCTCTCTGGTTTTTTTTTCCCTCATGGACCCTTTAAGATCAATAGGGCTTTGATACCATGTAAGAAAAACATAAAAAGGCAGAAAAACAAGAAGCAAACAGAAAGAAGAAAGAAGAAAGATGGATTTCTAGAGAGAGAGGGCACCAAAAAAGTGTTATCATATGCTTGAAAAAGAAAGCTTATGCAAAAAACCCCACAAGCTTGCCTCTCCTTTTTACCTACTAAACTAACCATACATCTATCAATCCTAAAAGTATGGCTTTTTCACCTAATTAGACTAGAGTAGGTAGAAACCAAAAATAAAAATAAATATTTAATATCCACTTAAAGTATTTAGAAAAAGCTCAATTTCTAACAGTATCTGCACAGGCTTAGAAATAGAAATGATTAAAAATATGAATTATAGATAGCCACCACATCTGAATTGAGTATCTAAAACTTTTGACAAAATTTTAAAAAATAAATAAATTTCACAAACTTAGTAAGTGAAAGGTCAAGATCAGGTGCTCAATTAGTGATGTTCTCAAATAGTAAAATTAGGTGTGTTTGCTGTGCTCAATGTTCTGGAAAAAAATATGATATTCATAAGCTCTTAACTAAATATAGCTATTACAGGGTGTTTTGGGAATGATAAGATCAAACTGAAATCATGACATAATACTTACAAAGGTTGGTGGAGACTGTTTTCTAAAAGGTTAACTAGATGCAAAAGAGAACATATAAAATAATATTGAAGATTTTTTGTCATTAAAATGTGAAAAGATGTATGTAATAAGCTGGAGAAATTATAGTAAGCAGCACAAAAGTATAATTAATGGCATGAGAAATATAATTTTAGAATATTTATTTCATGGTGTTATGCATAAGAATGATAAATATGCTTGTGTATAGAGGTTATGCATTGTTAGTTTTCCCATTTTGTCTTCATTACAAACTGTGTATAAATACTTGAGAATGAGATCAATGCAAGCTAAGTTCTTCATTTCTCACATGCAAAATCAGTTTCTGGTATGATCGTTTCAAGCCCAAGCATATTTTTTCTGGTCAGAATCATTTAGCCACTTCAGATCCATGAAACTATTCGGAAGTCAATTTTATAATCTCTACAATAGAAGGCTCCACAAGATTCTCTTTACTAACATGGAAATCAGGAACAGGAAGAAGAAAAAGGTCACCATTAACAGTACTTAAATGATAATATCCTATAGATATTTTTTTCTTTGGCCTTTCTGGAAGAGTTCATTATATCCTTTCTGATATTAATTTTATCAGCTTTAAAAGTGATAAATTCATCAACTAGACAAGATGAAATATAGCTAAATATAAGGAGCCATTATAGATATGGAATGTTAAAGTATCAACAACAGACTGATTTAAATTCTACGACAATTTAAGGAGAACTAAAGAAAACAGCAAGTGTTTTACTATTCTTGTTCCTACATGAATGGGAACAATACATGCATCTGTACGAGGAAAATTCTTATTTCAATATCACTAGATATATTGCAAATAGTATTTAAAATATAAACAAAATAGTTTCAACTTTCAATAACTGTTAGCTAGTCATATTAGTTCATAATTATAAAAGAAATAAAAACACTCAGATTGAAACTTAGAATATATCTTTTCTATTCTCTTTCCTAAATTTTCATTTCTTTATAAAGGTTTTTGAGTAAAAAAATTTAAAATTGCTGACTGCACATCTCTAAATACTGTGACAAATCTTGGGGACCATTTATAATTTGTCTTGTAACAAATAATGAGGACAAACAATGTATTTTTTCTAAACGATCCTAGATGTATAGCACACATCATCTTGCCCTGTAAGCGCTATTATTCTGATATATGGAGTGGAGACGAAGCAATTTCTAGAAACCGTGCTCGTGGGACTGAAGTATGATATCTTACAAAAAAGGTAGGAAAAAGACAAGAGAGAAGGGCCCTTTAATTAAATATAACCTGCCGGATTCAGCTCACATTTGCACCTTATGTGTTACATATAATATGACTAATAATTTAACAAACAGAATCCGGCAAGTTAGTCTAAACTTGAAAAGCAATAAACTTAGAAATATTTCGCAGAATGGGGGCAAATGTAAAATCGATAGTCAAATAATTCAGAATTAATTTAGTTTTGCTCAAGCTACCAAGCTCTGCGACTTTGTCAAACTTCTTTTTCCCAAGTTAATAAAAGATCTTTCCCGTTGTGTTTATCCTGCGTTTATTGCATTATTATATAATAATAGGAGGCATTCGGGGAAGTTGAAGGTGCCACGAATCCAAGATAAATCCATATATAATAGAAGTGAAGGAAAGGACTTCGTGTACAATAGAAACCGGCCGGGGTGAATCCATATATCTCAGAAATGAGGTTGTCTTTGGTTGTAAGTTGCCTTCTCTATTTTGTGGCGTTGCAAATGCAAGGATGTAATGGCTGCATAGAGAAGGAGAGAATGGGCCTGCTTGAGATCAAAGCCTATTTCGTAGCACAAGGTGGGGAAGCCAAGAGTGAATTGGCTTCATGGGTTGACGATAGAGCCAGCAATTGTTGCGCTTGGAACCGAGTTAAATGCTCTAATATCTCAACAGGGCACGTAACAGACCTATCCCTCAACGAGTTACAAAACCATGACAAACCAACTTTGACGTTAAACGTTTCTCTGTTTCGTCCATTTGAAGAGCTGCTTAGCCTCAACTTGTCTTCGAACGGGTATGACGGCTGGATTGACAATGAAGGTATCTTATTCCTTTAGCCCGCAGTATACTTACTTCCTCACATTAGTTTCTCAATTGCAAATTTTGAAATAAATAAAAAATTAAAGGAAACATTTTTTATTAGGTAAAAAGTTATATAGAAATGAAAGGGCATGTAGCATACTTGTTTGCATGTTTAAACTACTCATCGCTCTACATCTTTTGAAGGATTTCCACTATTGAAGAAGTTGGAGACCTTAGACCTTTCAGATAATAGCCTAAATAGCAGCATCTTTCCAAGATTGAATGGATTAACATCGCTAAGGACTTTGAAGGTCAAAGATAACTCGCCGATGACTGGTTCTTTCTCTGCTCAAGGCATGTATCTTCAAGTTCTGCTTTCAATGATCATCAAATCCACTACTTGGCTATTTTCTTCTCTGATAAATGTGTCCTTGCAATAGATTTTGTCAATTTTAGTCGGCTGGAACTATTGGACCTAAGCTTTAATGATCTCAGTGGCTCTCTACATACGAAAGGTACTTATCATTATTGTTGTTCACACACCACTGAATTTGAAATACCTTCGAGCAAAATTAACTATTTGTATAAGAAAATTATAGGCATAAAATATATCATACTAAATTTCAATATCTTTAAATGTCAATTTCTTATTTTATTCAAGATAACTTGTTCCTATTTTTTAAATTGCAATATCAATATTTTTAGTGTTAACAACTTATAGAGTTATGAGAATTATTCTCTTTATTTTCTTATCAACACTTTCTTATTTTTCATAAATATTTTCTTATCAATAATTATCACTTGTTATTCACCCTTTAAAATATAGTTTACACTTTAAAAGAATTGGATCGAAACAAGAATTGATTAGAAACTATAAAGGAGAACAACCTGTTAGCTTTATATAAAGTATACACCTTCACATAACTTCAACCTATTTGTCAAAAATAAACTCTCCTATGTCCTAAAACTTAAGTTGTGAAGTGCAAATTCGTGAATGATTTATACCGTGAAAAGTATTATGTTTGACACTCAGACAAAGTACTGCCCACCATGAAATGTGCAAAGAGGCTTTAATACAATTATAAGGTATACAAGAAGCGCCGGACCCATTTGCACACTTTCAAAATTTTCCTCCCTTTTCATAGTGCCCCCTTCTCTTATTTATAGATGTAAGTTACGATTTTGAAACTGAGGTCATGACCCAAATTGGGTAAGATGGGTTCACTTGGACTTTCAAAAATTGAACCTAGGGTTGGGTAATTAGAGAATGGTCTTCAATTAGAAAATAGGCTAAAGAAAGTGAATTAAGTGAACCTTGTTTTGGAATCTTATCATAATAATTTTGTATTTTATTTTAAAAAATATTTTATTTCATTTTGATTTTTAATGACTTAGACAAAAATAGATGTTAACAACGTACCTGCCACACAACGCATAAAGAGACTTTAATACCATTTTTTTAGTTACATTTAAAGGGTCCATAAAAAATAGAATAACCAGAGATAAGTTTGAGAAACTAGAAAATTTCTTCATCCTAACTTACATGGAGGAATGATGATTCCATTTCTTAAGGAGGAATGATGATTTTGGTTTTGTGTGAAATTAAGACTTGAGATGAAATGATCATCCCAGAACATTTTTCATACTAAACATAGGAATGCTCGAAATAGCTACAGATGCACAATTCCTTAATACCAACCATTACTAACTAAAAAATTTCAAAAGGAAAGGGAATGCATTGGATCCAATTCATGACATCAAGCACATCGGGTAAAGACCGTGATCAGTGCTGTGGTAATACTTTGAAAATTTTGATACTCTGGTGATATTCATTAACATAAAATGGTAAGTTATGAGAGAGAAAAATAAATTTTTTTATTATCATAAGATTTATTGGTATTTATGTAAGTTTATTAATTTTATTTTTGTATCATTCTCTCTCGTAACATAACCCTCTCCTCATCCATACTTTGATAGCATGTAAAAAATTAACTCTTTACATGCTCATGAATAATTTATCTTTAAAAATATTTTTCTTTATTGCAGATTTTCAGAATTTGAGAAGCTTGAAAGTGTTAAGTTTAAGCTTTAATTATTTCAACGGCTCAATTCAAGGTACCAAACTAAAATTTTATATATATAATGGTAGATCTTTATGGTGTTTTCGGGTGGCCACGGTCCTCCAATTTTATTTTTGAAATTTTATATATATATACGTGTGTGTTTGTTTTTGTGTGTGTGAGAATATGTGGTTTCGATCCTTTTTCATAGTTTGGTATAATTTGTAGTCTATAATTTTTATTTAAGATTTAAAAAAAATATGCAATTGTTCCTCTTCCTTAATAAAGTAATATATTAGTAATATATTGGTAAAACTTTCATAGATGATATTATTATTGACACATTCATTGAGATTCATATATTTTCAATTTTTACTTACCAGGTGTAAATGGAAAAATAAATTCTCTCTTTAGCACACTTGTGAAATTATTTTCCTCCATAGAGTAAAAGCTACAGTGAGTTACGGACCACGACTTAGTCTTGCAGGAGATACTTATCAAATTGAAAAAAAGATTTTGTTATAGGCCACAACTCTCTTATGAGATTTTTTTTTTTTAAAAAAAAACTCCCTTAAAAAATATTAAGTTCCATACACCACGACTTTAATGAAAACAGAGTAATTAAAAATTAAAAAAATTAATTAAGTAATTAGTCTTTAAAATTAATAATGAAGAGTTTGGATGAATATAAAAATTATTAGTTTGACTAGAAATAAAGTACCACTAATAAAGGTTGAGTATTTAAAAGAAAAAAATAAAATAAGTTAGAGAGGAGTTGCAATAAATTACTAATAGGAGCGACAATAGATGCATCCTATAATTTTATCTTCGTGTACATTTTTAATTTAAAATAATTATTGATTATTGTTAATTAAATTAATCTATTAACTATGTTTTAATGAATTATTTTCCATTGAAAATATATTGAGATGGATACCTTAAATTGTAATTCTCCCTTTTCATTTAATGGCATAATTAATTAATATTAATTCTCTCCAACATGGCAAACTGCAACCTTGACATATTTATTATGGTAGGATTATGCGAACTGAAGGATCTTGTGGAGCTGGTTCTTAGCAGCAACAAGTTTAGTGGTCAACTTCCCGAATGTCTAAGCATCTTAAAGAACCTCCAAGTGCTTGATCTCTCAAACAATCTGTTCAGTGGCAATTTTCCATCCTTCACTAGCAATCTCACATCCCTTAAACACTTGTCTCTCGGTGGAAATTATATGCAAGGATCATTTTCATTGAGCACTTTAGCTAACCATTCCAAGCTTCAGGTGTTACATATTTCACCACAAAGCCCTAGAGCACAAATCGAAACCGAAATGACTCCGTGGTTTCCTTCATTTCAATTGAAAATCCTCATTCTTCATAGGTGCAACCTAAACATGGATAAAGGAAGTATCATTCCTAGTTTTCTTCAATATCAATATGATTTGCAATTGATCGACCTCTCCCACAACAAAATAGTTGGGGCATTCCCAAGTTGGTTGATGCAAAATAACTCAAGACTGGTGCATTTCTTTTTGAGAAATAACTCATTCGTGGGAAACCTTCTGTTATCCTCCATCAGACAAGACATAGAGATCCTGGATATATCAAACAACAATTTTAGTGGTTTGCTACCACCAGATATTGGTTTTTCCCTTCCTAACATCACATATTTGAACCTGTCAATGAACAGCTTCGAAGGAAACATACCTGCATCGATTGGTAAGATGAATAAACTTCAGTACTTGGATTTGTCTCACAACCATTTCTCAGGAGAGTTTCCCAAACAACTGGCCACAAATTCCATTAACCTGATAAGCTTGAAGCTTTCCAACAATTTTCTCCATGGGAATATTCATCAATCTTCTAACTGGACGAATCTGGAAGCGTTGTACCTCAACAATAACAACTTCAGTGGCACCCTCGAAGAGGTATTACCAAATAGCCCAAAACTGTGGCTGCTGGACATATCCAATAATTCAATCTCTGGTGCAATTCCTAGTTCAATTGGGAAGCTTTCTTCCATCAGGATCCTTCTTATGGCAGAAAATCAATTACAAGGTGAGATCCCTTTTGAGGTTTTCAACATGACACAGCTTGAAATGTTGGATCTTTCTCAAAATAGATTATTTGGGTCAATATCTTATTTTAATTTGCCATACCTAAGATTCTTGTATTTGCAAAAGAATGCTCTCTCAGGTTCTATTCCGTTCACTTTATCCAAAAGCTCACAGCTAGTAACGTTGGACCTAAGGGACAACAAATTTTCCCGAAATATTTCCTATTGGATGGATAAGCTGTCAAAATTACGGGTTCTTTTATTAGGAGGGAACAATTTTCATGGTCAACTTCCAATTCAATTATGTCAATTAAAAAATGTCACCATCATGGATCTCTCGCGCAACATGATCAATGGTTCTATACCATCTTGCTTCAAAAATTTGTCGTTTGGAATGGTAAGAGATGATGATCACGGTCCTCATAATTTCCAAATCCAAAGTTTTCATATTGGGACAAGTGTCTCCGCAGAATCCCTCGTCAATGCCAGTGTGAGGCTACTTTCGACTGCTTATATAATGTTCACATTGGAAGATGAGGTACGAGTGGCAGTGGAATTTAGAACGAAGAGTAATTATTACTCTTACAGAGGTAACATCCTAGAGAACATGACTGGATTGGATTTATCATGCAATAAGCTAACTGGTATCATCCCTTCTCAAATTGGAAACCTGCAACAAATTCATGCCTTGAACCTATCCCATAATTACTTGTCAGGTTCTATACCAAACACTTTTTCCAATCTTACCGAGATAGAGAGCCTTGACTTGTCCTACAATAACTTGAGTGGTGAGATACCTTCTCAACTAACCCAGTTGAACTTTTTATCTATCTTCAATGTGTCATACAATAATCTTTCTGGAATACCACCTAGTACAGGACAGTTTGCAACCTTTGATGAGAAGAGCTACAAGGGTAATCCCGGTCTCTGTGGACCACTCCTCAAGCACAAGTGTGAAGCTTCACCTCCATCACAATCCAGTAACACAGGACGAAAGGAAACAACAGTAGACATGGTAGCATTCTATTGGAGTTTCATTGCAGCTTATATAACAATATTGTTGGGGTTCATAGCGGTGCTCTGCATCAATGCTCATTGGCGCATGGCCTGGTTTTATTACATGGGTAAGCTTATACGTACGTGTTTTCCAAGTTTTCCTCTGTATTGAAGAATGTCTATTACAGTGATTACTAGTTTTACTGTGTATAAGCTGGAGAAGATTAGAACAAATAATCGTAATAGTTTGTTTAACTCTGTTTTGAATTTGAATTAGGAGAAAGAATTCCACTCCACTAGTTCTTGGTAGTAGTCTTTGGCATGCATTTCGTCTTCCTCATTTGCAAGACTCTTCAAATGACATCGCACAGAGAGGGATCTAGATGTTCTGCATTTTCTCCAATGTAAATTTAGGAGAGATAAATACAATAAGAGACCTACCATAGCTGTGGAATGCCCACGTTAAATTGTGGGTGGATCTCACTACTGTGACTGTCTCCCAAATTTACAAATGCAAGAAATCCATATTGATAAGAGTCAAGAATACTTGATCAGCTTATTTTAATAAATTGCTAGTTTTCAACATTCCCCTTTGAACTTGGCAAATTCGACCAATTTCATGGTTGTATTACTTCTTGTTTCGTTGTTACCAAACAAAAATTTTCTTCCCTTTACTTGTTAACTTAAATCAAAAGTTGGACAACTCAATCCAGCAGATGAATGGCCGTGCATACATAAACTAATATCATCAGCTAATGGATAGCCACCTATCCGGAAACACCAGATTTGTAAACACAAGCATCATATTTACGATCTCCAGGATAAGGCCACATTGATAATTTTTGTTCAAATGGCTAGTGTAATTGTATCACCACATTGATAATTTTATCACAAGAGACCGCACAAACGGGGCCTTGAACAGAACTGTCTTCCATTAGCTTTGACAATGGCCATAACTCCAGCAGTTGCTCCAGCACATAGTAAGGAAGACACATATTGCTGTGAATTTTGACCCGCTAGAAAACACAGAAGAAACGTTGACACCTATGGTTAATAAAATAAACAAGAGAAAAAAATGCAAAGCAAGCATCAAGGACCCTCTATTCAAATGGAAGAAAGAATTATATACCTTGCTGAAGAGTAAAGGTTGTTATTGTCAAACCTCCAATTATCAAAGCTGAAGCCACTGGGAGGTACTGCATGATTACAGTTTTCCATAAAACATGTCAGAACCACTGAAAATTTGTTGTATAAGCTATCTTAAAACATGGAGTCTAAAAATTATGTATGTCCACAAACAACATTTAAATTTATGTATGCTGAATTTGCTTGTCCGAAATTGGTTAGTTTTTGGGCATGTGTATTCTTTCTGATGAATCGGCTAAACCTAATTATACCACGATGCATAATGCAACAATTTTTGTTATGTCATCAAAGTAGATCTGGCTCTTATCACCTAAAAAAAAAAAACTGGTTGTGCCCATCACATAGAAGTCAACCAAGATTTCCAGAAGCTAAAACAGCTACTACATTATTCCATCACATCTTTATCATACATGGTTATCTCATCTGATGCCAACCTAGAAATGACAGGATCCATTAAATGGATTCCCAAATTTCATTTTCTTTTATAATTCATTTCCACATTTTAGGATTGGATGATCCCTGATGCTACTTACAGAGAAAGATTCAAAGCTATTCAGCTGGAAGGGAGAAGGACTGTTTCTGCTGACAGTATAGTGACCGCTAATCAGATCCAGGGCATCCTGCAAAAGACGTGACACTTATTAAACACTATGAGATTGAGTGGCCTTCATTTAATTGAGTGGTAAGAATAATGAACATGAATGAACTTGCCTGACGAATCCCATCATGGAAGTTATTCAGGTAGTATCGTGAAAGTGCACTCATCCCATCTCTAATTGTTCCAGTTATAGTTTGTTTTCCATATCTGCACCATATTTTCCAAAATGTACCAGTATCACAGAAGAGAACATTGGAACACAGGATTTCAGTACCAAAAATTTCATATTACCTAACTAGGTCCCCTTTGAGGGCATTGGTCCCCGCATACTCTAGGCTTATCTCATCACCTTGCTCAGCCCACACTAAAGTAGAATAAATAGAGTTCAAATATGCAGGGAAATAATTCAAAAAGAATGGGAGCAATTGTCCAGAAATTCCATACATGTTCTAAATTTTCCATATTCTTCGCCAAACATAGAAATGCATTCCGAGGGAGTAAGCACTCCAAGTCTCTGCAATTGTAGATTTAATGACTTCTGGGCCAAATGACTCTGCAAACAGAGTCAAGATAGTCAAAATGACCATCTGCCCAGATTACATACATTCCAGACAGGAGGACAATTGGACAAAGAATTGGGACAGAACAAGCCCAAGCAATCAACTAATCGTTTTATCAGCAAACCTGAGTAACATTTGTTCGATCAAGGCAATCAATGCAGTTGGCTCTGATAACTCCTCTCTGCTCCTCTAGTATCTTTCCTTTTCCATCTATCAAGAAGTATCTGCTCAGCTGAAATAGAAATGATTAGAACTTCGATTTATAGATAGCCAGCATATCTGGATTGTGGCAGCTGGCTATAAAATTTGTATATAATACTTGATGAATTTTGATTACCTTTGCTTTTCAAAATCCTCTAAGATTTGATCATAGAGGATTTTCAGGTTATCAAAGTTTGAATTGCCACAGTGGTGATGGAAATCAAAAGACACATATCTGCCATAACCCATGAGTCATCAAAATAAGGTAAAAAAGAAAAAGAAAAATGATATACATAAAATGATATACAAAAAATACACAAAATAATCACATCAAACATGTAGATACAGTTTAAGCTAAAATACAGCCAAAAGGAAACTCAATAATCACAAGGTGTTCTTGTACAAGTATATAAGGAAAAGAGTCTAAACGGTCACCTCACTTTTTGCTGATTTTTCATTTCAGCGGCATATGCTGCACTTAATTGACCTTCTTCACCATGCTACAACAGTAAAATTAACAAGAAATTGCACAAAAGTTAAACACAAAGTAACATACACTTAAATTTGAAAATTAGCAATGGGAACTGGCTGAGGATGATATTTATCCTCGAGGACCTGCTAACCAAAACTCAGCCAATCCTTAGCCTCAATTTTCCCTACTTAAAATTCCAGGAGGAAAGAAAAGGGGAATTGGAAAAGAAGGAAGTAGTTAAATATGCTCTGATGAGAAAAGTCCATAAAGCAGCCAGCTGTTTGCACCAACTGGCAGGCCGAACTGAAAACCAAACACATTTTTACTCGATCATGAATATCCTTGCCTTCCACGCATCAAGAAGATGCTATATATCTTTGGGCTCACATAGCTGAGAAAGAAATTTGTGACAGATTCATGGCTTAGAGTATAAAGAGAGAAGATATAAACCATACTTTATCAGTTAGATCAACTGCTACAATCTCTCCATATCTTTGTAATAGATCATTGAAATGGCGCTCCACAATATTTGGCTGAAGCAGGAGTGAAGGGAAAAAAGAAGATACATGCATTAATATATACTATGTGGTTTGAACCATTAAAATGCTAGCAGAATCCAGAAATAGAAGTTTACCGTTTGCTCATGACTAATAATGCGAAGGTGCGGTTTATAGCTCAGATCAACAATCTGCTCCCAAAGAAGAGGAATTGAACCTCGAATCTGCAAAACAGTTAATTGGAGTATAAATCACAAGGGGAAAAGGGGGGGAAATAACTTTGGTATTTACAGATGAAAGGTGTTCTATGGCTACTTGGATATCAAATGTCCATAAATTTTATTTCTTTTTTTATTTCCTTACGTCACTTTGTATGCAAATAAAAACAATGTTAAATTTCTGTTATAGAGATTGATATTAAATTCCACTGGATAACAAAACCTAGAAAAACTTAAGGAACAATTACGGCTAAATAGAAACTAAGAAAATTAGCAACTTCTCCAAATACACAAAACTATTTAAAGTTTGTACTGCAAATAAAATAGTGAAGCTATATACTAGCTTTCCCAGATCACCAACCATTAAGCCCCATAGCTGATTCAGAGTAGATCTCATCCTCTTTGCTACTACAAACTTTTAGCAATAATTTGGTTAATGACTTTGTCTACATGATATGAAGTCTTAAAACTTATAAGTTATGTCAAACCCAAGCATTTTTTTCTGGTCAGACACATTTAGCCACTTTAGATCCATGGAACTATTCTTAAGTCAAATTTATAATCTCTACAATAGAAGGCTCCATAAGATCGTCTTTACTGACATTGAAATCAGGAACAGGAGGAAGATAAAGGTCACCATTAACAGTAATGAAATGATATTTTCCTAGAGAATTTTTTTGTTCTTTGGACTTTCCAAATAGTTATGTCCTTTCTGATAATAATCTTATCAACTATGATGCATGGATACTTCAAAATTAGTGACGTATTCGTATCGTACCCGTATCCGATACCAATACTCGTATAATACTGCTGCATCCGTATTTTTGTCGTATCTATGTGCTTTTTTTTTTAATACCTACCGCCCCTCAAGATATTACTACTTGAAAATTTGGAGATATGAATTCAAGCCTCGTTCTTACTAGTTACCTTCATTAAAACATATTCTCACTCTTGAAATCTCATCATCCTCAAAATTATAGTAAATTGGTGAGGGATTTCACTGATTTTAAAGTTTATTTTCTTTACATTTATAAATATAAATTTATTTTATTCAATATGCATTGCCATACCCGTATTTTATTTTTAAAAAAAACGGACATATTTACGTATCGTATCATATCCTATCGTATCGGATACTCATACCCGTACCCGTGCAACATAGCTTTTCAGCTTTCAAAGTGACAAAGTTATCAGATATATAAGATGAGTACTGTCTAAGACCATCTATATATATCTACATATAAGGAGCCATTATAGATATGGAATGTTAAAGTAACAACAGATATATTTAACTTCAACAACAATTTAAGGAGAAATAAAGAAAGAGCAAGTGTTCTACTATTCTTGTTCCCGCAATTTGACAAATTCACACATGAATAGGAACAATACTTGCATCTGTACACATGAATGAATGGACAAATGTATCCTTTATAGCAGGAAATGATTCTTCATATCATATTATCTATATTCAAAACTTCAGGAAAATACAGCACTAAAAGAACAGCAGCACGCTTGACAATATTACCAATTCTGAGAAAAAATGGAGACATGTGCTAATAGAACAATTTTGTTTCAAAAGATAGTATTTGATCATACACATAACCGTAAGGAGAAAACATTTAAAGGAATTACTGCAAGTTAATACTTAATTCATGTATATTACCTGCAATAATGAGGACCTGAATTTTTCAATTTCAAGCAACTGTTCTGTTTCAATGAAATTGGCAGTGTCACCTTCAAGGTTAGCTCCTCTTCTCCACATTCTTGTTCCTATGTCACCAAGTTTCCATTTTATAATGAGCTACATTACAACTATATTATTATTATTGTAAGAAGAAAGCATATTTGGGACATTGTACCTAGACGCCGTGTACATCTCCTTGAAACTAATGTTATTGTAGCACGTGAGTCCTTTAGCTTTAGCTCTGCTGCTTGGAAGCTTAAAACCCAGTTAAGGGAGAACATAATTGACTTCTCAAAGTGAACGTGAACTTTTCATTTTCACCATTTTCTTGAATCAAAATTATATGGAGAACATATGCATACACACACACACTTACGGGGATTGGGGTTTTTTTTTTTTGTGTGTGTGGGGGGGGGGTGTTCAGGAAACAAATGTAATTTGAACTTCAGGATATTCCCTTGAACAATGGGGACGATGAATCTGTCAAGCTGCCACCATAAAGATAGGTGTTACTAAAAGTGACAAGATTCGTTAAGACTTTAAAAACACTTCCTTCATTTAGTGAAATTGAAAGCATTTTTACTTCAGCAAACAGGAAGTACTGCGAAATTATCTAACCTTCAACTCAATAAGCTCCTCCAATAGATGTCTGTTCCAGACAAATCGAGGGTCAGCCTGAAATACAAACAGAAAAAGGACAGTTAAAATTTTCAGGAAGCTTTTACTGATAATTACAATAAATAGTGTCAACAATGGTCAGCATTCATTCTTAGATCTTTCCTATTCCAGAAATAAAAAGATTTAGAGAAATGATCCAAAAGGGACTTAATGTCACACATTGAAGATGACATCATGAAAGAACTAAGCAGCAAAATAATGGATCAAAATGAAGTAGTATCAAGCAAGATGGATATACACTAAAATGTAGCCGGCAAATTTTTTTGTCTTGAAATGGATTAAGTTAAGCTAAATAAATTCACCAAAACTGAAACACTTTTCTCATAAGGAATATTCAAAACTACAATGAAAGTAAAGCCTTATATGTTTTTTCAACCATGAGACATCATTTTAATTGTGATCCAACATTAAGAAATCCAATTGTATCATCTTTGGCTGTTTGATAGGAAGAAAGCAAAGGCTCTCATAAGCAAAAATAGCTCCAAGCTAAAGGATCTATCACCATATTCTTAGCAGCTTTAGCAACATGAAGTGTTTTTCCTTTTTTATTTAATAATTTGCTTTGGTTGGCAATTTAAGTACAAACAACATATGGTGTATGATAGATCCTCCCACAGAGCTGTGATTGGAAACAATAAAAGCTTTGAAAGTATCAATCATTATAGGTTACCAAAAAATTTCTTAATCTAAAAGCTTAAGCTATTAACCAAGGGCCTAAAAATGGCTTTTACAACCCTAATAGGTGTGTTCAAACTAACAACACAATTCAATTATATATGAACAAAATGTCAGTGGCAGAATGCTTCACTTTCAATGGAGAAAAAAAGAAGTACATTTCAATTGGAAAAATTTATTCATTCAAGGATTGGATTCCAGATGACAATTTCCCAGAAGATCAAGAATTATGCCAACTAACCTGCTTCCAGATTGGCTTACTCATCCACCCTTCTACTAACTTGCTTCTTCTCTGCAAGCTGGGGGACAAGATGAATCACATCTTAAGAACATCGACCTTGGAATGATATCGATGTAATGTGACTAAGATAATAATAAACTTACTATTTAAAGAACATGAGTCTTACTTTAATGTAATATCTGTTTCATATGAATAGTAGAAGCCCGGCATTGACTCTACTGTTTTCAACAGATTCACGAAGTAAGCCTCATCTCTTTTCTACATAAAGATAGTATACAGAGGAGGTATTAAACATTAATTACATGCATACATTTGAATAACTTTTGACCGCATAAAAGCCTTACTTCTTGAGCAGTTGAGAACCTCAAAGCCTCATTACAGGCCAGAAGTCTCATAGACATCAAGCGATATACTGGAAAATCAAGGAAACTTCCAACTTCCTTCCGAGAAGTTATTACAAGGGCATAAGTTCCTAGAACAAGACACATATCATTGAGCGTTAAAGAGTACATAGGAAGTTATGGTGTTAGACTAGGTGGTTACTGTAAACAAAAAGAAAGAAAGAAAAATATTTAGTACATCCCAGATTCTCAGTTCTCTAAGCTAGCTCAGCTTTGTTATGCTAAAGCAGATGCATTCAATACAGTCTACTTGAGAAGAGGGCCATATACGAGACAAACATCACTTAAAGGAAAGATGAAAGAAGGATCGCAGGAATAATGAATGCCATCCATTACCAAAAAACAAAAAAAAGTGTGACTATGCAGTACTAGAATGAGTAAATGTGAAAGAAATGCATAAGCAAGTTAATATAAAAACAGCCCAAGCTAAAAGCACATAAGCACCTACCTACAAGCAATCTTATTGTTCCCACCACACCATAAATTGTAGAGGTCCTGGATGGATTTTCTAAGCATGTATCACCTGAAAAAAAATAAAAAATAAAAAAATTGAAAGAGAAAAAAAAGGGAAAATTATTACAATAAAATGGTGAATGTCAATTACGTTTCATAAATTGGCAATCATACATACATGGAACTGAATCTAAATAACTAAATAAAGCACAGCAAACCTCAGAATGCAAGAAACAGACATCTCTTAACTACATCTGATAGAAAAAAGGGGGGAAAAAGTGAAAATGGAGATATTCAGTATATAATCTTACATATGATCTCCTCTTCTTCCCCAAAATAAAAGCCAACCGACACCCACCCACCAAGACACTAAATAGCATTATGTTGCAATAAATGAGATCTTTCAAAAATTCCAAGAGCACAAAGATTCTTTCTACTTCAGAAATAAACTAACTTTCCATTTGTTTCCTGAATAAAAAAATTAATCAACTAACTTAGCAGAAAATTTCCTGCATTTTATCCACAACCAATCATGAAATGAAGCAATTGAAAAAAAAAAAGAAGAAAAGATTACCATCAATTAAATTGATGTTCCCATCAAGACGGCTGATCCAGAAGCCTTGGTTGGGTGATTCAAGCGATTTGATCACGAACTTGTCCTGAAACTCCTGCAGTTCCAGCTCCTGGTAAAGCTTGAATCTTTCAGCTGAACCCGAAGAGGATTCAATCTCCATTGTCTACAGATTGAAAAACAAGAAAACCTCCGAAGAATTCATCAGCATAACAACATTAAAACCCAGGTTTTAATATAAGTTATTTGCTGGCTAATGATTGGAAGATGGTCAAGGAAATATGAGAAGATTATAGATTGTTACTTGATTCTGGTGATGTTTCGAGTAAATTACCTACATACCCCCTACTAATAATAATTCAAAACCATATCATGAAGTAATAGAGAATCCAAATTCCAGATTACAAAAATATTTTCTCATATTTTTAATTTATAAAAATATTTAGAAACATATAGAATTTAAAAGAGACTAATAATTATACTCAGAAATTATAATTTTTCTCTTCTTATAAAACTGTCCATTTATTGTTACCGTTTTTGTTTAATATAAATAGCTTGACATTGTAAGTTATTCGGTAAATACTTATTTTGTTCTTTTAAAGATATAAGTGATATCACTTTAATCCTTTAATAATTTGTGATATTAAATTAGTCATTTAATATTAACTTTTGACACCAGATTAGTCCTTTAATGTATTTTTTAATATCAAATTGGTCCTTCAATAACATAAAATATTTCTCTAAAAAGACAAATTTGATGTCACATACTTATTAGAGGAGTAAACTGATATCACTTATATCTTTGAGGGACTAAAATAAGTGTTTACTCTAAGTTATTTGACTCTAAATTTGAGAAATTTTTTTAAATAAATAATTATACCTAAAAATTAACAAAATGACACAAGTAAGGATAGAATTTATATATATCTAGACAAAAGTTAACAGCGCTCAATAATGAGAATTGCTATGATATCATGATGGGTTTGGTATCTAGAGTGAGTTGTCAATCATTTATTGACTATTGGTTTTACAATAATGTTTAAAAGTCTATTAAATATAAATAATAACTAATTAATATTAGACAATTTATTCTGAGGACCAATATCTTAAAAAAAAGAAAGTACCAGGATAATCCCCTATTAGAGCTTTGAGTGGTGTGACGTAAAATAATAAGAGAATCGATTATAATATTCAAAATTAATAGCTAGGTTACTATCATTTACCTATATACATGGAGATCAATAAAATTACCACTTCTAATTTTTCTTTCCTTTCTTCTTTCACCAGCACGGCACATGCTTAACAATTCACCATACTTCTTTTTCTTTTCAATTTTAAACAATAATTCCAACAGTTTGATGTTGTGACCTTGGCTGCCAAGTGTCTTTTGTCAACTTTTGTTTATCAGCACAACAGCTTGTTATATTATTCTGGTGTGTTTTGTTGTTTTTGTGTATGTATTGTCTGCAGTTGCGATCTCTCAAATTATTTAAACAAAAGAATATAATTCACCCTCTCAACTAAAAGTTTGGAGGGGAAGGAAGTTGACCATTGGATGTGGAATTTTTAGTTTTGGCGAAAAGAGGACAGAAACAATCCAGTTTCATTTAAAAAATGGTGATTGAAATGCAGTAAAAAATATAAAAAATATTGAACTGGCCATCATTTAGTAAAAAGTAAAGCATCTATTTTATTAGTTATATGGGCAAGTCCAGCTTGACTTCTGCTGTGGAATTTTGAGTAGGACTGTGTTTGTGGCTTACAATCTCCTGCGAATAGGTAGCAGCTTGCTCAGACACAACTAAAATTTAAAGCAACATATCTCCAGTACATCCTACTATACTTTTAATGGACAAGTTACTGGTAAAAATCAAGAAGGACATCAAGAAACTTGCTAGCCAATAGTTTGCTGCGTTTAGGGGGTGTAATCTGCCTGTATCACAGTCGCTCTACCCCAAGATGGTGCTAAGGCTGCCTTGGAGTACATCTTAAAAATACTTGGCAATCCCGGTGCTACATTAAACCAATGTAATCAAAGATGAGGTAGATGACTTGATTCATCAGAACTGGTCTTCACTGTACTGATAGAAGCAAATTTTAGCGGGCTTAGTTATATATTCTTTCGAGCAAAGCCTTATTACAGAGTTATGTAATCAACTTAGCTTTAAGATTGATTTTGATTATAGTGTTCTGTGATTGGAGAAGAATACAAGCATTTGAGCTTAATCCAGTTGGAGTTTGGAGAGCTTAATGTATATATTAGTGATATTAGGACAAGACAATGTTGATTTTGATAGCCTACTAGGCCAAAGCGGAGGAAGACAAAAACTGATGCAAACCTAGCAACATTAAATACTGTATATCAGCTTCATTTAAATTTTATCTGGCATATGTTTTTGTACAAGCTTTATCAGACATATGGTATGAAACAATATGGACATTATCGTTAGAATATAGTAGGAAAGGTACCTCATGTCATGTCGATTAAAATCTAATAATTTTCATAATTTGGACCATGAATCATGTCACTTTATTCTCTCACATGGTCATACAAAGTAACAAATTATGACCATTAAAAGAAGGAGAAAATCTGCAATTTTAACTAGTCCTGATTACTTTATGTGGCATTATGCAGTATGGGAGTGTGTGAGAGCACAGGTACATTAGCCTCAATTTCCATGGTGACCTTTGGGTCCGAAGTCCTCCTGTTCAGAAAATTTGAGTACCACTCAGCGGAGAGCTTAGGTTGCCTCCTCAAGGTTGGATCTTTCAGATCAATGTAATATAGGCCATAACTTGATTCATATCCACCCAGTAACTCAAACACATCCAAGAAGGACCATACAAAATAACCTCTTACATTCAGTCCATTCCTTTCAATGTGTCAAGAATAACAAAAAAGATGGACAAGGGGAAAAAAGAAAGGGAAAAAAAAACCTGATTAGTATACGTGAAAAAATTAATAACTACTTGGAATTGTTTAATAGATGCATTTATTGGAAATAAAGTAGAGAAGAACTAAAGGCAATGGTGAAAATGAAGA
The DNA here is from genome assembly GCA_023212625.1 of Styphnolobium japonicum. Taxonomy (NCBI): domain Eukaryota; kingdom Viridiplantae; phylum Streptophyta; class Magnoliopsida; order Fabales; family Fabaceae; genus Styphnolobium; species Styphnolobium japonicum. The sequence continues at coordinate 11,886,423 of JALBWW010000007.1, read as the reverse complement.
ACATGTTAAGACATCATACACCAATTGTAACGCCCCCACTAGAAAATGAAAGTAGAATTACCTCAGTGCATCAAGCATGCTCCCAATGTATTCATGCAAGTACTTCACCCTTGGCCAGTCATACAATGATGAGTTCCGATGTGTTAGTTGACCTGAGAAGTTCAAAGATTGACCATACCACTAGAAGATAGAAGGTTGATTTTGTTGATAAAAGGATTGGGAAGCTTTTGAAATGTTGATCTCAGAGAGAAACAGAGATGTGTTGTCATATATATATATACTGTTTTGAGGGAGACCAGAGACAGAGGCATACCATTTTCGTGAATGTAAATTGGAAAATTGCCATAGACGTTCTTCACTGAGTCAAGCAACCGTTGCAAAATCCAGGGTGTAATTGGAATCTAAACCAACAAGCTAGTTAGTATAAAACATTGAAGCCCCATGCTTTAAAGAATAAGAGGAACATCACCATGTTCATTTTCTACTCTTACCTCGTATGTAGATGTACCATTTTCAGTAACGGCTACAACCAGAAAGAACATTAATTAGCTGTCTCAGTCCTCAAAATTGGATGAAGGTGGATCACCACAGATTGATGTTACCAACCGGAATTAAGTAAACAAGTCTTACGACAATGAGAGGAAATATAAAATTTTTAGACAGGAATTGTCAACATTTGATGCCATTGATTATGGTAGGAAAGATGAAGATGTGATCTGATAGAGGTAAGAAATGAAAATAAAATGGTTGCAGTTTAGAAAGCTCAATCTGGTAGCTAAATATCAAGAAAAGTTGGTATTTGTATACCAACATTTATGTGTGTGTGTGTGAGATAATGACATGTTTGCATATAGAAGAAATTTCATCAGGGTGAGTCCACGTAGCCACAGATGGTCTATAACAAGTATTAGCAAGTATCAACAGGGGCAATAGACATTGATTGTCAAAATCACAAACACTATTGCCATTAGAAAAATTAAATAAATAAAAACCACAAATGTCATCCAAAGAAAATAAAATAAAAATCACAAATGTAGAACTGAACAACAATATCATTAAACCTCATGTTGCAGCATATAAAATGCCAAGAAAACGGATCTATGTACAAGAAGCATTTCAATTCATAAAGTTGACGATGAGATCTCACAGAATAAAGAGACATTTATATATAAGTAACTTGTTAAAGCTCAATATAGAATTGGGGAGATTACTCCGGTACCCATCTTTTTTTTTAAGGTACCGATACCAAGGGTGAGTTGTCTATGTTATTTATATTTAATAGACTTTCAAACATTGATTGTGAAATCCATAATCAATAAATGATTGACAACTCACCCTGGGTACCAAACCCATCAGGGTACCATAGCAACTCCCTAGAATTGGTTATGTAATCAACACTGGTGCAATAAACGGCTTACAACATACTTTCCAGTTCCGCAGCCATATCTGCCATGTAATCTCTATCCTTGATCTGCAGGCTGCCAGGACTGTTCTTAACATAAAATGAGTAGTAAAAATTTATTCCTAGGAAGTCAATTGAGCCCTTAACCAGATTTGATTCCTTTTTGGTGAAGATAGGAAGCCTTGAGCCAACATTCTTTTTCATTATGTCGGGGTACTCTCCAAAAATAAAGGGATTTAGAAACCTGCAAAAACAAAGCATAGACTTAACAGCTATCCCTTTCAGTTGATTGAATAAAAATACAGTGTTGGATATTTATGACAATATCCTTTACTGGGATAATGACAACAGACATATTAGAGACAGATATCGTTACCAAATTGTTACTTACCACCCGATATTGAAGTCTTGGACCCTTTGAGTGGCACTTATATCTTCACTAGTATTTGTTAGAGGAATAAGACCAAAAGTAAGGAGATTAATCCCAATAAATCCATGCTGCTTGTCCTGCATTTACCAGAGGTTGTTTTCTAGACAAATTATATATATTATGATTATCATCATCAAAATGATATGATAACTATCACCTTGTATAATATCCTGCATATGTTACCAAATCCAAAAAAGAAGGTCCAAATGAATGACAAAGAAGAGTGGTGCATGTGCCATACATTAATTTACCTGGTACTTCTTCCAATACAATCTAGCAGCTGATGCATGTGCTAACAACATATGATGGACTGCCAAATATGGCTCAGTTGAGGAATTGCCTCTAGAGCAGTTGAATATAAAGGAAGGAGAACACCGTTGAGGTGGTAGCATTCCTAAATCATAGCCCTCCATTGCAAACACATTTCCCTCATTCACTGTGGTCCAATATTTAACTCTATCGCCAAACTCTCTGAAGCACACATCCGTATATGTTGTGAAGTCTTTTCTACAAGCATACACATATAAATATGTGATATGTTAATTACAGAAAGATGATTTTTCTTTTTTGTGCTAGATAGCCTAGATGCAATTTCTTTGAACTCCTGTCTAGCACAAGATGGTCATGCAATTAGACACTTGAAGTTTAGGAACCATACACAATTTTTCGACTAACCCATCCTCCATATTCATCCTCAAGTGCTTGTGGTAGGTCCCAATGATGTAATGTAACATGTGCTTGGATTCCTACAAGAAGAAGAAAAACAAACAAGAATAAATATATATCAGCATATAACTTGGAAGGACTTCTCTTAGGTGTTAATTAAACTTCAAAAGGTAAATCCAGTTTGCACAAGAACCTTGGCTTATTAGTTCATTGATAAGGTTGTTGTAATACTGTAATCCCTTGGGATTGACTGGTCCTTTCCCATCTGGTAATGCATGAGATCAAGGTCAGAACAACAAATGACATAACAGTTTTATGTAAGAAACTATGAATTCTTCGATGCTCATGAAGTAAATGTTGAATTTTTTAATTAAATAATTATTTTATATGGATTAGCATTAATCAATAATTAAATATATATATATATATATATTAATATATCAACTATGGAATTCTAATTTATAATGATAATGCACTCTCTCAATTAATGAATAATATAATTGAGCTTTGTTTTATGAGTGGCACGTGATGGGTTCGGCCGTTCTTTTGATAGCCTGCTCTCATCTGGTGAGTATATAAACTGACTCCCTATTAAACAGTTTATCACGTACAAGAAACTCATCAGGTTGAGGGCAATTTTCTCTCACACAGTATCTCTCATTTTCTTTTCACTCATGGATCCTCAAGGCACACATCCTTAATCTCTCTCTATTATGCAATGAATTGATATGCTATAATTTGTGTTTATGATTGATCTATATTTTAGAATTGATTAATTCCTTCAATTGGTATCAAAGCCAATATAGAAACAGATTGTGGCCATTAATCTGTTTCATTTTCCATAATTAATAATCTTAAAATTGATTTGGGGCTTCTCTTAAACACCATCGCACGAATAACATACTTAAATTTTGTACGTGTTGGTTGAATGAATTGGAAGATCAAAACTATTCTTCTCCTTTTTGGTCATTTATTCGAACCAAAAAAAAAAAGCTGTCAAATCCTCCAATTGTTTTGAAAATTGTTTTAGGGGTTCTCTTAGATGTCCCCTATGTGAACAAAATTCTGAAAAGTTGAAGCATTTTGTGCCCTATAACATGAGATCAAGACTAGTCAAATTCTGACCTGTCCGATTTGCGTTTTTTTTTCTTTCGAGGCTTATAACTCAAAATATGCTTAATTGTTTTCAATATTTATTTTGGGCTTTTGTTTTCGGTTCACAACCCGAAAGAATTGTAGCATTTCATCTCTTGTACTCAAATACTTTGTCAAGTTAATTCTCTTGTAAATGGCACCTCATTTGTGTAAAATGTTATTTAGGCATCGTTGTTTATGGGTTGGAGATAATGGTTGGCTTGTAGACTTTCGATGTTGAATTCTTTGACCTTATCCACACAATTCTAATAATTCTTTCTGGCCATTTACATAAACTAAAGGTATAATAGATGCTACAAATGGATTATAGGTGAGTATATTTTGGTAGTTCCCAATTCGAAGCATTAAAAAAATATAAAAAATATATTAAAAAAAATTCTCTCATATAATAATAACACTTGTATACATTGTACTTTCTTTAAAAGTGTTATGATTGTAAAATTATTTAGGTCCAATGGAGTTGATTCTTATGCCAAAATTTTATTAATTTTGGTTTTTCTGAGTATTTCATAAATTCTTTTGGCATAACTAATTTTTTAATTATTCTAAAATATGATGTATTTTCACTACAACTTTTTGAAAATTTAGATCCATATATATAGATTATATATATATATAGGGGAGGGATCAACTTACACCGGTATAAGACTTGATCACTCTTACACCACTCAATAACTTTTTATTGAATAATTTTCTTACAAAATCCACCGTTAGATTGAAAATTTCTATCATATAGATCATTTGTGTCAAATTTTGAAATAATTGAATATCAATAAGAATATAATCAAATAGTTCATATTTTCATATATTTTAATAGTTTATATTTATGTTAATTTTGATGTATATCAATGAGTCACAAAACAATTTCGGATTAATGTAAAATTTTATAGGTATGATCTACATGATAGAAATTTTCAATCTAACGGTGGATTTTGTAAGAAAGTTATTCAATAAAAAGTTATTGAGTGGTGTAAGAGTGATCAAGTCTTATACCGATGTAAGTTGATCCCTTACCATATATATATCTTGTTTTGTGACTAAGATATAATAGGGACTCTCTTTAATGACATGTCTTAGTCACAAAGTAAATTTTGGATCTTATTATGGGTTGAGCCTATCCATTCTAAATTAAATTGATGTAGGTAGTGAATTGTGCAGTTGTGTATTATTTTATGCCAATTGGTCTAAATTAAATTAATCCAAAGCTTGGATTACATTCTTTGTTGTCTTATTTTTGTTAATACGTTCACTTGTAAAGTATCATCAAAGATAATTATGTTGAACAATTCTTAAGGCAATTACAAACTAAATCATACTTGTATTCTATATGAATCATATTGATTTATAATTGGAGTTTTTCTTTTGAGATGACATTGTATACTCTTATTAAGTCATCAAAGCTCATTGGTTCTATACACAATGATGAATGACACTCTATGAGGTTAGTTGTAAAATCTTTAACCTTTTGACTTTGCATATATGGATAAATTTGTCAATAAGATATTCTTATCCTTTTGAGATTATAAGTATGCAATTATATATGAGAGCGTGAATGTTTCCCATAATAAAAATTGTTGAACTCTACAATCAATTTCTTGGTTGCTCGTTATAATACTTCATTTTATAATTATATTCTAATTCTAATTTATAGTGGGAGTATTTCATATTTTATTATTTTGAGAGTTTTATTTTGGGATAAATATAAAATTACTTTATGCACTTTTGTATCTTGACTCAGTCAAAATATAAACAATAACTTTGTTATTGTACTCTTTTCAATGGAGATCGTGAAATTATTTTCATGATTCTTACGAGGATAAAATCGTGTTTATTACATGCTAATTCATAATACTGTTAAGCATGTCTTGGATTTATTTGAATATGACTGTTGTTGGATATTCTTTAAAATATGAATTAAATATTTTTCTTATGCATAATATTGATTTATCATATTATATTAAGAATAATTATTCTTAATTTGTATAATTGTGATCTCATCTATTGTGGGTACAATTATATAGATTTTGTATTAGTTGAATAATTAAGTTTTATCCTTAATTACAATTTATATTGCATTGATAATAATTATACACTATCGGTGTGTTGTTATTAATGTAATTTATTATTATACAATGTACTATTTTTTTTATACTTATATCAAATTTTTTTCAAGTACACTGTTGGTATTAGAATTTTGGTGATATAAGGTTTGTGCATTGTATTATTAAAATATTTCTTACTTATTGTAATTTGTAACCCTTATGCGAGATTACATTAGGTAAGAATTTTTGTTAAAAGGGCATGTTAATATATATAAATATGGAATCATTTAATTCTCTTATCACAACACAACTTATGCATATTAAATGTTTTTTGTAGTTGATTTTAATATCAATCTCCTTACTCAACTCTGTTAAAAACTCTAAATATTCTTATGTGAAATTTTGACATATAAGTTAATCAGGCATAATTCTTTTGTAATCCAATATTATTCTGAATCTTTAATTTATATATGGCAATGTAGATTTGTGTTAAAAGAAAATCTTTTATTGAAACACATTACAATAATTATTGGATTATTTTTATCATTGTTTGATAGAGAAAATAGTTGAATATTCTTTTATTTTTGCATATTACTATCTCTATCAAGTGGAAGAATCTTGAAAATTGTAATTAAGATCCCATAAGTGAGATTGTAGTGGTATAATGACTATATACTCTATCACTATAATGACTCAACCTTAATTAATTATCCAATTAACTAGCAAATTTTCTCTCTGCATATTTTGTCATTGTTTTGCTATGGGGACCTATATTGAAGATATTATAGTTTTTTCAGAGAATACACTAAACACTAAATTCTCTATTGTCTTATATTATCATAACATTTCTTGTTAAGACAATATAATGAAATCCCAAAATTAGCTAGCAAATTTTGTTGAGAATATTTTCTCTATTCTATTCCATTATTCTAATTCATTATAGATGGTATATTTGAGATATATACCTGTAAATATTATTTTATTGTTATCTTTTAAGATAAAATATAATATTGCTATCCTTTAATGCTGGTAGGAGTTACAAACTATTTGTTGTTATATCCTCAATTATAGTTAAGTATAAGTCTCATATATTTCCGCTGCATGTAACCTAATTTTTTACTCAAGTGTGTGTAGCTATTATCTAATACTTGAGTTTTGAGTGAGTTATTGATAAAATTGCAAGTAATCTCATATTCTATTTAAAATATTAAGGATTTTGATCACACTGATATGATGATAAATTCTTTAAATGGTCATCATACTTTATAATATGAAGGTTACCTTATTTATAAAATTCTTTTGAGAATTTATAATTGTGATGACTCGAGGAGATTCTATATTATAAAGTGTCAAGTGAATACTTATAACCTCCTTAATTCTATATGCAGAATATGTGCTTAACTATTGAAACTCAAATTTTGATAAAATCTGTCATTCATAAATTATATATATATATATATATATATATATTGAGTTTCATATTGTCATCATGTAACCACTTATCTTGATAATTATGTTATATTCTATTTGTGTGCAGAATACGTGGTTAAATTTTGTAAAACTGTATAATTGATAATTTCTATAACCACTTTTCTTACTGATTTTGCACTAGTCTATTTATCTCTAATGTTTAACCTACTCTTGAAGCGAGAAAGTTTGTGAGTTTTTTTTAGACTCATATTGGATGTTATACTACAAAGTTATGATCCCATTATTGAATATAATGTCATTAGATATTTTTGAAACTAGTGAGCTCTAATGGCAATCTGAATCTTGTTTTGGTATCATGGATCAGTGGGAGTGTGTACACTATTGTTATGTCTTAAGATTTGTTAATCTTATATTGTCATATACTTGTGATCATATGGCATTCTCTAAAAGGATTTTGTTATTGAGATATATAAATATTCTGTTGAATCTCAGTAGGCGTCTTAAGCGAATGTTAAAGGCCATTTTGTTGGGAATTGCACATTTATTTCCTTGGCATGCAATTATGTTGTGCTTCTCTTTTAACCAAAATTCCACATTCTATTAGGTCACATATATATAAATACCTTGCAAATATGATGTTAGTACTCCTATCAAGTATGATTTTCTACATTATTGAAGTACTTATAAATCTTATATTTGGACTAATAGTCTTAAGTGTTTGCTCATCATTGACATTCTTGTGATCACATTAATCTAGAGTATCATATATTTTTTTAACTAGGTGTCTACGCCGTCCAAATAGGAGATTCTTGGATTTCCTAATTGTTTCTGGATTTGCATAGTCATTTATTTAGTGAAACTCGGATTGATTGAATGTCAAATATTGTAGAGCATCCATTAATCTAGTCCATATATAATTACTCTTGTTATTGGGCTGTTATAAGCACTTTGACACATGTGAATTATGTTTCTAGCCTTCACAAATTTCAAGCTTGAGTTGAGCTTATTGTTAGAGAAAACATGTTTGTAGAATTGCTAACCAAAGACTTAACTCATATGTTTGGTTAAGTCTTACGTTTTTTTTTTTTGGGCTAGTGGGAGTCTGAAAATTATATTATTATGAGATATGTGCAAAATAACTTCACTCTTATTATCATATCTTTTATAACATTGTCAGATGTTTGGACCATTCTTGGATTGGATAGTTCTCTTAATTTAATTATGATTTTCCACATTCATTATTCTTTATGTGAAATATGAGTATTTAACATGTATGATTTATATCTCTATCGGATACTATTTCTACATCGTTAAAGCTTATGTTTCTTAGCCTGATTGGTTGACACGTGCTTTGACCACAGTTGTTATTCTACTCTTAATAACTATCATATTCTAATGATTGACTAATGTTATCCAAGTGGGAGAATTGTTGAATTTTTTAATTAAATAATTATTTTATATGGATTAGCATTAATCAATAATTAAAATATATATTAATATATCAAGTATAAAATTCTAATTTATAATGATAATGCACTCTGTCAATTAATGAATAATATAATTGGGCTTTGTTTTATGAGTGACCCGTGATGGGTTGGGCTGTTCTTTTGGTAGCCTGCTGAGAGGTCCGTACTCTCATTTGGTGAGTATATAAACTGACTCCCTATTAAACAGTTTATCACATACAAGAAACTCATCAGGTTGAGGGCAGCTTTCTCTCACACAGTATCTCTCATTTTCTCTTCATGCATGATCCTCACGGTACACATCCTTAATCTCCCTCTATTATGCAATGAATTGATATGCTATAATTTGTGTCTATTATTGATCTATATTTTAGAATTGATTAATTCCTTCAGTAAAGAGATTCATGCATGGCACCAGAATCAAACCAAGTGTATGTCAAATACAGACAGTTTTGGGCATTATTTTAGACAATTGTCTTGATTCTAATGCTACAGTAATGTATTTCTCTTTCTCCATGATCACATATAAGAATCTCTCATTTGTAATTGTAACATTTGGGTGATCGTACCTGGAATAAGTCTTGACCATGATATGGAAAATCTATAGGCATCTAAGCCCATTTTGGCCATGAGTTGGACATCTTCCTGCAAGAAATGAATGTATATGTAAACTAATAGTAATATACAAATAATTATATGGAAGATGCTTTACGGTACCAAGTATTTTTAGGTAAAGAAGATCAATTTAAAGCCAGTCTCTAATATGTCAAAGATGAGAGAGAGACAATTCCCTGGGACATCGTATACATATAAGATGCTTCTTGTGCATATATATACCACATTTACTGACCTTATATTTGTGATATTGATCGCATGCAATGTCTCCATCACCTTCGTACATCTTCGCTGGAAATTTAATTGAAATGGGGAATTTCATTATTGTAACTTAGAGGTGTTGGAGCAGAGTTTCACTTTTACACACTATTACACTTGAATGAGGAAAAGAGAGAGATGACTATTCTAGATCAGAGAATATATCAAACACAGTAAAAACGAGATATTTCTGAAGTAAAGGAAGATCACACACACTGTACATTTATTTATGATAACTTGTCTTTTATACACACTTGCTCAGGTCCCACAACTGATGACATTACAAGAAAAAAAGAAAAATCAAGCATACAATTAACTCCCTTCTACTCTAACAAATCAACCAACACAACTACCAACTCAATTAACCTACTAACATACCCCCTCTTAATTCAGATTGGTTAAAGATACAACTCCCATTTGTTTCTCGACCCTTGAATACTTCTACCTTCAATGGTTTAGTTAGGACGTCTGCTTGATTCTCTCAGGTCAGTTGTTCCGGGCCAATTTTCCTTTGCCAACTTGATCCCTCAAAAATGGAACCTTGTCTCGATATGTTTGCTACGACCATGTGCCACTTGGATGCTTAGCAAGATTTATGGCGACTTGTTATCTACAAACAAAGTGATTGGTTCCGATTTGCACACTCTAAGCTCATTCAAGAAAGCTTCAAGCCACACAATTTACAAGCACTGAGAAGGCTGCTATATACTCACCTTCACAAGAAGATAATGCCACCATCGGGTTCCTTTTTGAGCACCAAGAGATTGGTGCTTTGCCAAGTAAAAAAACATATCCAAATGCGTGCTTTTCCTATCTTCTTTATCTCCACACCAATCAATCACTATATCCAATTATGTCAAATATCTCCCTCCTATCAGCCGGATTCTTGATCGTGAAAGAGAATTCCATAATCAAGTGTCCCTTTCACATATCTAAGAATCCTTTTGACTCGCCATCAAATGTGGAACTCTTGGACATTCCATGAACCTACTAATTAAGCCAACACTAAAAGCCAACCGCCTTGTATGGCACAAGTATCTCGCTGAGTCGACCAATCTTCTCCGAACCGTGTTGAATCAACAAGTTCTTCACCGCCATCTTTCACCAATTTCACTGCCTCACCGGTGTTACGGTGAATTGCACTCAAGCATGTCAAATTTCTTAAGTAAATCAAGAGCATATTTCCTTTGGCACATGAACATTCCACTCTTTGTCTTCAGAAATTCAATTCCAAGGAAATACGAGAGATGTCCAAGATCCGTCATTTCAAATTCCTCCATCATTTTCTTCTTGAATTCATCAATCTCACCTTACTACCGTCACAAGTAAGTCATCTACATAAATGCATACAATGGTCAATTCTCTCGCTTTGCTCTTCACATATACTCCATGTTCGGGATATACACTTTATAAATCCAATTTGAATGAGAAAACCATCAAGTCTCTTATTCCAAGCCCTTGGAGCTTGCTTTAGTCCATACAAAGCTTTTCTAAGTCTCGTACACCTTTGATTCACCGCCCTTTACTTCAAATCCGTGTGGCCGATCTACATATACTTCCTCATCCAAAGGGCCCATTTAGAAAGGCCGACTTCACATCTAATCGTGCATTGTCCAAGCCTTAGCACTTGCAATGGCAACTACAACTCTTATTGTTTCTATTCGCCACAGTGCAAACACATCTTCAAAGTCCACTCCAGCCTTTCTCATAGAACCCCTCTCGCTACTAACCTGGCTTTATGCTTCACAATCTCACCACTTGGACTCGCTTAACTTGTACACCCATTTTACTCCAATGGTTCTCCTTTCGTGTGGTAATTTTACAAGTTCAGTGTCCGGTTCCTTTCAATTGCCCTTAGTTCTTCCTTCATTGCATTAATCCACTTGGACTCTTGCATTGCCTTCTCAAAGCTAACTGTTCAAGATCAGCAAACAAAGCAAAATGCACAAATTCACCTTCCGAGTCCACCGCATTATCCGGGATTACTTCACACTCCCGCAACCTTTGAGGTTGTGTTCTCACTCTTTGAGATCTCCTCGATACTCGAACTTTCGGCTTGTGCTTTCTCCCAAAGATCATCATCAAATAAAGAAACCTGGCACTACCCTTTTCTTCTCGCAGATTTCCAATTCCAATCCTTCACCTCATCAATAATCACATCCCTACTAATCACAATTTGCTTGCTCACCGGATTGTAAAGCCTCGTAACCTCCTCGTAGAGTGGTATCCAACCAACATAAGTTGCTCTCCCTTGTCATCTAGTTTTCTTCTCACTTGATCGGTATATGTCTCAAACAAGTTGAGCCAAAAACTCTCAAGTGACTAACATTTGGCTTAATTCCCACCATCCCTCTTCGTGTGTGACTCCTTCGACTTTTGGTAGGACTCCTATTCAGTATGTAAGTGGCAGTGCACACTGCTTCACCCCATAAGTACTTGGGCAAGTTTTTACTTCTTAGCATACTTCTAACCATATTCATGATGGTTCTGTTCCTTCTTTCTGCTATGCCATTATGTTGAGGTGTGTAGGGTGGTGTTACTTCATGTACTATTCCTTCCTTTTCACAAAAATTAGTGAACTCTTTTGACAAATACTCTCCTCCACCATCTGTCCGAAGGGTTTTAATTGGTTGCCCACTTTGTTTTTCAACTATTGCCTTATACCTGTTTTCTCCAATTGACTCTGTTTGGATTGGTCCACATACGTCTGAATACACTACTTCAAGTTTGCTCCTTGTGCTGGTTTCAACATAATGAGAAAAAGGCTTCTTATGTTGCTTGGACTGAATGCACTCTTCACACATCTCTCGTTAGGTCAGCTGGATATGAGGCAATCCTTGCACCATGCCTTGTTTGTTCAATAGATTTAGGTCTCTAAAGTTCAAATGACCAAATCTATAGTGCCACACCCACTCTTCTCTACTGGCTGCAGTGACAAGACATCTATGCTCCATGACTTGGATTCCCACCTTGAAGGTTCTATTCTTAGACATTGGTGCCTTGAGAATTAACCTTCTCTTGCTGTCATGCACTTTCAAAGAAGTTATTCTCCATAGTCATCACATATCCTTCTCAGCAAGTTGACCAAGACTCAACAAGTTGCATTTCATTCCGTACATACAATACCTCAAGTAATTAGTGACTGCCTTCCATCTTTCTTTTTATCAAAGACATCACCTATACCTTCTGAAGTTGAGTTTACTATCATCAAAGAAACTTCACTTTGCTTCTGATCGGTTGACTTAAGCTCACAAACCAATCCTTTCGAACTGCCATATGCGTAGAGCACTCTGTATCCGGTACCATTGGTTCTCACTTTGCTATCTTCCTCCTTTGTTGTTACCATTAACAAGACTGCTACGAATCTTCATCTTCTTGGGCCATCCTTGCTTCATCACCTTGTGATTCCTCTTTTCAAAGATAGCACTCATCCGGCAAAGTGTCCATATCTTTGACAATTGTAACATTGGATGTTACTCTTGTCAAATTTCTTTCTACCACCCCTTCCTCTTGATCCACCTCCGCCTCTATGACCTCCACGGGTTCCACCAAGTCACCACTGCTCTTTTGATTGTTGCCGTTAGAAGCTTGATCCGAATGATTTCGTTTGCGCCATTATTGTGATTCCCTTTCCCTCTTCCTTTATTATTGAAAGATTTTCCCTTTTTGTCTTTATTGTGATGCCGAGCCTTTAATGCTAGATCCGTTGTTTTCTCCGTACTTCTCTCATTGATTCTTTGCTCATGTGCTTCAAGGGAACCTTGTAATTCTTCGACTTTCATTCTTTGCAAGATCCTTGGATTCTTCAATTGCCACCACCACGTGATCAAATCTTGAAGAAAGAGATCTTAAGATCTTCTCAACAATTGTTTGATCTCGGCATCTTTCACCACGCTTCTTCATGAGATTTGTCAAGGTCAAGACCCTCGTAAAGAACGCGAAGAACACCTTCCTTTTCCTCCATTTGAAGCAATTTAAATGTTGCCTCTTTGAGTCTCGTAACCTCACCTTCTTCACTTTCTCTCGCTCCAAGATATGCTTTCTCAAGATTCTCCCAAGCCTCCTTTGATGATTCAAATTCTCCGAGACCCTTTTCAAAATTGGCCTGGATCGACACATTGATGAATGATGAATAGAGCCTTGTAATCTTTCTTCTTGGCTTCCTTGAATGCTATCCTTTGTGCCTCCGTGATTCTGAGGAAGAGGATCAACGCCATTTCTCACAATGTCCCACACTTCTTGATACCCAAACACCACCTTCATCTGGATGCACCATTTGTCATAATTCTTGCCATCAAGAATAGGGAGATTCCCTGGAAAATGACCATTTGAGAGAGAGGCCATTGATGGTGTATCACTCACGGAACCTTTGCTCTGAATACCAATTGTTGGAGCAGAGTTTCACTTTTACACACTATTACACTTGAATGAGGAAAAGAGAGAGATGACTATTCTAGATCAGAGAATATATCAAACACAAGTAAAAACGAGATATTTCAAGTAAAGGAAGATCACACACACTGTACATTTATTTATGATAACTTGTCTTTTATACACACTTGCTCAGGTCCCACAACGGACAGATTACAAGAAAAAAAAGAAAATCAGTTACAATTAACTCCCTTCTACTCTAACAAATCAACCAACACAACTACCAACTGAATTAACCTACTAACAAGAGGAATTTTTTTTAACATGACTCATTGTAATTTTTAACTAATTAATGAATAGCGTAAGTTTATATTTTAAATAGAAAGCTAGGATTTAATACTAATGCACTTATGCATATGTCATCATCAATAAAATTTATCAATGGAAACACTTGGACTACATGGAACTCTCATTATAATTAACTTCTGTTTTTTCTTTAATCAGTATTCTATACCTATAATAACTAGAGATTTTTGCTTTTCTTATACTATATGAATCACAATTATCTGATGTTAGGTAGTTACTATTATTTTTATGGGTTCACATTAATTTATGGGACTCAAAATCAGGTATATAATATAGTAATAGATGCTTTGTAAGAAAAAAAAAAAACTCTTGCATCATAAGAAAGCAAGAATTTCTCACCTATAACACATAATATGGTTTTGATTGAAAATAAATGGATCACCTAGAATTAGTTAACAATGAAAAAATATTTAGCATTAACAGTACGCTAGAATATAGGTATTTATTTTTCATCATGAAAGAAATATTAATTTTTAAGAAAATTATCGTTTGGTGTCAATATTAATTAGTACCGTATTTTAATTTGATAATGATGATATGTCATTTTTTTCAAAATTATTTTAAATTAATTACTCTTCACAACACAATCATTGTAATAAAAATAAAAAATTTATTATAAAAAATTATTTATTCTTTTAATATTTTATGTACTTAAATTGTTTAGCGTTTTCATGATTTTATTAAAAATATTAATTACTCAAATGATAAATTAAAAAAATAAATATAACAACAAACTAAAATGCGTCTTATAAAAATTCAATAAATACACACAAAAATTAAGAAATGAGACTAAATTAACAAATTAAGAGAGAGCACCATTGCCAGCATGTGCGAAGGTATCCCATATGCTTGGCTTCCTTCCTTCTTCGTCTGCTGCACCTTCAACCTTGCACGTCATCCCAATTTCCAAATACATAGTTTAATACAATTAGCAATAGAATGAAAAGACCAGTATAGTACGTAAATAGTGATATATATATATATATATAGGAGTTTTTTTTTATACATTAATAATTAATGGTTAATATTTAATTATATATTTTAATTGTTAAAATATAAATATTAAAATAATTATATTCTAATCAATTAAGATTAAGTGTGTGTTTGAATTAACTGTGAAAAAAAAATTATGTAAAAAATCGATTATGTTTAAATATGTTAATTCATAATCGATTTTATGATAAGGAGTTTTGTTTAAATTGTATAAAAAATTATTTTTATGTATTAAATTACCAAAAAATGTATAAAATAATTAAAAGTTATTTGATTGAGAACAAATCGGTATTTATATCATAAAATTTTGAAATAATTTAAAATTTAATAATTAAAAACTTAAAATAATAACTTTTTTAAAAAAGTTATTTTTAATTATAAAAAAATAATATTAACCTATAATTAATTTTACACATTTTAAATAAATAAAAATAAATTTTAAATAAAATAATATTTTATTAAAAAAATTATTTTAAAAAATAATTAATTTTTTTCAAATATACTTTAACTCTAAAATTTTGTTGATATTTGAAATTTTTTTTTTACTGAAAATGCCTCTAGAGAGAGAGAGAGAGAACCTGATAAGCTGATGTCGATGCACCGAACAAGAAATGAGGTGGGAAGTCGTCTCGGCTCAACGTATCAGCAACAGGAACTACTACCAATACCGCTGCAGCTAACAATTCTATCAGAACAAAGACCTTCTTCATCGACGTACTTCTTCTTCTGCTTTGAGTACTTTTTTGTACTATCAAGCATGTATATCACATTCTTAACCACAAAACAAGAACTGTAGTACTTATATTCTTAATCATGTGGACACTACGAAGAGAGAGAATCCAGGGACTCTCTAGTGGTCGGCCAGCAGGGTCTGCTTCTGAATCTACCTATGCTTTTGTCGTCTGTTGTACGACCTTTCTCTATTGTAATTAAGAATCGGACGGTTTGACTATTAATAGGATTAAAGTCATGTCATCGGATTTTCTTATCAACTCTGCGAATTCCATAATAATTTTTTCATACTAATTTTTGGCACTAAATTCGTATTATTATATAGTGCAAAATTTATTTTGAGATTATAATTTTAAAAAGGAAAGTATTACGTATCTAAACTCGTACATTGCGCCCACAAGCCTTTGACTCGGTAGTAATTGGGCATGGAACCCCATGCTCTCTCATCTCTTCCCTTGGTAGAATTAAAGATGTGTTTTAAGAAATTAAATTTAAAATTAATTTTGATTTAACATAATTAATTTTTAAAGTGTTTTGAAGATAATAAAAGAATATTAAATTAAAATAAATAAATAAATTTTGAATAAACTTATATTTAAAAAGACATATCCTTAAAAATACCTTAGTTAAATCTGTGTAAACTCTTTTGACAAAAGACAAGCTTTAAAAGACAAAACATCTTGTAATAACATGTGTCCATTACAATTTATTATATATTATTATATTGGATTCTTCACTGTGTTGTATTTCTGTTAATTTTTTTGAACAGATTCGTCCAAAGTATTTTAAAGACAAGCAAAACAAAGTGCAATAAATGTTAATGAGTTCTCTGACAAAAAAATGACTTTCAAATCAACAGTATGTTGAGCTGACATTCCTAACAACTACAAGGACCAGCAAATAAGAAATTTTTTGCACGCTCAAAATAGTCAGAGTTAAGATATCATATTCTTAGCAATCACCGATAACCAAAGCCACTTTTAAGAAAGAATTTACCACATTATCAATATTATGCATTTAATGTTATTTAGAACGGTAATAAATATTTTTGTTGGACAAAGAAGCTTATAAAAACTATTTCAAGTACTCACTGCCTATAATATATTATAAGTTTTCGAAGAAGAAACGATGATGATGCAAGAAGAGAAATCATATAGTGAAAGTCAGAAATCTACATTAAGAGGTTAAGTGAAATTTTCGAAAGATATACTCTGTTTATTTTACTTAAGCTTACTTTACTTATCCTCACTTCTTGTGAGTAAATCTCAAGTGTTGTAATCATACCCTTTATTAATTCGTTGGTAAGTATGAAGAGACTGTGATAAAGAATACTTGTTAATTAGAATTTGAAGAGGTTTGAGAATATTTGTTGTAGCTTAAAGAGGCGTTGAGAAGAATACATGTAAACTTGAAAAGTTTAGTGGAAAAATCCTTCAAGTAGAAGGGACTGGACGTAGCTCTCGGGTTGTGAGAGTGAACCAGTATAAACATCTAGTGTAAGTTTTTCTTCCCTCTCATTGTGTTATATTTTATTTCAACTAACATCTGGGGATTGTCATTGTTTTCTTAACTAAAGTTTTTCTGAAAAACATAAGCATTTAAACTGCGTTCGAAGAACTTCTACAAAAACTTTTTTCTGCGTCCAACGAACTATAAAGAACTTCTTTTCATCCATTCCTTATTATATTTCAACAAAGTTTTTGATTGGAGATTTGATTAAAGAAAAGTTTTCCAAAAAGGTTAAGAAACACAATTCAACCCTCCTTCTTGTGTTTCACTTGGTTATTTCACCCCTATCCCCCCTTCTCATGAATCCCTATAGGGGCTCCTTTAGAGCTCCACCCATAGCGGTGGAGTCCTCTAATCCTCTAAGGACCCAAAAAAAAAAAACTCGTACATTGCAAACTTAATAACTTTGGTTAAAGTTTAATTTTATAATTAAATTTACAATTGTATCACATTCAATCAATTAAAATCGATCAAAATCAATTAAATTTAATTAAATTGTGCAATTATTTTTTAAAAAACTCAATATTATTATTTTATATTATTATATATAAATTATTTTTATGACGTCATCTGATTTAATCATTCAATTTAAACAATTATACCTAAATTAGAAATCTAATCAATTCATTATCTAATTTGATTTTAATAACATTCTCTTAAATATTGTTTTGTTATGTAAGGAGTTGTGAAAATTAATATTTTTATTTCTTTTACAAGATAACTCTTGATACTCAATAAAATGTAAATTAATTGTAAGCATTAAATTTTACCAAAAATTGAAATCATATAATAACAAAAGCATGTTTTTACTAAGTAAAATTCAATATATAAATTAAACGATATCACTGCTCTTAGGGGTGGACAGCAGGTTGGGTAGACCCACGAACCCGTAAGTTTTTACCCTACCCAACCCATGGTTGGCGGATTAGTTTGAGTATGTGGGTTGGGTTAGGTTTAAAATAGTCAAATCCATGAGGTATGGGTCGAGTAACAGGTTGAGACTCTCCCAACTCGTAAAATCCAACTCAACCAACTGAAGTTTTTTTTAAATATTTTAAGATATGTAATAAATTTTTATTGGGGTTACCAGAATCTTATATAAATTTATAATTGTTTTGGATAATTAATTTCTTGATAATTTTTAAATTAAAATTACACTGCATTTAGTATTGAAAAGCCAATTCTGGATTATTTTCGTAGTTTTTTCAACCCACCACTGTTGAGGCATTGATTTGTGTTCATAACTAATTAAGAACTCTTGATAAACACATTGATTTATAGGCTCAAATGGATGAAATTGAAAAAATTAAAGCAGGTAGTGCACTATATAGAATTTGTTTAATTTGTTTAGTCAATTACTAATAGTTTAATTATTAATGCTTGCTAATGCTTCATGATTCCTTTATGTGTTAGATATGTCTGTTGCTAGAGATGAAGTTGTGGATCGTAATAATTGATCCTTTTAGATTTTTTTCATTTAGTTAGTTAAGATTCTAGTTCTTTTTAACTTAATATTTCATTGTTAGTTTCAAATTTTCTTTATTTTGACAATTGTGTTGATTGTGGTTAATGTTATTGTATTATTGACTTGCAGGAAATCAAATAGGAGGTGAGACATTGATTATATTATCATTGATTAATTGTGTTACATGTGTCTTTGTTGTTTGTTTGTGTTGATCATAATTGTAATCCTAGAGTTATATGTACTTTGAAATTTGTGTTTTATGTTATGTCATGTAAAAACTTATGTTATGTTATTCATAATAGATTTCAATTTCTACTTTAACATGTTAATTTTTTTCTTAGGTTCAAATTCAATGCACTAGTTAAACCTAACCCAACCAACACATGAGCGGGTCAGGTTGGTTTGAATCGAAGAAAAAAAATCTCCAAGCCCAACTCATTGCTTTCATGAATGGGTTGAGTCCAAAATTATCTCAAACCCAACCCATGTCCACCCCTAATTACACTATGTCAAAAACCCACAAGGGAAAAAATTATAATTATCTAATATTATATCCCAAAAGTTAAGCATGTGCCCTTCTGATCATCAATTTGAAAAGAAATTACTCATCCTATAACTGGAAGGTGTGAGTTTCAATTTTTTGTGTGTTTTTTAGTTGTGTGAGCATCTTTAGTTACTCTATCAAATATAAGACATTGATCATTCAAAGAAGCCTATATAAGCATCCTCGCAAATTAGGCTGATGGAAAGCTCCATATTCGTTTCTCTCGAGTATTTGGCTTTTTATATTAATATAGCCAAAAAAAATTATTAGATTCATGATGTTTTAAAGTTAAGTATCAAACTGAGCTTTTTCTTTTACATTGGGAAGTCGGTTTCAATGTAACCGAATTGAAACTGACTTCCCAACCCTTTTTTTTAATGGTGAAGAGGAGTCGATTTCAATGTAACCGACTACTCACCTGAATTTTCTTTTTTTTAATATTAAAAATCCTACGTACTATAAAGCAAACTCTCTCCTCTCACATATCACTCATGTCTCACACACCTTACTCCTTACACTTCTTATATCTCTCACCAATTCATTCCATCTTTTTCACTAATTTACTCCATCTCTAACAATTCATTTTTCTCTCAACCAATTCATCCTCACCCTTTCTCAATTTGTGTTCGTTTCTCTCTTGTACTCACTTTGATTTATATTTTACTCACCATTCACCTTTCCTACCTCGATCACATGGCATTGCTAAGATTGCAAGAATCACATAGGTCTGGAAATATAAACCATGATATAAGTATATTTGTATAATATTTTAGTTAATTATGTTAAATCCTGTTTAATTACATTTACTAATTAATAAATAAAATTTGAACAGAACCCAGAAGAAGATCAATTTGTATGAGAGTACATACAGTGAAGGAGCCACACCCAGTAATTGTAGATCTCTTGCGAGTTTCGAGTTTTTATCATGCTACTCAATTGGGATATCATGTGCTAGACCCAACACTGATAACTGCTTTGAATGAGCGGTGGAGACAGAGACACGTACCTTTCATCTACCGAGTGATGAATGCACTATCACCTTAGAAGATGTAGCACTCATAATCGGTCTTCCAGTCAATGGTAGAGTTGTGACTGGTAGTAGTTGGTATGTTTGGGACGAACTCTATACTTAATTATTGAATATGGCTCTTCCGGATGATTAGAGGAAATGTGGGTAAGAAAAGATAAAATGACTACAGACAATGTTTATCGATATCTCAAATGATACTAGTCGTGAACAAATACAACGCTTCTGTAGAGCATATATTTTACGCTTAATATAATGTTTATTAATGGCCAATAAAGGAAATCGAGTTCATTTAATGTATCTAGCATTATTAGCAAATTTTGAGTGTGCTAGACAGTATAGTTGGGGATCAGTCTGTCTGAAAACTGTGTGTAGGGAACTATTTCAGGAGGCTAAAAAAGGTGCAAAGGCGATTGGTGGATACTTAGTGTTTTTTCAATCTTGGACATGGGATCGGCTGTCTTTTATCGTACCACGACTAACTCGTTCACTAGCATACCCACTAGCAAGCAAGTAAATTTCAAAAAAATGTTTGTATATTTAGTTATTGTAATTATTAATATGAATTTATTTGGATCATAATAGATGGGGCGGGCGATGCAATCATGTTGGCACCCCATATAATGACTTTAGAGTATATCAACAACGTCTGGATCGCATGACACTTGACTAAGTAAATATTGTCATTGCATTTAATTTATGTATATACTTTGTTTGACACGTACACTTAATGAATTGTTGTTTGTGTTTGTAGTTTGTATGAATGTCATACTCTGCTACCAATGTTCATGGATGTTTGCCGGCAGATGCTTTTGAAGATGTTAATATTTGGAATGCATGCATTGCTTTTATATGCTTTGCAATTGTTGAGTGGCACCAAACAGACCGGGTCAGACGTTAATTTGGGTTGGTTCAAGACATTCCACAAGCACCAATTGATCTTGAAGCTTTGTACAAGGTTGACATGAGTGGTAACCATTACATCAAGTGAGGGGAACAACACACAACTTGACTGCAATTTTGGAGTCAATGTCAACAGTTAGTCTTACAATGACCCACCACTTAGGGTCAATTGCTGCCAAGTACAGAATACCTGACTTGATACATGAACAACTTCAGGCCATTTGTCTCAAGACCGTCTGATTTAAAGGACACAAGGAGTAGACAATATCTTGAAACATTAAATCCTGTTGACGTGATGCAAGAATTTGATTTTCCTAGGACGAGTCGTCAACGAGGAGGCATTCAAGCAGGTAGTCGTGCGGGTAGTCGAAGGATACCCTAACCGATGTCCCAAATTGAGGAGGATAACACGCAGCTTGATCTACCACGCATGTCATATAGTTACAGTCCTGTGCAAGAAGCAGAACAATTGGGTGAACCAAGCCGACATTCATTTTCTAGCATTGGGGATGAGTTCTTTAGGAATATATTCATTGCTAACTTAAGAACCCTTGCTTCTTTCAGTGCTTACATGTCCAACCTATACACATTTGGGTCCTCATCTGTTGACGCTTCAGCATTTGGATCACCATCTTCGTACCTACATACACCTATGATAGATGCCAGCCCTTCGAGCAGTTTGGAGCCATATCAGCCAACCATGGAAAACATAGAAAAAGATAATCAAGAAGAATAAAAGTCAGAGGCAAATGCAAGTGTTGTGGTAAGGAAGGTACAACCGGCACACGATAGGCATCTTCCAGCATGTAGAACACATAGCCACAGAAGAAGAATGTGAACATATTGTCAAGCAATAATTGTGCAATTAAAAAATTAGATAAAAAATTATTGTAATTAATTAGTGTTGGTTTATTATTATAAATAAATAAATTAGATTAATGTATTTAATTAGTGTGTTAAGATCAATTGACAATTTGCTATAAAATAATCATGTACATTAAATTATTATATGAACACTGCATTGGTTTTTTATTATAAATAAATAAATTATAATAAATTATTATTATTAAATCAATTAGATTCAAATTAGAGTTTTAAGAATAATTACTTTGTTATTATAAATAAATGAATTAAATTAATGTATTTAATTAGTGTTTTATGAATAAATGACAATTTTAATAAAATGATCGTGTACATTAAATTATTATATCGACACTGCATTAATTTTTTTATTATAAACAAAATTATTATAATTAAATTAATTAGATTGAATTCGAGTTTTAAGAATAATTACTTTGTTATTATAAATAAATGAAATGCATGACTAACTTCCAACCAATGCATGATGTGAATATTCTAATTGATATATTATTGCATGCTATCTATGTACATATATCTTCCTTACAACTATAGAAGAGTCAAAGTTCACATGCTATGCTAACTTCCAAAGCTATCAATGTTATGCTTACTTCCAAAGCTATCACATGCAACTTCTAAAACTATGCTAACTTCCAAAGTCATGCTAACTTGTACTACTTTTGTCTAACATATCAACTAATTCACGTGGCCATCTACCATATATCTCACATCAGGTGCATTGAAATTGTAAGGAAAATAATTTTACTCTTGCAAAACTATGCTAACTTCCAAAGTCATGCTAACTTATATTACTTTTGTCTAGCATATCAACCACTCTCATATCCAATGCATTGAAATTATAAGGACAATAATTTCTAACATTGTAGGATCTGAAATGAAAGCAAACATCACACTCTTTCTATAAAGACAATAATTTCTAACATTGCAGGATTTGAAATGAAAGCAAACATCACGTTATTTCTATAAGGACAATAGTTTCTAACATTATAGGATCTGAAATGAAAGCAAATATCATGCTCTTTCTGCTAAACTTGACTGGGAAAATGGCAGTGAGATTCCTTCCCACGGGCACCACAAGGGTCTAAGTTATAAAAAAATGTATTCATTGGGAAGTCGATAATGTTGAAACCGACTTCCCAAAGTAATTTTTCCTTTTCTTTTTTATTTACGGTAATTGAAATGACTTTGGGAAGTTGGTAATGTTGAAACCGACTTCCCAAAGGCTTTTTTCTCTTCTTTTTTTCATTTATGACTTTTTTCCCTCTGAAACCTACCTATTCTTTTTATTTTTTTAAATCAATAATATTTGTTTCTTTAATTATGCAAACAATCTCTACAATTCTCTGATGAATGCAATTTCAGAGAATCTTAGTTATAAGGCCATCCTTTGCTACCATAAACATTTGCATTTATACTAGTCAATGAATCTTACTCGCGGTTAGACTCTTAGTTTATTTTGAGAATTTAAGTAGAAGTGAGGAGTTCTTCACAGATACAAAGACATCCTTTGCTGCCATAAACATTTGCATTTCGTCAGTGGTAGAGTTAGTTTCTCATTCACATTTGTTGTCATCTGAAGGTGAGTTTAAAAATTGTATGTGTCAGTGATCAATCAATTTGAGACACTTATGTTAGCTTTGTATTAAGCTTTATTATATGTTTATTGTGCCCAATATTAGTATTTTAGATGAGTTTAATGTTGTTGGGCCTCATTGGGCTTTAATGCAAATTGTGAATAATTCTTGGATTTTGATGCATTTTGACCTTTCCTCATTAGTTAGGCCATAACTTGGGACTCGGTGATCCATTTGAGGTGATCTTGGTGTCTTTGGAAAGCTAAGACAAGGCTCTACAAGTTTTATGAAGAACTCAAGAGCTGGATCGGACTTCTAAGGGTCCAAAATAGTCCTGCAATGCAGAGTGTGTTTGTTGTCATTGGAATCTGGGCAGTGTGTACATATTGGACTATATAGTGGGCTATAGGCCTCTTTTTGAGCTGAAACTCGGCCATTGGAAAGATAAGACCCATATCTCCAACTTCACTGAAGATCATTTAGTCAATAAATGTCGTTTTATGCATGATTATGAAGCTACAAATTTGTTTGAATTTAGAAACACGTTCTTCCAACCTAACTTGAGGTAGGTGCAGTGTTTTTGGTATATCTGGAGTTGTAAAAGTCTAAATTGTATGCAACTAATGCCAAAATTTCAAGGAGACAATGGTCTACAATTGTCATGAAGACCTCCAAGCCAAAATACACCTTCTAGGTCATGAAAATCAAGTTGGAAGTCGGATAAGAGTTGCTGACTAGAAGCCACCAACCATACACCAACCTACCTACCATGCACCAACCCACCAACCATGCATCAAGCTTCTATATTTGACAATTTCCATGTTTTTACAGCTTGCATTCAGATTATTTTCAATTACAAATTGGCTTCTAGGATTAGTATAAATAGAGTCAATCTCTTTGTATTATACATCATTAAATTTGAAGTAAGTTTGAGTATTTGTGAAAGTTTTCTTTCTCTTCTTCTCCATTCTCTTTAGAATTTCGTTTTTGTTCTTTATTTTATGAGTTTTCCCTTCCCATCCATGGAAGGCTAGGCTCTTATAATCAATCCAAGGGATTAACCATCTTGATGTTTAATTTGGAGATCTTGTTTCGCTTGTTCATATTGCTTAATTGTTATTCAAGTTTCTCTTCTTCCTCTTTTGATTTTTATCTAGATTGAATTGCTTAATTTGATTTAGATGTTGATGTGATAATAGCTTTATTATCATGTATTCAAAGAGGATCACAAAGACTAAACAATATATCAAAGCTTTTTGATGAATTGTTTAGCTTGGTTAAATTCCTGATCTTAAGTTAATTTATGTTTGGATGATGCTTACTTTATCTAACATTGGTTAACTAAATCCTATATGCTTATCTAGTAGAGAATTCTTAGATCATGTTAAGGTTTCTTGATGTGATCTAAGGCCAAGAACATGGTTAGCAATTAAATGAATTCCTTGTGATCAATGATGGATTAAACTCAAGATTGGTAAATTTCATTGGATTGGTTGCTTCTTTATATTTGTTTACAACTTTAAATCTTGTACTTTTGTCAATCTTATTAATCAACAACAAAACCCCCCCTTTTCTAATTATCTTGATCTAATTGAATCTTTGTTTTTGGATCCTTGAGAGACGATTCGATTCATTCTCTATACTACAAATTAGTTTGTGAACCGGTAATTTTTATTATTTGCTGGGTCTCAACAACCTCTTGTCAGTCAGTGGTAGAGTTAGTTTCTCATACTAATATTTGTTGTATTGCATATAATTGTTATTTTTGTTGTATACTTCCACAAATTGGCACATGCAACGGTTCTTGTATATTATAATGAAAAAAATATTAACAACAGGAGAGGGTGTTGTATTTAACTATGAAAATCCAAAAACATTTCATATTGATAGAGGTATCACTTTGGAGAAATTAAGGGCAAAAATTAACAAAAGGATCAAAGCGGGAAACTGTAAAAAAAATTAGCTATTAAGTATAGATATCCTTTATGTATCAGCTCAGGATGTATCCGGAAGATGACGATGACGTTCAATCTATGTTTTATATTTTGGATTAATATCCTAATCCTGGTGTCATTAAGTTATATGCCGAGAGAGAGGATGTTTACAATGATAGTTGGCCTACAAACGTTGTTGTTACAGGTAGTGTTTCGACACAATCGACTTGGTCGTTTGACTGGAGTCATTATCAAACAACTCAAGATCGGAAAATTACGTTGCTTGAATATTTGATTAGAGGTGTTGAAATCAACATTAGTGCACCCAACTCATCTACTGCAACACCGAGTCAAGCTACTTATCTATGTCCAGCTGGCCTTGAAAGAGAATATCTTAGCGACTTCACTGAGCCTAAAGATGCAACTGACTTGGAGTACAACGACGATAGTAATAATTCTGATGGAGGTCATGCCGACAACCAACTATCAAATGTTGTTGGTAATGGTTCCCTTCCTTCGTACCAACTGCCACCCCACATGCATACACTAAACTTGGAGGCAATGTATGGTGAGAAATTTCCAGAATATCCTAACACATCTAACGGAGATTTGTCTGTTAGGTTACGATTTCAAACTAAAGAAGTTGTTTTGTCAGCAATCAAGCACTACCATATACAAAGGTCGGTAGATTATAAAGTTATAGAATCACAACTGAAGAAGTTTGCTACTAAGTGTAAGTTGGTCGATCAAAGGTGTAACTGAAGCATAAGGGTTACATTACTAGAAAAAAAAAACCAAATATGGGAAATTAGAAAACTAAATGGGCCTCATACATGCTCATTAGCAATGATTTCTCAATATCATTCAAAATTATATTCAAATATAATATGCACCTGCATTTTGCCCTTGATTCAAACAAACCAATCCATAACCGTTTCAGTATTGATCGCTAAAATAGGAAGTCGTTATAAATACATAACCTTGTATAGGAAAGCGTGGAGAGCAAAGCAGAAGGTAATTGTTAGAGTGTTTTAAGGTTGGGAGGAATCATACAACGATCTACTTAAATAGTTAGGCGCTTTACAACATTTCGTTCCTGGAACAATTGTGGAGCTACAAACAAAGTCTGTTTATCACGGAACACAAATGGTAGATGGTAAAAGAATCTTTCATCAACTATTTTGGACATTTAAACAGTGCATTGACGATTTCTAATTTTGCAAACTGTTATTTCAAATTGATGACACATTTTTTTATGAAAAATACAAAGAAACATTGTTATGGCTATAGCACAAGATGGGAAAAATAAAAAAAACCTCCAAAGAATTCAACAGCACAACAACATTAAAACCCAGGTTTTTATGTAAGTTATTTGCTGGCTAATGATTGGAAGAAGGTCAAGGAAATATGAGAAGATCATAGATTGTTACATGATTCTGGTGATGTTTATAGTAAATTACCTACATACCCCCTAATAATAATTGAAAACCAGATCATGAAGTAATAGAGAATCCAAATTTCAGATAACAAAAAAATTTCTCATATTTTTTAATGTATAAAAATATTAAGAAACATATAGAATTTAAAAGAGACTAATAATTATACTCAGAAATCATAATAATTTTTCTCTTCTTATAAAACTGTCCATTTATTGTTACCTTTTTGTTTAATATAAATACTGTGATATTGTGTGTTATTTGGCTCTAAATTTGAGAGAGAGAAATTAAATAAAAAATTATACCTAAAAATTAACAAAATGACTTAAATAAGGATAGAATTTACATATATCTGGACAAAAGTTAACAGCACCCAATAATAAGAGAGATTTGTGTAGTGTGACGGAAAATAATAAGATAATCGATTATAATATTCAAAATTAATAGCTAGGTTACTATCATTTACCTATGTACATGGAGATCAATATAATTTCCACTTTTAATTTTTCTTTCCTTTCTTCTTTCACCAGCACGACACATGCTTAACAATTCACCATACTTTTTTTCTTTTCAATTTTAAATAATAATTCCAACAGTTTGATGTTGTGACCTTGGCTGTCAAGTGTCTTTTGTCAACTTTTGTTTATCAGCACAACAGCTTGTTACATTATTCTGGAATGTTTTGGTGTTTTTGTGTAAGTATTGTCTGCAGTTGTGATATCTCAAATTATTTAAATAAAAGAATACAATTCACCCTCTCAAATAAAAGTTTGAATTAATTGTGAAAAAAAATTATGTTAAAAATTAATTACGTGTATAATTGATTTTCAAGAAAATTGATTAAGAGAAAATTAATTTATATTTAAAAATATTAGTTCATAATCGATTTTAAAATAAAGAGTTTTGTTTAGATTATATAAAAAAAATCTCTTTTATATATTAAATTACCAAAATATATATGAAAAGATTGAAAAAATTATTTAGTTGAGGACAAATAGATATTTCTCTCTCAAAGCTTTTTGAAATAATCTAAAATTAAATAATTAAAAGCTTAAAATAAATTTTTTTTTAAAAAGCTGTTTTTAGTTATGAAAAAATAATCTTAACTTATAATTAATTTTATACACTTTAAACAAACAAAATAAATTTTAATTAAAACAACCTTTAATTAAAAAGAATCCATTATTCCAAAAAAATTAAGCAAAAACAAACATGCCCTCAGTGGAATTTTTAGTTTTGGCGATAAGAGGACAGAAACAATCTAGTTTCATTTATAAAAATAAAAATGGTGATTGAAATGCAGTAAAAAAATATAGAACTGGCCATTATTTAGTAAAAAGGAAAGCATCTATTTTATTACTTATATGGGCAAGTCCTGCTTGACTTTTGCTGTGGATTTTGAGTAAGACTGTGTTTGTGGCTTACAATCTCCTGTGAATAGGTAGCAGCTTGCACAAAAACAATTAAAATTTAAAAGCAAAATATCTCCAGTTCATCCTACTATACTTTTAATGGACAAGTTACTGGTAAAAATCAAGAAGGACATCAAGAAACTTGCTAGCCAATAGTTTGCTGCGTTTAGGGGGTGTAATCTGCCTGTATCATAGTCGCTCTACCCCAAGATGGTGCTAAGGCTGCCTTGGAGTACATCTTAAAAATACTTGGCAATCCCGGTGCTATATTAAACCAAAGTAATCAAAGATGAGGTAGATGACTTGATTCATCAGAACTGGTCTTCACTGTACTGATAGAAGCAAATTTTAGCGGGCTTAGTTATATATTCTTTCGAGCAAAGCCTTATTATAGAGTTATGTAATCAACTTAGCTTTACGATTGATTTTGATTATAGTGTACGATTGATTTTGATTATAGTGTTCTGTGATTGGAGAAGAATACAAGCATTTGAGCTTAATTCAGTTGGAGTTTGGAGAGCTTAATGTATATATTAGTGATATTAGGACAAGACAATGTTGATTTTGATAGCCTACTAGGCCATAGCGGAGGAAGACAAAAAGTGATGCAAACCTAGCAACATTGAATACTGTATATCAGCCTCATTTAAATTTTATCAGGCATATGTT
Source organism: Styphnolobium japonicum (assembly GCA_023212625.1). NCBI lineage: Eukaryota > Viridiplantae > Streptophyta > Magnoliopsida > Fabales > Fabaceae > Styphnolobium > Styphnolobium japonicum. Next base: position 11,857,144 of record JALBWW010000007.1, on the reverse strand, counting down.
TTTGTACAAGCTTTATCAGGCATATAGTATGAAACAATATGGACATTATCGTCCGAATATAGTAGGAAAGGTACCTCATGTCATATCGATTAAACACTAATAATTTTCATAATTTGGCACCATGAATCATGTCACTTTATTCTCTCACATAGTCACACAAAGTAGCAAATTATGACCATAATAAAAAGGAGAAAATCTGCAATTTTAACTAGTCCTCGTTACTTTAAGTGGCATTATGCAGTATGGGAGTGTGTGAGAGCACAGGTGCATTAGTCTCAATTTCCACGGTGACCTTTGGATCCATGGTCCTCCTGTTCAGAAAATTTGAGTACCACTCAGCAGAGAGCTTAGGTTGCCTCCTCAAGGTTGGATCTTTCAGATCAATGTAATATAGGCCATAACTTGATTCATATCCACTCAGTAACTCAAACACATCCAAGAAGGACCATACAAAATAACCTCTTACATTCAGTCCATTCCTTTCAATGTGTCAAGAATAACAAAAAAGATGGACAAGGGGAAAAAAGAAAGGGAAAAAAAAACCTGATTAGTATACGTGAAAAAATTAATAACTACTTGGAATTGTTTAATAGATGCATTTATTGGAAATAAAGTAGAGAAGAACTAAAGGAAATGGTGAAAATGAAGGTCATGTTAAGACATCATACACCAATTGTAACGTCCCCACTAGAAAATGAAAGTAGAATTACCTCAGTGCATCAAGCATGCTCCTAATGTATTCATGCAAGTACTTCACCCTTGACCAGTCATCCAATGATGAATTCTGATGTGTTTGTTGACCTGAGAAGTTCAAAGATTTACCATACGACTAGAACATAGAAGGTTGATTTTGTTGATAAAAGGATTGGGAAGCTTTTAAAATGTTGATCTCTGGGAGATACAGAGATATGTTGTCAAAAAATATATGTATATACTGTTTTGAGGGAGACGAGAGACAGAGAGGGATACCATTTTCGTGAATGTAAATTGGAAAATTGCCATAAACGTTCTTCAATGAGTCAAGCAACCCTTTCAAAACCCAGGACGTAATTGGAATCTAAACCAACAAGCTAGTTAGTATAAAACATTGAAGTCCCATGCTTAAAGAAAAAAAGGAACATCACCATGTTCCTATTCTACTCTTACCTCATATGTAGGCGTACCATTTTCAGTAACGGCTACAACCAGAAAGAACATTAATTAGCTGTCTCAGTTCCTCAAAATTGGATGAAATCACCAGAGACTGATATGACCTACCGGAGTTACTAAGTACACAAGTCTTACGGAAATAAGAGGAAATATAAAATTTTAGACAAGCATTGTCAACATTTGATGCCATTGATTATGGAAGGAAAGATGAAGATGTGATCTGATAGAGGTAAGAAAAGAAAATGAAATGGTTGCACTTTAGAAAGCTCAATCTGGTAGCTGAATATCAAGAAAAGTTTATATTTGTATGCTAACATTTATGTGTGTGTGTGAGATAATGACATGTTTGCATATAGAAGAAATTCCATCAGGGTGAGTCCATGGAGCCACATATGGTCTATAACAAGTATTAGCAAGTATCAACAGGGGAAATAGACATTGATTGTCAAAATCACAAACACTGTCCCACACCATTAGAAAACTTAAATAAATAAATACAAACCACAAATGTCATGATCCAAAGAAGAGAAAATAAAAATCACAAATGTTGAACTGAACAACAATCTCATTAAACCTCATGTTGCAGCATATAAAATGGCAAAAAAAAAGGGACCCATGTACAAGAAGCATCTCAATTCATAAAGTTGAGGATGAGATCTCACAGAATAAAGAGACATTTATATATAAGTAACTTGTTAAAGCTCAATATAGAATTGGTTATGCAATCAACACTGGTGCAGTAAACGGCTTACAACATACTTTCAAGTTCCACAGCCATATCTGCCATGTAATCTCTATCCTTGATCTGCAGGCTGCCAGGACTGTTCTTAACATAAAATGAGTAGTAAAAGTTTATTCCTAAGAAGTCAATTGAGCCCTTAACCAGATTTGATTCCTTTTTGGTGAAGATAGGAAGCCTTGAGCCGACATTCTTTTTCATTATGTCAGGGTACTCTCCAAAAATAAAGGGATTCAGAAACCTGCAAAAACAAAGCATAGACGAAACCAAGTCGAGTAATTAATTAATGTATAATTAACAGCTATCCCTTTTAGTTGATTGAAGAAAAATACAGTGTTGGATATTTTTGACAATATCCTTTACTGGGATAATGACAACAGACATATTAGAGACAGATATTGTTACCAAATTGTTACTTACCACCCGATATTGAAGTCTTGGACCCTTTGAGTGGCACTTATATCTTCACTAGTATTTGTTAGAGGAATAAGACCAAAAGTAAGGAGATTAAACCCAATAAATCCATGCTGCTTGTCCTGCATTTACCAGAGGTTGTTTTCTAGACAAATTATATATATTATGATTATCATCATCAAAGTGATATGATAACTATCACCTTGTATAATATCCTGCATAATTATGTTACCAAATCCAAAAAAGAAGGTAAAAATGAATGACAAAGAAGAATGGTGCATGTGCCATACATTAATTTACCTGGTACTTCTTCCGATACAATCTAGCAGCTGATGCATGTGCTAACAACATATGATGGACTGCCAAATATGGCTCAGTTGAGGAATTGCCTCTGGAGCAGTTAAATATAAAGGAAGGAGAACACCGCTGAGGTGGTAGGTTTCCTGAATCATAACCCTCCATTGCAAACACATTTCCCTCATTCACTGTGGTCCAATATTTAACTCTATCGCCAAACTCTCTGAAGCACACATCCGCATATGTTGTGAAGTCTTTTCTACAAGCATACACATATAAATATGTAATATGTTAATCACAGAAAGATGATTTTTCTTTTTGTTCTAGATAGCCTAGATGCAATTTGTTTGAACTCCTGTCTAGCACAAGATGGTCATGCAATTAGACACTTGGAAGTTTGGGAACCATACACAATATTTCGACTAACCCATCCTCCATATTCATCCTCAAGTGCTTGTGGTAGGTCCCAATGATGTAATGTAACATGTGCTTGGATTCCTATAAGATGAAGAAAAACAAACAAGAATAAATATCTATCAGCATATAACTTGGAAGGACTTCTCTTAGGTGTTAATTAAACTTCAAAAGGTAAATCCAAATTGCACAAGAACCTTGGCTTATTAGTTCATTGATAAGGTTGTTGTAATACTGTAATCCCTTGGGATTGACTGGTCCTTTCCCATCTGGTAATACATGAGATCAAGGTCAAAACAACAAAGAGTTAATACTCAAATTGGTCCATACACGGGACATCAGTTTGGTCCTCTAATTATTTTTGACAATAGTCTTCCAAAGATATACTGAACATCAGTTTTGGTCCTCCAAAGTCATTTTTGACATCAAATTGGTCCCTAAAAATTAGCCTAAAAGGACCAATTTGATGTCAAAAATAATTGAAGAATCAAACTGATGTCCAATGTATAGACCAAATTGGATATTTACTCAAACAACAAATGACATAACAGTTTGATGTAACAAACTATAAATTCTTAGATGCTCATGAAGTAAAGAGATTCATGCATGGCACCAGAATCAAACCAAGTGTATGTCAAGTACAGACAGCTTTCGGCATTATTTTAGACACTTGTCTTGATTCTAATGCTAGAGTAATGTATTTCTCTTTCTCCATGATCACATATAAGAATCTCTCATTTGTAATTGTAACATTTGGGTGACCGTACCTGGAATAAGTCTTGACCATGATATGGAAAATCTGTAGGCATGTAAGCCCATTTTGGCCATGAGTTGGACATCTTCCTGCAAGAAATGAATGTATATGTAAACTAATAGTAATAATATACAAATAATTATATGGAAGATGCTTTACGCTACCAAGTATTTTTAGGTAAAGAAGATCAATTTAAAACCAGTCTCTAATATGTCAAAGATGAGAGAGTCACAATTCCCTGGGACATCGTATACATATAAGATGCTTCTTGTGCATACAAGTACCACATTTACTGACCTTATATTTGTGATATTGATCGCATGCAATGTCTCCATCACCTTCGTACATCTTCGCTGGAAATTTAATTGAAATGGGGAATTTCATTATTGTAACTTAGAGGATTTTTTTTTAACATGACTCATTGTAAGTTTTAACTAATTAATCAATAGCATAAATTTATATTTTAAATAGAAAGCTAGGATTTAATACTAATGCAATTATGCATATGTCATCATCAATACATTTTATCAATAGAAACACTTGGACTACATGGAACTCTCATTATAATTATTTTTTTGTTTTTTCTTTAATCAGTATTCTATACCTATAATAACTAGAGATTTTTGCTTTTCTTATACCATATGAATCACAATTATCTGATGTTAAGTAGTTACTATTATTTTTATGGGTTCACATTAATTTATAGGACTCAAAATCAGGTATATAATATAGTAATATAGATGCTTTGTAAGAAAAAAAAATAACTCTTGCCTTATAAGAAAGCAAGAATTTCTCACCTATAACACATAATATGGTTTTGATTGAAAATAAATGGATCACCGAGAATTAGTAAAAAATGAAAAAATATTTAGCATTAACAGTACGCGAGAATATAGGTATTTATTTTTCATCATGAAAGAAATATTATTTTTTTAGAAAATTATCTTTTGGTGTCAATATTAATTAGTACCGTATTTTAATTTGATAATGATGATATGTCATTTTTTCAAAATTATTTTAAATTAATTACTCTTCACAACACAATCACTGTAATAAAAAAATTATTAAAAAATAAATTATTCTTTTAATATTTTATGTACTTAAATTGTTTAGCTTTATCATGATTTTATTATAAATATTAATTACTCAAATGATAAATTAAAAAAATAAATATAACAACACACTAAAATGCGTCTTATAAAAATTCAATAAATACACACAAAAATTAAGAAATGAGACTAAATTAACAAATTAAGAGAGAGCACCATTGCCAGCATGCGCGAAGGTATCCCATATGCTTGGCTTCCTTCCATCTTCATCTGCTGCACCTTCAACCTTTCACGTCATCCCAATTCCAAAATACATAGTTTAATACAATTAGCAATAGAATGAATAGACCAGCATAGTACGTGAATAGTGATATATATTGAATTTAATTTTTATTTAAAATTTTTTTACATTCTCATCTAATAAATTATTAAAAGAATTTTTTTATTATAACAATTATTAAAAAAAATAAACACTTATTTTAGCCTCTTAAACTACAAGTGACATTAATTTAGTTATTTAATAATTGTACTACATCAAATTAGTCATTTTAAATTATCATTTTATATCATTAAAAGACTAATTTAATATTAAAAAATATATTAAAAAATTAATTTAATCTCAAATACTAATTATTAGATGACTAAACTAATATTATTTATATATTTAAGGGACTAAAATAAATATTTATTCTTTAAAAAATTTAACTCTTTTAATAATTTATGATTAGATGAAAATATAAAAAAAATTTACCAAAACTTGATCAAAATTAAACTCATATAGAGAGAGAGAAAGAGAACTTGATAAGCTGATGTTGATGCACCGAACAAGAAATGAGGTGGGAAGTCATCTGGGCTCAATGTTTCAGCAACAGGGACTGCTACCAATACCGCTGCAGCTAACAATTTTATCAGAACAAAGACCTTCTTCATCGACATAATTCTTCTTCTGCTTTGAGTGGAGTTTTTGGACAATCAAGCATGTAAATTGCATTCTTAACCACAAAACAACAACTATATTACGTATATTCTTATTATGTCGACACTACGAAGAGAGAGAATCCAGATCCTCTCTAGTGGTTTCCGCCAGCAGTTCGGAATCTACCGACTACCTATGCTTTGTCTGTTGTCTGACTTGTCTCCATAGCATGAGATACTGTTTTGTCTGCTTTATTCATGTGAACAACTACGTGTCAAGAGTTCATTCCGTCAAGAGCATATGTAATAATACTTTGAGTAACTATCATTTTCCTTTCTAAAAGATTTCACCGACGACATATTAATTTTTTAATAATTTTTATATTAAATTAATTTTTTTAACTAATTTGATATTAAAAAATAATTTTAAAAAATCAATTTGATGTGAAAAAATTAATATTTGATGACTAATTTGATGTAAAAATTTATTAAATAACTAAATTAATGTCACTTATATATTTGAAAGACCAATTTGATAATTTACTCTAATACTTTCATGTTTTTTTCTACTCAAAAAATAATAATCTAGTATTATAAAAGAGATTTTTTATTTTATGCTTTAGTAAGTCCAATCAGTTAGTTTATAGTGGATTTGACTAGCAAATAACGAATTTAAAAAAATAGAGTTATTTAATAATTAGTAGCTTATAGCATTTTTCTACACGCTACTTGAAGTAGTGTTTGAGTTTATAACTTATAAAGTATTTTTTTTCATTTTTACCCTCATTATTTTAATTAAATTCCTCCTATCTTTTATAAAATAAAATATAAAAAAATTAATTATGGGGTACTAGATGAGATTTATTTTGTTTATGATTTTGAAATAATATAATAAAATGTAATTAAGATTATCTTTAATTTTTATTTTAATTATAATACTATTGTTATATGTCTATTATTATACTGTACTACAAAAACTATGTTATATATATTGTTAAGTATATTTTTGTGCGTATATATATATTTCAAAAATTATATACATTTATATTGTTACGTATATTTTTATAAAGAATGAAAAAAAAATTTAAAAATATATTTTTAACCAATAAAAAACATTTTAATGATAATAAATAAATTAGATTATTAAAATATAAATTTCAAAATTTTAACTTCTAAATATCTTAATAATTAGTTTAATTATCATGAATTTATTTTATAAATAATTAATAAATATTTTTTCATATTTAATATTAATGGAAGATATTTAAGCATTAATTAAAAATGTCCTTTTATGTCATTTTATATTTATCAGTTAGTTCAATCGCTAATTTTACCAAACACTTTAAATTCAATTTGTTAGCTTATTCGCTATCAGCTAGCTTATCCACTATCCGTTATAAGCTCATTCGCTATCATCCATTATCTACTTCTTTTTACCAAACAGATCCTTAATATCCAACTTTATTATTCTTAAAATCTTATTATTATTTATTTAAACATAAATATAAAAAATCAATTATAAATACTCATATTTAACAGTTTACAATTACTTACAAACACTCTTCAACCTATCACCCTACAAATATTTTTCAACTTCTTATTCTACAAGACACTCTTTTAACTTTTTATCTTACAGTTATAATTAATTTCAAGCACTTCTCATTTACTCATTTTTTTTTATCTTATTCAAAAAATTTAAAAAAGAAATGTAATTTACTTTTGATCTTATTAAAAAAAAATACAGATTGACAGATACTATGTACTCCGAAGAAGGATTTACTTCGTAAGTGCTTTTATATTTTCAGAATAAAGGAGTGAGGGTAAGAGTAAGAGTGATTGTGGGTAAAAGCGTGGCTCTCGACTCAAGTCTCTCTTGATTTTGGTTCAACATGAGGATTTTTGGTACGTGAGGATGATGCTATTACACTAGAAGAGTTTTCTGCCCATTTACACTATCATTTCAGACTTTATCAGTGTTAGGCGCACGAAAGGAAGCCTCAAGCCTAATATGTTAGGAAGTGTGAAAAATAATATTTTTATTTTTTTGTAAGAGAACTCTTGATACTTAATAAAATGTAAATTAATTGTGAGCATTAAATTTTACAGAAAATTGAAATCATACAATAACAAAAACCTTTTTTCACTAAGTGAGATTCACTTAGTGGGATTCACTATATAAATCAAATGATGTCATTTTACTATGTCAAAAACCAGATTTTCATAAGGAAAAAAATATATATATAATTATCTAATATCGGATCCGAAAAATTAAACATGTACTCTACTGATCATCAATTTGAAAAGATATTACTTACCCTGTAGCTGGTAGGTGTGAGTTGTAATTTTTTGTGAGCTTTTTAGTTGTGACAGTATCTTTAGTTACTCTATCAAATATGAGATATTGATCTTTCAAAGAAGCCTATATGAGCAATCCTTGATGAATATGCATCCTCGGAAATCAGGCTGATGGAAAGCTCCACATTCGCTTTTCATGAGTATTTTGCTGAGGCTGTAAATATAAGACAAATATACAGCACAGCATATACGGAAAGCAAACATTTTCTACTATGATTAAATCAAGTATACATAACTAATTTTTCTTTTTTCCTCCCCTTATACCTAAAAGATTAATACAAAGCATGACAAGACCTGCATTACCCCCTCCCTTAATGTCCCACGCTCTACTCCTAGTTCCCCATTTTAAAAAAATGCCTAAATGCAGAGTAACTTGCACAATTATTTTTTGAACAAACTAGCCAGTTCACCCTTCTCATAGATGGAGGTCAATATATCACAACCTCCAACCAGTTCACCATTCACAAATATCTGTGGGAATGTGGGCCAGTTGCTGTACTTTTTAAGTGTCTCCCTCAATCCATAGTTATAATCTTCATCCAGCACATCTACACTCTCATAATCCACGCCTTCATTTTCAAGAATGCCTATCACCCTCTGTGAGAATCCACATAGTGGTGCACTTCTAGAGCCCTTAATGAATGCAACTACCTTGTTCTCTTTTACCAACTTGTCAATGAGGTCATCAAGTGGGACAGTTAATTGCACATGGCGACCAGGGGTTAGCCGAAGATCAGGCTTCTTCTTAGGTTGCTGCCTGACCCAAGTGGTGTTTCCTGATTCATTACCTGGTGGAACTTTTCCACTGACTTTTATGTATTCTTCCATCCATGACTTCCATGCTTGGGTTAGAGCTGCTCTGTCAGGTTCATCCACTACCCCAACCTACAGCAGACAATTTCACAATGAATTCAGCATCAGGAAGGTTTCCCTGGAGATTTGGAGAATGGTTATCTTAAATCGCATTGAAAAACTGTGTAACAGAGCATATTACTATGATTTATTATAAAAAGAAAAAAAAGCAGAAATTTTTCAGGAGATCATCTCACTTCTAATACTGTTTGTTTGCATCTGTGCTTCTACTTTATTATTTTATATTATTTTAAAAAGCAGGGAAAGGGCACATGGGTTGGGAGTTATGACTAAGATGATTATGCAGACCATTCGTATGGATTTTCCATTTCTTTAACCCAGATAGTGTAAATCCCTTTTCTCAAAGCTCCTAACTCATGGGGTTAAATTGTAGACAATATTTTGAGAGGATATTGGCCATGGTGATAAAAGCTCATGCAACTCCAAAAAAACTAGGGATAAAAAAAGTGCTATAAAATATCTACTTTCTTTATAGAACATCATTGGAGAACCTCATCTAACATAAGGTTAGATCAAAACTAACCTCATCTTGACCAAAAGTAAGGAAAAAATAGCACAAGGTTGTACCACATAAACCAGAACATTTTTAACTCCAGCCAATCAATTGTTCAACAAAGATCCACCTTTTCAAGCATCATTTTCTGTGGGTTTAAATAATCTTGAGCCAGGCCAGAGCGCTCAAATTGACAAAGACCATGTTCATGAAGAAACTTCATTCAGTAATGAGAATTTCATTATGCATCTTCTTTTATTATTATCATAAAGAGAGAGAAAAGGAATGGGTGAAGATAAGTGTGCTTCATAAGAACAGTGGAAGGACTAGGACAATAAAACAAGTAAAAATTGATCTCATCCCAAATGACCTACTAAGAGTGAAACAAAGAGGAATGCAAATGGCTCAAACACATAATTATCATTTAGCCCTATATGGTAAACAAACAAAACATAAAGTAAAGCAACAATATACATTTTTCTTTTTCCTGTTTTGCCTAGGTACTTAATACTATGTTTCCACTCCTTTTCCTGTTTCAATTGAAATTTATGAATTTCCAATTTCATCCATCAAGAATAAGAAGGGAACAAGTTAAGGAACATTTAAGGTTAAATTAATATGCAGGTCCTTGTACTTTTTGAAAATTTTCAAATAAGTCCCTATAGTTTAAAAACTATAAATGAGTCCCTATAGTTTCAAAAACATTTTTAATCAAGTCCTTATAAAGCTCTAACGGTAGGCTAGATCCAGGATCCCATTAACAAAAGAAAATTGAGATTATAGGGACCCATTTATAATTTTCAAACTATAGGGACCAATTTTAAAATTCTCAAAAAGAATAGGGACCAGCAGATTAATTTAACCGAACATTTAAAAAGTAAAATCTGTAAAATCTCTTTCCTTTCTATTATATTATGTTCCCAAAACCACAAGTCGATTCTTTCCTTTCCTCATTCCTTAGCATTGCCATTTTGACCATCAATATTGTGGAACTGTGGGAGGGTGGAAAATGGAAATCAAAGTCCACCGCAGCATGTTGCTTTTCGCTTTCTAGAAAGCGCCTTAAATATTCTTTCTTACCATAGTTGCACTGAGCAGCACCGTGTGGCTGATGGCTGTCATGAGGGGAGTCAACAGAAGGAGTTTCATCACAGAATGGGCCCAAATCATTGCCCACTGTGCTAAGCATGGAAACCTAAGCATCTAGTGATGGCAGGCATCACTCGAATTTTCTTGTACCAAACAAAATTCCTACTTACACTTCCCAATTCAACCCATTTTTCTTCCTTCCTTCAGTTTTACCTCTACTAGGACGACCATGTGTGCATGGATTCTCCATCTCCTTAACCTTGAAAGTGTAAATCCCTTTAGGTCTTGCTCAAGGCTTCAAAGTAATTCATGTGGTTAAATTGTAGGACACTTTTATTTTGACAAGACACTGATCATGGTGGTGAGGAATAAGCTCATTAAACTCTAGATAAACAAGGGATGAAAATTAAATTTAAAAAGTGCAATAAAATATATAATTTTTTTTTCATTTTAATACATCATTGAGTTGCTACCACCATCAAGTTGGATCAAAACTAACTTCATCATGACCAAAACTCAGAATTAAATAACATAAGGATGCATTGCACCATATCAAATAAACCATTCCCTATTCCAGTCAACACACTGTTCAACTAAGAAACATCTCCAAAGCCATGTTTTTCCTGATTGCAATTTAAAACCCTTATTATCCGCAATTTTTCTAATCGCAACGCAATTTAAAACCTAGCACATAACCATCTCCTTTTACACTTCAATTCAGAAACCAGAAGCCGTACGAGCCTTACCTTGACGGAGCCACAGAGCTCCGGCACCGATTTCCAGTGCGCCGAAACGCTTGCCGCAACGTTACGCGATAAACCAATGAACTGAAGCTCGTCGTGCTTGTCGTAAACGGCATAAACGCCGGCACCGGACGGCAATTCTACGGCGAGTCCCTCGTTTTCCGGCGACACAGCCACCGGCTCCGTCTCCCCGAGGTTCTTCACGGCTAGAGCCACCAACCCCCATGCCCGAGGGTTCTCTGAATTGTAGGGTTTCAGAGAAATTGGGCGCAGGTTCACAGAGGGTTTGGCCTGTGAATTGAATGAAAGGGTAGGGGTATTTTGGGGAAAAGAAGAGAATAAACGAAGAAAGGAGTGAACTTGCATACAAGAGAGGTTGATGGTTGCCATTGATGAAAATCTGTTATGCTAAGACAGTGGTATCAGCTTCAGCTACTTTAACTGTTAGTTGTTGCAAATGGGTACAATGTGAGCCCAATCTGCTTCTTGGGCCCTACAAGTGGGTTGGTTCAAGGCCCACTTGCCCAGTAAGAAAAGGAGAAAAGGGGTAATTCGCCATTTTCAAGAGTGGAAACGAAGGAAATTGGAGGGAATAATGTTTGTTACCTGCAGTTGGAAAATTGATGTAATGGCATTAGGTTAAATCCATGTTTCAAGTAACAGGGTATTCAAAATCACCTCCAAATGCAAGTTGTGAATTGCTTGCTTGCTTTTTTTTTTTTTTCCATTATATCCAATACTAGTAATGAGTTGATGTTGATTCAGGATTACATAGGAGGCTTCTATTGAATAATGATTTGTTTGTGATTGGTTTTGTTAGTTTTTAACTTCCTTACCCAATCAGGTTTGTTTTGTTGATTCAGGATTTTATTGTGATGATTTAATTTAATACTTTGGTTGTTGTTAGTTAAGGGTGTTCAGCCTACGTCAATTTTAAGTTTAAGGTCTGATTTGGTGAGCGCAACCACTGTGTATGTATTAAGTTGTAATGCCCTATCCAAATTGTAAAATCTTTCAAAACCAAGAACTTGGGGGGTTTTCAGTTGTGAAATTTTCACCGTTAGAACAGCAAGGCATTAGGGTTAGTTCATTGCTACAGTGCTACTTCTCTGGATGATTTTCTACCATCCTGCTATCCATCTTTCCCATAAAAACAGCGCAACCTTCACACCCTACATTTTTACTCGATGTCTTCATAATTACCAGCTACTGAAAACTAACAAATGAACAATATGTAAGTGACTTGGTGGGTATACTTGATTAGACCCTATAGAATTGGGTAAGTTACTACTCATAAGTAGTAGGGCATCTAAAATGACTTCACCCATCTTGAGTACTTTAAGAAGATTTGACCCATGTTGAAAATACTGATCAGATCAGCACAAGGAAAGGTCATTACTCATGACAAACTGATAGGTATGGTATAAGGCATTCTGTGGTGAATTATGGACAGCTGAAAGAATTAAATACATTGTAGCTTCATCTTGCAATGAAATGGTAAAAAGAAATCATTCTAAATATGTTAATTAATTATCATTTTCAGATGGTAAAGTAATACTCATTCCTCAGAGACACCTACAGCTATTTATTTACATTTTTTTTTCCTTTGCTTCCGCTTTCCCTCTCATGCTAAGTTTCAAGCACATTCAAACCGTGTACCTCACCTACTTTCAGTCTCGTAAGCAATTCAACCCTTGATTATCTTTCTTTCTTTCTTTTTTTACTTTATTGTAGAAACTTCACTAAATTTATTCCCTCTTTTTTTCTCTGCTTATTTTCTCCTACTCTTTCTCTTCGTTCCTCACTCCATGTCAATTTGGTTCTACTTAAGTCACTCTTTTACCTAAGTTTTTCCTTTCTCTCTTAGGCTTAATTGAATTACATTTAAACCATCTCTTCTCCCCAGTTTGTATAAAGTTAAGTTCTTAAGAAATCATACGACACAACAAAGAGTGACATAAACAGTAATTCTCATCTAAAAAGAAAAACAAGTGACGAAGCCAACCTTATCTAGTTTTTATTGACGTCCAAATCTAGCTTGCAAGGAAGAAGGAGAATGGCAAAAAGATGAGAAGGTACAATTTTTCAAAGTTCCTAAAAAAAACACAAAAAGACAAATGGATTTGGATATAGAATAAATTGAGTTCTGAAAGAAAAAAAAATATGCCAAATATATCAGAATCATTTCTCCTATGTTATTGACAAACATCTACTAGCTGGTATGAAAAGATTTGTGATGCAATCATGCTCAAACACAAGTCGTGGGAGAGAGAGAGAATTAGAGAGACTCAGCAAACCTTCCAATAATATATTTCCCACTGATGAATGTTCCTCATGGTCTACCTAATATAGAAAGCATAGTGGCTGGATAAATGCATAGCTTCCACTACATGGACATAACATGAGGAGCCCAAGATGTTAGCCTTTCAAGTCATTCCTTAACCTCCAGTATCCTTTAGCATAGTTTATTCATAACCAAAGCATACTATGCTTTAACTTCACTCCTACTCAAAAACGCATAAAGCCTACCCCCTAAACCGTCACGACGATGTCCTTATCATTCTGTTGTGCTGTGCATTAATTCGTACTCTTTCTTCCCACCTGGCCACCTTTAAGCTCGTGTCACCCCCCACTCCCCATGATCATTGATCCCTTCAGGAATAATGAAGGCTCCCATTGGAAAGCTGCCTCTGCCCATCATTATCACCACAATCTGTGTTCTTCTCTTCATGGCAGTCTTGTATGCAGAGAGACTCAGTTTCCTTTCTTCCAGCTCCATTTTCAAGTTTAAACCATGTCCAAGGAAGCATACCAAACCAAAATCTAGTAAGTCAGATTCACAAATGCGATAACTATCTCATATAATCTTTGCCTTCTCTGTTTATTACCAATTTGACTCTAATTCAATGATGTCTCATCTTGTGATAAGAAGCAGACGAGGTGGCTGTAAATGCCTCATGGATTGATGATAGGTTCGATTTTGACCCAGAGGAGTGCAATGTTGCCAATGGAAAATGGGTGTTTAACCATTCAATAAAGCCTTTGTATTCAGACATTAGCTGTCCATACATAGATAGACAATTTTCTTGTGTCAAGAATGGGAGGATAGATTCTGACTACCGCCATTGGGAGTGGCAACCAGAAGATTGTACCTTGCCCAGGTAAGTCTCACACTCTAACATGCCTATTGTAATTGCAGAACTTGTTTTGTTAATCTTCTACTTCTTGGCCATTGAGATGTATATTGAACTGATGTAACCTACATAATTCTAAAATGTCTACATTTGGTAGATTTAATCCAGAGCTAGCCCTCAAAAAGCTTCAAGGAAAGAGGCTGCTATTCGTAGGGGATTCACTGCAAAGAAACCAATGGGAATCTTTTGTCTGCATGGTCCAAGGTATCATACCTGAAAAACAAAAGTCCATGAAACGAGGGCGTATTCATTCAGTCTTTAAAGCCAAGGTATTGATACATTGAATAGATGGTCAAAGATATAGACTCAAGCATCTATAACTCAAACAGAGGCTCTTCTGGTTCTGAATTATGTAATTGACTAATTGCCAAATATACACAAGAAAAGCTACTAGGAATTCCTTTGAATAGAACATGCTAACTCTTCGACATCAAGAAACTCACTTGAAAATCCAAGCTGATTCTTTTATATCTGTGCCTCATCTAGGAATATAATGCTACCATAGAATTCTATTGGGCCCCATTCCTTGTTGAGTCCAACACTGATATTCATATCATAGGAGATCCAAAGAAGAGGATAATAAAAGTGGATGCGATCATGGAGCGTGCCAAAAACTGGACGGGAGTGGATATCCTTGTTTTCAATACCTACGTATGGTGGATGAGTGGTCTTAGGATTAAGGCACTGTAAGTCCTCTTTGAACCTATCAAATATAAGCTTGCCTCTGTCATTCATCTTCTATTGTTCATGATCATTTTCATTCATCAACTGTCTATTACAGCATATTACAGCATTGGATCGTTAACCAAAAGGAAGAAATTGGTGTCTAACATCTAGTGTAGCTTAATTACAGATGGGGTTCATTTGCCAATGGAGAAGAAGGATATGAAGAGTTGGATACAGCAGTTGCTTACAAATTAGGTTTGAGGACGTGGGCCAACTGGGTGGACTCAACTATCGATCCAAACAAAACCCGGGTCTTCTTCACAACTATGTCCCCTGCACACACAAGGTCTCTCTCTTTCTGTGTCTCTCAAGATAACTTCAAGCTTCAGCTTTCTATAACAATTTAAGTTTCAAGTCAAGTATTTCTTTGACGCAATGTTTCAAAAACCAATAAGTATAGTGAACACTAGCACTAAAAAGCTGATGATTCTAGCAATTCAAATGTCTCATGGTTTCAGAAGCGCAGACTGGGGCAACTTGGATGGCGTCAAATGTTTCAATGAGACAAAGCCAGTAAAGAAAAAGAAGCACTGGGGAAGTGGTTCTAATAAGGGTATGATGAGTGTGGTGACCAAAGTGGTGAAGAAAATGAAAGTTCCAGTGACTGTCATCAACATAACACAGATCTCAGAGTACAGGATTGATGGTCATTCCTCCGTTTACACTGAAGATGGGGGGAAACTGTTAACTGAGGAGGAAAGGGCTAACCCACAAAATGCAGATTGCATACATTGGTGTTTGCCTGGAGTTCCAGATACTTGGAATCAAATATTTTTGGCAATGTTATAGCAAATATACATGGATAAAGATCCATATGCCTTTCTTTTTTCTCGTGGCATGAAGATGTCAATTATGTAAAGCTATGTGTACACACATTCATTGTTCATTGACATTTGTGTGACACAATTCATAAATACCTATATGCAGATTCTAGAAAACAAAAAGCACCAAATTATCAAATATGCAATGGGCATTTAGACTCCATTATAAAGCACCTAAAAGGGTAACATTGCCATAGTAGCATAAACAGTCATCTCCACAGCCAAGCTCACTTCTAAAAGTGAGTCTCACTTGCAAGTGAAAGGAGGCCCCAAAAGTCTCACATGACTATGACCAAAAATTCGTTCATAATAAAAAGCAGTCCCATTTCCTTCCTCTTTTCTTGTTATGCTAAGTATTAGGGTTTTGGAGCACTTATAGTTACTTACTGTTTAAAAGAAATTTTAAAACAAGTATGAAATTCTTTAGTTTTAGTGGACCAATTTTAAGATAAATATCAAATTAAGACTAGTTTAAAAATGATTTATTAGTATTTGTATCAAAAATAAATTATCATTTCTTTATTTAAATTATTAAATGATGAATAGTTTTATTAATATAATCTCATTTATTTATTATATCAAATATCAATTGTTTCCTTTAATATTTTTTTAAATATTTTTCTCTGATATTACTAATTTAGTACTTAATTTTTATAATTAAAATTTTCATATATTAATACTAAATTTTCAGTTTCGTTAAACACACCCTTACTTAATAAATATTAATTATTCAAGGCCTTATTTTTTATGATTAAATATTTTTTTAATATTTATTAAACAAAATTGTAAATCCTTAAATATTAAAAATTTTATTCATCCATTCTCTCCTTTTATCTTCTTAATCAATCCTCTGAAAAAAATACACCCGGTCCATATGATCCCCAGCCTAAGGCTTTGGGCCTCTAGGATCGTAAATCACGGTTTTACCACAAAATCCTCGATTCCTTAAATCTCATCCATTGGATTCGCCTATAAGAAGTTATGTATAAGAATCATTTGCAAAACTCAATTCTTATACAGAAAAATGGTGTAAAAAAATTATGCAAGAAGAAATTATGCATAAGAATAATTTCTCCTATACTATTGACAAACATTTACTAGCTGGTATGAACAGATCTGTTATGCAATCATATGCTTAAACACAAGCCATGGGAGAGAGAATTAGAGAAACTTGAGAAGCCTTCCAATAATAGTGAGATCAGCACTAGGAAATGTTATTTCAAACACAAGTTTGGTATTATGCATTCTGTGGAGCATTATGTACAACTGAAAGAATTAAATACATATTTTAACTTCATCTTCCAATGAAATGATAAAAAAGAAAAATTAATTCTAAATATGTTAATCAATTGTCATTTTCAGATAATAAAATATTTCTCACTCATTCTTCTAGACGAAAATAAGTACCTGAAAATCACTAAAATAATATAGGCTTAATTATTTTTTTCTCTCCTAACATATTTATTCTGCATTTATTTTAGTCTCTACTTTTTAATTTGGTCATTTTATTCTTTTAATTTACCAATTGTATCTAATATTGTTCTTATAGTAAATTTTTATTCAATTATTTTATTAAATAGTGACGTTTTATATTGAAAGATATTTATTTTTTATTTAATACTACCACATTAATAATTGCTTAAGATGTCACAATTTAATAAAATAATTTTAACAATGATCACCGTAAGAATAATTACATTAGATATAATTAATAAATTGAGAGACGGAAACAAATACAAATATATATATATATATATATAAGGACTAAAGTATACATACAATAAAAATATATGAACCAAAAGATTAATTAAAACAATGATTTATAGTAACATAGAAACAAAATCCTATTCCAATACAAACAAATACAGATCGACGCTTCGATTAAGTTTCGTTACATTCAAACCGTGAACCTCGCCTACTTTCAGTTTCTTACGCAATTCAACCCTTGACTTTCTTTTTCTTTTCATTTTTTTGAACAAACTTTACTTTTATTCCCTCTCTGTTTCTCTGCTAATTTTTCCCCTACTCTTTCTCTTCATTTCTCACTCCATGTCAATTTGGTTCTAATTAAGTCACTCCATCTAAGTTTTTCCTTTCTATCTTAGGCTCAATTGAAATACATATAAACCGTGTCTTCTCCCTTGCTTGTTTAAAGTAAAGTTCTTAAGAAATCATGACAAAGAGTGACTTACATAAATAGTAATTCTTTCTCATCTAAAAAGAAAAACAAGTGACGAAGCTATTCCTAATATGCCTTTTCTAGCCTTTGTTGACGTCCAAATCTAGCTTGCAAAGAGAGAGAGTGGCAAAAAGGTGAGGTACAATTTTTCAAAGTTGTTCTTTTGAACATTTGTAAAACTCAATTCCCATGCAGAAAAATTATGTTAAAAAAAAAAGATCTATAAGAATCCTTTCTCCTTTGCTATTGACCAACATTTAGTAGCTGGTATGAACAGATCTGTTATGCACTCATGCTTAAGCACAAGTCATGGGAGTGAGAGAATTAGAGAGACTTAACTAACAAGCCTTCCAATAACATATTTCTCACATGTTCCACGCAGGAAATATAGAAAGCACAGTGGCTGGATAAATGCATAGCTTCCAGTTCCACTACATGGTCATAACATGAGGAGCTAGCACAAGATGTTAGACTTTTCAAGTCATTCATTAAGCTCCAGTATCCTTCAGCATAGTTTATTCATAACACGCATACTACACTTTCACTTCACTCCTACTCAAAAAACGCATGAAGTCTTCCCCCCAAACCCTCTCGACGATGTCCTCAAGCATTAATTCGAACTCTTAATTTCTTCCAACCTTTAAGCTTCTGTCATCCCCCTCCCTGTGATCACTTCAGGAATAATGATGGCTCCCAGAGGAAAACTGCCTCTACCCATAATTATCACCACAATTTGTGTTCTTCTCTTCATAGCCGTCTTGTATGCAGAGAGACTCAGTTTCCTTTCTTCCAGCTCCATTTTCAAGTTCAAACCCTGTCCTAGAAACAATACCAAACCTAATTCCAGTAAGTCAGCTTAACTAATGTGATAAATATGTCATATATTCTTTGCCTTCTCTGTTTCTTACCAATTTGACTCTAGTGCAATGATGTCTCGTGTTCTGGTTGTCAAACAGATGATAGAATTGCAGAAGAGGAGGTTATAAATGCCTCGTGGATTGATGATAGATTCGATTTTGACCCAGAGGAGTGCAATGTTGCCAATGGAAAATGGGTGTTTAACCATTCAATAAAGCCTTTGTACTCAGACACAAGCTGTCCATACATAAGTAGACCTTATTCTTGTGTCAAGAATGGGAGGATAGATTCTGACTACCGCCATTGGGAGTGGCAGCCAGAAGATTGTACCTTGCCCCAGTAAGTCTCACACTTTGACATGCCTATTGTTTTATTCATCTTCTACTTTTTGGCCAATGGCCATTGAGATGTATATTTAACTGATGTATAACCTTCATAATTCTAAAATGACTACATTTGGTAGATTTAATCCAGTGCTAGCCCTCAAAAAGCTTCAAGGAAAGAGGCTGCTATTTGTAGGGGATTCACTGCAAAAAAACCAATGGGAATCTTTTGTCTGTATGGTTGAATGGATCATACCTGAACAGCATAAGTCTATGGAAAAAGGGAGTATTCATTCAGTCTTCAAAGCCAAGGTATTGATACATTGAATAGACGGTCAAACATGTAGACTCAAGCATTTATAACTCAAAACAGAGGCTTTTCTGGTTCTGAATCGTGTAATTGCCAAATAAATACAGGAAGAGCTACTAGGAATTCCTTCGAATAGGACGTTAGCACGGATATTTTAAAATGGCTGTCACGGTGTCGAATATGTATACATATTGGATACTCTTTAGAAACTACCGGATATTGCTAACCTAAGTCTTTCAAAAAAAAATTGGTGCCAATATAGGTGAGATATAATAAGAATTAGATAAATGTTAATCCTCCATTATATCTACAATGACTAATGTTGAAAAATAAGGTTAACATCATCCAAGTTGATGCTTTTATCTTCACTATTTTTTGCTCAATCATAAATGATTTAACTATTATTTTTTAGAGTTTAATTTCTATCCACTGTCAGTGTAAAATTTCTTTATACTGTCATCCAATATGTGTTGCCAAATCATTAAAAGTGTTTAACTATCACAACCACTACCTAGAAAGTCTAACTATTTTAATGATGTGTAACATATGATTGAATGACAATATAAAGAAACTTTACACTAACAGTGAATAGAAATTAAATCCTATTTTTTATTTATCATGTCTTATAATGATTTTCTATTTTTTTTTATGTTTTATGAGACGATATATATAACTTTTAATTTATATATTCTGTCTGTACTCGTACCTTTATTTTTTAGAAAATATAATATTCTTGTATTGTATAGGTGTAGTATCCGATACCCATATTCATTTCCGTTCATCAAGAAACTCACTAGAAAATCCAAGTTAATTCTTTTTATATGTGTGTTTCATACAGGAATATAATGCTAGCATAGAATTCTATTGGGCCCCATTGCTTGTGGAATCCAACACAGAGTTCTTTATCATAAGAGATCCAAAGAAGAAGATAGTAAAAGTGGATGCGATCATGGAGCGTGCCAAAAACTGGACGGGAGTGGATATCCTTGTTTTCAATACCTACGTATGGTGGATGAGTGATCTTAAGATTAAAGCACTGTAAGTCCTCTTTGATCCTATTAGATGTTACCTAAAAGAAATTATTTAATGGATCAGCATTGTCTCTGTCATTCATCTTTTATTGTTCAATGTTCATGATAATTTTCATTCATCAACAGTCAGTGTATTACAACATTTGATCTTTCACCAAAAGGAAGAAAATGGTGTCTAACGTCCGTCTAGCTTAATTGCAGATGGGGTTCATTTGCCAATGGAGAAGAAGGGTATGAAGAATTGGATACACCAGTTGCTTACAACATAGGTTTGAGGACCTGGGCCAACTGGGTGGACTCAACTATCAATCCAAACAAAACCAGGGTCTTCTTCACAACTATGTCCCCTATACACACAAGGTCTCTCTCTCAAGAAAACTTCAAGCTTCAGCTTTCTATTACAACTTAAGTTTTTAAGTCAAGTAGTTCTTTGACGCAATATTGTTTCAAACACTAGCAACAAAAAGCTTATGATTCTAACAATTCAAATGTCTCATGTTTTCAGTAGCGCAGACTGGGGCAACAAGGATGGTGTCAAATGTTTCAATGAGACAAAGCCAGTAAGGAAAAAGAATCACTGGGGAAGTGGTTCTAATAAGGTTATGATGAGTGTGGTGGCCAAAGTGGTGAAGAAAATGAAAGTTCCAGTGACTTTCATCAACATAACACAGATCTCAGAGTACAGGATTGATGGTCATTCCTCAGTTTACACTGAAACCAATGGGAAACTGTTAACCGAGGAGGAAAAGGCTAACCCACAAAATGCAGATTGCATACACTGGTGTTTGCCTGGAGTTCCAGATACTTGGAATCAAATATTTTTAGCAATGTTATAGCAAATATATATTGATGAAGAATCTTATGCCCTTTTTTTTTATCTCGTGGCATGAAGATATCAACTATGTAAAGCTTTGTGTCCACATCCATCGTTGATTGGTATAATGTTTTGAATCTTTTGATAATGTTTGGAAAGAGAAACATGTAATTTTCTTAAATATTTTTATTGAGTTTTAAAAAAATTTAGGGTCCATAGCTCCCCTGTTAAAAATCTGCCTCATAGCATTTGTGTGATACAAATATAAATGCATCATAAATGTCTATATATAGGGGTGGAGCCAGAAAATCTAGGTTGGGGGTGCCAAAGATTAATTTTGTATTTTTTAAGGGGGTTAAACATTAAATTACATGAAAAATATTTAAGAAATTTAAGTTTTCAAAAATCCTTATAGATAGTTTTGAAGCTTGAGGGGGCATGGCCTGCTAGCCCTCCTTGCCTCTCTGTTCTTGTCTATATGCATATTTCAACAAACAAAAAGCAATCTGGAGAAATCTTTGAAGCTAATATTCTGAGTGAGCCTCTGCGTGCCATCCTGAAATCTTAGGCATGTTACTGGTGCTTGACAGTAATATCAAAGTAACATATTCTTACTATTATTTTATTTAAAAAAAGCAAATTATCAAATATGAAATGGGCAATTAGACATCATTATAAAGCACCTGAAAGGGTTACATTGCCATAGTAACATATACAGTAAATCTCCACAGCCAAGCTTTGTTTTCAAATTGAGTTCAACTTGCAAGTGAAAAGGAGGCCCCAAAAATTTTTTTATAATAAAAAGAAGTCCCATTTCCCTCCTCTTTTCTTATTATACTAAGGATTAGGAGCAAATTGTAATTATTTACTGGCTTGAAATAAATGTTTATGGTATTAGTAATTTAGTACTTAAGTTTTCATCATTAAAACTTTAATATATTAATACTACACTTTTAATGTTAAATTTTTTTATTAAACACACCCTTACTTAATAACTATTAATCAATACCTTTTTTAATATAATTAAATATTATTTTTCATTATTCATTAAACTTAATATAAGAAATCCTTAAATATTAAAAAATATTTATTAAAAATATATATGCAAAAAATTTCGCCTTTTTTTAATATTATCAAACCATGCTCCTTCTTTTTTGCAATCTATTTTTTTTTTATCTTGAAATTTCTGTCTTTTAGCGCCTTTGAATTTCTGATGGTTCTGAAGTAAATAAACCGGGCCCATCTGATACTCAGCCTTTGGGCCTCAAGTGTTTTCTTAAATTACGGTTTTGCCACAAAACCCTTATATCTCATCCATTCGATTCACCTATATATAAGGAACTTGAGGGTTCGGTTTCACTTTGTGTCACCGCCATTTCTCCATCTTAATTTCTCACCCTCCTCAGATCAACGTTTCAGTTATTTTTTCTTCTGAATTCTTAGATTTCGATTTTACAACTGCGAAGGCATGTTTATGATTATGAAGTCTGCTATTTTCTTCAGTTATTTGACTGAAGCTTTCACTTTTTGGCCATGTGCATTGTCTGTACCTGATTTGCCTGCTACCTTGAAGCTTCCAAAATCTCATCTTGTATCTTTTCAAGTTTGATATTTTTTTTTATACATAATCTGTTTCTAGCGTTAGAAATGATGGGTTAAACTGAGATTTTAGTAGGACTGAGTTAAAATGACACTGCCTATAAGCTAAACTCAGTTCCCTTTTTAATTTGGATGTATTCTATTGATTATGGTATAAATGTATATGTAAGAGTATGGGTATATTTATATTATCATTGTTTAAGTGCTTGGCTATTTGTCCATATTTCTGGTAGTTGGTGCATTGCCAATGATGACTCCCGTAGGCTTGTAATGATTGCAGAGATGATTGCAATTATTAACATCCAAAAGATCTGAGGCTTTATTTATTTTACCTTCGTTTGATTTTGATGTTTTTAATTTATCATCTGTTTGAGTGTATCTAATTTTAACTATTTTGGATTGGATTTGTTCATGGACTGATTTTTTTTATTTTTTATAATTTCGTCTGAAAGTTTTTTTGGTCAACCTGTCTGTAAATTTTTTATAACTCTTTGCCACGGAAGCTGAAGGAAGCAGGCCCGGTTTTATGTAAACTTCTTTTGTAATTGATGTTAGTTCTTTTCTCATGATCTCAAGAATAATGGCTTCAAGTTTCTTTGGAGAACCGTAAATAGGATGAGGATAGTGACTAGTGAAGATAGTTTGACATTTCGTCGCACCAAAGTATCAGTCTCTGCTTTTTTATTTTAAGTTTCTGAAGGCTGAGTACAAAGTAGGATAATAGTATGATATTTTTGACACTCAAATTTTTCAGAGATCTAATAACTAATTCCAATTTTTTGAACTAGTGAATCCTATGTGCTTCTGTTTTTAAAATCTGCACATCTATGTAGTTGCTCCTATGGGAATCGAGTGGTTGAGCAAACAGAACAGAACTGTTGTAAATACTTTTGTGTAAATCATTTTATGGTGTGTCCTCTGGTTGGTAATCTTAAAATGTGGAGAACAGTTGTCTGGTTGTGTAATTAAGGTTGGTAATTTAGACTTTGTTAACAGCCAAAAAATGAAGTAGATTGAATAAAACAAATGCAGACAAAGTTTGTATGTGACAGTAACTGATTGGTTGTTTCAAGGGGGATTTGAACGGGTGCATTATTTTGCACCTCTTAAAAAAATTTTGCATTATATTATTTGATGAGGAGTAAAGCCACAAACTCAACTTATAAAGAATCCTCTTGGCAAACCATTGACACTATCAAAAATGTAATAAACCTTACTTGAACGGGATCTGTTCTATAGGCCAATCGCAGGTTGTCTCACAGAAAGAATGTACTCAGAAATGTAAGTCCTCAACTCATCAATACTATTGTCCCCAAGAGCCATATGGCATTAAGCCTTGACTAATAGAATACAATCCCAATCATACATAACGGATTACGATATTGAAAAAGGAGTGAAATTGGGTTGAACAACCAACCAACCTTCTTGGTTCATGGGTCATGGCAAGTGCTGGTAAAGAAACAGAATCCAACAAAAGGGTGAATTCTTTTATCTTCTAAGCTTGACAAACTTGTCTTGTAGCCAGTGTTATCTAATCTGATTCAACTCATTTATAAATAAATTTTAAACTTAAGAAAAATTTACACTGTCAAGGGCGCGTCATTGATTATTAGGGGACGTTGGCCCTCCCAATTTTTTTAAAAAACATGACTTTTATATGTATTTTAAAAAAAATTAATTAATTTGCCCTCCCTTAAATAATCTTTTTTTTTCTGCAGCTCCCCTTATAATTTTCTTCTAGTTCTGCATTATCATCCATGAGTTGATAAATTATTAAAGATTTAATTATCACACCAGCTTAAAAAATTTAATTCTTTTAATATATCAATACATTATTATATGATAATGTAAAATTTCTTTCAAGAGTTAAAATTAAACTCATAAATTTCTACATTAAACATGTGTGAAATTATTAGAAGATGTTAATTTATATAATATAATTTATAAATTATTTACTTAAAATTAATTCATTTAATTTTTTTAAATAAAAGAAAGGGTATATATTTTATTATAATAAATAAATTATTTTTCAATAATTTCAATATGAATAGACCAACAAAGTACATTTTTTAAATTGGAAAACTATACTTTTATAAATTCATGAAATTTTTGTGCAAAATCTGAATTGTTCAAAAAAAATAAATAAGTAAAAGGCAATAAATGCTTGAAAAATTCCCAATCTGGTTCTCATATATAAATTCTAAAACCCTCGTACTTGGTCTTTCAGGGTTTAAGGTTAAGCTTTTTGCTACGCATAGATAGAGTTCATCTCATGGCGTCCATCGTATGGAGCAAGACCAACCAATTTCGCCATGCGAGTCGCATTCTCTGCTCACAGATTCTTCGCTATGGCAGATCCACCGCGCTTTCACCACCTTTTTCCCAGCATCTTCATCATTCAACCTTCTCACCCCATCACCAGCACATGGTTCGGCTTTCTTTTCTTTCTTCTCTTCTTCCATCATTTTCTACTGAATTTCTCGGTGAAGGAAAATTCTTTTGATTACTGGCAGAAAAATTCAATTTTTATTTTTGTTCTTTTTAGCTGCAATTCGAACGTCAAGTTCGTTGCTTTAGTTCCAATTCTTGTTCTTTAATTTTGATTTCCTTATATATCTCACTTTTTGTTGAATTTGTAGGTTGGGACTCAAGGTTATGGTAATGGGTCTTTGGTGTTGTGCCTGAGATATCTATCTGGTACAGCAGCTACCACTGTTAATAAAGAAAACCCAGCTTCAGATACCTCTACAAAAGATAATTCTGGCCAAGGAAAAGACTCAGGGGAATCACATGAGAAAAGTGATGCTGGGAAACCTGTTCGTGGAGGGGTGAGTATCTAATGTTATTGTACCTCTTCTTCATTGAGCATTTTCATTTTCAGTTAATGTGAACGTTATATGAAGTGGTTATAGTTATGAGCTGCTGATTACATTGTTGGTTGCAGCCTGTTTCGTGGTTGAGCTTTCTTTTACTAGTTGCTACTGGAGCTGGATTGGTATTCTACTATGACAGGGAAAAGAAACGACATATTGAAGGTAGATTACTATGGTGAGTTGAGTATTTTATGGCTGACGTCTCTTTTAATTGCATTTTCCTTGAAATTCAGTCTTGACTGAATTATTATTTGTTTATGTTATTTATCATATGATGTTTGAAAGGATTTTGAATAAATTTCAGCATGTGCTCTTGTGGATTTTATAAAGCCTCAGTAGGGTAAAATCTAGTTTAAGGATGAAGTTTGAGTACAGAATATATTGTGCTGCATCATTTTTCGATGGGTTTTATATTTGTGGTAACTTAGTTCCCATTTTAATCTGGCTGGAGGAGTTCAATGTGCATGTCTTCAGGATGCAAATGTTGAAAGAGAGAGAATTAGGGAGAAATTGTGTGTATAGTTCTGCAAACTTGATATCTCTTATTTATAGCTTGATTGCTATCAATCAATAGAGTAATCAAAGAGCTAATTATGAGCTAATCAGTAGCTAACTTACAGATTAATCACTAGCTAGTAATAAGCAATCATCATAATTACAGTTGACCGTATATTCTAACATAAATGCTAATATTCTAACACTCCCCCTCAAGCTGAAACTACTAAGCTCTTAGCTTGTTACAAATAAACACACTTATGTAATGACATAAACATAATATGGGCTCCGTAAATCATGGCTATGAAGACAACTCAGAGATGCTATAATGATTGCTGGAGGGGTAATACACAAATTGAGCTTTGCTGGAAGAATAACTCAGCATGACAGCTGAATGACACACAGCCTGAAGAGAGCTGGTTGGAATGTTGCATGACTAAGGAGGAAGATACATTGCTAGAATGATGGGCAGCTATAATTCCTGGCAAGCAATCATAGATTGCAAAACCTAAACTTCCCCGAACAGCATTTGGAAGCTTCAAATAGACCTCAAACTTGAATTTAGGAAAACCAAACCATAGGAAAAACATTTCTGGAATGAAAAACTAAGATGGCCCAATTAACAGACACTTGCTCCCTCTATTGTCTCATGAAATCAAGGGAAGAGTTCTGACTTGGATCAAAGAACACCTTCTTGTATGATCTTCGGTGGATACAGGAGTTCTAGACACTACTGACAGTAGACCCAAAGGGCTGGTATGAACCTCAGCCAAAAGAGTTCTCCACTGGTATGATCCTCGGTGGATATAAGTGTTTTGGATACTCCCGGCAATAGTCCCAATGAGGGCTGGTGTAAATCACCGCCAACAAAGTTAACCACCCATATGATTCTTAGTGGGATAGAATGATAAGAAAGTCACTGGAATGATTCATTAGTGAGAAGAGATTCACCACTGTTATGATTCTTTAGTGGGTAGAAATTTCACCACCGGTATGACTCATTGGTGGGAAGAGATTGTAAAGATGAACAATTCTGGATGTTGCAAAGGGTGTATTTAAGCAACAAAATGCATCCAGCAGGTATAATATCCTTGAACCTTGTAAGAAATTTCACAAGAGAATCGTTGCAGAAGCAAGAGACAATTAAGAAGGTGTGCAGGGCCGGTGATGGCTTCTACAACACTTACTTTGCTAATGGCAGCATAACAATTACCAGCAGAGGGTATGACAAGGTTACCATTGTCATTGATGTTGTAATTACAGCAAGAACATAAGTCAAAACAAAAAAAACATTTGAAACATTGTTTTCACACACCCCTGCAATGCCAATGCTAGCATTGGAAAAGATCGTGGAGAGTGAAGAGGAGGCAGCAGAAGTTTACTATCAGCAGCATGCAAAAGACATATGACATAGATCGTAGCAGCGTTGACGTGTCGTCGGAGAAGCGGAATGAGTAGAGGTTCACCGAGGTTGAAACATTCAAGCAAGGCCAAAGGCTGGCCCAAAGTTGTGATGCAAATCGGGTTGTGGAGGAAACGACTAGAGAAGAGCGTCACAGGCACCTCGTGCTCCACGCACTGGTGATCAGCATAAATGTGGTGCGCGTCGGGCTATTCCCGGTGCCGATGTTCTAGGGTTCCACCTATTGTGATCTTTTGAACACGATAGTGGAGTTTGATTTGTCAAATGACAACTCCGAAAGTGAGATGGGAGCATGGCAGAACCATAAATGAGTTTTCAAGCGAGAAGTTGGTGAAATTTCGGGGACAAAAAAAGGTACCAAACAGTCCTGGGGTTGGATAGGAAGGCCAGATCAAAATGATCTGAGCAAAGACCAGGGCCGCCAGGCTATGGAGATCAATTAGCCGGCACTGTCTGAGATGGTCTGATCAAGAATTGCTCTAGGAGGACGTCTGACGTGCGCGCAGCAGCAGTGGGTTTCTGGCAAGGATGGCAGTTAGCAAGAAGAACGCAACCCAGTAAGGAGAAGAAGCAGTAGTGGCAATGGCAACAAGCTATAATTCCCATTTGTATGAGAAGTAGAGGACTTGCTGGTGCTAAGGCTTGGAATGGATAAGCTTTTAGAGACAAGGGATGAAGAGATTTCAATTATTGAGTGATGAAACAGAGTGAAAACAGAAGTCATCTAGCAGAGGATGATAAAACAAAGCAAGTTTATTCGTGAAAAAACAGAGGATGAATATACCAACGAGATCTATGAACTCAACACGAGAGGAGAGTCTCCTCAAGGTGGATACCATGGCTCTGATACCATGTTGAAAGAGAGAGAATTAGGGAGAAATTGTTTGTATGGTTCTTCACATTTGATATCTCTTATGTATATCTCATCTTTACTTAGGGATACCCTTGGTAAAGAATCTATCTTTTCCCTGCGATCTTCTTCCGCTACCGAAGCTTGCAGGTGTGTAGCTGCACCGAGCTTTCTCTTTTGAATTCGGGCGAGAGGAGTGGACTCTGTTCTATTTATTCTTCATGATCGGCTACCAAGGAAAGCAACTAAACCCTATAAGCCCTTTTAGTCCCAGAAAAAGAGCTAGAAGAGTAACTCGTTGCTTAGTTAAGGCATCTGATTAATATCGTCATAAATAGGACAATACACATAGTCAGTCACAGCTTGATTGCAATCAATCAATAGAGTAATCAAAGAGCTAATCAGTAGCTAACTTACATCCTAATCACTAGCTAGTAATAAGCAATCATCATAATTACAATTGACCATATATTATAACATAAATGCTAATATTCTAACATAAATATTGATATTCTAACACTAATTATTTCTAAAAAGGTTTCCTAAATATGCGATGTGACTCACTTTGCCATATACAAAATCTATTTATTTAACATGAGAGTATCCTAGGAAGGAAATGTTGCATAAGAAAATACATGTTTTCTCAGAGTATTGTTGGGAAATGTGTTTAACTACAATTTACAACTGATTGTTAACTAATGTTTTCCAGTACTGACAGTATCCTCAATCTCAATGCCTTGGTTTTGTCATCATTTGGGATTTTTTTTGTCATGTGAAACATGTGCTTTTGGGGAACCAACTGTATTTTTCCTGTAGAATGTTATGGACTATTATTGGTATATCTCCTACTTACAAGTCAAGATTTTTTAAATGTGCGGGTGTCTCGGCTCCTAACATGTGCATCCATAAATTTTGTGTGCATATGACACATAATAATACACCCTAATTTCCCTTTTGTGTTGTCCATTTTGTGTGCGTCATATAATCTTTTTTATTCCTTTCTTTCTTTCAAGATAGCAAAGAGGTTGAAAAAAAATTGGATCAGTGCATTTGCATTTGCCATTTAATTCTTAATATTTCTACTTTTTGGCTGGTAGCATCTTGTTTACTGTCTTGGTTTATTATGGCTGCTAATTAGTTAAGCTTCTGAAGTATCATGGATACTTTCTTTCTTTCTTTCCTCCACGAATTGATTCAACTTTTATTTCTGTAGAAATAAATTCTTCTTCAAAGGCAGTTAAGCAGGGACCTTCCGCGGGAAAAGCTGCAATTGGGGGTCCATTTCACCTTATCAACCACGATGGGGAGAATGTAACTGAAAAGAACTTATTGGGAAAATGGACATTGATATATTTTGGCTTTACTCACTGCCCAGATATCTGCCCAGAAGAACTACAAAAATTAGCAGCTGCTGTTGATAAAATAAGTAAGTTTCCAGTGTTCTGTTTAATTGTGATAACCTGATAAATCTAAAAGTTTCAGGTGATTTTGCTGATGCCATCTGAGATAGCAAGCTGAGTTTCATATTTGTTAGAGCAAGAAATACTTATTCTCTGATTCTCATTAAGTCGTTATAGTTGTCAGCACACTCATGCGATTAAAATACCATGTGATATCTGAAATTGATGGGAGGTACATGTCTGGGGAGTGATCTTCAAGCTTTTATGATGTCGAAACAGGAAGAATATTGTTCATTTAATGATATCTCTGATGGCAATAATAATGATTAAAATGAGGTTCAAAGTGCTTCTCTGACAAACTGATTTGGACATGCTAATGAAGGACCTTTGTTTCTCTAAAATCAGGCAACTATGCCAATGCATATATAGCGAGAGAACTGATTTATTATGAGTGAGAGGAGTGAAAATTTGATCGGAGTATCTTGAATGAGTAGTCAAGATTAAAAAACCGCTTGAAGAAAGTCATATGAGTATATGACAGTTTTTTTTAATCTTGTGATCTTGTAATGGTGAGTTGATGATAATCATATTCTGTGTCTCGCTGTTGCCCGCAGAGGAGAAAGCTGGAATTGAAATTGTACCAGTTTTTATCTCTGTTGATCCTGAGAGGGATACTGTTGAACAAGTACGCGAATATGTCAAAGGTGCTTGGGTCGTACATCTTAAATTACATCTTATGCATCTTTATCTGTTGGCAGGGGGAGGGAAGAATATGAACGTATATGGTCGGTTGTTCTTGGATTCTAAGATGATTATGTTAATTCATATTTTTCAGAATTTCATCCAAATTTAATTGGATTGACGGGTAGCTCGGATGAAATAAAAAATGTTGCTCGTGCATATCGTGTTTATTACATGAAGACAGCAGAGGAAGACTCGGATTATCTTGTTGATCACTCCATAGTTATGTATGTATCTTTTTCTGCTTCAATAATGCTTCATGTTTGCTACATTCTGTGTTATGTCACCAAATGCTCATGATGCTGTATGTTTCAAGTACGTTTCTAAATTCAGAATCTTAGTTATGAAAAATGAAAGTTGTGAATAACATCCTAATCTTTAAAATATTTTCATGGAAAGGAGGAGAGTAATGATTACGGAAGTGATGTCAGTAATACCCTTCATGATGAGGATTATGCA
This sequence comes from Styphnolobium japonicum, assembly GCA_023212625.1. Lineage (NCBI taxonomy): Eukaryota > Viridiplantae > Streptophyta > Magnoliopsida > Fabales > Fabaceae > Styphnolobium > Styphnolobium japonicum. The sequence continues at coordinate 11,825,764 of JALBWW010000007.1, read as the reverse complement.
CACGTCCGTACACACATATATTTATTTAAATTATACTTGGAGCCTTGAAGTATTTGGCTACCTGACAAATTCTTAATAAATATGACTATTCAAATTGATAGAAGATTTGAAGAATTTTAACAAATCGCATCTCAAACTTAATTAGTTAGTGTTATCATGCCAGGTAGTGGACTCTTGGCTATATTTTTTAGCATGCATATGTAGATAGTTTCTTTGTCCTGGTTAGAGAGTCATTTCCTTATCCATTGATTTTCTTTCTGATGATGCTTACGGTGTTTGTTACTTGTGCATATTTAATTGCATATGCCATTGCATGTAGAGTATTATATGCTTCTTAGTTAGGATCATTCTTATTTATTAATCTGATATGGAATTCATCCAGATACTTGATGGGCCCTGACATGGAATTTGTAAAGTTTTTTGGCAAGAACAATGATGTTGATTCACTTACTGATGGAGTAATTAAAGAGGTAAAGCAGTATATGAAGTAACCTCCACTCCTTGCTATTTGGTATCCCTTCTCCTCCTTGTAGGAAAGAAATTGTCACTTTGGCTTCATGCTATGAGACAACACTAATAAGTCTGAATAAACTTCAGGCCGAGAGTCTATTTCCTTTTGAGGTGATCTGGAGAATAGATAGTTTTAGAAGGGCAACTTAATTGGTGCAATTATTTTAACGGTTATTGTTATACTAGAAAGAATTTTGGGGATATATTTGTTATTTTGGAGATTCAATGTCATTGCATTGCCATGTTGCCATAGGAGGCGTTTGGTAGACGGACATCCTAATTTCCCAGTACTTGCAAATCTATTTATATAATATTTGGATATGAGATACATAAAATTCAAGATTCTCAAGTTTATGTCAACCAACATGAAGCTCATAACAGCCTAGTATATCTCAAAATTACAAAGAAGTTTCCAAGTACTTAGGAAATCAGAATACTCAATTGCCCAATGCCTCAAACTTTTTCTCCTTTTTTATTGTTGGGAAATCCTCAAACTTTTTCTAATGTGGTTGGTATCTTGAAATGAATTTACCAGTACTGCGGTGTATATTATTTTGGTTGATATGAGATATTAGGGCAGTTTGTATTAGCCTTTTTAGGAGGGAAATTATTTTTTTGAAATAATAAAAATATTTTTTTAAAAGTTAAAAATTTTAAACTTTTAAAAGAAGTATTTTATGTGTAACAAAAAAACATTTTTGTTACTATGTACGGAGGAATGCCTACATTTTAAATGAATCTGACCGGTTTTCATCTTTCAGTGGGCACGAGACCTTTTTAGAAAGCTGCAACCCATTAATGATCTTCATAAATTTTAGTTCATTGGTTTAGTGTATTTACAATTTTGCCTACTTCATCAAACCAGATCAGGCTCTATTTTACATTTTTACTTAAGCAGCCTCAGTGTTCCATGAGGCGGACTGCAAAGCATTCTCAGGGCATTCGGTTCTAAATTTTGAGAAATGGTATTTCTATGAATGATTATGACTATGTTTGGTTAATTAAAAATATTATTGGGAATGATTCCAACTGCTAGTGGGCCTTGGTGGTCTAAGTCAGTGATTGTAAATTATTAACGGCAGCGAGTAATCGGATTTTAGTGGTTGGTGACAAGCTGAAGTCGTCGGTCATCGTTCGACAAGGATAGCCAGATTTCAGTGACTAGTCGTCAACTGCAGGTGATGACATAAGTGGTCAGGTTCCAATGACTAACGCGACGGTCAAGGTCACAGTCAATCGCTATCGGCAACAAGGGTGGCTGAATTTCAGTGACCGGTACGGTGGTTGAATTCGCCGGCACTATCAACTGTCGACGGCGACGAGGGTGGCCGAATTTTGGTAACTGGCCGTCACCGACGGTAGTCGGTGGTGGTGAATGGCAGTTGCCAACAATGACGTAGAGATGGTTGATTGATTGATAACATGATGATAGAAGAGTAGGTATTTTGGACATTTCACATGACACAAATATTTTCATGTCATGAGAATATTGCAAACCCACATTCTCCCATAGAAATGAAAGTGTAGGAATATTAAGTAAAAATCATTCTCAGAAATCATTAATGGGTGAGAATATTTTTTTAAAATTTGTATCAAACATGAGAATCTAACATTTTCATGTAAGGATTCTCAGGAATAAAATAATAATTCATGTGTCAAACACCACGTATGTGTCACGTATGTGTTCTAGTCAACGGGTATAATAATTGAATCATTACTTTTAATAGTTGTTAATAGCGAGCATCGAATGTTGTTACTTACACACTACATGCAGTACACTTATACCATCTGAGTTACTAAATATAAAGTAAAGGATTTAATTTTGAATGCTACAAATAAATTTAATTTTGATATATTCAAGTAAAAATTGCATTATGATCTAATTATATGTTGCTTCAAAATATTTTGATTATTATGACAATTTTTCAAGAAGTCAAACTTAATTAGATGATATTATAAATATATGGAACACGTGAATCAAAATTATATAAATTCAAATAAATTTATTTGATAAAAATTAACAAGTTTGTAATTCAATTAATACCATCTAAATCTTTAAGACTTTGATATGGTAATATTGTCAAAAACTCAATTTTCTACCATGCTACCTTACCTATCTGCATTTCTTACTCATAAATATACTTCTAATGTACTAAAAAAATAAAATAAATTTATCTGATAAAAACTAAAAATTTATGTACACAAGTCATATCGTTACATAATTTGCAATGTTCAATTTTAAATGTTTCAATTATATCTGATGCACGTATACGGGCGTAAATGTCTTCATGTTATACCTATTAAACGTCTTTTCATTACACTTACCGATAAATAATGGTCGACGATTATGTACAGGACGTCGCATGCTAGATTTTCAAATTTCAATTTAATCTTTCCGGTTCTGTAATGCCTGCATCAAATATTCAAAAAATTTACTTCTTACAATGATTACCGTTTAACTCAATTTTCTTCATGCTTTTTCACGTAAAACATCATAAGCCTCAACTCACTTACACTATCTAGCTCAGACATTGCATCGTCAAACATGCACGACAAAACTGGTAAGACCACCTTCCAACGAAGAGCAGTATATGGACAACGGGAATCAAAATTTGAGAGATAATTTCTCTCCCTCCTAAGGATCATATTATCTTATATTTCTAACTACAACAGGCATCATTTGCTCGATGCATGCAATTATTTCTAACCTACTCATTTTGATTCTAGCCCAAACCAATGCAAGAAAACACTTCCCCAGGGCTATGTTGACTAGTAGCTGTAAGCCTTGCTAGATGCTCAAGCTCAGTGATCTTGTAAGTTATATTATAATACTATGTATCTGGTCCACATCCTCGAATCACTGTTGTAATGTCTTCACTATTCAGCCTTAATATTATCTCTGATGCTGGATGAGTATGTGGAATTCACTTTTTACCTACAAGGGAATAGATTCAATCAACTTTGGAGCAAGTCAGAAATTGCAAAATGCCAATACTAAAACCTCATGCGGGCGCATACACACAAACTTTAAAAAAAAATGAAAAAAAGAGAATAAGAAAATAAAACCAATTCTCAACCTCTGATTGTCCATGTATGAATGAAACACATGCCTCTGGCAAATTATCTGTCTACTTCTTCAGGAATAATGGCTTTGCCCAAATAAACCTGTTGCATCTCCTCTCTCCAAATCTGCAAGGATAGCAGTCATACTAAGAGATTCCCCTTTGCTTCAACATATAACATAATCGGGAAAATGTTTTATATAAAAATTGGTTTATATAAAGATTATCAACAGAAAAATTATAATGTGTCTGTAATTTTGGTTGGTCGCACTTCGTGATGTTTAAATAACATAAACACTGCAAACTTAAATGCCAAATGTCACTAAAAAAGCCAAACAGTAAATATTTGGAGGCAAGCGATAGTCTCAATTTATTTATAGCACATTTCAACCATACTAGAAAAAGAATCTAGTATAAATTATTAAATTTAAGATCGTGCAAAAAATTAACAGTAGAGAACAAGTTATATAACCATGATTTAAACCCATACCGTGTCACGAAATTCCAACCGGATGTGAGGAACATTTGTTTTGTGAATGTCATTTCCATTTGGCCCTCTCTTGTAATATTCCTTACCAATCCAATGTGACTGACAACAAGAAACTGATCAGTTGAGTACAATATATATATATAAAAAAAACTTTGCATCTATATTTTTTAAAATATTACAATTTTTGCATCTATATAAACATCTACTATCAGCATTACACCATTTCATATAATCCCAACACTCTAAAGGAAGTATGTGCATGATTAATGTAATAATCCAGCTTGGATTCGGCCAATATTATGTTCATTTTCATCACATTAAAAAACATATAGCAAAAACTTTAAATTATAATTACTTCACAGATACCAACTTCTATAGTTCCCTGTCCCATATTCTCTCCTAAATATAAATGAGGTTGCAGAAAATAAATATTTTTCTCTTATTTTGTTTTTTTTCTCTTGCTACCCAAATAATTGTGTCAAAATTCTGTGAATCAAAAATTCAAATAAGAAATATTGAATAAGAATGAACTAAAATACACCAAGATGACCGTATTAAATATTGATACTACATATTGGGTCATGCTCGTCTATGACAGGCTTGACAACTCTTTGCCAACAAGTGGCACTACCACTTTGTGGGTTACAGTGTATACATGTCACCCATGCTTGGGTGGCACACTGGCACCCCATCTTTAAATGAAAATTTTACGTAGCATAAAGAATTTATTCATAAAGGAGATTTCCAAGCTTTATGACTTCTACCATACCAAGACAGGTGCTGCCTTGATGAACATTTGCGATTAAAACCGACAAACACCAACCAAAGTTCAGATTCAATTTCGTAAATACCAAAATGTTGCATGAGAATATTAGGCAGCAGATAATTTATGGCCAGTCTACCACAAGATTTGATTCTTGAAAATGCTAAACAAACCCCCCCTTTTCTTTCTTTAGTGGGGTCTTCATAGGAAAAAAACAATAATTACGCCTTGGGGTAGAGGATTTTCATTCACATAAGCAGAAGCAGTCAGGATAAAAAATGTACCTTTAAGGCATGTGAGAAACCTGATTGGTAAACTGAATTACGGGCAATCTCACATATATCACATGAACTCAACTTCCACACCTGTAAAGGAAGAATTATGTCCTTACTGTAAGTATTGTCTGTTTATATGCCATGCAGAGAGAGGGAGCAAGAGAGAGAACTCACAGAAGCAGCTATGCTATATTCTTCAACCAATGGTTCCTTTGTTAAGTGAATTTGGAGTGGATCATCAGTAGAAAGTGAAACATTCAAACCCCGTAAGAAGAACATCGGTAAAGGATTCCGATGGTAGTCTAAGAACAGGGAGTTATTGCTCAGAGGAGACATCGCCAGCCCAATCTGATAACAAATATTCCACCACAACCAATTAGTCACTGCCAATATCATAACTTAGTAATCAGTTGAAAAAAGGATCAAACCTGAGCTAAATAATACAAATATTGAAGCACAGGTGATTTTCTCAAATTGATTCCATGTGCGATGTTATGAGCCGTAAGAAAGGTTGCCGCGAGGTGGTCAATATCACCAGCCTAAATACAATATGATGCATCAGATTCCCATACAACAATTAACAAATATCCCAACAAAGAAATTATACTCCAATAAATACCTCTCCAGAATGTGGACGGAATTTGATTGTTGACATTCCCTTTGATTCACGAAGCTGAGAAATATTTATATTAGGTCAACCTTTGGTGTGTCAAAACGAAAGTCATGAAATTCAAATACTCATTATGAAGTTAGGTGGAGGAATCTTGGAATACATGTTTAAGGGAGTCAATGGCCGCTTGAGGAAAGAAGCAAGCAATGCATAGACTATATAAAGTGACAGTCAGATCAGAACAACTGCTAGCATTAATATAATATGATTTGAGAAATATGCAACTTAAGCTATGTAGTATATATTATTTATTAGAGATTAAGAAAAGACCCACCCCTCGTTAATTTTCCATTTTGTTTTTTCCCCTTACCAATAAAGGTGGTTGTTCTATTTGGTGGAGTGAATAGCTAAGCACCCAAAAATTGGTAAAGAATTATAAAATTGTTCTGGAGAAAATTTACTCACCTTGTTTAAGGTGTAAAGATTTGCGTAACAGTAATACACGTAGTATGAATATGCCGGATTGAATACATTAGTCCATTGAGCAGGCGTAGGCATGTGTTTCGTTGGCCGTCTTTCAGGTTTGCTTTCATCATCCACCAAATCCAACCCGACGACCTAAAAACGTAAAATAGAAAATAAAAACAGATAACCAATACTGTATTGTACAAGAGTAAAGCTAGCTGCAAAGTCAACTTGCGCAAAGCATAGTTAGTTATTTTATTTACACTCCGTTGGATGTTTCATTAGTGTGTAGGTAATAAAACACACTAACACAGTCCTACCATCAGCAAAGTCAATACAAGTTAACAGAAACTCCTACAATAAAAAAAATTATTTGAAATTATAGATGAATACCACACCTGTTTCAAGAAAACATGTAGCTGAGGATGTGAATCAGGGTCAACAGTAACTTCGAAAAGTGGAATAAAGATATTGTCAAGAATGTTCTGGAACGAGGTCACAATTCCCATTTCTTTGTACACATTGTACAATCGTGGAAGCTGCAAAACAAATTTTAAAAGAAGTAGCATCAATTGCCAACACTTTACAATCTCCCAAGCAAATTAAGCCAGAAATGGAAAGTCCTCCAAATACTACTAGATACTTGGCACTCCTACGAGGAACATCAAGAGAATGATTTATAGACTTGGAGAAATGTTTACCCTCAAAATCCTGAACTAAATGAGAACGAACATGCACAAATTATGATATGAAGCTGAAAAACTGACATTGACATAACTATCAAGAGAGAGTACTGATTTATGCATTAAAACTAAGTGAAATTGACAAGATATCTTTACTATGTCATCATAAGAAACAAAAGTGATCTCTGCTTTAAGCAAATAACTAGAGAATACCTGAATCAACCAAACAACATTCTCGCTGTACAATTCATTATTCACTATCCAACTGGCTAGTTGGTCCCACTCACTTTGCTTCCTACCATATATTGATATTCTATATTCAGCCATCTGTGAATAAATTAGGTACCAAAAGATGTAAGTTAACAAATATCTAGGACCCACTTCAGAAGGGAATAAGCATACAAAAGTAACAGTCAAGAAATGGGAAATTATTATCAACAACAGCAGCCAAGCCTTATACCACTAGGTGGGGTAATGAGAAATTACTATAAATACAAAAAATAAATAAATACCAAATTCCATTACTTTTCAGTTGTAAAAACAACGAAAGAATTCCTTATCTGGTTACTATCAGTTCCACAAAGGTTTCTGGATGCTTCTGAATCTAACCAGAGAATATCATAACATGAGAATCAATTACGAACAAAAATGCTAAGCCTTAAGAAAGGTTTCATCAAATACCAATTGAAAAATAAAATTTAAATAGATATTTTTAGTAGAATAAATTAACCAAAAGTCTCTTAAAAAATTAGAACCCCCCCAAAACAAAAAATTTCTACCATCATATGCCTTTCAATGGAACTTGAATCCAAATAAAGAATTGTACACACATGAGGAAAAGGAAAATCTGAGGCATTAACCTATGCAAAATAGCAAAATAGCAAAGTAGCAAACTAGTCCATCTTGATTGTTAATGTCTGAAGCTAAGAAGCACAGATATAGGAGACCAACAAGGAAAAATTTAAAGAGTCCTATTGGTATTTTATATGTTCTAACATGATATAAAAATATATATAAAAGGATTTAAAAAAAAAAAACCTGATATTTACTGGCAACAAGATCTGAAAACACTTGCTTTGTCAGCTCACCAAGGAAACGACCTATTCAATGCAAGACAATAGTACAACTACATGTAAGTAAAAGACGCTTAGAAATTGAAGGCAATAACACAAATCATAAAAACAATCTCCCAAATGTACTGTGACATTTTGACAACAACTGCTACAAGTTATTCGTTTGAAGGTCTTTTTCATTTTTGCTTCTTCCACTACTTTATTAACCCACAGGTGGCAGTGGCTTTTGAAAAAAAAAATCCTAAAATTCCTTTCAAAAGCTGACCATAGCTGTTTAAAATTCAAGATTTAAATCTTATTAAATAGATATAATTTTCAAACAATCTCACCCTACTTCAAGAGTAATCTACCATAATAATCGAAGACCCAAATTTTTCCATTTGCACCCCTTGCACTTCACTTCCAAAACAAATTAATGATATAATACAGCATAACACTAAATTGAGGTGAATCCACCTTATGCAAAATTTAGTTCTCTTATAATATAAGCAATCACTGCATGTAACTATAAATAGTCTTAGTCTTAGAAAATCCAACCTTCGTCTTCAACAACCAAAATAATGCCAAGTACTACCGAAGATCATATAGACAAGGTATGAAAATATATATTCATTAGATTACGGAAAATCATTAGGCTAGAGCCCCACCACAGGGTTGTCTTTTTCTTTCAGATTCTATTGTGATAAATATCCAACCCAGAATAAACATAGCAACCAGAGTTGTTTAAAAAGTTAATAGAACCCAGGATGCCATGATATATGATTAAAAAACTTGTTTGAACAAGAATCTACTAAGCAAAGACCATAAATACTCCACAAAGCCATAGGGTATTTCTCCCACTCTAGTTAAAAGCAAACACATAGGACTTCAAATGTGTTATACCCAAAAAAGTTACCTTGAATGAGATTATCCTGCTTCAGGAATATCTCCCTGAGCCTACTTTGACCACAAGGATTGTACTTAAGATTGAACTTGTCAAAGCGATGGAATGTACTCTTGTCTGCGTGAACGTCCAAAAGGTCAACATTGAGGTCATATCTGTTTAAAAAAATATAAATAAAAAAGATTAATTACTGTAACTTATTGCAAACCAAATTCAATTATAAATTATAATTATAGTAGAAATTACAAAAGATGTTCATTACCCAGTTAAATCCAGACTCTCAAAAACTTCCTTCAAGGTCAGATATGTCCCATCTCGAAATATTACAACCTGAGTAAAGTTAAAGTTATATGAGGTTTTAATGAGTATGCAATGCATATCAGCTTCCTAAAATATAATCTCATAATATCTGTAATCAAAAGAGCATAACATCATGCATATCATATTTACTTAGTGTTTGATGACATTCAGTCAATCAATTTAAGTGTCCTGAAAGTCACAACTATCCCTGTAATATTTCCTATTCCATTCATAGGTTTCAGTCTTTCAGAAATCTGACACCTTTACATATAAGGAAACTAAAATATATGTAAGTAATTCCATAAGCTGTTATACTCTAAACTACATTATTTCATTCAATACTCATTAAAACATGCCCAAATTTATAAGCTTAAAACCAAAAAAGTGCTTGCTGTGTGATTTATCTCTCTGTCTTAGGGTTCAATGACAGACATCCATAAAAAATGCTACAGCAAAGCATGTTACAACACAGCCACAAACAGATCCAAAATATCACCTCGTCAGGCTCTTTCCTCAGTTTTGACTTTATAAACCTTAAAAGATGTTTCTGATTCATGCATGCTGAGTGGTGGACATGTGTATCAACTTTCCTGACATTATAAAAGTCCCGATGTGGAGCACTTTTCTGGGCGAGAAATTCCCTATCCGCATTTAGCATCAAATGAAGATTGAATTTCTGAATACATACACAAATTGTCAAACAACCATTTGATTTTTATATGCAATTGAAATACAAGCATAGGCTGCATTTTATTACTTATAAACAGCAAGTTAGACACGAATTTACTTGTTCTAGAAGATTAAGCCGATGATGGCATAAAGTTCTGATATTCCCAGCCGCTATGACTCGAAGTATCTGATGGAGGTCAGTGAAAAAGGTAGTTGCATCAGCAATAGGAAAAAGCTCTTCTTTTGCTGCAAATAATAAGCAAACATGCATTAAGAATCCCAGCTGGAGTGGTAAAATTACAAAGGTTACAGCAAACAAATTCATTAGTTACTTACAGTCTTTATTTGGATAAACATGAATAACCCCATCTTGCATTTCAAAGTAATGCTGTAGCATAACAGAATTAATACTCATTTAATCACAGAATGATAAAATTGGGAGATCCAAGTCTTTGTGGAAGAAAAACTAGAACAAAAATAAAGAGAAGAAAGACTCACATCAGACTTTCCTTCAGGGATGTAAAAGAATGGCTCTAGGTTAGGCTTTGGAGTACTTGGGTCAGATATAATTTCTTTCTCCCATGGAGCAACTGCTTCTTGAAACAAATATCTTTTTCTCATTTCAAGGCATTCTTGAAGAATGACATAGGATTCCACTTCATCAGGTGACGGAGCCTCTAAACAGAAAATATAATTATAGTTTGAGCCTCTAAACAGAAAATATAATTATAGTTTGCCAAATGATTTTCTAGAATTGCAATTATTTTCAGCAAAGTGTTTGAAGGAAATGGATCTATGCTTGCCATGAGAAACCCCATTTAAAGCAATTTATTGCAGTCAAGAGAATGAACAAAATTTCATACCAATAGGAGTAACTTTAAGTCGTGCAAAAGTTTCATGCTCGGGCTCTTTCCTCAGAATGTCAGCTGCTATTGGGTCTGGCTGCACACCATGCAGGTCACCAGAAACACTGTGAGAACGGATCATACTTGAAGCAGTGATTTGCATCTGCTCTCCATTTGCATTAACATGATCAGGTAAAGTCTCATATGGGTTTTTACCTTCTGGCTCCTGCAAACAGGTGATTTCAAATTCAACCCCAGAGGTCATTCAAACTTTTTACTTTAGTGGTTATAGAACAGTGCAACCTATGATGATCGAAGTGTAACGGGAAAAACTATATTTAATTCCAAGCCCAGGAGGAAGAGACAAGGTGGCATTAAGAAGGGAAAGAGAGAGGCAGGGGGAGGGGGGAGAGAGAGAGAGAGAGAGAGAGAAAAAATTACTCGTCATATGAACAGCATACTTTATTTTTATAGAATATCATATGAATGGTATACTTAATGCCAACAAGTGCATAACAGACTTACAACATTTCCATTTGTGTGCAGATATGAAGTATCCAATTTAGCTCTATCTGTCATATTATCTTCATCATCTGATCCTTCTACACTTTCGAAGGCACTAGCACTTGCAACAGGAGACTTGGGAGAAGTTGGTCTTACAAATTTTCTCTTCATGGAACCAGTGTGTGCAGATTTTCCTGTAAGATACATATCTTAGTCAGGAAAACACATTGAGATTAACCCTTTCAATCAGACAGTTCAAGCATTTATGCAGGTAGTGCGTTAGAAAGAGGATTTGTAGTATAAAGCTAGCACAGTGGTAACCGAAGATGTATGCTATTCACTGCCCCCCTCCTCTCTCTTCCTCCAACGCCATAAGTTGATGCTACTACAAGGTTTATCCTAGCCTCTTTCCAAGGTTAAAAGCAGGAAAGAATTAGAAGTACATCTTAATTCTGGGGACATTGCAAAGGAATATAAGTAATAATTGAAGAAAACAAATAATTTATAATTTCCTTAAAGAAAACTATGATCTTCAAAAACTGTTTAGTTGAATTCCCAGGTGGGGCATCAAGGGAATATGCTCGAAGAAGACTGATCCACCAAGCGAAATTATTCAAAGGATATAAGCTTTTTAGGTCCTTTAATCATTCCGATGCTTCAGTTTATTTCCCTTATAGATATTTTCTTCTCTCTTTCATTTTCTTTTCCCTTTTGAAGTTATGTGATTTCTTAGTTTTATTCATTGGAACCTGCAGGACCTAATAATTTCTCACATTTTCATTCCAGCTAAACTTTTATTCATATATCAAATAAATACATGAATTTACATCAGTGTTTCGAATTCTTTCCTCTATCATGTGAACTTTTCTGTCAATAATATATATATATATATATATATAGAACTGAAACAATGGAAAACAATGCCAATAATATACAATACACGATAGGCATTTCAAATTGGCTTCAATTTTCCCAATCCAATTAGCACTAAAATGAAAAGGCAAAAAAAAAAACCACACTCTAGCACACTCCTTAAATAGGAAGTCTCTCCCTTATATACAAAAAAAATCCAAAATGCATAAATCAATGAAAAGAGGTCTACACACTACTGTACCGATTCACACAGTTATCAATCAATCACGCGAACACCAAAAACAAAACAAAAAAAGCACCGAGATCATCAAAAAGCACCGTCAATTAGCAGTCCAAAAATTACACACAAAATCATTTCATTAAACCCGAGATCATCACTCCGGTGATGAAGTTTCATCACAGCCATACCTTCATGAAGCGTGTGAAGCCGCGGCAACCCGGCCGGAATACCTTCGACGTGCAGCGGTCCGTTCCGCTTCTCATCGCCGTCCAACCCGCCGGAGATCGCCGTGACGTCCGGCAGGGACGCCGAGCCACGCCGGTAATATCGGCTCCCCCTCCTCCGCGCACCGCCTCCACCGCGGCGCTTCTTCAAATGCGGCGGCGAGTCGCCGTCGTTCTCCTCCCTCTCCCGCTCGACCGTCCGGGCAAACTCGAGAAGCTGCGTGAGCGTCTTGCGGTGCATGTAGTACGCCGACACCGCGACGACGGAAGCTCCGACGAGAGCCGCCATGGCCAAATGCACCGCGTACGCATCCATGGCCGCTTTCTCTCTCCTCCTTCTCTCTCTATAACCGAAATCGTTTCCTGTTGTTCACGGGAATGGAATGGAATGGGCGTGTCTAAGTGGTGAAGAGAGAGAAAGGGGTATCAACATATAAAGATAAACCCTACTGAACAGAGTGAGTGTATGGCTAGGTACAAAAACTGAGTGAGCTCTGTGTTAAATGGAGGCAATAGCGGCTCGCTCTGCTATTTATACACAAACAACCAAAGAGGACGTGTACCTTTTTTTTTTTTTGAGGGAAAGAGGACGTGTACCTTTTTTTTTTTTTGAGGGAAAGAGGACGTGTACCTCTCTCTTCTTTTTTTAATATATATATATATATATATAAAATAGTAATTTTTTGGCATCGTATGGTTGATTTCCTTTTCCTCTCAAATTTCACTTCACCTTTCTGGTGGTGCGAGGGGATGGGTGAAAAAGGAAGAAAGGAAAAAAAAAGATCTAATTTAATATTGGGAAAAGCTTTAATTTTTTATTTTATGATTATTTTTAAAATAAATATTTAATTTGATTATTTAAATATACATAAGATGTTAGTTTGATTTTTTAATTATTTTTTATATTAAAATAATTTGTTTGAATAAACTAATTTGGTATAATTAAAATTAATATTAAAGGAATATTTTAACGTTAAAAGTTATTAAAAGACTAAAATGATATCTCATATATTTTTGAAAAATCAATTTAAATATTTATTGTTACTTTTATTTTGAAATATCTTAATCATTATTTGATATTCATGAAAATGATTAATTAGTCTTTAAATATTTTAGAACTTATTTGATTTGTTTTCTATTTTTTATTTTTAATTAGATATGTTTTTATTATAATTATAAAAATTGTTACATTATTTTCTTTTTTTTTTGTTTTCAAAAAATAAAAATTTCTAAAAGAAATAATGAAAATAACATTTTGTTGTTTTAGTCGTTTTCACAATTTTTTTCATAAAAATTTGTAAACAGTAAATATATTAAAAATAATGTGACATTTTTATAATTATAATAAAAATATATTTAATTAAAAAAGAAAACAAAAAATAAACCATATAAACTCTTAATTTTTGCCAATTAGAGTTAGTTCAAAGGGTTGAACATTCCGTTTATGCTAGTACGCTTGTTGGTTACTTGGTTAGTAATATGTAATCTTACCATAAATTCATAATGATGTTAGTAGTTTGATCTAATATTGAGCTGAGAATAAGTATTTTCATCACTTAAACTTTTATGTGCAGAAAAAAAAATTTCATTTTTTTAATTATCAATTTTTATTAAAAAGTTAATAATTGTGAAGAATGATAACAAAGATTAATTAGTAGATAGAAATAGATAAAATAAATTAGTGAAATATTTTTAAATTTTAGATATTTGATTAGTTTCAGCGTGTAATGTCTTTTCAATATACAAATCTTATTTTTAAAAAGTATTGTTAATAGGATAAATATTTTATTTTAATATTAAAAATATATTAGAAATTATGTAATTATATATTAATTTCAAATATTAAATATTTTATTGTTAAAAATAAATGGACACTCTGATTTTAACTATTATTGTTAACTTTGTCTCGGATAAATAAATCAAATGAAAGTAGGGAATGAGGGAGATCAAAAGTGAAAAAGGCCAGGAATTGAAAAAGGCCAGGAATTGCGGAAAAGCCAAAGAAGTGAGTGCTAGCTGGGATGGGTGGTAGCTCGTGTAAAACAGGGGTGGATTTTGTGTCATTTTCATTATCCATGGCCATGCAAGTGCAAAACATGACAAAATGACTCCACACCACAATGCACACCACATGTTCATACATGGATTTTTTTTTTCCTTAATCTAATCAATGGGCCATTGTTTAATCAGTATGGACATTAATTTGTTGAATATGAGACACAACAAAGACATAAATACTATGGCACAAAATATTTGATGTATTCGTGTATACTTTAAAGTTTGACATTATATCTAACATTAAATACTCGATATGTATATATATATATATATATAGACACACACACACGACACGAACATAATATCTTTCTTTAAATATCCATATTTTATAAGTCATCATAATTTATTAGCGAAAATTGGATCAAGGTGGCGAAACAAAATCAATATTGCCTTTTTCATTAAAACACAGTTTTTGAGACCTTTAATAAATGTTGAAGGTATAAAAATTACAAATAAACGCAGCATATTTGATAATTTGATCATTGTAACAAAGTACGAATAAACTAGCATAAGTTGTTTTTGTTTTTATGAAATCACTAGTATATCGATCATTAAGTATCATTTAGTTTAATTTTAAAAACAATGGACGTTACATTTATTAAATTAGTCTTAGTACGCCTCTTAGTTGTTTTTAGACATTTTTACAAGAAGAAATAATTACAAGTATCTGTCTTTTTAATATTAAAAACTACACAAATTTTCTTTATATATGTTGTTAAAAGTTTAAAATAAACTTTTTTAAGTTCTTTATGTAATATAAATATTATTTAATTCAGATCCCATGATCACGTTAGAATTCAACGTGACAAAATATAACTTTCACTCTTTTGGGGCTAAACACGGCCTTTTTTCTTTTACACCATCTTAAATACGTAGCTTTTCACTTTCATTCATTAAAATTTCTCCATTTCTCTACTTTTCGACCATGACATTGATAGTAATATCATTTACTTTTCATCTTCATCTCAATATTAGTCAGTATTCTTATTATTGTCTCTATCTTCTACATATTTTACTAAAATGTGAAATTATAATGAAAAAGTACTAAGTTTTTTAACCTGTATTTATTATTATTTTTTAATTAATTATTTGCTTTTATTATTATTAGAATACAATTAATTCTACATTATATTATTAACATTTCATGAAATATTATAGAATGTGTTCCTTGAAAGCAGAGAGAGAACTAATTTATATATAACTTGTCTTTAATTCGTTATGTCCATAAAGTAACCCAATGAACGAACAAGATATGGCATTCTATTAAATCTAACTTAATTTAAGAAAACAACGCTTGCCAATATCTCATGTAATCATAAAACAATATGGTACATAATCAGAAAATGTACATAATCAGAAAATCATATAATAATAACTTACATAATTGAGAAACTATGTACCTATAATATGCATAGTTAACAATATCTTTCATAATCAAGAAACAATGTAACATTATCTCGCATAATCAGAAAATTATGTAACATTACTTAGTTTAATAAAAAAAATGTGTAATAATATTTGATGTAATCAAAAAATTATATAACAGTATTTTGCATAATAAAAAATAATAAAATAGCATCTCGTATAATCTGTTTGTTTATGATGATTAAATATATGCATTGATTGTTAGTTTTGAAGGAGATTTATTAACGATCAATTATTTTAAAAGCTTAAAATATTATATAGAGGTTCATTAATAGTTTTATATCTAACACGCCCCTCACATAGGATTCCTTTAAACTTAAAACGTGAACAATACACAGTCTCACTTTACTTTGTAAGGAAATTTAACTTTTTTATTTATGTAGAAGAATAGAGGCGGTCATAATCTAACTTCTGACCACTTAATTATAAAAGTTTTGATACTATGTTAAGGATTAACTATCCGAAAAGATTAATTAGTTGTTATGAGGAGAGACTCATGAATGATTTTATATTTATAAGCCTCATGCTGACATGTGGGTTTATTTAAACTCTCCTTTTTTAATTAACTAGCTAGATTAACACCCATGTGATGCGCCACATAATACAAAAGATAGGATCAGGATCCTTTTAAGTAATATAAGAGGGTCATGTTAAAGAGGAAAAGATACAAAAGTAAAATTAATAGACTCTACATAAATATTAATGGGTCCTATCATAATAAAATTTGTATTTTCTTTCTCTAATATGACTCTTTCATATTACTTACTACGATCCTAAAAGATAAAATGATGAATAGAAGTATATAAACAATAAGTAGAAGATAATAGGTTTAAAAATCACTTTATTCATTTACACTTCACAATTTGTAGGCAAAATGAAAAGTGACGCTTCACTTCGTGAATTGTACTTGTATGCTGCATCACAACGACGTCGTAGGCTTCGTATGAAAAATTATTATTTATAGGACGATTGATTATCATGTTAGTGTTTTCAAATTTGATAAGTTATATAATTTTTTAAATAAAAAATAAGTAATTATAAAAAAAATTAAATAGATGAATCAAAATTATAAAGTTGGAGAAGAAAATTAATCAAATTGAATAAGAATTTGCATTGTTTTGATATTTCATGGTGATTACCATTTTTATTTCTTTTTAATGTACTAATTGTATTAATTAAGAATACTATTTATGATAAGTTATTAATTTAGAAACAAATATGTCAAAATGAAATTTGAAATTTTAACACATACTATCAAATTTGAGATCCTTCCAGTTTTCAATCAAAAAAGTATGGTAAAGTATAATTTGTTATATCTAAATCGCAACACATCATATTGTTTATTGTGATAGAATGTAGGTATTGCATCTTAATGAATAATTTAATGTATAATTCTCAAAACCCAATTATTGTATTCTAAATTACTCAAGATTAATTGGGGGGGGATTAATTAATTACAAAAAGAATGTTTAAAATATTACAGAGACTATCATGGGAACTTTTTTTTCTTCTTATGAAGTTAAACTAATCTGTAATACAATAAAGAATTTTATATAAGTTTATATATGTTTAATTTTATACTCTTTCATTAATATTTTAAAATTTATTTAGAAGAATTAAAAAAAACAATAATCTTCACAATTATTATCATGCTCAAATGTGTTGGGCTCTCAATTGTATACTTTATTTTATTTTTGGTTAGTGTTTTCAAATTTGAGAACAATTTTTTAAAATAAATATTGAGTAATTATATAAAGTTTTCAAAAAGATGAATCAAAATTATAAAGTTGAAGAAGATAATTTGGTAGTGATTTTTTAGGGTTATAGTGCTTGTTTCTATGGATGATTGGGTTGTTCCGAGCATAGATTAGTGAAAGGTTCTATAGTTTTATTGAAAAGGCTGTCATCGTAGCACCTCAAGGTTCACCCACAGTGATATTGAAGAAACCTCATATTTTCAAGGACATTATCTCTTAAAAAGGGAATAACACCTTGGAGAACAAAAAATCATCAACCGTAACCCAAATTGCTCAGTCAAATCTAGAATATGCACATGGAGGAAACACAACTTATCCAGCAACATTTAGTTGGATTAGCATTGCCACGTCGATCTATTGGTGGCATAAAACATTTAATTTATATAAACCCTTGATGATGTAGTACCAAAAAAAAAAAACCCTTGATGATGAATCAAGCAACAATGCCTCCATTGCTATGTTAAAGTTACAAAGGAATCTTTCAAACCAATGGTTCAAAAGGAATTTCTTCCAAAAAAAAAAATATTGTTAGAGAGAGGAGGGTATTGTATAATTTGAAATTTAGTTATAGAGAATGATATGCTTATATGGTGAAACTGTGAAAAGTGAATCTGGAAAATTCCTGCTTAAAAAGTGATTGTGGGATATGAGAAATAGAAGAAATATAATTATTTCCTTAAAAGAAAATTACTCTTACAAACAAAGATATTTATTAGTTTGGTTGTTTAAAGATATACGCGTGATCAATTTAGTTTTTCAATCATCAATGATAAATATATATATTAAAATGATCATTAAATATTAAATTTTTAAGTTAAATTGATCATTTCTTAATAATTTTAAATGACCAATTTAATTTTAAAAAATAACATTAAAAGAATAATTTAATGTTAATGATTATTAAATAATCATTTTAATATATTTATTATTAGAAAAGGTATAAAGAGATATAATGTATAGAATAAATAAAATAAAATAAAATTAACAGGTCTACCATTAATTATTCAAAGATAATGTAATTAGCCAAAATTTACGAAAATAATTGGTTTCATAATATTGACAAATCAAGTCTTATATCTTATTACCTTCTAGTATCAGATCTTATTCTATTTTATTTTATTCTCTTCAGTGTACCAAATGGGAGGTAAACGCATATCACTCTCTTACTTTCACCATGATAAATTATTAGATATATCTAGAGTAGTACACTACACTAATAAAAAAAATGACATGTGAATTAAAGAAAATGAGTTTCATTGGAGGTCTAGTTATAATTATGGTGAGATTTATTTTTTTTAATCCACATGTTATATTTTTATTGGTATATAGTATTACTCTAAATATATTTAAGAATTTCTCCTCCACAATCCCAACAACCCTACTCCTCACTGCCTATTACTACCTTCGTTACTATTCCTTTGCCATCATTATCATCACTATCCCATTACCTATGTTGCCACTACTTCTGTCGCCGCTAGTGTCACTGTATCTCATTGTAGTCACTATTATTGCTCCACCACTATCTCCACCGGTGATCACAACTACGATCACCCTGCCTCTATCGCTACCATCAACACCACTTATGCCCCCATCACCATTCACTCTGGCCCACTACAATTACCACTATGACCCACATCATCATCGTTGCTGCCACCATTATTCTACCAACTACCTAGTGCAACATTCTTACTACTGTCCGTTTGGGTTTTAATTTGGTAGGAAAGAGATTTTTGTTTAAGTAAATATTTAAGTGGTGTTTGGTATACGGATTATTTTTTTATTTTTGGAAATCTTTACATGGGAATATTGGATTCTCATGTTTAGTACAAATTTTGAAAAAATATTCACATCCAAGAATGATTTTTGCTCAATATTCTCACACTTTTATTTCCATAGGGGGAAGTGGGTTTACAATATTCCTATGACATGGGAATTTTTTTTCATGTGAAACGTCCAAAATACTTACCCTTTTATCATCATGCCATCAACTAACCATTTTCACGTTATTGTTGGCGACCACCATCCACTACCCCCGACCACCGTCCGTGGCGGCCAGTTACCAGAATCTGGTCATCCTCGTCGCCGCCGACAGTTGATAGTGCTGGTGACTTCAACCACCGTGTCGGTCACTGAAATCCGGCCACCCTTATCGCCGTTAGGGATTCACGGTGACCTCGACCATCGCGTCAGTCACTGGAATCTGGTCACCGCCTGCAGTTGACGACTAGTCACTGGAATCTGGCTACCATTGTCGGACGATGGCTGGCGACTTCGGCCTATCGCCAGCCATCGGAATCCAGCCACCCGACGCTGTCAGTAATTAACAGTCACTAACTTAGACAACCACTGGCCCGCCAGTAGTTGGAGTTATTCCCAGGAATTTTTTAGTTAACCAAACATAGTAATAATCATTCCTGAGAATGATATTCCTGGGAATGTTTTTTCAAAACTTGAACCAAACGCCCCATTAGAGTAACATCTATTTTGTTCGCTCAAATATATAAATGTCATTAATTTAGTTATCTAATAATTTTTAATATCAAATTGATTCTTTGAAATGATTAATTTAATGTAAAAATTAACATTAAATAACTAATTTATCAATTTAATGTTAAAAAATAATATTGAATGACAAATTTAATGTTAAAAATTAATATTAAAATACTATTTTGATATATTTATTATTATATGTTTAATTTATGACACTCGTATCCTTAAAATATCAAAATAAGTGTTTATTCAAATATTATTTATACTATCATTTTTTATTTAGTTGTACACTAAACTAATAATATAAATTTTAATCAACTTTTATCTTATGTCTTTTTATTCTATCTGTTTATATCATCTTATTTTATCTTATCTAGTATACTAAATAACACCTAAAAGTTCTTATTGAGGCGTGACTAGCAAGTGCACTAACACGGTAAATGATAATTAAATCAAGAACGAGTTAGACGAGTATAGACATTGAATGTTTTTATTTGCTCCCAACTTTTATCATGTCATGAGAACTTCTCCAAGATTTTATTCCCTTCTATGACTTGTATATGGATAAAATTGCATCCTTGGAAAGATTACGTGATAAATTTTGAGTAATTAATTTTAGTTTGAGATAAAAACAAAAGTTTAGGGTAAATTTATATGTAATCTACTTGTAATTGGAGTTTTTTTTTAATTTATCTGTGTTGTAAAAAGTGCCATTTATTTCACGAAGGCGTGGTTTACTCAATAATTTAGTATATATAAAAGTTAGTATATAGATTAGAGTATGTTCACTTTACTCAACATGTTAGCCCTGCATGTGTGACTTCTACATGTTTATTGGATGGATGAGAGAACACGAGTAGATTAATGATAAAGAATTTAAATAGTTTACATGAATTTATAAATTAAAATTTTTGTATGGCCATTATAAAAACAAAACACCTCAAATAAAATGATGCTTTTTGAAATACATGTAGACAAAATAAGAGCAAATTTCAACTAAAGTGAGTTGAATATTATTTATTCAAAATTTAAGTGTAACAATTACATTTAAATATAATTTTTTTTTAGACTCATATTCCAAAAAACAACATCTGAATATTATTTTTTTATGTAGCTCTCCATTATTATCATAGTATTCTTTTTGTTGTTGACAATAAGTCGTGTAATAGTTTTTGACTTTTTAAATAATTATTGTGATTGTCAAATTATTTTAATAATTTGACAATACATGATTAGATTATAGTATAATTTTTTTTATAATAACTGTTAATTAAAATTAATCCTTTTTATAGAGAGTTTAAATTTAATTCAATATTAGGGTAAATTTTTTTACATTATCAACTAATAAGATTAGTATACTTCTGAAATGAAATATGACCAAAGATCAATTTACCATAGCCTTTGTGAATTGCTAAGGCCAATAACTAATTAGCAATCAATTGACCATGAGTACAAAGAGAAGCTTTCGAGTAGAGGCTCAGAGTTGGGGGCCTAATTTTCAGCAACTGAAAGTGATACATAGTACTTCATGTGGAGGAGGGCTTAGGTTCGAGAAGATTTGGAATATGCGCCTATAAGAATCTCACTCTTGTAGTGGAAGATGCGCATGTTTGCATATGCGAGTGGTATATAGTTTTGTGCCATTTCTTATTCTTAAAAAGCGGCTAGAATAAAGAATATCCAGAAAGCATGACCTAAGATTTGAAACTCTACACAAATTGTCTCATGAGCTTATCTCATTTGGTAAAGGACATTTAAGGTTAGTATTAAATCTCTCTCCTCCCCTCCCCTCCCCTCCCCTCCCTTTGATACCCTATTCAAAAATTGTCCTTAAGTCTTACTCTAAAGACGAGGCCTCCACTGATTTTAATGAGACTAGGTACAAAAAAAAAACTACAAAAATTTAAAATGGGATTACTACATGCATAAGCCATTGTTAAAATGCTATTTTGGAAATATAATACATGGCAACAATTTATTGAACCAAATAGTTGCATTTGATTTAATATATATATATATATATTGAGTGAGGGAAGTCATTCATATAGAGTCAAGTAAACGTTGTTTACAATTTCATATTTGTACAATTATGTACATTCATATACAAATACGTATACAAGATTCTCGTAGAACTGCCACAACATTCCTTAGAATTACTTTTCTCTTATAGTAATTACTTTTGGGAATAAAGTGGGAGAAAAAACGGGACAGGGATGTGATAATTTATTCTGATCAACTTTGCTACTTTTGTGATTTGATTCTGATTTCTTTAAGACACTTTAACCTGATTTTGAGTTATAGGTTTTGTTTGTACGATGAGCTTCTTTTTCTTTTGATTATATTACAAGTAATTAAGACCTTTAAACTCAAACCTATTTTAAACAGTGTTCAAATGGTTACCTTTTCTACTTGTAAATTAATATTTAGAGACATATCCAAGCTTTTCATAGAAATTATTCATAGCCAGGGGGATTCCATATATGATAATAAGTTGTGGTAGTTATCAATAATCTGTATTTTAATATTGTTATTCTCACAAGTCACAACTCATACACCAACAGAAATTTACATATTTTAATATAAACCATCATATTGTTGTAGAGTGTTAAATCGGTATATACTATACCAAACATCATGATCCAATCACAAGGACAAGGTGTATGTTATTTTGTTTAAAAAACAGGATAATGAATTCATGAAAGTTTTACTTTCCACAACTTTCCAAAAGTCAAAAGGTTAACGGCATATGTACTCATTCTTAAAAGACTTGAGATGATGTGCAATAATTCGAGTTCAAAACCTTATAATTAAATTTATGATTTATGATTATAAATTTATTTCGATTTATTATCATTTTTCTACAAGAAAAAACTAAATAATTTGACATAATTAAAATTATGATGTGAATAGTAAATACTACTTAGTGAAAAAATTTAAGGATACACATGTGGTCTAATGGTCACTTTTCGATGAGAGGAGTCAAGTCTCATATAATCAAGTATTGTCTTACAATTATGCCTTTTCGTTCGCACCTCTCAATCTAATACAAACCATACGTACAGTCAAAAGTATCGATTTCCTTATACATAATAAAACATATATATTTTTTTATAAATTAAGAAATTATTACAATTTAAATTTATGATATCTAATTCTCTATCTATCTAAATATTTCCTCAACCCAACTACTTTAATTATACTCTAGTGGCAATTCTTTGTTGATTACTTATAGCTTGATGAAATACTCAATAAATTGAATGTGTCAAACTTGAATTCGACTAGTTCCACGAGTTCTTGTAATTGTAAAACTTTGGGAAAAGTACTATTTATAGGAGATGCTTACTAGATTCAAATAATAGACGGTCACAAAAGAATGCATAATTAATTGCTCACGAACGTATCTTAGTCCATATCTTTTATCAACGTGGGTATACTTTTGACAAATAAAGTAAATTATCTTCGGATAATGCTTGGCTGAAAGTTGGTTTAGCACAACAATCTACGTTTTTGCTAAGCTTTTAGTCTTTTAGCTCTCAAATTATTAGCTCTTAGCTAGAGTGATTAAACTCCTTAGCTAGCCTACGTGTACTGAATTCAGGTTACCTATACCATGATCAGTATGGGGATGCACGTAGATCTGAGTCATTATTTTGTCTGGCACAGCCAACAAGAACAAGATCAGCTGAGCTAATTTTGTGCCTTTATGAAATACGTAGGTTAGTCTATGCCATACACACTTGTCACGGGACAACGTATATCTAGTTTCACGCCAAACAAATAATTGATATAGTGATGGACCATTATGGAGTTCGGCTTTTTGTGTGTTTTGGTTAGTGATAGAGAAATTATTTATTATGTATCAAAAGAACAACAGACAAGCAGTTACCAACTACAGATAGATATAAACAAGTAGTTGCTAGAAAGGATCAAGAGACCATCCTTATTATATACACTCTCGTTGAACTCTTGGCCTTTGCAAAAGCAGTAGTGTACTTAATTTGAGATCTTACTAGCCAGTTTAGACTTTATGTAGTTCCAGTTGTTTATTAACTGGAAAAGAACCATGAAAAGGTGACAAACTTATATTGTTTATTTATGTAGTGGCAAATAATATTTTAGTATGCTACTAAAGGGATATGAGTATCGCAAATATAGTTCTGGTTTGATGCTGTTCTAATTCTTTTCTTTGTTGAGATAGAATTTGCACTAGTGGTACTAATTAAATGGCGCATGAGATAAACATGAGGGATGCCTAAAACTGTTAAAATTCTCTGCTCAGAATTATAGTATAACGATTCCTTTAAAAGAGGGGTTTGTGCCGACTTTGAGTGGTATTCTTTTCACCAATCTCCGAAGACCATTAGTTCTAGCAAAGCTTAAGAAGGTAAGATCCCCATGGAAGTCCTTAATAACTGAATTAAGATGAGATGGAAGCTTCTACGTTTTCACTTAATTTGTGTGCACTGGCATGAACGGTAGGCAAAGAAACATTAGGCAGTATTGTTGGTGGAGTCAGGAATCACATTCTCCTGAAGGATAGCAATCCAAAATTTGGTAGCTAGAAAGATTGAAAAGAACAAGGCCAGAGTATTTTGCAGGAACTTTGCAGCATTATTCTTCTATGGGGACAAGTGCTTTTTATGCCAATATATGCTTGATATTATTACATAGTTTGAATATCTTGAAGCAGAAATTACGTTTCGATGGAATTTGGTAATGATTTTTAGACCCAAAGAGAGAAAATTATTTTAAAGAACTTAAGAATTTGGTGAGATCTTAAAAGAATATTATTTGTTTAATGGTCAAATCAATAAATCGTATAAATAGAACCCAAAATCCCTTTCTAAAAGAAGTAAGAACCCATCAATCCCAAAGGGGAGGTTATTGGAGTGAAAGTAACTTTCCGGGGTAACCTAGTTTAGGGAAAAGGGGATGGTGTTGGGAAATAAACCAAATTTGTAGAGGAAGAGAACAACTGCAGGCCAGCAGCAGAACTTCAAAACACAGGTCAACTCAGCAAATATAACACACATACAAAAATAACTAAAAAAAATATGACAAATAACATATATGTATCCACGAGAATTAACATGATAGAACAAATTTATACTTATATTCACCAAAATGATAAAACAATGTCAAAGAAAATAACGATACAAGAAAATATAGATAAAATTTAATTCTAAAAGTCTAAAACTCAATTGCAAATTTTTCACAACACCCTCTTTCGTAAAGCTAAGACTCTCCCTGCCTTACAATTTTTTTTTAATTTACACTCGACACCAGGTCATATATAAAAATATAATTTACATAAACCAAATACCTATCAAACGAGTAAGCATCAAACTCATAACATCAAACACATCACAATCTTTAAAACTAAAGCTAGTCCTACATAAACTATCAGCAGCTCGTTAACATAAAAAATTAGTAATATGAAATACGTACCCGTAAATAATTTTGTTAAATCTGGTATTATAGCAAAATAAAATTTAATTCCACTCACTTCTTTGTTCATACAAAGAGGGCAATAGCCAAATAGGTCAGAAAGACACCATGCTGGCGGCAGTTGGTAGACCATCACGAGAGAGAATTAGGCAAACAAAGGATAAGGACACTAAGTGATGCTGTTATTGTTGAATTTGTCGCTACTTTTATGATTTAAACAGTGTTTTCCCATCAAAAGATTCTCTTCTGGGCCTCTGGCACATTATGGGTTCTAAACACTGGAAAGGAAAATGAGAAATGAAAATCTAAAATTTGGGATAAAAATTAAAATAGGAGAACTATGAATAAAGATATGCAAACCTTGTAGCTAACTTTTTTCGGCTAGAAATAAATGTGGAGAGGAGTAATCAGATTATACAATCTCTTTTAGGGGTTAGCTAATTTTTCTTTTTAGTATGGATACCTTTGACTAGTTGTTAAACTTCCATGTGTAATTACTCAAATCAATTCTTGATGCGCTGCAATTCCTAGGCAAACCATGTAGCTAATACCAAGGCTTCTATGGACTCATTGGACTGTGACCCATATATGTTTGTGTCCAATTTGAATCCAATATTATATTCTCATCGCTTCTCTTTTTATTTTTACTTCGTCCATTATTATGTATTTCTATGACAAAAAATAAAATAAAGTATTATGGATTTCTTTTAAATTATGTATTTCTAAGACCAAAAAATTAATATACGTTTAAAATTTAATCAAAATTTGAGTTAAACAATCTTCAACCATCCTAATACATGCCTTCAGTTTTGAATGCCAAAAAGGTCATGTCTTACACATCACATTGCACAGATGGCCGCTGCTTTAAGTTTATGCTCCAGAGGGAGTTCCTTTGAAAGCTTGACCTGTTTGACAGAGTATGTTTTCTAAATAGTGTGGTTGAGCAGAATGCCAACATGATAAGAGTATATTTTTTAAGCTAATACTTATGTATATTAAACGTCTATTGAGTTGGATTAGTTTAAATTCTATTTATTGAATTATAGATATCTATCTCCTAAACTTTTAATATTTAATTTTTATGTTGACATAAAAAATTTATTGTTAAACCATGCATCGCCTGGGTAATATACTAGTCTTTTATAAATCTTATTGATAACTATTTGACAAGTGTATTAAATTGTTTAAGTAATAAAGTGGTGAGTAAATTATCTTTTTTACAGGGAATTGTGTTGTCAAGTATCAAATTATTAATTTATATATTATTAAACGGTGCAAATTAATCAATAGAATTTAGAAGAAAAAAACCTAAAATTGTAACTATGTTAAATGAAGTTGAGCAAACAAAGAGTGAGATGCTAGAAATCGATTTCACTTGATTTTCTGATTATCTAGATTCTTTCTTAATTAAATTTCAATTCAAGAATTGATGGTGGGAGATCTAATTTAATTAATAACAAATTCCTTGGTAGATCAATTCTCTTCAACTATTTAGAATCAACTAATTCCTTAGTCTAATTCTAAATAGAACAAGGCATGAATGAACAAAATCTCAAGTAATACCACACAACCAACAATATCTATTCATAGATTATTGCTTAATCATGGTGTTTATCTCAAGAAACAACATCACACATGAATTTTCTAATCCTATGCATGACCATCAATTCAATTTATGGTTGATCAAGTCATCAAAGCATTAAGAATAGAGATGAACATTCAATCATGAAAAGAAACTTAGATAGATTAAGAACTATAAATCCAAACAAAATCATCAATTTAAG
Source organism: Styphnolobium japonicum (assembly GCA_023212625.1). Taxonomy (NCBI): domain Eukaryota; kingdom Viridiplantae; phylum Streptophyta; class Magnoliopsida; order Fabales; family Fabaceae; genus Styphnolobium; species Styphnolobium japonicum. The sequence continues at coordinate 11,798,353 of JALBWW010000007.1, read as the reverse complement.
TTACATCATCACTCTAGCTAGGAAGAGTTTAAAAAAACATTAAGAAATAGAAAAACAAAGGATAAGAAATTGCAAACTCCCTTGAATCCAATACAACAATAATATGAAGATCTTGAATCCTTGTTCCTTGATGATCTCTTTGACTCTCCTAGGGCTGGAAGCCATCTTCCCCTTTGAATTTTGCAACCCCCAAAGCCCCCTCTTTTCTCCCTTTTCGTTTTCTATTTAAACCAGAAAATAGGGCTTCAGATTTTTAACTCCATCGCTTAAGCGGTGGAATGATAGAGAATAGCGCGTATTATGTGATGGGCGTCTAGGAGGTGGCTTTGTCAAGAGGAGTTCACGTTTTGGGACTCCACCGCTTAAGCGATGGATTTGTCCGCTTAAGCAGTGGGATGATAGCAAGCAAGTTCTGCCTTATTCTCACTTTTTCACTCCCAAAACGTTCAAACTAGAGTCTTCAGTGAAGTTGTAGATCTCTCTCTTATCTTTTCAAAACATCAAGAATCACACCAAAACGAAGTCCGTAGCTCCAGTTATAACCAAATCACTGCAACAACGTTAGATTCTTAATTTTCCATTAAACTAGTCAAAGATCTCTAACTTTCACCTGAAATTCATTAAAAACATACCAAAAATATAAAAGGAAGATAAGATGATAAAAACACAATAAAAGACATAAATTAGTAATTAATTAAATCAAATCCTCTAACAACAAAAGTACTAAATGTATATATTTTGTCCAGACATCACTTATCCCACACACTCTAATGAGATTTAGTCCTAAAAAGTCTTATACTAAAACTCACGTTTGACTACTCAAATATTTCCTGAAAAGCTATTGTGTCGTATTCTCAATCTATTTCCAGCTTTTTCTGGGGCACAAATAGTTTTACCGGGGACAAAACAGAGACCACTTTAGGCCAATGACATGTTGGAAGATGACTCACTAAATTCTGTTAAGGTGGGTGTGGGATGGATTTGAAGTGTGGCTCCCACTATTGGAGGAGAGACTAGCTAGAGGGTTGGCAAGCCAATACGCTAAGTAACGCAGTTGCGTAAACATGTGTTGGTGTCTCACTTTCCACTTACGAGACATCAAATCTTTGAATACATGCATGTGCTCTCAAAATAAATTCGGTGTTATGGGTTCTTCTGTTTAATTCAATAATTTTTATTTTTATTTTGGAGTTTAACTTCACTTGAGAAGGTGACTGATACAAATCAAGTTAGTTCGGCTTAACCCGTTTCATTTAGAGATGCTAAAACAAGTATAGTTTATCAGAGTCCATTTAACTCATATATATATATATATATATATATATATATATATATTAATCAGGTTGTATTTTTCATAAACCTGAAAAAAAATGGAGCCATATCCAGACTAAAAACTGGCTCGTTTGATAACTCTAATTATCTAAGCTCAATGAAGATAGTAGTGTCAAAGTGCTGATCATCCTTTTTAATTAAGAATCAAGATGACTGTTTTTTGTCCAATTCATTTCCGCTCAACTAATGTGATTGATTCCTGTTCCTAGGTAAGTTAAGAACATACTGTAGTGGAATCCAAAGTTTTTACCATAATAATATCACGACAAGGGCCCTAATATGCAGAAGAGTCAATTTGTACGGAAACTAAATGATGCTTACCATTCACCCTTCGTTTGGAGCCTCCTTATTATGTGGTACTGTAATTTATAATTTTTTAGTCAAGTATAGTTTATTATCTTAATTGATTAGTACGATTTTTTTTCTCTTGTTATGTTTTTATCGAAAGTGACATGATCTATACATCCTTAGCAACTCTTGAGAATTAACTATTAATTTTATAACAGTTGAGATACTTCAAACACTCGTACTAATCTATATTAAAAAAAAAATGCCGAAGCCCAAAAAAATTGTAAATTTTACTCAAAATTATGAATTTTTTTTAATGGCTGTTTCTTTCTTAGTAACTTCATTGAGGAATTCGGTGCAAAGGCCCAATACGTTAAATTTCATGAACACCCCACGGATAACCGAAAACAAAAAAAGATAGAACTTATTGTTACAGCTTGCCAACAGAAGAGAAGGGAAATGTTATTTTCAATGTGCCTATGCAAAAAGCTAAAATGATTATAGAGTGGGCTAGTTAAAGTTTAATTGTGTCGAATTGAATTCAAATGCAATCACATAAACAAATTTAAAAGATATTACGTATTTACATGGGTACAATTAGAATTACATCACTGAAAATTTGGTTTGTTGTAATTTGAACTTTAACTCTTAGAACCATGTGAGGTGTTCTTACATGTTATTATATATTCATAAAACTAGCCTTGAATTACAACTCCTTTACATTTTGAACATTATCCATGCTCCTATTATTTTCTTCAGTTTTAATGTGAACTATTGTTTAAAGCCTTTCTCTTCTGCATATATGACTCTTTATTGTCCTTCCAAGAATTGGGTAAATTATCAATCAGAGTCTGAACAACAAACCTTTCCAGAAGAATATCACATTCCTTAGCAAAATCATCAGCTAACTTGGTGAAATCATTGATTTGAGAAGTAATGTTCTTTTCATCATTCATTTGAAAAGTATTGTTCAAGTTGTAAACCAAAATTTTTTACTACCTTCTGCATGAACATACCTTTAAACCAAAGCATCCCAAATATCTTTAGCATGTGATTAATGACAATAAATATTATATAGTCATTACACAAATCTCTTATAATTGTCTGTCTACATAAGTTATCAGCTAATTTTAGCGCACAAACTCATCCTTAAAGGTTGATTTCCACTCCATACTGAGCTTTACTCTAGTGCAATGGCTCTCACCCTGGCCAACCCTCCAATATTAGATGTAGGAATCTGGACAAAGTGTACACTTCACCAATATGTACACTTCACCAATCCAAGTAGTAGATCAGAAAAATAGCTTATTTTAGCAGAAGAACTTGAGCAAAAAGACAGTAGCAAAACAAAAACGCATTATACTTGATGATTAGGCAGCAAGAACAAGAGGCACAAAAGAAGGATGTGTGCGAAGACTGAACTATAAGCAAGAAGAGTGAATATGTTTCTTACCAGCGGAGAAGGAAAGGGAGAAAATTAATAGCTGGAGCCCAACGACTAGAAGCCCAAGTCCAACAAATACAGACAACCAAAATGCATGGTTCAACCATGCCATGTGATGTGATATGCAAATCTTATGGTCTAGGCTTTTGGAAAAAATGATACAGACAAATATAATATATATTTTTTTACTATTTCACATATTTTATTGTATTTCTCTTCCTTTTTAACATTAAAAAACTTAAATAAATAAGAATATGTAAGATATAATACTTATACATACACTTCATCTCACATATATCACTTTATTTCTATTTTTTCTCTCTCTTCTTCTTTTCCTTTTAAACATTAAAATACTTAAATAAAGTAAGATATGTGAGATAAAATGTATGTATTAGTATCATTTCTCTTTAAAAAATCAACCAACATTGCATTTTTTTTTTTGTTTTGCTGTGGAAAACACACACAAATAAATGAATTCAACATAATAATGTGATACTTCAATTAACATGTCACCTGAACAAACAACCACCCAAAACGATCAAAACAATTTCGCAATGGCAGCAAACTCATGAATTATGAGTACTGGGCTGGCATCCACCATTGAAAAATAAATAATTCATTAAAAGGAAAAAAATTAAGTTATTTTTTCTAGGCCGTTTGCCCACTTTTTAACTTAAAATTAGCAAAATAACTTAAAATATTGGCTTATTGATTTTTAAATTTTAATACCCAGACAGACACAGTATACTTATTTATTTCTAAAAATTGTTATTATTGCCCACTTTGAAGGTAGACAAGTAGAGTGTCTTCAACTCGAATGTCCATCTCATGCAAAATGGGGAAACAAATGAAAGAAAAAAGAAAAAAGAAAATCTCACGTAGAGACCATGGCTATTGTCTAGAACCAACAACCAACGTTATTGTATATAATTCACCCCACGCAATCCAACATGCTCCGAACTCCAAGACGGTAACATCTAACGGTCAAACTACTCTTTTGTCAAACAAACGTAAACGAAGCAACCAGATTGCACCACATAGGCATCAAGACATTAATTTTCGTACATAACAAAGTACTTTAGATAACCTTTTTCATCAAACATTTGTTTACTCGAAAAGTTTATCACTACGCCAAGAAGAGTAGAAGACCTCTTTCTCTCTCTCGCTCTCTCTCCGAATAGCTCACTCTTCTCTGTTGTGTGTGCATCTTCAAGCTCCTATCTTCAATGGCTTCCCTACTCAACATGGTTTCGGTTTCACCCAGAACATTGTCAAGCACAAGGACCCCTCGGGTTCAAGCTCGACCTGTTCTCTCACCAATTTCTGTCTCCTTCACTAGTAGGTTGATTCAGTACAGCACTTTTTGGTTGCTGAGAGAGTGAACTATTGCAGTTTTTATGCTTTTGGTGCCTTTTTGTTTCATTGGGTCTGATGTTCTTGGTGTTTCTATGAACATGGATTGCAGGGCGGAGATTAACTATTAGAGCAACAGAAACTGATGCAAACGAAGGTATTTTGAGATTTTATGAATTGGTTTTTTCTTGTTCATTTCCATTGTTTAGTATTTTTCACAGAAACGTGTTTATGGGGGCGTTTGAGCAGTTAAATCTCAGGCACCGGATAAGGCGCCGGCAAAAAATGGTTCGAGCTTCAATCAGCTTCTTGGTATTAAAGGAGCTGCCCAAGAAACAGTGAGTCAATCAATTTTGCATCTTCTTTCCACTCTCTTATGTAGATTTGTTATAATTAGAAAATTTGGCTTCAATTTTCATTATGGATGCACGAAAATGCTCAAAGTCAGATTTAGATGGCAGTTCAAAGTTGAATGGTGCAGCAGATTCAGGACTCTTTGTATAATAAATAAGAGCATTTTCTTTTATCTTTTTTTCTAATTTCTTCTCTCATTTAAATTTGAGAAGTAGGAGCTCAAGAACGAAAGAAAAGCAACTGTAATTGTTTTTGTTGGGATGGTATTCTATAAATTATTTTAGAGAAGATTTTCTTAGCCTTCATGTTGTTATTGGCGAACACTTCCAAATCTGAGCACAACACTATGTATATTTGATCTGAAATATTTATTTTTCACAATCTGTCAATTCTTTTAATCTATTCTTATTTTCATATACATTCTTGAAAATATAGTTTAATATTTTGAGACAAATTAACTTTGACTTTGTTTCTAAATTTCTAGTTAAAATTATTAGTAATAACAACTGCAAGTTTAATGCTTTATTACATAGTAAAATAATGAAATGATCAGATAGCAGTATGTGCAAGACATTTGTACTTATTTCATTGTATAATATGTTGTGCAGAATAAATGGAAGATTCGTCTTCAACTTACGAAGCCTGTCACTTGGCCTCCGTTGGTTTGGGGTGTAGTTTGTGGTGCTGCTGCATCTGGTACTCCAATTTTAGCATAATCTCAAAACGTGACATTCATGGTCAAAAATGTCTGGTCCTACATTTTTGCTCTGGTCTTAGTTTAAACTTGGCCTGATTCATATTGTACTGTTGAAACTCAACTTGTTTTATATTTTAACCTTATTTTGCTTTATCTTTGTAATTTACTTTCTCGGTCTTTGGTATAGCGATCCATTCTTAGGGAAAAAAGTTCCTGTACAATATTATTTTTTAAGTAATCTGAAAACGAAGTCATATATTCCAGGCTTTACATTACTATAAAACAGCCTAACTATCAACAAAGGGCCACCCACACATTGTTGATCATTTTCATATTACCCTAGAAAAGTAGAACTCTAAAGAAAAAGCAATCCTTTGCATAACTTAGATTTGGTGATCTCTGGTAGGCATAACAAATGAACTATAGTTGCCAAAAACAGGGTGGTAGTGTTCAAGACTAGATTCATGGAGATTTAAGTCTGTGTGTAATGCATACTGGAGAAGATATTTATGACAACTACATCATTGGAAGTTAACTGATGTGCATGAGAACATAAAAGAAGAGTTTTATTTCAAATATGAGAGAACCCACTATTCATAAAATAAGTTTAGCGATAGCCATTTGGAGAGTTATGAGGCTAACCATTGAACTGAAAAAGGGATATCATATTGAAAAAAGCCAATATCATTTGGCCGCTGTTTGACCTTTCCATTAAAAATTGAATATAGTTTCGCATTTTTTGTCTAGAAGCTGACTATATGATATTGACATAATTTTCTCTATCGTGTATTTACTAGAGAGTTGCTTCCTACTTTTTTTACTCTTGTGCTGTATTCATCATGTCATAGTATTGCATTTCCATAACAACACCTTATGATAATAACCTGTAATAAATTTATAGTTCTTTACAAACATTCATTTTAAGTTCTCTATTTAATGCTTCATTCTTCATGGTATAGATTCATGTATCTGATACAACTTCTCCTGTTCTGCATCAATTCTGCTATCTTGGCAGGAAATTTCCACTGGAATTTTGAGGATGTTGCTAAATCAATTGTGTGCATGATGATGTCTGGCCCATTCCTGACAGGATATACACAGGTAACATTTTTGTTGATATCAAGTTGTACTAACCACTATTGGATGGTAGTGTCGAATTGACATAACCTTGAATTTTATGGCTCTTCAACTTTTTAGACTCTAAATGATTGGTATGACCGAGAAATTGATGCAATAAATGAACCTTATCGACCAATTCCTTCAGGGGCAATATCTGAGAATGAGGTATGTTATAAATTTGAGACTGATGTGTATTTTCCTGTTGCTGCTTGTTTAATTTTTTCATTTTTTGCTCAAAATTCTTCAGGTTATCGCTCAAATATGGGTGCTGCTACTAGGAGGTCTTACCTTGGCTGGTATATTGGACGTATGGGTGGGTACTGTTTAGTCCTATGATCCATCTCTCCTGAGTGTAAATTACCAGAAGCTTGATTGCTAAAATCTTCTCCTTTATAGGCAGGGCATGACTTCCCTATAGTTTTTTACCTTGCTGTGGGTGGATCTCTGCTGTCATATATATATTCTGCTCCTCCTCTGAAGGTAAATTTTTAAATTTTCCTCATTTTCTTTTTCTTTATGTGCTCTATTCTTTTTTGCCTTTTATGGTCATATGACTAAGTTCTGCACGTTTTTCTAGCTAAAACAAAATGGATGGATTGGAAACTTTGCCCTCGGAGCAAGTTACATCAGTTTGCCATGGTGCGGCTCCTTTTGCTTTGATAATCTTTAGTCGTTAAAAATTTTAACTGATATCCTGGTTGTGAACATGCAGTTTTAGTTAATTCATTGATTTTGTTGTTGTGTACTGAGCATGAGTTTCTGAGTATGACTATGAATATTGCTTACCTTTTATTTGCAAGATGCACATGGACAGGCCAAGAAATTAAATTTTTTTTATTTATTGAGAATTAACATTTCTTTTAAATATTATGAATTATGAAATTCATTATTTCTGGATAGCATTCATTTTAAGAATGTGATAAGGATGGCAATTAAAATTTAACTGGGGTCACCCTGGGGCCTTTTCATCAACAGTGAGTTACTATTAAACTGATCTTGTTTGATTTACTTCTGAAGTATACTTTCTAGATTTGCACTGTGTTTAATAAGTTCTTAATCAATTTCTTACTGACAGGTGGGCCGGTCAGGCATTGTTTGGGACTCTTACTCCAGACATAATTGTTCTCACAATCTTATACAGTATAGCTGGAGTATGTAGTATATGATACGTGGCATTTTGTTAGAGATGATATTATGTCACACAGTGCCTTAGGCTGGTCGCTAATATTGTTGCTGTATCACATTGTAGTTGGGCATTGCTATTGTCAATGACTTCAAAAGTATTGAAGGGGATAGAGCCCTAGGGCTTCAGGTCTATTCTATTATCCTTTGCCCTTCAATAACTGTAATCTGAACTATTTTATGTTTCAGAAATTTTATTCATGCACATTTATTAAAGTAGCTGTTGCTGACCTTTCTATTGGCAATATTGTTTGCATAGTCTCTTCCCGTTGCTTTTGGTGCTGAAACTGCAAAATGGATATGTGTTGGCGCTATTGACATTACACAATTATCTGTTGCTGGTTCGTTTTGATCCCTCAACTATATACATATAATTACACTATATTCAATGTTGCTTTCATTGTTACTTATTTACAGGGTACTATAACAAGAAAGTTGGAAACTAGTCACCATATTAACTTAGCTATCATGGTTATGTTTCTTTATTATTTGTGGATTACTGTTGTTTTGACTTCTGCTTTTATCAGTCGTCAAAACCAGAAAGGTACTTGGTTATAACCTCATGACAATTGTTAGAAGTGTTGTCTTAGTCAAAGTTCCTTTATCAAATTCTTTCTAAATTAGATCTCAAGAAATCCAAGTACTGCTATAATAAATTGCTTATGATACTATACTGAAAAGATTAATGGTGAAAGGAAGTTACATTATTGGTATCTGCATGACTGATGATACCAAACAAGACAAGTAGAAAAAGTACTAATAATCAACATAGATTGATATGGAGATTAGGAGAGGTTACCGGTATTGTTTTTTCATTTGTTTTATCTATTTAATGAAAGAAGGGCCACGGGAATACATAGAGATCTAATGACTTTGGTTTATGTACAAATGCTTTTAATGTTCATAAGATGAACTTGCGATTAAATTCATTGAAAATAGAATGTTGATACTGAGACAGGTGTAAGTAATATTAATTGTTATATTTTCTTTCAACAATAGTAACAATTGGTTCTAGAATATCATCAGACAAGTTTTTTAATCTTGGAAGCTATGGATACTTCCCTTGTCTTTGTTCATTTTGGTGCTAAGAAATTCATGGGGAAGAATAATCATGTTTCAGATGATTTACTGTGTCTTGCATTCTGGTAAAGCAATCTTTTTCATTAGTAACTTGATTTTTGCTGAACTAGAAATGAAAATCGGGTTACACTCTTATGCAAAGAATTTGCTGACATTTATGGTTGCAGGATATCTGCTTGGGGCTGGTAAACCGTATTATGCGTTGGCTTTACTTGCTTTAATAATTCCACAAGTCATATTTCAGGTAAAGCACACAATTATACATTTTCCCTGTGTTTATTTTGTTAATTATCTTTCTGCGTAATGTTAAAAAAAATTGTCTGAAATCATGTGACATAGCTAAGAATACATCTAAGCTGATCTGTCCATCTAAATTGATGGTGGCATATTAATGGTTCATATCATCCTATGCCTTGCAGTTCCAGTACTTCCTCAAGGACCCTGTGAAGTATGATGTCAAATATCAGGTATATATTCACCACTCTAACTTCAGCTTCTAAGCTTATATATACATATATACATAACATAAGCATGACAAACGTGGGGCTGGAGGCTGGCTGGAGCAATGTCATCATCTGATGGACACCTCCTCTCTATTTTTCATCTTTTAATAAACGTACCCTCTCTAATTTGGAAACCTACACAAAGCTCCCTTGAAAAGGGAAGATTTGCAAAAAATAGGAAAATCTATGGGAGGTCCATGTAAGTTTTTTGAGATTTTTAAATTAGGTTTGTGTTGGCTTTCCAGAATTCTGATTATGTGGGTTTCCAATATAAAGGAGAGGTTTGTAAAAAATATGAAACTTTTTCTGTAGTAATTTACTCTTTTTTAAACACTACATTTTGTGAAAATAAATGTGAGGAAAATCTATGGGAGGTCCATGTAAATTTTTAGGGATTTTTAAAGTAGGTTGTTGTTGGCTTTCCAGAATTCTGATTATGTGGGTTTTCAATATAAATGAAAAATCTGAGAGAAAAAAAAAATTGGAATAATTTACTCTTTTTTTACACTACATCTTGTGAAAATAAAACTCAGTTGAAAATTTTCTGTTTGATGGTACAAGCAAATCAATTTTTCAGATAGGGAGAAAATGGAGATGAAATGAGTGAATTGTGAGACACAAGGCCTCATATTGTCTTCCTACTTCTTTTACCCCTCCTTCTGATAGTTAGATATAAATGTAGAAAGTAGAAAGTCTTAATTGCAATTTTAGTAACAATTTGTTTCTTCCATTTTCCTTATTTACTCTTCTCTTATACTTACTCAATTGAGATAGAAAAATAATACTAGCCTCTCATTTATTCCCCTGCCTTTATTTTTGCTTTCATTTGTATTCAGGCTAGCGCACAGCCATTTCTTGTGCTTGGTCTGTTGGTAACTGCTCTAGCAACTAGCCACTGATCTTTTATGTGCAATAGTCACTTAAAAAGGCATACGGATGGAGAGAATAAAGATGAAAGCAAAAGAGAGTCACTATTGAGATGGAAATTCACAAATCTCGGAGTTGCTTTTCTTAGGTGCCTACTTTACTAGATACGTTCTAAAGTTTCTGCCTTTGCCACCCTGCATAGGATGAGTATGATCAAGGCTAGTCCAGTATTGTGCTTATTTCCATTTCCCCCCTCTACTCTTTGTGTTGTTTTCTCTTTTCTAATCCACTTGTTGAAGTTTTGATGAATTCTAGGAGTTTAGGTTGGGAAGAAGGTTCTAATTGTACAAAATGTTGTTTGTTGTAATCTATTATTATGTCCTCTTTGTGCCCCGTGGGTTAAAGATAATAATTAGAAAAACCCAGACGACGTTGGGATCTATCTGTATTCTAGGCCAAGCACTTTCGTGTTGTATAAACAATGGAGGATCACATGTTTTATAACAACATATGCACCAACCAGTCAATGTCTCTTAGTCCCCATGAAAAAGAAAACACTCAGGGTTTAGTTTTTCCCCCCACCCATTTTTGCAATGCAGTGAGAATTGAGTTGAGAACTGAATAGAAATGAGGACATCAATATGTAAATCTTTGATTGTCTACCATTGTGATTGTTCATGATACAATATCTAAATTTCTACCGTTGTGATTGTTCTCTCCGGCTTTATCGATTCCCCCATTCCTATTATGTTCTTTCAAGTATTTGTTTTTGCATTCATTAAATATGTCATAATAATATTCATTTTTGCATATTTATACAGTTTATGCACACAACACAAAACAACACATAGCTTAATGCATCCCTTGTTTTCATGTAGTGTTAGGGTCTACTCAGCCTCTTTCTTTTTAGGTAGTGTCTACTCATCCTCTTTATTCATCCTATTTACACAATATTAGCTCTCTAAAACTTGTAAAGGCTACTTGCAGTTAGCAGATCAGGCCACTTAAATCTTTGATAGAACTCAAGTCTTTGAAGGTAAGAGAACAATTCTTATAACTTAAAAACCAAAACAAAGAGGTCTCAGCACTCCCTACAACGCCATAATAAACATGCCCTTCCTGTTACATTCCTTATAACTTAAAAGCCAAAACAAAGAGGCCTAAGAACTCCCTAAACCTGAAACACTGAACATTTAAAAAAAACAGCAGCAGCAAAACATATTTATACTAGTACAGCTCTAGCTCTAGCTCTAGCTAGACAAGTAGAAAAGACTACCACTACAAAACCACCACGTAGTTCCTACGCAGCCCACTAAACTAAGACACAAGTTGATATATGCTTCTAGGAAGTCCTAAACTTCTAACTCATGCATATCTATGCCTTCCTCTGCAGCACTCTATTCTCCTGACTTGTCCATAGTGCTCAGCCCTCATTTGTGTCCCATCTCTTGGTATCCTTCTCTTCCCATCTGCTCCTTCCTTGTCTACCCTCCTTTGCTCCCCATCTCTAGGTACCCCTCTGACCCTAGCTGCTCCTTCCTAGTCTGCCCTCCTTTGCTCCTTCCTACTCATGCATTGACATCAAAATTCATCAAATTAAAATAAAATTAATTCTTTCATCTTTCACCTAACACTTCAATTTAAAGCTTTTAAGATAACCCGTTTCTTGATATGATTGATTCTTGAAAAAGCACTCAAAAAAATATAATAGCCAAAGTTCAAGAAGAAAGTGTTAGTTGATTCAGATGATAAAATGAAGAACCTAAATTCAAATTGTACCATCACCAAAAAGATTTTAAAAAAATAGGAATATTTAAAGGAAGAACATTACCCTTCATTAATTATATATTTATATAGCTTATAGCCTTATACTAAAGAAAAAAAAGGGTTAAAAGAACAAAGAAGAGAGGTAGCGAGAGAGAGAGGTTGCATGCCTTCAGCCAGGTGTTCTTGAGCTTCAAGGATCTTGCCACCAGCGCCACCAGGAACGACAGTTTCACCATGCGTTGCCCTTTCGTCAGGTTCTTCATGGTTTTGTTGACGAGATGCCATGTTTCTCACACTTTGTTTACTTTGAAAGCAAACCGATTGATGACGATAGCTAGTACTAGTGGTGTTAAAAAAGAAAAGGACTTGTCTACTGCTCAAAGCCCGGTTACAAGAAGAAAGGTTCATGCTTCATAGAGAGCAAATATGCATGTATATATGTAACTAATTAATGCAGAGTAACTCCCAAATAATAATAGAGGAAATGCCTGAGGTTGACAACAGCTTATTAAGGAACAGTGAGAGCAGCTATGGTAAATGGAGACCTGCAACACAGACGCGCGGCTAAGGGGAGAGAGGACACGCTGGTGGGTGGCACTGTCAAAATGGTATATCATGACACGTACGAGTCTTAGCTCGATGAACTCCAGGGACTAGCAACTTCCTCGATCCGTAGCTCGTGTTTTATTTATTTATTATTTTAATCACTTTAATTAACTCACTTTTTGAGTTGAGTGGAACTATCTTTACGAGTTAAGCATTTTAGATTTTTAATAAGACTAATTTAGTACAAGAATTTTTACTGTATTCTAATCAGAGCAACTTCTACTTAAATTTAAATTTGCATTCTGTCCCGTAAGTGCGAGTCACACGACTAAGCCTCGGTTGATTTGTCTTTCTAATTCAGGGAATGACTAGAGTTGTATAATAATTATTAATTAGCAGAAAAATCAGATTGAAAAACCCAATGAATTGAATGTGGTAATTAATAAAGAAAAGAAATGAAAAATTAAGAGGGTATTTGGTTTGTTGTTTTTAATTTTCATTTTTAATGAACAAAATAAATAGATTTGAAAATATGTTTGATTAGGTTTTTTTTTTGGTGAAATGTTTGATTAGGTTTTAATGATAATGTTTTTTAAAAAACATTATCATTGCGTTGGTCTGAGTGGAAGGGGCTCGATTACCGTAAGCATCTTGTTCTGAGTTCGATCCTTGGGACGGTGTGTATGAAAAAAACGCAGTTGGAAAAGGTCCCGCTTCACGCACCTGACCGTATCCCGAGGGATTAGTCTCTTTCCTTCGGACAAGGGGATATCCTAGTTTACGCCAAAAAAATTGTCAACATGGTATGACACAAGTAGTAAATACTTTAGTCCCTTAACCATGTGGTCAGATGTTCGATTTCTGACTCATTTGTATGGAAAAACATCTGTTGGAAGAAGTTAACCCCTTAAATGGATCTCAGTACCTTGAGAGATTAGTCCTCGCAATCATGCATGAAGATACCTAGTAAACAAAAACAAAAAAAAAGAAAACATTCACTAAACTGGACTTAAATCTGAAAAGAAAATTTATAAAAAAAAAAAAACTATTTTAAAGAGTAAAGTATAGTTGATAATTATTAATATAAAATTTAGAAATTTTAAGATTAATAAATTCTGAAGATGTAAAAATTTTATTAAATTCTTTTACTATAATTATTACTTACATTTTTTATATATAGATTGGTTTAGTGTATTGAAATGAACTTTTGAAATAAAGGGTGAATCACTAAAAAAAAAGGCACAATTTGTAAATTTTTTTGGAGTTAAATTTATGTGCTTTAATTTTTAAAAGAATTGTTTAAATAAATAAAAATTATTAATTCAGGAAAAAAAGTGAAGACAAAAAATGTCCAAACCACATTACTTGAGAATTAGTCTCACTGTCTCAGCAATCGTATTAATGGCATCTTTGGAATTTGGAATACCTGATACCCAAATCCCAAGCTAGCAACAGACCATTCTGTACATCTCTCAACCCAGCAATAATGTTGGAATGCATAAGCCCACAGAAGCCTAACTGTCAATCACGACATTTGGTGCACCTCTCTGTGGCATCCATACTAGGCTCTCATAAGTCATGGCTTGAGTGGTAGCAATAGGAGGAATTGATTCAGACATAATCAAATAGATTAACTGATGCAGATTTATCATAAGAGTTATGCTTTTATAGATTGGGAAGTCTGAATCCTGTGTTCAATGGGCTTTGTTCATCTCGGGGGGAATCCACACTTCCCACGAGATATATCCTCCAGCAGTGCCCTGAGATCCCTATTCGCATGTTCAAATTAAGTGCATGTGCATGTGGTGACATTTTGGGACTTTAAATTTTCTCGGAGAAGACACACACCATATTTTTCTTTTTGTTACATTAAGTGCAAGCGGGATAGAGAAGGAAAAAGGTGACATCAGGCTTAAGTCTATATCAATTGAACTACAACCTCATTGCCACATATTTTTCTTGTACCTCTTATTGCACTATTTCCATCTGACTATATTGTATATGGGCATTTGGCATGTAAAATGAGACAGTTCTTAAGAACAGTTCGACGATAACCAAACTCTTGTTCTGCACGTGGATGGCTCTTCAACTCTTGCTTTCAGAGAGCTCGCCTTAAGCAATTTTTATCATATGAGTTATTAAGTAATTTGCTTCGAATGACGCTCACTTTACCCAAGCCAACTTCACTTCCTTGATTTGGATTAAGACCATAATAATCATAACATGATTCGCAAATTAAAAGGGCATTTCGATTCCTTCACTTTGTCACACGATAGAATGTAGAAATTTGCATTGACCAAAAGTCTACTCTATAAGCTATATATTATACATGTGAAAATTGAAGATTAAATTGTAATTTTACCGTTTAGGAAAAGCATCAATGTTATCATCTACAAGCAAGTTGCAACACAGCATTCATAGGAGATAAAGTTTGTGACGTTCAGGAACTGTATACAGTGTATGCCACAAAAGTTAACATAAGATTATTCTAACAAGTAATTAGACATTGTCATTACATACATATATTACTTGGAATCGGAGGCACAACCTCTGCAAAAGACCAAGTCAAACACTTTGTAGACAGCTAGAGCCATGCCCCATCATTCCCATAAGAAACACCGAAGTACATAAACCTAAAACACTAACCATCGACCTAACACATGCTAGCTAATTATTAAACAAAATTAAACGAAACATACATGACACTTTATAACTGGCTAGCTAGTACATCGTTATGACCTATTGGTTCCTACTTCTTAACACGGTACTTAACACACGCACATTGCAGCTAGCATACGAACATATAACTGAGTAAACGAGGTTATATGATCACTGGTTCTGGTTTTGGTTCTTGTTCTGGTTCTGGTTCTGGTTCTGGTTATTCCTGAACTTGGACTCGTCGATGTCAATGCCTTCCTCTTGAGCACGCTCTCCTCCTGACTTGTCCATAGTGCTCAGCCCTCCTTTACGCCCCATCTCCTGGTACCCTTCTGTCCCCAGCTGCTCCTTCCTTGTATGCCCTCCTTTGCTCCTTCCTTTATACACACAATCACCAAACAAATCCCAAAATCCAAAGCCAAGTTATTAGCAACCATAGCCTAAATACAAACATAAATGCATCAATCACACACACACACACTTGGAGAAAAAAAAGAGAGATCAGTGAGAGAGACAATAGATTGATAACCTTCAGCAAGATGTTCCTGAGCCTCAAGGCTCTTGCCACCAGTGCCACCAGGAACCACAGTCTCTCCATGCCTTGCCCTTTCGTCAAGGTGTTGTCGGTCTTGTTGACGAGA
The DNA here is from genome assembly GCA_023212625.1 of Styphnolobium japonicum. Classification (NCBI taxonomy): domain Eukaryota; kingdom Viridiplantae; phylum Streptophyta; class Magnoliopsida; order Fabales; family Fabaceae; genus Styphnolobium; species Styphnolobium japonicum. Next base: position 11,782,522 of record JALBWW010000007.1, on the reverse strand, counting down.
TGCCATGTTTCTCACACTTGGTTCTCAACTTTGGACGGATGTGCAATCTGATTGACGATAACTAGTAGTGTTACTGTTAACAAAGGAAAAACTTGATTACCGCTCAAAGCTATGTAACAAGAGGAAAGGTTTGAGCCTTTATATAGAGAGCAAAATGTGGCATATAATTAATGCTGCGTAATCCATATAGTAATAGAGGGAAAACCAGAAGTTGACAACAGGAATTAAGGAACAGTAAGAGCAGCCATGCATGGACACGTGCAACTCAGACGCGGCGAAAGGAGAAAGAAGACACGCAGGTACTGGAACTCTCAAAATGACACGTACGAGCTCTAGAGCATAGCGAACTCTAGCTAGTTGCTCGGTTGCGGTTGTCTCTAGCCTTTCTTTCACTCACCTTGGTGTGCTATGGCTAACTTGTTCCATTTTTTCAGTCGTTTCTCCAATTAGTTCCTTTGGTTGACTGCTATTATGTATATCAAGGGAAATAATAAGTGTCACGAAATCATTTCGTGAAAATATTTACGAATGAGTTGATTTATATAAAGCTTTGAAATTGACTTTGTTGAACTTGAAACAAGATAAGTTAAGTGCAAAAATGTAATATATCTTTAACTCGGATGAAATATAAATATTATCCTACGACCTCTCAAGAATTTTCTACTAAATAAACTTTACGAAGCATTGAAAACAGAAGGACACAAAAATCAATATACAGTGGATCTTTACTCATATAGAAGTTTTCTATCTATTGAAGCTTTAGTTATCAGTATTAGAGTTGATCTTTGAAGGAATGCATATGAAGAACACTTCCAATGATATAACAATGGTATATATATTTTTAAAGTAAAACGTTACTCATTCTTAGGAGGCTTAATAGCACAAATATAAACTGAAAAATATAATGCATTGGGCCACATGTACATCATTCCTTCTTCCCCCCTTCCTTTTCTTTGCTATATGTACTACCACTATGCTTTTCTTTGGTACATGTACTGTCATCCTACATAAATATGAATAATCTTATAAATTATAAAAGCACGACTCAAATACATATAAGGGAGAGGAAAGTGGACTTTTGTATTCTAAATTAGATTTCTAATAGAAATTCAAATTAATGGGGAAAAAAAAGAAAAGAGAAAACCATTTCATTATCAGAAACAAGAACTGAGGTATAGAGTTCAAGTAAAAAAGAGAACCGTGAAATAATCATTACCAAGAAAGGGATTGATTCATGTCCACTTCAAGACCTGATCCCAGACTATATATATACTAATACTAATTAATATTGATACTATAAACCTACTCCTTAGATTCTTAAACCTTTAAGGCTTACTTTATTGCTTATCCTTTTTAAGTTCAAGTAGAAAAGGGTGAGAGGGGGGGTGGACTGGCATGTATTCTACCAAAATAAAAAAATTCAAATTCAAATTCAATCTCAAAATAAATATAATTTTAGCAAACTTAAAATTGTTCTGAATGATGCATTTTGTTATGTTGACTTTGCAATTGTATATTATTATGTAAAACGAAAAAGAGGTCAGCCTTCCCATTAAAGAAAAGAGATCCAAAACTGCAAATTATTTTCACAATCCAATCCGCTAATCACAAATCCCCCTTCTCTCCTCTTTGCCGTTTCTATCACCACCACAGATGAAACCAGTCACTATCTTGAGAGAATAAAGCTACGACTATAATAGAGTAATCTTATACAGTAGAAAAGAGATTCCCCATTTTGGCGTCGAGTTTTTGGTTAACATAATTAAATACACAAAGCAACTTTCGAAAAAACAGAGTTTTGATTCCAAATCATTAGCCGCCATCCTTTAGCCTTTGTTTGTTTTCAAAGAAGAAATAAATAGAAAGAGAAATGATTTCACTCTCTCTTGTTTGGATAAAGGAGAAATAGGTAAGAAAGAAAAAATAATAATAGGTCCCATAACTTTTTTATTTCTCTCATAAAGTGAAAAGAAATGGAGAAAAAATGGGTAGAGATAAAAATTTGTCTAATATACCATTCTTTTATTGTTTTATAAATAAATAAATAAGGGCAAATATGTATTTATTACAAAATTTAATTTTCTTTCTTTTTTACTTCTCTCTTAATTCTCTTAATCCAAACAACTTAAAAATCTACTCATTTTTTACTCTACTTTTTTTCTCCTTACTTCTTTCTACTATATCTCTCTCCACTCTATTTCTTTCCTAATCCAAACAAAGCCTAAGGATCTAGGTTCATATGAACATAATGTTTTATGAATCAGGGGAAATTCGGATGGGACAGTTCTCTGTAGTTGTGGAGGCCCAAGGAACTAAGCTCTTTAAGATGAAGTATGAGCATCAAATTAGGACACTTTCTTTCTAACTAAAGTTCAAAATTTATAAGTGTTGACTCACCTAGTTGGATCTTTCGCTTATGTTAGCTATGACCTAATTTCAAATTCAAGATATGCTCATTGGTAGGTGATCTGCAATCCCAACATAAATTCTTATTAAGATTGGTGGTTTGCCTTAACTTTAAATTAGAGATGGTTTTCCCCTCACCTAAACTTTTTTCCATAAATAAAAAAGTTATTTGGGCCATTTAATTCTGGTTTCTTGGATTCATATTGCAATCTTTGCCCACTCGTACGTCTGATTGGGAGTCTTCCTTCAAGTTCAAGGTTTTTTTATTTTTATTTTTTAAAAAAGAACGAAGGTTTTAATTTGAACTACAACTAAGAAGGGTTTATGATTAGTTTTTAAAACCCTTTTACAAAAGGGAACATGTTTTTTACTTTTATAAGAAGTCATTTTTCGTAAAAAAACTAGACACTAAAAAGGTGTTAGAAGTTGTACAATTTTCTAAAACATTCTGTTCAGCTGACACAAATTTTTTGTTTTTTGTAACATAATTAGAAGCAAAACGTTCAAAATTAAACTCTGATGACTTTTTGTTTTCTTGAATAAAGTCAATAGAAATAGTAATGTACTAGTGTGTGAGCAGAAAGCATAATATTGGGAAAATAGTTGCAAAGTTAAAAGTTAAGACTATGCATGGGATATGTTATTTTTAGTATAAGAAGACAACTATTACGAGAATTCAAAATTACAAAAAACAAACCATCTTAGGATATGCTACGCACAAAGAAAATGTAATTTTCCTTTCAATTGGTGACTTTAAGACTTTTTTAGTAAGGAGTTTAAAACAAGCCTAGTATTGTTTTAAAAAAATTAGTTAGCACGATTGAACCCATTATAGGTTAAATTAAAATAGGTGGGCCCAAGGTAGCTCTTTTTTTCGAATATCTAAAAAATTGAGAATTCTAACTCAATTTTAGAGGGTTGATGGTTTAAATATATTGACTAGTTTATCTAACTAATAATAAAAATTTAAGAAATTAAGAAAATAAAAAAAATTAAAACAGGTTAGCATTCAAGCCAACCCAGCCTGTGATAGCCCACTGATCAAAAGAGACTCGGCAGTTTCGTTTGGGATTAAAATAGCTATATAATTTTTTCATTTATATATGTAAGTAGGGGTGGACAATAAATTGGGTCAACCCATAAATTTGTATATTTTTATCTAACATAACTTATATATAACAAGTTGGTTTGATTTTACATTAGAAGGAGTTTAAAATAACTCAACTTATAAGATATGAGTAGAAATTCTTTCAACTCACAAAATCGATCCTATTCACTCTCTCTCTCTTTCATATATATATATATATATATATATATATATATATATATATATATATATAACTCTTAACATCCTTTTACTTTTTTTTTTCAGGACCATGGAAGAAAGAATTTAGTTTTTTTTTTCCACCTTCAGAAAAAATAAAATAAGAGATCTAATGTTAGATAACTTAGTTTGATAGATATTTTAATAATTTAATATTTACTTCCAAGAAAATTATCAAACTCAATCTGACTTTTTCTTTCACGAACACAAACTTAAAGCTAGAAAAAGGAATCATCTCTTTCTCTTAGCCTCCTGGTAGCTTTCCATTTGTGTTAATTGTGTCTCGTTTTTTGTTTGAACTTCTTTAATATAAAAACATACTACGGTTATGGGTAATGTGTATTAGCATTTAATGTCACGAGAATTGTAGTTTTTGTTTTGCAGCTACTGGCAGTAATAAAATATCCATATTACATATTCATATTTGTATTGTTATTTAACATAAATCGATCACCACAAATTAGTTATCATACTAATTTTATTACCTGTTCAATTTATGAATTTATTATATTAGATGCGTACAGATATTTTTTGAATTATAATTTGTTATTTATTTTAATATTTTTTATAAGATTTTTTTATCAGATTTATGAAGAAAAAAAAGCTTAATTACTTTCTAATTTAATTATCTTAGAAAAAGAATATAAAAAATTCATATAAATTAAGTTTATCAAGAAGCATTTAATATATTTAGTGTCTAGCAAGATGTTAAAAGACAAAATAATAACTATAAAAATATAAAACTTGAAGTATTTGATTAGGGTTTAAAATATTTTAAACTAAACATTTATTAGAATATTTGTTTATTATAATAGATAAATAAGTATAATTAATATTTAATTAATTTAAAAAATATTAACAATGTAAATATATTATGATATAAGATCTTCATTAATCACACTTTTTAATAGATAAATAAGTAATTGATATTTAAATTAATATAAAATTTAAAAAGATAGAATAATTAAATTTATCACTTAAATAAAATCAAATCAAATATAATTAAAATTTGAATTGAATTTAGACTTTTTTAAATAAATTTTGAATACACAAGAAAAATAAGGCTATATCAAAAGAGTAAAAATTTAAAGAAAAAAAAACTTATGTATGAATGATACGTGACATTAATCCCACTTGCATGAATTATGTTTTATATAATAGTATACAAATAAATAGATTGTATAACATATTTATACTTTTTTTTTATGTATTATTAAATTCTTATGATTTTTAAATTCTAAAGTTCAATTTGATTATATTCAATTAATTACAAAAATTAACTTTAAGTATAGAATTTAAACATTTCAAGGAATGCTAAATTATTGGTTATTTACTATCAAAAAAATTATAGATTTTTTTAATAATTAGTTTGATTTTTTTAATTATTTTGAAAAAATATTAAATACTTGTTGAGTTGTTGAAGGAGTGCTATGTTGAAGGGTCAATGGTTAGATATATGCATAGGTAATTTTTAATTTTGTTGCATTGACTTTAAAATCAAATAGATATTTTATTAATATTAAAAAATATAAGAGAAAAAATTATGATTCAAATAGATAATTAAAATTTGAATTGGAACTTCACTAATATTGAAGGAATTTCAAGATAAAATTTTGAAACCATTAATCTTAACATATCTAAACACAAACTAATAAAATTTCATGATTCAATTTCAAAACAATAAATGAGTGACACATGACACAATATATCTAAATATAAATCTACATCAAATGAGCAAGAATTTTGAGAGAAAAGAACGCATATATTAGTGACATGTGACATTTGTCCAAATTATATGAATTATGTTTTATATAATTTATATATTATTTTATAAAACACAATTAATGTAATTTGGACAAATGTCATGTGTCCCTAATATATGCATTTTCCCTCCAAATTATTGGTCATTTAATGCATATTTTTGTTTAGATATATTATGTTATGTGTCACTTATTCATAGTATTAAAATTAAATTCTTAACTTTTATTGGTTTGTGGTGTCAAAAAAAAAAAACTTTTATTGGTTTGTGTTTAGATATGTTGAGAATGATAGCTTTAAACTTTAATCCTGAAATTCATTCAATAATGGTGAAATTCCAATTCCATTTTCAATTATCTATTTGAATCTTAAATTTATCTCTTATTTCTTATAATTTTAATAGATAATAGATTTTGATTGTTATTAATCTAATCTAATTTAATCTAATACTATTATATAAAATACAGTTTATGTAAATTGAGTCAATGTTATGTATCGCTCATACGTGAGTTTTTTTTCTCCGAAATTTTACTTCTTTAATATAGCTTTATTGTCTATGCATCCAAAATTTATTTAAAAAAGTTTAAATTCAATTCAATTTTCAATTATATTTGATTTTATTTTATTTAAGTGATAAATTTAATTAGTCAAATTTTTAAATTTTATATTAAATTTAAATATCAATTACTTATTTACCTATTAATAAATGTGATTACTGACAAGCATATATCATAGCATATTCAAATTGTTCATATTTTTTACATTAATTAAATATCGATTATACTTATACTATCTATTATAATGAACAAATACTCTAATAAATGTTTAATATAATACTATAATATAAAACACAGTCCATGTAAGTGGGGTCAATGTCAAGTATCACTCGTACATAAGGTTTCTTCCCTCCAAATTTTTACTCATTTGATATAACCTTATTGTCCATGTATTCAAATTTTATTTAAAAAAGTTCAAATTTAATTCGAAATTTAATTATTTTTATTTTTATTTTATTTAAGTGATAATTTAATTACTGTAACTTTTCAAATTTTATATTAATTTAAATACTAATTACTTATTTTTTGTATTAATAAGTGTGATTAATGAATATTTTATACAGTAGTATATTCAAATTTTTAATATTTTTTAAATTAATTAAATATATTTAATAAATGTTTAATTTGAAATATTTTTAAATTTAATCAAATACTTCAAATTTTATATTTTTATAGTTATTATTTTAATTTTTCACATCATGTTGGACACTAGATATATTAAATGTTTTATAATAAAATTTAGTTTTATGAGTTATTTATTTATTTGAGATAATTAAATTAGAAAGTGATTAAGCTAATTTTTACATAAATTAAAAAAAATTCCTATAATAAATCAAAATGAACAATACATTATAATTCAAAAATATATATACACATCGAATATAACAAATCTGAACATCACGTAGGTAATAAAACTAGTAATGTATTGATTTTAAACTCAAACACTAACAATCTCTCCCACCAGATGGAGTATTTTTTTTGTGTAAAAATTGATATTTCTTCGTCTGGAACGTAAGAGACTAATTTCTCGGAGTACGATCGAGCGCGTGAAAGGGAAATCCTTCACAACTGCATTTTCTCCATACATAGTGTCCTAATGATCAAATTCAAGATAAGATAATATGTTTAAGGTTATCGATCCTCTTTCATTTAAACCGACACAAGTTGATATTAGATATCCTATTTGAAACTTACTTTTTAACTATTATATCGATACATGAAAAATATACTAGCATATTCTATGTGATTTTAAAGAAGTTGCTATTTACATTCATATGATCCGATCTTATTCTCAAAAGAACTTATTTAACTTTCCTATTTACTATAAAACTTAGTTCCAAATTCATTTTGGCTGTTCATTTCAAGATAAAAATAGTTTATCTGTTACTATAATTGATACATCTAAGAATAAAAAAAAGATAAAAAAATCTAAAAATACTATTCAATTCCTTGGAAAACAATTTACAACTATACATAGTTATTTAAAAGAAATTAATTTTAAAGTAGAATGAATATAAAATTTATTTATACTATCATCTAATCATATCTTATACTTTATGAATAAAAGTGTTTCAAACTTAGAATCTAATAAAAGTGTTTCAAACTTAGAATCTTTGAGTGTGTATGTGTTATGTTCAACTCCCACATTGCTTTTTTTTTATTAAGTTATAACTCAACTCCTACATTGTTTAGAGTAGGCTATTGAAGAGTCTATGTCTCTTTTAGGTAAGTTTATGGAAAAATGAAATTTTTTATACGTCTTTTTTTATTAGGGATTTTTTTAAACAGTTATTTTGTATTTAAATATAATGTTTAACAAGTACTTTTATATAATAAAAAAGCTTATAAATTTGTTTAGATAAAAGACAAAACATAAGGATATTTTAATAGCAAAATTATTGAAAAGGACATCTAGAATCACTCCTCAAACTTGAATAGTAATAATTAAAATTTTCATAAGGTGATTTAAATCATGTTTAGAAAAGATTAAAAATATACTTGGTTTTAATTTTTTTTGGAATAATTAGTTTTATTTAAATTAAAACTTATTTTATCTAAAGTTTATCTTATTTGTTAAAAATGTGAAAATTTAATTATAAGTTAGGATTATTTTTTCATTAACTAAAAATAATTTTTTTTTTATAAAAGCTTTTATTTTGAGCTTTTAGTGTGTGTTTAGATTAACTATGAAAAAAAGATTATGTTAAAAATCGATTATGTAAATAATCGATTTTCAAGAAAATCAATAATGAGAAAATTAATTTATATTTGGATATATTAATTTATATTCGATTTTAAGGTGAAAAGTTTTGTTTAGATTGTATAAAAAAATTACTTTTATGTATTAAATTACCAAAAGATATATGAAATGAATGAAAAAATTACTTGGTTGAGAGCAAATACGTATTTCTCTGCCAAAACTTTTGAAATAATATGAAATCAAATAATTAAAAGTTCAAAATAGAAGCTTTTCTAAAAAGGTTATTTTTAGTTAATGAAAAAATAATGTTAACTTATAATTAATTTTACATACATTAAACAAACAATATAAATTTTAGATAAAATAATTTTTAATTGAAAAAAAGTGATTATTTCAAATAATTAATCAAAACCAAACACATTTTTAATTATTTGATTATAGATTATTTCAAAAGTTTTGAGGGAGAAATACTTATTTACCCTCAACCAAATAACTTTTTCAATCATTTCATATATCTTTTGATAATTTAATACATAAAACGATTTTTTTATACAATCCAAACAAAACCATTTATCTTAAAATTGATTATGAATTAATATATCTAAACATCATTTAATTTTCTCATAATTAATTTTCTTAAAAATTAATTATACACATAATTATTTTTGAACATAATCTTTTTTTCACAGTTGATCAAAGCATACACTAATTCTTTCCCAAAATAGTTTTTCTTTAATTATAAGTTATTTTATCTAAAATTTATCTTATTTGTTTAAAGTGTGTAAAATTGATTATCAGTTAAGATTATTTTTTCATTATCTAAAAACAGTTTTTTTTAAAAAAAACTTTTATTTTGAGCTTTTAATTATTTGATTTCAAATTATTTTAAAAGTTTTATGAGAGAAATACCTATTTGCCCTCAACCACATAACTTTTTCAATCATTCTATATATCTTTTGGTAATTTAATACATAAAAGTGATTTTTTTTATTCAATCAAAACAAAACTTTTTATCTTAAAATTGATTATGAATTAACATATCCAAACATAAATTAATTTTATCATAATTGATTTTCTTAAAAATCAATTATATTTTAACATAATCTTTTTTTTAGTTAATCCAAATACACACTTAAAAGATAGAGTATTATGTGATCTGAAAGATGATATTTTGTAATTCCATAAGGTCTTAAGAACTCTTTAAATATGGGGCAAACAAAATCCCAAACAAAATTAAAAAATATATATATGAAATCAAACAACAAATGAAATCCCAAACAAAGAATAAAGAACAAAAACTAGAAATTAACATTATTACCTAAAATGAGGTGAAGCTGTGAGACGAGATGAAGCAGTCAACAAAGGAGGTGTTCGTGAGTCACAAAACAAACATTCATGAACTAGCATGAGGAAGACGTTTGTGAATAGGGTTTGTAAAGGAAAAAAAAAAGACAGGTGACATAGTTTTAAATAAAGGTAAATGATATTTTTGTCGAATAATTATACTAAAATCCACTTCTTCTTCTCACTTTTTTAGAAGTTGTGGATTTTTAGCTTTCAAAAAAAGGGATAAGTGCTTATATTTTATTTTTGTTATTCAAACTTGTCTTCTATTTTAAAAGCTTAAAATAATTATTCTCAAATTATATTTGTTGATCTCTCATGAAGTATCCTTACATCTTTTGGTTATTAGATTAATTTTTGCTCATGCATCTAATGACATACCTTAGCTATAAGGTATTGGTAGTGAGATTCGTACCTTTATATTGTAGATAAAGTTTGACTGCATAGAAATAAAGTTGTCAACTAAGCCACATTTCGTGATTTTCTTAAATTTTATAATTGTATCTTTAAAAGTTAGATTTAATTTTGTAAAATTTATTTATACCGGCATTTAATAATGCATTGTCACGTTAATAATTGAGTTTGACTATGATAATAATTAAGTGTCACAAGCATTCCTCAAAAAGGAATGCCGCAAAATAGGCAACTAAGAAATAATTTATTTTAAACAAAATTGTTTGTTTTGTGAGTTACAATCAATCGATTTTTTAATTAAAAAATAAAATAATGTGATTAAAACCTAAAAAATGAGTTAGCATACCCAAGTTCAAGTTCAAGAGTTAAAATTGATTTTGGATCAAATGGGATATGGATCAGGTCAAAAATGGAATTAAAAAATGAGTAAGACTTAAGCGATATCCTTTTATTTATTTTCTTTCTTTAAATTTTTTAATATTTATATTTATTATTATTTATTTCATCATTTTTTTATGTGACTCAGATAAAATATAATATTCACAATAGATGAAAAACTAAACTATTTTAATAATGTATAAATACATAATTTAATAATAGCGTAAGTAAAGTGGATTAAAATTAAAGTATTAAATAAAGATTTAATTTTAATTTTACATAAAACTTTTTTATACTATTATCTAATCATGTATTATCAAATCATTAAAAAAATTTGACTATCATAATAATTATATAGGAATTGACACTTTTTCTTAATAATATGCTAAAATATTATTAAATGAGAGTGTAAAAATAGTATATACACCTTTTAACTTTGAGTCATATATATATTAGACTTTAGGGTTTTAAAATATGCAAATGAGCCTTCAAATTTCATACTTAGTGTTTAAAACCCCTTTATCAAGCAAATCATTCAAAAAATTAATAGAAATATTATGTGACTTACACCTAATATTATTAAAACATGTTCTAACATCTAATAATGTTATAATTAAGTGAAAAAATCATATTTAAGTGAAACATTAGTCAAAATTTTCTCTTAACTATGTTAGTTTTTCACTTAATTATGATATTATTTGAAGTTAAAATAAATTTTAATGTCATTACCTCCTAACTTACATGACATTTTCAATAACATTTTAACCATTTACTCAATAAAATGAGATTCTGCACTCAAAGTGTAAAGTTTAGAAAAAAAATATTTGTAAACTCTAAAGTCTAATTTCCACATAGCCCAAAATTAAAAAGTATAAGTTACAATTTACCATTTTACAATTGCAGCACTTTTTTAATTTTACTCATAGTGATTAGGAAAAGAGAGAAAACATGATTGAGCTCACCAAAACGTTAATGTAATCGAAAATAAATAAGCAAACAAATACTTCACCAAAAAAAGAAAAAAGAAAGAAAAAAGAAAGAGAAAGGATAGGAAACCAAGCAAAAACCCTACGCCATAACGCCAACGTTTGTAGCGTAATGAAAGTAAAAATCCTATATAAGCCAAAGCTTTGCCTGACCCTGTTATTGTAACCCTAGTTGGTTGGTTGCACTGCCACCGAGCCACCTCTTCGTTGGGTTTTTTTTTTTCCTCTTTTTCCAACTTTGCCTTAACCCCTTCATTCCTCACTGATTCTTCTCCACTCCCATAGCCGTCAACCAAACTCTGCACGGTGAGTGATGCTGCAAACACCTTAAACACCACAAATTTCCATCTGGGTCTTCCTTCTTTTTTGGTTTTTGATGCTCTGTTTTACAACCCACTTGGATAAATGTTTGATTTTTAACTTTTGTTTTCATTTGGGGTTTTCAGAAGTCACAGGGATTCAACAGCTGAGTTACCATGTCTGACGATGAAAGGGAGGAGAAGGAGTTGGATCTCACTTCCCCTGAAGTAGTCACCAAGTATAAGAGCGCTGCTGAGATCGTTAACAGTGTGTTCCCACTCTCTATCCGTCTCAAATTCTATATGGATTCATGACTTTTCTGGGTTCTGGCTGAAGTTCATTGTTTTACTTATTTATCTGTGATTTCATGTTGATAAATAATGGGTTTGTTTTGCAGAGGCCTTGCAGTTAGTTGTTTCAGAATGTAAACCGAAGGCGAAAATTGTAGACATTTGTGAGAAAGGGGATTCATATCTTAGAGAGTAAGCTTTATGTTTTTTTCTACCCCATTCTACATTGTTCTCTTTTACAAGTAATTGTCTATTCTATTTGTAATAGAAATGTAATCTCTATATTTGTTTTTTCTTTTTTTTGTGTGGTTTTAGCTTATGGGGTGTGCTGTTTTTTTATAAAGGCAAACCGGTAACATGTACAAGAATGTTAAGAAGAAGATTGAGAGAGGTGTTGCCTTCCCAACATGCTTATCTGTGAACAACACTGTCTGTCATTTCTCTCCTCTCGCTAGTGATGAAACAGTGTTGGAAGAAGGTGATATACTGAAAATGTAAGACTTTCAAAGCATATTTTTGTGATAAATAATGAAAGAATGGACAATACTTTTGGCTATTGCTGGGAACCGGGTGGTAATGGTGTCTTTGGTTGGTTGCAGTGATATGGCATGTCATATAGATGGGTTCATTGCTGCTGTGGCACACACTCATGTTCTTCAGGAAGGGCCAGTTACAGGACGGGCAGCTGATGTCATTGCAGCAGCAAACACTGCTGCTGAAGTGGCCTTGAGGCTTGTAAGGCCAGGAAGGAAGGTAATCATATGTAAGAATTTTTTTTACCCGCATCTGCATTTGTATAATATGAATTGATTTTGATTTATTACTTATATTGCCTTTCACTTATACCTTATCTTTTCTTGTTCTCTGTTGAATTGCGTTAGTTACTTCATATGTACCATCTGAAGGAATTCTATCCTTTTCCTTTGGTCTGTCAAATCTCATTAGGTTGCTTCATATCTATTGTGTGAAGGGATTCCCTCCCCTTATGGATTTTGATCTCTAAATGATGAAAATTGTCATGAGCTACGGATAAACTCCTATGAAGCTTTATTGTCATAGTTACACTGATAGAGATCATTTATGTTTTTCCTAGTCCTCTATCTCTCCAGATAAGCATTGATGAGTTATTCCTGATGTTGCTTGTTTGTTACCTTTGGGATTCTCTTTCAGCTGAAATGTGTTGTTTCTCATCTTATTCTTTTTTTTATTTTTTTATTTTGAGTTTACTTGGTTGTCAGTTCAAGCCTGTTGCATATTTTTTTGTCCTTCATGATGAATGCAATAATGCACTGTCATTGAGCCCTTGAATTCCTTCCGATGTTGATTGAAATTAAAAAAAAAATTGTTATTGGATCTATCTCATGTTTGTTTACAGCTTTCCACTTCCTCTTAGAACCTCTTTTAGTTTTTTTTTTCAGGTTTATATTATGTTTTTGATGAACTGATCTCTATATGATGAAGATATTATATAGGCTATGGATTAACTCCGATGAAGCCTACTATAGTCATAGTTACTCTGATAGAGAATCATTTATCTTCTGTTCCATATACCTGGCCACCTCTTCCATAGCGGATATGGGTGGTCCATTAGGAGAGAAATAGACACAATCAATTTGGTCACTTAATGTGTAATTGCAGGAACTATTCAGTTGTGTCAATATCTCTCTTAGAGGGCCCTGCTGTACTGCAACAGAATCCAATTTCTTCTGAGACATGCTTTCCCTAGCATGTTATTAGCATTCAATTGATTTTTATTCAGTTTCAGTCGCAAAGTGCATTAAATGCTATCTTGTTCGCTTTTCAATATGTTGCTTGGAATTGTTTCAATGACACAGATATGTTGGTATTGGATTGACATTTTTCCCTATGCATTTTTAGTTACCTATACTTTCTGTGTGTTTCTTGTCATTTGTCTTTGTTTCATATCCTTTGTACCTATGCTTGTGAGTGTGTTCAGGAACAATCAGAATCTCTTTCGGTTAATTTTTTAACAGCTATATGATGAACAACTTACTAAAAGCTATGGACAATGTTCCAAGTGAGGCTTATGTCATAGTTACTCTGATAGGGCATTTATCTTACAAGTAGTTGATGGCGTGATATTGAAGTTTTTTATATATAGATGGAAATATCATCTTTTATAACAGGAAAGCTGCAACTTTTAGAAACAGTTGCAATTTTTTTTTGGCATTTTGTAGATAGAATAAATATGAAAATATATGAATTCCTAGTAGGTGCAGTATATGTATTTCCTTCATTTTACTAAAAAATATTAGAATACTTTGCAACTCTTGTAGTTTTATTAATGTATATCTGGAATCTAATACAGATTGTATGTTAAAGCTGTAGGAATGGCAACTTTGCCGAGGTTATCGATGCCATATTGGTTTCCTCCTTTCCCTGTTGCCTAAACTAGAATTGGCTGATAAAATAGTTTCATGGTTGTGCTGATTTTATAGTTGGTACACTTGTCTATTGCAGCCTATATAGTACAATATACAAATCAATGCCTATAAACGTGTATGTGGAAAAGCTGTAGGAATGGCAACTTTGCCGAGGTTATCGATACCATATTGGTTTCCTCCTTTCCCTGTTGCCTAAACTAGAATTGGCTGAAAAAATAGTTTCATGTTTGTGCTGATTTTATAGTCAGTACACTTGTCCATTGCAGCCTACATAGTACAATATTCAAATCAATGCCTATAAACGTGTATGTGGAAAAGCTGTAGGAATGGCAACTTTGCCGAGGTTATCGATACCATACTGGTTTCCTCCTTTCCCTGTTGCCTAAACTAGAATTGGCTGAAAAAATAGTTTCATGTTTGTGCTGATTTTATAGTCAGTACACTTGTCCATTGCAGCCTACATAGTACAATATTCAAATCAATGCCTATAAACGTGTATGTGGAAAAGCTGTAGAAATGGCAACTTTGCCGAGGTTATCGATACCATACTGGTTTCCTCCTTTCCCTGTTGCCTAAACTAGAATTGGCTGAAAAAATAGTTTCATGTTTGTGCTGATTTTATAGTCAGTACACTTGTCCATTGCAGCCTACATAGTACAATATTCAAATCAATGCCTATAAACGTGTATGTGGAAAAGCTGTAGAAATGGCAACTTTGCCGAGGTTATCGATACCATACTGGTTTCCTCCTTTCCCTGTTGCCTAAACTAGAATTGGCTGAAAAAAATAGTTTCATGGTTGTGCTGATTTTATAGTCAGTACACTTGTCTATTGCAGCCAACATAGTACAATATTCAAATCAATGCCTATAAATGTTTATGTGGATAAGAGGGAGAATTAGTTTTATTGATTTTTATGTGGAATCTGATACAGAACATTTATTATAGCTTTAATAATGGTAAATCTGACAAGGTGATTAATGCATATTGGTTTCCTCCTTTCCATGTTGCTTGAATTGGATCTGGCTGGAGAATTGTATCATGGTTATGCTGATTTGTATATTGTTAGTTTGTCTAACATACTATAATATTCAAAATAATACCCATAAATAGCTTTCTGTGCTGCGTAGTACTCATTAATGGCTTAGTAATTGTATGTTAAAAAGCTAAATTTTTAAGTGTTGATGTTATTATAGTTAGTTATGTAACTAAATAGGTGGTTATACATATTTTGATGAATTTTGTTATTTTTTCCTGACAGAACAAGGATGTTACTGATGCAATTCAAAAGGTTGCTGCTGCCTATGATTGTAAAATTGTAGAGGGTGTTCTTAGCCACCAAATGAAGCAATTTGTGATTGATGGGAATAAGGTTGTGCTGAGTGTGTCTAATCCAGATACAAGGGTTGATGATGCAGAGTTTGAGGAGAATGAAGTTTATGCAATTGATATAGTAGCAAGTACAGGAGAAGGCAAGGTAAGTTGGTTATATTGATATATTTACCAGTATGACGCATCTTCTTATCAATTATAAAGTAAATTTTCTATCACTTGCAGCCTAAGCTGTTGGATGAGAAGCAGACAACTATTTATAAGAGGGCTGTTGACAAGAACTATCACTTGAAGATGAAAGCATCTAGGTTCATTTTCAGTGAAATAAGCCAAAATTTTCCAATCATGCCATTCTCTGCTAGGTAACTTGATACCTGCATGTTTTTAATACTATGTTCAAACTGAAGGGTTTGAATTTGGATTGTCTTCGTTCTTCTTAAAATGTTAGTTCTTTTATAATAGGGCTTTGGAAGAGAAAAGAGCTCGTCTGGGTTTAGTGGAGTGTGTGAATCATGATCTCTTGCAGCCTTATCCTGTTCTGCATGAAAAGCCTGGTAATATTATATTTGGCCAATGACATCATTGGTCCCCATTGTTATATTTGTGTGAGCCCTGCTTATTTCTCACATTATTGGTTCTTCAGGTGATTACGTTGCACACATCAAATTCACAGTCTTGCTAATGCCAAATGGTTCGGATCGTATCACATCTCATCCCCTCCAGGAATTTCAGCCCACCAAAACAATAGATGATCCTGAAATTAAGGCCTGGCTAGCATTGGGTACAAAGACAAAGAAGAAGGGTGGTGGAAAGAAAAAGAAAGGTAGGCTGGAAGCCTGAATCTAGCATGCTGCTATTTATCATGCCTTGTGATGCCTCATGCATATATTGCATCATTTACGTGTTGTCTTGCATGTGCATGGTATGTTGACCCCAGTTTATGGGAACTACTTTTCAAATGGTGGCTGTCTCAACAAATACATTGTTTGCAGGTAAGAAGGGGGCTGAAGCTGAGCCCATGGAGGCAACAAATGGTGCCACACCCCAAGATTGAGTCCCCCCTAAAACAAATTATAAAAATACCCCTTTGATATCCCTTTTGATCCCTTTCAATTTTGGTACATTGTTCACTAAGTTTGTATCTGCTTGGATGTGAATTTAGTAGTGTTCAGACATCGATTCTAAATACGAATTTCCATGTGCACATTCCATTAGCACTTTCCTTGACCCAAAGGCTGTATGCCTGTAGAAGCATAAATGCCTGTTTTGTTAGTCTTTTATTTAAAAACAAAAGATCAATTTTAAAAACCGAAAGTATCGTGTTTGGAAATGTGTTTTGTTCCTAGCTCTTGAAATAGGGTAATGCTATTAGCGAAGGTTTTAAATGTTAGATTGTATATGGAATAGTAAGAAAGTTTCCATGGGAGTACATATTTAAATGTGTTTATTGTACATAATTCAGTGAGAGGTGTAAGGAAATTACTCATTTTCGTAGGCAATCTATTTCTACAACATAATTAATTTAAAGAAAATAATTATGTAGAATTACGTTTTAAATTTTCTAGTGTAATGTTACAGATCCAAAAAAAATTGACTATTTTAGTTGAATGTTGTTATTATTAATACGTTTATTGGCCAAAGAATGATCAAATATATTTATTTTTCCCTTACATCTGTTACTTATAACTCCATATGTCTATATATATAAGCATATTTAGTGAGATGAGTGGTTTATTGTGAGAATAAGAGGAACAAATCTTGATCATTGGATCATCTATGTTTGGTTAACATTAAAATTTATTTAAAGGTTACATCATCATTTAAAAAAGTCATACGCTTTATGTTTTAATCTTGACCATACATAGATGATCTAATGGTCAAGATTTATTTATTTTATTTTTAAAATAAATCACTCCTCTTAGATATACTCTTTATATATATATATGTATATGTAATTTTGATTTACTTTTTATATTATATTATCATTTAATTATATATGTAGTATCTCATGAAAAGAGATTGAGTGAATTAAAATTAAACTCATAATACATTTCTCTTAATAAAAATAATATAAGTACATTATATGAAATCAAAATGGGAATGAGAATAAGTTAAATTAGAACAAGTTTAATTTTGATCTATTAGTGTAAATTTTTTTTACATCATCATTTAATTATGTATTGTTAATTTAATCATGTATTGTTAAATTATTAAAAAAGTTTAACGATTATAATAGCTACCTTAAAACTTAACTTTTTTAATAATGTGTTAGTACATGATTAAATGATAGTATAAAATTTAATTTTATACTAATTATAAATTTAAATTAAATCCAATTAGAATACCTCGGTTACGTTTGGATGGTGAACAAAGGAGGATAAGAAAATGGACTGACGTGATGTTTTCTCTTTATATTGGAGAGAAAAGGGAGAGGAAAGAAAGAAAGAAAAATAGATGTAGACCCATGAAAAAGGTTTCTTCTCTCATATGAGAAGAAAATTGGGGAGAAAATGTGAGAATGATGTAAAGTTACAATTTTATCCATTTAATTCAATATTCTTATCCTGTTGTCATGCGCAAGTATGTTATTTTGTATAATCAAATTTTCTTTCCTCTCACTTTTTTATCTAATCAAACAAGAGAAAAAATTCTTACTCATTTTCCTTCTCTCATTTTTTTTCCATCCAAACATATGAAGATAATTTTTTTTTTCTTACCTCCATTTTCTTTCTTCTCATTAAACAAAACATTAATGTTCCAAGTGTATGATTTCTTATATAATTTCAACCATCACTGGAGGCACGTCCAAAAAAAGGCGACCAGTATTGGACAAGAGCAACTATAGCTTGTATACAATAAAAGAAGAGTCAAGACTATATTTTAACCTGTGATTCATCAACAAGCCTAGAGCATGATATACACATAAAATATGTGTAGCACCAGAAAATCACCCTAACAACAACCATTTCCATTCTAATTTAATAAGAAAAATGATATATACACATATAATATTTTTCACATATCTCACATATTTTTATTTATCTAAGGTTTTTAATGTTGGTGAGAGAGAGAGAAAGAGAAATAAAATAAGAATATATGAAATATGTGAGAAATATTATATGTAAAAATATCATTACTCATCTTTAAAATCCAAATAAACTCACCTACCCAAATTTATAATACAAGAATTACACTCAAAGTATTCGAGCCCATTTAATTATATCTAAACTAATCCACATATCTAATATCTAATCAAAGACAAATCATACACACCAAAAATTATCCACCAAAAAAATTATTGCAACCTTCCCAAACAAACTCTACATAATTAAGTGTAGAGTTATGCTATCAAACTTTGTAACTTGGATCGTAATCAAAATAGTATAATGAGTGAGGTGAAACTGAGAAATTAAGTGAGTCTTACTCTTACCTCACAATATAATAAGAATTTTTTTTTAATGAAAAAAGAAAGAAGCAGAAAACATAAAGGCCCTACTTAGCTCATAATAATGCAGCAAATACAATAGTGGCTCTCACCATAAGACGCCCGCTGACTCTAGACACGGTGTGCGTTTCTTCTTGCTCCTTTCTTCGGTTCACCTTTTCGGTACTAATAATGGCGAGCACCGAACCGGAGCACCGAGAAGAGGATGAGAACGCGCCGGCGGAAGACGAAGACACCGGAGCTCCGGTGGCTCCGATCGTGAAACTGGAGGAGGTGGCCGTCGCCACCGGCGAAGAAGACGAAGATCCCATCCTTGATCTGTACGTAACACTTTTTGCATTGCAAACGAAATTCTAGGGTTTTTCTCATCCTTAATGAATAACTGACTTTTAATTTTGAATTTTGAATTTTGAGATTCTTGTTCTTTTTTGATTTGAGGATCTTAGGAAAGCGAAGCTCTATCGATTCGATAAGGAAGGGAATCAATGGAAGGAGCGAGGTGCTGGCAATGTGAAGCTGTTGAAGCACAAGGTGACCGGTAAGGTTAGGCTCGTCATGCGGCAATCCAAGACCCTCAAGATCTGCGCAAATCACCTGGGTATGCTGTGCAAAAAAACAAAAGGGATCATTTTTTTTCGTGGTTTTTTTTAATAATAAATTTTTATATTGCATTTGTCGTTTGTGAATTGATTGTTTTAAGAGCGATGATGGCGATTATTTATTTAATTTTGGGAGTAGCGTGGTACCAATTCTTTTTTTGGGTACTGGTGCCTAACATTCAGTAATCACCGATTATAAAGTTTCTTGGCAATCCAAAGAGTTTAATTTTGATCAACTATTAGTGTGTTACACTGTCATCCAATCATGTATTATTAAATTATTAAAAGAGTTTGACTATCACAACAATTACTTAGAAAGTCTAATTTTTTTAATGATGTTGCAGCATATGATTAGATGATAGTGTAAAGAAACTTTACACTGACAGTGAATTAAAATTAAATCCTATATTTAATATACTTTCAAGGGGATTACTTACCAATTTTTTTTGAGTTTAATTTTGATCTACCGTCTTATACTGTCATTTAATTATGTGTTGTCAAATTATTAAAAGAGTTTGACTATCACAACAACCACCTAGAAAGTCTAACTCTTTTAATGATGTGTCAGCACATAATTAAATGACAGTGTAAAGAAACTTTACGATGATAGTGGATTAAAATTAAATTCATTTTTTTTACGAGGTGCATTATCAAATTATATTTAATAGACTTTTAAACTTTTATTTAAAAATTAACCATTTGATAACTCACCCTGGTAGGGTACATATAAGATACCATAATAACTCCTGATTTTTAAACATTTATTGTAAAATCACTTGATAATGGTACTATATACCATAGCAACTCCTTTTATTTTTTCGTGATGTGTGTTTGGTGGATTTCATTTCAGTTCATCCGAGTTTGACAGTACAGGAGCATTCTGGGAATGACAAATCGTGTGTTTGGCATGCGTCTGATTTTGCGGATGGTGAATTGAAGAATGAGCTGTTCTGTATTCGGTTTGCCTCTGTTGAGAGTGAGTTTTGCTTCATTCCATTGTGGAACTTTTACGTGTTGATTTTGTTTCGGTTCACTTCTTTCTGTTTTTCTTTTTTCTTTTTAGAAAAAAAAAATAATGTTGCATGGAATTTAATTTATGGTTGGTCTTCTGTTATTGAAATGTGTTGCATGCTGTTTTATTATATGTGTATATGCTGTGTGGAGAATATTCATTGGTGAGTATGTATTTTTCTTGGTGTGTTCATGTCTGCTTTTAAGGTGGTGGTGCTTAATTTCTTTGACTTTTTGATACCACAATCATAAGTTTATCAAAAGTACGAATGGTGGAACTTTAGTACCATAACCATGTTGGACTAGAGGCTCCATTATATAAATTTCTTAGCTTTAGAACTTAATCTTTTGGCTTTGCAGTGGTCTGAATTGATCTTCTCTCTCTTTTTTCCTGTTGATTGTGAAAAATAAAAATGCTTGAGACATATTGGCTGCACCGGGTTTAGGCTCTTCATTGTTTACTAGTTCAAGTCTATGAATGACTGCAGAATAGTGCAGCTATCTGAGAAGATATACAAAAATTCAGTTAAACCATGTCAATTGGGAGAGGCTATGTAATATGCCTCTACAATAATTTCAATCTAATTAACTGTTGGATTTTATAGGAGACCCGTCCTTGTGATATATGTCTTCCTGTTATCCTCATGGGCAGTTTGGAGTGGTGAATCAGGCTCATGAACTGTGAGCTCTGATATTTCAGTTAATGAGAAGGATTTATTTTTGATAATGTGAAGTGAGTCAAGGATAAAAGAAATGCTGGCTACACTAATTTTACTTTACGTGCAATTGAAGAATGTCTTTCCTTTTTATTTTATAATTAAGGCAGAGGCATCCAAGAGTTCCGTTGATCTGCAGTTAGTTATTGATATTTTAAATTTTTATTGCTATTACATTATTTTTCTATTGTAACTTCTCCTTTTGGGCTCCAGACTGTAAGACCTTCATGACAACGATGCAAGAGGTTGCTGAATCACAAGGAAAGGAGGAGGAAAACAAAGATGCTTCGGATACTGCTGGACTCCTTGAGAAACTAACTGTTGGTGATAATAAATCAGATGATGAAGAGCAGGATAAGGACACTGGCACTGACAAGAAAGATAAGCAAGATGAAGTTGAGAATGAAAAGCCAGAGGTAGATAAGAAAGATGAACCAGCCCAACCGGCCTAGAGTTTATCGGGGTTACGGCTGCTATGCACAATGAATCTTCACCGTGTGCAAGAGGGTTAAGTGTGGCTGGTGAGTGTTTTTTCCCCCTCCCAGGTGTGGGTTGCTGACATAAAAGAGAGCTGTTTTGGTATTGGTTTGCAAGTGTGCTTGGATGGTTTGCGAGTCTTTCATTTTTCCTTCAATTGAGGTTTTTTTTTACCTGGTTATTTCTTAGGGCAAATATGCATTTAGAAAATCTGTTCTAAGTTTGGCATTATGATGTATCGGTTTTGTTTTGCCCTTTTCATTTTCTTTTCTAGATTAGTTAGATGTGATGTTCATCTTTGAGTGTTCCTTTTTGTAATTATATCTTTCTATTGCCTACTGTGTTGGGCTTCCAAAGAGGTTTAAAGTAGGGATTAGGGATGGCAATGGGGCGGATCGGGGCGGATTTTTCACTATCATTCTCTGTCCCGTTTACTTACATTCTGCCCCGTTTCCTGCCCTGTTCTTTATCGGGGATTAAAAAAATTTTTCATACCCGAACCCGTGAGTATTTCTCCGCCCTGCCTTGCCCCATTTATGACAATTTTAATTTAGCATAAAGACTCAAGATTGTTGCATCATAGTTATTCTTAATACATCATAATATTCATCAAGAAACAAAGTCCCAAAATAACAAACAAAATTATGCAAAAACATAAAGAAACAAATTTTCATAATAAAAATCCTATAAAAAGAAAAATCAACAGTCAATATTTATCTCTAATTTGGTTGAACCAATAATGAAGCACGAATGTCACCATGAATAACATATGCATTTATTGATAAAGGAAATAAATTATTTAACTCTCAAAATAATCAAGTTTACGAGAAAAAAAATCAAATGTTTAAATTATACCTGAAGATCTATCTTCTATATCTATGTCATCATATATAGTATCATAGTCATTTTTGCTCAATACTCTTCATCTACAAATAAATTAATATATAATAAACAAGTAAACATACCAATGTAGGTTAAAAATTAAAAAGAAGTAGAGTTATGTTACCTTTTCTTTCCATAACCAATAACTAATTCTGAGCACACATTCTTAGTTTTCCTTTATCGTTTGAGATATTTTTTGTTTAAATTTTCTTAACCTTTTATTTTGCAACACTGTGTCAGTGTATAAATGCCCAAACCATCCTAGGTAAATTATCCCCCATTTTATCTTCAATTAAAGCAATTCCCTACCTATATACGAATATCATCATTTGCTTGTCTTTCCTAATATTTGTCATGTTCAATTATCATCTTTACTAAATTACTACATTATTTGACACTTGATCTTTTTTAAGTTTCTAATAATCGAGCATACTGATAAATCTACTTCATACGTAAATTTATGAAGGTGAAATAAGCAACTTTGCAAGAAATACAGGGATTTTAGTAGTTTTAGGAATATAAATGACAAATTGAACTTGCATATAAATCATCTTGGGTCATAAGAAATTCCTTATAAATTCCTCCTAAGTTTGAATAATTCTTGTACAGATTTGCTCATTAAGAAAGAAGGCCCATCGCCCAGCGAAAAGGAGGAGTGTAGCTACTGACTTCCATCGCCTAGCGATGATATATGGTCGCCCAGCGAAATTCTTACGTGCAATTTTGTTAATCATCTCCTAGCGATGGTATTATTACCAAATTTACAGTTTTCGACAAAATTAGTAATTGACAATTTGTGAGACTTTGCAAGGTTGAATCTGGAAATGTGCAAGTCCAAAATGAAATAAATGTGTTATTCGACAATTTATACTTAGCTGAAATCATGAAATGGTGTTAAAGGTTGAATCGACAAAATCTGGGATTGAACCAACATTTGATGTGTTATATCTGACAAATGTTCAAAACCGACAACAGTGTTATATCCGACAAATCAAGAAAGGGTATTCGACAAATAAGTTTCGTTCGACAAATGTGTGAAGCCGACAGTAATGCTATGCTCGACAAGTCAAGTTTTGAAGAAGTGCTCGACAAAGTATACATTCAACCGACAAAGGGACTTGCAAATTACTGACAAAGCTGGTGCACCGACAAAATCATTATCCAGGAGCTGATGGTTATCAATTTGAATTTCAAAAGTAGCGGTTGCATCCAAGAATCAAGGAATCGATCTTGACTCAATAGCGATTCTTTGGTAGTTTTAGGCTATTACTAAATAATAAACATGTATTAGTTGCATGTAAGCCACCTGTCCAACAAATGGCAGGTTTTTAGGATTTTAGATGTAGGATTTTCTCTATAAATACCACTTAGAACGATGTATTAGGGGCTGCAACTTGAAACATCCTACACTCCTAAAGTCCCAGTGACGCTCAAAAGATACACGGATCAATCAAGTTTATATGCCACTTTCATTTCAAGCAATTTAAATTCAGGTTCTTTATTGCATTTCATTTTCTTTTGATTTGCTTTACTTGCTTTATTTAATTGCTTTCACTTTACATTTCTGTTCAATGTTATCTTCATCTTCATCTTATTCTTCTTTTTATACTTTTGATTCAACTGACACTTTAATCACTTGAAAGTGAGAACCCAGTGGAGGAGGTTTCCTTCCAAGATTAATAACTGGAACTGCAATATTGTTAACTTAGGCACCGACAAATTTGATAATTGACAAATTTGGCACTTTGGAGTCAAGTTTTTGTCGGTACATTACCTAACAATTTTTCACCTTTAACAGATGGTGTGCCATCGCCTAGCGATGGCGCGATTCTGGACAAGTTTATTTGCGTGATTTGACCAAGCAATCAAGCAAAAATTTCTGAGAAACCAACAAGTGATATCAATTCTTTCCATCTGATATAGTAAATGATAAAAACTATGGTTCTGCAAGAGTAAAGAAAAACAAGCAGAAAACAAATCAGCAGCATAGGCTTTCATGCAAAACTTCCTCCCATCTGATAACAATTCAAGAAAAGAAAAAAGGAAGTGAAAAATTATAAGCTTGCCTGGACTTGAATGCTTTCAGGCCACCCAAATGTAACACTGACAACCCAACGTTCACCACAACCTATCTTCCCCGCGAAACAACAAACACAAAGGCAGCAGCAGGTCTATGGTCCTGCTTCGACAACAAAGGCACCAAATTCTTCGTGTACCCGCCAGATTCTTCCACCGCCACCGCTCGTTGGGTTAAGCAATGACGCCTCGTCTATGGTCCTGCTTCAGCAGCAAAGGCAGTGGCCATGGCCACGCCATCGAGAGGATTGTGACGCCGTGCTGGTGGAGATGTTCTCGTCGCAGGGGTGGTGGTTTGTGCGGCTGCTGCAGAGGGGAGAGTTTGAGTTGTGAGAGAGGGGAAAAATCAGGGTCGGATTTTTTTGAAGAGATATATAATATTATTTATATATTTAATATATTATATTATATTTAGGGCGAGTAACGAATCGGGACAACCAATACCCGACCTCGTCCCATACCGGAAAAAATGCATTCAGGTAAAACCTGAATCTGCCTCGATACTTGGTCAACTGTTGACTTACCCAACCCGAACAGGTCGGGGTAGATCCAAACAGGTCAGGTCAGGTCAGGGTAAATTGCCATCCCTAGTAAATTGCCATCCCTAGTAGGGATAACTTACAAGATCTTGAAAGTTGGATAATTTTAGTGATTATTCTGTTGCAATATGCAGTTATCAATCAATTTGTTCAATATTTTGTCGTTTGATCCTTGAAGTAGTTTTCAAAAGTTTCAAAAGCTACAGGATAAAGCTAAGAGAAATGCTCATTTGTTGAGATATTGAATGCTTACCTAAAAGTGGGGGTAAAGGGAGAAACTTCATGCACTGGCGTGTCTACTAACTTTACCTGAAATTTGCTCGCCAACATAATATTCTAGTTCTGTTACAAAGAAAGGGATGGAACCGACAAATGCAAAGGGGGGAGGGGCGCAAAGAATAAGGGTGCCTCAATATCTAGCCTTGGTTTCCTTGCATCCCCATAGATACATAACTTGTAGGAGCTGGGCAATGTAACCCCTTCAATTTTCACATTTTCGATGAACCCCACTGAAGAATTTCTCAAATATATTGTTCCATGTAACCGTCATTAACTAATATATTGTTTCATTAAGGTTCTCATAATTTTTTAATGGGCTAATACTAGTATCCACTCATTAAGTCCATATCATTTTAATAGTCTTTGAACTCACTAAAATTAAACCACTTAAAATTGAGTCATTTTAATTAAATAACTAATATAATTTATTAAATATGATGCCCAAAATTAAAATAAGAAACCCACGTTTCCTAACACTCTAAGACACATGGAAAAGTGTAAACATCAGGCCTTACACCAACCTACAACATCATATGATACAAATTCAGAGCCTCATCAAGGAATCTGCTTTATCATACCCACCAATCAAAACATTCTAAGAGAACGCATTCCTCTCCTCCAAAAAAAAAAAAAAACAATTACAAAATGTTGTCTTCTTATGTTTATGTCCTTGGTATGCATGTGTTAAACAAATATTAGAACGATTATTTTCATACAGATGTTTATGATTTTAAAAGCTAGCAAGGACTGAAAAACCATTCAAGTTTAAAAAAAAGTTTTCCGATACCATAAATAAGGTGAAAATAGAATTTACATATAATAAAATTTTAAATATATATATTAATTATCTTATTCTATATTCTTATCTTTTTTATTTTGCATCAAGTATAATCTTAGTGTTACCAACTACTTCATTGCACCTGACAATCCACACCTCACTTCTTTTTATCTTCACCCACAGGAATCTCACACGTCTTACACATCACACACTGATCAGTGGATCCATGACACTGGGCCCCTGATCATGTATCTATATATCTTTTTCCTTAGCATCTTTTACAACATACCATCGGATCACTCCCATCCACCAATGGCACATTCCTCACGGCCCATTACTCTGGAACAATACATTTTTTTGACTCATTATTTCTTATAATTGTTCTTTATATAGCAGAATTTAGTTTTAATTTGAGATATGTTACCAAACTTAACAGCTCCTTAAATTGTTAACTAATATTTCACAGTACTTATAAATGCTATCCAAGCATTCATTCGCTCCACCTTCGATTTGTTCCCTCACCAATAGCGTGAGTATTTTAGTTGATCTTCCCTCTCGTGTGATCATGGCACTTCCGCTTAGGTAACCCATCCAATGATCGGTTGCATGTACTTAATAAAGACCATTCTTATGTTTCCCCCACCTCCAAAATTGTATGTGGTATATGTAATTTTTCCAAGCAAAGACGACTGCCATTTTTCCCCAGTCATTCAAAAAAAAGTTTGGGGCAAAAAAAAAGTCTAATAAATTTTTTGAACTTTTACGTGTGGACACCTGGGCCTTTTTTCTACACCATCTATTCATTGCCATCGTTATTTTTTTAACAATAGTAGATGATTACTCTAGTACGCCTGGGTTTTTCTCATGCGAGAGCCAAATCAAAGACTCGTTCTCATATTCAATCGTTTATCAACCTTCTAGAAACACAACTTTAGACCAAAATCAAAACTGTTCGCAGTCCTCCAAAGGCATTGTTTATCACACTACATACTTTGCCGCCCCGCAACAAAATGTTGTTGTAGAACGCAAACACCAACACATTAATAACTTTTGTGGATAGATATTCCGAGAAACTTCTTGAGTTTTAATTTTAGTAATTAAGTGAAGTTGGAGTAAAACTATTTGTTTCCTTAAATTTTTCAGTCATGGTGATCAATTTCAGATTATCACTTGCGCTACATGTTGTTACAACTGCCTACCAATGTGACTGGATGGATCAGTAACACCTTAGTCACTTGAAGTCTCCTATAAAGGCATGTCAATCTCACTCAGGCGCTGATGTTTCCTCAAAGATGTTTTCAGAAGTCACAATACTTTAAACTCTTAGCACTCATCAGCATTGCCATATAGTTAAGAAACTTCCAAATATTTATTTGTTTCATTCTTGGTTATTTTTATGGTTCCTTTGTGTGCATTTGGCATATTTAGCATTGAGTTTGATAATTAGTGCATAGCACAAGGTACCCATTGTGCATGTCAGTCAGGTTTAAATTATAAGTAAGGAGATTAATTTTTGGCTTTTAAATCAAAATCTTAAAAATGATTAGAAAGTAATTTAATAACATTGCACTAGCACTATTGCCCTTGAGAAACATGGGATGAGGCAGGGAGGCATGAGAGGGGTAGACCAATATTATCTTAGTTTTATAGTAAAAATCTGAAGGATAAAATTGCAGCACGAACACATCCAATGTTTTAAAAATTAAATTGAACCAGATCGGGTTTTAGTTCGAACGGGAACGAATGTGTCTTTGGTCTAATTTCTTCCAAAAAAACTAAGGCATTGAATTGTCAAAACTAGATCGAACCGTTTGAACCCGAGTTAGTTTTTCAATTTTTATTTTCTTTTCAATTTTTTTTCATATTTTTAATTAGTTTTTTAAGTTTTTTCACCTCTATCTTTCGGAAGTCATAACTTTTGACTCATTTTTTGATTTAGACGCATTTTATATCAATTTCACATAATTTTTTAAGATATACGCAATAACAAATAGCCGTAGACAATTTGGCCTATCGATTTTCCATAAAACTCTTATTTTGAGAGTTATGAACATTTTTAAAGAAACAATAATGGTTATTTTTTATAAATAAGGATTAAACTGTAATTTTTTTCTTAAAATTCCTATTACTCTCAAAATAAGGATATTTTAGTTTTATACAATAATAAATATCATCACACGTAGTCAGTTTTTTTTATAACTCATGCTATTAGATTTACTCTTTTATATATATATATAATTATTACGTTATCCAATTTGACTATTAGTTTAATCGGTTAAACTAATTAAACCATGACTTAAAAATCTTACCAGTTCAATTTCCAATCTAGTTTTTATACCATTGAACACATCTCATCCATTTCGGTCTTACTCCATGTATGCAATAAAAGAAATGGAAACTTTTATGTAAAAAAAATCTTTTACATTTTATTACCATACACCAAATGAGAGCTTGAATTCGAAAACTAAATTCTTATTTTGTTAAGCTATATCTTCCTCAGCTCAGACAGATAACCGATTTCTTTTTCTTTCGGGGTTTGATCAATGCCCTTGACAGTAGGAGATAAAATTCATCACAGGCTTGGACCGATAGTCTTGCTTTGGCCCAAATGTAGGAAAGAAAACTACGCTCTACCAATTGCAATTTAGCTGAAATTCGTCAGCCGATTCTAGAATGCAATTGATATCTTGAAGAAGATATTCAAACCAATGCTCGTATTACCCACACTTTTAGTTGAATTAACCAAATTTAGTTTCAAACTATACACACTAGAGCTAACTATTTCTCTTTTAAGTCAACCACTTCTTATTTGAATTAATTACTTACTGATAAAATTAACCACTCATCACTTTCTACTAACACGAGTTGTTAACATGAACTTAATGGCTGATTGTGCTCTAATGAGGGTGAATTCAACGGTTGTTTCAATATCACTTTCGAACAATTATATGCTAGAACCTGTTCCAAATCGATTTTATTCCTCTGATTAAAATGTAACATTTTACTGAAGCAATTGACCAAGAAAACCAGTAAATAAAATACTATAGTCGACTTGGATTACCTTTGTTCTCTAATAAATTTAGAATTTGGAATTAGTCATGCATTACTAACAAGAAACCATGTAGAAATTTCTTTTACATTACATGGATGATAACTCCATACCGTTTGGAGTCGCACCAATCAAACTTACAAAAGATGATAATTTATTTTCCTTTTTTTTTCTTCTCAGTTCATTGGAAGTGCAAGCACCTGCTAACTTTATGGTGGATCAAACCTCTTTTGACAACATCATCACACTCATCTTAAAGACTTGGATTGTTGCCAATTGAGTTATAAGCTCGGCAAGTGTTAGCCCCCAAACAGACAAATCAAAATGTCACTACATAGATGTGATTGGTGTGATTCCATAAATAGTGTGCAACTGACATTACTTGGTTGAATACCTGCCACTTTGGGTTCTTACTAGGCCAAGAATTAAATTTAAAGTAACACCTCAGCCATACAAACAACTACTGCACAAAAGCATAAAACTTGCAAGCCAAAAAACTTATCTGCCACAGCTAAACTGGTCGAAACCGCACTGATATCTGTTTGTATCCAAAAACACCATCTACAAATGAGCATTTCATATTTCCTATAATTGTTAACAAAGTAAAACAACACTGGACTCAATACTGGCCCTTCTGATTTATATATAATAAGGGAACAGCATCCTATTTACAAGGTTCACGCTGCCAACGGGCATAGACAAACGATGAATATGAAGATTATAGTGGCCAAAAAAAAGTGACCTGGAAACAATTTTGAATAAAAACACCAATCCAAGTAACTGCTTCAATACCTGAAAAAAGACAAAAGAAGATAATTACCATGTTGACTATATCAAAAACTTATCAATAAGTACAATTCTCCATTAAAAAAATTGCCTGCATTATAGTCACAGAAATTTCAGTCAACATAATTTTCAAATTGATCCAAGTCAATGAAGTGTCTTAGGCCTGATAAAATTACAATGCGTAAAAGGATAAAAAGGGAGAGAAGAAAAAGTGGAAACTGAAAACAAATAACAAGTACATAAGTTGAGACAATCCTTTCAAACAGTTTTTTTTCATCATTATCATGAGTAGACACCTGAATGCTTCATTGTCGCTTGATTTGCTATCCAACAAGTACATCTCCATTATTTTTTAGATTATAGCTCATACTGCCTACAATTTTAAAGTTATTCAGTATGACTGTGATCAACCTTGTATCATTCTTGAGTTAATGAAACTAGAGAACTGCTTAGATTATTGATTGCCAAAAATCTGCCACACTGCAGGTGGTGGGAGGGTCAATGATGTGGAAAAAATAAAAGAGAAAGAGGAAAAGAGAAAGAAAAAAGGAAATAGAAGAGCGAAGTAAGATCAACATTATAAATATATATACCTTTTAGGAAGTATCAATCTATGAACAGGAGAACTGAGAACCTGAGCATAAGACCACCAGATCTCAAGAATTAACTGTCACACCCAGCTATGGCATCTTTAATGCCTGCCTCAATTGCGCTAATGCAGATGGATGTATGCTGCTCATTGCAGCATTAAATGATTCTCCATGAATAGCAGCACATGTTTGTATATTTTCTCTCACAGAGTCTTCAAGTGACAGGTGATTGATACGGTCTGAAACTTTGATCTAGAGACAAAATAAATAAATGCATATCTTCATTTGTTATTCATGCATCATTCAAAAATGGAAATTTCAGATATTTTTCATAAATCTCTTACCTGTCTTTTTCTGAATTCTTTACTAGGAATAGTGCCCTCACCAGAAGAGGTATTGGAGCTCATTTCACCACTGTTATTAATGACAGACATAAAAGAATTATGATGTTTATAATTTATCTATCTAACTATTTTGCCTTGGCAAGTTGAACATGACCCAATGCATATAAAAACCTGGGACAATCCCTTAAACTAATTTCTAAAGGAGTGGGTAACATGAGTTGCCTTTGGACCTGAGGGTGGCCCTGGAAAGAATAGGAGTATGGTATCCTCATAGAAGAGAATAAATGAAACACATAAAAGGTAACCTGATCAAGACTCAGTCCAAGTCCCAACTATTGTGGATGAAATGCAAAGAGCAGATTATATTAGAAGTACAAAAAACTAACCTGGACTCTTCCTCAGTAAGGTCATTGTTTCTGCCCAAAATTACACTAGTGCAAACACTGCACATGACAACATTTTCAGGTGTCATTTGCTACTTATTTGCAAATTATGTCTGATATTCAAAGGTTATAATACCTGAAAATTTGATCAAGTTTGTCAAGGACTTGAGGCAGCCTTAATGTCAGAATTATTGAGAGGGCTAAGCCAATTATCTTCTTCTGATCGGAAGAAACATTATCTATCTGGAAAAAATATACATAAATTAACAATAAATAATTGATAGAAAATATTAAACCGGTCAAAATGATCCTGTCAGATTTAATACCTATTACAGGCTAAAAATGAAATCAGATATTAATTTGACCAAGTGATGCAACATCCTACAACATATTTCACCAAGAACATCATATTGATAACATCTTCCCATCATGGGCAAATATTTTGCTAATCCTTCCCATTTTCATGGTCCTACATAGGAAGAAGCTAAAAATGGAAATGTATAAAAAAGGTGGAAATAATGAACCAAAACTAGGCCACGATGTTGATACCATCAGTAAATTTCAAAAGTGACACTGTTAGAGTATGCTTTCCAGAATTTACCATACTGCTAAGAGACTGATACATTCATCAAAAGCCACACAAATATAAACCATTTTACAGTTGCAGTGTATTAAATAAGGCAACTTGGGTTTGTCCAAACACAAACAAGATGAAGGTATGCAATATATTCAGAACCAAACACCAACCATCTCTAAAGCATACCCACACCAACCTTGTCAACCCATATGTCAACCAGACAAAGAAGTATATTTTCTTGAACTGGGACACCTGCATTCTGAAGGAGCAGAGAAGTTGATGGATCTGATGTTAATTGGGCGAGTGAATTTGTATTCATCACCAAAAGCCTTGCCAGGATGGCAGCAGAAGATGCTTTAACAGATGCTTTAGAAGGATCATAGTCATCTCCTCCACTTAAACAAATTACAATTAATTTCTACAGACAAAAGAAAAAATACAATAGCTTCAGAACATGTCTAAAGATTATTAATATGCGTTAGTTGAACATTCAAAGCTTACTATATAGCTTACAAACATATAACTAGACTTACTTGTACAGTACTGCTAATAAGTGATGGTACTTCCATGGGGAAACACTGTGATGAGGCAAAATCAAATTAATATATAATTTTGGAGAATTTTTACAACATATATGACTATAAAACAAAAAATACTAAACTATCATCCCACTTAGGTTTTACTCTAAACAAAACACTTACCTACTAAACTAGAACAAATTCAAAAATTTTAGTGGCCCAAGCTTTTAAGTTAAACCATTTATAACATACTAGTTTAATTAGGTGAGCATTTGGATGGACATTTTTGCAAAAGCATAAAAGTTCTTTTGTTGTAAAGAAAGCATTTTACAAAAGTTAAAAAATTTCAGCTTTTAAAAAAGGCTCAAAACTACTTTTTTAGAAATAGGGGAATAGTTCCCAAGAAACGTAGCTCAAGTGGTACCAAGTCTCTTGGAGACTATTTGATCCCGGGATCAAATCCTACCCAAGCCACTTTGCCTACCCTTTAGCCTCCCCTCCCCACACCAGGTCTTAGATCTCCTTTGTAAACCAAAAAAATTAAAATTAAAATATGGGAGTGTTTCTAAACATCCTAATTGACCATAATGGTCCCAAAACAAAAAATTACCTAATGAATCAGAAGCTTAGTAAGTTAATTCATAAGATACTAGTTCAGCTGGGCCCATAAAAGCACATAATCCAAATCAAAATAAAAACTTAGAAAAAGCAAAAACAACTGGATGAATTATATCTCTTGTTTGCATTTCTCTTTTATTTTCCACCTAAGCACTCCAGAAATGTTATGCTCTCATCATTCTCTAATGACTCAAGCAAGTATAATCTAATGCTCTCTCATATCCACTCTTATGCTATGTTTGGATTTTTTAAGTGACGAAAAGGGATGTGAAGGGAAGGAAAGGAGAGGGAAGGGAGAGTTAATTCCCCTTGTTTGGATGTCTAAGCGGGGGAAGGAGGGGGATTATCTTACCCGTGTTTGGGAGTTACAGTTAAAGTAGGGGGAATTAGATCTCATTCCCCCTTATTTAATTTAAAATAAAACCTTTCCCCCAACTCTCTTTCCCCCTTATTTAATTTAAAATAAACCACCCCTCACCCCCCTCTTCCTTACCCCCAATTTTAAAGCTTTGACCTCCTCATTAAAAATCTTCCAATCAAGGGTATGAGTCACTTTTCCCTTCCCTTCCCCGTCCTTACCACTAATCCAAACATAGCATTACTGACTTATGCAGGCTCAGCAAAAAATTGTTGCAGAGCCCAGATACTTTCTGAAAATCTCACTTGACAGTTTTTTTTAATATAGAAAAAGAAATTTATAGGAAAGAAATGAGGGAAAGTACAAAGAGGACTTGAAGACAAAAAAAACGCAGCAAAGCAACCAAATCTCTATACAGGTCTGAAAAGGCATATTCCTTAAAACAACTACTAATAGAACACCACAGGGAGCCCAAATCCACAACCCATCCCATAATAAAGTAAGGGACAGTGAAACACCCTTACTCACTTGATGGTGTTAAACAATATCAATTCCTCATCATAGAAGCATATGAATTTCAGAAATCAGAGGACAGGGAGAGGAACAAAGGAAGTTGTCTTTGAGAATTAGAAAAATACCTGAAGGCAGAACTTGCAGAGGTAACATATATTTCTGCCTCTCCAGTATGATTAACAGTGGGTTGGAAGAATTCTGTACATTTTAGTTTCAGATCCTAACTTCATTTAATCTGAACCTTTCTGAAAATCTAGTATCTATCTCAAGAGGCTATTGAGTTCGTAATGGAACATTTAATTCAATTTGGCTGTTTTTTTCATCATATATTCAAAATTTTATGCCTACTTTATCTACCATCATGCCAGTTTCAAGCAAAACCGAAATTGGCAGTTTCACGTGACACTAATTTCAAAACCATATGGATGTTTACACTAACAAATTTATACTTTACCATATCTGATTCAGTTCTATCAGGTCCAAAGGGTTTTTTCAAATATACCATCAACAAGACATGAAGCATGAAGTCATCATCATTTAGGCAACCATGAAAATGGAGCAACTTCTCCAAAATTCAAATACCACAAAACCCAGAAGTTCTTACTGTTCATCACGAAGTTCGAAATGACAAATGGAGAATAAAATACCTGTATTAAGATATCAATGACAGGAAGAACAGAAAGAAGACCTCTGTCGTTAACATTTCCGACAACTAAATCAAGAATTTTAGCAATATTTGTAGCATGCATGCTCAGAAACTCATTTCCACCCAAAATGATGTAATCTTCAATTATGTTCACAGCAACCTGTACTTCAGATAAAGAGAACAAAAATAAAATAAAATAGACCAAAGATATTAAAAATATAAAACAAGGCCAACAACAACTGGCACTTAAGATTATGGACTAATCAAACTATTGCAAATATGAAACAGTATCAGGTCATAAGCCCAACTAAGTTATCTAGCCAATAAATACAACACAAAGCAGCAGCAGATATATCATTAGCTAAAGTTTTGATACCACTCCATCAAATCAAGAACTGAATGATACATTTGTTTGCAATGTGCAGCTCCACCTTGATAACAGTCAAGAGTCTTTGGAAACTAAAAGCAAGAAAACTACACTGATTTGACTTCCTATATATAGCATACTACACTAGTTCCATTTATTTCTCGATAAGTACGTATCTAGAAGCATTTTTCAACCTTACAAACTCAGTTCCCAATTTCAGACACAACTTTACTATCCAACCAATTCTTATATATGAACCTAAGGTCTTAAAATAATAGAAGGTACCGTAGAGGTGGTAGGTAGGGGAACTAGAAATAGAAGGAATTTAGTGTCATCAATTTGAATATTGTGCGTGCCATGTAAGCACAAGAACACATAATATACCTCAGTATCATCCCAATTCAGCAATTATGAAAACTGAAACTCTTAAATAACCACTTCATCCTAGTTTACAAAGTAAGACACTATCTTTCTCTTACATACAACGACTTTGAGCTAATTGAAAAAAAATGATTCAAATATGGATCTAAGTCTAACCTGCAAATGATCAAAGCTTCTTTCCATGATATCCACAAGGCGTGAAAAACATGGTAACAGTTGAGGCACCATTGAAGGGGCATGAGAAAGTGCCGCCTCCCATAACTGAAAGATTGAGCAGTTGTATTTTCACTACATATTTGCCCGCAAAAATGGTATCCATCTAATTAATAAAAATGAGCCAGCAAGGATTACCAGTATGCTATCTTCTAGAAGATTTAGTTCATCTGGGCTATTAATATCAATTCCATTTTCCAGAATTGGCAGTAGTATGTTGTAGCAAATGGGTGAATGGTAACCAAGTGCAACCAAAAAGTTCCTTAAAGCAACAAGAAGCTGAATTTGCAAGAGACTTTCACCAGAAGATTCCTCCCAGACCTTGTTATAAGAAAGGCAAAAGAACAATAGGATAAATGAACTTTTGTTAAACCTGAAGTTTAACTATAGCTACTTTGCAGTCATTAGCATTTTTACTGGAAAACCACATTATATTGTGGTGAACAGGTTATGAGTTATACGCTCATTCTACTATAAAAAATTAATTATTCTACCTCCTTGGCAAGTGATTCTGGATAGTCAGAATCAGCAGAATCATAAAGTCAAATAAAATCTTTACACTTTCACACTTCTTAGAAAGCTTTTCCTGCTTAAGTTACTGTAGCTATATCCATATCAAATCAACATAAATTCCCTTTGAATAACCTACCAAAATTATGTGGCACGCCATCACATGATTATTATCTTTACCAGAGCAAAAAATTTAGAGACAACAATTACACAAATCAGAACGAAGTTATATCATATCATAATACAAATGACTTTTGATTCTTTGAAATAGCTATAAACATCTGTATTCAATACTTCTCAGAAATTCCATCAGTTTTGACGTCCTCACACCAATCTCAATTTCTACTGAAAAACTAATTCACAATTTACTGAAACAAAAAAGAAAGCAACTTTTATTTTCTTCTCAACCTAACCAAGTATTAAATGCACAAGTAGACAAAACAAATGAAGACAGAATTATTCCTATATATATTATATTACCTTTTGAAAAAATTGCACCAATTTGTTTGCAAATGGAATAACTTCACTGACATGTCCAATAAGTATAGAGATCAAATTCAAAACCTGAACCTGAAGAAACATTTAAAGAATAATATGAACTACAACTGACTATTAGGAGAAAATATTAAAAGGAAATTCAGATTCAAATTACAATTTACAGAACTCTTGCCAACCTTATTTAATTCTACATAACTCTATTACAACTAGAAAAATTTAAAAGAATGCCAAAAAAAAGGTAGACTGCAGGATGCAGAATTGCAGATGCATTTCTGTACCACAGAATAAAAATGTGATACATACCCAAGTCCTACACCAGTACACTCATACCAGTTTAAAACTTACACACATCATGCCAAATTTGGAACAAAAATGTCAAATTTTCAAGAGATTATCTCTTTTGCTCAGACCATTTTAAAGATGTTGTGACCATCAGCATCCTTCTTCAGCCTTCTTGTGGTGTCTGATTGGAGTTTTCCTTCTAGGTGGCAATGGATGATACTTGGCGGCTGCCCTCGAGCAGCCAAACCTTGCATCCTTCATCATATCCACGACATCTGTCCAACAACATAGAAGGATCAAAGTGACCTCCAATGCGAAGAAAATGGTCCGACACTTCTCCGCTCGAGATTGCTGTAGGATATTTAGTGGTCTATACTGTTATTACGTGGCTTAGTGCAATAAACTTCAGTGATCTTGCTAATTGTCTTTTAAGCCAGAATGGAAAACGAATAGGCAATATCCAAATGGTAAGGTAAAGAATTTGATATTGAGAGCTCAAAAAGGTGAAAGTTTGTCAAAGACCACAATCAATAATCAGATCCAAAACTCAATCAACATGAAGTGCAGGGTTTTACATAACTTATAGGATTCTAATCCAACAATATCATTATAAGTCATTCTTCAATGCAGGAATTAGCACCATTTGCATTTCTTTTTCTCATTAAAAGTCACATGCCCTTTATAACTTGGCAGGCATGTGGCATGTATATGATGAAGGCTGCAAGGTTTGGCTGCAGCCAAATTGTCCAAGAGCTAATACCCCCAGGCCAATATATATTTTATTTGGCATCCTCGGTAAAGAATGATAATTTCTTTATTGCTGGTACTTGACATGAAAATTGCACAAGCAGGGACTCCAGTGGCTTGTTCATGGTTGTTGCAAAGGAGTTTCCTCATTTCTGACATGAAGAGAGACCGGACAGTTTTGATGCATTTCTCAATCTCTTTGGTTCTTTGTTTCCTTTTAATTTCTCTGGTTTGGAGGATATCCTATTATCTCCCTAGTTGTACTTTCTTTCTATTCTCTCGGGCTAAATTGCAAATGACAAGTTTTTAAAATAAAAGCAAAGCTATTTCCCCTCATTATCCTCCAATTAGGAGGGGAACAAAAGTGAGTGTTTGAGGGAGATGTTTCCCCTCACATTCCTTCCTCCTCCATAAATTTAAATTCCCAAACAAGGAGAATTATTCCCTACACATCCTTTTCCCTTCCATCCCCCTTGCTACCCCTCATCCAAACAGACTCAAAGAATTTCTTTTTCTATTAACAAAAAAGTTGCACAGCCGTATATTTTACCTTTGAGTCAAATTCCTGAACTTCCTCAAACAACTTAAAACATGAGTCCCAGCATATTGGAAGAAGATCAACAAACTCCCTCTCTGAAAAGTTTGCATCTTCAATATGTAAGCACAAGGACCGACAAGCTGCCAGCTAAAAAAGGTTATATACATGATTAGCTAGAAATACATGATAATTTGGAACAAATATGTTGAACTAGCAGAGAAAACAT
Organism: Styphnolobium japonicum; assembly: GCA_023212625.1. NCBI lineage: Eukaryota > Viridiplantae > Streptophyta > Magnoliopsida > Fabales > Fabaceae > Styphnolobium > Styphnolobium japonicum. The sequence continues at coordinate 11,743,883 of JALBWW010000007.1, read as the reverse complement.
ACATAATGCTCAAAGGAATTCAAACCTATGTAACATACCCTGACAGATAAATCTTTATCCTGTAACAATCTTATCAAAGCACAGTATACAGGTCTTTTTGTATCATCTTTAATCTGTGAAGGAAAGAAAAGCCATAATATGGTAAGTACAGATGAATTATCTGAAATCAAGATACATGTGATTACGTCAGCATAACAGATAGAAGCTTTTGTCTTATTCAACAGTTTTAAACAGATAGGAGTATAGTGAGTAATTGCATTGTCATAAAACTTCACTACACCTACATTGAAATCATGCAACTTGTTTAGGTTTTAAAATTCATTATCCTTAGAAGATAGAGTGCATTGCATCAAATCTTTAGTAAAATTATATACTATGCAACTCAATAAATTATATACCTCAGAAACCCACTGCCCCAATATTAAAGCAACTTTACGATGGATGATACGCAAATTTGGATGGTCATTTGAGAGTTCGGGAGATAATGCACCATTAAACCTGCAAATAAGTGTTTCAGAAAGAATAGTCACAAAGTACTCCAGTGAAAGCATAACAGGGAGAAAGGTTTGACATCAATTATAAACTAAGACATTGAACTGTGTCATAAAATACACAAATCAAGACTATCAAATAAGTTTACAAAAGCATCAAATTAAATACCTCAATTTAATGATAGTTAGATTATCTAAAAATTTACAATTACCATAAATAGTTATTATATCACTCCATTGCTTAATAATAAATAAATAAATAAAAATAAGCAAGTGCATGGATCATTGATCAAGCTTTTTTCCCTGCATAAATGAATGACAGGCGCATGCAAACAGCGACGGCAGTGTCCCAATAGGTAGAAATTTGTATTAGTGAAGCCCAGATATAATAGTGTAACAAAAGATAAATATACCGGAAAACTACAATGATCTTTAACATTTTTTAGGAATGATAGCATATCCCAATATGGATAACTTTACAAAGTGACCAAATATTATCCATTGCATTATACTTTAGACTCACCAGTCTTTAAAGCTCAGGTAATTTGAGAGTTCATAATAAACATAAGCAGCGGCGCCATAAGCAGCATCTTTAAGAAGTAACCCAGGAGTAATTTCTGTCACTGAAGTTGGGCAACTATTCATAGTCTCTTGAAGAAGAGAAACTACTACAGGACCTAGCAGCTAAAAGTAACCGTCACAATCACACATCCATACATAAATAATGTAAAGTCAATGATTGAAATATCTCTACAGGAGAAAATACAAGATAACCTGTTAAGTTGAATGCCACCTACTTGGCTATTATTTTCAAACAATACGATGTACAAAGCTTCAGCACACGGCCTCAATTTTTCTGTCCATTGAACCATATCCTGCTCATGATGAAAAGACTCGGGGTTACGGTACAACTCCTCCAAATCACTTGATGTCAGAACAAAATACCTGTTGGATGATAAAGGCACTGTTTAGGCTGGCAATAGAAAGCATAAACGTAAGGGAAAACATCACTCAAAGGAATTTCTAACCAAATTACAGTCAAATAATTGAATCTCAGCAGCACACCACTGTCCAAACTATACAAAAAAAGGAAAGTTTAATTTGTAAATCCATTTTAATTTTTAATCAGTGAATGTCAACACCCAGAAGTGATATATGGCACACTTTTAAACCTCACTCAGCAGGAAACCAAACAACCACTGGTAAACTAATCAAGCCAAGAAGAATCCAAGAGTGAATACCTTTGTATCAATACATTACACAAGAGGACTATCCGTTCATTGGGCAGAAGTGAATTTAAAACACCACCAACCACACTGGAAACATTTTTCTTCAACTGCTCCAGTGTAACTCCATTTTCGTCCATCACCCTACCAGTAAGACTTAGTTTGTATTCCTTGCATTCCAGTATATTCTTAACCATCACCATACATTGAATGAGAAATTGTTCAAACGATAATAGATATGGCTCAGGACCTGTTATCTTATTCAAACAGAAGTCCACCACAGATGAAAGCACAAATTTATCGCCAAACGAGTAAGGATGTCTGCCCTGAAAGGCAACTAAAATTTTCATCAATTTGGTGCAAGCCATCTTTACAAAATCCCAAATTTTAGGATATTGCTTTTGAAAAGACGAATCTGCAAACAAAAGAAATGTCCCATAAGACTAAAAAAGAAGAACAAAGTAATATTTTAGTTTTAAAAAAGAAGCACGGAAAATAAAAAAGAAAGTGTTCATTTTTTTATCCACTAAATATGAGGACTGAAGGTCAAGAAAAACATTGTAGGGTCAGGAGGGCTTCAAGGTTCAATTTTAGCACACCATCTTGCTACGTAATATATAGCTACTGCTTATTACTTGCAAAATAAGGAGAAAACAAGAACCAATTTACCACATTCCTGGACACTGGAAACTAAAGAAAAGATACAATAAACATCATGATATTAATATATGTTGGATATACAAATTTTTTAAAGACAAAGCCACAGACAAAAAGACAAGATAGTATGCTGTAAAATGCTCATTGTGCTTTATAAAAATATAATTTTTTAAAGATGTTAAAGAAAGGATGGATGTATTTTACGTTACCTTCAGCATTCCTCTAGTATATCTCCATGCATTTATAATCATTAACTCCACAATACCAATATATATCCGCACCAATTTTAAATCATAAAAATCACATTTAATCTCGTACCAGATTTTGCGAGGACATTTGGATATGACTGTTCCATTTGTCGAGGCTTTTCCTCACCTCTATAATCTCTCTTCTTTGCATACTTCACCCATCAAAAGTTTTTATTCCAGTCCAGATAATATCTTAGGATTTTCATTTTCATAGGAATTTGAATGATAAAGAAGCTAGTGAATTGCACTATTTCGATTCTACTAGATTCAATTATTTTTTTCAGCTAATTCTGATAGGAGAGTTGGCCTTTAGATTCTTTTGGCGAGTTTTCTTGTAAATGCTTTCAGTTTCTAACTTCTTCTCCTAAGAATCAAAGACTCTTTCTTGATAAAAGCATTTGGAATTCCAAAGCTCCAACTAAGCTTAAGTATGGATTAATACTAATGATTTGTTGCAGATTCAAAGGCCTCACAATGCTCTTTCTCATGATATTTGTGTTTCGTGCAAAAATAGCTCAGAAACAGCATACCATCTTTTTTGCATTGTAAAGCAGCCACATTCCTTTGGAACAATCTTTTTGAGGGTTTTCGGTGAGCATTGTGTTAGAGAATAAACCAGTAAATGCACCTAATGGTAAAACGATGAAGGAAAACACTCAGCAAATGGAGACTGAGTATGAGACTATGAATTAATTGAGTAACAATGGGATGGAGCAAGCTCCTTACAAGTATGGAGAAAAAAACCTAACAACCGGCTGAGAAGAGCACAACACTCTCTCTAAGACTTAACCAACCAGAAAAAAACGAAACACCTCATGCCTCCCACCCAACTCTTCCCTCCCTCTCAAATACCTCTCTCTCCTAATACCTCAAATCACACACCACTCACCAACAGCCACATGGCCATTCTGTTATTCCCCCTCACTCCCACGCCCTCCTTCTCAGTCCCTGCTCTCATCATCCTTATATTGTTATTCCCTTGATCAGCCTCTCCTACATCTGCCACGTGTCCATTCTTTCTTTTCCTCCTATACACATTCACGATGGGAGGCCTAACACATTGGGTGTGGCCTAGAACTTTGGAGCACTTTTTGATGATTTGGTATAAAACTTTTGGCAAAAATAAGGAGACTAAAAATTTGTGCCAGTGTGTCGTTTATGCAGTCATTTGGTGCATTTGGTTGGAGTGGAATGCTCATATTTTCAAAGATGTCTCGTTACCCTTAACTTGCTTTGGGATAGAGACTTATGTTTATGGCCTCTCTTTGGTGTTCAGCTCATGGATGTTTCAAGGGAGTTGCTCTTGCCTCTTTCTGACATACAAAAGGAGGCAGCATGGCTACATTTTTATTTTTATTTTTTTGTTACATCTGGTTTTGTTTGCTTTGGAGGATTTCTTATCCTCACCCAAATTGTTTATTTCTTCTCATAGATAAAATTTCTTTTTCTACTAAAAAATCAAAATATCATTTAAATAATTATAAAGCAAACTCTAATTAGACATACTCATTCCACATAACTGTAAAGTGAGATGCTAAAACTATATACAATGATCAAAGGAGTCTGGTTTATGAAACGAATGATTCTTAATGTTTCCATTTTCATATAATTGGATAATATATTTTATTCCTAGCATCTTAAACTCAAGAACACACATGCACAAGAAATAAAAGTCTCACAGTATGGAAGGAATGATTGAATGGCACTTAAGAGCACAGGTGAGACTTCCTTGACGGGCCGAACCTCCTACAGATAGTAATATCAGGTCAACAGGTGAAGTACCTTAACTTCTGAATTGATTAATTTAAAAATAGTTAAAAAAGTGTACTAAACTCTTTCTTCAAGACACAGAAATCACTGTAGAGGATAAAGACGTGAGATGGACAAACAATTACCTGAAAACACTTAGAATCGCTTTGAAATCCTGAAATAATTAATTGTCGTATTATCTTTGAGCATAACAACCATCTCTCACATGTAAGATAAAGTTCACCGTGATGCTGATCCGCGACATTTGAATTATAGCTTTGAGAAAGAGCTGAGAAACCATGTAGTATTGTCTGCACATCACTTTGCCATAGTTGCCAGCTATAATCAAAGAAGTGGGATGATATCTGCCAAAGAAATTTGTTGAATATATTCCATTATTTAGGGTACATATAGGTTAAAAACAGTAGTCTAATTGTAGAAAATCATGTTGATCATATGAAGGACTTTGAGGCAGAAAGCTGAAGATGCAATAAATAGGGAAAAAAAGATAAAATGGAATACAACATAAACACCAGCAGAGGCTTCAGGCTAGACACAAAAGCATACGTGCTTCATCAGGTAGATAAGACCAATTGTTATGTTAGTATTAACAACCATTAGGAACATAGTACCAAATATAAAAAGACAAAGTTGACAAACAAGTAAGAGAAATATGAAAATTATATTCAACTTATAGTGCATACACCTCATCGTTCATTCAGTGCTAGATATCATGTAGGAATGCTTATTCTTTGTTTTTATATATGACACAAACCTCGGGAGAACCACACCCGAAAAGCTAGCTATTAAGGTAGGAGAGCCCAAGGTCATATAAACCCCACATCTGAATCTCATACTTCCGATATGGGACTCAAGTCCCATACTTTGCAATTGGGTCCTAATATTCCACCACGTTTTGCAGCCTCGACACCCACGCAGGCTGGTTGTGCACTAGCCCTTTGACTAGTCCCGAGCAAACACTGCAATGATGACGTAACCACCTGCGCCGCTTGTTTGCAACTGAGAGACATAGTGATTGGCTCTAATACCAAGTGATACAAACTTAGAGAACCACACCCCAAAAGCTAGCTATTAAGATGGGGAAGCCCAAGGCCATATAAACCCCATATCTGAATCCCATACTTCCGATGAGGGACTCAAGTCCCATACCTTGCAATTGGGTCCTAACAATATATTACTAGGCTTTTGTCCTTGGTTGAGTGCCACCAAACTACAACCACACTCGAGCACACACTCTTATTTATCATAAAGCATAAAAAATTAGAAAGCAATAAGTATATTGTGACTGAACACAACAACCATGACCTGGACATTAAATTTTATTCATCATGATCTGTTCCACAAATTTTAGTATGTTGACACTTGAAGAAGTTCAACCTAATCAAAGGCAAAATATGCCCTTAATGCGGCTGAGGCTTTTAATTCCTTGAGGGTAGAGGTGCAAAAAAGTGCATGCCTGACTGAGGTAAGATGTCAATAATAGGAAAAGAAGAAAACAGGAAATGCTTAACTATTTTAACACTAATTTTCCATATAAATTAACTAGTCAAACTCAAGTACAACATTCATAAAAAAATAAAACAGGGCAAAAATTGGAAGGGAATTAAATTGTTGAGAAAGAACCCAGAAATGGGCATTAAAAAAAGAATAGTAAAAGCTCTTTAAGCCACAAAAGAAAGTGAAGTTTCAGATACTGGGAGGAATGAACAGAGTTGAGGTGGGAAGAATGAAGAGATTCCCAAGTATAAAGACACAGAGAGAGCCGAAAAACACCAAACAGAAGAAGACAGAGATCCAACACACAAATATATGTGTGTGTGTGTGTGAAACAACTTGAGAAGATGATGCAAAGAGGGCTGGTAAAGAATGAGAGAAGTTGAATTATAAATCATAGAGATGCCTGAAAATCAATGAAATATCAATAAGGCGAGAAAGGCAAGTGCCTCGTCTGAAACAGAAAAGTGCAACTAAGTGCTGGAGGCATGCACTTGACTGAAGGGGCCTACCCTGAAAAAACCAAAAAGCAAGGACCCTTCTATTGCCTTGCATCAGCGCCATAGGCATGCCCTTGACTACACTGTGAGGAACCATGTAAAACAACCTGCAAACATACATGGCACCTATAAATTCACACCTATGCATACCCAACCACCCACACATAGAGAGAAAATAAGTATGGGGCACAACAGGCAAAGCTTTAATAAACATAAGACAATCAGGAAAATATGAAAAGCAATAATCTTAAGCTGCCAATGGCATATAAATGTTTTAATCAAGCTACTGTGGAAGATAGACCACCTTAGTTTCCACTCATAAAATCATGCTAAGACATGCAATGATTGGGACTCCAGCACCTTCAGGCTTCATTTACTACCACACATCATGTACTGAAATCACTCTTCCCGAAATTAGATTCCCATCATCTTGTATGGAATCTATCGAGTTATAAAAAGTTCCTCTTAGTCTATCACAATCAGCAGAAAACTTCCAATCCAATAGTTGAAATTCAAGAAAAGAAGCCCACAAAAAGCTATGATGATAAACATCCTTTCCAGAACAAAGAGAAATTCAAACAAACCCTACCTAAGAAGCACGGATACGGTTATGAGTATTGGATACAACACTGGTACGCTACAGGAATACAACATTTCTTTAAAAACTAGGATACGGGTACGGAAGGATATGCCTGAACATACATATAGAAATTATATATAGCATCTTATAAAACATAAGTATATAATTTTTTTCTTTAAAAAAGAAAAAAGAAAAAACCCTAAATCATAAGAAATAAAACAATAAAGTTTTTTATAAAAAAAAGTAAAGTTAGCTTTTTTTATTAAACTTAAATCAACCAATTTAAAAACAAAAAAACAAAAAACAAAATTGAATAGTTACAGGACAAGCATTCACCAAAAGCTAAAGGACAAGCCAAAAGACTTGAAACGGCAAGTCAAACTGGAAGACATGCAGTAGAAGTAGAAAAGATGCACAGTAGAGACACAGTGGAAGAACCAAAGAAGCAAGGCAGAGATGCAGCGGAAGCCCCAAGTGAAGATTGGGGCTGGGTCTGAGAAATTAGGGCTAAGGTAGTTTTTGGCTAGAGAGGCAGCCTCACAGTGGCAGGTGAAGTCTATGTTTAAAAATAAAAAATAAAAATAAAAATGCGTACCTGTTGTCCGGTATGTGTTTCGGTACCAGAAATGTACCGGGCACCAGTGAGAGTCATACTAGTGCTTCATAAAACCCTACAGAGCTTAAAGCTATCTCGAAAATACTAGACCGTTGGGACAAAACCTTTTAAGGTGGGTAAAGGAGAAAAGGGCACTAGCCTTCATATCATAAGAAGGAGTCGAAGGTTTTTCAGGCAATGGCCAGGTGCCAGGAGCCCAAATACCTATATTCAAGTTTCCAACCACTCACCAATAGAATCTCCTTGTTCCTCTTGTAAGAACAAAAGATAAGTTAAATCAGAGCATGAAAACCATGAGCAAAGCATATTAGTGTGCCACTTTACTTCTACCATATTTGGCAATGTGCAACCTATGCTACTATTTAGAGCATTTGGTGGGAGCATAACACTCGTATCTTTAAGGAGGTTTCTTTGGCACAGTAGCTAATTTGGGATAAGATTAGCCGTTTAGCTTCAATTTGGTGTAAAGCACATTGTCTTTTTAAAGGGTTTCCCTAACAAATATGCTGAGGGATTGGGCAAAGCAGCTTTGCCCCATTGATGTTTTCTTTTTTCTTTGTAGTTTGTGTTTTCCCTTTTTGTTAAGGAGGATCCCTTATCCTTCAAATTCATTGCAACCTTCTTCTCTTTGTCTTAATGAATTTCTTCTTTTATAAATTTTAAAAAGAAAAAAAAACAATGTTTGTGTGACTTTGAGACTATATATTATCCAAGCTCTCTTCATTATTCTGACAGCATGACTGTTAAAGAAGTTTTCTTTTGATAAAATAAGAACTTATTAAAAGAAAGACAATAACTATTGAAGTATGTATGTAACAGTAGGCTTTTTTTTAAGATTGCAATGTACAACATAGAGACAAAGATTCAGAAAACTTAAGCCAAAAAAATAGAAGGAAAAAAAAAGAAATATATGTGATCAAAATTTAAACAATGGACTGCACCTCTGCAAAGTGGCGTTGGTCTGAAGTAAGTCGTTTTGTGGACAACTCCTTTAATGTCCTAAATAGAATCATAAAGATTAGGTGGGAGGCAAGAACATCTGCTGATTGAAGTTGTTGTGCTAAAACAGAAAAGATGTCCGGCCTGAGAAGTCATTAAATCAGCATATCAATATATTAGGATTGCTTAACTATTAAAATTAAAAAGAATAAGATAGCATAGAAATCAAACAAGAGAGCCCATAACATCTAAGCAGCAAAAAATAACCTTGCATATCGATAATGCTAATCTCAGAGAAAAATAAAAGACTGAAGCATTTTTTGTACAAATATTAAGAATGTACAAGACAAATCATTTCTGAATATATGACTTGCGTAGAAGACCAAATCCATTAGACAGAATGTATGCCCGTAGGAGTTCACTCAGCTAAACAGTGAATAAAAGAGGACATAGAAAGAGAAAACTGAAGAACAGAAAGGAACTTCAATACATCAAGATCTAGGCATAAACTATAAAAGGATTGTTAAATGAGAGAAAATGAGAGAGAGAGATATTGAGAACCCTTGTGTCTTCTACACAAGAGGATGAATCTATATATAGATACAAAAATAATCTAGATACATTGAACCTAGACAACTAACAAGACACCTAACTATATACATATTTCTAACACTCCCCCTCCAGCTGGAGCATATAAATCATATGCACCAAGCTTGTTACAAATATAACTTATTCTAGGACCCCTTAGGGATTTGGTGAAGATATCAGCAAGTTGGTCATTTGAATTAACGAAGCTGGTGGTGATATCTCCTGAAAGGAGTTTCTCCCTAACAAAATGACAGTCTATCTCAATGTGTTTGGTCCTTTCGTGGAACACTGGATTAGAGGCAATGTGCAAAGCAGCTTGATTGTCACAGATGAGTGTCATTTGCATATCCTCTCCAAATCGTAATTCTTTAAGAATTTGTTTCAACCAAATGAGTTCGCAAGTAGCTGAGGCCATGGCTCGATATTCTGCTTCTGCACTTGATCTTGCAACCACGGTCTGTTTCTTACTTTTCCATGATATCAGGTTGCCACCAATGAGAATACAATACCCAGAAGTGGATCTCCTATCAGTAGGTGATCCAGCCCAGTCTGCATCAGAGTATCCAATAGTCTGTGTATGCCGCTTTATCTTCATAAATGATGCCTTTTCCTGGTGCTCCCTTAATATATTTTAGAATTCGGCTAATCGCATCCCAATGACTCTCGCAAGGGGAGTTCAAGAACTCACTAACCACACCAACAAGAAAAGAAATGTCGAATTCGAGTCTTAGTGAGGTAGTTCGGTTCCAACCAATCTCCTATATCTTCCTGGATCGATAATGGCTTTCCCGATCTCGGTAGAAGTTTGACATTCGGATCCATAGGAGATTCAAGCTGGTTTTGGCGTTCAACAAGCCGTCTCTTCAAGTATATCCATAGCATACTTTCTTTGTGAAATTACTATACCATCCTTGGATTGTGCCACCTCAATACCTAAGAAATATCGAAGTTTGCCAAGGTCTTTGGTCTGAAAGCAGTGAGCAAGATGTTCTTTTACCTGCAGTATGCCCCGATGATCACTACCGAAATGACAATGTCGTCCACATAGACAATGAGATAAATGCACTACTTGACGTGTGGCGATAAAAAACAGAGTGGTCTTCACTCAGAGTCATACCAAATTGTTGAACAACAACGATCAACCTACCAAACCATGCTCGAGGAGATTGTTTGAGACCATAAAGAGGACCGATGAAGAGGCGACAAACATGGCCAGAAGACTCCCCCTGAGCAACAAACCCAGGAGGTTGCTCCATATAGACTTCTTCTCCAAGATCACCATGAAGGAAAGCATTTTTGATGTCTAGTTGATGGAGAGGCCAGTGGCGGATGGCGGCAATGGACAACGAGTGAGCAGGTCATTTTGCCACGGGAGAGAAAGTATCATTGTAATCAAGACCAAAAATCTGTGTATATCCTTTAGCTACCGATCGCGCCTTGAGGCGATCAATCGACCATCGGGGGCCAACTTTGCTTGTGAACAAACCGGCAACCAACAACAGATTTTCTGAGGGGAGAGGAACCAATTCCCAGTACCCTTGCTCTGAAGTGCACACATTTCATCTATCATTGCTTGTCGCCATCCAGGATGGGATAAGGCATCACACTGGAGATTTAGGGATAGACACAGACGACAAAGAAGAAAAGACAAGCATAATGCGAAGATGACAGAGACGATGATAACTCAAAGCAATATAATGCGGAGAAGGGTTACGAGTGGATCGAATACCTTTCTGAGAGCAATGGGAAGGTCTCGCTCGGAAAGGTCTTGGGAGCGGAGTAAAGGAGTTGGTGCCGGTGAAGAATCTATCATGGCCTCAGTAGCAGGGTCAGCAACAGGTAGAGGTGCCAATGGTGGATGTGGGCGACGCTGTAGGTTTGTAATGGGCGAGTAATAGGGGACTCTACAGGAGGTGGGGTGGACTCGACAGGGACAAGAACAAGAGGAAGCGGTAAGACCTCGGTGATGGGCCCATTAGGTGAGGGGATGACTCAAAGAAGAAGGCAGGACTCAAAGAAGGTAACATCGAGAGATAAGGTATCGTTGGAGTGTAGGAGAGAAGCAGCGATAACCTTTTTGAGACCTAGTATACCCAGGAAGACACACTTAAGAGGCACCGAAATGGCCGAGAGTTTGTCAAGACCCGGAGAGAGATTTTGGACAAAACAAGTAGACCCAAAAATACGAGGCGGAAGGGAATGGAGAGGTTGATGGGAAAACAAAATGGAGTGAGGGATTTTGTTATCTAAGACAGTGGATGGCATGCGATTAATAAGGTAGCAGGCAGTGAGAACAGCATCCCCCCAAAAACGAACTGGGATATTACCATGAAGCATGAGGGTCCGAGTTGTCTCAATGAGGTGGCGGTTTTTACGTTCCGCAACCCCATTTTGTTGAGGGGTATGAGCACAGGAAGTCTGGTGAAGTATACCATTAGAGGCCATAAAGGTTTGAAACTGTTCGGATAGGTATTCCGGGCATTATCACTACGGAAAGTGCGAATAGAAAGACCCAGCGAGTTTTGATTTCATGATAAAAGGTATGGAAAATTGAGAACAACTGCACCGATTTTTCATTAAAAATAACCACGCATAACTGGAAAAGTCATCAATAAAAGTAACAAAGTATTTGAAACCTAAAGTAGAGCTAGCACGACTTGGACCCCAAATATCAGAATGAACTAAAGCAAAAGGAGACATAGCTCGATTACAGACTCGATCAGGGAAATGACTACGGGTATGTTTTCCCAGTTGACACGACTCACAAGGAAGACTCGATAACTTAGATAGGCTTGGCACCAATTTCTGGAGTTTAACAAGGCTAGGATATTGACCAGGCATGAATAGTGAGAGGGGAATCAGTGGCCGAGCAAACTTCGAGAAGAGGTGGAGAGCTAGTAAAGGCCATGAGATTCACATCGGCGCCAATCATCCGTCTCCGAACTCCTAGGTCTGTAGAATAACATATTCTTTATTAAAGGTAATCAAACAATAAAGAGAACGGGTCAAGCGACTAATGGAAACAGATTAAAGGACATCCCTGGGACATAAAGAATCAATCACGGACGGGGAAGGGAGTGGATGAGCGATGCCAATCCCTTGAGATTGTGTGTGGGAGCCATTAGCTAAGGTGACACTAGGTAAATACCCGCATGTAGAAAGAGTAGAGAAAAGAGCCTCGATTACGGATATATGGTCGGATGCACCCGAGTCAAGGACCCGAGGACCAAGGGAGGTGATTGAGAGACACAAGCAAATGAATTACCGATTAGCAGGCGCAATAGGCAAAGTGGGAACCGGAGGGTGGCGTTGTTCACACCATTTCGAGAAAATGCATAGTTAGCTGGAGAAGCTTGAGGAGGCGGCAAGGCTCGGCGATATCACGTGGATGATGCAGGCAACATTGGTAGGGCGAGAAGGCGACCATGTAAGGCTGACATCCTGTCAATGGTATGACACAAGCGGTGGCGATGGTCACATTTAGGGCGAGGTCCGGAACAGGAGGGGTTACGGCCCACGACCTACCACCAGGACGGTGTGATGAGAAAACAAGGGTTGATGTATCACCCGATCCACGGGAGCAACCGGTAGTCATCGGATCGTCTAGCCAGGAACCTGAGCAACGTAGAAGCCGGTAGTGGAAAGTGTAGACTGTGAGAACCTAGAATCGATCACGGATGGCGAGTACTCTGGAGGCAAGCCATAAAGGGCGAGAAGCATAAAAGTACTCCGTTGCTCAAGCTCCTTTTATATCTCTTTGGAGGCAATAGCTCGTTAAAGTCATGTAAAAGCCTTGTGAACATTACCGAGGTAGGCGGACATAGGGCCATCAACTTCCTCGGGCCAATGATACCATCGGCTTTGATGCACTTCGTAAAGACGCTGAGTGTCATTGGTATAAAGAACTTTAGCTTGCTCCCAAACGCACTCGCATGTAATATGAGCCGGAAGATCTGCCTTCAAGGAGGAATGAAGAGTTGATTTTAGCACACTACACAGTTGAGCATCGACCTTCTCCCACTTCGGACGTTCGCCATTCGACACGAGTCGGCTTTTTGGGTAAGGTGCTCCTTGTACCCTTGAACCGAGAGCGAGCTTGACATCGGAGGCCCGTGTTTCATAATTGGTGCCATCCAATTTCTCAATGGAGAGTGGGTACTCGACATAATTAGTGAACATAGTGTCGGCCTTCGGGAGGCTCAAGATGGCTAGGGAGGCCATGATGGAGAGCAAGAGGCAAAGGGCGATTTAGGAAAATTCTCACGGTGGCCCAGGAAAAGTGGTGGCGTGGCTCTGCAGAGGAGACCCACAACCTAAAACGATCGAAATGGAGATCTGGCGCCAGGACGACAAGGCGACTCCACGGCTTGAATTCGCTGGAATCGGCCGACGCGCCACGCAGCCGGTGGAGGGATCTTTGACGAGAGATGCGGTGGCGGCGCAAGGCGCGTGGCGGCTCCGATGGAGGTGCAGGCTGTGGGAAGTAGGTCGGCCGGAGGTGAGGTCCGGATCCGTGGCGGTGGCGTGAACGGAGCAAGTCCGCTATCCCTGGGCGGAGAGACGGTGGCGCGTGGCGCGTGGCGGCGAAGATGGAGGGCCTGAGTTTTTGGGTTTTACGACGAGCAGGTCTCTGGATCTGAGGTTGGGTAGCAGAAAGAAGAGAACAAAAAAATTTTCCGGTGAAGGAAATCCGGCCACCGGAGTGAAAACACGGTTAGCCGGAAAAAAAAAAAAAATTGTCACCGGAGAACAGTGGGTTCTCCGGGAATGGGTTTCCCTCTCACTAGGCTCTAGATACCATGTTAAATGAGAGAAAATGAGAGAGAGAGATATTGAGAACCCTTGTGTCTTCTACACAAGAGGATGAATCTATATATAGATACAAAAATAATCTAGATACATTGAACCTAGACAACTAACAAGACACCTAACTATATACATATTTCTAACAAGGATTAATATATATATATATATATATATATAAAGCAACAGAACCCTTCATCCTGAATAGAGCATGGCACTCACTCATAGGGAATGGACAGCAAACAGCATTTCATATCCGGACTGGTAGACTCTTCTCCCTAAGTTTTCCCTAATAACTTTCTCTAAATAGGCTCTCCAGGTCAAATAACATGACAAAAAACCTGAATCCGACTTAAAGCTCATTCCATCTTCTCCCTATCCCAATATCAAAAGGACATCCAAAACAGTTGCAGCCACAACCCAATTGATTCCAAAAAAGAAGTGAGAACATCCCATAGTTTTTTATATTTAATTTTTGGATAAAATTTTCTACATTTTTACGTTCATCTAATACAAATAAGTAGCTCAGTCATGCACATCCAGCAGAGCTTACCAAGTGTCAGGTGTACAACCCTGCGTAACACTTGGCTCCATAAATTTACACATCTTTTGAGGCTTATCTATATCAAAACAAAAACACAAATGAAAGCAGATGGCCCAAGGAGTGAGTATTCAACAGGAGGCATTAGAATCCACCATTCAAATACTAATTTTTCTTGGCCAACCATTCAAATATTAATGTAACATACTGTTGTTGTCACTATCCTCAGGCTTTCCAGATTCTAGCATAGTCTTAAAAAAATTTATTGCAAGTCAATGCGTGAGTAGGCTAATGGAATAATTCTACAATCCTTTCTAATTCCTCTGTTACTATGATTCCTTCTTGCACATTTTCACAATTGAAGATAACCTTGAGAAATCCTTATCTATATTATTATTGATACATATCAAAAGAACGTACCATCGTTCTCACTTATATTTTATGCTTCCTAGTTCCTAGTTAAAATTTCACTTTTTCCAGCTCACTGTGATAATTAAAGATAAACCTATGTTCATGCATGCCTAGAGATTCCTGCTGCCAAATGACACTAATGTCCCTCTTGAGTTTCGGCGGATGGAATTGAGCCTTGGAATTGGAATTGGATTTATGAATTCCAATTATCTTGCCTGGTGTGTACATTAGATCTAGAATTCTAATTCTAAGTAACAATTCCATGCAATTGAAGAATAACTACTTTACACTACTCTCAATTCTTAGCTTAGACCTTGATATCCAAGCACCAAGACCTTTTTTTTTTAATATCAAAAGGCAACAGTTATAAACAACGTTCCATATTTCATTCTTCATTGTCCCCGCCGCCTGTGTACACCAACAACATTGCCGCCAGCATACTTTGGCATAAATTGCCGCCAGCAATGATTGCCGCTAGCAATGATTGCCACCAGCATACTCCGGCAACCATCCCTACCGGGGCGCCCTCCGCTAACCATTGCCGACATACTCCAGTAACCATCACTGCCTGCTGGCTTGCTCCAGCCACCATTGCCGCCAATGTGCTCCAATTCCAACCATCATCTGCCAATGTGTTCCAGCACCTGTGTACTCCGGCAACCATTAATGCCACGGCAATTTAGAATTACAATTCTATGTATTAATTATTTATTTGTCCCAAACATAAAATGTAAGATTCTTAATCAATTGAACAGTATACTCTGGCAACCATTACCACCGCGGCAATTTAGAATTACAATTCTATGAATCAATTATTTATTTGCCCCAAACATAAAATTTAAGATTCTTAATCAGAATTGGAATTGAAAGTAGAATTCTGAACTGTAAATCCAAATTTGTCATCTAAACGGAGATAAGAAGAAATGAGAATTCACTCAGTAAGCTCCTGACTTCTTCCGTTTTATGAAAGGAAATCCTTTACTGAAAAAGTATAGCAGCACTGGTTCACAAGGTCAGATTTGTTGCAAACTCGCATTCATTTCTCTCTTTTCAGTTCTTGTTGAAAGTGGGGAAATCAAATTGCTACTGCAGTATTGTAGACACTGTCAACATTGTTGGATACCAAAGGAATAAATATTGAAATGTACCATTCTCTGGGGTAATCAATGCGAGCAATTTTTGAGATGAGCACAGCCAACATTTGAGCTATCTGCTTTTAGAAAAATGAAAGGAATAGAAGTAAATATCTACATCTTATCACAAGCATAGCCAGAAAAATAATAATAATAATAATAATAATAATAATAATAATAATAAAGGGCTACAAAAGGGTATGAAGGAAGACTACCATTTACCATTAAGTCTAACAACAATCATGACACACTATAATGTATTAGAAATCAAACATTGGCAAGAACCCCATGTAAATCGAATGGCAGTGTTTTTTTTGTTAAATAGAGGAGGCCATGAATCAATCAATCATTGAATGAGACCATTTCTAGGATACAAGCAAGCAACTGATGAGCTTGGCATTGAGGTGGTAACATGGTAATAGAATCACAATTCACAAACAAAATCCATCAAGTGTGAAATCACTCCCACGCAGTATTTGAGACATATATTTTCCAACATGATACCTTCCCCTTCCCCTTTCCTAAACACATAATACAGGCACTCACGCTCATGCCCCCCAATCAAAAGGAAAAGGAAAAACATAAGAAAATCAATTCAACAACAGGATGTTTGAGGAAGCACAAGCACCTGATCATTGTCTTCACTCAAATGCAGCAACAGCTTTTGTCTGAGATGTATTTTCTCCTCATTGGAAATCCCCCTAGACAGGAAAAAACACCACATCATAATCCATCCACAGCTTAACAACCAAGACACGCATTTACAACTTTACGTTTTCTCCATTCCATTTCATTCACAGCAAAAAAAAGAAAAAAACCGAACCATCAATCAACAAAAAAAAAAGGAAACAAGCTTACGAGGAATCACGTCGGTGCCTCCAGTAGCGATTGACGCTGTTCTTGAAATACACCGTGGCCATCAAACGCACATCCACCTGAGACGCCAAATCCTTCGCGGCAATCACTTCCTGCGGTTCAGTTCGGTTCGCACAAATGCTCAAAACAAACAAACAAAAGCACAATGCAAACGCTACAATGACTGAACCAGAATCGAAAGACAAAAACCCTAGAAATGAATCGGAGGAGGGTACCATGAGGCAAGAGCAGAAGCCAGGCCTGCTCTCCGATTGAGCGAGGGCTTCCTCAGCGGGCTTGCGGACGCGGTGGTCGCCGCTCAGGGAATTGGCAAGCAACGAGTACATCGCCGGGACGTCGGAGGCTGAGAGCGCCATTGCCATGCGAAGCGAAGCTCGTGGAGCTACGTTTTCTGTTTGCAGTGTCTGTGATTGTGCGGTGAGCTGAATGGTGGAATCCCAGTGGGTGCGAGTGAGTGAGATTTATAGATACTTGGAAAATAGGTGGAAATGGATATTCATATTAGTTTGTTAGAGAGAATCGAGTGGGTGTGAGTTTCTTTGGTAGGTGCTTCGATGTGGTTTGCGGGTTGAAGGGACAGTGTTGTGTAGAACTGTAAATGGGGATGAACAAGCGGAGAGATAGAGCTTGGTTACTTTGGAGACTGTGAGTCTTTGTTGTTCAAGTCTTCTCTGAGCATTCCCTAGTTACAAAGTAGAAGCGTAGAGTTGGGACGCAAAACGTCGTCGTTTTAAACTATTTTAGATTGAGCGATTATATGGGATCACTTTGCTAAACAGTAAGCCACAATGGCTTTCCCACAAGACCAGCAAAAAATATTAAACAAACAAAATCAACAGCATGTCATTTTTCATCTTATTTTATTCATACATTTAAATATAAAAAATGATATATTTTATTCACATATTTTTAATTAATTTAAAAATTTTAAGTCCCATTAATATTATTTAATTATAACATCTAATTTTTCTCTATTTTTTATTTCTCTCGACTTTTATCTTCAAAAACAATTTTAAAATAATAAAATTCCTACTTAATGTTTCCATTTTTCTTTCTTATTCTTAACTCTACTCTGCTGTCCAAAAAAAAAAAAAACTCTACTCTAAAAAAACTACTTTTTCTTACTTTCCTTTATATTTTTAATTTTTACGTTTTTTTTCTTGTGCTTACATTAATAAATGCCACACAACTAGAAACAATATAGAAAAAATTCACACATTGTTATTATACCACTAAATTTATTCATGAATCAAAGTCACGAATGCCTTCTTTACAAATTCATAAATAATTCAATAAGTTTTTATACTAATTACCTCATTTTCATTTTCATTTTCATAAAAGTTGTTTATGTAGCATTGTTATTGCCTCAATGTGTCTCTTCAAATTGAAATCCTTTTTTTTATTAATATGAAATATGATTTTATTTAGACGATAAATAGAACCTAATATTAATACTTTTGTGGATAAGTTTATTTTTTCTTTCATTCCAAAGAAAAAATAACTGAATTAAAAACTG
The DNA here is from genome assembly GCA_023212625.1 of Styphnolobium japonicum. NCBI lineage: Eukaryota > Viridiplantae > Streptophyta > Magnoliopsida > Fabales > Fabaceae > Styphnolobium > Styphnolobium japonicum. The sequence continues at coordinate 11,725,494 of JALBWW010000007.1, read as the reverse complement.
ATTATAAAAAAAGTAAGAACTTTTTTTTATGTGTGTATCAATAGCCCTTGTTCCCACTACTAAAATGATTATAAACATTTAAAAGTTTTGCTTCATATGTGTATCAATAATCCTTGTTCCCATTATTTAAAATTTATGGTCTACCATTACTAAGCCTTTGTTTGGTATGAGAGAAATGGAGAAGAGAGAATTAAAGAAGAAAGAAATAGAAGAGAAATTGAGAAGTTCTCTTGTTTGGTTAGAAGAGAAATAGATAAGAAAGAAAAAAAAATGGTGGATCCCACACCTTTTTCATTTCTCTCCTAAAGTGAGAAGAAATGGGTAGAGATGAAAATTTGACTCATATACCATTTTTTTGTTATTTTATAAATAAATAAATGAAGGCAAATATGTATTTACAACAAAATTTAATTTTTTTTCTTTTCTATTTCTCTCATAATTCTCTTAATCCAAACAACTTAAAAACCTACTCATTTTCTATTTTATTTCTCTTTTCCTTATTTCTTTCTACTTTATTTTTTTCCACTCTATTTCTCTCATAATCCAAATAGAGCCTAATTGAATGATCGATAGAGGGAAATAGGAAGAGCTGTTGACGTTGATGGGGGGAATAAGAAAAATACATGCGAACCTGACTTGATTTGTTGAGTTGATGACTTGATATGATATTTGACGATGAAGATAGAAATGATTCATAGAGGTTAGAGTCAACAATCTTAGAGGAAATTTGAGATTGAAAGAGTCAATATAATGTGGTATAAGTGGTAGATATTTGGATCCCTTAAGTATGTAGTCAGGGATTCGATTCTTAACTCATGTGTATGAAAAAATATTTGTTGGGAAATGTCAACTCCTTAAATAAATCTTTGTACTTCAAGGGAATAGTCCCTGCAAGAAATACCTTTAAAAAGAAAATATATATATATGGGGTAAAAAAAAAAAAGAAGTATAGAAGAGAGACGCATGTGGTTTCAATTACTATAAAACAATAAAAAAAGAAATATATCGTATAGTATTAGTCAGGACGAGACATGTCTATGACATTAAAAGGGAGACGTTGGTTGAAGGTAAGGCTTTTTATATTGCATTACATTTTCTATGGTTTGAAGTATAGGCTTCTTATTTATTTGACTTGTCTCACTATCTTAAGTGGTTATTTTTTATTTTATTTTATTTTATCAATTTAGACTCAAGTTATAGAGTTTCAATGCATTAAAGAGATAATTTTGTTTGATTGCTATTTATAAATTTACATAATTAACAAGTTAGCTTAGTGATTAAAAATGTATGCTCTTTGTCTTGTCAGAAATAAACTCATTATCAATTAACATAAAAGTCAAGAGTACCTTTTAATGTACAACAAAAAAAAGCCAAACATAAAAAAGATAATGAAAATGCTCAAACGATTCAAATAAGTCTTAAGTAATGAGTTGATTAAGTTGTTAAACACAAAAACATAATAAAATAGAATGGCCACAAAATAATGGGATAATATATTAAGTTATTGAAAATAAAATAAATTGAAATAGTGGACCACAAAGCATAGGCAAGTGAAGCTAAGTAAAATACAAATTTAAAGAATATTCTACCTAATCATTTGTTAAATGAATTAGGGAAGAACTAATTTAAGAAATTGAACAATTTGGCTAGTGTCTAATTTGAATGGACAATTTACATCTACCTCATTTAAACTTTTTAAATCTTATGGAAAGCAAGGCTTCAACTGACCTTGTATGAATCTGTCTCAGACTTTTGAGTTAGAGGAAGTAAAGTAGTAAAAGTGCAAAACATGCTGTATCTTCATGAGTGAGGTCGTGGAGGTGATTGGGTGAGTGACGAAGTGTAACCTATGAGACATGGATAAAATACACCATTGCATACCTAAAAATATAAATAAGAATGCACTGTTGCAACATCTATCTCCTACTTAAAGAGTGGGCTAGCCTCGAATCAATGTGTGAGTTGGGAGGCTGACTCGTAAAGCAAAACCTATTTATGTTAGTTTTAGAAAAATGAACGAAAAAAAAGTATTTTACTTTAAGTGACTATTTTATATTAATGTTTGGAGAAAAAAAAAGACGATGAGAAGAAGAGAAAAGAAAATGTTTTCTAAATGAGGGTCAACATATTTTTTTTCTTAGTTATTTTAAATTTTTTTTAAAATGTAATTGAATTAGAAAAAAAAAAGGGTGAAAAAAGATAATAGAAAAGAGCAAGCGAGAAAAAAAAAGAGATAAATAAAAAAATGAAAAGACAGAAAAGGGCAGCGGTGTAATAAAGGAAGAAGTACGGGGGCACGATGGTAATTCTAACGGTGGGTCGTCAAACGTAGCAGAGACAGTACAGAGAGGAATTCGCAAAGCAGAGAAGCAGAGCAACACTAGAGAGAGAGAGAGAGAGAGAGAGAGAGAGAGAGAGAGAGAGAGTAAGGGTTATTCACCATTTCTCTCTAATCTCCACGCTACACAGTCACAGACCCAATCTCTTCCTGCAACCAGCGCCGCCGTTCAAGGAAACAGGAGACGAAGAAGCCCAATTCTCAGGTAATCGTTTGATCCTTCTCCGATTCGTGCATGACTGGGAGCATTTTCTGTGCTACCTTGAAATTCTGCTATGTCTGCTTTAATTTCTGTGAATTGGATATGCATAATGCTGTGTCAGGTTTGATGCAACGCCGTATGTGGTTACCTGCATTGTATTTGCTAGTGTGTGCATGCTTATGTTGGATCCACTTCGTGCACTGTCTGCTATGCAATTCTTCAAATTTGTCAAGTCTTGTGTAAAAGACTGAATCGATTCTAGAAATTCTGATCATGTTCTTAGTTGGATGACTGTAGAAATTCTTGATTATGGAAATTTTGGTTTTCTAAGAGGAGAATTATGATGCATTTGCAAATTGCAAATGTTTGAATATATTAAAATTCTTATTTAAATGCCACTAGTAGGTCTCTGCATGAGTTGAATTGGTTGTTCTGGCAGGTTATGTGGATCTAATTGGCATATTAATTTGGGCTCCTGATTTCATGTACTTCAGCTCAAGCGAGTGTGTTTCCATTGGTGAACTCTTGTTATCGGATCTCATTATAATTTCTGCTCGAGTTATAATAATCTGTTGATGAATGTTTGCTTCTAGGGTGTGAAGTCTGGTGCTTGTTTATTCCGGTCAGAATTACTTTTTGGGTTTTAGTTTTTCTGATCTCAACCTTGGAGTGTGGTTTGAGCGAGTGCCATTGCTTGATCAACTATCTGAAAGTGTACAATGCATTGGTTTAATTTGCTCAAGATAACTTGTTTGACAAATTATCCTCTTTCTTCTTTAGTCTAGATATTTTTTATTGTAATTTACTTCATGCCTTCTATTAATTTTCAGACTTGTGGACTTCTGTAACTGATGTTCCTTTTCATTTGAACAACTGATAGCCACTCGAGTCTTTTTTAGAAATTGTCCAAGTTTTCTCTCATGTTGATTTATATTATTATATTTTTCTTTCTTCTTTTCAGTTCTTGCTTCTACTTTGAGAAGGGCCCAATAATCCACTAAAGAGAAAGTAAAAAAGGAAGATGAAATAAATTCATATAGAAGATGGCAGCAAGGCAAATGGAAGAGATTCAGAAGAAATTGGCAATGCTGAATTACCCAAGAGCCAATGCCCCTGCACAGTCCCTCCTATTTGCTGGCATGGAGCGCTATGCCCTTTTGGAGTGGCTCTTCTTTCGGTATCTGCTTCTCTTCACCTCTTAAAACCCATTCTCTGTTTGGTATTTGCAAAAGTTATGACAATTTAATGGATATTGGAATCCCTATGTCTTAGATTTGAGTAATTGTCTTTTGTACAACCAACATGATGTGGGTTTACTGTGTTTGTGGGCTTGATACACATTCTAAAACAATTTTTGGGAAATCAAATGATGGGTATCGTAAAAATCATGTCAGATTTGAAAATAGACAGGTGGGAAATGGGGTGTAGAAAATTTGTAACAAAAATTACTTTACACATGCTTGGTAAAATAAAAGTGGAATGATTGAAAATAGAGTGCAACCCAATATCAGCCCCCCCAAAAGTTTTGGCCTCTACTTCTATAGCATGAAAGTGACTTGCGACCCATTTCCACCATCTACCTAGCATAAAGTTGTAAAAATCAAAACCTTTCCAAGTTTCGATACCACACCATTTCACTGCCCTCCCTATTTTCCACCCTCTACCTACCATGCATGGCCTCAACAAAGACCCTCTTTCACGATGTTTGACGTTGTCCTGCTTTAGCCTATGTACAGCACTACTATTAAAGCTTTTATGCTGTATTCCTGTATATGTTAAGAAGAAATAATCTTTGGGACTCATACTTACAACAGGCTATTAGGTGATAAGTCACCTTTTTCTCAACAAAACTTACAAGGAGATGTCTTGGATCGTGATGAGGAGACAGCTCGAATTCAGTGTAAGCATTTTCATTCTCCTGTTTTGGAAATTCCAAATTGGCTAGTTGATAAACTGGCATCCAAGCTTTCTTTGTGATCAAGTTTGTGCTGTGTGAGCAATTTTGCATTTGTACGTAGTAGTAGAAAAAAAAAATTTGTGCTGTGTGTGCTGTGACCAAGTTTGTGCTGTTTGGTTTCTTATAGCATGCTGTTCAAAGTCAACCATTATTGAACTCTGTAATTTTCTACTACTATTCTGTGTATATCATGTTAAAGATTTGCTTTATGTCTTTTTCATGCAGATAGGCACTCTGCTATTCCACATTTATTAACATATTGTCATTTTTTTTCTTTTTTTTACTATCGTGAAAGAATCATTCCCCCCCCCCTCTTGAAGTAGCTGCATTTGAGTGATTGTTCACTTGTGAGTTGCTCTCTATTGACTTTGCTTTTGTCACACCTCATACAGAATGTGTGTGTTTAGTGGCTTATTATTTTTTAAACAAATTTGTCTCTCTTGCACCTTTTAATTGTGTCTTCTTGTAGTAATTTTGCTTCTTATGACTCATAATTTGCAGATTTGGCTGAGATTGCTAAGTTTCTGGGTATTACGACTACTGTAGATACAGAAGCCATTCAAGTTAGTCATTTTGATGTCTTGTATTAGTATTTTACCAAATTCACAGCTATAAGAAGCCTGGAAGACTAGCCACTGGATTCATTTTTTGGACAAGCTTTTGAATTCCTTTATTTTTCGTTGTTTTAAGAAGCTTTTGGTGTTTTTGAATGGTTCTGATATTCTATTTTACTATATTTCCTTTTCCATTGTATTTCTTTCTGATATGGATAATTGGACATATGGTCTTGCTCTAACTGCAATGACCAACAATATACTTAATGTCCTTTTCTTTACTTTTCTCTCTGCTATGTCCTTCTCTCTTCATTTGTGCATACCTCTTCCATTGTTTTGTAGATGTCCTTTTTTTGGGTTAGTTTTCTGTTTTAGTTCTCTTTTGCTCACATGCAATGTCTGATCTCAAGGTTTTAAGGATTGTTAGTATATTTGAGCCTGACATTATTGTTGGGAAAAAGTTGCTCACGAGTGGTATTTCTGAATTCTACCTACTGCTTTTAGTGATACCTGTTGATAACTGTTTTCAGGAAGCGTTTAGATTGGTAGATGTAGCAACAGTGTGAACTTCAATGCTTGTGACTACCTGGATGAAGTCTTAAGCATATTTTAGTTATCTTCATGTTCCCTCGTCTTGGTTCTTATTTGGGCTATGATATCATGTGTCCCATTTTATTGTAAAAGTGTTATTACTCATTGTTTTAGTATTAGTAAGAAGTTATAATCCTCATAAGATTATAATTCAGAACAAGAATTGAAAATCCTTATAGCAAATCCTTACAGAAAATCCTTATAAGGCAGAAGAGCCTTAGGCAATCAGGGGAATTGGGCAAAATCAGTTGTGGGCTGGTTCTGTCTTATTCTGTTTCTAGCAAGTGCCATTAGTAATTTTGTACCTAAGCCATTGAAAAATTTCACTGAAAAGCATATCTAATCTTTACGGTTTAATAAGAAGAGAAAAGATTCTTGCATGTTGAGAAAGAAAGGAGGGTTGTTTATAGGATTGTGACTAGATTTGATACTTTATCTTGGATGCAGTGGTCTACTGTCTTTTGATTGTATAGAGGAAGAATGAAGATTTTAAGTTTTATGTCCTAGTCTAATGTGCTATGCATAATAGTAATAGTCATACACATTTTGGTTATTGCTTACCTTGAAAGCTGGTAAATATTATGCAAATATGTAACAGGGACATGGAAGCTATGAAGACCGCACTGAGATGCTTCGTCTTATTGTAGATCTAGTGGAGGCAACCATCTATGCTGATAATCCAGAATGGAGGTTGTCTGTGGTCTTAATATATTTCTATTATGTTTTTTTTATTGTAATGTTTTTCGCAGAGATGGAATTGACATAAATTTGGTTTGTATTCTGATTTCTGTAGTGTTGACGAGCAGGTAGCCAAGGACATACAGTTGATAGATTCCATTGCAGAAAAACAAGCTCAAATATTTTCTGAAGAATGTAAATTGTTTCCTGCAGATGTTCAGATTCAGTCCATATATCCATTGTAAAAGTTTCTTCCTTCCTTTTCTTCCTATGAATTTTTACCTTCCCATTCTGTGATACTATTAAAGCAACATATCTTTATTGGATAGTGATGGACTTGCATTTGTATCTGAATTTACCACTATACGTAACTTGTGATGTAGTGTCTAACATGTGTAGCAAACTACGGCATGTCTACGAACTGGATTAGCATGGTTTATGGTGGATGTAAAATGTCGCTTTTAAGTTCAATAGGGAGAAGTACTCCAGTTACAAAATAATGAAATTGCAGACTATGATTATGCACGGGAAACTGATATTTGCTAATGTTCTTCTCCATAAATATGAACATTGTGAGGATATAAACTGGTGAATGCCTTCGAAAACTTCATTGTGGTGTTCATAGAATAAGCTTCTGTTCAATGGCAGGGATCATTTTTTTATATCAATCTTCATTTGTGTAGAATATATCATCACATATTTTGTACATTATTTGTTCATTTAAAGCACATAGCTTATGTTAAATGCCTTAGTTGTTAGAAGTGCTGCTGAAATTAGTTGTTGATTTGTGGCAGAAAAATTAAAGCAATCTGGCTTTGTTTTATTGAATTGGGAGGGATAAACTGTAGGGGCCTCAGGCGTATTTGTCAATTTGCAAAAACTTGATAACTAGGTACAGTGGCATTTGCTTTAAAATCTTTTGTGTTCGGTAATTACTCAAAATTTGAAAAATCAGTTCTTATCAGGTCACTTTTCAAGTGAAAACTAGTTCAAATTTGTACAAGGTTAGTTTTTGCCTAATCAATTTTTATTTGAATCTAAACTTCCCTTCTCTTCTCCTCTTTCTCTCTCTTTAGTTTTTTCAAATTTGTAAATTGATCACTATTTGATTTCGAATTAGTTTAAAGCAAGTTTTAGATCAACTAACTAATATGAAACTAGTTCAAATTTATGCAGATTTACGAAACTAGTCCTAACTCAAACTTTCAAAGTCAGTTTATTAATTCGCCAAACAGCCCCCAAGAATTATAAGACCTTGATGAGATTTCATGCATCTCATAAGAAATTTAGAATATCATCATTAGTTTTCAAATTAGTAGGAGGATTGTCAAAGCTAATCACAAATACTTTATTGTATATTGCTTAAATGAGTCTCTGTTCTTATCACTTTATACTTGCTATAGAGCTGGTGGTTTATCTTCCTTCAGTAAATATGTCTTCCGTGTATTGTTGACTCATGTTTTCATGAAGAGCAATATTTTCTGTAGCAGTATTTGCAATAGAATAAACATTCAGCCGATATATTATCCTACCAAAAACTCCATAAATGAAATTATAACCTAAATATAAAATCCTTTAGAATGCAGACAAAATATGACGTACTAAACTGCTCTGTCAATGGCTGTTACAAGGGAGTTTCCATTTCTAGTATGCAGAGAGACTGAACAGCTTTGCTGTTTTATTGATGTTTTCATTTTCATTTTTTCCCCTTTTTCTGTCTTGGAGTGGAGGATATTATATTCTCCCCATAGGGTATGTTTGGATGGAGGAATTTGGTGGGGAAGGGAGGGGATGGGTAATTTTTCATTTTAAGTAAGCATTCCCCTTATTTGAGAATTTTTTAAAATGATAGGAATATGAGAAATTATTCTGTAATCTTCCAATCATCCCTTATTCATTTTTATAAACATTTTATAATTCTCTTAATTTAGAAATGAAAAATTACCCCTGCTCTCCCTTCCCCTCCGAACTCCTCCATTCCAAACATACCCTTAGTTGTACTTTCCTTTTCTATTTACCAATAAAAAAAGAACTTCTTTTTCTATTAAAATAAAAAAATAAACTACTGCATGGAAACTGAACTTAGTAGAAACTGAAACTTGTTTGCTTTCTGTAGGTAGTAACAGGTAGTGAAGCTGAATATGAACTCACAAACTTATGCATCAAACATCTAAAATATTAAAGAGTGATGTCATCATTTGAGAGTTTAATTTCGTTTTAAGATTATTGTGTTTCCTTGTCTTAATTAGTACACAAACAAATGATGCTCACACTTTGGATTTGGCAGTTGAATTTTATTCTTTTAATATAAACATAAAATGATTTGAAGTTGAAAGTTCATTGGATGGAAAGGATTTATCTTTTACATGTAAAATAACTTTCTATCTCATGAGATGTAGTAACATTCTGTTTCTTCAATCAAACTTCATTTGCAGGCCAGATGTTTCTGAGCTGGAGTCAAAGCTTTCTGAACAATCAAAAATATTGTTGAATCTTCAACAAAAGGTCGACGACTTGGCATCCAAGGTTTACTGAATATCTTAACCCACTTCTTGTATTCTAGTAGTCATATGATAACTGTATGAACTGCTGCAAATTAGTCAGCACCTTGACATCTTTTCTTCTAGTTTTTTCTTCTTTTTTTCAAGCCATATGGTTTCACCTAGTTAATGCCTTGTATTTTGCATTTATGTTGTTATTACCAAAATAAGCCTATGATAATGCTGTTTTCTGTTTCTTCGTAAATATTTAGGAATATCCAGTTCCAGGCCACCTAATTATCTTCCTTGACCCTCTTTCTTAGCCTTTCTTGTTCTTGCCTTTTCAACGCTTTCCAAGTGTTTACTAAATGAAGATATGAACTAAGTGTCTTATTGACAACTCGTTATATTTTGGTTTCCCTCTGCTGCTGATCCTCTGCAAGTTGAGCTTTTGTGTAGTAGTTGTGCATTTCTTATCAAGTCCTACTATTGTTAAGTATTGTTGTGGTGTAGATTAAGTTAGGCTGCAGGTCTTGGACTAATCTACTGTAAGGTAGAAAAAAAATTACTTCACTCTTTGATTGCTGTAGTCAATTTTGTTCATTTTATGCATTTGTTGTTTTTCTCTCATCATTTTGTGGCTTTTTTTTGGTGTTTCCCCCGCCCCTGGTTTTTTAATCCCGTATTTCCTAATTCCTGATTTTTTTAAATGAAGAGACTTTGATGTCAATACGTTTCTGAGTATTATTTTTTGTAAGGCTAAAATGCAAAGAATCCCCTCGAACTATGAGTTAAGTTTAGAAAACTCCTCTATGCTTTCAAACTCACCAACTCGACTCCCTAAACTAACAAAACAGTATATAATAATAACCTTTCTCTTAACCTTTTATTGAAATCATTGACGAAAAAGTGGTCACGTGACTGCATATGTTGATTTTTTTCACTAATCTCACCTTAAATCATCAATATTTATCCTTGAAATCATTTCTAGGCCTCTTTTTCTGAGCACTCATTAACCTCACACCACCTTTGAAATTTTCACGAACCACTCAGATGGTGGTGTGAGGTTAATGAGTGCCTAAAAAAGAGGCCCACAAATGATTTGAGAGATAAATATTAAGGATTTAATGTGAGTTTAGTAAAAAAAATCAACACCTGACTACTTTTCCATCAATTATTTAAACGGTAGGTTAAAAGAACGGTTATTATACACTATTTTGTTAGTTTAGGAAGTAGAGTTGGTGAGTTTGAAAGGACAGTGGACTTTTCTAAACTTGACCCATTGTTGAAGGGGGTTCATTGCATTTTAGCCTTTTTGTAATTATTTTGATATGGTTGCTGTTTTATCCTGTGTGTAGCATGCTTACAATCCAGATGAGGAGTATACTGAGGTGGAAGCCCAACTGCGGGCACATTTGGAATCTTTCCTAGAAACAGCTAGAACATTCAATATGATTTACACCAAGGTTTGACCAGCCTTTGCTCTTATGTGTTTTCAAACCGTGTTATCTGATTTGTTCAGACCCATCAAATAAAGACTTATTATGTATTATAAGTGGAGAAACAATCATGGCAATGAATTGAACTATCCTGCTTTGGTACCATTTTTGAAGTTTTGGTTTCAATTGGTCAAGGATATTGTATGCTTCTTAATATCCCATAATAATTTTTTAGTACCATTCAGGAATAGCTGGTTCATCTGGATCAATGGTGATCCGGTCAGTATACTGGCAGGGTTGAAACATGTAAATCGTAGTTGGTCCTTATAAAAAATTGGATACCTCAGCCTGTAATCGGTACTTGGTAAACCTGGTGCCATCATAGAGTATGGGCTGGTTTTAATGGCTGACTGGGTAGCTATGAAAGGCACCGAAACCCTTGCTAAGAAATAGAGGAGGGTCACTGTCCAGGTTCCTGGACATTGATTAAAATTACAAATGACTATGGCACAACAATGACAAGGCAATGCAATTGTTGTTCTTTAAACAGACAGAAGTTCATATATAAGTTATCATCAGTGATAAGTCAATAGCATTTTTTCCTTGACATATAATTTGTTTTGCACTTTTGTTTATATAAGAATATGGATAATCCTATGTATACATTTTAATTACTGCTACTTAAATAAAAAATTTCATAAGCAATAGTAAAATGACATAGTTTCATAAAAGTAGAAAGGTTATAACTATAATTGTAATAATCTATTCTGTCTTCAAATTTTGCTGACTATGATGTATTTTGTTGAATATTAATAGTAAATATATGCTTACAGTTTGATGACTGTACTGGTATTGTTAACATTGCATTTGATGAATTGAAAATTTCAAATCGGGATGCTTAATCTAATGGTTTTATTGTACTCATTGTAATGGTGCTGATACTCATTCCTATGCACCAGCACCACGAGGAATTCCTTCCTCTTGGTTGTAGGGGGTTGACCATAAATTGTGCTGAGGATGAGTCCATGATGGGAGGACATATCTATTTAGCAGGAGACTAATTTTGAATGATATGATGAAGCTAATGCATAATGTGTCTTTTCATGTACACATGTAAGACCAGGAATTACATGATCTAGCATTGCCATAGATAACTACTGATGGAGTGCTTAAACAGTGACCTGAAGTGCTAAGTGTTTTGATGAATAATGACCTGCGATGAAATTCTAAAGCAAACTATGTTTAAGGACTAGCTTTACATTTTATTTTCTTATTTTCTTTTTCAAAATTTAGAACTCTTTAATCTATTGAGATCATTCACAGAATCAATTTGTGCATATCTGGGAAGGGAATTTATGGTTCTGTTCTGGCCTAGTATTTTATTGTTGGTTGAATGCAGGCCCAACATAATTATTGTGGGCCTCTATCATGGCATCACCGTTTCTCAGTCAAATTCTTGCAATACTATCTTTCTGAGTGTTAGCTTGACCACTGTATTATCTTTTTCTATGTGCACAACACATGTATATGCTGTTTTGCTGTGGTTATATATATTTTGCTTTTATTTAGGAAATTCGTCCATGGACCCACATGATGGAGGTCCCCCAACTTCATGGGTTTGGACCAGCTGCCAATCGTTTATTGGAGGCCTACAAGATGCTTTTGAAGGTAACCTGCCTATGTTTGATATGATAAATGTTTTCATAAAACCTATGATGCTTTTTAAACTATTTGAAGTTTAAAATCAAGATGTGATGCTTGACAAAATCCTAAATTCATCTACTGGTGGTTAGTTACAAAAATATCTGTCCACTAAATATGGGGCACCTTTTATTGCTTTAAGCTAATCATCGTTATACATGACTTCATTTGTATATATGTTAGATGGGATGCTTGAGTCTCTAGCATGTAGTTATTACTGTCTGTTTCTCTTCAATTCCCCAATTTCCCACTCAGGTTGAATTTGCTCATTTGCATTAATTCATTCTTCTCATCCCCTCTCCCTCCTTCTTTCTTTTATGGTGTCTAGTCTTAAAGCTATTAGCCCTCTTTCCATATGGACTTCCCCATTCATTTTGTGATCGACCAAACTAATCATCCTGTGAGAATGTCAAATGTGTGTATGCATGCATCTAGGCGCATGCCAATGTGAAAAGGAGAAAAAAAGAGAGGGTCATAGAGTATATGACAATGCCAATCTTTAAGTTTTAGCTGATTAGAAGTTGATCTGATTGACTGAATTGAGATTTGAGAATGTCATAGTTCTAACAAATTTATTTTTGATGACTGATGCCATGTTTATTATTAGATGATATTTATACAGAACAATCATTCTTCCTTGTTGTATAATGGTTTGGTATGTTTGTACCAGAAAACAAGTCAAGGGGTTCTAGACTTTGTGTTGAACTTGAAATTATAGAGATTAAATTGATGTTAATTGTTAAGCTTGCAAACTTGAGCGTATTTTTAGGCTTAGAATTGTAACTCAATTCAAGATCCAGTTTGAATACCTGTCAAGTAAGCTAAGGGTGCTTATTTGTCTTGGTGGTTCTACTCTTTTATTACAGGGTCAATTACCTGTTTTACCGATTTTCAAAGGGTTGACCCTGATTTTACTTCTTTTTTCAGTTTATCCAAATTATCGAAGTATTAGAATTTTTCAAATGATCTGAACTTTGGGGTTTGGGATATTAATATCAAGTGGAAAATTATCAATTTGGGCTTTCTTATTCATTAATTTTTTTAATTTCTTTGGTAAAATGGTCCTTTTAATGTAAATTTAGAACGAGTCAAAAATGGTTAACAGATATGGGTAGATCCATTTATACCCAATTAAGTAAATGGGTCAATTTCGAGTTTCAAGGTTCAACTTGGAATCATCCCATTTATTTGTCGTGTTTGGTGGGTCAACTTCTTTTTTGACCTGAACTTGTATATGGCAAACACAAGCTCTGTATAATAGAGTCGATTTAAAGTTGTGTTAGAAATTGCCACCCAAGGGCAAAGCCAGTTTAACCTCCCTAAGGCTCCTCTCAATAACCTCGCATTGTCAAATTAAACTGTGAGTAACCACTCTCCTTGTCTTGTGTGGGCCATATTGAACTTACTCTGCAAGTATGCATCATTGTTAGGATTCGTTAACACCCGTCTAAGAATTTTGTACATTTACAACATCTAATAATTATTTTTTTCAAATTGTTTTTAACTAATATGACTGTTGAATTATACCTAGTAGCTAATAATCATGTTCATATCTTGCACACAAAACTTCATAAAATTTAAACAAGTATATGATCAAGCGGTGGATATTTTCAATTGTTTGAATGGTATATTATTACTTTAATTTTAATATAAATTGATGGAGTAAATAACATTTTTGGATCAATGTGAAATTTTTAGAGTATGATAAACACTTTCAATCCAACGGATAATTTTGTAAAATATTTGTCCCATAGAAAGTTATTTGTTGGTGTAAGATTGAATTTGATTTACGCCATTGTCAACGGATTCTGACTCATGTACATTTTGAGGGAAATTGACATGATGAATGCATATATGTGAGCAAATACTGTCTTATTAATATAGCAGAGTAAAATTACTGTTGGTTTCCATCAAACCTAGCCCAATTTCTTCTTTCTGCTGGTATGTCATGTCAAGTGAGAGAATCTGAGCAAGTAAAGGCAGCTATGTTTTGAATAATATTCTAATTGACTCTTTAGAATCTTTTATATTTGTATTTGTTTATTTGCAACAGTTTTTGGGTAACCTACGGAATCTTAGAGACTCACATGCAGCTCTTGCTTTTGGATCTTCTGAGACAACCGAAGAGCCTTCTTCTGTCACAAGAATAATCTCTGAATGTGAATCTGCATTGACAGTCTTAAATCGCGATCTTGGAATTCTCTCAGCTTCCATTGCTCGTGAACAGGGAGAGAAGATGAGCATTTGATAAAACAATATGAGAAGTGAGAGATTAACCCTTAAATCTTATTCTTTTAGATGTTGCGATCTTGTTGTGCATAGTATTCATATTGTTGACATAAAATATGATAATGTGAAGTCTTCATAGTTGTATTGTCCAGACTAAAGTTTAGAAATTGCAGTTTCTTTGATTGAAAATACATTAGCTAAGGTTGACCGTAAAAGTAACAGACTAACTGTTGGATTTTGAGATTTAGTTTTGGAATATTTTGATCTACAATACAATAATATTGGTGTTGTGATGTTTGCACGGTATAAATTACTTTTGCACTTTTAAAAATCAGCAAATTAATACGAGTAGAATTAATGCGAGCAGTATTGAGAGCAGAATCAGTTTGAGCAGCATTATAGATTAGAATCAGTTTGAGCAAAATAAATTACCGTTTGAGCAAAATAAGTTTAGATTACAAGTAGACTCATCAATACAGGTTGCAAGTGAAAGAATGCGTAACAGAAATTGACTCGGTAGGGAATAATGAAGGACTGTGGTCCTAACAAAATGGATAAACTCAATAAAGGGGAAAGCAGAACCAAAAAGGAAATTTTTGTTCATTTTTACATTAACTTGGTACTTTGCTAAATTACTCTTATTCTTCTCTTTTCTTTTCTCAGAATAGAAAGAACCAAGTGATATAATAAAAAAGGTGACATGGACAAACGTCAGCCCATTAACTCTAAAGTTCTTAGGTACTTATATATCTACATGTATTTTTTTAAGGTCTTATTTAACTGAAGAGGAAAATAAAAAATGAGAATGTAGAGGATATGATCCACAAACCGTAACTCCCTGATTTTAAAAATTATGATAATTGTAAATTATGCTTAGCTATTATCGTCTACATATAATTTTCTCATTTATAACGTCACAATTTTTTACATTACGAGATATTTGTCCATCTCTTCACTCACTTTGTAGAGAGCCTCTCTCAATAATTGCTCTCACTTATAGCATGTATGGTTGATATTTATCTCAACGCAAACATGCGTTGGCACTCTATCCAAGAGCCTTTTATCGAAGCAAATTTTGTCTCCTTCTGTGAAACGCCCGTTTACGGGCACTGAACGCGGAAAACAAACATATCTTTAATAGGTGGAATCTTTGTAAACCTCCAACTTTAACCATATCAATGTGGTTTTCTCTTATGAAATTTTTTAATCTATTTGCCCTCTTGAATCTGACTAAACCTCCATCAAGCAATTAGCAAACCACATCATACTGCAGTTTCTATTCTACACATTTCAATTAAATATACTATACCTTAAAGAATTCAAACACGCCTATTAATGATAAGTAAATTTGAGCTTAGCGATTGAAAAGTCTTTATAATATTAAAAGTTTGAGTCTGCATAAGCATTTGTAAGAAAAGATAACTTTAATATTTTAAAAAAGATTAATCTCACACTTAAAAAATATAAAAATACTCAAGTAAAGGAAAAAAATCTCTTGCCTATCATAAGCCTTGTGCCTTAAACTTCTTATACTACGATATGCCTTTCTTTAACAGGACATGACAACGGTAATTCCAAATCCAAATATACTTTTGCATGCACGTGGACGTATGGCTATGCATTAGATTTAGAGGTGGCCCCAAAAATAGTAATAATAATTTTAGAAATTTTATATAAGTACTTAAGAAAATTACACATTACTTCTTTAAATATGATTAAAATATTATATGACCTTTTAAAAATTTTAAAAATTCTATATGAGTTCTTTAATTTTTTTTTTTACATATTACTCCCCTAAATATTATCAAAATATTGCATGCCCCCAAATTTTAGCCATATAAAAAAATCAGTAGCATATGACTCATAGGCCTCGTGTATTACTAAGATCTGCTTTTATGTAGCCGCAGACATCCCAAACCTACTTTTGCATGCTTATTGCATCAAATTAATTAAAAATCAGTTGCTTATAAAATACAAAAAATAACTCTTTAAAAGATTTTTTCGTTCCTTATAGTCATTAATTTTTTTTATTTGATGTGATTTTTTTTTCTTATTTTATTATAAAATCTTTTATTATCACAAGTTACAATTTATTTATGTAAAAAAGAAAGACTTCTCTTTTTTTTTTTTGGCAGTAGAAAGACTTCTCTTTTAAGAAGGGGAATTTCACCAAAACAAATCAAATACTAGTAGTTACTGCTAAAAGAGCAAAGAACGTCTATTTTCTATTCTCAACTAAAATTATTAAAAATAATGTTCGCAATTAAATTTATTTTCTGTAAAAGCATTTATTCCTATCAGGAATTCTAAACTCTCATTGGTCGATATGCGTGTTAACATTTGAAAGTGCCACGTGTACTTAACGGGCCAAACCCCCGAAGCATCTGGACTCCCGCGAACTTATTTATGGAACCGGAAATGAACCCTCCGAACCCGATTTCAGTTTCGAACTCTCCGGCGAAATTCACACAGTGAAGAGAAGATTCGGATCCGGGTATGACGACCCGTTCAGCCATATGGGTCATCTTCATGGCCATTCTCTGTTTCCTTGAAAGCTTGGAGGCCAAAACCATGGACCCCTACAAGGTGAGACTTGCTTCGCCTTCGAGAATTCGCGTTCTGCGAGGAATGATGCATTGGGTTGGGTTTAATCGAAGTTTATGTTAATTGGGGTTTTGAGGATTTGAGATTTTTCATTTTCAAGTTTCGGGTTTTATTGTCTGACTACAAAATAATCAGTTTTCAAAATTTGGCATTGTGGTGGTGAGTTTAAAATAATGAGTTTATTTTTATTTTATTTTATTTTAGGCAATCTTGATTTAATTTTTGATAGCTATATAGCATACTTAATCTGGGGTTTCTTTAAAATAATACGTCTGGTGTTCATTATAACTTGAAAATTTGCGTTTTGACATAATCTGTTGATCTTCGTGACTGTCAAAACCTGCATTAAAGGAGTTTGGGTTTTATCCTTTTTCAGTTTTTTTTTTTTAAAGAAAAAACTAAGAGATGGTTTGGTCCTTTCATGTATCAAACAATGCCAAGCATGCTGTGAAGATTCACTTGCTAAGCATTTTTATGTGTTTATTTATATATTGTATAGAAGTATAAACTAATTACATGTGCTTCATTTTTATCAGGTTCTTGGGGTTGATAAAAATGCAAATCAGCGGGAAATTCAGAAGGCTTTCCACAAGTATGTCTCTCGTTGTATTCCTCTTTCGTGTCACAAGTGGTTTTATGTTAGAGTTCTGCAGCCTGTCCATTAACCCAACATATCTGAAAGAGTAATTGATTATGTTCCCTTTTTATCAGGAAAAATGAAACAAAAAATAAAATAAAAAAGAGTTATGTAACATGAATATCTGCATCAATCCTAAATCTTGTGACCTATAAACTGCAGTCATGTGCAAAGTATTAAGTTTTGTACTGCCTTAAGTGAGCAAAACATTTTGGAAATGAAAAAGATGGGGGCTGGGGCCAGTCACTAGCGAGGTTAGGCAATGGAATGGTTCATGTTGGTTTCATCAGAATTTTATATCACCAACTGCTGGCGGTAGAAAGTTTTAGACCCGAATGGATTTTGTCAATGTCAGATCTTATCATGAATCTATATAGTGCTCTAGGTTTAAGTGTTTACCATTGGCCATAATGTCACTCTTGAACTGTTGCATCATCTTAGTCTTGATAATGGTAAATTGAGTGTACGTGATTGGATAAATCTGGTGACCTCTGAAAAATGAGCTTCTTTAATAACTTGCTCATATTTTGTTTTGTAGGCTCTCTCTCCAATATCACCCTGACAAGAACAAAAACAAGGGTGCCCAAGAGAAGTTTGCTCAGATCAATAATGGTATAGAAAATCTCTCTCTCTCTCTTTCTCTCTCTCTGATGTGCGTGTGCGCGCAAGCTCATCTGCTACAAAAAAGAGTTGATAGTCAATTATATAATTAGTGTCATGCTGTTTTGCATGCTTACTTTCTACCTCTTATTTGTTTGAGATGTTCATATGTGTGTCTTTTTTCTTTGCAACAGCATACGAGATTTTATCTGATGAACAGAAGAGGAAGAATTATGACATGTATGGAGATGAGAAAGGCAATCCTGGATTTGAAGCTGGCCATCCTGGAGATCAGGGTGGATATACTTATTTCACAGGTGGTGGACCTGGACAAAGCCAGTTTAACTTCAGACCAGGGGACTGGCAGGGTATGGGTGGGCAGGGAGGCTCTAAGTCATTCTCCTTTTCCTTTGGTGGGTCTGGTAGTCCAAATTCTTTTGGATTTGGTTTGGATGATCTATTTGGCAGTTTTTTTGGTGGCGGAGGTGGGTTTGGTGGTTTTGGCGGTTCAGCTAGTTCTCAATCTGGGGCCAAGAGTTCCCCCAAAAGTTTTAGAGCCATAAATTCACATATCTTCAAGAAAGAAATAGTTGATCAAGGGATGACTTGGCTTTTATTATCTTATACACCCTCATTGAAGGGAATCCAATACTTTGAATCTACTGTAGAGGAGGTTGCCAGTTCATTGCAAGGAGCTTTAAAGGTTCTTATTTATCTTTGAGCATTTTCGTTTTTGTTGATTGTTTGGAAGTGCATGGCTTATTTCTCTTTTTTATATGCCAGGTTGGAAGCATTAATTGTGAAAAGGAAGTCTCATTCTGTAAGGAGCTTGGTGTATATCCGCGCAGAGCTCCAAGGCTTTTTGTTTATTCTTACAGGGAGAATGAAAGGGGTTCTTTGGTGGAGTACAATGGTGACTTGGCTGTTAAGGATTTGAAGGCTTTCTGTCAACAACACTTGCCAAGGTTTTCAAAACGGACTGACTTGAATTATCTTCATAAATTTAGCACTGTTGAAAAGTTGCCTAGGGTGATGCTTCTCTCGACGAAAAAGGACACTCCTGTAATTTGGCGTGTTCTTAGTGGCTTGTATCACAAACGCATTAGTTTCAGTGATGCAGAGGTATGCTAGCGCTGGTCGTGAACATAATTTGTATTTTCTTCTATGTTAGTTTCTTTCTTTTGACCTATAGGGTTTGGTCTTTGCCTTTGTTGGAAGGTTAAGGGGATATGGTTAATTAATTCTTCACACTGAATGCCAATGATTAGACTCAATAGGCATATATGGTGATAGTTTTTTAAAGATGTTAGGTATTTTTTAGGTTGTTTCTTAGGATAAACAGCAGCATTCGGCGTTTATATTCAGTTTTGAACAAAGATCTAATATGTATCTTGAATCATTTGTAGGTTCATGATGTTTCTGATCCAAGAGTGAAAATACTAGGAGTTGATGCACTTCCAGCTATAGTAGGTTGGCTACCTAATGGAGAGAAGCGTATCCTGAAAACAGGGGTTTCTGTAAAAGATATAAATTCTGCAGTTCATGATCTTAGTACTGTGCTCGAAAGTTTTGAAAAAATAAGTAAAAAATCAGATTCAAGTCAGGCCAAAAAAGCACAAACTGATTCAGACGAGGGACAGATACAGTTACTTTCTCGGTCAAACTTTGAGGTTCTTTGTGGTGAGAAAACTCCAGTCTGCATAATTGGTGCCTTCAGATCTTCTAAAGCTAGAGAAAAGCTAGAACCAATCCTGTCTTTGGTAAGCATATCTTTCATTTACGTACTGGTTTTTATGGGTATAATTTTTTCTCTGACCAAGTGCAACAATTAGATATTAAACTGCAGCCATTATTTGACAATTATAATAAGAAATATACATTTTTTGGGGGTAGGGGATAATGCAGTATGAGTGGGTGATGTTTATGAGATATTAATTTATGATGCAAATGTAAATTGGGGTCTAGGGTTTGTAAGTGGGGATTTAGGGATTATTTATCTGTAATTTGGGGATTATATAATTAAGTTGTCTCGGTCTTGGGATATCCTATTCATTAGCTATCCTATTTTATGTTTACTAGAGTTTGGTTTGCTTGTCCTAATAGATTTAGGGTTGTTTGAGTTTGTTTTAGGCATCTCAGCGTATTATTGATACTGAATAGTGAATATTTAGATTTTATTTATTTAGTATTTATTGTTATTTTCCCTAGTTCTATTCTTGTTCTACATCAGCGGGTGCGGGGGTGGTAGACAGTGATGATGTTAAACTTAGGCATAATACTTCATTAACATATAAGCTTAAATAAGGAAAGCTTTTAGAAAACAAAAGATAATTATTTGAAATATATATATATATATATATATAGTAAAATAAATGATTGTTATGATTTTCTTCTATCATTTGCTTTAACTTTCTTTATATTTTTCTTTGGGGCTGTTAGGTTATGGGTGGAATTTGAACACGAATACATGTAGTTTTGTTTTGTTCACTTATGCTTGCTTTAACAAAATATTTAATTACTTTTTCAATACATGGTTTCTTTCAATCTTGGTCTATGGTAACTTGATTTCAAGCAAAGGAGAGCACATGGAGCGTTGAAATTTGAAATTGAGGAAAATACTAGATTGAAAAGAATGCAGATATACATTCATTCTGAAACATAGAACAAATTGGAAATTCAGAAAACCAAAGTAAGATGATTACCATTATGACTTCCTTGCTCTGATTTATCATCCATGAACAAGTAAATAACAAGGTACAAGGTTCCCAACACAATGGGTTATTCTCATTAAACAATCCATTGTACATTTACAATGCTATTACTTGGCAACATGTAAATAGCTGCAAATGCTATTGTTTTTCCTTTCTACATAATATACTAATATTGTAAAAAACTTGAAAGTTTATCAGTTAGATCTAGAGGGAACCCTGCTGAAGCTGCTAATATTATTGTTTCTCCTTTCTGAATAATCTACTATTATTTAGGAAACATCTAATTTATATGTTATTCCTATAGCCGCAAACCTCTCATAGGCTGCACATTTTGCAATTTCAGGTTTCTCAAATGTCTCTGTCAAGGCGACCAAATCAAGGATCCAGCTCTAGGGACTCCATTTCCTATGCTCTCTTAGATGCTACAAAGCAACAGTCATTTTTAAATGCATTTAATAAAACGGGTTATAAATCGTCAGATAAGTTCTTGATTGCCTACAAACCTCGGAGAGGGAAGTTCACTGTTTTTCTGGGTGAAATGACAACAGAGGAGGTAGAGAATTTTATCAGCTCCGTTCTCAATGGAGATATACCATTCAGGGAAACACGTGAGAAGCCTGTACTCAAGTAGAGCACTAGGCAATAACACTGGGTTTTGCAGTGTTTGGCTGTACTCATGTACATATTCAGAGAGACAGCATGATATTTGATACTAGCAAGAATACAGATGTTCTAAGACAGCAGCAAATCGGATATTGATCCTTCCTCGATCCTCCTGATGCTCCATCTGGCTCTCTCGATAGTAATTTTGCATTGAGAAATAACACTACTAGTAGAGTAGATATATGCGCGTAACCCTCATCTTCTGGGGTTGGTGATGTCAAGTTTGTTTAATGAACTTTTCTCATGGAAAATGTATTTTAGTCTGTAATTTATCTTGAACAGAACTGATGATCTTCTGACCGTAGAAGGTGGGGTTCTCTAGAATTCTCCTTGAAGAAAATGTAAAGCAAATAGCAAACATCATTAACAATATCATGCCTTACAGAACCAGACATTCTCGCTATTGAAAATTTCATGGTTCTTTGTTGAGTAACGAATACTTGTATAAAATTAAATTCACACTTATATACTATCGGGAAAATCATTAAATAATATATTGGTCGTACTATAACTTTTTTTAATGCTTTGAATTATTTACATATCTTACAAAAAATTGTGCATGGGCTCTTATACACCTTATATGTAGGTGGCCGTCTTTTCTCACCACGCCAGTCACCATCTGTATGCACGGAGATAATGAAACAATGAAAGGGTATTTTGTTCAGGTCCGAGTTTTACATCCATGGGCAAATAGGAATAGAAGGAAATTCTAATATTTTATTTTCTCTTCTGGTTAAAGATGGAAATATAACATCAATTACAATTACTGTATCTTAATATTTGTGAACATTAATTGCTAACCTCTGGTGTTGAAGTTATGAACAAAATTTTATGCCCTGTATATAGCTCGTGTGCTTGTTTGGTCCAGTTATATTAACCAAAATTACTTTTATTTGATTATGTAATATTTTTTTTTTCTTGTTTTATTGTGAAAAAAGCACGTATTTAGAGCTTCTCACTGACCGTATAAATTAAAGAAGAAACTGACTAGTTTTGTTATTTCATAATTTATGATGAGTCAAGCAAGCACATAATTTCAGAATGATATATTTTTCTTGGATTCAGGTGTCTCTGATTCCAAATGTAATATCAAGTGCACTAGTCTAATTGGCTCGTTGCACATCTGCGCAAATTATGGATGATAAGAGGACAGTACTTATTAAGAGATTGAGTTAAAAGATGGATTGGTGAATATCATTTATTCTGTCATCTTAGAGTTTCTTCCGGTATGTTTGGTATTCAAATTAGAAGGAAAAAAATGAGAAAGAAAATTAAAAATTATCACAATCCTTTATTTGGTATTTAATTTAGAAGAAAAAGGAAATAATTTGAATGGTTCAAATTTTTATTACTCCTAGTTATATGCAATTCCTCCCTTTATCAGTAAATTGAGTGGGACCTTTCGATTGTCATGTTAATTTTTTTTTAATAATTTTTTCATTTATTTATTTTTCATTTATTTATTTATTTAATAAAACCAAATAAAAAAACATATATTTCATTCGATAAAATAAAATAAAATAGGTAATAACCCTTTTATTATTTTTTTAATTATATTTTTCTTTTCTTTTGTGGTATCAAACAAAACCTTGTCTTATTATCATTTCTCAATATTTTTGAGCTATTTTTATTTTATCTTTGTTCAATTCAATCTATCTCGCAAATCAATTCAATTCAGCTCATAAGTAGTGAGTTGATTGTATCTATTGATTAGGTTAAAATATGTCAAATCACTAAATCTAAAAAAAATGGGTCAATTTGCGGGTTAAACTCTCTTAACTCAAAAATTGACCACCCTCCCGCATTCTCTGTTTCTTGTTGTATTGTGCATTTTGTTTTCTCTCTCTCTCTCTCCTTTTTAGTACAAGCACTTTCATTTTGTTTTCTCGTGTCCTCTCATTTTGTTTCCTTGTATGGAAGCCGAAGAGAGAGGGAAAGGGAATCTTGGGGCTATCCTGTCCTCTGCTTTGGATTCTCTACCCCCTCGTCACGTGACATCATCTAAAATATACCTTGGAAAAGATAAATCATCACGCAAAAGTTTGTTTTAGAGATTTACGTCAAATATTTATTAATTATTAATTTTATAATAAATATTTAAAAATTTATTATATATAAATAATAATTAATATATATTTAACAATTTATTTTAAATATTAATTTTTTTAAAAGAAATAAATACTAGAATAATTTTTTTATATTTAATATTTGTTAATGAATATCTTATATATAATATTTCAAGAATTAAAATATTAAATATTAAATATAAAAATAAAATATTAAATATTAAAAAATATCAAAAAATATTTTTAATATTTTCTTTATTAAATGTAACAACACCCTATGTATTTAACCATCGTGCAAATGTTAACATATCCTTGTATCTCTTTTTTTTAATAAGAATAAGTGTATTTTATTCTTTCAGTATCATATATTGAATTGGCCCAAATTTAAAAATTCAGTCAAATCTAATTTTTTGAAGGTAAATATTTACTCTTATATATTATCAATTTCAGAAGGTTAGTCCATGACTCGTTAAAAAATGGATTAGTTCTTAGTTTGTTTTTCCATCCTACATAATTAATCATTGAGGCAATATTTGTTTGGATTAAGAGAAAGAAATAAAAAAAATATTTAAATTTGAATTTCTTTTAAAAATGATTTATTTTTCTTTTAATTATAAAAATGATATATTATTTTTATTCAGTCTCTTGTTTTCAAAAATATATTAAAAAAATAATGAAAACAACATTTTAAAATTTTCACCATTTCTTTTACAAAATTTTAAAAAAATAATGCATTATTTTTATAATTATAATAAAAAATATATTATTAACTGAAAATAAAAACATAAAACAAATCAAACAATCTTTTGTTCACACAATCTAGTTTTTCATTTTTGCACATTCATATGTAATTCTTCAATTCTTCGATCAAACTTACCTTTTATTAATAATTTTGAAATCTCATATTAATTATCACTTGAATTGGATCAATTCTTTTATTCCCTCGATACCAGAAGGTCTTTTCATATTTGTTAATATGATTCTTGATAAAATCTCATAATTTTTTTCTTGTATATTTTCTGAATAATTTTTTTCTTGTGCAAACCAAGTAGAATGATGACTTTGAGTTGTGCTAATCCTGATTTATTTATTGTTCAATAATCTCGACAACTATAGATAAAATGATACATTCTATTTGTGTAATTTTTATTTAATCATTATTTATCTTTTTTTTTTTTTTCAGGATATCTCCGCACATGACTATAAGGATTAATCTTTCAAGGTATTGAGATTCATTTAAGGAATTGACTTCTCTCAACAGATGTTTTTTTATACACATGAATTAGGAATCGAATCCCTGACCATATGCTTAAGTGGCCCATATATCTATCACTTGTGTCACACCATATTAATTGTCTTTTTTTAAGTATAATATGACACGCCTTTCATACTTTTCTTAATCTATAAATATATCTTTATAACTCATTGACTTATTTCATTTATTGTGACTAATGTTGCAAAATAAATTAATTCAAAAATAAAATAAAATACTCAACTCAATAAATCATAATTTAGTATCATTATCCTTTTTCAACAAATATCATCAATAAATTACCAAAAAAGAAATACCATTAATATACTATTCGTGCTTTATTGTTTTGAACAGACATGCATATGTGTTGATCTAAAGCCTGAAGGTTACACTTCTGTACATTGGTTATTATTTATCACAGGGCCTTATTGTCACTAATAAATCAATAAACATTTATATCTATAAATTGTATATTTATTGTTCTTATTTATATATTTTATTTGTATATATAATATAAAATAAATTCTTATTTTAATCTTCTAAAAATATATGTAACATTATATTAATTTTTTATTTATAAATGCATCAAATTAATCTTTTAAATATATAAATAAAATTAAATAATTAATTATTTAATATGATATTAAATTTTATCATTAAATTAATTCTTAAAATATTATCAAATTAATTTTTTAAAAATAAAATTAATAAAATTATTTATTATTATAAAAATAATTTAATGTAACTAATAAATAAAAAATAAAAAATGCTTAATAGACCAATAATTTAATACGAAAAGTTATTCAAATATAGAATGAAAAGATGAAATTTGAGTAAATTTCATAAAAAAATAACAATTGCTCTTTTTTATAATTTTATTTTTGGTAAATATAACAGTTACACTTCATTTTATTAACTTTGGTACTTGGTTTTTAACTTCCGTGCACAACTGGTGTACAGAGTCTCTGGACTTTGGAGCAGCACTCATAAAAAATTGTTGTCATTTTATGTATATATATTTTAAGGACGAAAATGATTCTTCTCTTTATAATATATATCTGTGGTCTTCTACCGTTGTACGTGTACGATTTACCTTACGTGGCAATCTTAGGGAGCAATTGCTTAACGCCAGTGACATGAAACTTTTCATAATCAGCGCTTTCATTTCACCTGATTTTATGTTATGATCGGTATTCGGTGGGAAACAGTGGTTTCTGCTTTTCTCTTTATATTTTCATGTTTTTGAATTGACTTCTCCCTCTGTCGAGCATCAATGATATGTCTTGCTTTGCTTGTACAAGAGTATTGATGGATGGAAAAGTGGTTTTATTTTTTATATTTTATTTTATTTTTTTAATTAAACACCAATCTTGATCCTTTACACTCACATTATTTGTTATTATTCAATGAAAAAAAATGCATACTTCTTTTTTTTTTTTGTCTGATATCATCAAGAAAAAAAATAAAAAATATGTAAATACATTTTAAATTATTTTATTATCGTGTATCTAATAAAATAGGTAAAATTAATACAATAAATAAAATGATAATTTGATTTCCTATCCATCTTAGTGTGATTTAATTAAATTTTACAAACTTGATTTTAGATGAATTTGATTTTGCTAAATTGATTTTAGTCATAAGTGATTTTGAGTGAAACGATTTATATTTAGAAATTTTTATCTGAAAATTGATTTTGTTAAATGAATGTTATTTAGATAATATTGATTAAAATTACTTTTCGATATATAATTACCAAAAAGAATGAGTTATTTTAACTTTAATTGTTAATAAATTGATATTAAAAAGATTGATTATAAATAAATAAATTTACAAAATAAATTTGTTTTAAAGTTAAATTTATTTGAGATATTGTAAAATAAAATTACTTTGAGTATAACTATAATAATATGTTAAAAATTTATCAGGTTATATTTATTTAAATATTATTAAAATAATGATATAATATCAAATTATAAGAGTATTTTTTGTCAATACATACACAAAACGAGTTTTCTTTTACTATAAAAGTAACAAAATGTTACTTCTGCCTAAACATGATTTGAGATGAAAATCTTGTTTATTTTCTTCTATTAGAATTTCACCCAAACATAATAAAATGTCTTAAAAATCTGTTTACACCTTGTAAATGGGGGTTTGTGATAGGCAAACGCCCACCCAAACACACCCTCTATCCCTTTAAAAAGGGAAGCGAATAATAATATGGAACCCATGAAAAAGAAAAGAATATGAATCATGGATCTCTTTCTTTTCACCTTTAAGTTGATATCAAATAAAGAAGATGTATTCCTTGCTTTCCTTTCCATTCATTTTGTGGATACCAAACATAGCATCAAGAATACAAATGTCATTAATTTTGTCTTCCAATCATTTATAACATCAAATTAGTCATTTACATTGAATGATTAATTTGATATCAAAAAATGTCATCGAATGATCAATTTGATATTATATTTAACATTTAAGAACTATTTTGATATTTTCATAGCATACTTATATCTTTCAAAAATCAAAATTAATATTTACTCTCCCCCCCTTCCCAAAAAAAAAATCAAATTAGAGTCATATTAGTGTGCTCACTTGGGGTTAAGAGGATTTTATACCAGCTCAAAATTTTTGGAGTTGCCAAAGGACAGATTCTACAATATAGAAACCAGGTACTCTTTCATATAGCAATCCAAAAGCCAGTGGCAACAGATAAAATATATTGTAATTAAGAGTTTATCAATGCAATATCTGGTACTGGTGATTAAGCAGCCTACAAGGCAGGAATGTGTGGCTGCTGAATTGAATTAAACTTCAACAGCAAAATGTGAACCTCATAAAGTTATTTTTGTCGGCTACATATTTGTTAGATGACATCATTAGCAACTATAGTACGGATAGTAATTAGTTAGATTAGATGACAGAGTCGGGAATTTTAGTCACTAGAAGTGATATATAATTAAAAATTAAAATTAAAATTTTTTATTAAAATTTTATTTATATAAATATATAATATATCATAAAAATTTATTTATATAAAAATATAATAGATCATAAAAAATTATATTAATAAAATTAGTTTAAAACTAATTTGTCTTTTTAAAGATAAAAAGATAAAAGTCATAGTCTTTCACCTTAAAATTTATACATAACTATGCAAATTGTGAGATTATAAGGTGCATAAGATTTGATGAGGTTAATTTATAAGTATAAGAAATTGTATATACTATTTGTGCACTTGTATTTTTTTTTAACCATGTACACTAGTAAATATATCATGTATTACCTCTCAATAAGTTATATTTACTTAAAACTTTAACTAAACTGACCCTGTATTCATTTTAAATTTTTCTTGATGGTTTATATCATTTAAGTTTATACACTTACCATTAAAAATAACATTTTTCTAAGAGACAATGCTATAAACACACTCCTTACTTAAATTATGCAAAATTCGTTAATTTGACACTGGACACAAAAGATAAAACTAATGATTTAAAATAATGGATGTATTTTTTTTAATAGTTGTAAACAAATTAGTAGTTATTTTTCTAATTTTTAGCCATATAATTTATTGACTAATAAGTAACATGAAGCAATGCAAAATACACAATAGGAATAATTCAGAATACACACATTGGTGCAATTCAAAATAGACCATGTGAATAATTTGAAATAGACAGATCGAAAAATAACATAAATTATTTATAACTACAATATAAATTTCCGGCATAACTTTTGTTTTTTGTCCTTGATGCCGGGGCAAGGAAAAAAATATCGATGGGGTTTGAGCTAGAATAAATAGAGTTAATTTTAATTTTGACACACAATATTCAGCATAGACTAAATAAATGGTCAGTATTGGATATCCAATACCTTACCACATTTTTTTTTTCTTTTTAATAAGTTTTAACTATCAGAGGAGCAACTTACATTAATCAATTTTCTGACATCATAATAAATCATTTGGTGCAATTATTTGTCGTTGGACTACATTTTATAAATGAATTTTGAATTATATTTCGTAATGTCTTTTTTTTTTCTCTTTTATTATTTACATAGGAAAATATATTTTTTACCATTGAAAACTATATTTTAAAGATTTTTTTAAGAATTATTCTAGATTTTTTTTGGATATTTATACTCATCGCCCAAAAATATTAATCTATATTTATAAGCTGTATCAAAATGATCAGTTTTGGATTTTCCTTTTTGGTGTTTTCAGTTTTGGTTAGTATAATTTTATCCTTTTAATAATTTTTTTTATTACTAAAGAGAAAAATATTAAATTCATTTAATATTTTTTATTTTAAGTAATTAAAAAAATATTAAGAAATTATATCATTACTCAGATAGAATATTTCAAGCACAAGGTTGATAACAAACACTAAAGGTAATTAATATCTTACTTTATATAGAGTTGTTATGATACCTTAATTAATTTAGTATTTAAGGTAAGTTATTAATTATTTATTGACTGTTAGTTTCACAATAAATATTAAAAAATTTATTAAATATAAATAACAATTAATTAATGTATGTTACACAACTTTTGATACTTAAAAAAAAAATAAGTAATGCGCTACTTTACATTTTACAACAACTTTACAGTACAACAAATATTGAATTGCCATCTGGACATCTCAAATTTGGGATTTGCAGACAGTAAGTCGACCACGGCAGTAATCATGGCAGACGCTCCTTCTTCGAATCATGTCACCGCATAACCGCACCACATGAGAGACACTACGCGTTGCATTTGCATGCATGATGCATACCACACTCACATGCCTTCAATTGCGCTTTCCCAGTGATAAAAAACCGGCTGAGTTAATTGGATTCAATTACCAGCAACTTTCTTTCCTGGTTTCTTATACCTCTCCTCAATAAACCAATGGATTCCATAATTTCCATTTAATGACTTTCTTTATTTTTGAGGACTAAGCAAGTGACAAACCTTCTTTCTCTGTTCCTTTTCCAAGTAATGGTTTTCTTTTTTTGTTTTCTTTCGCCAGTGGGTTCCAACTTCCAACGCCTATCACTGCATGCCATGCGACCAGACTCCACTAAATGGTCACTACTTTGACCTATTGACGCCCTTTTCTTTGTAACCACGAAACTGGTCCACGATAAACTACAATTCTGCTTAACGTAGCAATTTTACTTTGAATTGGCTTTCAATTCTGTGGTAAAGGCTGTTAACAGACTACAGAGGTACAGGAGGCAGGACAAAAGTTCACTATTCTCAGTAATCTTTAACCCCTACAAAAATATTTACGACAGGTTTTTATGATTATTTTTGTGTACCATTTTTTAAGTATTTCTCTTTTTTCGTACAGAAAATTTTATGCTTATTAATAGAATTTTTTAAATTTAAACTTAAGTCATGGTTAATATAAGTGAAATGTTCGATTAAGTGAGGCAATACACATAAACTCATTTCTAGTATTTACTATTAAATTTTTGTCATCCCTTTTTAGTGAGATTCCTAGGCACAAAGGAGGTACACGCGAGTAGCTTTTATGTGAGAAAATTTTGTTAGTGAGTACTTTGGAGGTAAGATATCCTATTATTATTTTTTAAAAAAAAACTATTAATTTTTTTGTATATAAAAGAAAAAATAAAGAAAATGTTAACCTTAGAGAACAATATACTACAGCTATCTGCGGTAAAAATAAGAAGCATCTCAGCCGGAGGATTGGACCAGGTACCTATTCTAAGTTTCATGCTTTGCAAATAAATCTGCCTGACAGAAAATGTGCTTTATGGAAGAATTTATTTTCTCATAATACATAATTATTTTCTTATAATCTAAATATAGTACTTCCATTATTTTTCTACGTACTATTTATTCAAATTCATATATGACTGATATATATGAGCTGAAGCAATAAACTTTTCGTCAACTCAAAGCGTACAGCTGCATGGTTCATGGAGAAAACTCTGACCAGCCTAAATAAACAGCTCCACCAATTCCCAGTTCAATGTCATGGACCCTACCCGAAAGAAACAATCAAACTAAATACTGATGGGACTTAACAAATCAGCTGGAGTCGACGGAATTTTCAGAAATCACATTAAAAACAGGCTCATGATGGCATTCGATGCACATATAATTAATTAGGAGAGGCATCAACTATGTACTTTGGCTCAATTAATGTTAGTCATTGTACTCTACAAAGCATTCAGGCATGGCTTCCGGAATCTAATCGTGGAAACTAATTATAATTACCTGCGTGAAATGTTTTACAGGAAATTAACGTAACACAGCATCAAGCCCCTACATGCTGAACGTGCTCATCCAGCAGAAACCTCCTAGCTATCTGCAATTCATCTTTAGGGAAGCCAATCTGGCAACATACCTCTTGGCCAAACATGCCAATTAATCGAAAACATCAAATAAGTTTTTTTTGAAGCTCCTCAATATCTCACAAGTGTAATACAATGGGATAAAAATATAACTACAGTGAGTATCACGAGTAAATTTTTCTTGTATGTCTTGTAATTTTCATTGTGAATTATATGATAATTATTAAATTTTATTTATTTTTTTAAGTATAAGTTCAATTGTTTTATAACATCCTTACTTATATTTCGTTCAACAATGAAAAATTATGAGTTATACGATAATGGTATAATCTAAAATTGACGACATTCTATGCTATGAATAGAGATGAAGTTTGAGTTATGCCTAATGTCAGATATAAAACCATTATGCTTAAATTTGCTTGAATTCTTCTCAACCTTTATCTTTAATTTTCGACGAGTCTTTCTGATATCATATTGTAGGAGATATAAAATCATGCATGTCCTTTATATAATAATTTAAGTTTTTAAGAGAGTTGACCTTTAATATATTATATGTTACTAGAGTCTCCCTGACTACTTGGTCAAGAGTTTAATCATTGTCGCTCTCATTCTTCTACATAAAAAGTTAAATTCCTCCATAAGGTATAGTGAATCTGTATACACTTAAAGCTCAAAATGATCTTATATGAAGAGTGTGTTAGAGATATAAAATTATTCTGAACCTTCAACTAATATTTATGCTTTTGGAATAGAAAATGTGATATTATTGGATAAAACGTATAGATAGATAGTTATTGGTGTGTCTCAACTAAATATAATAAAAATTAAAATTAAAATTATTTTAAATTAAAATAATGAATGTTCATCAAAATTATAAATTATAAAAGTGAAATTTTAGCAGATTTTGATAGTTTGTAAAAAATAATGTTTTTTTTTCTTATACTGTTACATGATCAAAATAATTTTAAATATAAAATATTTGAAGACAAAAAATTAGAATCGGCTAAAATATTTTATTTTATTTTATTTAAAATTGTCTACTAATTGATATAATTAAATTATTAGGTACTTTTAGATAATAATATTTAGATATTTAGATATGTTTAAAAAACTGGCCTTTGAATGGTACCCTTCCCTATCCTTAAACTTTTTTGTTACTGAAAAAAGTGTTTAAAAAATTGTCATCCCTAAATAAATTTCTAAAACAAAAATTTACTTTCAAATAAAAATATTGAATTTACATTAAAAGATACGAAAGTTTCATGTAAAACAGAACAAAGAAATCTTACGTACTGCAGTATTGAGGTTTACTTTCTCAACACATATTTCCTTCCAAAAATTCCTTTGATGATGTTTAAATATTTTTGAAGATGATTAAATTAATTATGATTCTTAATTAACATTACGAATTCATAACACCCTACTTTGATCTTTGATCATTCAAATATTGAATATTAAAATTAATTATGAATTAATAAAACATTACATGCTAAACACACTCTTGCTTCTAAAATCCACCTTTAATTTTTTTTTTGTAGAGTTTAGATATCAT
This sequence comes from Styphnolobium japonicum, assembly GCA_023212625.1. Lineage (NCBI taxonomy): Eukaryota > Viridiplantae > Streptophyta > Magnoliopsida > Fabales > Fabaceae > Styphnolobium > Styphnolobium japonicum. Next base: position 11,692,925 of record JALBWW010000007.1, on the reverse strand, counting down.
TCAATTATTGAGTCACATCATGAATTCATGTAAGTTGATGGCCTGAATAATAATAAAAAAACCCCACCATTTTATAAGAATTTTTATCTTTATTTCTATTGGCAAAGTTTCTAAATTTAAACCAACAACTGGATCGGATTCAAATTTACAGGATCCTATGAATACAATTTGTTACCAAAGACCATCGATCTTCGATTTTGCCGTTTATTGAGGAAAGCCATAACTTGTTCAACACACATTTCCTTTCTCAATCCCACTTATCTTTCTAGAACACAGCGAAAACAAAACAAAATAAAACAAAATCCCATCAAATAAAAGTTACCATATTTTGTTTTTCCAAAACACACTAAACCTTGTAAAGGAACAAGACAATCAATACCCCCGAAAGACTACTGTCAATAAAACCGCCCCTGGTAATGCTACCTACCATCATCAACACCCATTGTGTTTGTTACCACTTTCCCAAGTCACATCACAACACACACAACACAAAGCCTTATAAATCCTCACCACCCTTTCTCCCCTCTTCTCATTCATCCCTCACAGATTGCATAAGACAACAAACCTTCAAACTTCAAACTCATTTTCTCTTTCCCCTCCCAATTCTCATTCAAAACTCTTAACTCACTTGTAACACCCAAATCCCACTCATAAAAAAAACAAAAGCCCAAAATCTTTCAACTCTTCAACACTCATCCATCACAAACCATGGACACAAAGATTGGATCTTTGGACACGTGCAAACCTGCAAGCAACGACGTGGGGTGTCCACCAAATGGCACCGTGTCCACCATCCAAAACCACGTTCCCTCCTCCACCGTGATCAGCTCCTCGGAGGCCACGCTGGGTCGCCACCTCGCTCGTCGACTCGTGCAGATTGGCGTCACCGACGTGTTCTCCGTTCCTGGCGACTTCAACCTCACCCTCCTCGACCACCTCATCGCAGAGCCCGAGCTCAACGTCGTTGGCTGCTGCAACGAGCTCAACGCTGGCTACGCCGCCGATGGCTACGCTCGCTCCCGCGGCGTCGGTGCATGCGTTGTCACCTTCACTGTGGGTGGCCTCAGCGTCCTCAATGCCATTGCTGGTGCCTACAGTGAGAACCTGCCACTCATTTGCATCGTGGGTGGTCCTAACTCCAATGACTATGGCACCAACCGGATCCTTCACCACACCATTGGGTTACCCGATTTCAGCCAGGAACTGAGGTGCTTCCAGACTGTTACTTGCTACCAGGTAACAAAATCTCAACTGGGTATTTTTTATTTTATTTTATTTTTGTTCACCCTGTGATTTGCAATTTTACTTTCTGTGAATGCTTCATGAAGTTTCATTTTGGGCTTGTTTGAGGGTTGTGTTAATTCCCATGACGAAATTAAATATGGGTTGTTTTCTTATATTTTTTCTGTTTGTTTTCTGAGCTTAAGCGGGAAAAAAAAAGTTATTTTATTTTATTTTATTTCTTGCTGGATGTGAACTTCATCGGTTGTGTTGTGCTAAATGGTTTTGGTACTTGGTTTGATAGGCTGTGGTCAATAACTTAGAAGATGCTCATGAAATGATTGATACGGCGATCTCAACCTCACTGAAAGAGAGCAAGCCTGTGTATATAAGCATAAGCTGCAACTTGTCTGCGATTCCTCACCCCACTTTCAGTCGTGAGCCTGTTCCGTTTTCATTATCCCCAAGGTAAGGTTTTTTGTTTTCTGTACTCAATTGCTACTTGCTTTGTGAAGAATCCAAGCATGGGAAATGCTGATGATTTGTCTTATCTGATTTTTATTTTTATTTTTTTGGGGTGTTTTATAGATTGAGTAATCAGATGGGCTTGGAGGCAGCAGTGGAGGCAACAGCGAAGTTCCTAAACAAGGCAGTAAAGCCAGTACTTGTGGGTGGTCCTAAACTGCGGGTGGCAAAGGCATGTAATGCCTTTGTTGAACTGGCTGATGCATGTGGTTATGCACTTGCTGTAATGCCATCAGCTAAAGGACTAGTTCCGGAGCACCATCCCCACTTCATTGGAACTTTCTGGGGTGCTGTGAGTACTGCTTTCTGCGCTGAGATTGTAGAGTCTGCTGATGCATACTTGTTTGCTGGACCCATTTTCAATGATTACAGCTCTGTTGGGTACTCACTTCTTCTCAAGAAGGAGAAGGCAATCATCCTGCAGCCTGACCGGGTTGTGATTGCAAATGGGCCTTCATTTGGTTGTGTGATGATGAAGGATTTCCTAAAGGCACTTGCAAAGCGTCTCAAGCACAACAATACTGCATATGAAAATTACCACAGGATATTTGTTCCTGAAGGGCATCCTTTGAAGTGTGAACCTGGAGAACCTTTGAGGGTCAATGTTCTGTTTCAACATATACAAAAGATGCTGTCTAGTGAAACAGCTGTAATTGCTGAGACAGGGGATTCATGGTTTAACTGCCAAAAGCTGAAACTGCCAAAGGGATGTGGGTAAGTAGCTGAAAGAATGTGATTTGTGGTATTTTTCATCTTATTTTTCTTGGTGTTTTAAGTGTTGATAAAATTCTTGTTGACAGGTATGAGTTCCAAATGCAATATGGCTCTATCGGATGGTCTGTTGGTGCAACTCTTGGTTATGCACAGGCTGTCCCTGAGAAGCGAGTGATTGCTTGCATTGGTGATGGAAGCTTTCAGGTTTGTCTTGCATGGCCTTAAAGCATGATTTCAATCAAATGAAAACTAATTTTGATTTAGTTATACTCAAATTTCTTTTAGCGTATAAAAATTTCTCCTAAATCATTACTCGAACAATTCTTGAACTGATTATGGCGTTTTTATTTTTCTTTTTAAAAATGCTTTGCAGGTGACAGTCCAGGATTTGTCCACAATGCTGCGATGTGGGCAGAAGACCATCATCTTCCTGATAAATAATGGTGGATACACCATTGAAGTTGAAATTCATGATGGACCATACAATGTGATTAAGAACTGGAATTACACTGGTTTGGTTGATGCAATCCACAATGGTGAAGGAAAATGCTGGACCGCTAAGGTGAGTTTCTTTCTTAACATGGTGCATTCTCCTGAAAACTTCACTGCTGTTAACATGGGGGAAGTGCTGATAGTATATATCTATTGATGTATGCTTTATTATTCCAGGTATTCTGTGAAGAGGAGCTTGTTGAAGCAATTCAGACAGCAACAGGACCCAAGAAGGACTGCTTATGCTTCATTGAGGTGATTCTTCACAAGGACGATACCAGCAAAGAATTGCTTGAATGGGGCTCCAGGGTCTCTGCTGCCAATAGCCGTCCTCCCAATCCGCAGTAAACTTGAGACTTCAGCATATTATACTGCAATGCTTTTCAACTATATGAAGTTGAGAACCCCTTATGATGATAATGTTTCTGCAATAAATTTTCTTTTGTATTAGGCTTGCGCATTTATTAAAATGAGTGCATTGGTTTCTGTGTAAATTCATTCATTTCAGATAAAAATCATCTACAACTTTTTTTATGCTTCAATGCTTCTGGATACTTAATATATGTTGAGCATCTTTGTGTGTATTGAGTGTGGAAAACACAGACCGGTTCGGCCAGATCGAAAAACCGGTTTTTAACTGTTTCTCGGTCAACAGTTAAAAAAAAAGGCACTGAAATAGCAGAATTTGAATAAAAAACTGTGACAAAGTGGTAAAAGTTGACATTTTCATTGGAGTGTAGCATTTTATTATTTAATTGTACTATATTAAAATTATGAGATAGTTTTTTATTTTTGTGTTGCATAATAGATTATTATATATATATATGTATGTATGTTCTTGCCGTTTATGAATTATCATGTTGAAAAGGGCGTAGGAGTCTATTGGGTGGTGCTGGTTTAACCGTATTTTAACAATATCAGTCCGAGGGCCAGCCACATTTGTGAACACGCTATGACAGGTGTCTCACATAAAATTTTATACCACATGTTCCACTCATCAATCATGCACATCTTTTTTTTTGGTGCAGATCAATCATACACATAGGGTTAGTCTATCCTACTCTTAAGGGTAAGGTTACTTTTAATTATAAAATAATTTTTATATTAAAATAATAATATAAATAATATTTTTAAAAATAAATATTATTTCTTAATTATAAAAAATAATAAAAATACTTGGAGGTAGAGAAACATGTGAGTGCCTAACAAAATATCTACCCAGATGGGAGTTGAAGTCAAATCATTTATAACATTTTCTTTTGTATTGGAACCTTTATTGATTTTCTACTCACATGATTAAATTATCTTAAGCAAGTTCCTTTATTCGTCTTTCATTTTCCAACATTTACTATCATATATAACATCATTTGTGTTATAATAGAATTTTCTACGAGATTGATAGGCACGTTGCAATTATAAATTATATATATATATATATATGAAGTATTTCTTAATTTCATCCATACAACTTAACGTGATATCTTATCATTTTGTAAAATGGATCTAAGTTAAATTGTACACTTGAGGTACAATGTGATCCACAATTTTTAGCTCTAAGACATTGCTAATTCATATCTTACTGAACTTACATTTCATATACTCTATTTTACTCATACTTAATCAAAAACTTTTGATTTCAAAATTTCTCCCCACAACTCAAGTTTAGAGTCACTCATTCTCTCTACTTATCAACTAACACTATATTATCTACAAAACTCATGTATTACGTAACTGGCTCTTGGATGTGCTGATACGTCCAATACCAAAGTTAAAACGATTTGAAGTCAACTCTCGATGCAAGTTTATTGTAATAGGAAAATTTTCTCTTGTGCCACTGTGAGTTTGCACACTAATTGTTTCCTCATCATATCATGACACACACTATTATAGACTTTCTAAATCAATGAAAATCACGTGCTGTCTTTTTGTTTTCTTTTGTACCTTTCCATTAAACCTCACAATAGGTATAAAGTTTACATAGTTGACTTCCTAGCACAAAACAAAATCAATTATTTAATATGTCAGTCTCTTATCTTAATCTAAGTTTAATTAGTCTTTACTATTATTTAATAGTGTGGCTCATAGCTTGATCACTTTATAGTTGACGTAATTATGTATGCCTCTTTTATTTTTATAAATAAGTATCAAATGCGATCATTCTCCAATCATCGGACATTTTCTTAGCCTTAATCTCCTCAAATTATGAAAAAATAATAGTTATACATACAGCCCCTCTAAATAATTTCCACGAGTTTAACAAGTTTCTGTGAAATAATTTCAGATTAAATTTTGAATAAGCTTGACTCGATCATCAATCATTTTGACATGGTTTCCGTGCCCAACTGTTAAAGTAGTTGTAAGCAATTGTCTTAACAAATCAAAATTTTAAACCAGTATTTTGCCTTCGCTAAAGCGTTTCAGAGTGTTTTTTTTATTAAAAAAATTATAAATAGCCATCTCTACCATTAAAGCAAGCAATATCTCTATTTCTAATTTCTGACATCTGTTCATCAGTAAAGTAATATTCCATCCTCTTCTCTACGAAATTCTGTACATCCCAGGTGAATCTAGGACACATAATGTTGGGGAGGAGGACCATCATTAAGCTGTTACATCAATTACATTCATAACACTTACAAAAGTACTTAATGTGATATTCATGATATATTTCACGAAGAATTATAATGTGTAGCATGAGATCTCTTAAATGAGTTGTAATTTGATATGAACCTTTTGCTGTGCAGGCATACGAGTTTGAGCTAAAAAACCATGAAATCATCCACAAGAGGATTTAGATAAAACTGAAATCAACAAGATGGCTTGTGAATTGTGATAAGATATTATATTATTATCATATTAGTTTCATGATAGAACGTGGTAGGATGTTATACTTGATAATGATTCATCAGTCAATTGAATTGTAATTAATTAGAATTTAAAATTGCAGGATTAGTCAGAAAAATATATAACTTCCTTCTACCTAACGTGACTCATTAAGTCAGACATCCCTTGATTCGGGATATCTGCATGAAAGTGATTAAGGTAAGAAAAAATATATCATTTTCAGTTATGTGTCGGCTAATTATAATAGGTATATAAAAATAGTGATTAGCTCGTACTTTAATTAAATTATTATATACTTAATATAACGAAAAATTGTTGCTATAATTTATAAAGCATTGCATCTTTAAAACAATTGAGTGAAGATTTAGAGTATAGATGTTGAGTTTAAGTTGTAAAAAATTTCAAAGTAACAAAATACAAAAATTTCTTAGAAAACAATGGAGATACACCGGATTTAAATTCATTAAATTTTTAAAATAAACTTTACAGTAAAATTTTGTAGAGCTACACACAGCATTCTATCCAAGGGGACCCAGTATTTTTGTGGAGAGCCTCACAAATCCTGCAGCACACATTTTGCTTGCGTTTATCTATCCAAAGTGGTAAATTTCAGAGAAAATTTGAAAGGATTCTAAATTACACCATAGAAGCTCAAATGTTTACGACGTTGGCTTTATTGAATTATTTTATAACGAAATATCTTGCATACCAAGAGAAGTTCATGAACCTTAAATTCTTTTTCATGAACCTCATTCACAAGAGAAGTTCCCACAGCTAATCTTCTATGTTTTCTTAGAGAAGGATTAATATATGTTGCTCATAAACAACATATTTACTATTCACTTAGAAAATGTAAGACAACTTTATTAATTGCTAAATTTTAATATCTTAATTTCAATAATGTTAACATGGAAAAAGAACCCAATAACGTTAACATAATTCACTTAAAATTTTAGCTTTAATTACAAAATATTGAAGATGTTAAGTAAATAAGCATTTGCTTAATTAAAAATAAGACAAAATATTGAATTAATTGTTGGTTGTACCACATGTTACTTGGTTTTCAAACAATAAAAGAAGACAAATTTGTCTTATCTAAGAGCAATTCAATTAAACACATGTTTTGTACCATGTTCAACAACAAAATTTAATTCTGAAACTCCGTGTGTTGCAATTTCATCTAAGCAACATGTGCCCTTAAAGTAGAACTTCACTATTGCAATTCCCAAATACAGCAACTAATTATTTGGTTTCAGCTATAACCCAGAGTGTCATAACTTAGAAATCGAACACAAATAATGGAGGAAGGAACTAAAAAAATTCAAATGCTACTAAGAAATATAATCAACTTTACAAAGTAGTTGACCAAGTTCCTTGTAAGTCATTCATTATCTGAAAGAGCAATTTATCCAATGGTTAATTATTTCGGCAAATTAAACCTCAATATTAAAGGATAACCCGTGTTGGAAAATAATTTGTTTGTTTTTTCCCTGCTAAGAGGGAGAGTCCTCTTCTGCATCCCTATACGAATATGATGGGGGAGTATTGGTGAATGGCCTCTTTAGTTGGTTCATCTCCCCGAATCATCCTGCGCCAATCTTCATTTTCTGCCAAGAATGGCCCAAAAAAAATGGCAAGTGTAATTAAAGATTCAGCCGATTTGAAATTATCAGGGAATTTTCTCCTTATGGAAAATATGGATGTACTAGAGACTTTGCAAACGAAGCATGAATGTTTTTTTTTTTTAATTAAAATTTGTTGTTCCTACAATTGACTGGACTAGGGTAATAGGAATAATGGTGATGCTAAGGCTAGACTTATTGAGTGATTGATAGCATGACCAACTAGGGTACAGTTAAAGATCGAAATGATGTTTTAAATTTGCGTTCACCTCGTAATTATTTTTGAGTGGGCACAAAATCAATCGATTAGTTATGACTCAACCATTTTTTTGGGGTTATTCCAGTTTAAAGATTCAATGAAAATATTCTTAGATTCACACCTCAAATTGATTTCTTAGTCAGTTGAAAACTTAAAATATTAAAACAAATGTAATTGGACATCATTGCAGGAATGGCAAAGTCCATCAAGCCAATGGCCTTATGCTATTCCAGTTAATGCACCTATGATCAATGCAGTTGCTCCTGCAAGATCTTAAGTCAAACCTTCTAAGTTCTAATGTCGCCACTCGTCAATGTAAGGCGAAAATAAATTTCTTTCTCTTCTTTCTTTTCCTCTTCATAGATGGCAAAAACACTCGTGTCTTTAACTATACAATAGGGATTTTACCTCAATGTACTCAAAAGGCTAGCCCAAAACCAGTCTGGCTTAGCAGCAGTGCAGACAAAAACTTGAAATACTAGAAATTGATGCTGGCTTCACCTGGTGCATGCACCAAACGATCGTTTTTAAGTAGGAAAGCAGGAAAGGGGGCATGGCAGCTGCTAATATGTGATTTTAACCGGGGCATGCTTGGATGTGCACTTCTACATCTGTGGCACCTCAACTCCATAGACAGTAGCTTGTCATCATCTTTCAATGTTGCTTTCCCATGATTAGAGATCTCATCAATTACATCTACCGAGTCACGAAAGAAAGCAGTGTTAAATGAGTTCCAGTGCTTCTTATTCTTCAAATGTTTTGATTCAAAGTCCTGGCTAATAACATGTAAATGTAGTTGTCGCATTGATGGAGCCTGCAAAAAGGAGACACGCCCAGAAGGTTCAACATATATGTACGAGGTAGCAAGAAAAAGTTTTCACTAGCCACTGAAGATTTCAGCTTACATACACCTAAAAACATGCCCAACAAAAAGAAAAAGCTTTACAAAAGCATGGCATCGTAGTAACTTGTTGATGCACCTCTCAATCCAACACTAACACATGATTAAGTAAATTTTCTAATAACTTATTTCTTTCATAATATCAAATGTATACCTTTTGAGTTTTGACCATTCTCCTTGGTGAATTATCACTTCAATAGTCTTGAATTATTGACTTTATATATGATTAACCATAAAAGTAAAAAATAAAAAATCGTTTTAAAATCTTTTTAGTATCAGTCCAATTTAGCAAGCACCAAACTCACACGTTTTTGGATTAAAAGCATACATGTGCCAGAGTCAGCCAAAGCCCAAATAGGATCTTTATTTTCTTTTCTTTTTCTGGGTGGGGAAGAGGAAGAAAATTTTATTGAACAGATGTACTGCATACCAAGTGATATCCAAGACGAAATAACAGTGAAGCATTCTCATGCAAGAACTTCTCGGCCCACTTTAAACCCACAGCATGCATCTTCTTCAATAACTGAAGGTGTTCATTTTGAACATCTGCCAGGTGATCAAGACCTTCAGTTCGTGCCAATACCAGAACATGTTTCTTTGCCTGCAAAACACAAGGAAATTCAGTTTGTTACATTTGCAAAGTCAAGCAAGACATGAAAAACAAAGAACGAGGGAAGAAAAAGAGAAGGTACAACAAGTTCAACCTTAGGATAAAGATCATTAAGTACGACAACATCTTCTGATATTTCAAGCAAGTCATCCTTATGCTTTTCAGGATGCATAGCTATTTGGTGAAGTGCTTGAGCCCATGATCCCCATGCCTTATTCATGCTGCCATCAATTTTTCTATGCTCTGAATCTACCCTTTCATCCCTAGAATCATTGAGGGTCAATCCAAAATCATCCCGAGTTCCCTTGTATTTCTTGCTTTTTCAGATCCATGATCAGCATCTCTCTTGCTCTTTTGATCAGTAATTGTGAAATGATTTCTAGAACAACACTCAGACTGATCCTGCATCTCCAAAGACTTCTTTCCAAGGTCTTCATTTCTTCCCCCAGGCTGTTCTGCCTGGCTCCTCACAATTGATGCAAAACCTTCAAATAGAGAAGCATAAGCCTCTTGGAGAATTTTGCAGCCTTTATTGTAATCATTGTTGAGACAATTTGGTCTTTGTGGGTTCATATTTGGTCCAAGAACATGTATTACATGGGTTACACCCTCTCTAGTGAACAAAGGAGAAGATGAAGGTAGAGGGACAACAACAACATTCCCAGGTAAAAGAGATTTTGCTTTTTCTTTGGTTGCAGACTCAAGTTCAGGACCGGCAGCATTGAAAATTGCTGCATTAACACCTCCACCTCCAGGTTTCAACCGCCTGCAAAGGATTGTTTATTATGATTTTAAGAGCAAAAGTGGGGCCTGGGAAACAAGTCTTAATTAATGGGATCCACATTTCAGGAAGCATTGGTGTCAACTGAAATAATTAGGAACGAATGACCACAAAAAGGCAGTTCTATTGATTGATTAGCAGCTGATGCATGACATAAAACTAAACACAAATTCAGCAGATTCTTAACTGATAGATAAGATTTAATCTAGAATTTGATCCTAAAATTACAGTCAACAGAACTTTCCTCATGTGGGTTCAGATACCTAAAGACTGAGAAAATCCTAACAGATACAACATGGCTAAGTCCTAATTGACATGCATATGCACCTGGGTGAGGGTTATCTTCTCCTATGCTTATTAAATTTTCTACTTTGGCTTTATGGATTAAATCTTAAATGGAATTAGATTACTTGTATTCACTGAAATCATAGAATCTTACCAGTTGGCAGCATTAGCTATCACGCTACAGCGCAAACCTCCTGTGGAATAAAGCTGAGTAATATCCCCAACATGGGTAAAGAACTTTTGGGTGTCAATGTTTTTTTCTGCAGCTTTGGCTTTAACTAAGGACAGAATCTTTGACTTATGAGTTAAGTCCACTAAAACAAGTCTGGAATTCCCAAGCTTATTTGAGAATTCTGCAACTTTCTCAACAATAATATTAGCAGCCTTCTCATGGTTGAATTGGAAATCAGATGTTGAAATAGATGGAAATGCCAGAATGGGAGCATCATCCAGAGAAACTCGATTGGCATTGGAACCAGCAGAGCCAACTGCCTGGCCCTTTACTTCCTTTGACTCTAAGTTGGCATTATCTGCAATTGAGGAAGATTTTTCCATATCTTTGCAGCAGGAATCATTTTTCCTAGCAGTCTGGGATGATGTAGAATCTCTAATGCCATTCTCTCCAGCTGCAGCATCAACTGGGACCTCTACTTTTTTTAGGAACCTCATTATACCAACTTGAATTTTGGCATCTGGATTCTTCTGGCCAAAGCAGCCATGTGGAAGGTTATCCAGTGGCCCAAGTGCACTGTATGTATTAATAGCATCTTTGACATCACTCTCACTCTGACAAAATGTTATCCGGTTAAAGCCTTCACTTAATTTAGGCAGCTCTTTCTTTTGAAGCATTCTATTCACGACTGCAGCAGCTTTTCCCCCTTGCAAATTTCCTTCATGTCCAGTCCGTTTGACAGATCGAGAAATACAAAGCTTTGCTGGAAGATCAAGTACAACTGCATGCACATCTATTTGAGGTCCACCAAGCTTTACAAATTCTGAGCGCTGTTCTCTATCAAGATTGCACCTGTCAATAAATACACTCTTTCCAACCTTCAATGCTCCAGCTGCGCTGCTTAGGCACTGAGCTTTATTTCCTGCTTTACCATTTCCAATGGTGTCCTAAAGCAAAAGAAAAAAAAAGTATAATCAATGTTAGGTAAGATCCAAAACCATTTTGGGTGAGCTGTTTTTTATTTATATTTTTCTTTTGGGGGTGTGGTTGAGGCAAAAGGTGAGCCTTTGGTGCAATGGTAAGGTTACTGCCTCGTGACTTGGTAGTAGTCGCGGAAACAACCTCTCTGCTCCCAGGAGTAAGGCTTCGTACATCTGATCCTCCCCAAATCCCACAATGGTGGAAGCCTCGTGCACTGAGTCACCCTTTTGGGGGTGGGGTTGAGGTAATGCCAAACCCTTAACAATGAATCAATACTTCTTTAACAACAAACAATAAATCTTCCAATTTCTTTCTCAAGTTCATGTTAAAGACCAAACAGAATATCATTTAGACATAAATAATAGTTCTCAAGAAATGCACGAAGCACTGACCAACAAGAAGCAGTCTCAGTACTAAGATACTTAACAAGTGAGGCTCCAAGGAGTTATTCCAGCTGCCTAACAATCTAAATTTATGGCTAAACAAATTACAAATTACTATAAAAGGCACAAAATTTACTTTCACCAAAGATACTGATTTCATCATTTTATATAAGTAGCTATATTTGGGAGTTGAGAGGGAAGGGGAAGGGGCAGGGGCAGGGGCAGGGGCAGGGGCAAGGAAGGAATCATAGGGAAAGAGAAGGGAAGAGTGTGGGAGAGAGGCTTAAATGATGATTTTCCTTCCCCTTATTTGGATGTTTAAAATGTTAAATACATCTTTACACTATCTAGTTATTAATAATATACCATGTTAACAACATATTTTAACAATGATATTTAGATGAAAGTTAGATATTTTATTAAGGTTATAAAGTAATCTCTTCCAAATCCTCCAAATCAAGCAAACTCGGTAAAATGAGTGTTGGACAATTTTTGGAGGGTTAAGTGAAAATCCCTCATTTTCCTTCCCTTCCTAAAAAGATCTCCTAAACAGAGGGAACATTTCCCTTATCCCCCATCCAAACGTACCCTAAAGCCCTCAAGTAGGCAAGTATCAGCATACACAGTAAAATATATCAATTGACTAAGAAATTTCAAACAAAGTGCATGTCCAAGATCAGGATGAAAACTAAAAGGCATAACACACACACCCCTTGATTCAACTCAACATATCAAACCAAACTAAAATGGAAAGTTGCCCAAGAGCCTTAACTCAAGTGGCACTAAGTCCCTTTGAGGTCTGCTCGATCCCAAGATCGAATTCTAGCCAGGCCGCTTCGTCTGCACTTTAACCTACCATCCCTATCCCCACACCTGGTCATAGGCATTCATTGTAACCAAAAAAACAAAATAGAAAGTTCATCCATTTTCCAGTAATTCCCCATGTTACATTAACGCCCCTCACTTCTTCCCCCATTCACGGTTTTCATCTACCATTACTTTGTCACAATCATGCCGTAAAGAAAGACAAAAACTTGAACGCTGAAACTGAAACCCAATGAGACATTTCATCAAACAGGTAAAAGGGTAGGAACCAAACCTGGCAAACGCGAACCCAAGGACGAGTAGAGGAGCCCATAACTTGTTCGCAAAAGGTTGACTTCCCGCTCCCTGGTGCTCCCACTAAAATGACCAAAAAGGGCTTTCCCTCTGCGTTTAACACATTGACACACACGGTAATCAAAAGGGTTCCAAATTTTCACGATTCATTTCATTCACCCACGAAATTGATGAGAGTTGTAGAACGAAACCTTTGGGTCCAGAAGTTTCGTCGACGTCTATGTTGTCCATCTTCAAATCCGAGCTTTTCTTCAAAGAGCTTCACGGTCAATTCATGACAGCATATTGGCAGTGCTGAGCGGTGACATTTTCAGTTACTTGCACATTTGGGAGTCAGGTGGGTTTTGGTTGAGGACAACATGTCACGCAAAAAGGGCATAAGCTTCTCTAGAATTGGCATGGGCCCATCGTGTTTTATTTCTTTTAAAGTCTTTTTTTTTTTTTTTTGTGGGGTGGGGTGGGGTGGGGGTGAGGGGTTCGTCTTCCCTAGGCCAAGCACTGATTTTAGGCGTGCTGTTCGACCCAAAAATTTGGATATGAAGTCTTTGATTAAGTATTGTGACTATCTATAATTTTAATTATTATGTCCTTCACTTATTATGTGATTATCAATTAGATTGGATCTTGGTATGAGTAAAAAGTAGTAGATACAATTAAATTTATACAAATAGAGGGAACAAAATCAAAACATTACAAAAAAGTATTTTGTGTATTTTAATTGAGTTGACCTAGTCATAGTTTGGCCTAACTCAAACCGTAATATGATCGGGTCTAGACTATAAAAATTAGTGCGATCAAAACTTCGGGACAAAACTAGGGTTATATTCAACTCGGCTCAACCCAATCCATGAGCACCCCTACCTGATTCTACATTTTTGTGACAATATTCGAATAATTTTATATTTTTAGCACACACATTTACAGCTTTACTAAAAAGCTCTTTTAGCTTGAAGTGTAGACAATGCAAAACTCATCTTACCATGTGTTGAAATTTAACTTAATTATGAAGAATTAGGACGACAAGGATCGAATTTTTGACCACTTGATTATAGAGACTTTAATACTATATCAAAGACTAACTCTACTAAAAGCTTATACTATTAGGTCACAACACTTGAATGAATTTATATATTTGACATCTTCCACCTTTGGACATCAAAGTCAAGAAAATACCTCATGTCTCATCACTCACATCCTGTGAGTTGGGGAGTGACAAAATAGGAATGCATTTAGAGTTTTTAAGATTTAAGTTTAATAAGTGAATGATTAATTGCAAAGCTATTAAATCAAATAATTTATATATGAGTATCTCTTACTGTGTTATTAAGTGGTAATGCTATGTAAATGGTAATATCTGTATATATATATATATATATAGTCGTTTGGAATGTTTTAGGAATGATTTAGATAAGATAAAGTTGTTAAAAAAATGCGTGGTGGCAGAGATCTAATCAATTAGCTCGAGCCCATGATCAAATAGGTGCTTGTTTTATTGAAAAATATGCAATTATAGGACATTAATTAATTAACATGATGCCCTAATTGATTGGATGATGTGTATTAGAAGGAAAACATCCAACTTTTAATAATCGATTACACCATAATGCCCTAATTGATTGGATCATTTATTTAAATTATATTTATGACTTCATTCAGTTTGTTTATTAGTTTAAACAAATTGAACCATGAATTATCTTTTTTTTTTATTCTTTAATTGAACTAATTTTTAAAACATTACTTTTAACCGCAAGTTCAAGTGAAAAATCAAACATAATTTTTGAACTAAGAAGGGGATAGGTAATATAATTGTTTTGCTACGAAATAACAAATAAGGGGTCTTCAACTGAAAGATGATGTAAATTAACTCAAATACTTGAGTTTAAACCTAAAAAGATATAGGAAAAGGAGCGAGCTTGACCCAATAATGAAAGACTTTGATGATTCCAAAGGGTTAATTGGTCATACTTGTAGGCTCTTATTTATAAGCGTTCGTGTTCTCGTGTCACTGGGGATTTACAGTTTGGATTGGTTAGTTGATGACTTAATTACGATCAATAACTACTTTGTATGAATCAATGGGTTAGGCTTGCCTTGCTTTGTGATCGTCCAGACCTCACAGTTACTACAATAATAAAGGAAAAGTTTAAGAAATGCTAATGCTATTTAACTCAAGAGTTTAATTTTGATTCACTGTCAATGTAAAGAAACTTTACAGTATCATTTAATGATGTGTTGATACACCATTAAAAGAATTAGACTTCCTAAATAGTTGTTGTGATAGTCAAACTTATTTAATGATTTGTAAATACATAACTGAATAACAGTATAAAGTTTCTTTACACTGTTGATTAAAATTAAATTCTTAACTCAAATATATGAATATTAATTTATATTTATATTTACATAAATTTGCTTTCATTTTCTCAAAGGCATATAATTACACAATTTTAGTAGGTTACAATAACTTAAGAGGTAAAAGTATAAAAAGATGGAAAACACAAAAAAAAAATTTGACCCCAAAACGATGCCTATCAAAGGCACAATTAGGTTTAACGTTATATTTTCACTATTTTAAAGATCCTATTGAATTCACAGTGCAGATATTCAAAACCAAAGATGACAAAGGGAGGAGGAGGGGAGGAAACGGGAACACACAACTTGCGAAAACGGTGAAGAAAAAAAGAATCATTAATGATTTTTTGTTACAAAAAAATTCTACAACTTTATCAAAGTTATTGGTATGTATAGCTGACTATTTTCTTCTATAGCTATTAAATATTTTTAAGACAATTGTGTTGATTAATCATCCCATTAAAACATATACGATCAACTAGTAGTCTAGCTTTTTGTGATCATCTCTCTCAAGGAAAATCTCTTGGCGGCTAGTTAAGTAGCCTTTTTTTTAGAGAGAATCTTAAAGGTAATCTTTTGGGTGGATCTCTCTATGTCCTTCTAGGATCCTAAACATTGCCATTGAATAAAAAAATAGAAATAATATTATAAAAGAAACAGGTAAATGATTTTATAGATTATTCTATTTATTTTGGGCATATGTTTGGCACAACTTCAATAGGTTTATAATAATTTTGAGGGAAAAATTAAAAAAAGAATATTTAACATCAAAACGGTGCATATTAAAGGTGTAATTAGGTTTAACTTTAAGTTTTCACTATTTAAAGATCTGATTGACATCACGATGTAGATATTTGAAGCAAAAAACGACATAGGAGGAGGAGAAGAGTAGAGAAAAACACAACTACTAAGACGATGAATAAAAAGAAGAACCATTAATGATTTTCTGTTACCAAAAATTTCGACAATTTTATTGAAGATATTGGTATGTATAGTTGACTTTTCATCTAATAGCTATCGATTTGCTTATAAGAAAATTGTGTTGATTAATCATCCCATTAAATGAAAATAAGATCGATCAGTAGTCCTATTTGGTGGTTATCCCTCCTTAAGAAAATCTTCCCTGAGCTTCGGGTCAAGAAAATCTTTGGAGGTAATCATTTGGGTGAGCTACTACCTATGTGCCCCTCTAGAATTTTAGGCATATCACTGACCTGAAATAAGATTATACCTTTGGAATAACTTACCTTTATTATCATTTTTTTAAATAAAAATATAAAAATAAGATTATATGAGAAACTAGTGAAATGATTTTATAGATAATTCAATTTTTAAAATAATCTAACTTGATATTTACTTTTGTTATTGTTGAAGGGAAAATCTTAGCCTATTTATTTGCTTTTCATATTGGTAATTATAACGTAGTTGTTTATATGGTTCTTTATGTTTTTTTTTTTGGGTAGTAAGATCTTTATGTTTATTAATCTATTGATTCTTATTCAAAAAGTCATTAGAGTTCAGAGATTCAAATTTCAAGTATATTAGGGAAAAGAAATTCTTCTTTACCTATATTAGTTATTAAAAATGTCTCTTGTCCACTTTTCTTATGTGATAAATTGATTATGGTAAAATGATAGTGCTAACATGAAAAATCGATTGTTTTTTGAAAAATTGTCTTAGATGTTTCCTTTAATTTCAATAGTTAGTTCTAAAACTTTAATACATGGCATATTTTAGAATTTATTCAAATAACCGAATGAATAGACAAATTAATTTAGTGTCAGGTCAATTTCCACTCAACTTAACTAATCCTTTTAGTAAGTTTGAAATAATTTGTTTTGATAAATGTGGGCAAAGGCTTATTTATTTGTTTATTTTTTTAGTGATGAAAGAGTTGAACGAATATAAGAAATACAAAAATCATTGTAGAACTTGATCAAGTTTTTTCCTCCATATCATTAGATATAATTATTCACGGTTTTAATTACAAAGTTCACTTTTATAGATTCTCTTAGAAGTCTTTAATTTCTAAGTTGATATTAGGTATAATAAAATTTTATTTTAATTCTTTTTCCTTTAAAGTAATATCTAAAAGCATAGGAACTAAGAGTAGGCTCAGTTAGTAGAATTGAGATCTTGGGTTCAATTCTTTTTAGTGATATCTATCATTGGTAGGAGTGCACCTTCCTTATTTAGTTGTAGAACAATCTATAAACCTCTTAAATTTAAAAAATCTAAAAGCTTAGGATGCTGATATAAATAACAACATGGCAGATACTGATATAAAAATAGTAAATCTGGTGGACTTTTTTTTTTTGTGTGGATATTTCATATTAATGTTCTTGGTATTAAAATGTTCTTAGCTATTAGTTGAGCATAAGTCATTAGAAGTGGGTTAGTGATGAGAGATTTAAGTAGTTTGCAAGAACTTAATTAAGAAAATTGTGCATACTTTTGTATCATCTTGGGCTGGTTTGGATGAGCATTTAGAAAAAAAAAATATTTTTTATATGATCTTTTTTAAAGAGATATTTTTTTAATAAATAAAACCATTTTATGTTTAGATATAATATTAGAGAAGATTTATATATATATATATGTGTGTGTGTGTGTGTTTGAACAACTTTTATAAAAAATATATTTTTTAAAAGAACAAAAATCTAACTAAACAAAAGCACAAATTGTGTTTTTTTTTTTAATGCTTAAACTTTTTTTTAATAAAAGCTTATCAAAATATACTAAAATTTAAGAAAAATACGAACATCCAAATGAGTACTGTCTTTTTAATAGCTTGTGTCATCGAATCATTTAACGTTTTATTTGAACTAAAGCTCATTTAATATTTATGAACATTAATTTGAAAAAAACAAAGGAAATCCTCCATATTCACTTATATATATATATATATATATATATATATATATATATATAATCAGCATCCTAGCATTTAAGATTTTACTTTAAAGGAGAAAAGAATTAAGATAAAAGTTTATTATACCTAATATGAATTATTATAAATTAAAGACTTTTAAGAGAGTAAAAGAAACTAGATATTGTAATGAAAATAGTTAAACATTCAGAAAAAGCTTAATTAATTATCTTCTATGTTTGAAATAATTTATTTTGATGATTGGAGAGTTGAACGAATATAAGAAATACGAAAATCGTTCTGGCACTTGATCAAATTTGTTCTTATTATTAGATATAATTGTCAATCAATATCCTCCCAAAAAAAATTGTCACTAAATATATTCTATACATAATATGCCTTTATGAATATATGGTATGCTATACGAAATAAATGACCAATCTATTAGATTATATCATCATAGGAAAACAAGGTAGGTGATTATATAACACCAAACCCAAAAATATTACATAGTACACCCAGTGAAGATACTTATCATATTTTTTTTGACAGAAAACACTACCATACTTATCATATTAAGCACATTGTATTTTTTTTTTTCTTATTCTTTTACATATATGGCAATTGTGAAATTTTCTAGAACTTTTAATCATTTGTATTTCCGATGACATGTATCATTGAATAATTTTTTTTATGATACTTTATGCTCATTTAATAGATAGAAACACATTAAAATTAAAAATCCAAAAAAATCTACAAAATTTATTTTAAAAATCCACATTTTTTTATATAGCTCCTGATGTCAAGATCAATTAACATCTTACTTTCAAATGATTTGTACTTTTTATCTCACTTGTATCCCATAAATTAATGAAATATTGTTCGCCGCTTTAATTACAAAATTTATTTTTCTAGATTCTCTTAAAAGTAATTAATTTCTAATAATTAATATTAGGTATACTAAATTTTTATTTGGATTTTTTTTCCTTTAAAGTAAAATCTAAAATCTTAGGATGATGAAAAAAAATTTAGTGAACTTTCTTTTTGGATTTTTCATATTAAGGTTCGTGACTATGAAATGACGATCATAAAAAAGTGAAAAAAAGTGCAAGTGAAAACAAATGGTACAAGGGTCTAATTTTTTTTACAATTGCCATCAATTTTATTTTTAAACAGTAACTGTAAAATTTTCGAGACCCTATAGCCATTTAATAGTTACGAACATTAATATGAAAAATCCAGAAAGAAAATGGATCAGATTTACCTTTTTTTATTTATTGTTTAGATCAGCATCTTAAGATTTTACTTTAAGGGAAAATAAAAGAATTAAGATGAAAATTTATCACACCTAATATGAATATTAATTATTAGATATTAAAGACCATTAAGAGAATCTGGAAAAATAAATTTTGTAATTAAAAGGTTTAAATATATTTCTTTTTAACAGATATATGTGAGACAAAAAGTAAAAAACATTTTAAAAGTAAGATATTTATTGTCCTTGACATCACTAGCTATATATACCCTTATCACAAATTTGAAATGCAATGCAACACTTAGAAGGTTAGAGTTAGAGATGATTCGAGTGAGAGTGTTTTGAGTCCTATAAATGTTCTTTTCTTTTTGTCTATGTTTTTGCTCATGTGAATTATTTAAGTTTGGAGATGAATTTTGGTCGGTCAATGGAATACCAAATATTTTTTGACTCTATTTTCTTTAAGTATTTGGTTTTTCATTGAATCGATTAAAATTTTTTGTTTCCAGTCACAAAATCCTGTGAATTAGATCAAAAGTTTGAATTTAGAGAGGATGTTCATTCATAAAATTGGAGATGAATTTTGATGGAACAATGAATTGCCAAATATTAATAGAGATTATTTTTCTCAAAATAATTGGTGATTCATTGAATCCATTGAAATTCCATATTTCAAGAATAATTTTGTGTGAAGGATGATAGCGTTGATAGGTTATTTTAATATTATTGGTGAGGGTCTTAGTGACATATTTTAATACTACTTAGTCAAAGTACTAATGGCATGCTTGAATCCAAGGGAAGAGATTACCACCAAGTGTTACTGCTGGTGTAATGGAAATTCGATCTCATGCATATGGGAAATGCTGTCTTATTTGGATCCCTTTAACTAATTGAGCTAACCTAAATTAACATTTCAAGAACAATTATGAAGCATATAAATTGATAATTTAGTATCTAGAAAGGAATTGGTCTATCGATGAATTTTAATGCTTACTCTTATGCTTTTTTTCTCCCTCATTTCCTTGATTAAATTTGTTAATTTCACACTAATATTAACATTCTTTTAGATTCTTAAACAGGTTCTACGCCAGAAGTGAGTTACTAATGTACGATGTATGTTTTTAGGCATGTATTTTTTGTAAGTTTTTTTTTTTTTTTTGGTTTGTTATGAACGTATATCAGAGGCCCAATAACGCCAGCCAGTGATGCGACCCATGACTTAAGTCTTTGTCAGGACACAGTCAACTGAGGGACCTAAACCTTCCCTATAGAGTTATGCTATGCCCTCCAGGCATGGACATTCTATTAAATTATGGATTAACTCTTTCTCTACAATTTACAGACTTGGTCGTCAGAGTCCTTTTTTGTATTTGTCTTTTTTTTCAGGTCCAGGCATCAGAGATGTGGACATTGGAGCCACGGATATCAAAGCTATTTTGGGACATATCATTAACGCCGTCTATGGGAATTGAACAAAAGCCCTCAAATCCCTAAAAGGAAGCATGATTCCTATGATCTTGAGGGAGAGTTTTTCAGATCTGTTCTCTCCCCTTCAACACTCGATCCATAGCCAGACTAGTTCTGAAAAAGCTCCAACCCACTATTGTCAGGCTAGATCTCTCCATTTCAGCCTTCTTTTAGAAAACAAGAGCCCAGATCCATTCATAGCAAGGCGTTGCCAATAAGTTCCATGGCCACCAGCCTCTTTGTGTGCTCTATGTAAAACCACAATTGCTGTTGTGAGCTATGGCTGTAGTTGTATGACGCAAACGAGTAGTGGCCGGGTCACTAATTTAGAGTTTATTTGTATTAAATTTTTTTTAAGAGTAGAAATATTTTTTTAAAGTAATAAAATTATTTTTTTAAAAATTAAAGATTTTAAAATTTTAAAATAAACACTTTATGTATTTTTTTTGTTAACTTTTAAAATTTTTTTTTTATTACTTCAAAAAAATACTTTTACTCTTAAAAATATTAATACAAACGTGCCCTGATGATCTGATTGTAATTTCAGTTGTCAAACTGAAAAATCTAGACAAATAAAAAAAAACATGTTCTATAAAAAATTAACTCATGTTTTTAATTAAATGTAACTCAAATATATTATTTAAAAAGTATAAAACTTAATATTTCATTATAATATAACAAAATAAAAATATTTTTAACTAACTAATATTATAAATGTATTTTTAACTAACTAATAATACAAATAAAATTATTTCTACGTGTTTTTAAACAAATAACAAGATAAATATAATAAAAGGACTAAAGTATAAATTTCTTATTAAATAAAAAGT
This sequence comes from Styphnolobium japonicum, assembly GCA_023212625.1. Lineage (NCBI taxonomy): Eukaryota > Viridiplantae > Streptophyta > Magnoliopsida > Fabales > Fabaceae > Styphnolobium > Styphnolobium japonicum. Next base: position 11,671,243 of record JALBWW010000007.1, on the reverse strand, counting down.
TTTTTCTCTTTGATAAGATTAGCTAAGAGGCTGAGTCAATCCGGTCTATACAACTATTGACAAAGGCCCTTTGGACGTGAAGATTTTGAAGCTGTGTCAACATTGTATTTTCATTATTTTGTTGAGATACATTTTTTTAAATGAAATTTAAAAAATAGTAAATAATAAAAATAATAATAGATAATAAATAAAACAGAGGTATATATAATGACACAAAAATGGGCCTAAAACTTGAAGGCAAACTTTAATCCTAAAACCAACGCACTGGACCCGAAGTCCATTTAGTGCAAGATTCACTGTGTGTTTGAATAAATTATAAAAGAAAATTATGTTAAAAATTAATTATATATATAATTAATTTTAAAAAAATTAATTATATGTAAAATTAATTATGAAAAAATTAATTTATATTTAGTTATATTAGCTCATAATTGATTTTAAAACATAATTTTATGTGGATTGTATAAAAAAAATTATTTTTATGTATTAAATTAATAAAGTAAATATAAAATAATTAAAAGTTATTTAGTTAAGGACAAAATAATATTTATTTCTAATAGCTGTAAAATAATTATAATAAATTATAAGTAAAATGTTCAAATTTTAACTTTTAAAAAAAAATTATTTTTAGTGTAAAAAATTAATTAATACCTTTTAATCTAACAACCCAAAACATATTGTTAAAAAGTAAAAATAACTTTTATAATAAAAAAAGTTATTTTTTTTCCAAATAATTAGACTAAATCAAACATGTTATCACTTGACCCAAAGAAATTTTTTTTTCCTCACCTCCTTCCCTCTTTATTTTTGGTACATAGCGGCATGTAGGTTTGAAATTATAATCTTCTGTAAACTATTTAAACCCTCTACACTAATGCACTCCTAATAGCTTCCTTCCCTATCTCTTTCCCTCGTAATTACCTCCCTTTCTCTTCTGAAATCCACTGCCAGCACATACATAACAGTTCTTATCCCATATACTGCCAGAGTAGCACTTTTCCCGCGACCCAATAATCCTTTGCGCTAAACTAGATTAATTCCAGCGTGATCCAGCAGCAAAGATGCCGTGATGGTGCTTTCATATAAGACCAGTGAGAGGAGTATGAGAGGGGATCTTTTCTGGAGGGACAAAAATTTCTGAAAATGATGTTTTCTAAACTTGAACTAAACATGAAATGTTACAAACATTTATAAGAATCCTAAAAATATTATGTGAACCAGATGCCCTTTAACTTATGGTATAGCATGTTTTCCTTTCTTTATAATTAGTGGCAAGAGATTAGATAATTTACGTGATTTAAACTGTCATACCATCGTTGTAGAGGAAAAAAAATCCTTGTAATTTATGTTTTTGTCTTCCTTTAATTTATTTAAAAGCTTGTTTAGGACATCAAATGTAGATTGTGTAATTCTATACACACTAAGGCCGAAAAATATGTTATATATATATATATATACACATTCCTCATAAAAAATATTTACCCTCTGTCGTTGGATAATTTTGTACAATACACTTATTTGATATTTTATACAAATCTAACAATACGCATTATGGAGTGTGTTCTTTTGTTAACTTATCATTTGTGGAACTACCATTTTTCATGTAAAATTAATATAAATATATGAAAAATCTATGGGTGCAATTTGTAGTTAATTAGCGGTTTCTATATGGTAGAATTATATGGAACTTTTTTTTTCATATGTCATATTCAGATTAATTCAGTGGTCCAGAAATTGCCACATGGACAGTTGTAGTGATGGAACTAAACTAGTGGTTACACCATAAATTTATTCATCTCTGAAAGCAATATAAATTTATACGCTTCTTTATCACCATAAACTTTCAATATTGTAAGTATAAAATATAAAATATTATAAGCTTCTTTTTCTTCGAAAATATATTTCTACTATTATACATTAATATCAACAACAACAATCACATATCAGGAACATGCACAAAATTTCAGAACAAGGTGGATTTTATGTAACGAAAATGCTGGATGACATGAACTGGTGAACAAAAACCATTACCGATGTTGAACTGTCCTTGGATATACTCTCACATTTAATAAGTATATAACATGACAATAAGCTCTTTGATCCGTTAATTAGGTGAAATCCTCGATCTGTTCATTTAGTTGAACCTTGACATTTTGGCTGAAGAAACTCAATGTCTAGCATTACTTGTTAGCAAATATGATCTGACATTTGTCCTTGTTGATACTGTTTCCAACATCAGAGAAAAGGTGGTTTTGACACACCGTCTCTAAAGTGAGTTCCTTTTAGACATTTGAGCAAAGGTCCATGGCTATCCATTATATAGGCACTATCAGACTCAAACATGGCATTAATGTAAAATTTTACTTAGTTTTAAAAAGAAAAAAGTGAGGCTCTTTCAAGCACAAAAATAAGACAACTAAGCTAATTAATATGTCAAAGTAGGTTATAATTTAGGTGCATTAATGCCCCATTGTCCTCATTAAGAAAAAAAATTCTGACCAAGACTTTCGTTTTTTCCCCCCTTCTTAAAAATGTTTATTTTAATGTATTTACATCATACGCAAATGACTTTTGAATGTTTATTTATAAACTAAATTAGCATATTTGATTTGAACCACTCTTACATTAAGGATGAGTTCAGAGATTAGGTATTAGAGATTTTAAGGGCTCAATCCCGCATTGGCCGAATGCAGTTAGATAAATTAATTTTCCCAAGTGCTGAACTATGATTCAAACCCAGGTAGAGCACACCTCCTTTTATTAAGGTCGAGTATGGCTGTTCAATTTAATATGTTTGCTGACAAGTTTGTTGTTGTGGGAGCTCAGCAAACAATATGTCAACTGGAAATGTACTAATTTATTATGTCAGTTGCATTTAAAAACAATGGGTGAGTAGCTAAGATGAATTGATTTGAAGAACGACACAACAATATGAAAAAGTTTAATATGTTTTGAGGTACATATACAACTCTCTTTTTAAAGTATTCTACGTTTTATATTATAGAAATATTTGAAGATTGTTAGCCTAGGAGCCAAACCCCAAAGTGGCTTACTATCTTAGAAATTAAGGGCATGTTTGTTTTTGCTTTTGAAAGGGCATTATCAATTACCAAAGCATATTATATTAAAACAGTAGGAATTAGACTGACAGAGGAATTCCCACCTACAACTATAGAGACTTTCCATGAAAGTAGAGAAAGGAGCTAAGGTCTACAGTACATTGTCTATAGACTAGAGAGAAAATGATAGCATTTGTATAGTTAAAGGAATTATCGTAGCATTCTTAATATACAATGAAGAGCAGTTCGAACTTAGAATATGCTTCTGCATATTCTGGTAATTTTATTTGGTGAAGCGATGGTGTCCAAAAAATAATAACCTTTTTCACCATTAAAATACTCGGTGGTTAGTGAAAAATGTATATTCAATGTTTAAATACGTCATAGTCATTATGGTAGTTAAGGATATAAGAAAGTAATTTCTAGGAAGACTTCTTTGTAATAGTTTAAGAATTAACGTACGGAACTGCTAAGTTGAACTTTAACAATACTTTTTTTTTCTTTGATGACAGAACTTTTACAATACTTATAGTGCTGCAATCCTCCGAAACTTCACACTATTGGCCAAATGAAAATGTGGTTTTCGAAAGCTTATAAATATTTCATCATTTTTTTTTGGATAATATGACTTCAACACATTGTCCAATATATCCATGTTTCTTGGTAAGAAGATGTTGTTATGGGATCATCACACATTGCATGGTTTTTCTTTATTTTTTCATGTTTTTCTGGCTTCAAAGTTGCCAATGGCCAATGCTTTGAAGAGGAAAAATTCAATCTTTTGCAATTAAAGAAGAGTTTAAGCTTGGACTCTATTGCTTCTTCAAAACTTGCATCGTGGAATTCAAGCAAAGATTGTTGTTCTTGGGCAGGTGTAACTTGCAGCAATGGTCATGTAATTGCGATTGACTTGAGCACTGAATTTTTATCTGGCAAGCTTTAAAACTCAAGCAGTCTCTTCAATCTTGAGCACCTGCAAAGCCTAAACTTGACTTTTAACCTTTTCTCTTCAACAATTCCTTCAAATGTTGGGAAGCTTGTTAATTTGATTAGATTGAACCTGTCCAACTCAGGGTTCTCTGGGCAAATACCATTTGAGATATCACGGCTGATAAGGTTGAGGACTCTGGATCTCTCTGCCTTTCACCTCCCTGGAGATCCTTCTCTACAACTTGAGAACCCCAGTTTGACCATGATCATTCAGAACCTGTTTGAGCTTAAAGAATCGCACTTAGATGGTGTTAAGATATCAGCCAATGGATCTGAGTGGAGCCATGCCTTATCCTCTACGTTACCTAAATTGCAAGTTATAAGCACGTCCAACTGTGACCTCACAGGTCCTATTCATCAATCACTGCTGAAACTTCAATCCTTATCAGTGATTGATCTAAGTCAAAACAATCTGTTTGCTCCATTTCCTGAATTTGCAGGCAATTTTTCGAAGTTGACTTACATGCGATGCAGCAACTGTGGATTACATGGAAATGTTTCCAAGAAAATCTTCAAGGTAATGGGCTTACAAACTCTTGACTTATCAAGCAACAAGTTCCTTCAAGGTTCATTACCTGTATTTTCTTTCAATTCTTCTCTCAAAACTGTGATACTCAGGGGAACAAAAATTGGTGGACGAGTGCCTGATTCTGTTGGCAGCCTTGGGCTAATTTCCAAATTGGATCTTTCGAGTTGCGATTTTGAGGGAGTGCTTCCTAAGTCAATGGAAAACCTTGCAGAACTTGTTTTTTTGGATCTCTCTAACAATAGGTTTGTGGGGCCAATTCCATCATTTCAGCGGTCGAAAAAACTTAACATGCTAAAACTGTCCCAAAATAATTTTACTGGTTCGGTCCCTTCCAATTGCTTTGAAGGTCTTGCTAGCCTTGTGAGCATTGAGATGTGAAATAATTCATTTAATGGAACCATCCCTTCATCACTTTTAACAATTCAACTACTAGAGAAAATAGACCTTGCCTTCAACAGGTTCTCTGGTCAACTTGATGAGTTTCTCCAAATCCTTCTTCATCTCTATTAGAAACACCTAGTTTGGAAAGCAACATTCTTGAGGGACCAATTCCGATGTATGTTTTTAATCTACCAAATCTTAAAATCCTATCTCTTTCTTTCAACAAGTCCAATGGCATTGTATATCTTCATGCTATTCAAAAGCTTGGCAATCTCACTTTTCTTGGTCTTTCACACAACTACTTGACCACAAATGTGAGCAGCAATTATTCCACGTTGCCCTCATTTCCCTTCATGATTAGTACATTGAGATTGGCTTCTTGCAACTTGGGAGTGTTTCCTGATTTAAGAAATCTTACAAATTTGGCCTACCTAGACCTTTCAAATAACTTAATCAGAGGACAAATACCCTGTTGGATTTGGAGTATTGTTGGCAGCAATTTTATCCACTTGAACCTTTCAAATAACTTGTTGGTTGATTTTGAGCAACCTTATCCTCTGGGATTCACTACTTACATGACTGTCCTTGACCTTCATTCCAACATGTTTCGAGGACAAATTCCTCTTCTGCCACCATTTGCATCCTATATGGATTACTCAAATAACAGTTTTGCTTCTCCCATCCCAGATAACATTGGTGATTATCTTGGTTTTGCCACTTTCTTTTCCATTTCTGGCAACCGATTCACGGGGAGCATTCCAGAATCCATGTGCAGTGGCACTTATCTTGAAGTTCTTGATCTATCCAACAATGACTTGAATGGTACAATTGCTCCATGTTTGGCTAAAATGAGTCCAACCCTAATGGTACTAAATGTGGGTAAGAACAACCTTCATGGGATCATTCCAGAAACATTTCCTGCCAACTGTAGCTTGAGGACACTTGACCTCTCTCAGAATGCTTTAGAAGGACAGGTTCCCAGAACACTAGCCAATTGCACAATGTTGGAGGTACTAAACCTTGGAAGCAATCAAATAAATGATCATTTCCCTTGTTGGTTAAATTATTTTTCCAACTTGAGAGTCCTCGTTTTGCGATATAATAAGCTCTTCGGCTCAATTGAATGTCCCAACTTTGATAACTCATGGACAAATCTTCAAATAATTGACCTTGCATCCAGCCATTTTAGTAGCACTCTTCCCTCCAGATATTTTTCTTGTTGGAAGGCTATCATGGTTGAAGTGAGTGACTTCCATTCAATGCTTAATCAGCTGCAACACAAAGTATTTATGCTCAGTGACTTGTACTACCAGGACAAAGTGATGGTGACAAGCAAAGGCTTGCAGAGGGAAATGGTGAAGATTTTATGCATCTTAACTGTCATTGACTTCTCTAATAACATGTTCCAAGGCCAAATTCCTGATGAGTTAGGACATCTTGAGGCGCTTTATGTTCTTAATATGTCACACAATGCCTTCACTGGTGAAATCCCATCATCCATTGGAAACCTTAAACAGCTTGAGTCATTGGACTTGTCGCAGAACAAACTCAATGGCAAGATCCCTGTGCAGCTTGCAAGTGTAACTTTCCTTTCGTTCTTGAACTTGTCCTTCAATCACTTAGAGGGAGTGATCCCAAAAGGCAATCAATTTGGAACCTTTCCAGAAGAATCCTTCCAAGGCAAAAAAGCATTATGTGGACCTCCAGTGGCAATGAAGTGCACAGATGCTGTGGTTGGGTTACCAGCCCCAGCTACTGCTGAGAGCCACTTTGAATTTGGAAATGAGATTGATTCAAGGTTCATAGGAGCCGAAGTTGGTTTCCTCTTTGGGTTTGGGATTGTCGTTGGCTCTATAGTGTTTTGGAAGAAATGGAGGAAATGGTATTATGAGAAAATTGTAGATAAGATTCTTTTCAAGATTTGTTCTCAGCTTAATCACGGAAGATATCATGGAAGAAGAGTTTGAAGAAATATAAGGAAGCTGAGGTGGAGGAGAGGAACCAAAATATATGTTAGAAAATAATAGGACAGCCATGGATTATGCTTCCAATAGTGTGATTGTACGTAGTTTATATATGTGTGTGTATGTATGAGTGTGTACATATGAAAACTAAGCTTGTATATTTAAGTATTTATTATTTTTTGTACATCTTATTTAAGATTGTATGAGGATAACAATTCAATAATTTGAAATAAATTGTAAATGTAATGGTTATTGTAAGAAAATACTGAAATAGCATAATGAGAATTTATAGTCTAAGAAAAAAGTATACCCAATATGATGATACAATATATGAATAATATATTAAAAGCTAGGTAATAATATATGTGAAAATGATACCAAATCAGGTTGGTCGAGTCAGTAAGTAAGCTCGCCCCCATAAGATAAGATATAAGTTCAAATTTCAGTTGAAGTTGCTCTGGTTGGGAAGTAACAAAATCTTTGTGTTTTAAGTTGCCGACTGTGGATTAATTTCATAAAGAGATCTAAAAGGCCTAACCCGTAAGGATACCGCAGGGTGCCACTCAACCCAAAAAGTTAATTAATTAAGGTGATTGACCAATATATATATATATATATATATATATAGACACACACATTAAAAAATATGAAAAAACTCATAAGTACATACGGCGTTAACTCATTCGTAGAGTTTGAAATTCATGCTAACTAGCATTTCTCATAAGAAAATGATAAAATGATAAAAACTGTCATCCAAAGTTTAATCAGTTCATCTAAACCATCAAATCACACTTCTCGATCTAAATCGGATACAGCCACTATCCCACTATATCACGTGAGATTTGAGACTGATATTTAATCTGTAATTCTATAAGTTACTATTATGTTAAATGGTTGTAATATATAGAATAAACACTTATTTTAATCCTTCAAAGATACAATTGACATCAATTTAATTTTCTAATAATTTTTGACATCAAATTAATGTTACTTTTATGTTAAATGTTCATAATATATAGAATAAACACATATTTTAGTTTTTTAAAGATACAAATGACATTAATTTAGTTCTTCAATAATTTTTGACATCAAATTGGTTATTTTAGAAGACCAATTTGATGTAAAATATGTCATTGAATAGCAAATTTGATATCAAAAAATGATATTAAAAGACTAATTTGATGTCAAAAATTAACATTAAATGACCATTTTGATATATTTATTATTAGAGGACCTGACTGATGACACTTGTATCTTTAAAGGATCAAAATAAGTATTTATTCTAATATATAATAACAAAACAGATAGTTATGCAGTGAGACACAATAGCTGAATATATAGCACGATGGCTCAAATTGAATATATATTAAGCATAAATTAATTTAGCATAACAGAATAAAATGAACAAAAATATATGTGCTTCAAGATAATTTCTTTTGTGATAAATTCTTTTTAATCTATATATTATTATATAAAACATTCTATGCAAATGAAGTCAATGTCACGTGTCACTTATACATAGTTTTTTCCCCACCAAATTTTTACTCTTTTCATATAGCATTGTTTTATATGTATTCAAAATTTATTTTAAAAAATTCAAATCAAATTTAAATTTAAATTATATTATATTTTATTTTATTTAAGTGATAAATTAAATTACTCTAACTTTTCAAATTTTATATTAATCTAAACACTAATTACTTATTTACCTATTAATAAGTGTGATTAATGAAAATCATATATCATAACATATTCAAATTGTTAATATTTTTAAAATTAATTATATATAAATTAAAAAATACTCTATTAAACATATAATTTGAAATATTTTAAACCTTAACCAAATAATTTAAGTTTTATAATTTTATAATTATTATTTTAATTTTTTACATCTTATTAGATACTAAATATATTAAATGAGTCATGATAAAGTTAATTTTTATGAATTTTATTTTTATTTTTTAACTGAAATAATTAAATTAAAAAGTGATTAAGTTACTTTTTTTCATAAATATAATTAAAAAAAATATTATAAAAAAATTAAAATGAACAACATATTATAATTAAAAAAACTTGTATACATAACACATATAATTTTACAAACTCATGTATTGTGCGGATAATAAAATTAGTTGGCATATATAAAATGGACCCACATGATGAAAATGATAAATTTAAAGAAAATTATCAGATTGTAGCTGCAGTGTGCAAATATCAGATGAGTCATGTGTCAGAGTAGAAAACTATATATATATATATATATATATATATATATATATATATATATATTACCTAAGCACTAAACAGAAACATATATTCCAAACTCTGCAAAACTCACATAAATGTTTAGAGGAGAGTTGAACATTGCCTATTTGCAGTTGGAATAAATGTTTAGTGACAGATGAATAAAGAGACGGACTATTTCCGTCGCTAAGATAGTAAATTTTAAGGTCGTCCCTATTCCTGTTTTTATGTGTCAATTTTCGTCTTTATCAGAGACGGAATGAATTCCATCTCAATTTGTCAATTTTCTAGTTTTGGTATGTAAAAGCACGCACTAACTACCAATTCCTAGCCCTTTTTTATTTTATAAAAGTTTTCCTTGGAGAAAGTCACAATTGAAAAATGATGTTATTTCAGTCATTTAAATTTTGTAATTGGGAATTGATTAAGAAAAAGGATGAAAAATGATATTATATATTTAATAATTCATAGGATGTGTTTTTATTCGATAGTTCTTGTTTGTTGGTCAATACAATAACTGAATAGTAAGAAAAGCCATGAAATAACACTTATCTAGAATTTCGAAGTTTAAAACATGAATTCGAAACTATAGAAGGGTGGGAGATATGTTCTGGTGGTTGTCTCATTCATGAAGTTTGAGCTTTCCAATATCTCTAGTTATAAGGAATACACACACGATATGATTATTGACATATTTTTTTTGGAACAATTGAGGTCTATTACTTGGTGCAGGGAAATGGATGGTAGGCTAAATTGGAAGTAAAGGAGCTTGTTTGGAATTTGATCCCGAAATTAAGTAGTTCTCAAATAAATTTAGTTCTACTGAGTTAAGGCTCTTAAATGATTATTATATTTAATTAATATTTTTAATTGTCTTCACATTTAAGTACTGACACATTGGCCATGCGTGGTGCCTTGCAGGGCATGGAGTTTGTTTACTGGGGCCATTTGCCAACCCTGCTTCTATTGTTGCTTCTGGAAGATAGTTCACAAATCCATATCTCTTTTTTCGGTTTCTTTATTTTTTTGTCTGTAGCACTAAAGATAATTCAAACATTCCTGTGACACCAAGAAAATGTGGCTTTAGATGTAAGTTTTCCCTATCTCCGTGCAAGACGGACATGGCTTTCACATAAAAGTTCAAATAGGGGTAGCACCAAAAAAAAGTTCAAATAGGGGTTGTCTATTCAATACCTAAGTGAATGACAAACTAAAACACTTTACTCCGAATATATTGGCACTGAACAAAACCTTGAAACATTGAGGTCCATATTTTGAATTTTCTCCTGCATTGGTTTCTTCCTTTCCATTTCAAACCTTGTGTCTCACTTCTGACTTCACAGACTCTTTTAATTCCTTTTCCACGGTGAGGCCTCTTGAGAATGATATATGTCCAAATATATATAAATGGGGAACATATTAAGTGAGAGCATTATCTTATTATAAGAGATGAGATTGGTTGTTAATATTGACCATTAAATCTTACATAAATGGTCAAGATTAGATGTTACTTAAAGGTCATATAACCACTTAAAAAAGTCACATGACATCATGTGAGTCGAAATCCACAAATCAATTCAACTATAGGTTTAAGGAAAAACCTTTCAACATTCTTAAGCCATAAGTTAGATGTGTGTCTCTCATAATTTACTCCAACGAGAGTTTACCTAGTCTTATGGTTTTCTTGAGGGAAAAATATATCTGCTAAATTGTATTGTATACAATTATAAAAGGATAAAATCCCTTAAATTATTGACTTATTTCATTGAATTGCTGTTGGGAAGTTTCGGATAACCAAGTTAATAATACGAAGTAGTAGCTTATTGCACTATTAGAAAAATTCAATTTAGCAACGGAATTTAGAGAGAAAAAATTATTTATTTATTTACAGCGGTTACTGAAAATGTTATAAAATTACCTGATTTGTGATGGTTCTTTGTAACAACCGCTAAAGAACTGCTGCAAATTAACGCTTTTTTTTTTTTTTGGTAGTGAACTGTGGTTAATTCTATGGCGTTTCTTTCACAATTTTCTTGAAATTAAAATGTAGAAAAAAAAGATACAGATAAATGCTAGTGTGTTTGGCCAAGTATGCAATGTATGCTTATCTTTTTCAACACGATATTTATCATACCCTTTGCATGAACAAATTAAGAGGGAAAAAAAAAACAAAAGGTTCAATTTAATGCACCTTTTGTTATTTCTTGATTAATAATGAGAAATAATGACCGTCTTATACTGAATATATATATTATTATATAAAACACAATTGATGTAAGTGAGGTCAATATCATGTGTCATTTATATATAAGCTTTTATCTTTTCAAATTTTTGTTCTTTTGATATAACCTTATAATTCGTAGAGGTGTCAATTTAGGTTGGCTCGGTTTATAATGGGTACGGGCTAACAAATAGCTAGCTCAGCCCATGTGGGTTGCTGGCTGGGCTGGGCTGGCCCATGAGCTTAATTTTTTTTTTTTTTATATATTAAGTGTCATTAACATAAACAATGAATATTTACTATATTGTTTTCGACATAAACGATTTACGATATATTCATGATTCATCGCTTGAACCATAAATTAATCAATTCAAGGAACTAACACAAGTTAACATCATATTTCAAGTGGAGAAAAAAGAAAGGCTTAAATGTACTTATTAAATTTGATTCTTTTTTTTTAAATCCAAATAAAGTTAGTCAAGTAAATATATGAATAAAAAATAATAAAATTAAATATATAACAAAAAAATGACATTTCACATAGTCGGGCCATCGGGCAAGCCTATTTTTTGGCTGGGCTAGGCCGACCCATAGTTGGTTTAGGCTGAGATTTTCCCGGCCCAGCCCAGGTTTTTTGTCAGGCTATTCGGACCGGTTCATGGGTTCAACCCATTTTGACACCTCTAATTATTTGTCTATACAAAATTTACTTAAAAAGTTTAAATCCTATTCAAAGTCAAATTATATTTGATTTTATTTTATTTAAGTAATAAATTTAATTACTCTAACTTTTTAAATTTTATTATTAATTTAATTACTAATTACTTATTTACTTGTTAATAAATGTGGTTAATAAAGATCATATATCATAGCATATCCAATTTTTTTTTTAAATTTTCTAAGTTAATTAAAGACTAAAATGCAAAAAACCCTTTTCAACTATGAGTCAAGTTTAGAAAACCCTCACGTGCTTTCAAATTCACCAACTCGACTCCTTAAACTAACAAAACAATGGATAATAACCATTCTGTAAATTTACCATTTAAATAATTGATGAAAAAGTAATCATGTGTTAATTTTTTTAACTAATGTCACCTTAAATCATTAATATTTTTTCCTCAAATCATCTCTAGGCCTCTTTTTTGGGCACTCTTTAACTCCACATCATCGTTTGAGCGGTTCGTAAAAATCTTAAACGGTGACGTGAGGTCAATGAATGCTTAGAAAAAGAGGCTTAAAGATGATTTCAAAGATAAATATTAATGGTTTAAGGTGAGATTAGTGAAAAAAATTTAAGATGTGCAATCACATGACTACTTTTTTATCAATTATTTAAATAAAAATTTAACAGAAGGGTTATTATACACTATTTTATTAATCTAGGAAGTCGAGTTGGTAAGTTTAAAAACACAAAAGGGTTTTCTAAACTTGACTCATTGTTGAAGGAGGCTCATTACATTTTAGCATTAATTAAATATCAATTATATTTATTTACCTATTATAATGAATAAATATTCTAATAAATATTTAATTTAAAATATTTTTAACCTTAATTAAATACGTCAACTTTAATATTTTTATAGTTATTTTTTTACATTTTACTAGAAACTAAATATATTAAATGTTTCATAATAAAGTTAATTTTTATGAATTTTTTAAATAATTAAATTAAAAAATAATTAAGCTATCGTTTTTGCATATATCTAATCACAAAATCCTTATAAAAAGAATATCAAAATGAATAATAGATTATAATTAAAAAAATCTATATATATTTAATATAATAAATCTTTGCATCGAACAAATAAAACTAGTATTAGTAATAACGCATTTGGTAACTCCAATAAGATGACACGTGCCTTGTAAGTTTAATTTGCTCTATCGCGTTCAAGATGGGCATGACCTTCACGTAAAGTTCAAATAGGGTTTTCATTCAATGCTGCAGAATATATTGGCACAAACCATCATAGCTTGTGTCTTAAGTCAAAGACTCTCATTTTCTTTCTTCATAGCTTGTGTCTTACTTTAAAGATTTTGATATACAATGGTATTTTTTTTAGATATTAATATTTAGAATAAGTTATTAAGTATTTATTAATTATTATTTATATTTAATAAATTTATAAATATTTATTATAAAATTAATAACTAATAAATAATTAATAACTCACTTTAAATATTAGATATATCAAAATACCATATCAACTCCTATATTTTAAGACTTGTTTGTATTCGGTGTTGCTTGTTAACAGATGTTTCACGAAAAGAAAAAAAATCTCCTTCTATAAAACGTGCTTGGATAACATGACCAGTCACGCTTGGGTTGATATAAATCTCAATCAAATATAAATATGTTATTAATCTTTCTTTTTCATAGTCCACGGTGAGGCCGTATGTGGTGGGATTTGGATCTTCCATAACTTTCTTATATCATCTCTATTCTCCCTTTTTATTTTTTCTGCTCGAGAGGCTAAAGGGATAAGAGAAGATCCAAACTCTCTGTGGTAGCCATAGAAAGATATGATGACATTCAATAAGTATATTATCCCCAGTCAAATTGTAATATATATGTTCTTTAAATTATGAAAATACCATTATTTTGGTACCTCAAAAAGAAAATCTGGGTATTTACTTGCAAACATATATTTATAGGGCTCATAATTTTATATGATATATTAAATATAATTATAATTATATATATAGATAATTAATAAAATGTTTATATATTCTCTCACTTTGCTACAATTAAGTTATAATAAATTTGTATTTTCTCTCACTTCTCACATACTTATTAATTTTCAATTGTTTCTCTTATTTTCAAAATTTCTATTAAAAATATGTAAAAGTCAATATAACTAATTAAATTATCACATATTCTCTTACCTCCTTAATTAAGTGATTAGTAATGCTTTATTTTTTTTCTCACTTTTTATAAATATTTCTATTTAGCAAAAATGTTAAAGTCAATTAGTAAACAATATAGTTTGAAAGAATATTGACTTAATTTTTAATGTTTATTAAAATAGAATAACTACTATGATATATATGATTTTTATCTATTTCCGAGCTAATTTTTTTAAATTTTATTTTACAAATAAAAGAACATTTTAATTGACATATTCAATCATATAAAAAGTCCCAATACTTTTCCAAATACATAATTGCTTTTAGAATAATGATATTAATTTCAGTAAGTGTTAGGAGAAAGAAGTTTTTCAAAATTAAAAGTAAAATTTTATTTAAGGTTAACAATGTTTTAATAAATATTAAAGGATTAACTATATTATCAATTGAAAAAGAAACATTAAAATAATTTAGTTATAGAAGTTTAATTAGAAGTTTTGCATCTAAACAAGTTAGAAGAATAAAATTTTAATTTTTTTTTGTAATTTTCATCAATTAAAAAAGCCTCATTTTAATATCTAGTTTTGGCATCTGTACATGTTGAGCCGTCCTTTAGAGATCGAATTCAACATTTGCAAGATCAAAAGTCTTGTGGGATTTAACAAATAGGTTGACAATAAAACGATAATTTGTTAATATATAATGGGAATTAAAAAAAAAAAGTGAACTTGAAGCATGCGCTAGCTACCTTTTTGATTTTCTTCGTTTGCCGTTTTCACGAAGTTTTCTTCAACTAGTATGTATAGAGAAAGTGACAACCATATGTTAGTGATGTTTGACTATCAAGGAAACTTAATTGGGTGATAGTTAGACTTATTTGACTTGGTCACTCACGTTATTACTTTTTTTTCAATTATTTAAATAAAAAATTAACAGTTATTATATATTATTTTGTTAGTTTAGAGAGTTGAGTTGGTAAATTTAAAAGCATATAAAATTTTTTTATACTTGATTCATAATTAGAGAGAGTTTTTTGTATTTTAGCCTTAATTAAATATCAATTATAATTATTTACATATTATAATAAATATTTAATTTAAAATATTTTTAACCTTAATTAAATACGTCAAATTTAATATTTTTATAATTTTTTTTACATCTTACTAGAAACTAAATATATTAAATGTTTTATGATAAAATTAATTTTTATGAGTTTTTTAAATAATTAAATTAAAACATAATTAAGTTATCTTTTTTTCATATATCTAATTAGAAAATCCTTATAAAAAAATATCAAAATAAATAACACATTATAATTCAAAAATATTATATATATTTAATATAATAAATCTTTGCATCGAACAAATAAAACTAGTATTAGTACTAATGCATCTGGTAACTCCAATAAGATGACACGTGCCTTGTAAATTTAATTTGCTCTATCGCGTTCAAGATGGGCATGACCTTCACATAAAGTTCAAATAGAGTTTTCATTCAATGCTGCAGAATATATTGGCAAAAATAATCATAGCTTGTGTCTTACTTCAAAGACTCTCATTTTCTTTCTTCATAGCTTGTGTCTTACTTCGAAGACTCTCATTTTCTTTTTTCATAGCTTGTGTCTTACTTTAAAGATTCGGAATTACAACGGTATTTTTTTTTAGATATTAATATTTAGAATGAGTTATTAAATATTTATTAATTATTCTTTATATTTAATAAAATTTTAAATATTTATTATAAAATTAATCACTAATAAATAATAAATAATTTATTTTAAATATTACATATCAAAATACTATAACAGCCTTCTATTTTAAGACTTGTTTGTATTCGGTGCTGCTTGTTAACAGATGTTTCACGGAAAGAAAAAAAGTCTCCTATAAAACGTGCTTGGATAACGTGACCAGTCACGCTTGGGTTGATATAAATCTCAATCAAATATAAATATGCTATTAATCTTTCTTTTCCATAGTCCACGGTGAGGTCGTTTGTAGTGGGATTTGGATCCTCGCTTTTTTATTTCTTTCTTAATTTTATTCTCTTTTTATTAACTTTTTATCATTTCTTTATCATCTCTATTCTTCCTTTTTATTTTTTCTGTTAGAGAGGCTAAAGAAATAAGAGAAGATCCAAACTCTCTGTGGTGGCCAAAGAAAGATATGATGACATACAATAAGTATATTATCCCCAGTCAAATTGTAATATATATGTTCTTTAAATCATGAAAATACCATTATTTTGGTACCTCAAAAAAAGAAAATCTGGGTATTTACTTGCAAACATATATTTATAGGGCTCATAATTTTATAATGATATATTAAATATAATTATAATTATATATATAGATAATTAATAAAATGTTTATATATTCTCTCACTTTTTTACAATTATGTTATAATAAATTTGTATTTTCTCTCTCTTCTCACATATTTATTAATTTTCAATTGTTTCTCTCATTTTCAAAATTTCTATTAAAAATATGCAAAAGTCAATATAACTAATTAAATTATCACATATTCTCTTACCTCCTTAATTAAGTGATTAGTAATGCTTTATTTTTTTCTCACTTTTTATAAATACTTCTATTTAGGAAAAAAAGTTAAAGTCGATTAGCAAACAATATAGTTTGAAAGAATATGGACTTAATTTTTAATGTTTATTAAAATAGAATAACTACTATGATATATATGATTTTTATTTATTTCCAGAGCTATTTTTTAAAATTTTATTTTACAAATAAAAGAACATTTCAATTGACATATTCAATCATATAAAAAGACCCAATACTTTTCCAAATGCATAATTACTTTTAGAATAATGTTATTAATTTAAGTAAGTGTTTGGAGAAAGAAGTTTTTAAAATTAAAAGTAAAATTTTATTTAAGGTTAACAATGTATTAATAAATATTAAAGGATTAACTATATTATCAATTGAAAAAGAAACATTAAAAGAATTTAGTTATAGAAGTTTAATTAGAAGTTTTGCATCTAAACAAGTTAGAAGAATAAAATTTTAATTTTTTTTTGTAATTTTCAATTAAAAGCCTCATTTTTATATCTAGTTTTGGCATCTGTACATGTTGAGCCGTCCCTTAGAGATCGAATTCCACATTTGCAAGATCAAAAGTCTTGTGGGATTTAACAAATAGGTTGACAATAAAACGATAATTTGTTAATATATAATGGGAATTAAAAAAAAAAAAAAGTGAACTTGAAGCATGCGCTAGCTACCTTTTTGATTTTCTTTGTTTGCCATTTTCACGAAGTTTTCTTCAACTAGTATGTATAGAGAAAGTGACAACCGTATGTTAGTGATGTTTGACTATCAAGGAAACTAAATTGGGTGATAGTTAGACTTAGTTGCCATGGTCACTCACGTTATTACTTTTTTCAATTATTTAAATAAACTATTAACCGTTATTATATACTGTTTTGTTAGTTTAGAGAGTTGAGTTGGTGAATTTGAAAGCATATGAAAATTTTTTAAACTTGACCCATAATTAGAGAAAGTTTCTTGTATTTTAACCTTAATTAAATATCAATTATAGTTATTTACATATTATAATTAATAAATATTTTAATAAATATTTAATTTAAAATATTTTTAACCTTAATAAAATACGTCAAATTTAATATTTTTATAGTTATTTTTTTACATTTTATTAGAAACTAAATATATTAAATGTTTCATGATAAAATTAATTTTTATGAGTTTTTTAAATAATTAAATTAAAAATTAATTAAGCTATCTTTTTTACATATATCTAATTACAAAATCCTTATAAAAAGAATATCAAAATAAATAACACATTATAATTCAAAAATATTATATATATTTAATATAATAAATCTTTGCATCGCACAAATAAAACTAGTATTAGTAATAACGCATTTGGTAACTCTAATAAGATGACACGTGCCTTGTAAGTTTAATTTGCTATATCGCCGTTCAAGATGGGCATGACCTTCACATAAAGTTCAAATAGAGTTTTCATTCAATGCTGCAGAATATATTGCCACAAACCATCATAGCTTGTGTCTTACTTCAAATACTCTCATTTTCTTTTTTCTAGCTTGTGTCTTACTTCAAAGGCTCGGGATTACAACCATATTTTTTTTTTTGTAGATACTAGTATTTAGGATAAATTTTTAAGTATTTAATAGTGTGGCTCATAGCTTGATCACTTTATAGTTGACGTAATTATGTATGCCTCTTTTATTTTTATAAATAAGTATCAAATGCGATCATTCTCCAATCATCGGACATTTTCTTAGCCTTAATCTCCTCAAATTATGAAAAAATAATAGTTATACATACAGCCCCTCTAAATAATTTCCACGAGTTTAACAAGTTTCTGTGAAATAATTTCAGATTAAATTTTGAATAAGCTTGACTCGATCATCAATCATTTTGACATGGTTTCCGTGCCCAACTGTTAAAGTAGTTGTAAGCAATTGTCTTAACAAATCAAAATTTTAAACCAGTATTTTGCCTTCGCTAAAGCGTTTCAGAGTGTTTTTTTTATTAAAAAAATTATAAATAGCCATCTCTACCATTAAAGCAAGCAATATCTCTATTTCTAATTTCTGACATCTGTTCATCAGTAAAGTAATATTCCATCCTCTTCTCTACGAAATTCTGTACATCCCAGGTGAATCTAGGACACATAATGTTGGGGAGGAGGACCATCATTAAGCTGTTACATCAATTACATTCATAACACTTACAAAAGTACTTAATGTGATATTCATGATATATTTCACGAAGAATTATAATGTGTAGCATGAGATCTCTTAAATGAGTTGTAATTTGATATGAACCTTTTGCTGTGCAGGCATACGAGTTTGAGCTAAAAAACCATGAAATCATCCACAAGAGGATTTAGATAAAACTGAAATCAACAAGATGGCTTGTGAATTGTGATAAGATATTATATTATTATCATATTAGTTTCATGATAGAACGTGGTAGGATGTTATACTTGATAATGATTCATCAGTCAATTGAATTGTAATTAATTAGAATTTAAAATTGCAGGATTAGTCAGAAAAATATATAACTTCCTTCTACCTAACGTGACTCATTAAGTCAGACATCCCTTGATTCGGGATATCTGCATGAAAGTGATTAAGGTAAGAAAAAATATATCATTTTCAGTTATGTGTCGGCTAATTATAATAGGTATATAAAAATAGTGATTAGCTCGTACTTTAATTAAATTATTATATACTTAATATAACGAAAAATTGTTGCTATAATTTATAAAGCATTGCATCTTTAAAACAATTGAGTGAAGATTTAGAGTATAGATGTTGAGTTTAAGTTGTAAAAAATTTCAAAGTAACAAAATACAAAAATTTCTTAGAAAACAATGGAGATACACCGGATTTAAATTCATTAAATTTTTAAAATAAACTTTACAGTAAAATTTTGTAGAGCTACACACAGCATTCTATCCAAGGGGACCCAGTATTTTTGTGGAGAGCCTCACAAATCCTGCAGCACACATTTTGCTTGCGTTTATCTATCCAAAGTGGTAAATTTCAGAGAAAATTTGAAAGGATTCTAAATTACACCATAGAAGCTCAAATGTTTACGACGTTGGCTTTATTGAATTATTTTATAACGAAATATCTTGCATACCAAGAGAAGTTCATGAACCTTAAATTCTTTTTCATGAACCTCATTCACAAGAGAAGTTCCCACAGCTAATCTTCTATGTTTTCTTAGAGAAGGATTAATATATGTTGCTCATAAACAACATATTTACTATTCACTTAGAAAATGTAAGACAACTTTATTAATTGCTAAATTTTAATATCTTAATTTCAATAATGTTAACATGGAAAAAGAACCCAATAACGTTAACATAATTCACTTAAAATTTTAGCTTTAATTACAAAATATTGAAGATGTTAAGTAAATAAGCATTTGCTTAATTAAAAATAAGACAAAATATTGAATTAATTGTTGGTTGTACCACATGTTACTTGGTTTTCAAACAATAAAAGAAGACAAATTTGTCTTATCTAAGAGCAATTCAATTAAACACATGTTTTGTACCATGTTCAACAACAAAATTTAATTCTGAAACTCCGTGTGTTGCAATTTCATCTAAGCAACATGTGCCCTTAAAGTAGAACTTCACTATTGCAATTCCCAAATACAGCAACTAATTATTTGGTTTCAGCTATAACCCAGAGTGTCATAACTTAGAAATCGAACACAAATAATGGAGGAAGGAACTAAAAAAATTCAAATGCTACTAAGAAATATAATCAACTTTACAAAGTAGTTGACCAAGTTCCTTGTAAGTCATTCATTATCTGAAAGAGCAATTTATCCAATGGTTAATTATTTCGGCAAATTAAACCTCAATATTAAAGGATAACCCGTGTTGGAAAATAATTTGTTTGTTTTTTCCCTGCTAAGAGGGAGAGTCCTCTTCTGCATCCCTATACGAATATGATGGGGGAGTATTGGTGAATGGCCTCTTTAGTTGGTTCATCTCCCCGAATCATCCTGCGCCAATCTTCATTTTCTGCCAAGAATGGCCCAAAAAAAATGGCAAGTGTAATTAAAGATTCAGCCGATTTGAAATTATCAGGGAATTTTCTCCTTATGGAAAATATGGATGTACTAGAGACTTTGCAAACGAAGCATGAATGTTTTTTTTTTTTTAATTAAAATTTGTTGTTCCTACAATTGACTGGACTAGGGTAATAGGAATAATGGTGATGCTAAGGCTAGACTTATTGAGTGATTGATAGCATGACCAACTAGGGTACAGTTAAAGATCGAAATGATGTTTTAAATTTGCGTTCACCTCGTAATTATTTTTGAGTGGGCACAAAATCAATCGATTAGTTATGACTCAACCATTTTTTTGGGGTTATTCCAGTTTAAAGATTCAATGAAAATATTCTTAGATTCACACCTCAAATTGATTTCTTAGTCAGTTGAAAACTTAAAATATTAAAACAAATGTAATTGGACATCATTGCAGGAATGGCAAAGTCCATCAAGCCAATGGCCTTATGCTATTCCAGTTAATGCACCTATGATCAATGCAGTTGCTCCTGCAAGATCTTAAGTCAAACCTTCTAAGTTCTAATGTCGCCACTCGTCAATGTAAGGCGAAAATAAATTTCTTTCTCTTCTTTCTTTTCCTCTTCATAGATGGCAAAAACACTCGTGTCTTTAACTATACAATAGGGATTTTACCTCAATGTACTCAAAAGGCTAGCCCAAAACCAGTCTGGCTTAGCAGCAGTGCAGACAAAAACTTGAAATACTAGAAATTGATGCTGGCTTCACCTGGTGCATGCACCAAACGATCGTTTTTAAGTAGGAAAGCAGGAAAGGGGGCATGGCAGCTGCTAATATGTGATTTTAACCGGGGCATGCTTGGATGTGCACTTCTACATCTGTGGCACCTCAACTCCATAGACAGTAGCTTGTCATCATCTTTCAATGTTGCTTTCCCATGATTAGAGATCTCATCAATTACATCTACCGAGTCACGAAAGAAAGCAGTGTTAAATGAGTTCCAGTGCTTCTTATTCTTCAAATGTTTTGATTCAAAGTCCTGGCTAATAACATGTAAATGTAGTTGTCGCATTGATGGAGCCTGCAAAAAGGAGACACGCCCAGAAGGTTCAACATATATGTACGAGGTAGCAAGAAAAAGTTTTCACTAGCCACTGAAGATTTCAGCTTACATACACCTAAAAACATGCCCAACAAAAAGAAAAAGCTTTACAAAAGCATGGCATCGTAGTAACTTGTTGATGCACCTCTCAATCCAACACTAACACATGATTAAGTAAATTTTCTAATAACTTATTTCTTTCATAATATCAAATGTATACCTTTTGAGTTTTGACCATTCTCCTTGGTGAATTATCACTTCAATAGTCTTGAATTATTGACTTTATATATGATTAACCATAAAAGTAAAAAATAAAAATCGCTTTTAAAATCTTTTTAGTATCAGTCCAATTTAGCAAGCACCAAACTCACACGTTTTTGGATTAAAAGCATACATGTGCCAGAGTCAGCCAAAGCCCAAATAGGATCTTTATTTTCTTTTCTTTTTCTGGGTGGGGAAGAGGAAGAAAATTTTATTGAACAGATGTACTGCATACCAAGTGATATCCAAGACGAAATAACAGTGAAGCATTCTCATGCAAGAACTTCTCGGCCCACTTTAAACCCACAGCATGCATCTTCTTCAATAACTGAAGGTGTTCATTTTGAACATCTGCCAGGTGATCAAGACCTTCAGTTCGTGCCAATACCAGAACATGTTTCTTTGCCTGCAAAACACAAGGAAATTCAGTTTGTTACATTTGCAAAGTCAAGCAAGACATGAAAAACAAAGAACGAGGGAAGAAAAAGAGAAGGTACAACAAGTTCAACCTTAGGATAAAGATCATTAAGTACGACAACATCTTCTGATATTTCAAGCAAGTCATCCTTATGCTTTTCAGGATGCATAGCTATTTGGTGAAGTGCTTGAGCCCATGATCCCCATGCCTTATTCATGCTGCCATCAATTTTTCTATGCTCTGAATCTACCCTTTCATCCCTAGAATCATTGAGGGTCAATCCAAAATCATCCCGAGTTCCCTTGTATTTCTTGCTTTTTTCAGATCCATGATCAGCATCTCTCTTGCTCTTTTGATCAGTAATTGTGAAATGATTTCTAGAACAACACTCAGACTGATCCTGCATCTCCAAAGACTTCTTTCCAAGGTCTTCATTTCTTCCCCCAGGCTGTTCTGCCTGGCTCCTCACAATTGATGCAAAACCTTCAAATAGAGAAGCATAAGCCTCTTGGAGAATTTTGCAGCCTTTATTGTAATCATTGTTGAGACAATTTGGTCTTTGTGGGTTCATATTTGGTCCAAGAACATGTATTACATGGGTTACACCCTCTCTAGTGAACAAAGGAGAAGATGAAGGTAGAGGGACAACAACAACATTCCCAGGTAAAAGAGATTTTGCTTTTTCTTTGGTTGCAGACTCAAGTTCAGGACCGGCAGCATTGAAAATTGCTGCATTAACACCTCCACCTCCAGGTTTCAACCGCCTGCAAAGGATTGTTTATTATGATTTTAAGAGCAAAAGTGGGGCCTGGGAAACAAGTCTTAATTAATGGGATCCACATTTCAGGAAGCATTGGTGTCAACTGAAATAATTAGGAACGAATGACCACAAAAAGGCAGTTCTATTGATTGATTAGCAGCTGATGCATGACATAAAACTAAACACAAATTCAGCAGATTCTTAACTGATAGATAAGATTTAATCTAGAATTTGATCCTAAAATTACAGTCAACAGAACTTTCCTCATGTGGGTTCAGATACCTAAAGACTGAGAAAATCCTAACAGATACAACATGGCTAAGTCCTAATTGACATGCATATGCACCTGGGTGAGGGTTATCTTCTCCTATGCTTATTAAATTTTCTACTTTGGCTTTATGGATTAAATCTTAAATGGAATTAGATTACTTGTATTCACTGAAATCATAGAATCTTACCAGTTGGCAGCATTAGCTATCACGCTACAGCGCAAACCTCCTGTGGAATAAAGCTGAGTAATATCCCCAACATGGGTAAAGAACTTTTGGGTGTCAATGTTTTTTTCTGCAGCTTTGGCTTTAACTAAGGACAGAATCTTTGACTTATGAGTTAAGTCCACTAAAACAAGTCTGAATTCCCAAGCTTATTTGAGAATTCTGCAACTTTCTCAACAATAATATTAGCAGCCTTCTCATGGTTGAATTGGAAATCAGATGTTGAAATAGATGGAAATGCCAGAATGGGAGCATCATCCAGAGAAACTCGATTGGCATTGGAACCAGCAGAGCCAACTGCCTGGCCCTTTACTTCCTTTGACTCTAAGTTGGCATTATCTGCAATTGAGGAAGATTTTTCCATATCTTTGCAGCAGGAATCATTTTTCCTAGCAGTCTGGGATGATGTAGAATCTCTAATGCCATTCTCTCCAGCTGCAGCATCAACTGGGACCTCTACTTTTTTTAGGAACCTCATTATACCAACTTGAATTTTGGCATCTGGATTCTTCTGGCCAAAGCAGCCATGTGGAAGGTTATCCAGTGGCCCAAGTGCACTGTATGTATTAATAGCATCTTTGACATCACTCTCACTCTGACAAAATGTTATCCGGTTAAAGCCTTCACTTAATTTAGGCAGCTCTTTCTTTTGAAGCATTCTATTCACGACTGCAGCAGCTTTTCCCCCTTGCAAATTTCCTTCATGTCCAGTCCGTTTGACAGATCGAGAAATACAAAGCTTTGCTGGAAGATCAAGTACAACTGCATGCACATCTATTTGAGGTCCACCAAGCTTTACAAATTCTGAGCGCTGTTCTCTATCAAGATTGCACCTGTCAATAAATACACTCTTTCCAACCTTCAATGCTCCAGCTGCGCTGCTTAGGCACTGAGCTTTATTTCCTGCTTTACCATTTCCAATGGTGTCCTAAAGCAAAAGAAAAAAAAAGTATAATCAATGTTAGGTAAGATCCAAAACCATTTTGGGTGAGCTGTTTTTTATTTATATTTTTCTTTTGGGGGTGTGGTTGAGGCAAAAGGTGAGCCTTTGGTGCAATGGTAAGGTTACTGCCTCGTGACTTGGTAGTAGTCGCGGAAACAACCTCTCTGCTCCCAGGAGTAAGGCTTCGTACATCTGATCCTCCCCAAATCCCACAATGGTGGAAGCCTCGTGCACTGAGTCACCCTTTTGGGGGTGGGGTTGAGGTAATGCCAAACCCTTAACAATGAATCAATACTTCTTTAACAACAAACAATAAATCTTCCAATTTCTTTCTCAAGTTCATGTTAAAGACCAAACAGAATATCATTTAGACATAAATAATAGTTCTCAAGAAATGCACGAAGCACTGACCAACAAGAAGCAGTCTCAGTACTAAGATACTTAACAAGTGAGGCTCCAAGGAGTTATTCCAGCTGCCTAACAATCTAAATTTATGGCTAAACAAATTACAAATTACTATAAAAGGCACAAAATTTACTTTCACCAAAGATACTGATTTCATCATTTTATATAAGTAGCTATATTTGGGAGTTGAGAGGGAAGGGGAAGGGGCAGGGGCAGGGGCAGGGGCAGGGGCAAGGAAGGAATCATAGGGAAAGAGAAGGGAAGAGTGTGGGAGAGAGGCTTAAATGATGATTTTCCTTCCCCTTATTTGGATGTTTAAAATGTTAAATACATCTTTACACTATCTAGTTATTAATAATATACCATGTTAACAACATATTTTAACAATGATATTTAGATGAAAGTTAGATATTTTATTAAGGTTATAAAGTAATCTCTTCCAAATCCTCCAAATCAAGCAAACTCGGTAAAATGAGTGTTGGACAATTTTTGGAGGGTTAAGTGAAAATCCCTCATTTTCCTTCCCTTCCTAAAAAGATCTCCTAAACAGAGGGAACATTTCCCTTATCCCCCATCCAAACGTACCCTAAAGCCCTCAAGTAGGCAAGTATCAGCATACACAGTAAAATATATCAATTGGCTAAGAAATTTCAAACAAAGTGCATGTCCAAGATCAGGATGAAAACTAAAAGGCATAACACACACACCCCTTGATTCAACTCAACATATCAAACCAAACTAAAATGGAAAGTTGCCCAAGAGCCTTAACTCAAGTGGTACTAAGTCCCTTTGAGGTCTACTCGATCCCAAGATCAAATTCTAGCCAGGCGGCTTCGTCTGCACTTTAACCTACCATCCCAATCCCCACACCAGGTCATAGGCATTCATTGTAACCAAAAAACAAATAGAAAGTTCATCCATTTTCCAGCAATTCCCCATGTTACATTATGGCCCCTCACTTCTTCCCCCATTCACGGTTTTCAGCTACCATTACTTCGTCACAATCGTGCCGTAAAGAAAGACAAAAACTTGAACGCTGAAACTGAAACCCAATGAGACATTTCATCAAACAGGTAAAAGGGTAGGAACCAAACCTGGCAAACGCGAACCCAAGGACGAGTAGAGGAGAGCATAACTTGTTCGCACAAGGTTGACTTCCCGCTCCCTGGTGCTCCCACTAAAATGACCAAAAAGGGCTTTCCCTCTGCGTTTAACACATTGACACACACGGTAATCAAAAGGGTTCCAAATTTTCACGATTCATTTCATTCACCCACGAAATTGATGAGAGTTGTAGAACGAAACCTTTGGGTCCAGAAGTTTCGTCGACGTCTATGTTGTCCATCTTCAAATCCGAGCTTTTCTTCAAAGAGCTTCACGGTCAATTCATGACAGCATATTGGCAGTGCTGAGCGGTGACATTTTCAGTTACTTGCACATTTGGGAGTCAGGTGGGTTTTGGTTGAGGACAACATGTCACGCAAAAAGGGCATAAGCTTCTCTAGAATTGGCATGGGCCCATCGTGTTTTATTTCTTTTAAAGTCTTTTTTTTTTTTTTTTGTGGGGTGGGGTGGGGTGGGGTGGGGGTGAGGGGTTCGTCTTCCCTAGGCCAAGCACTGATTTTAGGCGTGCTGTTCGACCCAAAAATTTGGATATGAAGTCTTTGATTAAGTATTGTGACTATCTATAATTTTAATTATTATGTCCTTCACTTATTATGTAATTATCAATTAGATTGGATCTTGGTATGAGCAAAAAGTAGTAGATACAATTAAATTTATACAAATAGAAGGAATAAAATTAAAACATTACAAAAAAGTACTTTTTGTTTCTTAATTGAGTTGACCTAGTCATAGTTTGGCCTAACTCAAACCGTAATATGATCGGGTCTAGACTATAAAAATTAGTGCGATCAAAACTTCGGGACAAAACTAGGGTTATATTCAACTCGGCTCAACCCAATCCATGAGCACCCCTACCTGATTCTACATTTTTGTGACAATATTCGAATAATTTTATATTTTTAGCACACACATTTACAGCTTTACTAAAAAGCTCTTTTAGCTTGAAGTGTAGACAATGCAAAACTCATCTTACCATGTGTTGAAATTTAACTTAATTATGAAGAATTAGGACGACAAGGATCGAATTTTTGACCACTTGATTATAGAGACTTTAATACTATATCAAAGACTAACTCTACTAAAAGCTTATACTATTAGGTCACAACACTTGAATGAATTTATATATTTGACATCTTCCACCTTTGGACATCAAAGTCAAGAAAATACCTCATGTCTCATCACTCACATCCTGTGAGTTGGGGAGTGACAAAATAGGAATGCATTTAGAGTTTTTAAGATTTAAGTTTAATAAGTGAATGATTAATTGCAAAGCTATTAAATCAAATAATTTATATATGAGTATCTCTTACTGTGTTATTAAGTGGTAATGCTATGTAAATGGTAATATCTGTATATATATATATATATATAGTCGTTTGGAATGTTTTAGGAATGATTTAGATAAGATAAAGTTGTTAAAAAAATGCGTGGTGGCAGAGATCTAATCAATTAGCTCGAGCCCATGATCAAATAGGTGCTTGTTTTATTGAAAAATATGCAATTATAGGACATTAATTAATTAACATGATGCCCTAATTGATTGGATGATGTGTATTAGAAGGAAAACATCCAACTTTTAATAATCGATTACACCATAATGCCCTAATTGATTGGATCATTTATTTAAATTATATTTATGACTTCATTCAGTTTGTTTATTAGTTTAAACAAATTGAACCATGAATTATCTTTTTTTTTTATTCTTTAATTGAACTAATTTTTAAAACATTACTTTTAACCGCAAGTTCAAGTGAAAAATCAAACATAATTTTTGAACTAAGAAGGGGATAGGTAATATAATTGTTTTGCTACGAAATAACAAATAAGGGGTCTTCAACTGAAAGATGATGTAAATTAACTCAAATACTTGAGTTTAAACCTAAAAAGATATAGGAAAAGGAGCGAGCTTGACCCAATAATGAAAGACTTTGATGATTCCAAAGGGTTAATTGGTCATACTTGTAGGCTCTTATTTATAAGCGTTCGTGTTCTCGTGTCACTGGGGATTTACAGTTTGGATTGGTTAGTTGATGACTTAATTACGATCAATAACTACTTTGTATGAATCAATGGGTTAGGCTTGCCTTGCTTTGTGATCGTCCAGACCTCACAGTTACTACAATAATAAAGGAAAAGTTTAAGAAATGCTAATGCTCTTTAACTCAAGAGAGTTTAATTTTGATTCACTGTCAGTGTAAAGAAACTTTACACTATTATTCAATGATGTGTTGATACACCATTAAAAGAATTAGACTTCCTAGATAGTTGTTGTGATAATCAAACTTATTTAATGATTTGTAAACACATAACTGAATGACAGTGTAAAGTTTCTTTACACTGACAGTTGATTAAAATTAAATTCTTAACTCAAATATATGAATATTAATTTATATTTATATTTACATAAATTTGCTTTCATTTTCTCAAAGGCATATAATTACACAATTTTAGTAGGTTATAATAACTTAAGAGGTAAAAGTATAAAAAGATGGAAAATACAAAAAAAATTTGACCCCAAAACGATGCCTATCAAAGGCACAATTAGGTTTAACGTTATATTTTCACTATTTTATGTTGGGAATGTGCCTAACAATTAGGCATAGTCAAATATGGAGATGCCTAACTCTCACCAACCATTCTTGCCTAACTCTCACCAACCATTTTTGATGCCTATATAAAGCCATCTTCATTCATTTGTAAAATTCATCCAAAGCAAGAAGCAATACTTGCTAGAGAGAGAAGAGAGAAAATAGAGTGAGAAAGAGAGAAATCCCAAGTAAGCATATTTGGGTTGTGGTGTTGTGAGTTGAGTGTTTGTAAACACAGTGTATATTTCCCATAGTGAAAATATTGCAGTAGCTCCGTGGACGTAGGGGATTTCCCGAACCACGTAAATTCTCCTGTCTACTCTATTACTTTGAGTGTGTGTGTATTGTTGTTGAATTGTGGTCCTTCCGATAATTTTTTATCTCCAACAATTGGTATCATGAGCTCTTGGTTATCCGGGCAATATTCTCTTGAAAAATCTTAGTATGCTCTGTGGATGCGGTAGCGTCTGATCTTCCACATCAGAAAAGATTTGTCTTTGAGTTATTGGTCAAGGTACCAGTTCTGGAAATAAGTATAGGTAGTGTGAAAGTGCATGTCTAGGAAAGGTTCTGTCTAGGAAAGACTTGGTACTTAAGCGTGTCCTTTGTGACCCACCTCTCTTTCCTGGGAATTTTTCTTGGTGGTACTGTTCATAACTACAGATACTATTCCAGTATACGGTGGTACTATTCACGTATACGGCACTATTCACAGGTGGTGAATTTGTGTGATTCTAGTGGGAGCAATGGCATCCGAGAAGGATTTATACAAGATTGAGAAATTCAATGGTACGAATTTCAGTTTCTGGAAAATGCAGATGGAAGATTATCTGTACCAGAAAGACTTGTACTTGCCACTAGCAGAAAAACCGGCAACCATGAAGGACGAGGAATGGAAGGTGCTTGACCGCAAGGCCTTGGGTGCAGTTCGTCTCGCTTAACGAGATCACCGCATTCAACGTAAAAGATCAAGACACAACAGCAAAGCTTATCAAGGCTCTCTCCAATATGTATGAGCAGCCCTCTGCAGCCCATAAGGTGTTTCTAATCAAGAAGTTGTTTAATTTGAAGATGTCAGAAAACAGCAATTTTAGAGAACACCTAAACTCATTCAATGAGATTAAGGATCAACTGAAATCGGTAGAAATGACTTTCACTGATGAAATTGAAGCCAGTGCCATTCTCAGTACGTTGCCAGAAAGTTGGCAATCTACTGTACAGTCAATCAGTGCTTCTTTTGGGAAAAGTAAAATGGTATTCTCAGAAGTCGTCGACATGATCATGACGGAAGAAATCAGAAGGAAGGAAGAAGGTCCTTCCACTATGGCATCAACATTGAATATGGAGAGTAGGGGCAGAAATAAAAGCAGAGGGAAGCCCAGGCATGGTAGATCAAAATCCAGAAATCATCAAAGCAACACTCGAAATCTGCAGAATAGCAAAAGAGATATTGAGTGCTGGAACTGTGGGAAGATGGGCCATTATTCTAATACATGCAAGTCTTCAAAGAAAGACGAAGGCAGGAGCAGTGTTAATACAGTTTCAGGAGAATCTGATGATTGTCTTATCTGTGCAATGGAGAGCAAGATAGAGTCATGGATTTTGGACTCAGGGGCGTCATTCCATGCCACTGCATGCAAAATTATTCGAGAACTATATCTCCCGGCAACCTAGGCAAGGTTTACCTTGGTGATGATCGTGCATGTGATATCACAGGAAGGGAGATGTGAAAGTCAAGTCGAATCGGTTCAGTTTGGAAATTGGAGAATGTGAGACACATTCCATGTCTGAAGAAAAACTTGATTTCTATAGGGCAGTTGGCTTCAAATGGTTATGTGACCACTTTCACCGGAGATAGGTGGAAGATATCAAAAGGTGCAATGACCATTGCTCGTGGCAACAAAGATGGATCTCTCTACACTACCGTTGGAGCATACGGTTCCTTAGCGATCAAGGAAAAGAAGATCCGAACTGCGTGGCATCAAAGGTTTGGCCACATGAGCGAGGATGAAATGTTTAGCTTCCCAAGGAAAACCGCCAGAGTTAAAGTCAACAGAAATTGATTTGTGGAAAGTCGCGTTCTCGTGAAGCAACGCCGAGTGAGTTTTGTGAAGACCTGGTAGAGAACCAAGAAACAAAAGTCGGAGTTAGTACATACAGCATGTATGGGGTCCAACATCGCCTCTTCAATTAGTGGCAGACAATATTTTGTCACTTTTATTGATGACCATTCTAGAAAGGTTTGGGTCTACTTCCTCAAACACAAGTCTGAAGTGTTTGATACATTCAGGAAATGGAAGGCTATGGTTGAGACTGAGACAGGATTGAAAGTCAAGAAGCTGCATTCAGACAACGGTGGTGAGTATGAAAACACCGAGTTCAAGAAGTTTTGTTTTCAGAATGGGATCAAGCTGAGTAGGACGGTTCCTGGAACGCCTCAGCAAAATGGAGTAGCAGAACGCATGAATCGAACACTGACTGAGAGAGCCAGAAGCATGAGAATACAGTCTGGTTTACCAAAACAGTTTTGGGCATGTGCAGTCAGTACAGCAGCATACTTGATAAATCGAGGACCATCAAAACCTTTGGGACTCAGAATTCCAGAAGAGGTCTGGACAGAAAAAGAGGTGAAACTTTCACATCTGAAAGTTTTTGGCTGTGTATCCTACATACTTGATGGTGACCGTAAAAGCAAGTTAGATGCCAAGTCACTCAAATGTACATTCGTTGGATATGGCACTGATGGAGAATTCGGCTACAGATTCTGGGATGAGCAGAATCATAAGATCATCAGAAGTCGTGATGTAGTATTCAACGAGAAGGTGATGTACAAGGACAGAAAAACAGCAGTAAGTGAGCCAAATAAACCAGACTTTTTTGGGCCAGATGATGTACCCGACAGTGTAGTTGACACAAAGGGTAAAAGGCCAGTAGATGGAAATCCTACACAAAAGGTAGATGAGCCGATACCCACACAGAGCTCTACTGATCCCCAGAGCTCTACCGCTCCTCAAAAATCAACCGACAAATAAGGATTGATCGATCCTCAAGTTTCTTTAAGAAGAACTATTCGCCCCCATGTACCAAACAGGAGGTACCTGAATTATCTATTGCTGACAGATGCTGGAGAACCTGAATGCTATGATGAGGCATGTCAGGTGAAGAATGCAAGCCAGTGGGAGCTTGCTATGGGAGAGGAAATGAATTCCCTTGTCAAGAACCAAACTTGGGAGCTAGCCAAATTACCATTGGGTAAGAAAGCCCCGCAAAATAAATGGGTGTACCGTATCAAACCTGGAGCATGATGGCTCGTAAAGATACAAGGCTAGACTAGTGGTTAAAGGCTTTCAAAGAAAGAAGGCATTGACTACACGTAAATATTCTCCCCAGTTGTCAAACTAACCACGATTCGGTTAGTGTTGAGCATTGTAGCAGCAGAGGGTCTACATCTTGAGCAATTAGATGTTAAGACCGCTTTTCTCCATGGAGATTTGGATGAAGAAATTTACATGCAAAGAACCAAGGGTTTACAAGATGCAGGCGAGAGAGGAAATGGTGTGTAGGTTGAGAAAGAGTCTATATGGATTGAAACAAGCTCCGAGGCAGTGGTACAAGAAATTCGACAGCTTCATGCAGAGACATGGCTACATGAAATGCAATGCTGACCATTGCTGCTATTTCAAAAAGATGAATTCCAGCTACATTATTCTATTGCTATATGTCGACGACATGTTAGTAGTTGGAGCTGACTTGAATGAAATTAACAAGTTGAAGAAGCAGTTGTCCAGCGAGTTTGAGATGAAGGACCTGGGTGCAGCAAAGCAAATACTTGGAATGAAGATTAGTAGAGATGAACAGAGGGGAACTTTGCAACTTTCACAAGCAGATTACATCAGGAAGGTGTTATACAAGTTTGGCATGAATGAAGTCAAACCAGTTAAAACACCACTAGCTAATCACTTCAGATTGTCCAAGGAACAAAGTCCAGTGACGGACGAAGAGAAAGGATTCATGGCAAAAGTTCCGTACGCTTCGGCCATTGGAAGTCTTATGTATGCCATGGTGCAGACGAGACCGTACATTGCCCATGCAAAGGGGAGTCGTAGCGTGATACATGTCTAACCCAGGCAAGCAGCACTGGGAAGCAGTGAAGTGGATATTGAGATATCTACAGGGCACTACAGAGAAGTGCCTAACATTCAGAAAAAGTGATCTGAAACTACAGGGTTATGTAGATGCAGACTTTGCTGGTGAGATAGATCACAGAAGGAGCACTACTGGATATGTATTTACACTAGGTGATACAGCTGTCAGCTGGGTCTCGCAATTACAGAAGATTGTGACGTTATCCACAATGTTTGAGTATGTGGTCATGATGTAAGCCGCAAAGAGATGATATGGCTACAAGGTATAGTAACTGAGCTGGGATTAAATCAGGGAATGAATGTGTTGTACAGTGATAGTCAGAGTGCAATACACTTGGCGAGGAATTCGGCTTTTCATTCTAGGACCAAGCATATTAGTCTACGCTACCACTTCATTCGATCATTGTTAGATGATGAAGTTTTGAATCTTGTAAAGATAGAAGGTAGTAAGAATCCAGCTGATATGTTGACTAAACCCGTCACGGCAGAGAAACTGGAGTTGTGTGCAACTTCAGTTGGTCTTCAAGAATAACAAGATCAGAAAGAGCTACTGCATTAATCGAGGTGTGAAGACAGATTGAAATCAGTCTTCAAGTGGGAGATTGTTGGGAATGTGCCTAACAATTAGGCATAGTCAAATATGGAGATGCCTAACTCTCACCAACCATTCTTGCCTAACTCTCACCAACCATTTTTGATGCCTATATAAAGCCATCTTCATTCATTTGTAAAATTCATCCAAAGCAAGAAGCAATACTTGCTAGAGAGAGAAGAGAGAAAATAGAGTGAGAAAGAGAGAAATCCCAAGTAAGCATATTTGGGTTGTGGTGTTGTGAGTTGAGTGTTTGTAAACACAGTGTATATTTCCCATAGTGAAAATATTGCAGTAGCTCCGTGGACGTAGGGGATTTCCCGAACCACGTAAATTCTCCTGTCTACTCTATTACTTTGAGTGTGTGTGTATTGTTGTTGAATTGTGGTCCTTCCGATAATTTTTTATCTCCAACATTTTAAAGATCCTATTGAAATCACAGTGCAGATATTCAAAACCAAAGATGACAAAGGGAGGAGGAGGGGAGGAAACGGGAACACACAACTTGCGAAAACGGTGAAGAAAAAAAGAATCATTAATGATTTTTTGTTACAAAAAAATTCTACAACTTTATCAAAGTTATTGGTATGTATAGCTGACTATTTTCTTCTATAGCTATTAAATATTTTTAAGACAATTGTGTTGATTAATCATCCCATTAAAACATATACGATCAACTAGTAGTCTAGCTTTTTGTGATCATCTCTCTCAAGGAAAATCTCTTGGCGGCTAGTTAAGTAGCCTTTTTTTTAGAGAGAATCTTAAAGGTAATCTTTTGGGTGGATCTCTCTATGTCCTTCTAGGATCCTAAACATTGCCATTGAATAAAAAAATAGAAATAATATTATAAAAGAAACAGGTAAATGATTTTATAGATTATTCTATTTATTTTGGGCATATGTTTGGCACAACTTCAATAGGTTTATAATAATTTTGAGGGAAAAATTAAAAAAAGAATATTTAACATCAAAACGGTGCATATTAAAGGTGTAATTAGGTTTAACTTTAAGTTTTCACTATTTAAAGATCTGATTGACATCACGATGTAGATATTTGAAGCAAAAAACGACATAGGAGGAGGAGAAGAGTAGAGAAAAACACAACTACTAAGACGATGAATAAAAAGAAGAACCATTAATGATTTTCTGTTACCAAAAATTTCGACAATTTTATTGAAGATATTGGTATGTATAGTTGACTTTTCATCTAATAGCTATCGATTTGCTTATAAGAAAATTGTGTTGATTAATCATCCCATTAAATGAAAATAAGATCGATCAGTAGTCCTATTTGGTGGTTATCCCTCCTTAAGAAAATCTTCCCTGAGCTTCGGGTCAAGAAAATCTTTGGAGGTAATCATTTGGGTGAGCTACTACCTATGTGCCCCTCTAGAATTTTAGGCATATCACTGACCTGAAATAAGATTATACCTTTGGAATAACTTACCTTTATTATCATTTTTTTAAATAAAAATATAAAAATAAGATTATATGAGAAACTAGTGAAATGATTTTATAGATAATTCAATTTTTAAAATAATCTAACTTGATATTTACTTTTGTTATTGTTGAAGGGAAAATCTTAGCCTATTTATTTGCTTTTCATATTGGTAATTATAACGTAGTTGTTTATATGGTTCTTTATGTTTTTTTTTTTTGGGTAGTAAGATCTTTATGTTTATTAATCTATTGATTCTTATTCAAAAAGTCATTAGAGTTCAGAGATTCAAATTTCAAGTATATTAGGGAAAAGAAATTCTTCTTTACCTATATTAGTTATTAAAAATGTCTCTTGTCCACTTTTCTTATGTGATAAATTGATTATGGTAAAATGATAGTGCTAACATGAAAAATCGATTGTTTTTTGAAAAATTGTCTTAGATGTTTCCTTTAATTTCAATAGTTAGTTCTAAAACTTTAATACATGGCATATTTTAGAATTTATTCAAATAACCGAATGAATAGACAAATTAATTTAGTGTCAGGTCAATTTCCACTCAACTTAACTAATCCTTTTAGTAAGTTTGAAATAATTTGTTTTGATAAATGTGGGCAAAGGCTTATTTATTTGTTTATTTTTTTAGTGATGAAAGAGTTGAACGAATATAAGAAATACAAAAATCATTGTAGAACTTGATCAAGTTTTTTCCTCCATATCATTAGATATAATTATTCACGGTTTTAATTACAAAGTTCACTTTTATAGATTCTCTTAGAAGTCTTTAATTTCTAAGTTGATATTAGGTATAATAAAATTTTATTTTAATTCTTTTTCCTTTAAAGTAATATCTAAAAGCATAGGAACTAAGAGTAGGCTCAGTTAGTAGAATTGAGATCTTGGGTTCAATTCTTTTTAGTGATATCTATCATTGGTAGGAGTGCACCTTCCTTATTTAGTTGTAGAACAATCTATAAACCTCTTAAATTTAAAAAATCTAAAAGCTTAGGATGCTGATATAAATAACAACATGGCAGATACTGATATAAAAATAGTAAATCTGGTGGACTTTTTTTTTTTGTGTGGATATTTCATATTAATGTTCTTGGTATTAAAATGTTCTTAGCTATTAGTTGAGCATAAGTCATTAGAAGTGGGTTAGTGATGAGAGATTTAAGTAGTTTGCAAGAACTTAATTAAGAAAATTGTGCATACTTTTGTATCATCTTGGGCTGGTTTGGATGAGCATTTAGAAAAAAAAAATATTTTTTATATGATCTTTTTTAAAGAGATATTTTTTTAATAAATAAAACCATTTTATGTTTAGATATAATATTAGAGAAGATTTATATATATATATATGTGTGTGTGTGTGTGTGTTTGAACAACTTTTATAAAAAATATATTTTTTAAAAGAACAAAAATCTAACTAAACAAAAGCACAAATTGTGTTTTTTTTTTTAATGCTTAAACTTTTTTTTAATAAAAGCTTATCAAAATATACTAAAATTTAAGAAAAATACGAACATCCAAATGAGTACTGTCTTTTTAATAGCTTGTGTCATCGAATCATTTAACGTTTTATTTGAACTAAAGCTCATTTAATATTTATGAACATTAATTTGAAAAAAACAAAGGAAATCCTCCATATTCACTTATATATATATATATATATATATATATATATATATATATATATATATAATCAGCATCCTAGCATTTAAGATTTTACTTTAAAGGAGAAAAGAATTAAGATAAAAGTTTATTATACCTAATATGAATTATTATAAATTAAAGACTTTTAAGAGAGTAAAAGAAACTAGATATTGTAATGAAAATAGTTAAACATTCAGAAAAAGCTTAATTAATTATCTTCTATGTTTGAAATAATTTATTTTGATGATTGGAGAGTTGAACGAATATAAGAAATACGAAAATCGTTCTGGCACTTGATCAAATTTGTTCTTATTATTAGATATAATTGTCAATCAATATCCTCCCAAAAAAAATTGTCACTAAATATATTCTATACATAATATGCCTTTATGAATATATGGTATGCTATACGAAATAAATGACCAATCTATTAGATTATATCATCATAGGAAAACAAGGTAGGTGATTATATAACACCAAACCCAAAAATATTACATAGTACACCCAGTGAAGATACTTATCATATTTTTTTTGACAGAAAACACTACCATACTTATCATATTAAGCACATTGTATTTTTTTTTTTCTTATTCTTTTACATATATGGCAATTGTGAAATTTTCTAGAACTTTTAATCATTTGTATTTCCGATGACATGTATCATTGAATAATTTTTTTTATGATACTTTATGCTCATTTAATAGATAGAAACACATTAAAATTAAAAATCCAAAAAAATCTACAAAATTTATTTTAAAAATCCACATTTTTTTATATAGCTCCTGATGTCAAGATCAATTAACATCTTACTTTCAAATGATTTGTACTTTTTATCTCACTTGTATCCCATAAATTAATGAAATATTGTTCGCCGCTTTAATTACAAAATTTATTTTTCTAGATTCTCTTAAAAGTAATTAATTTCTAATAATTAATATTAGGTATACTAAATTTTTATTTGGATTTTTTTTCCTTTAAAGTAAAATCTAAAATCTTAGGATGATGAAAAAAAATTTAGTGAACTTTCTTTTTGGATTTTTCATATTAAGGTTCGTGACTATGAAATGACGATCATAAAAAAGTGAAAAAAAGTGCAAGTGAAAACAAATGGTACAAGGGTCTAATTTTTTTTACAATTGCCATCAATTTTATTTTTAAACAGTAACTGTAAAATTTTCGAGACCCTATAGCCATTTAATAGTTACGAACATTAATATGAAAAATCCAGAAAGAAAATGGATCAGATTTACCTTTTTTTATTTATTGTTTAGATCAGCATCTTAAGATTTTACTTTAAGGGAAAATAAAAGAATTAAGATGAAAATTTATCACACCTAATATGAATATTAATTATTAGATATTAAAGACCATTAAGAGAATCTGGAAAAATAAATTTTGTAATTAAAAGGTTTAAATATATTTCTTTTAACAGATATATGTGAGACAAAAAGTAAAAAACATTTTAAAAGTAAGATATTTATTGTCCTTGACATCACTAGCTATATATACCCTTATCACAAATTTGAAATGCAATGCAACACTTAGAAGGTTAGAGTTAGAGATGATTCGAGTGAGAGTGTTTTGAGTCCTATAAATGTTCTTTTCTTTTTGTCTATGTTTTTGCTCATGTGAATTATTTAAGTTTGGAGATGAATTTTGGTCGGTCAATGGAATACCAAATATTTTTTGACTCTATTTTCTTTAAGTATTTGGTTTTT
Organism: Styphnolobium japonicum; assembly: GCA_023212625.1. NCBI lineage: Eukaryota > Viridiplantae > Streptophyta > Magnoliopsida > Fabales > Fabaceae > Styphnolobium > Styphnolobium japonicum. The sequence continues at coordinate 11,632,814 of JALBWW010000007.1, read as the reverse complement.
CATTGAATCGATTAAAATTTTTTGTTTCCAGTCACAAAATCCTGTGAATTAGATCAAAAGTTTGAATTTAGAGAGGATGTTCATTCATAAAATTGGAGAGGAATTTTGATGGAACAATGAATTGCCAAATATTAATAGAGATTATTTTTCTCAAAATAATTGGTGATTCATTGAATCCATTGAAATTCCATATTTCAAGAATAATTTTGTGTGAAGGATGATAGCGTTGATAGGTTATTTTAATATTATTGGTGAGGGGGTTAGTGACATATTTTAATACTACTTAGTCAAAGTGCTAATGGCATGCTTGGGATCCAAGGGAAGAGATTACCACCAAGTGTTACTGCTGGTGTAATGGAAATTCGATCTCATGCATATGGGAAATGCAGTCTTATTTGGATCCCTTTAACTAATTGAGCTAACCTAAATTAACATTTCAAGAACAATTATGAAGCATATAAATTGATAATTTAGTATCTAGAAAGGAATTGGTCTATCGATGAATTTTAATGCTTACTCTTACGCTTTTTTTCTCCCTCATTTCCTTGATTAAATTTTTTAATTTCACACTAATATTAACATTCTTTTAGATTCTTAAACAGGTTCTACGCCAGAAGTGAGTTACTAATGTAAGATGTATGTTTTTAGGCATGTATTTTTTGTAAGTTTTTTTTTTTGGTTTGTTATGAACGTATATCAGAGGCCCAATAACGCCAGCCAGTGATGCGACCCATGATTTAAGTCTTTGTCAGGACACAGTCAACTGAGGGACCTAAACCTTCCCTATAGAGTTATGCTATGCCCTCCAGGCATGGACATTCTATTAAATTATGGATTAACTCTTTCTCTACAATTTACAGACTTGGTCGTCAGAGTCCTTTTTTGTATTTGTCTTTTTTTTCAGGTCCAGGCATCAGAGATGTGGACATTGGAGCCACGGATATCAAAGCTATTTTGGGACATATCATTAACGCCGTCTATGGGAATTGAACAAAAGCCCTCAAATCCCTAAAAGGAAGCATGATTCCTATGATCTTGAGGGAGAGTTTTTCAGATCTGTTCTCTCCCCTTCAACACTCGATCCATAGCCAGACTAGTTCTGAAAAAGCTCCAACCCACTATTGTCAGGCTAGATCTCTCCATTTCAGCCTTCTTTTAGAAAACAAGAGCCCAGATCCATTCATAGCAAGGCGTTGCCAATAAGTTCCATGGCCACCAGCCTCTTTGTGTGCTCTATGTAAAACCACAATTGCTGTTGTGAGCTATGGCTGTAGTTGTATGACGCAAACGAGTAGTGGCCGGGTCACTAATTTAGAGTTTATTTGTATTAAATTTTTTTTAAGAGTAGAAATATTTTTTTAAAGTAATAAAATTATTTTTTTAAAAATTAAAGATTTTAAAATTTTAAAATAAACACTTTATGTATTTTTTTTGTTAACTTTTAAAATTTTTTTTTTATTACTTTAAAAAAATATTTTTACTCTTAAAAATATTAATACAAACATGCCCTTAAAGATTTGATTATGAGTTCAGTTGTCAAACTGAAAAATCTAGACAAATGAAAAAAAACCATGTTCTATAAAAAATTAACTCATGTTTTTAATAAAATGTAACTCAAATATAATATTTAAAAAGTATAAAACTTAATATTTCATTATAATATAACAAAATAAAAATATTTTTAACTAACTAATATTATAAATTTATTTTTAACTAACTAATAATACAAATAAAATTATTTCTACGTGTTTTTAAACAAATAACAAGATAAATATAATAAAAGGACTAAAGTATAAATTTCTTATTAAATAAAAAGTTTTTTCTCTTTGATAAGATTAGCTAAGAGGCTGAGTCAATCCGGTCTATACAACTATTGACAAAGGCCCTTTGGACGTGAAGATTTTGAAGCTGTGTCAACATTGTATTTTCATTATTTTGTTGAGATACATTTTTTTAAATGAAATTTAAAAAATAGTAAATAATAAAAATAATAATAGATAATAAATAAAACAGAGGTATATATAATGACACAAAAATGGGCCTAAAACTTGAAGGCAAACTTTAATCCTAAAACCAACGCACTGGACCCGAAGTCCATTTAGTGCAAGATTCACTGTGTGTTTGAATAAATTATAAAAGAAAATTATGTTAAAAATTAATTATATATATAATTAATTTTAAAAAAATTAATTATATGTAAAATTAATTATGAAAAAATTAATTTATATTTAGTTATATTAGCTCATAATTGATTTTAAAACATAATTTTATGTGGATTGTATAAAAAAAATTATTTTTATGTATTAAATTAATAAAGTAAATATAAAATAATTAAAAGTTATTTAGTTAAGGACAAAATAATATTTATTTCTAATAGCTGTAAAATAATTATAATAAATTATAAGTAAAATGTTCAAATTTTAACTTTTAAAAAAAAATTATTTTTAGTGTAAAAATTAATTAATACCTTTTAATCTAACAACCCAAAACATATTGTTAAAAAGTAAAAATAACTTTTATAATAAAAAAAGTTATTTTTTTTCCAAATAATTAGACTAAATCAAACATGTTATCACTTGACCCAAAGAAATTTTTTTTTCCTCACCTCCTTCCCTCTTTATTTTTGGTACATAGCGGCATGTAGGTTTGAAATTATAATCTTCTGTAAACTATTTAAACCCTCTACACTAATGCACTCCTAATAGCTTCCTTCCCTATCTCTTTCCCTCGTAATTACCTCCCTTTCTCTTCTGAAATCCACTGCCAGCACATACATAACAGTTCTTATCCCATATACTGCCAGAGTAGCACTTTTCCCGCGACCCAATAATCCTTTGCGCTAAACTAGATTAATTCCAGCGTGATCCAGCAGCAAAGATGCCGTGATGGTGCTTTCATATAAGACCAGTGAGAGGAGTATGAGAGGGGATCTTTTCTGGAGGGACAAAAATTTCTGAAAATGATGTTTTCTAAACTTGAACTAAACATGAAATGTTACAAACATTTATAAGAATCCTAAAAATATTATGTGAACCAGATGCCCTTTAACTTATGGTATAGCATGTTTTCCTTTCTTTATAATTAGTGGCAAGAGATTAGATAATTTACGTGATTTAAACTGTCATACCATCGTTGTAGAGGAAAAAAAATCCTTGTAATTTATGTTTTTGTCTTCCTTTAATTTATTTAAAAGCTTGTTTAGGACATCAAATGTAGATTGTGTAATTCTATACACACTAAGGCCGAAAAATATGTTATATATATATATATATACACATTCCTCATAAAAAATATTTACCCTCTGTCGTTGGATAATTTTGTACAATACACTTATTTGATATTTTATACAAATCTAACAATACGCATTATGGAGTGTGTTCTTTTGTTAACTTATCATTTGTGGAACTACCATTTTTCATGTAAAATTAATATAAATATATGAAAAATCTATGGGTGCAATTTGTAGTTAATTAGCGGTTTCTATATGGTAGAATTATATGGAACTTTTTTTTTCATATGTCATATTCAGATTAATTCAGTGGTCCAGAAATTGCCACATGGACAGTTGTAGTGATGGAACTAAACTAGTGGTTACACCATAAATTTATTCATCTCTGAAAGCAATATAAATTTATACGCTTCTTTATCACCATAAACTTTCAATATTGTAAGTATAAAATATAAAATATTATAAGCTTCTTTTTCTTCGAAAATATATTTCTACTATTATACATTAATATCAACAACAACAACCACATATCAGGAACATGCACAAAATTTCAGAACAAGATGGATTTTATGTAACGAAAATGCTGGATGACATGAACTGGTGCACAAAAACCATTACCGATGTTGAACTGTCCTTGGATATACTCTCACATTTAATAAGTATATAACATGACAATAAGCTCTTTGATCCGTTAATTAGGTGAAATCCTCGATCTGTTCATTTGGTTGAACCTTGACATTTTGGCTGAAGAAACTCAATGTCTAGCATTACTTGTTAGCAAATATGATCTGACATTTGTCCTTGTTGATACTGTTTCCAACATCAGAGAAAAGGTGGTTTTGACACACCGTCTCTAAAGTGAGTTCCTTTTAGACATTTGAGCAAAGGTCCATGGCTATCCATTATATAGGCACTACCAGACTCAAACATGGCATTAATGTAAAATTTTACTTAGTTTTAAAAAGAAAAAATGAGGCTCTTTCAAGCACAAAAATAAGACAACTAAGCTAATTAATATGTCAAAGTAGGTTATAATATAGGTGCATTAATGCCCCATTGTCCTCATTAAGAAAAAAAATTCTGACCAAGACTTTCGTTTTTTTCCCCCCTTCTTAAAAATGTTTATTTTAATGCATTTACATCATACGCAAATGACTTTTGAATGTTTATTTATAAACTAAATTAGCATATTTGATTTGAACCACTCTTACATTAAGGATGAGTTCAGAGATTAGGTATTAGAGATTTTAAGGGCTCAATCCCGCATTGGCCGAATGCAGTTAGATAAATTAATTTTCCCAAGTGCTGAACTATGATTCAAACCCAGGTAGAGCACACCTCCTTTTATTAAGGTCGAGTATGGCTGTTCAATTTAATATGTTTGCTGACAAGTTTGTTGTTGTGGGAGCTCAGCAAACAATATGTCAACTGGAAATGTACTAATTTATTATGTCAGTTGCATTTAAAAACAATGGGTGAGTAGCTAAGATGAATTGATTTGAAGAACGACACAACAATATGAAAAAGTTTAATATGTTTTGAGGTACATATACAACTCTCTTTTAAAGTATTCTACGTTTTATATTATAGAAATATTTGAAGATTGTTAGCCTAGGAGCCAAACCCCAAAGTGGCTTACTATCTTAGAAATTAAGGGCATGTTTGTTTTTGCTTTTGAAAGGGCATTATCAATTACCAAAGCATATTATATTAAAACAGTAGGAATTAGACTGACAGAGGAATTCCCACCTACAACTATAGAGACTTTCCATGAAAGTAGAGAAAGGAGCTAAGGTCTACAGTACATTGTCTATAGACTAGAGAGAAAATGATAGCATTTGTATAGTTAAAGGAATTATCGTAGCATTCTTAATATACAATGAAGAGCAGTTCGAACTTAGAATATGCTTCTGCATATTCTGGTAATTTTATTTGGTGAAGCGATGGTGTCCAAAAAATAATAACCTTTTTCACCATTAAAATACTCGGTGGTTAGTGAAAAATGTATATTCAATGTTTAAATACGTCATAGTCATTATGGTAGTTAAGGATATAAGAAAGTAATTTCTAGGAAGACTTCTTTGTAATAGTTTAAGAATTAACGTACGGAACTGCTAAGTTGAACTTTAACAATACTTTTTTTTTCTTTGATGACAGAACTTTTACAATACTTATAGTGCTGCAATCCTCCGAAACTTCACACTATTGGCCAAATGAAAATGTGGTTTTCGAAAGCTTATAAATATTTCATCATTTTTTTTTGGATAATATGACTTCAACACATTGTCCAATATATCCATGTTTCTTGGTAAGAAGATGTTGTTATGGGATCATCACACATTGCATGGTTTTTCTTTATTTTTTCATGTTTTTCTGGCTTCAAAGTTGCCAATGGCCAATGCTTTGAAGAGGAAAAATTCAATCTTTTGCAATTAAAGAAGAGTTTAAGCTTGGACTCTATTGCTTCTTCAAAACTTGCATCGTGGAATTCAAGCAAAGATTGTTGTTCTTGGGCAGGTGTAACTTGCAGCAATGGTCATGTAATTGCGATTGACTTGAGCACTGAATTTTTATCTGGCAAGCTTTAAAACTCAAGCAGTCTCTTCAATCTTGAGCACCTGCAAAGCCTAAACTTGACTTTTAACCTTTTCTCTTCAACAATTCCTTCAAATGTTGGGAAGCTTGTTAATTTGATTAGATTGAACCTGTCCAACTCAGGGTTCTCTGGGCAAATACCATTTGAGATATCACGGCTGATAAGGTTGAGGACTCTGGATCTCTCTGCCTTTCACCTCCCTGGAGATCCTTCTCTACAACTTGAGAACCCCAGTTTGACCATGATCATTCAGAACCTGTTTGAGCTTAAAGAATCGCACTTAGATGGTGTTAAGATATCAGCCAATGGATCTGAGTGGAGCCATGCCTTATCCTCTACGTTACCTAAATTGCAAGTTATAAGCACGTCCAACTGTGACCTCACAGGTCCTATTCATCAATCACTGCTGAAACTTCAATCCTTATCAGTGATTGATCTAAGTCAAAACAATCTGTTTGCTCCATTTCCTGAATTTGCAGGCAATTTTTCGAAGTTGACTTACATGCGATGCAGCAACTGTGGATTACATGGAAATGTTTCCAAGAAAATCTTCAAGGTAATGGGCTTACAAACTCTTGACTTATCAAGCAACAAGTTCCTTCAAGGTTCATTACCTGTATTTTCTTTCAATTCTTCTCTCAAAACTGTGATACTCAGGGGAACAAAAATTGGTGGACGAGTGCCTGATTCTGTTGGCAGCCTTGGGCTAATTTCCAAATTGGATCTTTCGAGTTGCGATTTTGAGGGAGTGCTTCCTAAGTCAATGGAAAACCTTGCAGAACTTGTTTTTTTGGATCTCTCTAACAATAGGTTTGTGGGGCCAATTCCATCATTTCAGCGGTCGAAAAAACTTAACATGCTAAAACTGTCCCAAAATAATTTTACTGGTTCGGTCCCTTCCAATTGCTTTGAAGGTCTTGCTAGCCTTGTGAGCATTGAGATGTGAAATAATTCATTTAATGGAACCATCCCTTCATCACTTTTAACAATTCAACTACTAGAGAAAATAGACCTTGCCTTCAACAGGTTCTCTGGTCAACTTGATGAGTTTCTCCAAATCCTTCTTCATCTCTATTAGAAACACCTAGTTTGGAAAGCAACATTCTTGAGGGACCAATTCCGATGTATGTTTTTAATCTACCAAATCTTAAAATCCTATCTCTTTCTTTCAACAAGTCCAATGGCATTGTATATCTTCATGCTATTCAAAAGCTTGGCAATCTCACTTTTCTTGGTCTTTCACACAACTACTTGACCACAAATGTGAGCAGCAATTATTCCACGTTGCCCTCATTTCCCTTCATGATTAGTACATTGAGATTGGCTTCTTGCAACTTGGGAGTGTTTCCTGATTTAAGAAATCTTACAAATTTGGCCTACCTAGACCTTTCAAATAACTTAATCAGAGGACAAATACCCTGTTGGATTTGGAGTATTGTTGGCAGCAATTTTATCCACTTGAACCTTTCAAATAACTTGTTGGTTGATTTTGAGCAACCTTATCCTCTGGGATTCACTACTTACATGACTGTCCTTGACCTTCATTCCAACATGTTTCGAGGACAAATTCCTCTTCTGCCACCATTTGCATCCTATATGGATTACTCAAATAACAGTTTTGCTTCTCCCATCCCAGATAACATTGGTGATTATCTTGGTTTTGCCACTTTCTTTTCCATTTCTGGCAACCGATTCACGGGGAGCATTCCAGAATCCATGTGCAGTGGCACTTATCTTGAAGTTCTTGATCTATCCAACAATGACTTGAATGGTACAATTGCTCCATGTTTGGCTAAAATGAGTCCAACCCTAATGGTACTAAATGTGGGTAAGAACAACCTTCATGGGATCATTCCAGAAACATTTCCTGCCAACTGTAGCTTGAGGACACTTGACCTCTCTCAGAATGCTTTAGAAGGACAGGTTCCCAGAACACTAGCCAATTGCACAATGTTGGAGGTACTAAACCTTGGAAGCAATCAAATAAATGATCATTTCCCTTGTTGGTTAAATTATTTTTCCAACTTGAGAGTCCTCGTTTTGCGATATAATAAGCTCTTCGGCTCAATTGAATGTCCCAACTTTGATAACTCATGGACAAATCTTCAAATAATTGACCTTGCATCCAGCCATTTTAGTAGCACTCTTCCCTCCAGATATTTTTCTTGTTGGAAGGCTATCATGGTTGAAGTGAGTGACTTCCATTCAATGCTTAATCAGCTGCAACACAAAGTATTTATGCTCAGTGACTTGTACTACCAGGACAAAGTGATGGTGACAAGCAAAGGCTTGCAGAGGGAAATGGTGAAGATTTTATGCATCTTAACTGTCATTGACTTCTCTAATAACATGTTCCAAGGCCAAATTCCTGATGAGTTAGGACATCTTGAGGCGCTTTATGTTCTTAATATGTCACACAATGCCTTCACTGGTGAAATCCCATCATCCATTGGAAACCTTAAACAGCTTGAGTCATTGGACTTGTCGCAGAACAAACTCAATGGCAAGATCCCTGTGCAGCTTGCCAGTATAACTTTCCTTTCGTTCTTGAATCTGTCCTTCAATCACTTAGAGGGGGTGATCCCAAAAGGCAATCAATTTGGAACTTTTTCAGAAGAATCCTTCCAAGGCAAAAAAGCATTATGTGGACCTCCAGTGGCAATGAAGTGCACAGATGCTGTGGTTGGGTTACCAGCCCCAGCTACTGCTGAGAGCCACTTTGAATTTGGAAATGAGATTGATTCAAGGTTCATAGGAGCCGAAGTTGGTTTCCTCTTTGGGTTTGGGATTGTCGTTGGCTCTATAGTGTTTTGGAAGAAATGGAGGAAATGGTATTATGAGAAAATTGTAGATAAGATTCTTTTCAAGATTTGTTCTCAGCTTAATCACGGAAGATATCATGGAAGAAGAGTTTGAAGAAATATAAGGAAGCTGAGGTGGAGGAGAGGAACCAAAATATATGTTAGAAAATAATAGGACAGCCATGGATTATGCTTCCAATAGTGTGATTGTACGTAGTTTATATATGTGTGTGTATGTATGAGTGTGTACATATGAAAACTAAGCTTGTATATTTAAGTATTTATTATTTTTTGTACATCTTATTTAAGATTGTATGAGGATAACAATTCAATAATTTGAAATAAATTGTAAATGTAATGGTTATTGTAAGAAAATACTGAAATAGCATAATGAGAATTTATAGTCTAAGAAAAAAGTATACCCAATATGATGATACAATATATGAATAATATATTAAAAGCTAGGTAATAATATATGTGAAAATGATACCAAATCAGGTTGGTCGAGTCAGTAAGTAAGCTCGCCCCCATAAGATAAGATACAAGTTCAAATTCCAGTTGAAGTTACTCTGGTTGGGAAGTAGCAAAATCTTTATGTTCTAAGTTGCCGACCGTGAATTAATTTCATAAAGAGACCTAAAAGGCATAACCCGTAAAGATACCACAGGATGCCATTCAATCCAAAAGGCTAATTAATTAAGGTGACTGACCAATATATATATATATATATATAGACACACACATTAAAAAATATGAAAAAACTCATAAGTACATACGGCGTTAACTCATTCGTAGAGTTTGAAATTCATGCTAACTAGCATTTCTCATAAGAAAATGATAAAATGATAAAAACTGTCATCCAAAGTTTAATCAGTTCATCTAAACCATCAAATCACACTTCTCGATCTAAATCGGATACAGCCACTATCCCACTATATCACGTGAGATTTGAGACTGATATTTAATCTGTAATTCTATAAGTTACTATTATGTTAAATGGTTGTAATATATAGAATAAACACTTATTTTAATCCTTCAAAGATACAATTGACATCAATTTAATTTTCTAATAATTTTTGACATCAAATTAATGTTACTATTATGTTAAATGTTCATAATATATAGAATAAACACATATTTTAGTTTTTTAAAGATACAAATGACATTAATTTAGTTCTTCAATAATTTTTGACATCAAATTGGTTATTTTAGAAGACCAATTTGATGTAAAATATGTCATTGAATAGCAAATTTGATATCAAAAAATGATATTAAAAGACCAATTTGATGTCAAAAATTAACATTAAATGACCATTTTGATATATTTATTATTAGAGGACCTGACTGATGACACTTATATCTTTAAATGACCAAAATAAGTATTTATTCTAATATATAATAACAAAACAGATAGTTCTGCAGTGAGACACAATAGCTGAATATATAGCACGATGGCTCAAATTGAATATATATTAAGCATAAATTAATTTAGCATAACAGAATAAAATGAACAAAAATATATGTGCTTCAAGATAATTTCTTTTGTGATAGATTCTTTTTAATCTATATATTATTATATAAAATACATTCTATGTAAATGAAGTTAATGTCACGTATCACTCATACATATTTTTTTTCCCACCAAATTTTTACTCTTTTCATATAGCATTGTTTTATATGTATTCAAAATTTATTTAAAAAATTTCAAATCAAATTTAAATTTAAATTATATTATATTATATTTTATTTAAGTGATAAATTAAATTAGTCTAACTTTTCAAATTTTATATTAATCTAAACACTAATTACTTATTTACCTATTAATAAGTGTGATTAATGAAAATCATATATCATAACATATTCAAATTGTTAATATTTTTAAAATTAATTATATATAAATTAAAAAAATACTCTATTAAATGTTTAATTTGAAATATTTTAAACCTTAATCAAATAATTTAAGTTTTATAATTTTATAATTATTATTTTAATTTTTTACATCTTATTAGATACTAAATATATTAAATGAGTCATGATAAAGTTAATTTTTATGAATTTTATTTTTATTTTTTAACTGAAATAATTAAATTAAAAAGTGATTAAGTTACTTTTTTTCATAAATATAATTAAAAAAATCTTATAAAAAAATTAAAATGAACAACATATTATAATTAAAAAAACTTGTATACATAACACATATAATTTTACAAACTCATGTATTGTGCGGATAATAAAATTAGTTGGCATATATAAAATGGACCCACATGATGAAAATGATAAATTTAAAGAAAATTATCAGATTGTAGCTGCAGTGTGCAAATATCAGATGAGTCATGTGTCAGAGTAGAAAACTATATATATATATATATATATATATATATATATATATATTACCTAAGCACTAAACAGAAACATATATTCCAAACTCTGCAAAACTCACATAAATGTTTAGAGGAGAGTTGAACATTGCCTATTTGCAGTTGGAATAAATGTTTAGTGACAGATGAATAAAGAGACGGACTATTTCCGTCGCTAAGATAGTAAATTTTAAGGTCGTCCCTATTCCTGTTTTTATGTGTCAATTTTCGTCTTTATCAGAGACGGAATGAATTCCATCTCAATTTGTCAATTTTCTAGTTTTGGTATGTAAAAGCACGCACTAACTACCAATTCCTAGCCCTTTTTTATTTTATAAAAGTTTTCCTTGGAGAAAGTCACAATTGAAAAATGATGTTATTTCAGTCATTTAAATTTTGTAATTGGGAATTGATTAAGAAAAAGGATGAAAAATGATATTATATATTTAATAATTCATAGGATGTGTTTTTATTCGATAGTTCTTGTTTGTTGGTCAATACAATAACTGAATAGTAAGAAAAGCCATGAAATAACACTTATCTAGAATTTCGAAGTTTAAAACATGAATTCGAAACTATAGAAGGGTGGGAGATATGTTCTGGTGGTTGTCTCATTCATGAAGTTTGAGCTTTCCAATATCTCTAGTTATAAGGAATACACACACGATATGATTATTGACATATTTTTTTTGGAACAATTGAGGTCTATTACTTGGTGCAGGGAAATGGATGGTAGGCTAAATTGGAAGTAAAGGAGCTTGTTTGGAATTTGATCCCGAAATTAAGTAGTTCTCAAATAAATTTAGTTCTACTGAGTTAAGGCTCTTAAATGATTATTATATTTAATTAATATTTTTAATTGTCTTCACATTTAAGTACTGACACATTGGCCATGCGTGGTGCCTTGCAGGGCATGGAGTTTGTTTACTGGGGCCATTTGCCAACCCTGCTTCTATTGTTGCTTCTGGAAGATAGTTCACAAATCCATATCTCTTTTTTCGGTTTCTTTATTTTTTTGTCTGTAGCACTAAAGATAATTCAAACATTCCTGTGACACCAAGAAAATGTGGCTTTAGATGTAAGTTTTCCCTATCTCCGTGCAAGACGGACATGGCTTTCACATAAAAGTTCAAATAGGGGTAGCACCAAAAAAAAGTTCAAATAGGGGTTGTCTATTCAATACCTAAGTGAATGACAAACTAAAACACTTTACTCCGAATATATTGGCACTGAACAAAACCTTGAAACATTGAGGTCCATATTTTGAATTTTCTCCTGCATTGGTTTCTTCCTTTCCATTTCAAACCTTGTGTCTCACTTCTGACTTCACAGACTCTTTTAATTCCTTTTCCACGGTGAGGCCTCTTGAGAATGATACATGTCCAAATATATATAAATGGAGAACATATTAAGTGAGAGCATTATCTTATTATAAGAGATGAGATTGGTTGTTAATATTGACCATTAAATCTTACATAAATGGTTAAGATTAGATGTTACTTAAAGGTCATATAACCACTTAAAAAAGTCACATGACATCATGTGAGTGGAAATCCACAAATCAATTCAACTATAGGTTTAAGGAAAAACCTTTCAACATTCTTAAGCCATACGTTAGATGTGTGTCTCTCATAATTTACTCCAACGAGAGTTTACCTAGTCTTATGGTTTTCTTGAGGGAAAAATATATCTGCTAAATTGTATTGTATACAATTATAAAAGGATAAAATCCCTTAAATTATTGACTTATTTCATTGAATTGCTGTTGGGAAGTTTCGGATAACCAAGTTAATAATACGAAGTAGTAGCTTATTGCACTATTAGAAAAATTCAATTTAGCAACGGAATTTAGAGAGAAAAAATTATTTATTTATTTACAGCGGTTACTGAAAATGTTATAAAATTACCTGATTTGTGATGGTTCTTTGTAACAACCGCTAAAGAACTGCTGCAAATTAACGCTTTTTTTTTTTTTGGTAGTGAACTGTGGTTAATTCTATGGCGTTTCTTTCACAATTTTCTTGAAATTAAAATGTAGAAAAAAAAGATACAGATAAATGCTAGTGTGTTTGGCCAAGTATGCAATGTATGCTTATCTTTTTCAACACGATATTTATCATACCCTTTGCATGAACAAATTAAGAGGGAAAAAAAAAACAAAAGGTTCAATTTAATGCACCTTTTGTTATTTCTTGATTAATAATGAGAAATAATGACCGTCTTATACTGAATATATATATTATTATATAAAACACAATTGATGTAAGTGAGGTCAATATCATGTGTCATTTATATATAAGCTTTTATCTTTTCAAATTTTTGTTCTTTTGATATAACCTTATAATTCGTAGAGGTGTCAATTTAGGTTGGCTCGGTTTATAATGGGTACGGGCTAACAAATAGCTAGCTCAGCCCATGTGGGTTGCTGGCTGGGCTGGGCTGGCCCATGAGCTTAATTTTTTTTTTTTTTTATATTAAGTGTCATTAACATAAACAGTGAATATTTACTATATTGTTTTTGACATAAACGATTTACGATATATTCATGATTCATCGCTTGAACCATAAATTAATCAATTCAAGGAACTAACACAAGTTAACATCATATTTCAAGTGGAGAAAAAAGAAAGGCTTAAATGTACTTATTAAATTTGATTCTTTTTTTTTAAATCCAAATAAAGTTAGTCAAGTAAATATATGAATAAAAAATAATAAAATTAAATATATAACAAAAAAATGACATTTCACATAGTCAGGTCATCGGGCAAGCCTATTTTTTGGCTGGGCTAGGCCGACCCATAGTTGGTTTAGGCTGAGATTTTCCCGGCCCAGCCCAGGTTTTTTGTCAGGCTATTCGGACCGGTTCATGGGTTCAACCCATTTTGACACCTCTAATTATTTGTCTATACAAAATTTACTTAAAAAGTTTAAATCCTATTCAAAGTCAAATTATATTTGATTTTATTTTATTTAAGTAATAAATTTAATTACTCTAACTTTTTAAATTTTATTATTAATTTAATTACTAATTACTTATTTACTTGTTAATAAATGTGGTTAATAAAGATCATATATCATAGCATATCCAATTTTTTTTTTAAATTTTCTAAGTTAATTAAAGACTAAAATGCAAAAAACCCTCTTCAACTATGAGTCAAGTTTAGAAAACCCTCACGTGCTTTCAAATTCACCAACTCGACTCCTTAAACTAACAAAACAATGGATAATAACCATTCTGTAAATTTACCATTTAAATAATTGATGAAAAAGTAATCATGTGTTAATTTTTTTAACTAATGTCACCTTAAATCATTAATATTTTTTCCTCAAATCATCTATAGGCCTCTTTTTTGGGCACTCTTTAACTCAACATCATCGTTTGAGCGGTTCGTAAAAATCTTAAACGGTGACGTGAGGTCAATGAATGCTTAGAAAAAGAGGCTTAAAGATGATTTCAAAGATAAATATTAATGGTTTAAGGTGAGATTAGTGAAAAAAATTTAAGATGTGCAATCACATGACTACTTTTTTATCAATTATTTAAATAAAAATTTAACAGAAGGGTTATTATACACTATTTTATTAATCTAGGAAGTCGAGTTGGTAAGTTTAAAAACACAAAAGGGTTTTCTAAACTTGACTCATTGTTGAAGGAGGCTCATTACATTTTAGCATTAATTAAATATCAATTATATTTATTTACCTATTATAATGAATAAATATTCTAATAAATATTTAATTTAAAATATTTTTAACCTTAATTAAATACGTCAACTTTAATATTTTTATAGTTATTTTTTTACATTTTACTAGAAACTAAATATATTAAATGTTTCATAATAAAGTTAATTTTTATGAATTTTTTAAATAATTAAATTAAAAAATAATTAAGCTATCGTTTTTGCATATATCTAATCACAAAATCCTTATAAAAAGAATATCAAAATGAATAATAGATTATAATTAAAAAAATCTATATATATTTAATATAATAAATCTTTGCATCGAACAAATAAAACTAGTATTAGTAATAACGCATTTGGTAACTCCAATAAGATGACACGTGCCTTGTAAGTTTAATTTGCTCTATCGCGTTCAAGATGGGCATGACCTTCACGTAAAGTTCAAATAGGGTTTTCATTCAATGCTGCAGAATATATTGGCACAAACCATCATAGCTTGTGTCTTAAGTCAAAGACTCTCATTTTCTTTCTTCATAGCTTGTGTCTTACTTTAAAGATTTTGATATACAATGGTATTTTTTTTAGATATTAATATTTAGAATAAGTTATTAAGTATTTATTAATTATTATTTATATTTAATAAATTTATAAATATTTATTATAAAATTAATAACTAATAAATAATTAATAACTCACTTTAAATATTAGATATATCAAAATACCATATCAACTCCTATATTTTAAGACTTGTTTGTATTCGGTGTTGCTTGTTAACAGATGTTTCACGAAAAGAAAAAAAATCTCCTTCTATAAAACGTGCTTGGATAACATGACCAGTCACGCTTGGGTTGATATAAATCTCAATCAAATATAAATATGTTATTAATCTTTCTTTTTCATAGTCCACGGTGAGGCCGTATGTGGTGGGATTTGGATCTTCCATAACTTTCTTATATCATCTCTATTCTCCCTTTTTATTTTTTCTGCTCGAGAGGCTAAAGGGATAAGAGAAGATCCAAACTCTCTGTGGTAGCCATAGAAAGATATGATGACATTCAATAAGTATATTATCCCCAGTCAAATTGTAATATATATGTTCTTTAAATTATGAAAATACCATTATTTTGGTACCTCAAAAAAAGAAAATCTGGGTATTTACTTGCAAACATATATTTATAGGGCTCATAATTTTATATGATATATTAAATATAATTATAATTATATATATAGATAATTAATAAAATGTTTATATATTCTCTCACTTTGCTACAATTAAGTTATAATAAATTTGTATTTTCTCTCACTTCTCACATACTTATTAATTTTCAATTGTTTCTCTTATTTTCAAAATTTCTATTAAAAATATGTAAAAGTCAATATAACTAATTAAATTATCACATATTCTCTTACCTCCTTAATTAAGTGATTAGTAATGCTTTATTTTTTTTCTCACTTTTTATAAATATTTCTATTTAGCAAAAAATGTTAAAGTCAATTAGTAAACAATATAGTTTGAAAGAATATTGACTTAATTTTTAATGTTTATTAAAATAGAATAACTACTATGATATATATGATTTTTATCTATTTCCGAGCTAATTTTTTTAAATTTTATTTTACAAATAAAAGAACATTTTAATTGACATATTCAATCATATAAAAAGTCCCAATACTTTTCCAAATACATAATTGCTTTTAGAATAATGATATTAATTTCAGTAAGTGTTAGGAGAAAGAAGTTTTTCAAAATTAAAAGTAAAATTTTATTTAAGGTTAACAATGTTTTAATAAATATTAAAGGATTAACTATATTATCAATTGAAAAAGAAACATTAAAATAATTTAGTTATAGAAGTTTAATTAGAAGTTTTGCATCTAAACAAGTTAGAAGAATAAAATTTTAATTTTTTTTTGTAATTTTCATCAATTAAAAAAGCCTCATTTTAATATCTAGTTTTGGCATCTGTACATGTTGAGCCGTCCTTTAGAGATCGAATTCAACATTTGCAAGATCAAAAGTCTTGTGGGATTTAACAAATAGGTTGACAATAAAACGATAATTTGTTAATATATAATGGGAATTAAAAAAAAAGTGAACTTGAAGCATGCGCTAGCTACCTTTTTGATTTTCTTTGTTTGCCGTTTTCACGAAGTTTTCTTCAACTAGTATGTATAGAGAAAGTGACAACCATATGTTAGTGATGTTTGACTATCAAGGAAACTTAATTGGGTGATAGTTAGACTTATTTGACATGGTCAATCACGTTATTACTTTTTTTTTCAATTATTTAAATAAAAGATTAATAATTTTTATATATTATTTTGTTAGTTTAGAGAGTTAAATTAGTGAATTTAAAAGCACATAAAAATTTTCTATACTTGATTCATAATTAGAGAAAATTGTTTGTATTTTAACCTTAATTAAATATCAATTATAGTTATTTACATATTATAATAAATATTTAATTTAAAATATTTTTAACCTTAATCAAATACGTCAAATTTAATATTTTTATAAATTTTTTTACATCTTACTAAAAATTAAATATATTAAATGTTTCATGATAAAATTAATTTTTATAGATTTTTTAAATAATTAAATTAAAAAGTAATTAAGTTATCTTTTTTGCATATATCTAATTACAAAATTCTTATAAAAAAATATTAAAATAAATAACATATTATAATTCAAAAATATTATATATATTTAATATAATAAATCTTTGCATCGAACAAATAAAACTAGTATTAGTACTAATGCATCTGGTAACTCCAATAAGATGACACGTGCCTTGTAAATTTAATTTGCTCTATCGCGTTCAAGATGGGCATGACCTTCACATAAAGTTCAAATAGAGTTTTCATTCAATGCTGCAGAATATATTGGCAAAAATAATCATAGCTTGTGTCTTACTTCAAAGCCTTTCATTTTCTTTCTTCATAGCTTGTGTCTTACTTCGAAGACTCTCATTTTCTTTTTTCATAGCTTGTGTCTTACTTTAAAGATTCGGAATTACAACGGTATTTTTTTTTAGATATTAATATTTAGAATGAGTTATTAAATATTTATTAATTATTATTTATATTTAATAAATTTTTAAATATTTATTATAAAATCAATCACTAATAAATAATTAATAATTTATTTTAAATATTAAACATATCAAAGTACTATAACAGCCTCCTATTTTAAGACTTGTTTGTATTCGGTGCTGCTTGTTAACAGATGTTTCACGGAAAGAAAAAAAGTCTCCTATAAAACGTGCTTGGATAACGTGACCAGTCACGCTTGGGTTGATATAAATCTCAATCAAATATAAATATGCTATTAATCTTTCTTTTCCATAGTCCACGGTGAGGTCGTTTGTAGTGGGATTTGGATCCTCGCTTTTTTATTTCTTTCTTAATTTTATTCTCTTTTTATTAACTTTTTATCATTTCTTTATCATCTCTATTCTTCCTTTTTATTTTTTCTGTTAGAGAGGCTAAAGAAATAAGAGAAGATCCAAACTCTCTGTGGTGGCCAAAGAAAGATATGATGACATACAATAAGTATATTATCCCCAGTCAAATTGTAATATATATGTTCTTTAAATCATGAAAATACCATTATTTTGGTACCTCAAAAAAAGAAAATCTGGGTATTTACTTGCAAACATATATTTATAGGGCTCATAATTTTATAATGATATATTAAATATAATTATAATTATATATATAGATAATTAATAAAATGTTTATATATTCTCTCACTTTTTTACAATTATGTTATAATAAATTTGTATTTTCTCTCTCTTCTCACATATTTATTAATTTTCAATTGTTTCTCTCATTTTCAAAATTTCTATTAAAAATATGCAAAAGTCAATATAACTAATTAAATTATCACATATTCTCTTACCTCCTTAATTAAGTGATTAGTAATGCTTTATTTTTTTCTCACTTTTTATAAATACTTCTATTTAGGAAAAAAAGTTAAAGTCGATTAGCAAACAATATAGTTTGAAAGAATATGGACTTAATTTTTAATGTTTATTAAAATAGAATAACTACTATGATATATATGATTTTTATTTATTTCCAGAGCTAATTTTTTAAAATTTTATTTTACAAATAAAAGAACATTTCAATTGACATATTCAATCATATAAAAAGACCCAATACTTTTCCAAATGCATAATTACTTTTAGAATAATGTTATTAATTTAAGTAAGTGTTTGGAGAAAGAAGTTTTTTAAAATTAAAAGTAAAATTTTATTTAAGGTTAACAATGTATTAATAAATATTAAAGGATTAACTATATTATCAATTGAAAAAGAAACATTAAAAGAATTTAGTTATAGAAGTTTAATTAGAAGTTTTGCATCTAAACAAGTTAGAAGAATAAAATTTTATTTTATTTTTTTGTAATTTTCAATTAAAAAAGCCTCATTTTTATATCTAGTTTTGGCATCTGTACATGTTGAGCCGTCCCTTAGAGATCGAATTCCACATTTGCAAGATCAAAAGTCTTGTGGGATTTAACAAATAGGTTGACAATAAAACGATAATTTGTTAATATATAATGGGAATTAAAAAAAAAAAAAAGTGAACTTGAAGCATGCGCTAGCTACCTTTTTGATTTTCTTTGTTTGCCATTTTCACGAAGTTTTCTTCAACTAGTATGTATAGAGAAAATGACAACCGTATGTTAGTGATGTTTGACTATCAAGGAAACTAAATTGGGTGATAGTTAGACTTAGTTGCCATGGTCACTCACGTTATTACTTTTTTTTCAATTATTTAAATAAAATATTAACTGTTATTATATACTGTTTTGTTAGTTTAAAGAGTTGAGTTGGTGAATTTGAAAGCATATGAAAATTTTTTAAATTTGACCCATAATTAGAGAAAGTTTCTTGTATTTTAACCTTAATTAAATATCAATTATAGTTATTTACATATTATAATTAATAAATATTCTAATAAATATTTAATTTAAAATATTTTTAACCTTAATAAAATACGCCAAATTTAATATTTTTATAGTTATTTTTTTATATTTTATTAGAAACTAAATATATTAAATGTTTCATGATAAAATTAATTTTTATGAGTTTTTTAAATAATTAAATTAAAAATTAATTAAGCTATCTTTTTTACATATATCTAATTACAAAATCCTTATAAAAATAATATCAAAATAAATAACACATTATAATTCAAAAATATTATATATATTTAATATAATAAATCTTTGCATCGCACAAATAAAACTAGTATTAGTAATAACGCATTTGGTAACTCTAATAAGATGACACGTGCCTTGTAAGTTTAATTTGCTATATCGCCGTTCAAGATGGGCATGACCTTCACATAAAGTTCAAATAGAGTTTTCATTCAATGCTGCAGAATATATTGCCACAAACCATCATAGCTTGTGTCTTACTTCAAATACTCTCATTTTCTTTTTTCTAGCTTGTGTCTTACTTCAAAGGCTCGGGATTACAACCATATTTTTTTTTTTGTAGATACTAGTATTTAGGATAAATTTTTAAGTATTTATTAGTTATTATTTATATTTAATAAATTTTTAAATATTTATTATAAAATTAATTTTTAATAAATAATTAATAATTTAATTTAAATACTAAACCTTTCAAAATAGCATAACAGTTTCCTTATTTTTTTAGACTTATTTGTATTCGGTGCTGCTTGTTAACAGATGTTTCATGGAAAGAAAAAAAGTCTCTTTCCATAAAACGTGCTTGGATAACGTGACCAGTCACGCTTGGGTTCATATAAATCTCAATCAAATATAAATATGCTATTAATCTTTCTTTTCCATAATCCATGCTGAGCCCCTCGCTGTGTTGGCCATTGAAAGATATGACGACATACAATAAGTATATTATCCCCAGTCAAATTGTAATATATATGTTCTTTAAATCATGAAAATACCATTATTTTGGTACCTCAGAAAAAGAAAATCTGGGTATTTACTTGCAAACATATATTTATAGGGTTCATAATTTTATAATGGCATATTAAATATAATTATAGATATATATATATATATATATAATTAATAAAATGTTTATATATTCTCTCACTTTTCTACTTAAGTCATAATAAATTTTTATTTTCTCTCACTTCTCACATACTTATTAATTTTCAATTATTTCTCTCATTTCCAAAATTTCTATTAAAAATATGCAAAAGTCAATATAATTAATTAAATTCTCACATATTCTCTTACCTCCTTAATTAAGTGCTTAGAAATGCTTTATTTTTTTCTCACTTTTTATAAATACTTCTATTTAACAAAAAAAATTGAAGTTGATTAGTAGACAATATAGAGCCATTTGTATTAACTTTTTTAGGAGGAAAATTACTTTTTTGAAATAATAAAAGTATTTTTTTTAGAAGCTAAAGAGTTCAAACTTTTAGAAAAAGTACTTCATGTGTAACAAAAAAGCACATGAAGTGCTTTTTTTAAAAGTTTGAACTCTTTAGCTTTTAAAAAAACTAAATTTATTATTTCAAAAAAGTACTTTTACTCCTAAAAAATTAATACAAACGGGCCCATAGTTTAAAAGAATATTAACTTAATTTTTAATGTTTATGATAATAGAATAACTACTATGATATATATGATTTATATTTATTTCCAGAGCTAATTTTTTAAAATTTTCTTTTACAAATAAAAGAACATTTCAATTGACATATTCAATCATATAAAAAGACCCAATACTTTTCCAAATGTATAATTGCTTTTAGAATAATGTCATTAATTTCAGTAAGTGTTAGAAGAAAGAAGTTTTGCCAAATTAAAAGTAAAATTTTATTTAAGGCTAACAATGTATTAATAAATATTAAAGGACTAACTATATTATCAATTGAAAAAGAAACATTGAAAGAATTTAGTTATAGAAGTTTAATTAGGAGTTTTGCATCTAAACAAGTTAGAAGAATAAAATTTTAATTATTATTATTTTTTGTAAATTTCAATTAAAAAAGCCTCATTGTAATATTTAGTTTTGGCATCTGTACATGTTGAGCCATACCTTAGAGATCGAATTCCACATTTGCAAGATCAAAAGTCTTGTGAGATTTAACAAATAGGTTGACAATAAAACGATAATTTGTTAATATATAATGGGAATTAAAAAAAAAAGTGAACTTGAAGCTTGTGCTAGCTACCATTTTGATTTTCTTTGTTTGCCATTTTCACGAAGTTTTCTTCAACTAGTATGTATAGAGAAAGTGACAACCGTATGTTAGTGATGTTTGACTATCAAGGAGACTTAATTGGGTGTTAATTAGACTTAGTTGATTTGGTCAACAAGCAAAGTGTGTTGGAATCTATAAAAGGAGAAAAAGATATATGTTAATGGAAAAATCTCTTAAAAGTCATTAGACATACGCTTATCATAATTCACTATGAGAGTTCACGTAGTCTTATGGCTTTTCTTGTTATCTTTCTGCTTAATAAACTTGAGCATCGATATCTTTGCGGTGAATGGCAACTATCTTGGCCATCAGCGTTCCATGTTGCTCCATTTGAAAAACAACCTGATATTCAACCCCGCTAAATCCAAAAAGCTAGTTCTTTGGAATCAAAGTGACGATTGCTGCCAGTGGCTAGGGGTAACATGCAGCAAGGGACGTGTTATAGCCCTTGACCTCAGTCAAGAATTTATCTCGGGAGGACTTGATGATTCAAGCTCTCTTTTCAGCCTGCAATATCTACAGAGCTTGGATTTTGCTTTTAATGACTTCCGTTCTGTGATTCCAACAGAGTTGCACAAGCTGAAGAATTTGAGGTATTTGAACTTGTCAAACGCTGGCTTTGAGGGGCAGATTCCAAATGAGATTTCTCACCTGAGAAGGTTGGTTACTCTTGATTTGTCTTCTTCATTTACCACACATCACAGGCTAAAACTTGAGAAGCCAAGTATAGCTATGCTTGTGCAGAACCTTACAGATATCACAGAACTGTATCTGGATGGTGTAGCAATATCGACTGAGGGAAAGGAGTGGTGCCATGATTTATCTTCATTGCAGAAGCTGCGAGTTCTAAGCATGTCATCCTGCAATCTCTCTGGTCCTATTGATTCTTCACTAGCTAAGCTTCAATCACTCTCTGTGCTAAAACTGAACCAGAACAATATGTCAAGCCCAGTGCCAGAATCCTTTGCAAATTTCTCCAATTTGACCACCCTACAGCTCAGCAGCTGTGGCTTGAGTGATCATTTTCCAAAAGATATCTTCCAAATACAAACACTAAAGCTCCTTGATATATCAGATAATCAAGAGCTTTGTGGTTCTTTGCCAAACTTCCCACAACATGGATCTCTTCACACCTTGAATCTTAGCAATACAAATTTCTCTGGACAGTTACAGGATTCTATTTCCAATCTGAAGCAGTTGTCTACATTAGATCTATCTAACTGCCAATTCAATGGAACACTTCCCAATTCAATATCAGAACTCAACCAACTTGTTCATCTGGACTTATCTTTTAATAACTTCACTGGTCCAATCCCATCTTTCAATATGTCCAAGAACCTCACATATTTATCTCTCTTTCATAATGATTTAAGAGGTGTGTTACCATCTGGTCATTTTGAGGGCCTTATAAATCTTGTCAGTATCGATTTAGGGTTTAATTTTTTCAGTGGGAGTGTCCCCTCATCTCTACTTAAACTCCCACATTTGCGTGAACTTAAGCTTCCCTATAATCGACTCAATGGTCTCCTGGGTGAGTTTCTCAATGCATCTTTCTCAGAATTAGAGATGGTTGATTTCAGTCACAATAATTTACAAGGGCCTATTCATGTGTCTGTCTTCAATCTTAGAAGACTTCGTGTCATTCTACTTTCTTGGAACATGTTTAATGGCACAATACAGTCGGATATGATTCGAAGTTTAAGTAATTTAGTTTCACTAGACCTCTCACATAACAATTTGTCCGTCGATGCAAACTTTGGGAATAATGATCATGATCTGTCACTCTTTCCTAATTTGAGTCAGCTCGTGTTGGCTTCTTGCAAGTTGAGAGGAATCCCTAGTTTCTTGAGAAACCGTACCACATTATTCTATCTTGACCTATCCAACAACGAGATTCAAGGACCAATACCTAATTGGATTTGGCAACTTGAATTTCTTGTTCACCTGAATCTTTCCAAAAATTTTCTAACAAATTTGGAAGGGACGTTTTGGAACCTCAGTTCTAACCTCTTTATGCTTGATCTTAATTCTAACCAACTGCAAGGGCCCATTCCTTTCATTCCAAATTATGCAGTTCATTTGGACTACTCAAACAATAGATTCAGCTCTATTATACCACCAGACATTGGAAATCACCTCCCTTTCACAAATTTTCTCTCTCTTTCAAACAACAGTTTTCAAGGCCAAATCCATGAATCCTTCTGCAATGCTTCAAGTCTTCATCTGCTTGATCTTTCCTACAATAACTTCAATGGCATGATTCCTGAGTGTTTGGCAACATTGAGTAGCACTCTTAGGATGTTAAATCTTGCTGGAAACAAACTCCAAGGTAATATTTCTGATACAGTTTCAGCTTCGTGTGCTCTAAGGGTTTTGGATCTAAATGACAACCTTTTGGGTGGTAACATCCCGAAATCTTTGGTCAATTGCCGGAAACTACAAGTCCTAGACCTCGGAAAGAATTTGTTAGCTGACAGATTTCCATGCTTCTTAAATAACATTACCACACTGCGAATCTTGATTTTAAGGTCAAACAAATTCCATGGGTCTATTGGATGCCCAAATAGCACTGGTAATTGGGAGATGCTTCATGTTGTTGATCTAGCCTCTAATAATTTTAGTGGTACAATACCAGCAACACTCTTAAAAGGTTGGAAAGCAATGAAGCGTGATGAAGATGAAGTTGGTCCAGAGTTCGGCCATTTATTCCTTGAAATCGTTGATAACTCCAAGCCTACGAATTTTAAGGATGTATTGTCAACTTTGAACAAATATCTTGCAGGAAAACTAGCTAAACTGGTAGAAAATCAACCTCGCTCTATCCTTGACCAGGTAACCGATGATGTCTATGTTGAAGATATAGGTAATTATCCAGATTCAATTACTATTATCAATAAAGGTCAACAAATGAAGTTGGTCAAAATTCAAAGGGCCTTTACTTACGTTGATCTGTCATCCAACTATTTTGAGGGGTCAATACCTAATGAGCTCATGCATTTCAAGGCACTGAATGGCCTTAACTTGTCACATAATGAGTTCTTGGGCCATATCCCATCATCTTTAGGGAGTTTGAAGAATCTTGAGTCCTTAGACTTGTCAAACAACTCTTTGAGTGGAGGAATACCTACAGAGCTCGCAAGTCTATCTTTCCTTTCATATATGAATCTCTCCTTTAATCATCTGGTGGGAGAAATCCCGATGGGTACTCAAATTCAGTCATTTGAAGCAGATTCCTTTGAAGGCAATGAAGGGTTATGTGGCCCTCCACTGACCAAGAATTGCAGCCATGAAGGAGAGCCAGCATCTGAAGCACCTCATTCTCATATTGGGAGTTCAATTGATTGGAATTTCTTAAGTGCAGAGTTAGGATTTACTTTTGGCTTGGGAATTGTCATCCTTCCCCTTATTTTCTGGAAAAGATGGAGGCTGTGGTATTCCAAACATGTAGATGATATGCTTTGTAGGATCATCCCTCAGCTTGGTTTTGTATATGAACGTCGTGGAGGGAAGAACTACAGAACTCTAAGGTGGAAGCCTTACTGATTTAGCTCCTCTAATTTGCACTCTCTTTTATTTTTGGGTTTTTCATGTCGAGAACTTTTTCTTGTTTATGATAAGTGTGAGAATAAGGACTTTGTCCATTTTTCAAGTTGAGCATAGTGATAAGGCTTAGGCATCAAGTAGTTTTTAAATTTTTTTATCGTAGTTTCAGAGTTATCATTTTTAGAGCTGTGTTGAGTTGTGAAAAGGGTATTACGTTGTTTACATACAATAAGAAATTCAAAATTGTTTCCTTTTTAAGATAAAAATTTATTTTAACAATAATCAAATAAAAAAGAGTAAATACCTAATTTAGTAAAAAAAAATACATGAGACATCAATTTAGTCTTCCAATCATTTTTAATATCAAATTGGTTTTTTTAGAGGAATCAATTTAATGTAAAAAATAACATTGCATAACTAATTTGAGGTAAAAAAATTGATATTAGAGAACTGTTTTGATGTTAAAAATGATTAAATGACTAAATTGATGTCTCTTGTATTTTTAGATGACCAATTTGAATATTTACTCATAGAAAAGAGTGAAAAGAACAAGAAAAAAAAAAAAGAAAAAGTGAAAAGCAAAAAAAAAAAGGCATACACCGATTGTTGGCCCAACATATCCAAAAGCCCTATATAATTGTTAACCCAGACTACCTCATTTTCGTAAGTTCTAAGTTCAAACTTAACCCAGTCACATAGCTAAGAGTCCAACTCATTTTGGACATATTAACCAATGCGAAACACATCCTAGCTTTATGTGGGAAAAAAAAAGCTCGACAAAAAATTTATTTTAATCACCCTGTGTTAGTTCCTTATTTGGACTGTGAGCTATGTGTGACTGGTTAAGTTTGAACTTACAAGGACTATATAGGGACCCAGTCACCCTATTAGTTGTGTTAGTTCTTTATACTATAGGGATCATTTTGTATATTTTGAAAATTATTCAGACCTCTTTACGTTGTTTAAAAATATAACGTCCTTTTTAAATGGCTTTGAATTGTAGGATTAAATTGAATTTGAAGTGAAACTATAAAAACGAAATAGGTAATTTAACCTTTTTTTTATATGAGGCTAAATTGATATGAATTTTGATGAGACAGACATTAGATTACAAAAATTAACTTGTGAAGAACAAAATAAAAAAGCAAAAAATTTAGTGAGGGAATAAAATAGGATTTTTGTCCAAAAAGCCCACTTTCAACTTAACTCAAGAGAGCAGCAGCAACATGAGAGAGGCAGAGAAAATAAATCAGAGTTGCCTCACTGGTCCAATTCCATCGTTTAATATGTCCAATACTCAATTCCACTCATTGGATTAGCCGATTAGGGGCCTGCAATATCTAAACGTGATTAGGAACCGTCGATATCTAAACACACTAGACAATAAAATTCAGAAGAACAACCCCCTTTTCCTTTCAATTTCTCTACCATGTGGATTACTCGCGCAATAACTTCAGCTCTTGACATTAGCACCAGTATGTCCTACACAATTTCCTCTCTATCAAATAATAAGTTTTCAGTGCAATATCCTTATTCCTTATGCAAAGTGTTAAGATAGGATATGATTAGTTACGATAGGATAGAAAATCCTATTAGTTATAACAGAATGGCAGGACGATAGTGCTCTATCCTATCGTAACTAATCATATCCTATCTTAACACAAAGCTTCAAATCTTCGAGTTCTTGATCTTTCCTATAAATAACTTTATTGGGTCATCAGTTCCACCATAAGGACTTGGTGAGGTATGAAATATGCAAAGTAACGAGGTCAATGGCAATATTCGTAATACTATTTCCAGGTTCATGTGCTCTAAAGACTCTAGCACCGCATGGAAATCTTTTAGGTGGACAGTTTCCAGAGTCTATTGCCAACTGTATGATATTAAAGATTATTGACCTTGGAAAATGGAAATAACTAACAAGAGGGGGAGCTTCATGTGCTTCTTGAAGCAAATATCTATTTGGCATTATTTCAGCATGCATAAGACATCAAACGTGATTGTAGGAAGGTTGAA
This sequence comes from Styphnolobium japonicum, assembly GCA_023212625.1. Taxonomy (NCBI): domain Eukaryota; kingdom Viridiplantae; phylum Streptophyta; class Magnoliopsida; order Fabales; family Fabaceae; genus Styphnolobium; species Styphnolobium japonicum. The sequence goes on along the minus strand of JALBWW010000007.1, from coordinate 11,605,377 downwards.
ATCAAAACCAATCAAGCTATTACCGTATAGAAAAATGATACATTGTGAATTGATGCTTGACCAAGAAATAAGCTACCAACTCTTGGACAAAAGAAGGCACTGTCGAGAGATTAAATGCAAATCACAGTAAAAAGACAAGGGGGATGGGGTACCCACGTTGAAATGCCTAGTATTGTAAGAACTTCCATCGAAGAATGGTTTGGACGTGTAAAATACTCTTGGCAAAGAATCTCTTTTCTAGTTTGGAACTACTTCTAAAATGGTTTCACGGAAGAGCAGAGGAATACAGTTTTTTGAGGTACATTATGGTCTCGTAGTTCATATTGGAACTTAACCCTCACCATTGAACATTTTTCCAAAAGCAGTTTCTATGCCATTTTCCCTCCTAAAATCGCTATTTATGTATTTCAACAGATAAATATTTTCTTTATTTATTGGTTGAGTTTCAACACTTCACTATCTTCTTCTAAGGGTGTCACTCATAGCTTTGTATGATGAGAATCCCACGAATCTCCTTCCTTTTCCTGATATTACTTCACTGGCTGTGCCTCTTTAACCATATCTTTGTGGTGTCTGGTTTTTGTAATGACCATCAGCAATCATTGCTGCTCCAATTGAAAAACAATCTCACTTTCAGCCATGTTTCTTCCAGCAAACTGGTGTCGTGGAATCCAAGTCACGATTGCTGCCAATGGATTGGTGTAACGTGTGACAATGAGGGACATGTGACAGATCTTGACCTGAGCAATGAATCAATTTCAGGTATATTGGAGAACTCAAGTAGCCTTTTTGATCTCCAATATCTTCAAATTTTGAATTTGGCTTATAACAACTTCCATGCTGCGATTCCTTCCGAGTTTTACAAGCTGCAGGATTTGAGTTATCTGAATTTGTCAAATGCTGGGTTCGAGGGTCAGATTCCAATGGAGATTTCTCATCTTACAAGGTTGGTCACTCTTGACATCTCCATTCCTTACATAGCAAATTCAAAGCTGAAACTGGAGCACCCTAATCTACAAATGCTTGTTCAAAACCTCACCAATATAAAAAGATTGTATCTGGACGGAGTCAGCATATCGGCTATGGGACAGGAATGGTGCGGTGTTCTGTTATCATTGTCTAGTCTGCAAGAATTGAGCTTGTCAAGATGCAACCTCTCAGGTCCCATTGACACTTCTTTGGGAAGGCTTAAGCAACTCACGACAATTCATCTTAATCAGAACAAGTTTTCAGCGCCAGTGCCAGAACTGCTTGCTAATTTTTAAAATTTAACCAGCTTGCAACTTAGTGACTGCGGATTGAGTGGAAGGTTTCCAGAAAAGATTTTCCAGGTAAGAAAACTTGTCATGATTGACATATCTTACAACAATGATCTTCATGGTTCTTTGCAAGGCCTCCCATTGAATGGATCTCTTCGGAGCTTGATAGTAAGTAACACAAGTTTCTCTGGGACATTACCAGATTCTGTAAGTAATCTGAGACAGTTATCAAGACTAGATCTTTCTAAATGCCAATTTAATGGAATGCTTCCCAGTTCGCTGACAAAACTCACTGAACTTTCTTATCTGAACTTGTCCTTTAATACCTTCACTGGTCCACTTCCATCATTTCATGATTTTAAGAACCTCGTCCATTTAGACCTCTCTTATAATAATTTCACCAAGTCGATTCCATCTGCTCACTTGAAAGGTCTCATAAATCTTGTTGAAATTTATTTACATAATAATTCATTAAGTGGGATCATCCCTTCATCTCTTTTTGCACTTCCACTGGTGCAGAAGATTCAGCTTTCCTACAATCATTTTGATGGTCAATTGGATGGATTTCCAAACTCTTCCTCCTCCATACTGGATACTCTAGATTTAAGCCATAATAATTTAGAGGGACCTATTCCTATGTCTGTTTTCAATCTCAGCAAACTTAGTATGCTTAAACTGTCTTCAAACAAGTTGAATGGCACAATACATCTAGATGTGATTTGGAGGCTTAAAAGTTTGACCATGCTAGACCTTTCACGCAACAACTTTTCAGTTGATGCAAATGTCATAGATGCTCACCAGTCTTCCTTTCCCAATATGACCAATCTGAAGTTGGCTTCCTGCCAACTGACTGAATTCCCTAGTTTCTTGACAAAACAGTCCAGATTAAGCTTTCTAGACCTTTCTGAAAATCAGATTCAAGGAACAATACCCAACTGGATCTGGAATTTCCAATTTCTTGTTCATTTAGACCTTTCTCACAATTTGCTGACGAAGTTGGAAGAACCAAAGCAGAAAGTTAGCGACAATTTATTCATGCTTGACCTACATGCTAACAATCTCCATGGTTCACTTCCTACTTTTCCTAAACATGCTGCCTATTTGGACTTCTCCAGAAATAACTTCAGCTCTGTTATTCCACCCAGCATTGGTGATCATCTGTCTGCCACAATTGTTCTTTCTCTTTCACACAATAGTTTCTACGGCAGGATTCCTGATTCCATGTGCAATGCTTCAAATCTGCAAGTTCTGGATCTCTCAAATAATCAGTTTGAAGGGACAATTCCTCCGTGTTTAACCAAAAGTGAGACTCTTGGGGCATTGATTCTGAGAAAAAACAAGCTCAGTGGCAACATTCCTGATACATTTCCATTGTCATGTGCTTTGAGGACACTAGATGCTAAAGAAAATATATTAGATGGACTTATTCCAAAGTCTCTTGCTAATTGCGTGACATTAGAGGTGCTGGATCTTGGAAGCAATCAGATTATGGATTGTTTCCCGTGCTTGTTGAAGAATATATCCACACTCCGCGTACTGGTTGTTCGGACAAATAGATTTCATGGTCCCATTGGATGTCCTAATACAAAGGGTACTTGGAAGATGCTGCAAATTGTTGATCTGGCTTTCAACAATTTTAGTGGTAGGCTACCTGGAAAGATCTTCAGAACCTGGGCAATGATGATGCCAGAGGAGAATCCAGCTGCATCAGAGCTTAATCGCATACAATTTAAGGTCGGCGGATTTAATGGATTATATTATCAGGATGCGGTGTCAGTGACCTACAAAGGTCGACAGATGAGGTTGGTTAAACTTCTGACAGTTTTCACTTCTATAGACTTCTCTCACAACCATTTTCAGGGGCCAATACCAGAAGAGCTAATGAATCTCAAAGCACTCTATCTGCTCAACTTGTCAAATAATCGTCTCTCAGGTCAAATTCCATCATCTATAGGGAATTTGAAAAACCTCGAGTCCTTGGACCTTTCAGAAAACTATCTGAGAGGAAAAATTCCCACAGAACTTGCAACTCTAACTTTCCTTTCATTCCTGAACCTCTCCTTTAATCATCTGGAGGGGAAGATCCCAACAGGTACTCAACTTCAGTCATTTCAAGCAAGTTCCTTTGAACGCAATGATGGGTTATATGGACCTCCATTAACAGCAAGTTCAGATAATAAAGTGTATGGGCTCTCACCACCTGCATCACCAACAGGGTCTGAAAGTTCACTTGCAATTGATTGGAATATTTTAAGTGTGGAATTGGGATTGATTTATGGCCTCGGAATTGTTATTGGGCCCCTTCTGTTTTGGAAGAAATGGAGGTTATGGTACTGGAGACGTGTGGACAACATTCTCTGCTGTATCTTCCCTCAGCTGCATCTCGAATATGAAAGCCGTGGAGGACACACCTACACAATTTTGCGTTGGAGGCGCAACAATTCTGATGGTCTCTGATTAAAGCTCCCCCTCCCCTCTCGCCTCTCCTTCTTCTCATGTCTTTACTTCATTGCTCTTTGGGTTATTTATTACTATTAGCATCACTGCATCATTGTTTAGCATTGACATGTTTAGCATCTGAGCAAATATGTTTGGCATCACTGTATCAATTGGCTATCTCAGTAAAACTTGTATTATTGAAATTGACCATTTAATAAATCATTTATTTATTTTACACATAAGAAGACATATCATATGGTTCTTTTATTAAGAAACAACATACTTTAACAATTAAGGGAAAGGACTTATGAAAAGAAAAGTTGAGACTATATGCTAGTTGAAGCAAGAGGTGAGATAAGAGGGTATCAGCGAATGGAGCGAACCCATGGTATAGGTCGCTGCCTTTTTCCTCTTCATTCTTTGTTCTTTATGGATCCTGCATTGTACTCTTCTGCCCTCATTTTCTTTGTCTAGCTCCACAGCCGTGTGTTTCATAGTGAGTGATGCATGCAGGGGAATGGTGTTGGCATGTGGTTGAAGTGCAATGTAGAGTTGGTGAGGTGGCGTGTGTGGTGAAGGGGAAGGAGAGTGTGTGGTCTGAGAGGTTTTTTGTTATTTCTTTTCTCCTTTTATTTTAATTTTAATTAGACTAAAATAAATTATCTATTATCCATTATATATTAATTAAAAAAAGTTGTCTCTAATATCATATTTAAAATATTTATTTATAATTTTTATAAGTTTGATAATCTGAGTGGAGATTGCTTTTATGATAATAATTTTATATTTAGTCAATATTTTATGTTTAAATGTTTTTACGTGTATGTTTAATATATTAAAAAAATTTGTATATAATTATGAGTAATTTAAATTATTTATTTATTATTATGTTAAAGAATAATTATATTATAAAAATATAACTTTCTAAGACAAACTATAGAAATATACATGAAGTATTACGTTAAAATTATATTATCGTAAATATAGAAAACAATAAAAAGAATTAGATATAAATGAAACAAAACATAAAAAAATTCACATAGGCATATATTAATTTCTTTAATAATTTAATAATAATAATTAGATGATAAATATAATTTTTTTTACATAATTGTGAATCAAAATTAAATCCAAAATAAATTTGTGTATGACTGGTACATTTTTTTTTTGACAGAGACTGGTACATTTTATTGCTATCTTAGGAAAATGTTTTGTTATATTATATTTTATGCTTTCAAACTGTTTTGCTCACACTGAACCGATAGAGTAGCTCTCCATGGGGGAAGTCTCCCCATCAGGAAGACATAAGAGATATTCAGTGATAATCTGTTCAAAAAATTAAATGCAATTCAAATAAAAGAATCAAAGAATTAAAAATTTAAAAATGCAAATAAATTACGCATGAAGCAACTAAAATCCTTTTAAATTTGCGTGTTTCTTTCCTTTTAAATCAAGGGTGCTGTTAGCATGTGCTTTTAGGACATTGTTTAAAGAAAGTATAATATTCTCTATTAATCATATTATTTAATGAACAATTACATAAAAAATAAAATACAAAATGCTTTTTAAATTTTTAAGATACTAAATATTTCTATTTTTCATTTAATATTTTTTATTTTGATTTTTTATCCAATACCCTAGTACTTGTTAACAAATGCCTTAAATCAATGGAGAATCAACAAGGAAAAGAATTGATTTCAAAACCACATCAATCTTGTACCATGAGGATCGGAAGAAGATGATGAAGGAGTTCAAATGAGTAAATATGAAGAAATAGCTCTTTTTTTTTTTTTTGGTACAAATAGCTCTCTTAACTAGAAGACTCTACAAACTGAACAAGAGAGAGAGAGAGAGAGAGAGTACTCAATCGTCTACAAAGCAAATGTAGTCCTTCTAACTTTTAATTTTTTCTTGACACGTAAACCAACTTGCCATTAGATTTATGGCTTTTTTCTGTTTTTTCTAAAAAAACATCGTATTAGACTCAGAGAAATAAGAAATAGGAATATGGGGATTGAACCCTACCACTTAACTACAACTCCATGGTAAAGACCAGAGGATCAGATACTAACTACAACTCCATGGTAAAGACCAGAGGATCAGATACTAGCTGATGGTAACTTTATGGGTTTTCAATTCGTCTCTAACATACACGATGTTTGTTTTTCTAATTTGTTATAAATTTATAAGTAGCTTATTATTTTATTTATTGCTATTATTATGATTATTGTTTGTTTAATAAACTTATATAGAAAGGTTTTATTTGTAAGTGAGGAACTTCAAAGATTGTGACATAAACAAGGACAAACCAAAAAATTTGAGTAGCAAGAATAAGGAATACATATAAGAAATAAACCCTTAAATGTTTTATATTTACATATAAAAAAAGAAAAAAAGAAAATTAAATTTATAATTATTTCCTATTTTAATTTCAATGAATTTAAATGTTTATTTAATTTAAAAGATATAAGAATCATAACTAAAATTAAAAAGTCACCGTCTTCTATAATTTTGTAGTTAATAGACACATTATTATTTTAATATAAAACATTTTTCTGGCATAAAATTTTATACGAATTTTTTATTCTCTAATATAAAAAAAATAAAAAAATAAATTTTTTATTGATTTAATCAATATAAATTATGTAGAATAAGTACATAGACAAATCTTTCTGGGGATTAAGGGATACAATAATATATTCATGATCCAATTTCTCGGAACCTATAAAAGACAATGTCACATAAGAGAAATGGTTTTTAATGTGGTTGTGAACATATTTATTAGAAAAACGCTAGTAATCTTTACAATTATTTTATTTTATTTTCTCCATATATTAGAGGTGTAAGTATTTAAATAGGGAAGAGTAAACTCACTATGCTTAGAGAATTTTTAATGATAATAAGAAATGACTCACAACGAAAAATAAGTCTAAGCGTCATTGAAGACTTTCTTTTGATTTACTTCAAATATCTTGATACACGTTTGAGATATCAGGATATCTAATTCTAGTGGCCAAAAGTTAATTCAAATATCCTGATACACTATTTGGATATCAGGATATTTCGTTTTAAGTGAAAAGTGATCTTTTTTAAATATCAGGATACGAAATCAAATATCAGAATATCCGAATACCAGGTTCAAATATCTGGATATTACTTGTGTGAAAGTTAGAAATAACGACTAGTTTTTTGCATTTAATGCACTTTAACAACTACTAACAGCTCTAATATGCTTTGCGGTATTTATCTTAACACTTTGGGAGTTAATGAAATAGAACAATACATCTGAAAACATTTGTCAATTGGTGTTGGCTCCATTTTTAAGATTATGATGTGATAATTGTTGACATCCAAATTTGTCCTGAAATTCTTATTTTCATCAATGAACATTGTACCAATAAATTTGGATCTGATTCATTTACCAAACTCAAACCCAAACCCAAACCCATTGATTTAAAAGGATAATGATAAATAAAATATAAAGGAAAATTATTTTGATTTGGCATGTAAAAAGAGAAGAATCTCCATTTATCCAATAATAATATAAAATAAGAAAATAAATTTGAATTCAAGAATACATTTAATGTCTTATTAATGGTAATTTGAGGTTTGAATAATTAATTGATTTTGATTATAAATAAATAAGAGTAAAAAAAACCCTAGGGGGAACATACAGGGGAGAGGAGCCGTAACATAAAGAAGAAAAAAAAATAAAGAGAGAGCCACAACATTCAGAGTGAGACAATATACAAAGAAAGGGAGAAGGAATGAGAAGATAGAAGAAGCCTCTCCCAACTGTCCTTCCGTCTAGGAATTCGACTCAAGGTATGGGCTTAACCTTTTTCTGTTCTTTACTTCTTGCATAAAATAATGGAGATCTTTTGTATCCATGACTGAAATTCCAAGGCAGCCACCATGATCCCTCCTCCTCCATTAACGAAATCAAGCCACCATAAACCCTTGCTCCCACTAGCATATTGATACTTGTTCCTGCTTTTAAAAAATAATAATAATGAATTAAGATTTCCGATGATGGCTAATTAAAATTAGTTATGACATTAGCGACATTTTAATTCTTCCAGAAGTGAGGGTATTTCTTTGGTTTTGCCATGGGTATTGGCGGACCTCAGACAATGCCTAATAAAAATCTTAAATTGTCATTTCATCATTTTCCTTTTATTTTGTGTTACATTTGTTATGTTCTTTATCATGAATTATGGAATAAGATTCTAACGAATGAATAATCAAAATTAGTTGTGATGGTAGCAACATTTTGACATTCTTAAAGTAAGGAGAAATTTTTATAGTATTGCCAGGAGCGCTGGCAGGATTTAAAAATCTCCAATAAAAAAGCTTTCAATTCATCAATAAAAATGAGTTGTTATCCACTATAATTTTCACTATAGTTATTTATTCATAACAACAGGACAATCCAAATCAAAATCCTAATTATTTATAACAACAGCACAATCCAAATCAAAATCCTGAGTTGTTTGAACTTGTGAATACTCTTAGCAAGGAATTTATTTTCTTTTCTTTTTTCAATTCCCAGCATGCCACTCTCATCAGTAACATTATACTAATCTATCTTTACTATTATTTTGCTTATCGAAAACAACTACTATAATTGTTTCACGGAAAGACACAGGAATACAACCCTTCGAAATAGGGGTGTTCATAACCGAACCAAACCGATCAAAACCGAAAAAACCGAACCGAAAAACCGAAAACCGAACAAAACCGATTAATTTTGGTTTTGTTTGGTTTTGTTTTATGAAAACCGATTGGTTTGGTTCGGTTTTCGGTTTTCATTTATAAAACCGAACCAAACCAAACCAAACCGAATTCATATAATTATCTATATATTTTTTATAATTTACATATTTATAAATGATTATATTTAAATTTTTGGTTGTTTCTATAAATATTTTAGGCCTATTTATTGTTTATAATTATGTAATGATGTTTTTCTTAGGATTTTATACCAACTTTTTTTTAATTGGTCCATAACAAGAACAAAATGATGATGTGTATGAATTTTTTTAAGAAAAAAATGTTTAGTGAAAAATCGATTGGACCGAACCGAACCAAACCGATTGTAATTGGTTCGGTTTGGTTCGGTTCTTCAATTTTAAAAAAACCGATTGGTTCTTAATATAGAAAAACCGATTGGTTTGGTTCGGATGACTTTTCTCCCCAAAACCGAACCAATCCAAACCGCGAACACCCCTACTTCGAAATACATTTATGGTCTCACAGTTCAAAGTGGAAAGGCAATTTAAAAAGGATATTTGTCAATTGGTATTGACTTCATTTTTAAGATTATGATGCGATAATGATGTTGAAGATTTGATTCTTTTCCAGATTACCTATTCTTGCACCCCAAATATTAAAACATGATATTTAATGAATATAATCAGACTGAAGTTATTATTTATCTAATGTATTATTTTAGTTGAATTATATTTTTTTTATAACTATTTCTAAAGTATTAAAAATCAAGCATGCATTCCATAACTCAGCAAGTTAGAAGAAAATGATCTATTAAATGATAGAGTAAATATCTAATTTAGTCCTCTAAAGATACATGTGACATCAGTTTAGTTTTTCAATTATTGTTTACATCAAATTGGTCTTTTTGAATGACTAATTTAATGTCAAAAATTAACTTTAGAGGACAACAATCAATTTGATGTGGAAAAAATAACATTTGAGAACTATTTTCATGTTAAAAATTATTGGAGGATTAAACAGATATCACCTATATCTTTAGAGGACTAATTTGAGTGTTTATAAAGTAGTATTATATATGATTCATTATTGTGTATATTGTGAAATTAAATCAAGTTTCAACAACTCAGCAAGGTCTACTAAAGAAAAAAGAATTTTTTTATTTAAAAAAATACTTTGGTGAGTAAGAAAATGGGCCACAAGAGCTGAGGTTTTCTCTATCCCTTGTAACAAGGGCAAGACCTTCATAAGTCTCTGAACCTGCCCAAAGAAAGGCTTTCCATTCATCAGTCAAAATGCGACTTTGCTTAGTTGTCTACTATAACTTTTCCCATGGTCATCACTCACCAGCTATCGACTAATCACTACGGTTTTTTTTATTCATAACAACAGGACAATCAACATCTGAATTGAGCAGTTCGGACGTGTGAAGTACTCTTGGCAAGGAAAATCTTTTGTAGTTTCTAACAACTTAAAAAATGGTTTCACGGTAAAGCAGAGGAATACATGAGTTTGTCTCAAGAAGTTAATAATTTACGATGATAACTTATGAACCTCAAATATTTTTACATAACAATACAATAATATGACAAATATTCCAACTTCTCAGCAAACTGATGAGCAAGATCTATATATATATATACTTAAAAAAAAAGTAATGTAGACTAATCCAAATTTATCTAAAAGATTAAAACATTCTTTCCGAAAACATCGAATAAAAATATACAGCTATAAAAGAGAATACCATGGAGATTTCTCTGTACCTCCCACTACTGAAGCATAGTCCACAAGTGTATTTTCCAAAAGATTGATCCCATGACTAAAATATTAAAATCAATAATAACGCACGAAACAAAGAACTTTTAGAAAAAAAGTGTAGGAATGTGTGTGAAATCAAATAACCATGCGGTCCATGCCAATGAGATTCATTCTAGTTTCCAACAACTTTTTAGTTTCTTGTGGAAAACAATGTCATGCCCCGCCCAAAGGGATAACCCAAACGAAATTAGTGGGTACTTTCTAACGACTTGCCAGTTTGTTGCAGCTGAATGCTCAGTACTGACACCACAGTTCACGCCAGAAGTTTTTATATATTTGTCCATTTATACGTATATTTCGACACTTCAAAGAAGTTTTATTGCACACGCTGGTGTCCTCTGCATCTGCAATGAGAACTCCAACAGCCCCATCGCTTTTAGCAATTCTGTTGTGCTGCATTTACTTTTGCAGCCACGTATTTGTGGCGTCTGCCTTATGTCTTGAGGATCAGAGATCATTGCTGCTCCAATTCAAGAGCAAACTGGACGATAAATATTCCAGCAAACTGGGGTCGTGGAATAAAAGCATTGCATGCTGTCAGTGGAGCGGTGTAACCTGTGACGAGGAGGGACATGTTACTGGTCTTGACCTGAGTCAAGAATCAACCTTTGGTGAATTTGACAATTCTAGCAGTCTTTTCAGTCTCCAACATCTCCAGAATTTGAATTTGGCTTACAATCACTTCTTTTCGGAGATTCCATCGGGATTCAGTAAGTTGAAGAATTTAACTTATCTGAATTTGTCACATGCTGACTTTGAGGGGCAGATTCCAACAGATATATCTCACCTCACAAGGTTGGTTACTCTTGATATCTCTTCGTCTTTCGATTCATTTGTGAAAATTGAGATCCCAAATCTAGGAAAGCTTGTCCGAAACCTCACCAAAATTAGACAACTGTATCTAGATGGTGTGATTATATCAGGTGAGGGACAAGAATGGCAGGCTGCTCTGTTGCAAATTCCAACTCTGCAAGAACTGACCATGTCAGTCTGTAATCTCCCAGGACCTCTTCATTCTTCCCTGGCAAGACTTGCGAATCTCTCAGTCATTCGTCTTGACTGGAACAATTTCTCATCCCCAGTGCCAGAATCCTTTGCCAATTTCAAAAATCTGACCACCTTGAGTCTTTCTGGTTGCGGGTTGACTGGAATGTTTCCGCAAAAGATCTTGCAGGTACCAACATTGTCCTATATTGACATATCATTCAATGGCCGTCTTCATGGTTTCTTGCCAGACTTCCCTCTGAATGGATCTCTCGACACCTTGTTAGTAAGTGACACAAATTTCTCTGGTCCACTTCCAAATTCTATTGGTAATTTGAGGCACTTATCCACTTTCGCTCTTTCTGACTCTCAATTTAGTGGAACACTACCCAATTCATTGTCAAATCTCACCCAACTTGTTTTACTAGATTTGTCTTCTAATAGATTTGCTGGCCCAATTCCATCTTTAGGCATGTGCAAAAAACTCCAAAGTGCAAACCTCTCTAATAACTATTTCACTGATGTAATACCGTCCACTCATTTTGAAGGTCTTGGGAATTTGATTGAAATCCACTTACGGAATAATTTCTTCACTGGAAAGATCCCCTCTTCTATATTCATGCTCCCTTCACTGGAAATTGTAGAACTTTCTGATAATGAATTTGATGGTCAACTAAATGATTTAATAAATGCCTCCTCTGGAATACAAGAGCTTGATTTGAGCAGAAATCATTTAGAAGGGCCTATTCCCATATCTCTGTTTCAACTCAGACAACTGGATACTCTCAAACTCTCTTCCAATAAGTTCAGCGGCACCATAGAGCTCAGTATGATTAGCAAGCTAGGAAACCTTACTGAACTTGACCTTTCATACAACAACCTGTCAACAATCGATGCAACCACAACATTGTCTCCCTTTCCATCATTGCCTAAATTGATTTGGGTAAGTTTGGCTTCTTGCAAGTTGACAACATTTCCACAATTCTTGAAAAACCAATCAATACTAACAGGTCTGGATCTTTCAAATAACCATATTGTTGGCACTATACCACACTGGATTTCGAATCTCAATTCTCTTAGTTTCATAAATCTTTCGTATAACTATCTGACTGACTGGGAAGAACCTCTGCTGAACAATATGTCCGGTTTGAACTATCTTGATCTTCGTTCCAACCATCTCCAAGGACCACTTCCAGCTCTACCCCAAGAACAGCTTTATTATTTAGATTATTCGAGTAACAATTTGAGCTCTGTTTTCCCATCAAACATTGGTAATTATTACTTTCGGTTTCTCTCTTTTTCAAGCAATAATTTGAGTGGGAATATCCCAGAATCAATATGCAATGCTACATCTCTTCTAGTGCTTGACCTCTCCAATAATGCTTTGACGGGCACAATTCCGAAATGCTTGATAGCAATGGATGGAATTCTTGCCATACTAGATTTAGAGAGGAACAAACTCCATGGCACTATTGATACATTTCCTGGCTCGTGTGACTTAAGAACACTACATCTAAATGGCAATTCCCTACAAGGAAAGCTTCCAAAGTATCTGGTTCATTGCACCAGGTTAGAGGTTTTAGACCTTGGAGATAACCAGATACGTGATCGGTTCCCCTGCTGGTTGAAGAGCATATCCACCTTACGTGTTCTTATTCTTCGGTCCAACAAATTACATGGCTCCATCAAATGTCGAAGAACCCAAGTAGCATGGCCACATCTTCAGATTGTTGATCTTGCATCTAACAATTTTGGTGGAAGAATTCCATTCTCATTCTTTGAAACCTGGAAAGCAATGATGGCTGATCAAAATGATGGGAGCCTGTCCAAGCTTGATCATCTTCAATATGTATTTGGCTTTGGTGCAATTTATTACACAGACAGAGTGACAGTCACAATCAAACAACAACCGCTAGAGTTGGTAAAGATCCTGACTATCTTCACCACAGTTGACTTGTCATGCAACAAATTTGAAGGACTAATACCAGAAGGGCTTGGACGGTTGAAAGCACTGTACACACTTAACCTATCACATAATGATTTCTCTGGTCAAATCCCATCATCTTTAGGAAATCTGAAAGATCTTGAATCCTTAGACTTGTCAAACAACAACTTGAGCGGACAAATTCCCACACAGCTAGCAAGCTTATCCTTTCTTGAGTGCTTGAACCTCTCATATAATCATCTCGTGGGAAGAATCCCAACAGGTACCCAAATTCAATCATTTGAAGCATATTCGTTCAAAGGTAATGAGGGGCTATGTGGACCTCCATTGACCCCGAATTGCAGCTGGGACGGAGTGCAAGGGACATCGCCTCCAGGATCAAATTCCCATACTGATACTGAGAGCTCCATTGATTGGAATTTTATATCCGCTGAACTGGGATTTACTTTTGGGATTGGAATTGTTGCTTTGCCTCTTATTTTCTATAAGCCCTGGAGGATATGGTACTGGGAATGTGTAGATAACATACTTTATCGCATCTTCCCTCAGCTGGATTTGGTATATGAACGCCGCGGAGGGCAATGGTACAGAACTCTAAGGTGGAAGGCTTACTGAAATTAATTGGATAAGCCTTGTGGGAGCATGTTATTAGTACCCAAAGAAACCGCTTTATCATTGAACAGTCACTTTGCAAGTTTACATGGTAATTGTAAATGAGTGGAGTGTGGAGAGATGATGTAGCATAGTACATTCATGCCCTGCAGATTGCTGTGGCCCATTCTCATTAAATAACAGCAGCATGTTATATTATTCAAATTTGAGGCAAGCAAGCTAGCTAGCAACTGCGCCTAATTCTCTAATACCAGATATAATTATTCAATTTTATAGTACATTTTAGACCAGAAACAAGAAGTAAACAAAGTAGTTGCAGGGTGGTCCAGAACTTCTTTTTCTATATCAATATGATTCTATTTTCTATTGTATTAACAACTGAATTCCTAGTTAATCAATGAAACTGGACGAGCCATTTACAAGGTTTTAGGCTTTTAGCACCAAATAGCTATACCGAAGTGATATCCCGCATATAACCAAAATATTTGTGAATAATCGCTAAGACAATGCATTAATATGTGGAACAGGTCTGTGCATCTGTCACCATGACACTAGCCCTCTTTTAATATTGTATACACCAATTGGATTTATTTTTTCCCATCCTCACTCTAGGTAAACTTTCTGGGTTAGATGGATCACGAGAAGAATAAGGCACACAGCCATAGTAAGAAGCCTGCATTACCTATTCCCAGTCATATTCATTTCTTTGGTCCAAGGCAGAAGGAAGAGCAAAAATAAACACTTCCCTCTCACCATGGGCTTGGTTGACGACTAATTTCTTGGAGGAAAGATAACTAATAAATATTAAGGTAAACAGAATGATGTAGAAAGGATTTGTCAATTTTTATTTAAACTTTTGTATGTGTAGTATCAGCATTAATTTTCATGACTACAAGTTCTCGGTCTTTTTAAGACAGTTGGAGATGTTTTATCTTTGAATTTTTTTTTCTCTTAGGTTGTGTTTGGAATCAATTAAAAATGGATTTGATTTGATTTAAATTGAATTGTATTAATTTAAAAATCAAAATTTATGTTTGAAAGTCATTATAAAAAATTGTATTTGAATTGATTTGAAAATCAATTCTTATACTTGAAATTCATTAAAAACGGAATTGATTTGATTTGATTTGATTATTTTACTTGTTTAACCTTATATAATTGTGAATGATATTGTTAGGTTAGTGAGGTAAAATCAAAAAGTTACTAAGGGTAAACTAGTCAATCTAAATAATTAAATTTAAAATCAAATCAAATCCAATCAAATTTGATTAAATTTCTAAATACACACAACTTAAATCAAAAGGATTTTAAAATCAAATCAATTCTTATTTTTTGATATTTCAAATACAAAATTTGATTTGGAAATCAAATCAATTATCATTTTTTAATATTTCAAACACACTTTTAGTGCTAACATAGTACTATTCAGAACTCGAAGTGCATTTTTTTTCCCTCTGTTTCACCAATTGATTTCATATTGCCTGCTATTTTGGAGTAGTCTGCCAATTGTTTTGCCTCTGTTTCGAGGCTCGATAAGACTTGAATGAAACTTGGCAGTGCTCAAAATGCCTCCAATTTGTGTCGAAACACTCTTCA
This sequence comes from Styphnolobium japonicum, assembly GCA_023212625.1. Lineage (NCBI taxonomy): Eukaryota > Viridiplantae > Streptophyta > Magnoliopsida > Fabales > Fabaceae > Styphnolobium > Styphnolobium japonicum. Next base: position 11,589,993 of record JALBWW010000007.1, on the reverse strand, counting down.
ACCTAATGAATGTAGTAGAAGATATACATTTAACCAACATTTTGGAGGTCTAAATACATTTTGGCATATAATGCATCTGCTTCAATTCAAATGCTAAAGAGTTAACCATGGGGAGAAAAAAGATAAATAGATACACATATAAGCAACTATCACTGTATTCATAATCCATTCCAGAACACCCCAAGTGACATTATAAAAAGATATATAAACAAGGTTAGCACACAAGCTAGAATCACACTAAAACAAGTATTTTAGTTCAAACCCAGTGATTCAATCAAATTAATCACAAAGGATATTTGTAGTCATCATCAAAATCAGGTATGGAGAACTTCATACCTAACAAAATCTGTCTAAAACTATTTGACATACTTCCCAATTGAAAGTCCTTGGTCTTCACTCCAATCAACTCCAAAGGCTGCTTCCAGGTTTTCCTCAAAATCTGAGTTATTTAAATTTCAACATGCAGTGCTTCACATCTTGATGTTCTCGACCTTTCCAATAATTCCTACACAGGCACAATTTCCAAATGCTTGATTGCAATGACTGGAAATCTGAGAGAATAAAACTTGAGGAGAAACAAACTTATAGGTCATATTGATAAATTTTCTGGCTCAAATAACCTGAGAATTCTAGATCTCAATGGCAATTTCCTACAAGGAGAGCTTCCAAAACATTTGGTTAATTGCATCATGCTAGAACTTCTAGACAGTGGAAACAAATCACAGGGGACCATTGAATGCCCAAGAACCCAAGCAGCCTGGTCAGATCTTCACTTTGTTGACCCTGTTATCAATAATATTGGCCGCAGAGCTCCACTTACTTTCTTTGAAACTTGGAAGCTAATGATGGCAGATGGGAATGATGAGAAATTATCATAGCTCGATAGTTCAGAGGAGTGTGAGACAATAACAAATCAAAGTTGAGATCCTATTGGAAAATCAAAGCTTTTACAAGGACATTGTGTGGCAATGACAAACAAACAGATGCAGATGGAGTTGTTAAAGATCTTACCTGTCTTCACCACTTTGCACTTGTCATGGAACAAGTTCAGAGGACCAATACCAGAAGAGCTTGGACAGTTGAAAGCTTTGTACATTCTTAACTTGTCACATTAATGCCTTTTGGTGCCATATCCCCGCCATCTTCAGCAAATCTGAAAAACCTCGAGTCCTTAGCTTACACCCATCAATCAACTCTTTGAGTTGACAAATTCCAAAAGAGCTTTGTAAGCTTATCTTTCCTTTCATTCTTGAACCCGTCCTTGAACCATCTGGTGGGGATCCCAACAGGTACTCAAATTCAATCATTCCAAGCTGCTTCCTTTGAAGGGAATTAAGGGTTGTGCGGACCTCAATTGACCAAGAATTGCAGCAAAGACGTTGCCCATGGGATATCACCACCAGCATCTAGAAAACTGCATTCTGATTTAGCCTGTCAGAGTATGCATCCTCTCGTGGCCCATTCTCTGATAGAACAGAAGCGTGCTATATGTTAGAGATATAAAATCATTTTTGAGCCTCAACTTAATAACTTAAGCTTTGAGGAGAGTTGATGTTTGACGGTATATAGTCTAAATTAGGTTGTCTCATGTTAGTTTTAATTATTTTACTCTAGAATGCTTTTTAGACTTGAAAGAAGAACGCAGATAAGCAGCTGCATTGCCTAGAACTTCTTGTAAAATGCACATACGAACATGAATGAAAGTCTTCTGTATATTGTATTGAGCTGGAATGAATTGATTTTAATACACCAAGAGGCCTATGATATATATAGGCTAATAACAGAGCAGCTAATACTAACCAATACTATATAAAAGATCAACTAACTAACTAACTAAATTGGGGTTCTTTCACTCCCCCTCAAGGTGGTGCATGGAGGTTTGTAATGCCCAACTTGCCAAGTAGTAGTTGAAATCTCTCTTGCCCCAAAGCCTTAGTAAGTATGTTCGCCACTTGCTCTTTGGTCCCAATCTTCAATGGCTGGATTTCTTTTGATTGAACACGTTCTCTCACAAAATAGCAATCCATCTCCACATGCTTCGTTCGTTCGTGGAAAACAGGATTCATTGCTATATGTAAAGCCGCTTGGTTGTCACAAAAGAGTGGAGTTGCTTCTAGTTGTGGAGCATCCAACTCATTTGTCGACCATCTAAGCCATATGACTTCACTCACGAGTAGAAGCCATGGATCTATACTCGGCTTCACGAGGATTTTTGCCACCACGGTTTGCCTTTTGGTTTTCCAAGAAATGGGTGACCCTCCCAATGTTACTAGATATCAGGTGCATGACCTCCTAGTGAGAGAGCATCTTCCCAATCCGCATCACAAAAAGGCTTGCAACTTGAGATCATTATTCTTTGAAGCGAGGATACCTTGGCACAGGTTGTCTTTAGATATCTAAAGAATGCGATCTACGCATCCATGTGCACTTGTTTGGGTCTTTGTCATGAATTGACAGAGTGTGTTGACGGCATACACAATGTCCGGTCTCGTGACGAGTTAAGTACAGAGTCGCCCCAAGAGTCTTCTATCGAGTTGCATTTGTGCAGGATCATTCTCATGTACTCGAGGGTTGCAATTTTGTTCCATGGGGAACTTACATGGTCTACAATCTTCCATTTTAGTCTCCTTCAAGATGTCCGAGTGTGTATTTCCTTTGGTTAAGAACTATCCACTTAGGAAGACCTTGCCACTTCTATGCCAAGGAAGTATTTCAATGGACTAAGTCCTTGATACTAAATTCTTTATCAAGATACCTCTTCACCCATTGCATAAAATACGAGTTGTTCACAAAATCACATCATCCACATAGATGAGTCTTTGTGAGGAAAACTTCATTCACCTTGTAAATGAAAAGTGAATGATCTGCTTTTGATTGAAAACCCACCTTGGTTAGTGCTTGAGTGAGCTTTTGGTACCAATTTCGGGAAGCTTGGCGAAGACCATAGAGGATTTCTTCAACTTGCATACTCTTGTTTCTCCCTTTTTGGCAAATCCTTGTGGTATCCGCATATATATCTCCTCGGTTAGATCTCCATGCAAGAATGCATTGTTCACATCGAGTTGGTGAACAATCCATCCTTTAGGCTACGAATTGTGATAAACACCTCATAGTTACAAGTTTTGCTACGGGTGCAAATGTCTCATGGAAGTCCTCCCCCTCAACTTGAGTAAATCCTCGAGCTACTAGCCGAGCTTTGTATCGTTCTACTTCTCCATTTGGTTGATATTTGATCTTGTAGATCCATTTAGAGTCTACAGCATTCTTGCCCGGTGGTAAGGATTCCAAAGTCCATGTGTCATTGTTTTCCAAGGCAGTAATCTCCTTTTGCATTGCTTCTCTCCAGTGCTTATGCTTTATAGCCTGCAAAAAATTCTTTGGCTCATCTTGGGATGAGATGGCCGCTAGGTAAGCTAGATGAGCATGGGAAAACTTATTATAAGCTACATAATTTGACAAAGGATATAGAGCAGAATTTCCTGTTACAGAATGTGATAGAGATGGTGGTAATTCCACCTCATAGTCTTGCAGGTGCCGAGGCAATTGTCTTGTCCTTCCTTCATATCTGTTTTCAATAACAGGACTATCTTGGATACTTGTGTCATTAAGATTTGGTTCCTGCACTTCCAAAACTGGTGGTGTGCTGGAATTTTGAGTATCAACCACAATTTCATCATGAGGCTGTGAATTATTCATTGTATCATCTTCCCAAATCTGTATTTCAGGTTTGTTATAGGTAATATTGTAAATCGATTGTTCTTGAAGGGAATTCTCCCTCAACAAAGACCACATCTCTTGTGACAAAGATCTCGTAGCCTCAATGTCATAAACCTTATACCCTTTTTGTCTGTTGGGTATCCACAAAGACACAAGGTCTCCCCCTTTGATCAAACTTCACATATCTCTTTTTTTTCAAAGCATACCCTTAACTACCAAATACCTTTTAGTGATTATAGTTTGGTTTCCTTTTTAAACATAACCTCGTATGGTGATTTATTGTTTATTACTTTAGATGGCGGCCTATTTATGAGGTAGACGGCAGGTTAGGACACACTCTCCCCGAGAAACTTATAGGTGAGGCCGAATGAAATCTCAAAGCTCTAGCAATTTCTAAAATATGTCATGTTTTCTCTCTACCACCACATTTTGTTGGGGTGTGTATGTGCAAGATAACTCCATAACTATGCCTTTATCTTCATAGAATCTCTTCATGTGACTAGATATGAATTCTAAGCCATTATCACTTCTTACTTTCTTAACTCTCTTTCCAAATTGTGTCTCTATCATGTTTATGAATATAGGTAAGAAATAATCTACTTCGACTTATGCTTCATAAGATATATCCATACACTTCTACTAAAATCATCCACAATGGAAAGAAAATAATGTGCACCTAAGTAGATGCATTAGCATAACGACCCCATATGTCACAATGAATTAAATCAAAACAAGATTGGACTTTATTGAACTATGAGGAAAAGGCAACCTAGTTTGTTTGGCTCTAATGCAAGCATCACAAGTACATTTTATTACGAAATTTGGCTAGATCACTATGAGTCTATATGTATCATTTTTGCTTACGAGGTATGTCCTAGCGCAAATGCCATAGGTACGCATCTTTCTTTACTAACCTTCATCATGACTCCTCCATCTTGAATTGGTTCAAAGTAGGTACAGCTCATCATGATGCCTACCCATCCCAATCGGGATCTTGGAGTGTGAGTCTGTATAAGACATAAGTCATCTGTGAAAGTGAATTCTGAGTTATGTTCTTTAATCAATTTGCTAACGAAAGCAAATTACATCTAAAATCAGAGAATGTCTGAGTACATTATGCACTTTCATCCCATTTGGCAATTCTAAATGTCCTTTTCCCTTTCTTGACACATTTGTGCCATTGGGAATGCGACGAGAATGTTGTGGAGAATTAGTTTTCTCCTTTAACAACCTTGCATCACATGTGATGTGCTTTCGATGGCCCCGAGTCAATGACCCAGGGCCTTTCAAAAAAGAAATTACACCGCCATATTAAGCGTGGCTTGGCCTTTGATTCTTTGCATTCCTATTACGAGGTTCATTTGTGTCCTTCAATTCTTTGCATTAATTTGTCATACATTTTGCATTGATAAGCTGGAATGGGACTTTCTTATAACTTGAAGCGACCTTTGATCCTCCTTTCTTGCCATTCCATGTGCTAGTCTTTTCCCTTTTCTCTCGATTGGGTTTCCTCCAATACGTGGGGTATCCAACTATCTCCCAAAGATTCTCTTGAATGTGTCCTATTTTTACGACAATGTTCACACCTGGGACGATCTTTCTTGAAGCCTTCTTTGCGAGAATTACGAGTTTGGAATGCAGAACTCTCTGCTAGTTTGTACATAGCGGAAACCAAAGCGTTCGTTCATCTTCCGCTACGAGGTGATAAGCTTGTCCAAGATTGAGGGTGGGAGTCATGCTTAGGATTTGCGTTTTAATCGTGCTAAAGACATCATCCAAATTATCGAGAAAATCATAGAGTTGGTCTCTATCTCGCATTTGAGTCGGCGCGACATCGCACTTGCATTCTCCACAAGTGCATTTCTATGGCGATATGGACTGAATCTCATCCCAAAGTCCCTTTAATTTGGTGTAGTATGCAGGTACTGAATTCTTCTCTTGCATGAGCATGGTAATCGCCCTTCGCAGCTCATAAATTCTTGGAGCATTCCCTTTCGCAAATCTTTCCTCAAGATCGATCCATATTTCTCGAGCAGTGCTAGCGTATCTCACGCTGGCCCTCACTTCTTTGTCCATGCAGCACCACCCTTTCACCATGGCATTACACAGCATCCGGTGAAGCAAGATTGGGAGAAGAAACCTCCGGCATGGGTAGGGTACCATCTACAAACCCAATCTTGTTCTTGGCGTACAAAGCATTACCCATGTCTGCTATCCATTCCCCATAATTGGAATTATGGAGAAGTTCACTAACGAACACTTGACCTGGATGGTTCGATGCATGAAGGTAGAAGGGTGACATAACATCAATGTGATTTTCGTTACCTGTGGTTTTGGCTTCATTATTCTTCTCAGTGCTCTTTTCTTCATGGTTTAGGGTTTCATCGGCCTTTGGCGATTTTGATTCATCTTCCTTAGCCATGGCGAGGTGAGATAATGACCAACTTCACTTCTTCAAGATTTTGGCTCTGATACCATGTAAAATGCACATACGAACATGAATGAAAGTCTTCTGTATATTGTATTGAGCTGGAATGAATTGATTTTAATACACCAAGAGGCCTATGATATATATAGGCTAATAACAGAGCAGCTAATACTAACCGATACTATATAAAAGATCAACTAACTAACTAACTAAATTAGGGTTCTTTCACTTCTTCTTTTGTTTTGTCCAATGTGTTTATCAATCTGATTTTATTTTGGAGCTTAACTGTTAGAGTCATCGAATAGGTAAGTTGTTCATCAAAATGGATGATTCTGGTGCGTAAGTATAGCATGAAGCCATCAAGTAGCTATAGGAAAGAGGTCTTCATTTTTATCATAAAGTTTTGTAAAGTCTGATCCTGGAAATGTCTTTTAAAAAGTGGATGTAAATTCTTTTGCACATATCATTGTGACAAAGGCATGAAAGTTTTAAATGGCATGACTCTGTTTAGTTATAGGAAAATGATCCTCTTCAAAGAATTCGAACTTGAGAAAATATTTAAATTATCTTAATTAAAATTTAAGGAAATTCATTCCACTAAAGACCAAAAATTTAAATAAGTTGGTCTTGCTAAATTCAAATAATGTCAAAATTTTAATATAGAAAATAACACTCATGTAAACATTCCATTTTGTCTGGATCACAGTAAAAAAAATTAAAAGAATTAAAAAATTAGAGAAATTAAAAAAAAATTAGTTAGCCAATTAACTAAAAAATTAAAATTTTAAAAATTCAACTAACATGATAAAAAAAGAGAAGAAAAAAAAATTGGTAACCCTTCAGCCTCTTTGTTTTACTTTTTTCTGTATTTAGAAGTCTGTTCCATTCGCTAATGATAACTCATAGTGACATGGTTCCTTATTTGGCCTAATTATTTTCAGGGTTGCATTCATCTTGTTGCTTATGTATATATGCGCTGATATGATAGGCTCATTTTCCCTTCATCCAATCTGAATTACATGCTTGATTTGCTCTAGGATTTGAGGACTATGGTTTTTCATTGAATTGTGAGGATTGATTAATTGACATTTCCTGTTTGATTTGAGATCTGTACTGTAGAGTTCCGGGAGAATATATTTGATAATTGCTTTGGATAGCTGAGTGCGCTCTAATGTTTGGATCTTGATGCTATAGTTTGATATCACCTATGATGCACAGATACTCAAAAAATAGTGACGTACCTGTATCCGATACTAATACTCATATAATACTTACTAGTATTTGAAAAATCAGGATATGTATTCGAGTCCCGTTCTCATCGGTTACTTCCCTTAAAACATATTTTCACTCTTACAATCTTCTCATCCTCAAAATTATAGTAAATTGGTGAAAAATTTCACCGATTTTAAAGTTTAGTTTTTTAACATCTATAAATATAAATTTATTTTATTCCTATACATTGTCGTACCCGTATTTTAATTTTTACAAAACTGACGTAATTAAGTATCATAGCGTATCGTATCGGATACTCGTACCAATACCCGTGCAACATAGGATATCACGTGCTAAACTGAAAACTGATGGGTAATTATCTGATGATGGTTGAAGGTTTGTAATGTGACAAGTTTTGCATGAATTTTTTGGTGTGTAATTGAATGTGTAAGGTGCTGATTTGAAAATGTCTGAGGAGAGGTCAGTTCGGATACATAAGCTCAATTAGGTTGGAATAGATGGCATGTGATGATTACTAGATCTGATATTTATCATTTTGCATTCCTTTGTGGTTTGACATCTGCCTGCTATAGTGATCTCTTGGTTTGGGTTTTAATCTCCACTTTTTTCATTTTATTTGGTCTGTTCTATGATCATAACCTTGACCTGTCATTTAATGTCAATAATGCTAAACTGTGAATGCTGTCATCAATTTTGGGTTAACATGTTAAATTTCAAATAGTTGAATTATGGTTTAAATTAGCCTGCCCTCATAATGTGAAGCCTTTATGTTCTGATATGGCCTGGTGTGAGTGGTTATGTGATTTTCTGCCTATATTTACCAGTGATTTGTCAAGATATCTGAGGATGATTAAACTTGCTCGGTTCTTTTTGTGGAATTTTTTAAATATACTTCTGAATACTGATTTTATCACTTGGAATAGCATATTGAACTTGTGGGTTTAAGAGCTAAATGATTGAAACTGAAATGCATGACTGAATACTGAATTTACTCTCAGTTTTACTAATTGTTTAAAGAACATCTGTGAATGCTCGAATTTTGTGAAAGTGTTGAGTTCTCCCGAAAATTTCAGCGTTGCAGTAGTTTATTGGATTCTCGGAAATTTCCCATGGTTCTAATTTTGTGTCTAGGTTTGTTGGCTTGTGATATTCTGAGTTTCATAATATAATTACAAAGTAAGAAGCCTTGCTGGAGTGTGCTGTTTATCCTATGCTTGCATGAACTGTACTGTCAAAAGATGTTAGCCTCTAAGCACAGTTTTGTTTGATAATTCCAATTTTTCTAGGCCAAGGTTTCCTAGAGTATTGGTTTTGTTACCGTACTGCTTGGTCTGCATGAATATGAACAGGGGTCCTGTGTGATATGGATTTTACCATGAATATTGCATTTTCATTGCTGGTTAGATATCATCTCTAGATAACCGTGATGTGTGGTAAACTTCTTGATTGATTTTGTTACACCAGTACTCATGTTAAAGGGCTTGCGATTTGAACCCATTGGCTGTGTCAAAGTACAAAATTTTGTCCATTGCAGGTTTGATTTATTAGGTGGCTTTGTTGATTTGTGTAAAATTATTTGATGCTAATTTGAACCACAAGTCTCTGTTGGGGTCTGGCTTGACATTTGGGGATTAAATTTTCCTTTGTTATAGCATAATCCTTGTTTCCTTTCTAATCCAAATATCTGTTGATGTAGTCTTGCATGGGTTGTTGGTTTAATTTTACTTGTTTTGGTGTGTTTTGGATGATTATCATGGCTAATATGGTTAGGAAGGTAATGATGCTTGCTTTTTATTCATTTGAGCATCTGTAATTTGCTTTGTCACTGGAGTTTGAGACCATGTTTTTGGCACAAGAGCCTTGCTGTTCTGTTTTTTTTGTAATTTAAGCTTGTGTTTCAATGAAGATCTACAATAATTGGGTTCTGTTCTCTAATGTCTTTCTGATTATTAAAATTCTCACATGTTGAAAGCCTTGAATCATGAAGTTTTCCACTTAATAAGAATGTTGAGATATCAAGGGTCAGGAATGCATGAAAGGGTATTCTAAGAAACTGAAAGTTTATTTGTAGCCTTGCCCTCTTTGATTCTGTTTTGGGTGGGGGGTTGAGAATGTAATCTTCTTTGGCAAGTGATCATGCTTATGTTTCTCTTGGTGTGTATGATGAAAGAATCTTGTACTTACATTCTATTCTCTGGGGTGCCCATAAGTGTTCATGAATTGTGAGAAGAAACTAAATACCGATCTTGATTTTGACTTGCCGACATAAGTATCATTTAAATTTTGCTTTTAGAGTAGAGGCTGTAATTCAATTGGCTTTTGAAAGGTACTGAAATTTTTATGAATTTGCTGCCTGGTTCTTTCAGCTGAACATCATGCTCTCATGTCTATCAGTTTCTGCTATTGTATAGCTGCAGTCTTATCGTGTTGTGAATCTTTCATATTTCTGAAATTGTATGATTATCATTAGCATTTGCTTGAGAATGGTTTAAGTGTATTTAATGATTCTGTGTTCTGTTTCGAATGCTTAAGCCTTAAACATGGTGGATTTGAGCTATGTTGGATCTCCTTACTGATTTGAGGTTCTGTACTGTTGTGTCAAGCTATTATGATGATATGTTGAAGCAATTTTGGGGGGTCAATGAATGCAATTAATATGAGAGTTGGGAGCTGAGATTTGGGTCATGTTGAATGTGAATGTTAAAGGATGATGCATAAAAGTGGCTTAGTAGAATCCTGTGATGATATGTTTCCTTGGTTTGTTTGTGACTACCTATTTCTGTCTTGCCTTGCTTTTAGAATTTGGAAATCTGTGGGTGAATTGATGTGGCAAGTGACTTAATTTGCATATGTTGCCTGGTAAACTGTTTGGGAATGCTTGATATCCACTGAAGATATTTGTATGTGAATATTGTCAAGGCAATTGCTACCTTAAAGTTTGATTCTAATCTCTATGATGCTTGGTGCATATCAGAATCCTTATTGCTTTTTCTATTCCCATGAATTGTTATGTGATATGGACCTTGTTCCTATTTTAATGTGGTTTGGTACCACATTTCATATTATTTAGTTGCATTGATGGGTCAAGTACTCACTAGGCAATTTTTTTAGGATAGATCAATGGGTCTATTACTACATTTCATCTCATTTATGACACAATAAGGAGTCTTTTTTAAAAAAAAATAAATGGTCCAATATCATAACACTTGCATTTTATTGTTTTAAGGGGTCAAGTACTTATTACACAATTTTCTTGAGATGAATCAATGGGCAATGTAACACATTCCATCCTATTTAATACATGTCAAGAAGTTTCTTTTATTTTATTTCATTTTTTGTTTGATCAAATCACTTTTCTTTTTAATCAAATCAAACTTTTTTTAATCAATGAATCAAAATCAATATTTTTCTCATTAAAATCAATCAACACACAATTATTTTCTAAATAACTATGTGGCTTTAAATTTCTCATTGCATCAGAGGATATGTAGATATGCAAGTCAAGTCAAACTTGTAATTTTCGTATTGTGGTTTTCCTTTTAGTTTTGTAAATATTCGTTTGCTTTTGTTTAATCTCATTTTTTTTGTTTAAGGAGTAAAATAGATATTGTTTAGATTATTAAATTTGCACAACTAGTTTAAGGTATCTTAAGACTAATATATCAAGAGTGCTATGAAATTAAATTTTTACTATTTCTTGTGGATAGCTAACTCGAACCTTACCTAGTTTTACAAATCATTTTATTTTAAATATTTTTAAAGAATTTTGTTGGTCATTTTTCTCATTCAATAAATAATTTGTTGCGACTTTATTTTCTTAAATTAATTTTTCTCTGTCATTTCCATCACCATTTTTTCGTGTCGTGACAACTCCTTTATATAAAATTGATGATGAAATGCTTCCGTGAGATAAATTACTTCGAAAATGTAAGTATGTCATCACACCAAAGGTTTACCTATAAACCTTTGGTATATGTTTTTATTTATTCAATTCTTTCAACATTTAAACCTTTGGTATATGTTTTTATTTATTCAATTCTTTCAACATTTAAACCTTTGGTATATGTTTTTATTTATTCAATTCTTTCAACATTTATTTTTATATATATGTGATAAAATCTGTTTTCCTTTAAAATACCAATTGACTAACTGAATTTAGGTGACCTTTCTAGATTTAAATTCATGTGGTAATCTGTGGGAGGAAAAATGTTTTCAGTATTTACCTTATTGTTATAAAACTTGGAGGTTGCTTAGGGTTCAAATTTCGAAATAAAATGAGAAAAGGGTGGGAAAAATAGATTGATAACTTGTTCGATGAAGTTATTGATTTTTTTCTTCACAGTATATATATATATATATAATAAAATTTTAAAAATGAGGGAGACAAGAAGGAGAGTCTTGGCAGTTAGCACATAGAAAGTATAAAGGTAATGATGCATAGCAGCCTGGTGTTGTGTTGCCCGCCATCCACTATAACTTAAACGCTATATGTTACTTAAGATACGGTTAATCAACAGGTCAATTTCTTCACAAAGTCAATGGAAACACTATACTTTCGTGTGGGTCAAAAAGAGAGTTTCTAGCAATTCACAAATTCAACCAAAGACATGGATGCTGCTACCGCTATCAACAGACGTCTCTTTTCTAAAGTGGTTACAATGAAGTCATAAAATCAGGTGACTGGTGGCTGAATTGTGGTTTATGTTCTACCAAGTAATGGAGACAAAGTCCATTGGAAATTTGAAAGTTAACGAGTCCACTGGATTCTGAAAAGACTACTTGAATCTTTAAGTCCATAGACGAATTTAGTTTGGCTTCTTGCAGGTTCACAACTCAAGAATTCAACAATTTTTTGAAAAACCAATCAGAACTCTATCATATTGACCTCTCAAATAACCCAATGGAAATATACCCACTGTATTTGTAATGCCACAATTCTCAGTCTCTTAAATCTGTCTAAATTATTTGGTTGGGAAGGACCTCTGCAGAGTATTACTCCAAATTTATTTGTCCTCCATCTTCACTCCAACCACCTCCAGAGGTTGCTTCAAGTTCTTCATCAATATCCAAAATATTTAGATTATTCCAAAAACAAACATCCATGGTAGTACACCATAAACTACATGTGTCAATTTTGAGTCAGCCTGCGTCAGGCCTAACTTATTTCGGGCCGAGCCACAATGTATGCGGGCTCGCAAAGAGTCAGTCCAGCCCGGCCTGGCCCATGCAGCCCATAGGTTGGATTAGGCTAACTCATGGGCTCAAACATTTTTTTGTCTTTATTCATTTTTTTCGTATCTATAATAATAAATTATTGATAAATTAAATTTCTACATTAATCAAAGCTCACAAAAATCATGTACGCAAATTAGATATAAGTATAACATATTATATTAAGTGTCTTCAACATAAACAATGAAGATTTACTATATTGTTTTCGACATAAACAATCTAGGATATATTTATGAAGAGCATCTCTTGAACCATAAATTAATCAATTCAAGGAACTATCACAAGTTAACATCATATTTCAAGTAGAGAAAAAAGAAATGCGCTTAGATGTACTCACTAAATTTGATTTTTTTAAAAATCCAAATAAAGATAATCAAGTAAAGATATGAATAAATAATAACAAAAGTAAATATATAACAAAAAAAGCATTCACATAGTCAGGCCAACGAGCCGGCCCGCATTAGGCCAGCTTATTTTTGGGCTAAGCTGGGTTGGCCCATAATTAGTTCGGGTTGAGACCCACACTTTTTATCTGGTTATTCGGGCTGGTCCATGGATTTTTCCCATTTTGACACCTCTACCAGGAACAATATGCAGTGTTCCAATTTTTTAAGTCTTTGACCTCTCACTTAATTCTTTGACTGGAAAAATCCCATATGTTTGATTACAAATAAGGGTGGAAATAGGTAAGGCAGTCTATCAAGGATTTACTATTTATTCTAGTTTTGGCTTACTTTAGTCTAATCTATTTATCAAACAAGTCATACTTAAACTTTTAGAAATGTTTATTTATGTAAATAAGCTAAGGCCTAAGCCTTTAAGAATGCTTATTTAGCATAACAAGTTGGCATATTTATTTATTATATATACATATAATTAAAAATTTATAATACTTATATAATTTATTTGTTATATATTAATATTATTTATTTATTTTATACACAATATAATAATTTTATTAAATATTAAGTATATTTGAAACATATAAATTTTGAATATGTTGACATATTTAAAAGCTTTTATGTAATCTATGTCTTTAAATAAGTTTTTAGGCCAAATTAAACTTTTATATTTTCATAAAAATGCTAGATGATGCAAAAAAAATATATATATATGATAAATAATATGTCGCGTTAATTCAAGATCTTATAAAACAGGCAAAAGTCTAACATAATCTAGGAAAATTCTTCCAGTTCTGCATCAATATCCAAAATATTTATATTATTCCAAAAACCATGACAATCACTTCCCGGTACATTGGGTTGTGTTTGTGTTAAAGTCAAAATCATAGGTGTAAAGATAACTAATTATATGTGAATCACTTTTATGCACGCCACCTTTATATTTGTATATACATATCAGCGTTTGAGTCAGACTGAATCTATCTAAACTTCAACTAACCTTTAACTAACACACTTAAAATTTTTTTTATAAAAAGCAGATTTTCCCCCAACACCTATCATGGCATTCCCCTTACTTTTAAGCGCTGACAATGTCATTAAACTAACCTTGAAACGAAGAGGTTTCTTAACAATTGCATATTAATGTCCCCTTTCACGTCCTTGACATCGGTCAAGCCATTTTTCTTGAACTTTGAATATAAAAGAACTTTATATCCTTCTCGTGAATTCTTTTAATTACTTTAAAAAAATATTAAATATTTTTAAGTTCTCAATATATTAAATATTTTTAATTTTTTATTTAATATTTTTTATTTTAAACAATTATTATGAAATGTTAGAAAGATTTGTTAAGAGAATATAACATTATTCTTTTGAATAAGAATTAAACATACAGAGACACCTTAACCATAATTATCTTTCTAGTTGATGGTAGCTTGCATATCCTAAGTTGCATCCTCGAAAGCTTCTTACTTGTTACTCTTGTTTCAAATTTAACACAAATAATTTATCAAATGCCATTTTAGAATGATAATCCATATAAGTTTGTTTTTTATTTTTTTGTACAAAAAAGTTTAAAAAAGAAGATGTTACCTCATTTCAAAGTTAAAACACTGTGATGATTTACAGTGATATTTATATATGATTTATTAATAAAGTATTATAAACAAAAATCGTACTTAAGACTACTTATCAATAAAAAATAACAACAAAAATTAAACTCAACATTTCGGTCTGCTCAAGTCAATTATAACTCTTGACCCAACCATTTTTAGCATATTCCGTGAAAGTCACATATTCACTAAGACTATGTAAACAAGTGGTTTGACTTCAAATCACTACCTCTCTCTCACATGTTTACATGTTGATTGAATATATAGAATCAAAGTTAAGTGGGAATCGTAGACCAAATGAGACAATGGATGTTTGAAAGAGAAGAACAAAAGAGGAATAAACATTATATATATTAGAAGGACAGAGAATTAATATATGGGTTTTTTTTATGAGAGATTGACAAATTAAAATCAAGTGATTGCAATATTCAATTTATCATTTCTAAAATTTTCTAAACCTTAAATCTGATTTTACTATCTACTATGTGCATTATTTTGTATAAATAATACACTGTGCATGAATAAATTAATAATTATAGATGGAGCAGACTATTATGTCATGTGTCAAAGGAATAATGAATTTATTATTACGTCATTCAAAATATTTTTTGTGAAAAAATGTTCCCATTTGTTAGCAAAAATTAATGTTTAGGCAATTATGGTATCATTTTGATTTCTATCTTTTCAACTGTTAACTATTGCTGCAAATTTGAGATGAGTTATTTTATTTGCTTGAATGAAAATCAGTTTCTTTTTTATGAGTTTGTGTTAAATTTGATAGAATGGAAACAAATGGATCTTACTCTCATGCCAATAACAAGTCTTCCCATGAGGGCATTGAGGATTAGAATGAAGAATTTGAGCATGATAGAGAAAAGTAAACCAATGAGATTGAAAAAGTTAAAGAAAAAAATGAATGAGGAAATTAAGAAACCTAAATTCGGGATGATATTTAATTTTGAAAAAGAGGTCGAAATATATTTCACTAAGTTTTTCCCAAAAAAAAGGTTTTGTTATTTCAAAAAAAATATAAAAAATAATATTGATAGGAAGAAATATTTTACTATAACTTGTGCTCATGTTAGCAAGTTAGTAAGCTAACGAAACAAGCTTATGAAGTCAAATCTAACCACCAAAACACAGTGCAAGGCTATACTTAATGCATGTTTGGGTATAGATGAAAAGGTAAAAACTACTAACTAATGTTATCATTAAACACAATCATGAAATGAGTCATAGCAAAACATAGTCTTTTAGATATAACAGAAAAATAGAGTCTCGAGTAAAAAAACGACTTGAGATTAATGATCGGGCGGGATGTGAAAGATGAAAGATTTGAGGCACGGTGATGTAGTATTTAGGTAGGACTATGCAGAAGATTTACGTTAGAGGGGAGAAAAAAGAAGAATGGAAGAGAGAAGATGAAAAATAAAAGTAATGACATGTACGTTCCACATCACTTGCCAACTAATTCGGGCAGATAAAAGTCGGGTAAACTTTCGGGGCTGATAACATTTTTTTTTATTTTAGCAAAAAAAAAAAAGTATAAATTTTGTATCGTTATTGTAAACATTCCCTATACGGTTACAATAATGCATCACATTTTAACTCTTACATTAAAACCTCAACTCAATGTTCGTTAAATTCTTTGTACTCTCTAATATACTTTATTCTATGCTTGGTAGAGATGAATAAATTTTAAATAAGCAAATGAAAATGGAGAGGAAAGTAAAAATTGCATGAGATGGCTTTACAAATGGTTCAATTTATATGGAATATAGAGGAAAAAAGCACAAAGGAGGCTTCAAAGAGGAGGGAATGAGGGGGGGGGGGGAAAGAAAAGGAAAAGTGTAACACAATATGGTACAAAACCTGGAGGATCTATTAATTTGGTGGTTAATTACACAAGTGACATGAATGCCCTTAAGATGTTTAGTTTTGATTGAAAATTAATTAAAAAATATCCTTATTGTAGAACCAGGAAAAAAAAATCAAAGCTCGGATAATAAAGGATTATATGAGATTAGGTAGGCTTGGCAATGGGGGCAGATAGGAGCAGGTTTTTGCCCATCCCTAACCTGTCCCGTGCCTCTTAAAGGAATATTCAACCCACCCCTACTTGTCTCTCGAGTTTTGTAAATGAAAACCTGTATCTTACCTGCAAAAAAATAATAGAACCTGAACCCTACCCGCATATACTATATAATACACAATATAATATAACTTATTAAAAAAATTACTCATTACCTCAAAAATTTCAAGCTATATCAAGTATGAAATATACCCCTTGTGAAATAATTGGGGTGCGGGTAAGATAAGGATAGGTAAACCTTGAACCTGATCTCGTCCTGCTTCGCAATATAGTTTAAACCCGTCATGCTCCGCTAAAACCCGTCCCATGCGGGTTGGGGCGGATTGGGTACCCACGGGGTAAATTGAAATTGTCATCCTTAAGATTAGGTGTGTGTGTTTGGATTATATGTGGGGGAAAAATTACGTTAAAAATTGATTATGTGTATAATCGATTTTCAAGAAAATCAATTATGAGAAAATTAATTTATGTTTGAATATGTTAATTCATAAGTAATTTTAATATAAAGAGTTTTGTTTGGATTGTATTAAAAAATTTCTTTTATATATTAAATTACCAAAATATATATGAAATGATTGAAAAATTATTTGGTTGAAGGTAAAAATGTATATCTCTCTTAAAACTTTTGAAATAATTTGAAATCAAATAATTAGCTTTTGAAATAATGCTGAAACTTTAGCTTTTACAAAAAAATTTCTTTAGTATATAAAAAAAATAATCAACAGTTTTTCCTAACAAAACTCAAACATGAAAAAATTATGTACAAAAAAATTATGTTAAAATTTAATTATGTGTATAATTGATTTTCAGAAAAATCAATTATGAGAAAATTAATTTATGTTTAAATATGTTAATTTATAAGTAATTTTAAGATAAATAGTTTTGTTTTGATTGTATTAAAAAAATTACTTTTATGTATTAAATTACCAAAAGAGATATGAAATAATTGAAAAGTTATTTGGTTGAAGGTAAAAGGTATATCTCTCTCAAAACTTTTGAAATAATCTGAAATCAAATAATTAGCTTTTGAAATAATGTTAAAATTTTAGTTTTTAGAAAAAAAAGTTTTTTTAGTATAAAAAAAATAATCAATAGCTTTCCCTAACATATTTTAAAAATGTTACATTTTTTTAAAAATAAATTTATAGATGTAAAAATGATTATTTAAAATAATTAAACAAATTCAATTACACTCTAAATATAATATAATATTATACAAATAAAGATCTTAAGGTCTTTAAGAATTGAATGCAATGTTGACGTCAAATTTTCGATGTCGTATATCAAATTTGTTCTTTAACCTGGTGCTTTTAACGTAACCACTGATGTGAAAGTGTTAGCTTCGATCTTTGCATAACGAATACTACTTTGCCATCACCTCTCTCAGTTACTATTTCGTTCCACACTTCCACGGGAAGGGTGGTGCATATTTAACACTAATAAATGGCAACATTAAGAATCTCAGTATTGGAAAAATCTCTTTATCTTAAGGTGGGACCAATATCTCAAAGAAGGGCGGCAAAGAAATAAACCATCTGGAATGGAACATTTTAGGCTGAAGAGTGAAGGATGGCACAACTCCACCTGTGGGAGCACTGGGAGGAAACAGGTAAAGAAACCAAAGAATAGGGACCCGTCACCAAACAAAGAAACATAGCAACAAATTAACAGCAACAAAAAATGCTCTAAATAAAGGCTCTAAATAAAAGTAGCGTCTAACGTGAACTGGTAATTAAATGATTTATCGGTGAATTATTGATTATAAATCATTAGATTTAATATAAAATAAATGGATGGTTTAGATCAAACTAAATCAGATATTATTAATATAAGTTATCTGTAATAAAAAAATTGTAAATTAGACTTCAATAAAATTTGTTATTTTTTGTGAAAAATTACAAGTTTGTTCCCAATAAAAGATTGTTATTTTTTATTCTTCTTGCTCATGTGAAAAAGCTCTAGTGCCGTAGCTATTTTTGATAAAAAGATCAAAGATTGTCGAGATTGTAGGAACTCACGACATTGTTTTTGCTGTTGCACAAAAAAAATAATATTTTACACAATTTATTAACATTTTTCAAAATCTTATCTTTGTATTGATTTAAAATTTATGCATTCTATTGAATTAAAAAAGAAAATTAATGACGTGTATAAATAATTTTAAATTATTATTTATTTGGCCTAAACGATATAGTAAGAAATCTAATCAAAGGTATTTAAAATGTTGGTTTAGAAAAATATAAATATTAGGCCGCTTTCAAGATCAATGAGAAATTTACTTGATTTTTTTTAATAAATAGTATTTTAAAAATTTTACAATATTAATATTATAGATTAATTTAAAACATTAATATTTTATTATTTTAAATCTCTCAAAATTCAAAAATATATAAATATTAAAAAATATAAAATGTCTCATGAAAATAATTTTCTAAACAAATGTCGTTATATTTTTTGAGAATTATTTTATTTCATATTATTTAATAAAAAAATAAATTTATATTATGGAATAAGTTACTATGTAAGAAATAAAATTTTGTTACATATGAATAAAATACTATGAGTTGGAGCATTAATTTAGTATATGTTTAGTTTAGATTTTGTAAACTTGATTTTAGATGAACATGATTTTGCAAACTTGCTTTTGGTCAAAAGTAGATTTGTCCTAACGTGATTTATGTTTAAAAACTATATCTTAAAAGTAATTCAAATGGTTAAATATTTAACAATTACTAAGATTTAAGGGTCTAATTTACAAATACAAAAGTTTTTTTTTCTAAAAATATATGAAAAAGTAGCAACCTACTATTACCTGTTATTTTACTGATTTATGGGTGGACCACATGTTATACTTCTCCACTGTAAAGGCCACCCTAAATAAATAAGAACTACTTACCGGTTGGCAAAAAAGTTCTTGGCTAGGGTTGAAGACAACCGGGAAATTAGTCAAATATATTTACAAGTTATTTTTGGGACAATTTTAGTTAGGTGAAATTCAACAAAATTAATGTTCATCATTTAGTTCAAAAGATCATACCTCAAATCACAGGCTATCAATGAGCGAAATCGAAAATAGTAAATTATTATATGCTCTCTTATATTTTGTGTTTACTAAATAATAATCTTTTAAAAAAAATTACAGAAAACTCTTTTGTATTTATAAAAATTGATATAACTAATTTCAAAAACAGGCCAAAAAAATTCATTAATTTCCTATATATATATATATATATATATGTGTGTGTATATATATATATATATACACATATATATTATCCTTTTAGTTCCTCGTAAAAATCATATCTTGTACTTTTATTTTTTTTACTCTAGTTTATTTCCTTTTTCATTATTTTATTGTTCCAAACATTTAAAAAAAGGGGTTTTAAACTTTGCTTTGAAAAAAAAAAAAAAGAACCTACTTTTATATTAACAAGAATATTTTATGCACAAAAGAAAAGAGGTAAAGAAAGAATGGGATGAGACAAAAAAGTAGACAAATGGCGAGAAAGGAGAAAAAAATTAGACATTATTATAAAACATTTATTATAATTCTATGTTTACATTTATGATTTTATGTTTTTTATTAGTTTATTTCATCATAAAGGAGAAAATTTAGATAAAGTTTCATAGGTATTAGTGGTGCTATTTTTCTATTAAAATATAACATGTGTATTATCTTTTACAATTTAGCGCCTCATCATCCTTATTTTTTGTGTTGATGTGTAAAAAATAATATGCATGTTATATTTTAATTAGAAAATAACACCACAAACACTTATAGAACTTTATCTATGTTTTTTCCTTTTATAAATATATTAATATGTGGAAATATATTTGCCCTAATGGATTATTGTTTTATGTTTTGATGATAACAAATACATTACAAAAAGGATTATAAATATGCTACATACATGTACTTAATGAATATATTGGATAATGCATGATTATATACTATTGTTATTCTTCTTATAAGAATCATGCATTGACGTATGTGTAGCATTAGTTATAGATTATATCTAATAGTACTTATGGAAATGTTTAATTAACTAATATTGGATATGACTATATGTAAATCATATATACATGAAGAATATATAGTTATATACTTATGAATCATGCATATTGAGTTGTTGGTTTAAAAATTGGACTAACTATGGTTTTTCAATTGAGTTATACTTTGTAGGATAATCCAAGTATCAAGAGTGAGCATTAAAACAAGAAAGTGAAAGATTTTAATCATGCTTAACTCAATAAGAAGGAAAATGAAGAGATGAACCAAGCATTGAGAATATTTGAAGAGAAGAATTTCTTAGAAGTTTGGATTGCATCAAGAAGCCTATAAACTCAAAAATGGTATACTTTCTCTTATAGACTATTCTCCTTTATAAGGATAGATATTTAACATGAAGAGACCTCAAATTAGTTTTTCAACTTAACAAATTATTTTATACTTCCTAAAATACCCAACAAACATGTTTTAAAAAGTTAGTCATTGTGGTATTTCAAAACAAAGAAAAATAACCAAGTTTAAGTTTTGGAAAACTGACATTTGGTCACTATTTTTATCATAACTTTCAAAATACCTTCAGTTTTAATCTGAAACTTATTTCATATGAAAGTAGACTTAAAGAGCTTTTCAACGCATGGTCATTGAGTTAATTCCATTAAAAAATAAAGAAGCTATGACTTTTGCAAACTAAATTTTATATTATGAACTGATGTATTCAAATACCCCAAATGAAGTATTCGAATATATTCTTTTAGAACCTAGCACATGGCCAAGTATTCAAATACCCCAATTAAGTATTTGAATACGCTTTTTACAGAATCAATTTCAAATGTCATGTATTCGAATACGTATATTAAGTATTCTAATATATGTTCTTTAGTAAACTCAAATTTTATCAAGAACATATACTCAAATATGCAAATGAAGCACTCGAATACTTTTCAACATGTATTTGAATACGAAGCTCATATATTCGAATACTCTTCAGGTAGAAGACAAAAATAACGACTATAAATGGCTAGTTGTTGGAAGAAAACTCTTTGAAACACCACTATCGACTATTTTATCACTTAGGCTATATATAGAAGCTAAGATTGAAACATTAAGTAGTTGATGAATACCTATTTATAAATCATTATAAGAATTTGATCATTTTCATCAAAATCAATATTTAAGCTCCTCTTTGTCAAAAATTCATCTATCCATTAGTTCTTCAATTTATATTATCTACTTTTTTAGAGAGTTTATCATTTCTATTAAATTGTAAATACTTGTAAGAGGGTGGAGAATCCTTCAAGAGAGTCGAGGGTAGAATTCCCTGGAGGAGAAAAGAAAAAAGCTTAAATACAAGGGTAGAAAATCCCAAGGTGTGAAGAGTGCTCTATTCTTGTAAAGGTTGTTCAAGCACCCGTGAAGCTTGAAGAGTTAGAGGCTCTTGCACAAGGGTAGAAGATCCCAAAGGTGTAAATAATGCTCCATTTTGTAAAGGTTTCTCAAGCATCTAAGTTATAAACTTGAAGAATAGTAGAAACCTCAAGTGAATGATCTTAAGGCTGGTCGTAGATCACAACAAGTGATTGAACCAGTAAAATATTGTTTGCACTCTCTTATCTCTTAATCTCTTTACATTCTAGCATTTGACTACAATTTGTTGAATTCTTATAATTGCTATAATTGTTAATCTACTGCATATCTTGTCATCTTTCTATTTAGATTATTAGAACTTGATATCTAGCTAGTTTGTTTGATTTATATAATTATCCAAGTTCTATTTAAGCTATCTAAAATATTGTATCAATGATATTGAATGGTTACTAATTAATCACACTATAATTTACGTTGTTCTATAGACTTATATGTGATTAATATCGTGCATTATATAAATTGTTAATCATATACAAGCATGAATTATTGTTAAATATATTTATTCCGCTGCATGTATTTTTTAGGTACATCAACATGCACAATTGTTCAAGGTTGTTTTAAAATTTATGGATCACTCAATTCACCCCTTCTTGTGTAATGGTTGCCTTTGACTAACATAATACACTATTAAAATTGTATGACAAAATTTAAAAAAATTGTCTCTATTTTTATTATTCGTAAAAATAATTAACAAGTAATGCTAGAATTAATTACAAGTGAAAAAAGGGGGAAATGAGACTACTTTGATACAACAATTTATAATTAGAGGTGATATATCTTATCTTTGGTATTAACACAATTTCCCTACACAAATAGTTTTAAAATTTATTTTTGATCAATTTTTTTAATATAATATGACAATATATAATTACATAATAAAAATTTCAGTAACAATAGATCAGAATTATACTCATAATTTCATTATATATCAACAAGGGCAATCTTTTTCTTTTTTTTTTACAATTCGTATTATTTATTTACGAGTTTCGTAATCACAATCCACGCCTTTGTGAGAGTAGACTAATCATGAAAGACTTACGTAGTTTTCACTTGCAGACCATCAGTTCAAATCTCCTTGTCATTATTATTAAAAAAAAAAAAAAAAGTCCGCACCTTTGTAAAAAAAATGAGGAGATTGATGATTTATAACACCATCAACTACGACTTTTTGTTTAATCATTTTTTTTTTTTGTGAATAGCATTTACTCATGAACGACCTAGATGCCAACGTTTAATGTTTTCAATTATTAGAAAATTCGCGCATGGTTCTGCATTCAGCTCGCGCATGTGCAATCATAAGAAAAATAACCGTTTAGAATAGTCTAACCTAAATAAAAGGAGAAAAAAAAAGCTAAAATAAATGTTTTCGCAAGACACTTCTTTTTCTTTGAAGATATATATATATATGTTATCAGCGAAATTTTTTTTTACATTTTTTTTTAATTATGTTTTAACATATTATTAAAAAATTTGACTTTCTAATTAATTATTATGATAACTAAACTCTTTTAAAAATGTAATAATATATAATTAGATGATAATATAAATTTTTTTACAACTACCATAATTAAATTATATATATATATATATGCAAAACCAAATACTTTATTCAATTCAACAAACCAAAAGTCTAAACGGAGGCTGGATATTTACATATTTCAGCCTAATATCATATGAATAATGAATCTCTTGTCGGATCATTGCAACCGTACTGCTTTAACAATAAAGATCCACAGCAATAAATAAATCCACATGACTCCCATGCTTAAATGGGTTCAATTCTTCTACAACGATCATAATAAGATCTTTTCTCTTTCACCACATCCATACAAAGATTAATTATAAGTGATTCAAATCAATCTGTCTTTAAAACCCTTCATCCGTAAGTGTGAAATTTAATCTCATATTCCAATGCCAATTTAGCTTAGCAAGTATGATATCATAAAAATCACTTTTTGTTAAACAACAAAAGACAAGCAAGTTTCAAGAATATGGTAAAGATAAAAGTAATATCAATATATTTTGTCTTCTTTTTACGGTATGATTATGCATTTAATGAATTGATGCCTACTGTTTAGACGGCTCCACTAAATGGAAATCATCGTTATCACCCTAACAAAACTACGAAAGTAATAATGTATTCTCTAAAACGTTGTAGGGTCATTGTTTTGAATAATCCAAAATTGCAAAGAGTCCCATCTCAGAAGCTACCTAAAAAAGTCTACACACAATGAGAGGGGCCGACATAGAAACGCGTAGAATGCAATAATAATAATCCTAGTCCACAACTAACGTAGCCTTATTTTTCTTTCTTTTTTGGCAAATAGCGTTCTACAAAAGCGAACTACGACTTAGGCCGGTTTACTTTGAAGGCGAATCACTTCTGAGTTGGTGTCTCTGACCAATCCCATGTTATTGGCTTAACTTTGAACTCCTTCTACATAACTTTCCACATTTTCGGCCACCGTTCCTTGCCAAATTAGGTGAGTTTTGGAAGATAAAGACTGGAAAGCACAGGGCAGAAGGGTCTTGTTCATTGGACTGGAGCTTTATGAGACCACCATTAGTTTCCTCACTTCTTCAGTCTTGTGTTGTGTTGTTGTCTCTCAGAGTAGACACCAATGAGCATTCAATTAGTTTCATGGCTTTCCTTCATTCTCTGCTACTGGATATATATCAGTATCCACATCTCTGTCATCTCTGGCCAATGTCTTGAGGACCAACGATCGTTGCTGCTCCAATTGAACAACAACCTCACATTCAAGTCTGAAAGTTCCATCAAACTGAAGTCGTGGAATCCAAGTCATGATTGCTGTAGGTGGATGGGTGTAGCCTGTGATGAGGACGGGCGTGTTACTGGTCTTGACCTGAGTGGAGAATCAATCTCTGGTGGATTTGATAATTCAAGTAGTCTTTTCAGTCTCCAACATCTCCAGATTTTAAATTTGGCTACTAATAATTTCAATTCTGTGATTCCATCGGGATTCAACAAGTTGGAGAATTTAACTTATCTGAACTTGTCATATGCTGGCTTTGTGGGGCAGATTCCAATAGAGATTTCTCAGCTGACTAGGTTGGCTACTCTTGATATCTCATCCCTTTCCTATTTGACAGGGGAAGAGCTGAAACTTGAGAACCCAAATCTACGAAAGCTTGTCCAACACCTCACCAGTATTAGGCAACTGTATCTGGATGGTGTAAGTATAACAGCTCAGGGACAGGAATGGTGCAATGCCATGTTGTCGCTGCCTAGCCTGCAAGAACTAAGCATGTCGCAGTGCAATCTCTCGGGACCCCTTGATTCTTCCCTGACAAGACTTGAGAATCTCTCAGTCATTCGTCTTGATCAGAACAATTTATCATCCCCAGTACCAGAAACCTTTGCCAATTTTAAAAATCTTACCACCCTGAGTCTTGCTTATTGTGGGTTGAATGGAACATTTCCACCAAAGATATTCCAGGTTGGGACATTGTCAGTTGTTGACATATCATACAACATCAATCTCCATGGTTCCTTTCCAGACTTCCCACTGAATGGATCTCTCCAGACCTTAATAGTAGGTAACACAAGCTTCTCTGGAGCATTTCCCCATTCTATTGGTAACATGATGCAATTATCTAAATTGGATCTATCTAATTGCCAATTTAACGGAACACTTCCCAGTTCACTGTCAAAACTCACAGAGCTCAGTTACCTAGATTTGTCACTTAACAGCTTCACAGGTCCGATCCCATCATTTGGTATGGCCAAAAAACTTACCCACATAGGCCTTTCTCATAATGATTTTAGTGGTACAATTCCATCATCTGCTCACTTTGAAGGACTAACAAATCTTGTCAGCATTGACTTGCGTTATAATTCCATCAATGGGAGCATTCCTTCATCTCTTTTTACACTCCCATTACTGCAGAGGATTCAGCTTTCCAACAACCAGTTCAGTCAATTGGGCGAATTCACAAATGTGTCTTCCTCCATATTAAACACCCTCGATTTAAGCAGCAACGATTTGTCAGGGCCTATTCCAGCATCTATATTCCAGCTCAGAAGACTTGGCATCCTCCAACTATCCTCAAACAAGTTCAATGGGTCAATGATGGTAAATAAGCTTTTGGAGATCAGAAATTTAACTACACTAGACCTTTCATACAACAACTTGTCAATCAATGTGAATGTTAGAGACGCTGACCTGTCTTCCTTTCCCAACATTAGTAATCTAAAATTGGCATCCTGCAACCTGAAAACTTTCCCTGGTTTCTTGAGATACCAGTCCAGATTAACTTATCTAGACCTTTCACAAAACCGGATTAAAGGAACAGTGCCCAACTGGATTTGGAAACTAGATAATCTTGCACACCTAAATATTTCTCGCAATTTGCTGACTGATTTGGAAGGACCTTCACAGAATCTTAGTTCCAACTTGTTAGTCCTAGACCTTCATTGCAACCAACTGCGAGGGCCAATTCCTGTTTTACCTAAATATGCGGCCTATTTGGATTACTCAAGCAACAAATTTAGCTCTGTTATCCCATTTGATATTGGTGAATACCTGTCTGTCACAATTTTCCTATCTCTTTCGAACAATACTTTTCATGGCAGCATCCCTGGTTCCCTCTGCTCTGCTCCAAATCTTGAAGTACTTGATCTTTCCCTTAATAACATCTCTGGTACGATTCCCTCATGTTTAATGACAATGAGTGAGACCCTTGGGGTATTAAATCTGCAGAAGAACAATCTCACAGGCTCTATCCCCAGTATGTTTCCAGCTTCCTGTGCTCTAAGGACTCTGGATCTCCATGGAAATAAATTAGATGGACCAATTCCAAAATCTCTTGCCAATTGCACAAAATTGGAGGTGTTAGACCTGGGAAAAAATAATATTGTTGATGGCTTTCCATGCTTGTTGAAGAACATATCCACACTCCGTGTCCTGGTCTTGCGGAAAAACAAATTCCATGGTTCCATTGGATGTCCAAACACCAGTGGCACTTGGCACATGCTTCAGATTGTTGATCTGGCCTTTAACAACTTCAGTGGTAAACTACCTGGAAAATGCTTCACAAGGTGGGAGGCGATGATGCCTGATGAAGACCAAGCTGAATCCGAGGTAAATCATATCCGATTTCAGGTTCTTCAATATGATAAAGTATATTATCAGGATTCAGTGACAGTTACAAGCAAAGGTCAACGGATGGAGTTGGTTAAGATTCTAACTGTCTTCACTTCCATCGACTTCTCATCCAACCATTTCCAAGGGGAAATACCAAAAGAGCTATTGGAATTTAAAGCACTCTATGTGCTTAACTTGTCAAATAATGCTCTTTCCGGCCAAATTCCATCATCTATAGGGAATTTGAAGCAGCTTGAGTCCTTAGACCTGTCAAACAACTCATTGGAAGGAAAAATTCCCATACAGCTTGCAAGTTTAAGTTTCCTTTCATTCCTGAATCTCTCTTTCAATCAACTGCTGGGTAAAATCCCTACAGGTACCCAAATTCAATCATTTCAAGAAGCTTCCTTCATTGGCAATAAAGGATTATGTGGCCCTCCTTTGACTACAAACTGCAATAGCAATGATGAGGCCAGTCCACCAGGAGTTCTAAAGACAGAATCAGTCACTGAATTTGATTGGGAGTTTGTATCCAGTGGAGTGGGTTTTGGGGTTGGGGCCGGACTAGTTGTTGCTCCATTGATGATTTGGGAGAGAGGAAGAAAATGGAGTAACAATCTCATTGACAAATTTCTTCTGGTTGTTCTTCCAATGTTTGGGTTAGCTTATTCACCCATTGGTGATGATGATGAAGAAGGGGATGATACAGAAGAGAAGAACTCAGATATGACAGAGGACTATGATTACAATGAAGATGAAGATAATTGGGGTTATCCAAGGTTGCGAGGGAGGTATTGTGTTTTTTGTTCCAAGTTCGACATCAGTAAGAAAAAGGTGATTCATGATCCAAGTTGTACATGCTACCACTCACCACCAGTTTCAACATCTGCTTATTCATCAGATTCATATTCCTCTTAGTCACATATAAGATGAAAACATGTTCTTCTGTTTCTGTTGTTTTTTTCCCTTATATTTATTCTTTCCTCTGAATGCATACATGTATATGTTGTGCTTGTACATACACACAGAAAATCATCCCAAGAGTGGCAACCAACATGAGAAAAAGCAATAATGTCCCCTCTGATTTTTGAAAGGTGGTTTTTGTGGTAATCTGTGATCAGAAAAATTCATAGAATAATGCCAATGCTCATTCAGGATTTTCATCAAACACTATGAGACCCCACCAATCCAATGACTGAATCACCGTGACGTTTATGTTGCACAATTGGGTGTTCCATGCACATCAACAACCGCACTTAATAGCTATCAATTGGGTAAATGCAAATCTCTGTTTAGTTGAAAGAAAAAGCACATGCTTATTTTTCAAGGGATACGGGGACTGGGGAGAGGAGCAGTGATTTCTTCCCGCTGAACATTTCAGCCTTGCCCAATATTATCACTGCGATAATATATATATTTGTTAGAAGCTAGTTAGCTAATATTTTTTCTTTTTTAAAAAAAAAGAAAAAAAAACTTTTCCTGTTCTATTAAATAATTACCAAAAATAATTATAAAAAATATTGTTAAGAAAGTTAATTTCATACCACTAGTGTAAGTACAAGATGAAGGGGCACGAGTGCATCTTTCAATTGTTCTTTACAAATCTGTTATCTTCATATTAGAATTATAAATTCAGTATGGTGCCTGCTAGTTACTATTTGATTTGATAGTTGTCTTGAAAGTAAATTCACTCTTTAGGGTTTACGCTATTTCTACACCTAGTAAAATAATTTTTATATTAAGCAAGATCACTACAAGAAAAATAATAATATGATTATTAATTTAAAAAATATTAGCCATAAATTTGGCTGTTACAACAGCTATAAGAAAATTGGGCCTCGTTAATTTTTTTTTTGGGGTGCAACAGCGACAGCATCGTTTGCTAAAACCAGATAAACCATGACTAACATAGAATTTTCCCTTAAAAATTATTTATATTTGATTTTTAAAAACTCGAAAATTTTACTATTAACGACAGGTCCTTCGTCACTAAATTTTTCGTAAAGTATTTGCCACGGATATTTTGTCGTTGCTGTGGCAAATGTTTTAGTGACAGTCCTTTGCTCCTTTTCATCGTAAATGTCAAGATGTTTTTTAAATAGAAATTGCTATGGTATTATGATGGGTTTAATATTGTCAATTATTTATTAACTGTTAGTTTCACAATAAATGTTAAAAAATTTATTAAATATAAATAACAACTAATGAATGCTAGACAATTCACCTTAAATATTGATATTCTAAAAAAAAGATAGATATTGGAGTAATGTCATTTTTAAATAAGAGAATGAGGTAGAGGCACTTGGACGTGGGGCGAGAAAGGGAGGGAGAGGGCTTTCAGCATTGGTTAGATCCTGTCGCACGATAGATTTAGTGAAGGAAGAGCTAGATTTAACAAGTTTGAGGATTACTTCGGTATTTATCTTTTTTTTTAAGATACCGGTACCCATGATGAGTTGTCAAATATTTATTAGTTGTTATTTATATTTAATAGACTTTCAAACATTTATTATGAAATTAACAATCAATAAATAATTGACAACTCATCTTGAATATCAAATCCATAAAGGTACTATAATAACTCCCAACAAATTTTGAGGTGCTTAAATGCTGATGAAAAGTTTCTCATATACAAATCACAACTCCAGTTTTGCCAAAGGATTAAATTTTAATCTACCGTTAGTATAAAGTTTCCTTACGCTGTTATCTAACCATGTATTGACATATTATTAAAAATGTTAGACTTTTGAGGTAATTGTTATAATAGTGAAACTCTTTTAATGAGTTGGCAATACATGATTGGATGATTATATAAAAAAAAATTTACACTAAAAGTGGATCAAAATTAAACTCTATGCCAAAACCATATCCCTAGTTATTATGGGTAAATAGTTGAAGTGTATTTACTTTTTCAAAGTCAAACTTTGCAACAACATTAGGGTGTTCCTTAGGTTTGTTGGATTTCGATTTTTTCCGTTTAAATAAAATGATATAGAATTATTGCAATTTGCAACACTTTTTTAAAAGCTAATTAATGTATCAATTTAGTATGATAGTAACTCTTTATTTTATTTTTACTTTTGTCTTTCGTAGTTGAAGGATATTAATATAATGAACTATTACGAATGAAATGAATTGCCAAAGATCGAAATTGAAACCACTTCTCAACGGCATATCAAGTATATATGAACACATTAATTAGAAAAGAAGAAAAAACATTCTTGGCCTCCTCATAGTCAGCTGACACAATTGGACTTCCATTGTGTAGAAGATATCTAGATTGATATCTAGTTATTGGAAAGTTTTGCATCAAGATGATTTGGAAGAGAATCTGTTTTCAAGAATTTCTTGGATTGCTTGGGAATAGGGATGGCAATGGGGCGGGGCGGGGGCGGGTTGTAGCCCCCGTCACCCACCTAATACTTATGTGAGTACCTGTTTTTTATTTTTCCGCGGGTAAATGAATACTTACGGATATCCGTGGATACCCATAAAATCATTAAAATTGAAAAAAGAATGAGAAAATTTGAAAAAAGAAAAAGAATAAATTAAATAAATTTTAATATCATAATTTTTCGTAATTTATTCTCTACATACTAATTTAATTCAACAACTTTAAATACTTAAAATCAAAATAACAATATAATTTTCTTAATATATATATATATATATATAATAATAATATAATTTTAAATACTTAAAATTATATATCAGGTATCCACGGGGCTACGGGGTATGGGGGAAACAATCCCTCTCCCGTCCCGTTTAATAAACGGGTGTTAAACCCCCGTCCCTCAACGGGTATTACCTATGAGTACCCATGAGGGATGGGGAAAATTGTCATCCCTACTTAAGAAGGACCTCCGGACACTTATGTGAAGTTGAATGTAGGTGGCTCATCCTTGGAAGGGGAGATTTTGGTGGAGGACTGATACGTGACCACTTTGTTAATTGGCTGCGCGGTTTCCATGCTAATTGAAGACTGTATTTAGATTAGTTGTAAAAAAAAAAATCATATTAATAATTTATGTATATAATTAATTTAAAAAAAAAATTAATTAATGCTTAAATATGTTAGTTTATAATTAATTTTAAAATAAAAAATTATTTCAATTATATAAAAAATTATTTTTATGTATTAAATTATTAAAAATATATATATAAATTATTTAATTAAGAATAAATAAATATTTATCTATCAAAACTTTTAAAATAAATTAAAATCATTTAATAAAAGTTTAAAATAAATATTTTTCTTAAAAAATTATTTTTAATTAATGAAAAATAATTTTAATTTATAATTAATTTTAAACACTTTAAAAAAATAAGATAAATTTTAAATAAAATAATTTTTAATTAAAAAAAATATTTAAATAATAATAATCTTTATTAAATATGCTCTAACATTGTGTGCCATCAGAACAGGTTTGTCTATTGTTTGGGAGTGTAGGCACTCGAAAGTCTTGTAGAGTCGTCTGATTCTCTAGAGGGGGAACACCTCCTTTCAATTTTATGGCAATATTATTGAAGACATTCGAAGACTTCTTGAAAGAGATTGGGACTTTGGGAGGTATCTCTGAGTAGTTGTGCAGATCTACTGGCGAAACAGGATACTCTTTCTTCAATACAACTCTGTAATTATGTATTCTGGAACATCCTCCTGCTGAGCTGTATATGTATCTTTCGTTTGATGCCCTTCACACTCCACTTCCTCGTTATTAGCCTGTGATATTATCTCTTATTATGGATCCAAGAAAGAAAGAAAAAAAAAGAACAACAAATAATATTCTGCCATTTTTTAGGCAATACTGTAATAGTGTAATGTAAGACATAATTGTCCAAAATTACTGAACAGAGCAGACGTTAGTGGTCCAGGCGAGGCTTGAACTCGCGACCTTCGGCTCATAAGACCAACGCTCTAACCAACTGAGCTACAAGACCATTACATGATGTTAAGACAGCTCTCACAAAGCTTTCTGGTAATTTTACACTATTCTCCTCAACGCAAAGGTTCCACAATAGCCACGACCATTTTTCATAAATGCACTAAGAATAAGGTGTTTGTGATAGAGAAAGACACCAATACGCAACAATTACATGTAAAATCAACACTAAGCTTTCACTACGTTGATATGTATCACACACACATAAGATAGCAGTTTAACCGTATTACAAATTACAAGTTACAACTTACAAGAGCTAATTATATTATCACCTATAGTATAGTTACAATAGTACATAGGGAACTGATGAGCATGTACGAGAAAAGAGACTAAGATGGCCAATATTTCAAGGTGGCATCAAAGGTGGCGTCTTCACCTTGGAAGCAGCACTGGGCTAGTGGTAGCTGTGGTAAGGTCTGCAGAGAATCTACTGAAGGGTTTTGCTGAAGGGAAATGATCTGTTCAGAAGGGAAATACTCAGGAAGGAACATAGGTGACTCATCATCCGCAAAGTTTAACATGGTTTGGTGAAGCCAAATCTGGGTCTTGAGGAACTTCACGTAGTGAATGGCTTCCTCCAACATAGACACTGTGTCCATCTTACTCCCACCAGGGACCATGCTCTGCAAGATCTTGAACCGGTCACTGATTCGATGCCTTCGTTCTCTGGCCGCCACGCTTTGTGGGTCAGTGGAAAGCTTAACTCCTTTGCCTTTCTTCGCATCCTTTTTCCCCTTGCTCTTGTTTGCCTTAGAAGATGCAGATGAGATAGGGTTATCAGAAGGAATGCACTCCATGTGCTAAGAGTACTATTACAGAGAACCTGATGAAACTTGATTTGAACTTGGTAGGGGACGTATCCTTTTAAGTTTTAACACATTTATATAGGAAGAAGAATGTGACCTTAATTAGTACAATGATTTCGAATGAATGGACTATAGAAGAGAAGAGATGTCGTCATGTGAGTCAGCCAATCTTTGGCGCAGGATATGGGTGTTTTAGGTAGGGACCCGGAGCTTAGGCCCAGCTAAGAAAACAGCTTAGGCTCATTTTTCTTTTCTTTTTCTCCTCGTGTTCTTTTGAATGTATTCCTGCTGCTCAGTTTCGGGCTTCTGTGACTTCTTAACTTTGATTTAGTATATATAGTACATCTCTTTTGAAAAATTAACTCTTTGAATGAATAAATTTTAATATTTTAAAAGATTAGTCTTCACTGTCGTTTGCACTGAGAAACCAAATATATATATATATATATATATATATACCCTTCACACTGAAAATTATGACCCACCAGGAAGAGGACAAAAAACACCGGTAGCTTAGTTAGTTGGCAAGTGACACTGTGAGAGAGTTAGGCCCTCCATTTGTCTTTTGATTCCAAAGGTCAGAGGTGATCAAAGAGAAAGTAAGGTCCTTTCCCCTGAAATCGAAGCAAATTGTATTACAGTTGCAGGCATGTCCAAACCCAAGGACGAAATAGGTCATTAGTTGCCTGGCTTTAT
The DNA here is from genome assembly GCA_023212625.1 of Styphnolobium japonicum. Lineage (NCBI taxonomy): Eukaryota > Viridiplantae > Streptophyta > Magnoliopsida > Fabales > Fabaceae > Styphnolobium > Styphnolobium japonicum. The sequence continues at coordinate 11,556,290 of JALBWW010000007.1, read as the reverse complement.
TATGTACGGTTTGTTCTTTTCATCCTAAGGTTACACACTGTTTGTTAAAAGAGAATAACTATTCTTGTTTTTTTTTTTAAATTTCAGTTGGTTGCTGCTCTTTTTAAGGAGATAGGAAAAGAGCTTAGATCGATTCAAGCAATCAGCACTTCTTTTCAAGAAAAATATTAAACCAAAGTTTGCTTGAACCACTGAGTATTAAAGCTTCATTTTGAAAACCCCACACATCCCAAAGAAAACAAAGTTCTGTCTTTTACCTGTCTTTGTTGGGGTATCTTCACCAAAAGCAGTGTTTTATATGTCATAATGTCACATTAATTTTTTTCCCGAACACTTTTATAATCTGAAAGGACCAACATGCATGGTAAATTTGAACAAAGTGGCAACATCTAAAATTGCTTTTTTTACAGTAAAATTCATTTTTAATCTCTGGAAAATATATTTTTATCAATTTAGCTCTTTAGAGATTAATTTTATTAATTTAATCTCTTAAATTTAAATTCCCAATAATTTAGTTCCTTAATTTATTTCAATTTAACACATTTTAACAAAATTCAATTCAATATTCAAATATGAAATCATGATATTTCAATATTTAAAGTTTAGATTCAAATATTCAAATATCAATTTTTAATATTTAAATATTATAATGTCACGTCAATATTTTTTTATAACTACGAGTTAGCATTTTTTACGGTCTAAATTATTGAAAATTTAAAGTTTGAGATAGTAAATTAATAAAATTAACCTCTAAAGAATTAAATGACTAAAAATGACTTTTACTTTATTTTTTTCAAATTGATTAATCTCTCTTTGTTGAGTCACACGGGTAAACTTAAGTATCCGTAGCATACTGTAAAGTGGTTTAGTAGTTCCCTCTGGGTTTTTTGACAATACAATGCTGCAGGAGCAGTATTTGTTCTGCTACATAAATGATGACATTAGAAATTTCCAGGAAACACAAAAGTAAAAGCTGAAATAGTGCTCGTAACTTATAGGAGATGAGAAAATTTTTGGAGTCAGAGAGACAAAGGGTGAGCACAAGCACATGTGGCTCCGGCTTTCACGATGTGAGAGTGGGTAGGTAGAAGTAGAAGTGTAGAACCCTAATTATGCTTACTTGTGCATATAAAAATCACCAGCTTTACTTGTCCACTCTGATTTTATTGCTTCTCTCGTCAAACACACATCAATCTCTGCACCAAAAATACAGAATAAAATCTAATAAAAAATTGTAAAGAAGAATAAAGCGAAATACTACCCACATCAGTCACTCCACCATTTTCTTTTCCTGCTGATGTAAGTGGCGAAGGTGATTATAATGAACAAATTTTGGTGAATTTAGTGAACTGGGTAGCTATTGATTGGACCTGATAACAAAATCAAATTAGAAGTAGTAGGTGAGCCTTTGGATAAGCGATTTGATAGTGAAGATTTGGGTCCCACAGGTGGAGTGTGGTAAAACTCTGGTTGCCATTTGCTAGTAGTGGTGAAACATTGGCTCTAACAGGGTCTGATTTAGTTCTGAAGAGGAGGGGAAGTGTGACTGTTTGGGACAGACAGATATGGTTTTTAACTATTTGCGGAGAGTAAAGCTTAACAGTCGTGACATCTTGAGTAATAGAAACGTTACCAAAAGGTCTATTGAGCGTCTCACACTCTCCATTTATCAGCATTGACCCCTGCGAAATAGCTTGGGTAAAAACTAGGATATAAAGAACTAAAGAAGACTTGCAGTTCACAGCTGATTTAAAGAGTATCTAAAGCAACAGTATAATGGGGAGTTAGTGAAGTGAAACCCTTTTTCATGTTTATTATGCTAAGAGCTCAATTTTTTGGGTGGGCTGACACATAATTGATAGACCATATACACTTTGCTGTACATTGTGGAAGTCTGTAAGAATTTATTTATGCTAAGCTTTGATCCTGTTTCTTCTTTGCAATGAATTCAATTATGGGGAGGGAAAAAATGACTGGGGCTATTTGATGATATCAAATTTTTCTAGTCCATATGTTTTACATATTGTTCTCTCCAAAGCTCGTGGAGGATCTTGCTCATTTCTCTTTCATTCAATAAGAAAAGAAGGATTTTAATATTCTAAAGCTATCATGAAAAATAAAATTTTGGAAAGACAGCAAAATTAAGTGCAGTCTACTATTGATCAATAATAATAATCAATTATGATATTTAATTATGATGAAGCATTTTATGTTATAGGTTTAATTTATATATGTTGCTTTTTATCTTTTCTCTTGATATAAAAATAAGCATAAACAACTTAAGAATAGAGAAAAAATAGACACAACAAATAATGTAACTGATTAATTTCATAAGTGTATCAAGAAAAAAAGGGGTATTCATAACTATAGAGTGGGGTGATCAAAACCAAATCGAATCATAATCAGATACAAATTTTCCTATAATCAAATTATGATTAAATAATAGTTTCCTTTTATAACTTTTGGATATTCACATTTTGATATTATTCATAACACTTTCCTTAGAAGTTCATTAGGGATATATCTAATTAAAACCTTACTAGGAAAAAATTCCAATGAAGAAAAAAATAATATAATATTATTTGTATGAGAATTGCCTCATAAAACACCTTATCAAGGCTGTACCAAAAAAAAAACCTTATCAAGAAAAATCATGAAGAACAAAACCATGATCAAGAAAAAAAATATAGTACATATTTCTCCCCCTTCTCGGAACATCACTTAAGATCTTTGAATTATGTATTCTAATTTTCTATACTAATTAATTTCTTGAATGAATAAATGTGTTTTGTTATGTCTCCTTGAATATATCCTTCTTTAAGTTGCACTATAAGAAATGTTAATTTTTCCGCGGCTAAGTTGGCTGAAAAATTCATAAAATCCGCCAAAAAAATAAATTTCTTATGGAAACCAATTGTCATAAGTAGCCTCGTCCGAAAGTGATCTTGTTAGAAAGGAGGAAGGAGATGATGGAAGAGGAAATAGATGAAGTAGGATCGGAAGAGGAGGAGAAAAATGAGAAGAGGAAAAGAAGATGGAGGGAGCACAAAGGATAAGAAGAAAAAGAGGAAGAGGAAAAATGATCCGAAGAGATAGTGAAAAGAGGCACACTATTATCTGGATTCAAAAACATTTGGCAACTCTCCATCACAGGAAATACTATCTTTTTAATAAAATAAAATAAATAAATTTCGGCGGCCTCTTCCCCACTTCCAGAAATACTACATTTAAAGAAATACTACTTTTAAAAAATAAAAAACTTAATTTTTGACAACTCCCATCTACAGAAAATAATAACAGGAAAAATATTATTTTAATAATTATCTGAAAAAATTTGATTTTTTAAAAAAATTTTGATTAGTTTTTCGACAACCTAAATCCCTAGTAATTGTCAATTGCTTAGGTTGTTGGGAATCTCTATTTGTTTTTTCAAAATTTTTAATAATATTTTTTCTTTTTATTTTTTGATCAAGTTTTTGGCAGCCTTTATTTATATTTTGAATTTTCCCTTTATTTTTGGCAACTTTGACCGCTGAAAATCTTAAATTATCCAGCGGGTTTTAATCTACTCAAAATGTTCGCTGAAAAATAAATATTTTCTTGTAGTGTTGAGATATTTAAGCAATATTATCTTCATATAAAATAGTTGAAGTTTATTTCACATAAAGACAATTTACAAGAATCATAAATATGTTAAATCATTACTCTGAACCAGAAATATTATTTACAACTTGCTTCATGGATTGCTACTATTTCTGCATGATTTGAAGAAGTGGCAGCTATAGTTTGTTTTGCATATCACCACAAAATCGTCGTATCTCCACATGTAAGTAAATAGTGGATAAATATCATGCATCTACATAATCAATTAATTGTAACCTAGAAATGAATAATATAATCATATATATATATATATCAATTGTTTCTCAAAGATATCGAAAATTATGCTGAATTTCATTCCAGTGTCTTTTAGTTGGAGAGAAATTTTATTTTTCTAATAAACTTGCCCAAAAAAATTGTTATATCAGGCTATATATTACCAAAAAAATCTAATATCTTGATTGATGAACAAAATTCCATTTGTTAAAAGGTCGATTTATAGGTTGAGACAAAATTCTATTGTTTCAAAATATTTTACCTAGATCTTTAATAGTTTTGAAAAATCTTCAAATCATTTCAATAATATTTAAATCATCAACATTCATAGCAATTATAATAAATCTTGCTAAAAAAAACCTCCTGTTTGTATTTCAAGATATCGTGTTGCAAAAATAAACATAAATAACTTAAAATATAGATAATAAATAGAGAGAGAGCAAAGAATATAATTAATCAATCACAAAAATATGTCTAACATTAAGCACCCAAAATATTTATAACTCAAGGAGTCGGTAATCAAAATGAAATAAGATCATAATCGAGTACATGTTTCCTCCTGTCAAATCATAATAGGTAAAAGTTTCCTCAATTATAACCAAATCGTGATAATATAGCAATTTCCTCTAATAACCTTTCGACATTTACTTTTTGATATTATTTTTTCGTTTTTTTATATCTACAAAACTTTCTCTCTCTCTCTCTCTCTCTCTATATATATATATATATATATATATATATATAAATTATCGCCAGGCATCCATTAAGAGTAGGGGTTTTTTTATTGTAAATTTTTTTTAATGAAGTATTAATAGGATAAAAAATTTATATAAATATTAATTAAAATAAATTATATTATTTTAATTAAAATTTAAAATAAATTAAATAACATTTAAATATAAAAATATTTTAAATTTTTTTCATAAACTCTCTAAAATAAGTATTATGTATTTAACAAATATGTTATGATTATATTAATTCATTAAAATTAATTTTATTAAAAATTATTATAAAATTCATTAAGATTAATTTTTTAAAAAATTTATTTTTATAAGCTTGAATTTATAACTTATAAAAATAAACATAAACTAACTTATAAAGATTTTAAAAATTATTTTAATAAACATATTTAAATAAAATAAAAAAAAATTTATAAACATTTATCATTATAAATAAACTCAAATAAACTGATTAGAAGCTCTTACATGCATATCCTAAGACATTCGACGTACTGACATTATCATAATATAGTTAAATCTTAAGACTTTTTTTTTTTAGAAAAAAGAAGAAGAAGAATAAGAAGAAGGGAGATTATTCAAAGCATTTGAACTGGTGTTAGAACATGCATTAGAAACAAAATTCAAATAGGACTAATATTCTCAGGTTGATGTTAAACAACTAGTGAGTTGAAGTGATCAAAACTATAGCGGACAATTAGAGCACAGGAGAAAGCTATAGGGGAAAATATAATAGGAGATTTTGAAATTTTTTAGAATTACGTTTCCAGAAACACGTTAGCAGAAAGAAAAAAAAAATACACAATTGATGCTTTCTTGTGAAAATTCAGATCAAATCAAAGCACACTCGAGATTGATTCCCTATTCTCTCCGATCCTTCAGTTTCGTCTAGAACGCTCCACCATCCTCCACGTGGTCATACGTGTGTCGCAACCCCACGACCTTTCTCACTTTCTCTCGACGCCACGAGACTCTCTCACCACGTGTCACGCACCCAAATGCTTCCGAAAATTCCACCGCTATAATAAATAACCTAAAACTCATCACCACCACAGAAGAAGAAGAAGAAGCTTCAACAAAATAGCAGCCATGGCAAGCGATGGCAGCGACGAGTTCAGGCTAGTGTCACCGACGATAACCAACGAGGGGAGGCTACCGAGGCACCACACCGACGAGGGGCAGGGCGCGAAGAAGAACATATCCCCACCGTTAGAGTGGTACAACCTACCTGAGGGGACCAAAACCCTGGCCCTTGTGGTGGAGGACATTGATGCACCTGACCCTGATGGGCCCATCGTGCCGTGGACCCACTGGGTGGTGGTGAACATCCCGCCGGCGGTGAAGGGGCTGCCGGAGGGATTCTCCGGCAAGGAGGAGGAGATGGGTGGTGAGTATGTTGGGATCAAGGAAGGGAACAATGACTGGAAGGTTCCTGGTTGGCGTGGGCCTAGGTTGCCCACACATGGCCATAGGTTGCAGTTCAAGCTCTATGCTTTGGATGATGAGCTTCATCTTGGTAACAAGGTATTATATTTATAACTGTTGTGCTGTCTTCGATTTTCTTTCTTTTTCTTTAATTTGGTGTTGCAATTTGGAATGTCTTGTTTTCGGTGTTTACTTGGAGAATAGCTTGTTCACAATTTTTAATCTTTTCAGTGTTGAAGTTGAAAGCAGATTTATATTTTGGGGTATTTGTTTTACGTGTATACTATTCTTTCTGATATTTATAGCGAGTAGATAAGGTTTTTAACAAAAAATAATATATATGAAGTTGTTATTATAGCCTCTTCAATGAAAAAAAAATTGTTTTCTTCATCATTTGGTAAATATATACATAACGTGGTATGATGTCTTATCTGTTTCTCAAGAAAAAAAAAATGAATCACACGCTTATTTTTGTTTTTGTTATACCCATCTACTTTGGAGTGATGAACTCAAAATTTCAAAATTTTACAACATGGTTTCCTGTTATCAGGAGATGTAAATTCAATTTCAATCAATAGGGGGCATTGTATTTAGTATTTTTTATTTTACAAAAGTATAGGAGAAAAATTATTTAATATAAATAATAATATTTCAATGGTGTCTTATAACTTTCTGTAAGAATTAAGATGAACATATTTCTCTATTAAATTTTGGTATCACTATGTAGATAAATACGCCAGCTCCTTTTTAAAATGTTTTAAAATATGTTAACCAAAATGGATTCTCATTACATACGTTTTAGATGAAGTTATTTGAAAGTTGATCATATTTGATTTGGTGAATCGGATTGCAGGTGACAAAGGAGAAGACGTTGGAGGCCATCGAAGGGCATGTGCTGGGAGAAGCGGACTTGATGGCCAAATTCTGATGTGATGTACAAACATAAATCGTGCGGGTGCAATGTCTTATTCTTATGTACTATTTTGAAATGTGACATCAGCGAGGAGATAAGCGTTTTATCAAATTTCACGTACCTTTTGAGTTTTGTCCCATTTCAGACTGAAGAAAATTTTGCCAGAAATTTATATATTTATATAAGAGATTAAAAGTAACTACAGTCTCACCAATTACACCAAATGAATAATGATGTTGATCTATACTTTCATCGATATGTATTTTCCAACTGGCCCAGACGACTTGAATAACATTTTGGAGTCCAATATTCTTGAACATATCTATGGCGCGTGGTAATATTGTAATATTTTTTTATATAATATGTCAAAGGTCATAGTGTCCTTGTTTGTTGAGTGCGACTTGAGAGAAGGAAATTAAAAGCCTGTGTTTTGTTTTTATTATTTTAAATTTTAGTTATATATTTTGTTAAAAAAAATTAGTAAAAATAATATTTTTTTTATTTTTTTTTGTAAAATTTTGAAAATATAAAAGAAGATAAAAATAATGTAAGCTTTTTTTAATTAAAATAAAAAATATTTAACTAAAAAATAATAATCCAAACGCGTTCCAACTATTCTCATAATTTATTTCCCATATAAATTGGACTTAAAATATGAAAAACCAAATAGCACATTCAAGAGAATAGAATAGAAAAGACTAAAAAAAGATTTAGTTTAATTAAGTTTGTTAGAAAACTTTTCTTCCTAAAAATACTCTGAGACAGTTATATTTATTTTTCATGGAATGAAAAATTACAAGTTATTTTTAAACAAAAAACTATCATCAAATGACTTAAATGAGTAAACAATCATATATATAATAAAATAATTATTAATATTTTTTGGAATTGTCTTACGAATTAAGATAAAAGAATATAAGGTTTTCACATACTTTATCAGTAATATAGTAAAAAAAATCGTTGATCCATAAATAAAAGCTCCATCTTAATATATAACTATGTAAGCATATATTATGAGGCATGATCTTTGATATTTTTTAACTTAAAATATTTTTCAATCCTTATAAAAAAATCACTAAAGGTAATTAAGAAAACTTTTAATTTAGTTTAATCAATTGTTTAATTGACTTTCTATTAACTCCTTTTTGTATTTTAACGATACGAAGATATTTTCATGTACAAGTACTATTGAAACTATCTTATAGCCCATGCTATGTAGAGGTGTCGATTCTAAAAATATTTTGGAATATATATATATAATGAATTAAAATTGAGTCCTCTAAACAATAATATTAATCCGAACGGGTTAGATATGTGAACTAGCCCAACCTATTTAACATCTCTAACGTTATGCATGGTTTAGAATTAACAAATTTCATGCTCTCTCATGATTTTTTGAATTTGTCTCATTTAAGCCATATTTGGCCAAAGGATTAGATAATTTATTTTTGTTTTAAGACTTTTATAAAACTAGCGAAGAAAATGAAGATTTTTTTATACATATAATAATTATAATCTTCTAAATTTAACCCCATTCTGTCGGGTTCGCTTTTCTTTTCTTTTTATTTCTTCTCTTCTCAATGTTCCCATTCCTCTTTAAACATCCTAATCTATCAACTTTTCTTTTTCAATGTACTGAGCTGTGAGATTAGCCCTAACCGCCAGGTGTTGTCAACCAAGTCAAAGCCATAATCTTCTCTTCGTTTATATCATAATAGTTATTCTCAGTTCAAATAAATATTTACAAATTTATTAAAACATTGTTTAAATAAATTTATATATATTGCTTGAATTTATTTATTATAATAAATACTTATAAAATATTTTATTTTATTTATTTCAGTTTATTAAAATAATTTATAAATTATTTTAATTTTATTTTCATAAGTTAAGAAGTCAAACTTATAAAAATAAATTTTTATAAAAATTAAAAATAATTTATATGTTATTTATTTTTATAATAATTTTTAATAAAAATAACTTTAAAAAATAGATAAATTTATAATATACTTTTAAATGTACGATACTTATTTTTAAATATTTATACAAAGTATTTCTTAAAATATTTATTTAACTTATTTAAAATTACGTTTATAATAGTAAAATTTATTTAATATATTTAATATAAATAAATATTTATATAAATTATTTATCTAAATATAATTAATAATCCATAAATATTTAATAATTTATCTTAAATATTAATAAAAAAAGAGTATTAAAATAATCTCTTCTTACTTTTTTTACAATTAAAGAGGAAAAAGTGGATGGAAGATAAAAAAACATAAAAATAAAATTAAGAAATTCTACATAAATTCTCATTTTATTTTTATATTTTTCTCTGTGAGATAACCCGCATGGTAATGAGTAAAATGAGAAATACTTATCCGTAGAACCGGCATTTGATCTCCCGTGTTCTTCTCCAACTAGGACTGCTCTTTCTCAGCCGCTACAACCTGTGCCTCTCGTCAAGCTCAGTCCGCCGCATTAACACTCACAACTCCTCTCCCTTCTCAACCTCTGCATCCCCTTTTCCCTTTTCAGCAACGCAGCATTTCTCTGCGTTTTGCAAAAACCTAATTTTTGATGAGCAACGATGAAGGTGCATCTTCTCGGGTTGGGCCCACGATCAAGATCAACGTCTCTCACGGTTCCTCTCACCACGATATCCACCTCCCACCTCAATCGACTTTCGGTGAGTTTCTTCTCTTGGAGATTAGTCGCGAATTTGAAACACGGGTTTCCTTTGTATTTGCTGATTGGACTTGAATATGGCGAGTTCTCAAATTCTTATGGTCATGGGTTTCCAATTCCATTGTATTTGCTGATTGGCCATTTATGATGCTGTTCCTAAAGATTTGAAATTTTCCTTGAAGTGGGATTGGTGTTGTTTGGTTTGGTGAATACATGATGTCTAGTAATATGTATTAATCTTGGGAGAGAATTTTAATTGGAAAAAGATCTGGAATATTGAATTTGCCTGTATGAAGTAGCTTGTTATTGTTTGATGACTGTGTTTGTCTTTAAATTAAAATTAAAATACCATATTTGAAAATACTGAACTTTGTTGGACATTGACATAGCTAGAGGGTTAGGTATTGCTTACCTTTCTTTGAGGTGTTCCAACTATTAAGTGCATTGGGAGTTGAGATAAAACTGATATGTTTATTATGATCCTACTTAATAAGATTTTGAACTTTAACCGAAACAAGCCAAGTTCTTTTATATGCTTAAATTAGTGAGAACGTATATACTTCTTTTCATCAATTTACAAAATAAATATGTTGTGAGAGAGATACTATAGCATCTTTGAGCTAATGTAAACTATAGGTGTTACCATGAGTGGCTAATAGTTTCAGGCCACTCCCTCTCTTTTAAGTTGATTTGAATTCACTAGCTCAACCACAGTTGCCGAAATGTTTCTGGGATTTTGTCTCTCGAAAGTTACAAAGATCCAGCCACTTGGCGGAGGCCCTGTGATTTACACCATATTTTCAACAAAATTTCACCTTTTTTTCTTCCATTGATCAACATACCAACATTGTTCCATTCTTTCCCTTTGCACCTGCACAATATCTCTTTTATTGAATACATAAATTTATGATAAATAAAGGTACTACATAGCAATTGTCACAATATATCTTAGGAAGTGATTGCTTTGGGCAAATAGAGCTAAAAATAAAACTTTAGTAAATTTGTGACTTGTTGAAATAATGAACAAGCCTTTTACAAAGAAAGAAAAATGAAAAAGAAACTAGCTCATAGCCATGGTTAATATAATGGTTGTCAATATTTAGAAATTTATGGGGTTCATCCTTACATTGTATTTACGATTCTAATTATTGTGCCATGTGCTAATATAGACATAGTAGTAAGAGTTTAACACAAGATTTCATGTTCTTTATTTGTAAAATTTAAGTTTACGACAACGAAAACTTCAATGAGTAGAAGGGAAGCAAGCAAAATCTTAATATTTTGGCATTATAAATTTTGAGTTGGCAGTTTTTTTTTTTTCCTGTCCATACTCCGACGCAAAAACTTATTTAGTGGTCGAAGACTTAGGGAAAAGGAAATGACTAGTGACTGAAGTTCTCTGGATCCTGGAATCCTATTAATGCTATGATCCACTAGATAATTCATTATCAACCTTGAAAACCTACTATCTAAGTCTCAGATTGTATATTGGATCGTAAAAGTCTGCTGCCAGGATTTCAGTAAGTGTTCTGGACTTATATTCTACTTGTACTTGAAAAACATGTTCAGTGGTGTATAGTTACTTTAGTTATAATCTATTTACCTATTTCCATAAAAAAAAAATCTATTTATCTGTATCAGAATCTTGATGGTGAACGTTATGATAACATAGTTAATGATAAAGTGTGAAGTTGCTAACATCATTAGCTTTTAATAAATGCAAGTAACTGGTAAGATTCATGATGCAGAAATGAATAATCCGACCAAGAATATGGAACTGTAATAACTCAAAAATAGAGTAAAAACTGACTATCAATAAATCACTATATATAGATGAATGGATCTCATTTGCTTCTGTTAATTTGATGGAATGTTCTTGTTTTTAAGAAATAGAGTGAATTAAATGCATTGCATATAACAAGTTTTTTTGTTAAAAAATTTATTTTATTGAAAATGGTCAGCATATGTTATAAACTAATTTTATGCACAAATGTGCACAGAATTCTACTTTCTCATTACCAGAATCAGCAGCCTATGGGAAGATTTCCTTCCGGCTAATCTATTTTGGTTTTTGTAGTTTTCCTTTGGTTTCAAATTGGTCCCTGAACTTTAATTGTGTTTTCTTTTCTGTGGCATTCGTAGGGAAAGAAGAATTCCAAACAACTTTGCAGATTATACTTATTACTTCTTGGGGAGTGGATTTAATTTAATTGCAGATGTGGCCCCCAAGTAATATGGTAGTAGTTAGATATACAATTGAGTCATATTTCAATTAAAAAAAACTATAAATAAATGTGCCAGCCTGCTAATTTCTGATGGTTTAAAAGTCCTGAAAATAGAGGGAATAAATTGTATTTTGTGAGAAAATACAAGGACCAAGTTGATAAATTTTTTGTTCAGGGACCTGAAGCAAACTACATGGATTAAACTAGTAGTCTAGCCTGACTTCTTTTCCTACTACGTTCACACCAGATTGAAGTTTTAATGTTTTATCCCGCATCATGATATTGATTGTTTCTTCATCTCGAAAATGTTTGAGGAAACCGGTGCTTGGCTTAGAAGTAGCATATACTAGTATAGAATATATTCTGTTGTCAATCGGATATGTGTTTGTCTTATTTGGGCCCTCAATAACGGGGATATTAAGAAATTGCTTGCTCATAAAACTGGTTTATAGTCTGAAGAGCAATGACTCTTCAGAGGAAAACAAAAGGAAGGAATATATTCTTTTCATACCGTTCATACTTCATACCAGATTAAAGTTTTGTCCTGCATTACGATATTGATTGTTTCTTCATCTGGATTACGTTTGAGGAAACTGGTGCTTGTCTTAGAAGTAGCATATAATAGTATAGAATATGTTCTGTTGTCATTGATATATTTGTTTGTCTTAATTGTGTCCTCAATAACAGGGGATGTTAAGAAATTGCTTGTGCATAAAACTGGTTTAGAGCCTGAAGAACAACGACTCTTCTTCAGAGGAAAAGAAAAGGAGGATGAAGAGCATTTGCACATGGAAGGTGTGAAGGACAAGTCAAAGATTTTGCTTTTGGAGGGCATTGCTAGCAAAGAGAGGAAACTTGAGGAAGCCAGAAAACACAATGAGATGTTAAAAGCTTCTGAAGCTGTGGCTGCAGTCAGAGCTGAGGTGGACAAGATCTCAGATAGGGTGAGCCTGTGTTTGAAATATAACTGCTCGTTGTAGAAACATATTGCTGGAGAATGATCATTTGACTGATTTTAATTTTTCAGGTGACTGCCTTGGAAGCAGCTATCAATGGGGGGACCAAGGTTTCTGAGAAAGAGTTTCTTGTGTTGACAGAGTTGCTTATGAGTCAATTGCTGAAACTGGATGGTATTGAGGCTGAAGGTGAAGCAAAGTTGCAGAGAAAAGCTGAGGTAGTATTTATGGTGTTAAAGTTGCTAATTTGAAATTTTAATTTTTTGTCTATTATTGTTGGTTTTTTCTTCTAAATCATGCAATCTTTTCTGTTGGTTAGTCATGGGCAATGACTTCTCTCAATTTTATTATATAAATTATAAAGCAGCATATGGAATTGTGTGCTATCATTTCTGTGAAGCGGTTTTCACTATGATGCATTGCACTTCAAGGTGTTCCTTTAGATAAGTTTTCATTGATACAATATGGCTCAATATTGCTTGTGAATGAAAGTTTTGTTTTTGAACTTTTTAGTATTTATGTATGTGAGATTTTCTTTCTCTGGCTATTGCTAGACTGGATAATTGAGCAGTAGTGTATGATAATATAGAAAAGGATATGTAAGCTTAGGAAACAATGTGAGTATCGTGTTGGTAAACAATGTAGGCAAGTGTTTTGTATAACATTAGATGTCAGACAAAGATTCATCATCCATGAAATTCTGTTGCATGAATTTCTTTCAAAAATACTATGGCTTTTTCATTTTTTTTGAAGATGAAGGTTTTTGAGCTTCTGATGCAATTACCACTTGCAAGTAAAATTTCTTAGGTAGAAATTTTTTTTTTTATTTTAAAAAAAAAAGACTTTCACTAGAAAACTGTGTGGGTTTGATGTAGTCACAGAGTTCATGTAGTGGTCCTGGAAATTTATGAAAATGCTGATGAACATTTGTTGGTCAAGTGATGAGATTTTTGTCTTCTAGGATGAAGGCTCGGGGATGAAAACAACATTCGATCATGTTAATGGGTTCCTTTAGGAATGAGTGTAGGTCCTGCTGCATTCCTGATTTCACTGTTAGCAAACTTATCTTTTATATTTGGACTTCTTAATAAAAGGAAAATATGAATGAAAGTGCCAATTATTGGGTTTGCTAGGGTTGCTGGCTGTTGCATTCATTTTCTGCTCTGCACTTTTGATTAAAATACTTTTGCACGGTTGTAAGTTGTAACCATTATATAGTGCATTAATCAGTGGTAATGGTCCAGAGAGTCAATTGTAGCTGTCTTCACTATGGTTCAATGGTGGTGACAGGCATGATTTCAATGCGTCATCGCTGCATTATATTTAGTTGGACGTATTCTATTTCAACCTTCTGGTCAAGTTTCCTGATCCTAACCAAAAGTTTAATAATGTTATAGATATATATACTGACTTTGTTTCAATCCTTGCTGCTTCTACCTTCAAACTTATCACTATAGGTACTGCAAGTGTCTATTACCATGTAAAAAAATGAGTTCTCTGCAAATCCATTTGTCCTATTTTCTGATGTCCTTGGCATATCATCATAATTTACTACTTTATATGCACGTCACGTGTATGTGTTAGATCACTTACCAATGTCCCCTGGTCACCCTCTTCCTTCTTTTTCTGCAAACTAGATCTCACTAATTAATGTTAATATCTCCATGAATTATGACTGGTTAGTGGTTATGGTATGTGTTAGAGAGTTAAAACTTGAAATACGTTATTTGTCAGTATTAATTTCTTTATTAAATACTTTCTCAGCATTTTCATTTTTTTCTATTTTCTTAGCATGGAGTGATGGGGTGTATTCCTTTACTGTTAAAATATTGTGCATGGGTGTGGACTTCACATTTTGGTAATCATCTTTAGTAAATTGCATTATCTTTTCACATATTGCTTCATAAAAGGGTTATAGGTTTCTTGTGGAGATTTAAATATTGCATGAGAATTACAGTTGTTGCCTTTGAAGGCCTGAACATCAGCTTTACCACCCGTCAACAGGTGCGTCGTGTGCAGAACTTTGTGGATACATTAGATTCCCTAAAGGCGAGAAACTCCAACCCTTTTAGCAACAGTGGCAATGCTGTCACAGTAACAACCCAATGGGAGACCTTTGACCCTGGAATGGAAAGCTTGAATGCTCCACCCGCAAATTCATCTTCAACAAAAGTAACCCAAGATTGGGAGCGGTTCGATTAGTCCAGAATTGCTGTGGAAACATTAAATTATAAAGCTTGTACAACACCATATTATTAGGCCCCTTCATCAATTTTTTAAGTTTGCTTTAGAGGCATTGGGGCAACGATAAAGTTGCTCTTTTGTGACTTGGTTGGTGGTCACGGGGAAATAGCCTCTCTATTCACGGAGGTAATGTTGCGTGCATTTAACTCTGTCCAAACCTCCCAATGATGGGAGTCTTGTGCACTAAGTTTTTGACGAAACATCTGTAAACCAAAATATATTATTTTCAATTGATTAATATTGCTGCATCTTCGATTCATTTTGTTTTTTATCTTCTCACTGTAAAGTTGTTTGTAGTTTATCCTTTTGATTAGGGGCTTTCAAGTCTACTTAAATATTTTTCAAATATTTATTTCATTTTCTCATTGTCCTAAAAAATGTAGTTGTTCATCAGCCACTTGCAGGGTTAAACAATTGATGGCTCATTTGTATTAACTTTTTTAGGAGTAGAAGTGCTTTTTTGAAGTAATAAAAATGCTTTTTTTGAAAGTTAAAGGGTTCAAACTTTTAAAAAAAGCACTTCATGTACTTTTTTGTTATACATGAAGTGTTTTTTTAAAAAAAACTTGAACTCTTTAACTTCTAAAAAAAATATTTTTATTATTTTAAAGAAGTAATTTTTTTCATAAAAAAGCTAATACAAACTGATCCTAATCTTTTTTCACATATTGCCATGGGGGAGATCCTTTGATTAGGGGCGCACAGAAACATGGAACAAACAGGAACTTGTTTGAGAGGTCTGGATGAGCTTTAAGTCAGGTTACTCCTGAAATGTTTTTAGAGTCTATAGCCATTATCAGTACTAATCTTGCCTGACGAGAGTAAAGACCCTAAATTGGGCATGGCTTATGGAGAATAGTATTAAAGCTGATCGATTAGAGTTTTTACCTACAAATTAATAAAATAAAATAAAATCCATCAATACAGTGAAACATGTAACATTCACGTAACTAGTTAATTTCTTCAAGAATGCTTGTGTACTGCAGAAATTAAACCAACTACATTCGGAAGAATAAGCAGAAGGATGAGATGAAGAGAGGAAGTTTTGGTAATGGTGAGTTTTAGCATAATAAACCCAAGCGATCGCTAAGGGGGTGCAAATTTGGATGTCAGAAAGGGTCCAAATATATAAATTTCTTAGGATAATTTTAAAAAAAATCATAAATTATATGTATACCACAAGTTGTTAACACAATCTACATTGTTAAAATAGTAAGTCTAGATAATTAGTAAATAAATGTTATTTCAATGGTATAAATTATGCTAACAACTTGTGGCATCCATGCAACTGGTGACATTATAAACTCATCCTAATATCTAGATTCTGTCAATATTATATCAAACTACGCAAATTTACATTAAATTAATTTAAAATATATATATCACATATGCAAATATAGAGAAAACTAATCCATATTGCATATAATTATTTGCAGAAATAGTCTTATAGTTATGGCTATATACAAGATAGGCCTGTTTAGAAGAGCTTGTAAGGATCTTATCCAAAGTAAGAAGCGCTTATATACACCATGAATGTCTTCATTCTGCACAAATTCTATAGCTAATCCTAAATTTAAATTGCGGGAATGTTATTGGGGGATATTAGAAAGAAAAAGTCTAATTACACATAACTTGGGGACACATCATTCACAAGCATAAGATGGCCATTTTGTGTGTGTGTGTAATTTTGTAAGGATACTCTGCATGTTTGAATGAAAAGTCATAGAAATGAGGATACTCTGCAAGAAAAGCCACTCCACCTTATCATAAGCTTTTGCCATGTCCAACTTAAGAGACATATAGCCAGTTTTGCTAAGCTTCTTTTTTTCTTTTCACATAATGAAAAATCTGAAAAGCCACAACTGCATTGTTAGTTATCATGCTATTAGTAACAAGGGCACTTTATGTTTCATCACAATTTATCATGTGATTAGGCACAAAGGTACTTTGTGTTTCATTCACAAGTTTTCGTTAGATTCATTTCAATCGATCTGCTAGTATTCTGGTAATGAGTTTCATGATGAAATTACATAGACTAATATGCCTAAAATCCTTTGTATATATCAAAGTGACAAAGGCATGATTAAGAAAGGAAACATCTATACCATTATTCTGATATTTATATTTTTTTCTTAAGTACTGGTATCAGAATGAGTTGTCTAACACTCATTAATTATTGATTATATTTAATAAAATTTTAAATATTTATTATAAAAGTAATAGTCAGTAAATGATTAATAACTGAGTACCATACCCATAAAAGTACCATAATAACTCCTTGAAAAACCATCACTAATTATTAAAATAAGAATTTTGATCAAACCCAATTCAAAATTCAAAATTTTCTTTCACGAAATCAAAATTCTACTTACAACATTTATATAATCATCGCATTGCTAATCATAAAAAGACCAACTTTATACATGTGTGAGCATTGCACCCATAACACTAGCACTACCAAACTATCTCAATATGACTCATAAATTTATGGTTACACCCCTTGCACCATTAGCAAAAGTTGCTGCTTCAGTTTCATCCCAGTTTGAGAACCCATGCTTGGTAGGGTCATATTTTTCTCCATCACCCCAAAGGGCATAAGCTTCCTCACCGTGGACGGCATCATCGCCGATCTCAAGCTGCTCGTCCGGCATCCGCAAGGGTATGAACAATTGTATGGCAAGAAGAATGAGCGTGGTGGAGACCAAGTTCCATCCAGTCACGAACATGGCTGCCACCAACTGCTTCAGGAACTGCACGCCACCGCCACCGCCATAGAATGCGCCCCTTGAATTGGTCACTGGCAATATGAGTTTGCAAAGCTCTGGTTCTGCTAAGAGACCTGTGAGGAGGCCACCCAAAAGGCCTGCCACCGCATGTGTGTGAAATACACCAAGGGTGTCATCTACCTGTATATAATAAATTGACAAAATTGTACAGTCAAGACCAACTAGGCTTAATCTAATAATAATAAAACATCTACCCATAATAGTCAAATGATAAGCAAACGACAATATAGAAAAAAATGAAATTGAGATTGACTGCGGTTACTAGCTTGGAAAAGTTCAGAAAGAGACCAAATTCTAAAATAATGAAGACATATAATAAAAAAGGTCCACTTGTGTGACGAAGTTTATGATTTTGATTATATGACATATAGTCCAAGGTTGGGTTTGTTACAATTAATTTGGCGATTTTCATGCAAAGTGAGGGGGGAACTGTTTTCTGCACAAGTAAATTAGATGAATTAATTCTCTTGAAAAAAAAAAGAACTATTTTTTATATAAAACATAGCTCTAATTTTTATACGGCATAAATAATAGTTGTAATTATCTTTTTAAGTCGAAAGAAGAAAATAATAATAATAATAATAATAAGTAGAAATAAAAAAGAAACGTTAAGAATTAGTTCTAGTTCAAGCAACACTAGTAGGAAAATGCTGGAAAGGTAATGGAAGGGAAGGAAAGGGATGGAGGAGGATTTCTTTTCCCTTGTTTGAACGTTTAAGTAAATAAAATGAGAAGAAATTCCTTCTCATTATTTGGATGTTAAAATTAAAATAGAAGAAAGAGATAAGTTTTATAATTTAATTTTTAATATAGTTTTTATGTTGCTAACCTTATAACACAAATATAGAATATATATATAATTTAATACATATTTAATTAAAATTGGATCATTTCCTCCTCCTAACCCCATAACTTGAGGGGGGATTTTTTTTTTTGGCTATGAGGGACCCCTTATTAAAAATCATTCAAATAAGGGTTAAAGTCATTTTTTCTTTTCTTTCCCTTTCCTTACCCACATCTAAACAATACAAACTCTTTCTTCTTTTTTTTTTATCAAGACCCAGTGTATCCCAAAGCTTTCAACTAGGGACTAATCATTATTTGTGGTGCGTGGCTGTCGCTAGCCAAGCATTATTTTGACACCATCAAGAATCAATCTTGAGAGCACCACGTTGACTCTCGAGTGTCCCAGGGTTGGCTTTACACTACTATGCCAAGAGGCTTGGTTCTTTAGAGACTCTAATTTGTTGTATATAGACTTCCCACAATAAAACAATAAAAGAGGGAAGCTACTGAAATCAAGCAGAGTGGGTGTCATCTATTTAATTAGTGGCCATGATGATGAAATGAGTATCTAAGAACTAAATAGGAGCAATTCAATATGATTATTAGTGTATAGTTGAAAATTTTACGATAAGACAGCGATCTCTGAGGACTAATTAAGCAACCTAGATTAGATATATGATGTTAAGAGACAAAAATGTCATCTCACCAATATCAAGTAGATGGAATCCATTCAAGCGAGATGATAATAATATTATAAGAAATTTTTTTCAAGACAAAGAAAAATAATATAACCAACAAAAACTTGAATTCTAGTTCTCTAAAATCTAAAATCTACGTTTCAAACAGAAAAATCTAAAAAAAGAGAATTAATTCATCTTTTATGTTCTTTTATATCAAACCACACCTAGCTTTTAGCCTTAAAGTGGGCTAAGAAAAGTGTTGATCAACAGATAGCCTGTGATTTAATTTGTTCATTTTCTAATATTATTGAATGAAAATTAATGAAACTTGCGAGGCATAAGCGACCCAAACCTAAACTTTACGCATGAAACGCTGAAATATCCTGTTTAAAGTGAAAAAAGAAACCTCACCTTCTGTAGAAGGCTTGACTTCTTGTGAAGGATCATCATGGACACCCATGGAATGCTCCCAGATAGTATTCCCATCACTATAGCCGCCCACGATTGCACAAGCCCTGCAAGTTGCAACCCCACCCTCGTATCAATTGTCAACAAAAACAGAACAACTACAACTATAGTCATTAGTAGAAGTAAACATTACATGTCATACACTTTCTTATTACATCAAATTTTAACAGAAACCTGTTACATTTAACTCAAAACGTTTAAATGGTATTACTTAAATTCGGATACAACAAATAAGAGACAAACGCTTCTCATGTACTAAAAGAAAGTCTATAGATTAAGTGCTGTTTAACTCTTTTTTCCACAAAGAGTTACTTTGTGACAAAAGAGTAAAATGAAATTAGACAATTATTATAAACTTTAAGCATTTTATTATCATAAAATTTGATTAAGAACTGATCAAACTATTTTTTCCCCCTACTATAAGAAATGCGTACCTGCTCCTGGGGTGATGCAAACAAGTCCGGTCATCATACCCTGAACAGCTCCGATCACCGACGGTTTGCCGAAGAAAACGACATCGAGAGAGGTCCATACAAGGAGGCTAGTGGCAGCACATATGTTTGTGTTCAACACAGCAATAGAAGAGTCAATGTTGGCTGCATATGGTGCTCCACCATTGAACCCTGACCACCCCATCCACAGCAACCCAGCACCTGCTAGCATAAGCAACACGTTGTTTGGTGGGAACCTCTCCCTGTCACTCTTCAACCTTGGTCCAACCTGCACAAAGTTTAGCTCAATCAAAAACCAAGTTTACCCTTTAGGATTTTGAGGCAGAATTTGACAAAGGGTTGTGAAGAAAATGGGATTTTATGTACCCAGTAAGCGGCAGTGAAGCCAGCGATTCCAGAGGAGAGGTGGATGACATAGCCACCACTGTAATCGATGACACCCCAGTGGTAGAGAAAGCCACCACCCCAGAGGCTGAAGGCACCAACAGTGTAGGAGAAAATGAGCCAAAGAGGGACAAAAGCCATCCAGGCCTTGATGTTCATACGGCCAAGAACAGAGCCAGCCAATAAGATGAGGGTAATAGCAGCAAAAGTGAACTGGAAATAGACAAGGGAAGCCATGGGAAAAAAGGGCTTTGATGTTGGGCTTTCGGTGGTGCCATTGTTGTAGTGGTGGGTGCTTGCAGGGACTACGGCTTGGTTTATGAGATACTTTTGGCCTAGTGCTGGTGCACCCTTGCCCCAGAAGGGAAGGAGTTTGTCTCCAAAGGCCATACGGTAACACAAAAGGACCCAACAGATGAGAACAGCCGCAAAGGCATAGAGAGCCATGAAAGCAGAGTTCACTGCCCATTTCTTCTTGACTATGCTGGCATAAAGAATCACAAGGCCTGGCATGCTTTGAAGACCCACCAGAGTCGCTGCTGTCATTTGCCATGCGTTGTCTCCTTTGTTTAGCCAATAAGGAGATGCAGGGAGGTGCTCTTGGTACGCCGGAGTGGCCATGGCTGGCTCAACTTTAGAATTGGTTCAAATGATCTGATCAAGTTTTGAACTGACAATTCTCTGTTGCTTTCTGAATTTATGTATTAACCAAAATTGTGAATCTTTCGTACCTAATCTCTGTGTTTTGGTGGGTTGTTAATAATACATATATATATCTTCAAAGAATCAAATGATTAGAAAAATCAGATACTTGGTTTGAATTTTTTGAAGCTTCGTGTGAACCGTCACTGAATTTTCTCATATAGCAGTAATTGTAAAAAAAAAAATAGGCAAAGTTTATTAGAAAGACTTTGACTTATAGTTGAAAATGATGGGTATTATTGCTTTAGAATGCAGACTGTGTAATGTCAGCAAGACTGCTCGTGTTCAAAGGTGTGAAAGTGTGGGGGAAGTCACTGTCATTGGTGTCTCTAAGAGGGTAGAATTGAAAATTAGGAACATATTATCTCAGCTTAGCTAATTAACCAGATACTCGTGGTACTCTGACGAACATTTATTACCTGGTTTTTCTCCGTACAAGAAGTAGCTGAAAATGAAATTATGATTAACCATATAATTTATTGTTCAGTGCATATTTGTTAAAGTTCCCTGCCCTGCAGAGATGGCAACTTGATGGTTGTTATTACCTGGTTTTTCTCCGTACAAGAAGTAGCTGAAAATGAAATTATGATTAACTATATAATTTATCTTTCAGTGCATATTTGTTAAAGTTCCCTGCCCTGCAGAGATGGCAACTTGATGGTTGGGTTTCGTATATATAAAATGCATTTGGTTCAACCAAAAAAAAAAAAAAAATGCATTTGGGGTGGTATACGACTAGACGGAACCTGGCAAACTACATAGTCAATGGATAAAAGAAGAATTATGGTTTTAAAATCAAATCTACCATGAATTTTCATTGCAATTTGTTCAAATAACAAGCATTATAATACAGGGGAAAAAAATTGTAATTAAAGACCAATTGAGAGTATAGACCAGGAAATATAATTAAACTACCAATATTTGTTATAAAAGTAGAACTTGGAAAGGGGACGAGATAGGAATTAAACTCATGACATCAAACATATTACGGTAAAGATCGTAATTGGTACTATGTAAATTATTTAAAATAATTTCATAAAAAAATATTTAAAACAAAACGAACTGCTAAATTTCTAACTAGAGTTTTTTTTTTATACAGTGACAGGATTGAAATATGAATCCAAGATCTGTAGCAAACTATAGTCCGTGTAGGTTCTCATAATTCATAATATCAACAACGATATCCTTATCACTACTTGTGAACATTTCAATCTGAATCAAAATTGTCAGGCGCCCAGATATACTAAAATAAAATAAAATAAAAATATATGAAAATTGAGAATTTTATTGTGAATAATCTTTTACGCTTACATACATTCTAGGCATCAAACAGATTTCACGTTTTATTTATTATTATTATTATTATTATTTTATTACTATTATTATTATTATTATTATTAAAAGGAGCGCTACAAAGTGCAAACAAAACAGACGGGTAATTGAATATTGGGCCTTTTGCTTTTTGGTCTTGGGACAATAAAGCTCTCCTTAATAGGTAATTGGACCAATAAAAGCAGCATTTTAGGAGATGGGCTTATCAATGCATTGATACATGGGCTGGACTTTAAACTACGTTTCCCGCCCATCAATCCATCTGAGCAAAGCAATTGTAAGGTGCTTAGTGTTGTAGATTTTTTTAAATTTTTTTTTAAAAAAGAAATGCGTAAATTGAAAAGCATCTATGACCAAAGAAATATATGCAGTAAAATAAAATGAAATATACCATAGAGTAAAAATAAAAAATAAGAATTTAATTTTAATTTTTCTTTTAATTATAGGCAAAGAGATGCTAGTTTCTAATTGAAATTGAGGGTTTGAACGTGAGTCTTTTACATTTGAAACTCCTGGATTAAGTGTGTTGTATGTGTAAGTACATTTATTGTTATACTATCATTTAATTATATATTTAAAGTTATTTTTTTAATAATATATTAATAAGTAATTAAATGATGATGTAAAGATCGATATTTTATATTAAAATTAGATTGAAATTAAACTCTAAAAACAAATATTTTCTTTAAATCAAAGTTATGGAGACAAAACTACAGTTCTACTCTGTAACAGATAATTTTTTAAAACCATATATCTAAAATTATATTAAGAAAATAATTATTGGTTTGTACTTTTTCACAAGAATGTGAATGATTAATTCTTGAAATGTGCTTTAATATATATTTTTTATATAATTGAATTTATTAATAAATTTATCCAGATTTATATCAAATTTTTTTATATAAGTTCTTACATAAGTAATAATTCCGCGCATACTTAAAAATCCAAACATTTATTGGTTTGTATTTTTCCTATTTGGAAATGATTAATTTTTACAAGTATGCAAATTACACGTGATAGACTTGAAGAGTTGAGTTAGTGGCTAATGATGTGTGCTCTCTACCTAACTACTCACCTTTAAAATTTGGATCAGTACTTGAAAGAATTATTTCTTCAAATGCACTAAACTGACGAACCGATATGAAAGGCGCATCTTTAATCTAGCTTAGGGAGTGATATATATTGATTGACACAAAAAATGAGTGCTTGTTTGGTAGGGCATTTGCTTATCTTAAATGCATGTTTGCACGCTTAAAGAGGCTTTTGCCTATGAAAATAAATGTTTGGTTGTGCGTTCATACTTATGACTTGAACTCACTTCTAACACAACTGACTTCTCTTTGGAAGCAAGCAAGTATCTTGTGCGTTTCCCGTTTGGGATTTGTGGCTTCAGCCAATGGTCAGTGCGCAATATACCTTTTTTTTACCTTTTCCCCTATTATACCAGTTTTTCAGCTCTTGCCTTCACTCTACTTCTTTTAAATCTTGTAGCTCATGTCTTTGACTCCACTTCGTGCCTGATTGTCTCTTACTTTAACGTGGTCTTCCTGTGTCTTCACTCTGCAGTAGCTCCTTGAGAATTACGAATGTAACACGTCTCCTGTTTTGTATGAGATTTTTAAGTCTCGTCTGTGTCTTGTACTGAAACAAAATGTAGTGTGTGTGCAAAAATGGAATCAATCAAGTCGAAATAGAGAAATAAATAATCGCACCACCAAACAAGAAAAGATCAACAAAAACCCGCAATTGAGGACATAACTTTTGGAGAGCAAAAGGCTTAAGCTTGGAAAAACATTTTCACACCCAAACCAAGAACCCCCGATCCCTTTTTCCCACTATTAAAAGCTTTTGCAAACGAGAGTTTTGAGAGCACGGATTAAGGATATTAAAATGAAAAGTATTAAATAAAAATATATATTTAATATATTAAAATTTTAAATTTTAATTAATACTTTGTTTGAAGTAGTTAGAATTATTTAATGTGAGGTATTAAATGCTTCTTAACTAATGCAAGTACTAATTAGCAATACCCTTAAACGTCTCTTAAAAAAAAAGCAATACCCTTAAACAAATAATTACAATAAATAAATAATGCTATATTTTAAATTTCAACTTTCAAACAGTACATGAACTTCATTAATAAAGCCATATTTATATATTTATCTTATTTCAACTAGGTTGGTGGAGTGGATTTTTAGATATGATAGAAGGGCCGCCACCCATTTTATCATATTAATTATTATTTTTCATAATTTAATCATTTTTTATTTGGATTTAATTTCTATTCACTGTCATCTAATCATGTGTTGCCAAATCATTAAAATAATTAGACTTTCTAAATAGTTGTTGTGATAGTCAACTCTTTTACTGATTTGACAACACATGATTAGATGACAATGTAAAATTTTTTTACACTGACAGTAAATAAAAATTAAACTATTCTTATTTTAATATGTATTTAAATTAGATTTTGCAAGATTCGATCATATTTGTTAAAGTATACCTATGAAGTAAAAGAATAATATGGAGAAAGCAATATCTCATACCTTTTATAGTAATTATATATTTAAAAGTAATTTTTATCAACATTATTCAAATGATGTTAATTCTGTTAAAAGTACTTTTTAAATAAAAGTTTTCAATCATAATAAAATAATATAGAATTTGTATTTTTTTTTATAATTATACATTTAAAAATAATTTTTATTAACACAACCAAACCACATTAATTTTGTCAAAGTCACTTTTTCAAATAAATTTTTAAAATAAATCACTTTCCTGCAAATCAAATTATGAGTAAAATTAAATTTATAAAATGAAGCTATCTAAAATCATATTTATAAATTATAATCTAAACACACATGAATTGTTGGAGAATACCCTTACCATAAAATTTTTAAAAAAAATGAAAAGTGTTAGAAGCTCATGGCTTAATCTCAAAATTTTTTTTTGGGGGCACAGAATCTCAAAACTTAATTATTTTAAAAAAGAAGAATAAGATGGATGGAACTAGCATCGACGGACATCCAGCCAGCCAGCCAACCATTCTTCAACGTTTGTTCACTCTCGTGAACCCGAGGGATAGGGTTCCTGATCATGACACTGCGTCATGGCCCAAAATCATGTCGTTATTACGGTACAAAAGTTCACTTAAAATTCTCGTGGGTCCTATTCCTCGACATGAACAATGTTTCTGCTCACGATTGTCACCACCAATCTCCTTTTCCCTTGTTTTTTCCCCCTTTTCGCTTGTTTCATTCCAAAGGAAACATTAGAAGAGGACAACCACTTTTCAGAAGGATTTAAGTAAGAAAAATGTTATGTGAACCGTTCATGTTAAAAAAAAAAGTGTATAATATTATTGATTTATATATAATTTATAAAAAATAAATATTTTCATATGTATAAATAATTATTTACGTAGAATATATTCTCAATTAACAATGATAGACAATAATACCTGATGATGATCAATCATTCCCTCTTTCACGTACGAGAAAGGCTAATTATTGTCTAGGTAGAATGTCAAGTCTAGTCGGATTAGAACAAGGAAAGCATGTGCTTATCAGCCATATGTAGTTTAAAGGGAACAAAAGTTAAATATAAACATGTAGACATCAACCAAATACATACATGTAGAGTACTAGTGTACAATTTTTCTCTTTGGAAAGAAACATTTTAAAACTTTTTACCTTTTACAGGTTTAAATGAATGATTAAACTTATTTAATGGCCAAATTCAACTAATTACAACATTATTGAAATTTCTTCAATAAAACACCAACATTTGCATATAAACAAAGATTACTTACAGCTCTCGTCTGTGTTTGCAAGTTTCGGATTCAATGATCTTCATTGGTATGAATATGATAGTTCTAATACGTTGTATGCAATAGTCTAGATTCGTTTGATCCAAAATATACCCATGATAATAATCTTGATTATTATTAATAAAATATATACTACTTACGTCCTGTTAAAAAACTACTTATAACATCCAATATGTGGTTACTAAGTTAAAACAAAAACCAATCAATAAACAATTAAGTAAAAAAAAAAAAGTAATTACAAATTTTTTCCAGTAAACTTGTATGATTGTCTATAAACTTTTTAGCTTTTCAATTGGTATCACTACACCTTTTTCCTTGTAGGGAAGTAAAGGACTGATTTTCACAATCAACTCTTCGGTGAAATGTGTCTAGAGCTAGCTAGCAGGATGGGAACAATATCTCATAAATATAAAAAGTCATATTTTGAAAGAAAATGATAATTTTACACTCTTTTTCATTGTGCAAGATGTACGACAATTTAATTTTTGCATAGAAACTCCCGTGCAATCGATAGAACACTGCTACTGATATATCCTCCTGACTCCTCTGCTCATCCAAATGCTTCCGTATTTTAATCATCAAGACAATACCTCAAAATATATGAGATGACTCATCATGAAAGATGCTTATCTCCAAGAGAAACCACACACACACTCTCATACGGACAACAAATTTTGGACCATATTTTCCATGAGGTATTGGCTTCTTCATAACGTTCTCTGTCACCTTTCAAGCCCCTCTTTCCCTCGTCAGTTTCAATACGGCCATGACCAGCTACGTAAAAAAATTGAAAACCCCACAATTGCTGTCATGCACATCACCAAGTTGATGCCTAACATTTAGGTAATCCCCTCCACCCAACTACTGATTCACACTTACCCATAAGCAAGAAAGTTTCTCAAAAGCTTCATTACCAAGTTCCATGGCTGCTGAACCATTCTCACTCTCACCCTCCATAGTCCCCAGTAATCCTCAAAATGATGAACTCCTCTTCTCCAGTGACCCAAAGTTCGCTCTCCATGGTGAGATCCTGTTGCTGGTTCTTGTCCTGCTTTTCAGCCTCTTTCTTATGGTTCTTGCTCTGTTTCTGTACATAAGGCGAGTTCGTAGTCACCTCACAATCAGTGATGAGTCCAAATTGGAGGCTTAGCCTCCTTATCGTTGGCAGCAGACACTGCAGTCTCTCACTTTGCTAGAAGTTGCAAGTTATCCAACTTAATTGTGGTTTTGATCAGACACTGAAGTGGTGGGTTTATGATTTGGGTTGTGTGTGTATCAACACAAGTATATTTAGCATATAAGATCCAGGATCTTAGCCACGCAAGTATAGAGGATCATTTGAGTTTTCAATTGGAAATCGAAGAGACTTCAAATTGGTTACTTCTTCGACTTTCATGGTGAGTGGTGACATTCTTCTCCAAGATTTTATAGTTGCTCTGTTTTCCTTTCCCCCCTCTTCTTTCTCCCTGTACATTTTAATGGCTCTGCCAGCATTGATAGATTTTCTACGGGAGCCAAAGGGGGTACAAATACGTTGTTTGAAATGTGTTGAATCTGGCGTTTACTTAGGCCAAAAGCTCCCTTCTAAGCACACCTGTCTGTCTCTAGTAGTCGGTACCTTTCTGGAAATCAAACATATAGTTAGATCTAATTTTGACTCCACCTTGAGCTTTGCTAATGCATGATATTGGCTTACAACCAACAATTTCAATTCTAATACTTGCCATCAATCCTTATCTTTTCGTGAGTCTAATTGATATTGACTTTAATACCAGAATACAACGCTTATCATTAAGTTAAAGAGTATGACTATTAGTTAGAGCATAATTTTTTTAACTTAATCCATCAATAATTATCACAGATTGATTTAACTCTGACCCTACCTATGCATTGTCAAGAGAGGATCTGGACGCAACCAATATAATGTTTAGGTTTGATTTCTGCTACTAATAATCTTGCGATATTTAATTATTACTTAAACTAATAAAAGTTATGGCATATATTTACCTTGAAATGAGGTGACATTCCTCCCCTAAACTTTTTCTCCAAAGAAAAGAGGTTAAAAACAAAACTTTTAAGGGTCGAGAGACAGACGGCCCAGACCCTCCAAAACTTTTAAAGATCTCAAATGACTACTAAAAAAAAAACAATTATGTAAACTACTACAAGCATTAGTAAAATATATTATATGGCATTCCAAAATTTTAGCCTAAAATATGGACATACATTAAAAAATCAGATCATTTCGTTTTCAACAAGATTGTAGGTCTCATGGCGATACAAGAGCATTGAATCATATAAATATCTTATTTTATTTTATAATTATTGGAGGTGTAAGTATTTGGGTAAGGGAGGAAGAGTATTTGGTATAGTGGAGGATTGAATCTTTTGAATTTTGATCTTATAAAATACGAGGTGCACTTTAGAGAATAACGTCCATAATTGTAACCGTTGATTAAAAAATCATGGAAGTAGATTACCACATGCCCTTGATTTTTTTTTTTTGTTTTTTGAAAGACATGCCCTTGATTTATTATGTAGGTATTTGAATTTTATAAAATCTTAAACTATTGATTTTCTCATTAATTGATACAATTCTACACTTTAATCTATAAAGTGTACCCCTTACTTTAAAGGATCTAAATTTAAACTTTCAACATCATCATACTTCAATCTTAAAGACCGCAGTCGATGATAATTGAGCTACAAGTTCATTAAAAAAAATAATTTGTTTTGTTTAACCCCTATTTAACTGTATGTGGTTTTTACAGTCTAACAAATTTGTGAAAACTACTTAATGAGATGAGATTGAGAGGGAATCAATTCACAGTTTAGTGGTCTAGTGGTGACTGGCAATATATATATATATATATATATATATATATATATATATATATATATTACATTTAATAATATTAAGAAAAAGAAGTATCAAACGACATTAAACTATTCTCATAATTTATACATATTATTTCTCTCCTTTTGGACTTGTATATATCTTCTTTACAAAATGAGGACAAACTTCTCCACAATATTGCAAATAGATTTTCGATAGTTAATGAAGATTGTTTGCAGTAGTAGAAATCTTTTCAAGTCGACTAAGATAATTGTGTGGATTGGAATAGTAATTTTGACTCCCTGACAATTTAGAAAGTGCTAAATTTAATTTATTAAATTTTGAGATGGATTTAATTTTAATCCATTGTTAGTGTAAAGTTTCTTTATACTGTCATCCAATCATGTACTGACACATCATTAAAAGTGTTAGACTTTTGAGGTAATTGTTATAATAGTCAAACTCTTTTAATGAGTAGGTAATACATGATTAGATAAAAATAAAAAAAATTTAGACTGACAGTGGATCAAAATTAAACTCTTTTAAGATTAATGGTTTGCCCTAACTCTAAATTGAATATGAACATTCTCTTCATCTAAACTTTTTTGTACCAAAAAATAATAATTTTTAAGCACTCCATTGACGTGCAAATTTTATCAACAGAATAACATATCCAACAACCTATCATTGTTACTTTGGATGTCTATTATATTGATGTGTTTTATTAAGATTCGAGGTTGTTATCATACTATTTTTTTCCCCGTAGTAATTAAGGGTATATATCTTTAGGCAAACTTTTGTATCAGCTGGAACTAATTAGTAAATTCCTTCCCGAGTGATTTTAATGACGTACCCCTTCATCGATTTGATATATTTAAAAAAATTAATTCTCTAAGTTCTAGACACAAGATTCGAACTCAAATAAAGTTTTTCGATGTAAGAGATGTAACTTTTAAATATGAAAAACAACAAAAGATCTCGAACTTGGAAATAGAACCTTATTGAATCTCCAACTCCATGTAAAACATAAATTGGAACTTAAATATGCAAACAATGGAAATGAAAATAAATTGAAGGTTCTAGCATTATACGAAATTAATATGACAACGGAGTGAACATATCATAAAATTTGATGGAAGGTTTTGAGTGTAAATTTTCTTTAAAGTTGATTGTAAGTTTTAGTAATCTTGGTCTTCCAATATTTTGAGCCAACAATTTATATTTACTTCATCCTTTGCATCAATGATTCACCATCAAATTTCAACTATAACATGTGCTTTACAGATAGTATTTCAGCTTATGCAAGATGAATACAAATCTTTGTTTAGATTTTTCGAAATCAACAAATACTTACTCGACATCACCTAGAATTTTTCTAAGGCCAATATTCATCCTTTTTCAAAAATATTTTCATTTTCCTACCATAAAAGGCAATTGATCATGTGTCATTGTCTACTTATATGTAAACCTTTCATTTAGAAAAAGAAAGCAAGGTTAGTGGCATATGGGGTTTAGCTAACGCTACAAACCCAAGGAGAGATAGATTGTTTAAGTGACAATAAGTTGTAGAGTCCCGTCAAAATAATAAAGTTTATTGGTTCACAAACTAATTTGTAGTATAGAGAATGAACCGAATTGTCTCTTAAGAAATCCAAAAACAAAGATTCAATTATATCAAGATAATTAAAAATGAGTTTTTTTTATGATTTGTAAATAAAATACACCGGTTGAGTTAAAGAAAATTAATTAACAAATTAACAAATCAATCAATCCAAGGAAATTTATCGATCTTGAGTTTAATCCATCATTGATCACAAGGAATCCACTTAATTGCTAACCATGTTCTTAGTCATAGATCACATCAAGAAGCCTTAACATGATCCAAGAATCTTCTATTAGATAAGCATCTAGGATTTAGTTAACCAAGGTTAGATGAATTAAGCATCATCCAAACATAAATTAACTTAAGATCCGGAATTTAACCAAGCTAAACAATCTATTAAAAAGTTTTGATATATTGTTTAGTCTTTGTGATCCACTTTGAATACATGATAATAAAACAATTATCACATAAACATCTAAATCAAATTAAGTAATTCAATCTAGATCAAAATTAAAAGAGGAACAAGAGAAACTTGAATAACAATTAAGTAATATGAACAATCAAAACAAAATCTCTAAATTAAACATCAAGATAGTTAATCTCTTGGATTGATCACAAGAGTCTAGCCTTCCATAGATGGAAAGGAAGAACTTAGAAAATGAAGAACAAAAATGAAATTCTAGATAGAAGGTAGAGGAATAGGAAAAAAGAACTCTCTCAAATAATCAAACTTACTTAAAATTTTATGATGCTAAATACAACAGAGATTGACCATATTTACACTAATTATAGAGGCCAATTTACAGTTGATAAAAGCTGTAAACAATTGGAATGCAAGATAAAAATGGATGTTTGTCAATAATGGTGGCTTGATGCATGGTTTGTGGGTTGGTACATGGTTGGTGGGTTGGTGCATAGTTGGTGGCTTCTCCTCACCAACTCTTCTATGACTTCCAACTTAACTTGCATGATCGAAACAACATATTTTGACTTGGAAGTCTTCATAAGAGTTGTAGCATTATGTCTCAGATTTCCAATGGCACCGGTTTCAGCTCAAAAGAAGACCTATAGTCCACGATATGGTCCAATATGTGCACACTGCTCAGATTCCAGCGACAGCAAGTCCACTCTGACTTTCAGACCTATTTTGGTCTATTAGAAGTCTAATCCAGCTCTTGAGTTATCATGAAACTTGTAGATCTTTGTCTTAGCTTTCCCTAAACACCGAGATCACCTCAAACAGATCACTGAATTCCAAGTTATGACCTAATTAAGGAGGAAATGTCAAAATGTATCAAAATCTGAAAATTAATCACAATTTGCATTAAAGCCCAATGAGACCCAAAAACATAAAACTCAGTTAATATACTAATATTGGGCACAATAAACATCCAATAAAGTCAAGTATAAAACTAACATAAGTGTCTCAAAATGATTGATCATCAAGCCCAAGATCAAATGCAAAGGTTACAGTATAATGTTAAGCCTTCTTTTTCATGCGTTTCGCAATCTCCTATATGGCATTTGGTCGAACCTTCACAGATATCTTAGATTCGAGAATGGAAATATCTAACCCTAAAATTAATTTTTGAATATGACACCTTTGAAGTTTCTTTTCGATTTCATTCAATTTATGGGATGATTGTTCATAAGTTTTATTCATCTAATTATGCCTTGATGCTTATACAAGTTCTTAAACCCATTAGGTGATGAGTTTAAGTTGATAATGAGGTTAGGTCATAAATCCAATCTCTGTTTTTGCTTGATTTGTCTTTTTCTCTTCTATCTATTTATATAGGAAGGTATTGAATTCTTTCAAGGTTCTTTATCCTCATTTTTTTCCTTTTGTTCTAGATAATATTTTTAAACTTAGACCTGTCATTGAACTAATAAAGAGAGGTTTAAGGATTTGAAATTGAATCAGAGTCAAACCAAAATTTTGAACATACATTTATATTATATAAATATATGATAATATATTAAAAAATATATAATATACATATATTATATATATAAATAAAATCATGGAGAAAAATATTAAAATATATTTTTAACATGATCAAATTGACTTATACAATAAATATTAAACTAAAAATATTATACTATCACATAATTATGAAAATCAATCATTTTTATAAAGGGAAAAGAAAGAGTTTCTCATTATAAATATTATACTATTATTTTTACTCTAGCAAACCTTTGCACATTGCCATATACAATAATTGCAAAGATATCCAAGAAAATTCTCTTTTTCTCTATCATATGCTTATCCCACATTGAGTAATTAAAAGGGAGAAGAAAAGTTTCTCATTCTAAATTGGCATGACCTAGCTGGTCAAAGAATTGGTTCATAGTTTTCAGACTGATTTTGAAAACAAAGGTTTTAAATTTCAATTTCAACTTATACGTTTATGTGCTCATTGATTTTAAAAATAGGTGGAGCATAAAATAATACTAGAATTAATGAAAATTTTTATGAGCATCATCTACACGATATAAACTTTTAATCATATTGTATTTTTTTGATAAATTCATTTTAGCTGAAGTTTTTCATTGGTATAAAATAGGTTTTGATTGACTCTCACTACAATTGATACTAAGATATTATTATTGTTATTATTAGAGTAAGAAATTATTTTAACCCCTCAATGAGTGTATCTATTTATGAAGGATAGAAATGGGAAAAAAAAACTTGATCAAAATGAAAGTAAGTATATATGCAAGGGACTAGGGTATGTCCATTAATATGTGATCTATAATTCCACTATAAATCCTCATTGAGATTGGTGGTTTGTCCTATCTTTAAATTGAGAATAAGTCTTCCCTTCACTTAAATTTTCCTTCACTAATATATATATATATATATATGTGTGTGTGTGTGTGTGTGAGGGACCAAAATAAAAGCAAATACATATGTGAGGAATTAGAATTGAGATTTACTCTTATTATTAAATTGTTTAAGAAATCAATTAATCAAATCACCGTTAGTTTTAGAGAGCTAAATGGGAGTTGGAATGAGTTAGCAATAATATATTTAATTACTTTTTGATGAACAAGTATTCTCTACTATTTTGCAATGGTTATGACTAGTCGTCCATACGAGCATTGTTGTTTGCTTTTAGCATTTAGTGGAGTTTATGCTTCTTTTTAACTAAGTTTTTGCAATGTCCTTTTTTTGTTGTAATAGTGAATTTAAGGGCATGATTACACGATTTTCAAATAATTTTTTTACTACCCTTTTTACAATTGTGGAATAGTGACTTTAGCATTGGGCCTAAAAATGCTGCACTAGTGCTAGAATTGGGTATCTAAAATTTAGTTAGGTCCTAAAACTAATGCATTAATACTAGTTAATGTGGTTCTGATGAGCCTAGGCCAATTGGCTGTCATCTTTGCGTGTGTTGAGTTTGACACAAATTCTTATTTTGATAATTACAATTAGTTTCTTATTTTATTGGTACTTTCTTATTTTGAATTGTAATTAATATCAAGATATGTGAGATATTTGTTTTTAATAACAAACTAGAAAAGTCTTATTTAATAAGGAGAGTGCAGGGTTGCTCGTCAAGCAAATTTTTGTGGGTTATAAATACTTGTATCAAATAATTATTTATAAGAATGAAGGAAAAGAAATTGTGAGTAATATTGTAGTGGGAGAGAGTTTGAAACTTTATCCGTACAAAAGTTGAAGTAGTAGTATATAGGAGAGTTTGCAATTTTTCTATTCAAAAGTTGTAATAGATGAAGGTTTGTAGCTTTTTTATTCAAAAGTTGTATTGTAATATTGTTCACTGTGGATTTAATCTCTTCACACAAATTCTTATTTTGATAATTATCATTAGTTTCCTATTTTATTTTTAGTTTCCTATTTTAAATTATACTTAATATTAAGATATGTGAGATATTTATTTTTAATAAAAGAACTAGGAAAGTCTTGTTTAATAAGGACAATGCGGGGTGGTTACTTGTCAAGCAAATTCTTGTGGGTTAAAATACTTGCGAATGATTTGAATTATGCGAATGAAGGAGAAGAAATTGCGAGTAATATTGTAATAGAAGAGGGTTTGCAAATTAATTTGTGCAAAAGTTATATTAGTAACGGGGGGCTATTTACAACTTTATCCGTGCAAAAGTTGTGGTAGTAGTAGGTGATAATTTGCAAAAATTTTATTCAAAAGTTGTATAATAATGTTATTCCTAGTGAATTCAACATCTTCTCATCCATGGATGTAGGCATGCTGGGCCAAACCATGTTAAATCGTTGTGTGATTTGATTGTGATGTTTTTCTTAATTACAAGTATTTATGGAAGCACGAGAAGAAGGGAATGTAGTATATCCCTTACAGGGTACATCGAGAAAAAATCATACAAGGATACAAGCAATGAATGGCTTCGATTGGATTTACTTAAGGATGCACAAGACTTGGCCTGGCCTGCCAACCTGGCTCAGCCCAAGCAACTTGGGCCCAATTTCAATGAAAAATGGGAAGGAACCATGCCAAATGGCTTTGGTTTGATGTGTTTTATGGGTCGGGATTAGGTCACTCCTTAGGCCACTTGGCTCGGCATGATGTATATAAATACCTTTTAGCTGGAGAATTTAAAACACATAGATTAAACATTACTTTTAGATACTTCTATCAATTATCAATATTTTATTAAGAGTTTAATATTCATAGAACTATTGACATATAGTGTGAGCCTTCAAATACATTGTACAATATCACATATCATATATATAACTACATTATCATTTACATTTTGTCAAACTTTGGTCTGGTCAGGTCTTGTCTCGATCCATCACAATTCATAGGCTCGACCATGACCGAGTCTGGTCTGGTCTAGGGTTGAGTTAGGGCCCAAACAATTGGCCTGGTCAAAATCTCAGGTTGGAACTTGGTCAAGCCTAACCCGGCTTAACCTAACCCGTGAACATCCGTAGATTTACTTTTCCAAAATTTAAGGTCAGGTATAGCATAAAGAGCTTCAGTGAAAGCTTACAAATAACCTATCAATGAAGGATCATCAGTAGAAACCAAACACAAGACTTTCTTATTAGTTAAGCCAACTCTCATTGGCTCATTCTTCTATATTTTAACTTGATCAACCAGATATAACATTTTATAGGATTATTTTGATGAAAATGTAATACATTTAGATGCATTACCCTGAACAAGAAAACTCAAAAGAATGAATGAAAATTACAAGCCTTGCACAAAAGTGACAAATTTTATTTACCTTTGATATGAAAAAGTAACCATATATATATACATCCATAACAAAAAGAAGAAAAGATTACCCTAAAAGTATGTGTGTATATACATAACAAATTTCCCCTTTATCAAGTGCGTGATAATCACGTTATTGCTATGTACTCACTAAATTTATTTTTATCATGAACCTATTTAATTAATCCTCATTCACTTATAGTATAAATATTTTTTAAATTAAAAATTTTCTTCAACATTTTAAAGTCTACAGTTGTCAAAAGCATTTGTTGTGAAATTATTTGCATTTCACCAATCTTTCTTGGTGGCATAAATAGGATATATCCTTATACTTAGCAAGTTACACAATATAATAGAGGCAAAATTTGGAAAATCTCAATTATTCTTATTGCATAGGCATATAGAATAGCCGTTAGCTGTTGAAAATTTAAGTGTTAGTAAGTATAAGTGAAGAAGTTTCACATTCATAAAAAACGAACTAAGTGATGACTATATAAATGGAAAGATCCATATACCTAAGGAAGGCTCGAGAGAAAAGCTCGTGGACTTAGGTTTGGGAGTTGTGCTTGTGCTTGGTAGGATCTAGGGTTGGATCAACACATCGTGAACTCGTGTGTGAGGACTCATATTTGAAGGGAGGTTTCTACATTAGTAAAAAATCATCGGTTCAATTCTTGCAGGTGATTTTTCATTGGTAGGCTATCTGTAAGTGTCATCATATTACTTTAAGGCTTGTGACAAGCCCTGACTTTGGAATAAAAGGAAAGACCCATAAGCCTAATACTTTAAGGTTTTTGGATCAAAATATGATATCAAGCCCACAAGAGTAGTTCCTCACTTAGCCCGTGAACCCTGGCGTTTCACGTTTTCCCTGACCTAACATTACCATATTTACCTTTATTTTCTATAAATTGATAGAGACCAAGCATGGTAAGTAACCTGAGCACCTAGACTGCCTTCTATATAAAATGGCACCCATTCCTTAAGAATTCACACCCATCTCTCTCATTTAGCTTCCTCTCTAGCATTTCAAAGGTACGTGACTCTTTCTTGATAGATGTTTTGAGAATAACAATCTCAACTTTTGCGACGTCTTTTCTCTCTTAATTTTCATTGAGTGCTCCTAGGTAGCCAGAGAGCTACATAGCTCGGATTGTACTAGATACACACGAGGTAAGGTAGGACTCACCTCATATGTGGGGCCACCTCACCCCTTGTGTATATATGCTACAATCGGGCTTGTAGCTTCCAAGCTATCAAACAATTCTGATTTTCATTTTTGTAAACATTTTAATTGTTTGTGATATGTTATTCGATTATGTTTGACTATTATGCTAAGTATATTTTCTATCAATGAAGGCTTTGTGAAAATTGAAGATGGTTAACCAAAACAGGGCCATGCCCTTCAAGAGTCAAAAAAGGACCTTCACAACCTCCCTGATCCATGATAAGCAATTTGCTGATCTTCAATTACCTCCTAGGGCTCCGGCCAGCCTGAGATCAACTAGTAAATTTTCAAAGTTCATTACCAATGAACCTGACATCACTGAAGGCTGTGAAATTTTATTTCAAGCAAGAAATGTGTTGAAAACATATGAGAATCCTTCTCTGTCATTCCTTGAGGATGAACTGGTTCGGGCCCCTCCAAATACTCCAACCAAGATTGAGGATTTGACTCATGCTAAAAACCCGGAGTTGGAGGCTAAGATGAAACGGTAAATTTTAACATTCCTCGCTAAGTGATTAATTTTTATAGTTGGTAGTTTTCATATAAATTTGCTTTGTAGATTGCAAGCTAACAGAGTGTATGCTGCGAGATATCGGCTTCGGAAGCTAGGCAAGATTAATGAACTCAAAAGGCAGATTGATTACCTGCAAGTGCGTAACTTCCTTAAACAGGACTGGTTTATTTATATATAATTTTCTAAAACTTATCCAAGCCCGACTTGCCATTTCTATTTTTATTTTATTTTTTGAATTTCTTGGTTTAGTATGTATAAATTTTGTTTTCACTTTGTGTGCGTGTATATATTTATTTATTTAATAGATACATACATTATTTATTTAACTAGGTGAAACTTTCAACTATTCAATCTCAGCTGCTTTACTGTGATTCTGTCTGCAACAAACTGATTGAAGAGAATGCAATGATGAAAGCTTATTGCGACGCTGCTCGAAAGAGGAACGCTGAAAAGGAAGGTAAATAGAAGCATGTAATAATAATACAGACAACAATGCAACCACAAAATCAGTTTTTTTTCCCTTTTGTTTTCTTTCTTTTATATATATTTTCTTTCTTTCCCTTTGAAGAATTTTACAATTCACAAAGTGAAATATTAATTACATTGTCCTATATATATATATATATATAAATTAGATCTAATAAATAATTATTTAAAAAGAGAACCAGAGAAAATGTGGAAAGCATTAAGTGCAAACGTGTTTTCAATTTTTATAGGCAACTAATTATTTATTTTATTTTATTTTTTTGGTTTACTATAGTTAACTGATTATAAATGTTTGATTGTGTTTTCAGCTGAGAATCAGGCTCTGGTTCAAGAGATACAGTGGCTGAGGAACAACCTGTGCTATGGGTTAGGGCAACCATAGAACAAAAAGAACCCATAAAGCCATTCTATGGAGTATGTCTGGATGAAGAAG
This sequence comes from Styphnolobium japonicum, assembly GCA_023212625.1. Lineage (NCBI taxonomy): Eukaryota > Viridiplantae > Streptophyta > Magnoliopsida > Fabales > Fabaceae > Styphnolobium > Styphnolobium japonicum. Next base: position 11,517,473 of record JALBWW010000007.1, on the reverse strand, counting down.
AAGGAAGACACAGTCATGGAATCACAAATATAATGAAATGCTTTTCAATAAGTCTTCCCTAGGATTAGGATACAATGTTTTGATGTTGTATCTGGCCAGTTATGGCAATATGAATAAAATCTATTATCTGCTTTTGCAACATATATTTTATATTACGAATGGCTGTCAAATAATCCAAATCCAGACTTTTGTGACGCCTGTCATCTACTATGAGAAAAGAAATACAGAAGGGACAGACACAAATTAACACACTCTCACAAACAAACATAAGAGTGCGTACCTTGGAATCTGTTCCCCCACCTAACTCGTTTTCCAAATTTTATATAATTATGAGAGGAGTTATTATGTTGATTTAACGAAGTTGTTAATTATTTATTAATTATTAATTTTATATATAATAAATATTTAAAAATATATTAAATATAAATAATAACTAATAAATATCTAATAATTTACTCTAAATATCAATATCTTAAAAATAAAAATGAGTATTAAAATAATTTCATGAAAAATCTTCTACAATATTAATTTAAGACGCTGCCATATGTGAGCTTGAACGCTAGCACAATTTATGCCCGAAGGATTAATTAACTAGTTTTCAGGCAATACGGTTTAAGGCTTGATAATGCTAAATAAGTACAGTTGAATGGAATAGTGAACGGAACTAAACTATCATAATAGTAATTAAAAAAAGATAAAATGAAAATGATACAAATTAACGTTATTTCCTTTGTTTGAATAGATTTTCTTGGGAAAGAAAACGTGGTTTAAGTATAAGGAAAAAATGGAATAGAAAAGGAAAAACAAAAGAAGTTTTTAAAATTAAAATTTTACCAGTTATAGGCCTTCTTTTCAAACTCATTAAAAGTTCAAAATGAAAATTTTTAACATTAAAAATGCTTATTTAAAGCCTATAAAAAATTGATTTATTTGGAAAAATTAATTTTTTAAAAATTAAAAATTTACCAGTTTTAGGGCCTGTTTGCAAACTCATAAAAAAATAAAAAAGTTTTAACATGAAAAATGATTTAATAATGTTTATTTAAAGACCTATAAAAAAATGAACTTATTTGGAAAAAAAATATTAAAACTTCTCAGCCTATACTATTATAGTAGTAATCATTTCCTTATAAAATTTTCCATGATAATTGTTTCCTTTAGTGCACTGTCATTTATTTTATTAATTAAATATCAATATTTTCCTTTAAGGCATTTTAATCACTTAAAATGGAAGTATTTTAAGACAATAGAAATTCAATGCTTGACTTTATCACTAATAGTTTTGGTGACATCAATATTTTCCTTTAAGGCATATTAATTACATAAAATATAAGTATTTTAAAACAATAGAAATTCAATTATTAATTTTATCACTAAAAATTTTAGTACTGAAATACCCGTGATAATTTTATTATTATTAAACACACATTTGCTGAGTTGTAATAAAAAAAATTAAGAATTTGGACTTGACTCTCTAAAATAGAGAATGCACTTTTAAGAGAAAATTACAAAAGTATATAATTATTGACTTGAAAAAAATCAATAGAATTGGTTTTTTTGTAAGATATTGTTATTGAGTTATAAATACCCTAGTTATTAAATTTTTTTATCAACTCAATTTAAGAAATAAAGTATAAAGTTATTAATCGTTGATGAAAAATTAATTATTTAAATTTTTATAAAATAGAAATATTTTGATAGCAAATCACAAATATGTAAGAATCACTCAGTTTATTTTTTTCATCAGCAATTATTACTTGTAATTTATTTTTTAAAATGTACCATACACTTTAGAGGATTTAAATACCTTAAAGTCATGCTAAAATTTTATTAATTTTTTTCTATTCACTCCTATTTCCACCCTTTTCAAATGGAACATATAAAGTGCACAATAAAAAAAAAAGCTACAATTCTAGAAAACACCTATCGTCTTTGTTTTCTTCCCTTTTTATAATAATTTTTAAAACAAAATATTGAATTATTCTTTTAATTGCTTTGTATTCTATTTTACACATCCAGGTAAACTATAGCAGTGAATGGAAATTCTTAATTACTAGACATCATAAACTTATACTCAAATTTGATTGCTCAATGAAAAAGCTCATCACAAAAATAAATTCAAGAATGGAAAATTGAGGATCAAACTTTGAATTGCTTAATCATAAATGTTCTAATTCTATGTCAAGAACTATTAACCAAGTTTCACACTTTGACACAAAAGCTTAGTTTTAAAAACACAAAATCTATCTCAAACCCAATAATCTAGCTTGGGTGCACAGAAAACGGGTTTTTTTTTAAATTTTTTTAATCTAATTTATGTCACTAAACATTCTATTTTCATATTTTTATGACAATAGAGCAAATACTGGAAATGAGATCATGATTCTTAGCATCTAGTACAGGTATTTGATAGACATATCGGTAATCACACTCCATATATAAAAAGAGAGAAGAAGAAAATATAATTATGTTAGATAAATGTAAGAATTTGGTTATAAAATGCATAATTTCTGACAAGTACCTCAAGATCTCACTGAGAATTTGTCTCATTCATATAGTCAGATCCAGAGTACTGGCCATTTTCCTTTGCTCCTTACGATGATCTTGTGCTTCCTTCAACCTGCTTCTAAGATTAGAGGTGGCGGATTGAGAGTACAAAGAGAGTGATAGATTGCTATCAACTTCATGGTCCTCCAAGCTTCCTTCAGCATCGATCCTTGAATTTAATTTTAGTGACAGATCCAAATCAAGTTCAGTATCTGAAGCCTTCCTTTTCAATGTCTTCAGTTCCGGTGGATTTGCTGTTGAGTTGATAGGCATGAGCTCTTGTGCTCGCAGCAGTACATGGGTTGATGGATTGAGATCAATCTGGCTCAATCTCGTTCGTGTGCAAAAAGATTCATGGGCACCAAATGAGAGGAACTGATCTTTTGGTTCATGAATTTTACTTGTTGATTGTTCAACAAAATTGGAAGAACCCACCCGGAAAATGCTATTGGTCCAATTGATGTCACTATTGGTCCTGTAGATCCTCTCCGTCATTCTGCTATAAAATCCAGCTCCAGATTCATCTACTGAACTCCAACCCATGAAAGGTCTATGCACAATTTTTTCACAGACACCCAAAGAAGCATCCCCATATCCATATCTATGAAAGAAGAGAGCCTTTAATGGGTGAAATTCAAAACTTTTTAGAAAATTTGAAGCAAACTTCAGATAATTATATGTATACCTGTAGGATGAACTTTGGCTTGGATTATATCCTTGAAGCATGGGAAGTTGGCTGAGATTATAAATATTTTTGTCTCCAGTTTCTACAAGATTCCTGTGATTGGCCGATACTGTCATATTTAACCAAGTTGTATTCATTAGGGACTTGTAATCAGAAACCCTAATCACTTATTGATATTGACAGGTTTATACAACAAGAAAAACTTCTTGTACCTTGATTTGGGTCATCTACCTTTTTGCTCCTAAACATCTGGCAAAAGAATAGATGGGAAAGAAAAGAAATAAACCAAAATAGCCCATGCTTGGTAAACAAATTAAAATCACTTATTTGTAAAAATAAAAAAAAAAGATTAAAGAAAAAGAAAAGTCTAGAGGTACCAATTATCTATTAATTACCTGTAAATGACTTTTGACATGAGCAATACTTAAACCTTTTATATTCATCAATTGAAGAACCAACTTTGGTGTGGCTCCTACACCCATGAAAACTATATTCAGAAAAATAAATATATAACGGCATTAAAATTGAATATTGTAGAAGCAACCATGGTAGAATTAATGATCCATCAGAAAATTGAAATCCAAAAAGGCGCAAGAAAGCTATGGAACTCACTCTCTTCTCCTCCAAGTCGTTGAACAGCATGAAGAAAGCGAAGATGAAGATCAGGTGTCCACCGCAGCCTCGGCAACTTGGATCTAACATAAGGCCTTACTGATGTCTTCTTCTCGTTCTCTTCCACTGTGCTGTTGCTTGAGCTTCCTCCATTGTTGTCTTGCTTACTTTCTTCTTCATTGGCCTCGCTTTCATACTCGTCTTCGCCAAGGTTAGAAGGGCTTGTCTTGGAACATTCGGAGCCATGGCTTTCTTCCATTCTCATATATAGCTAGCTTCTGCAACTTTCTGCTACACTTTTCTTGGAGCTTTGGAGTAAGACAAAAGAAACACAGTGTTATCTGTGTCGCTGTAGGTCAATTAGTGGAATCAAACCACTGATCGAAAAGGAATAATTGGGGATTGAGGACTTTTGGGGCAACTCCTCTTCTTCTCTTATTGTTCATCCTCCTCCATGCTTAGACATTGAAAATGAAAAAACTCGATCTTAGCAACACCAACGTAGATACAGCTACACAAATCGATGACAAGTCATACAACTGATACCCTCATATTGAACAGTAAAAACCCTAGGTCGATCTTCACAGAATTTATTTAGAACATTTCTCTCTCTCTCTCTCTCTCTCTCTCTCTCTCTCCCTCTCTCTATGCCTCCGTGAGATGAGTAAACGATAATTTGGTTTCATATCGTAAGCATGTTGGTGAATATATGTTTTAAATATGCATGGACATCATGGAATGCAAGGAATATACTTAATAATTTCATGTGTGTACAATCTCTATTGTTCCCACTTGGGTAAGAAAAGTATTTTTTTTAAAATAGATTAATTATTATAAATAAACTATTAGCAAGTCATGATAATATTTTAGTATTATATTAGTAGACCGTGCCTAACATAATAGACAAAAATATTTTGTTTTGCAAGAAATTAGAAACATGAGTTTGATTCTTCTCATGATAAGAATTCAACTTTTACCTATGTACTAGTCAATTTTATTTTAAATAAAGAACGATAGTAATAGGTCTTACTCCCCAAAATCCCGGGGCTACGTGAAGTTAAACTAAGTTCTTTATTTGTCCATTTACTAGTCTTACATTTTTTTTGGGTACATACTAGTCTTCTATTTACAGACTTTCGATTTGTTTATTAGATTGCACAACTATCATTTGCTTATGTACAGATTTATATTCTCTAAATTGTTTCATTTTAGACAGTAAACTGTGGAATTGGTTTTGATGAAAAATTAATAGTTATTTTTTTTTTATAAAATACAAGTATCAAAATAATAAATCACAAATATTTGAGAACTCTTTAACTTTTTCATTAATAATACTATTTACTTTGCTAAAATAATTTCCTTTCAAAGTGTAAATAATGCTTTGAATTGATTTTTGATAATATCAAGTTTGCTTTGAAGTGAGTTAGAATTTAAATTATAAACTATAGGTTCTGGTTGTGGCTATATAAAAATAATAATAAATTGTGCATCTAAATATATAAATTTTTAAAAATAATAGAATTCAATAGTTTAGAGCACGTTTAATAATATACCAAAAATAGCATGTTTAATATGTAAATTGGTAATGCCATTAATTATTGTCTTTTATATTTGCAACAAAAAAAATATTTTTAGGTTAGTATAAAAAATGGAATGATGATTTTATTTTGGGCCTTAATTCCGGGCAAGAAAAAAAAATCATTTCCTCATTAAAAAGAAGAATCGGTGATTCCAAATAAGCTTGGAATGAATTAATTTTTAATTTCTTTCCCTATTTATTTTTATTAGTAGTACTGATAATTCTACTTTACGTCTATTACATGTATCAAACCGAAAAGTAAGAAGAATTGTCATTCTAATCCATTCCTGTTTATTTCTGTTTCCTTTTTCATTCTGATTCCATAAAAAAATGATTGTATACACCAAAAATTTCATTACATCTCCATAAAATAAATAATTATTAATTAATGAGTTCATAGTTTTCTTTTGAAAATAAGTTTAAGGTGAAGGAAGACTTTCCTCTTTTTAAGGTCAAGGCAAGTCACTAATTTTAGTGATAATTTATAAGAAAATTATAAATCACCTGTTATCAGAGGCCTTGGATTCGAATTAATGTCATGCAGTTGTCATGAGCGAAAATCCAACCAACCAAATCATTCTACATTAGCAATTAATAAGTCAATATATACTTATACTTAATTACACTCTTTTTATAATTTTTTTCTATTATCACGTGATAACAATTTGACCTCACTTACTCTTATTTTAATCTATCTAAATGAATCACACCTCATACATTAACTGTAACCCAATCAATTTCTCTTAGATAATTATTCATAAATATATAAAAACATGAAAATAAAAAGAAAAAAGAAAATATTGATCTTGGTACCACATAAAAGGTGAAGTGAAGTTGCTGTGAAATAGATGAGAATGTGAACGAAAATTTAATGTAAATATTATTTTCCAGCTGGGAAGTGCAGTGAGAAATCCAAGAGTAGACAGCAGTAAATAACTCAAGAGGGTGGTTTTGTTGATGCATGTGTATGACTATGAAAGTGTTTTTATTGATGCGTGTGTGTCACTGTGATGCGGTGCTGTCCACGCAGACCTAAACTCTCGAGAAAAATAAAAATCATAGTCTGGGATCACGGGGTTTGTTCCTCCTCACTATATTTATTTTATAAATTTTAATAATTTTAATAATTTAAATATATTCTATGTAATATATCTTACATTAAAAAAATTTAAATTTCACTACACAAAATAAATTTAAATCATTAAAGTGATAAAATAAATATAACCTCGTCAGAGAATTACATTGCTTGCTGAAACTCTGTTTTTTATATTATTTAATTTCTGTTTTGTTGTAGCTCTTCCAATGAGGTGTAGGCAGGAGACAGTTCTCAAGAGATATGATTGTTTATTGTTTGGCATATAATATTCATACATTGGAATTTACAGGTAATCATATTAAGTTTTTTATTTTTGTTTATGGGATATATTTTCCATAATATTAATATCTTAAGATTTTTTAAATCATAATTTTGATAGGAGAGCATTTTAATTCTATGTGATTAACCATATATGATATATATTATTCATTTCTACATATATGAATTTCAAGATGTTGGATCCCTTCCCTCTTGATTACAGATGGTAGTGTTGGGTTCCAAAAACTTAAAGTAAGTATCTAGTTTATTTTTATATTTTGTTAGAAATATTGTTAATGAAGATAATGTTAATAATTATTAAAAAAAAATTAATAATTCATGGCAACTTTAACACATAAATAAGAAGGATGAAAACAACACGGAACTTTCACCAAGATCCACACAGAATTCAAAATATATGTACTGTGTTTTTTTCTTTTTTGTCATGAAAATATATGTACATATATCTCTCTCTTTATGTACACTTTTCCATCTATCTTTGGTATCCTTATTTTCTACCTCTTCGGCATTACTTTTGCAGAAGAAATTCAAACCATTATTAATTTCTCAAAAATTTCCAAAACATATCATATTTTCCTCTCTGTTTGCCTTCAATACCTTGTTTCCTTTCCTTTTTGGTGCAAAGTGAGCATGCTTTTGAGTTGGTAATAGAACCTTTTTCATTCCTCACACGTGCATAACCGTGTGGGCAGCCATGCATGCATCGACCGTGACTCAGATGAACAAAGGTACGGGAAAGAAAATTTCTTTCAATTTCTAACAATCACGAGGTTCTTGGTAATGGTAGGTTTTGCGAGTCCAGCATTTATCGACTTTATAAGCCTTCCTGGGAATCTCTCCATTAATTATACCATCACCAACTACTCAGAAATAGAGGAAAATGCTCTAACATGACTGCAAATATATTCTCAAACATTTGTATTTTGGTGAAGGGTGTTTAGCCAATTTATTTTCATAATGAAAAAAATTAAAGAATAATTTATTGTTATGATTCTTCAAGCTTACCAAGGTCAATTTAACGGAAGATCAATAAGATATGTAGGCCAGACATCCAATACTTTGGTCAGGCATCTTCAATGCTCATGTTAGTAAGGTTATGAGAAGACAGAGAATATATAAGAAGTAGTCGGCCAAAAGACCTGATCCAATACCGCAAAGGCTTTAGCTAGATCAACTAGTGATCAGCCTAAAGACTTGAGGTTGAATCTGACTTTTCCTATTAATCAGGGATTTAAGGAAGGAAAATGGCTACTTGATATTATTGTGTATCTCAGATCAAGGACTATATGGAAAAAAAAATCTCATGTCACTATATACATAATGAATTGAAGAGAGTCGTTGGTGTTAATGTAGGATATGTTAGGATATTATTGAACGCTATATAAAATTTAAATAGAACATCATGAGTTAAGGATTCATGTTGGTACCTATATTCCCCGTAGATTCATATTCTTGCCACTATATTCAGTTTTTCTAAAATTTATTTTGTTCTTCCAATCCTATAAATATTGAGGAGCATTTAACCAAATTACCCAAGCAGTTTTCTACAAGAATTAATAGATTACTTACTCAACCATCACTCTCAAACAAAAAAGTAAGGCCGATAAATTTACGTAATATGCTCTACAAAATTACTTGTTGGCATATCACTGGGCTTCTTGAACAAAATTATTAATAGGATATATAGTGCATTGATTAAAGGACATTGCATTTTTTATAATGTATATTTTAATAAGTAATGTTACGTAGTTCAGAAAAGACACGAGGAAAAAAAAAATCCGCGTATGAGACCACATCATATTCTTTCTCCCATGCTTGATCTACGTAGTCTCAAGTTACATAACAATTTCCTATCTTAATGGCCTATGAATTAATTCATTATCTAAAAAACAAAAGGAGAAGGTCTTGAAACCATGAAACGTGATAATTAAAATTGATTTAAGCAAAATCTGGAATATCATGATGAATGATTTTCATGTAAAATAGCTTATTTAAATTATAAATTATGTTATTATTGTATATTATTTCCAACACAAGCCTACCCATGTGAATGAAAGATTCACTGCAACTTGGACGTACACCTAAGCCTCTAGTGAGGTCAACGCTCAACAGTCCTATTGTGTCCGTTTGCTTTGGTTTTATAATTTTTAATCCTAATACGACAAGCTACATTAGAGTGCGCAAGCCTATTAATTCGGATCTAACTTCGTTATTATCATTTGAGAATGAGCATGTCTGTCGTTTTATACCAGTCTTCTGCTAAATTATTAACAAATGGAATTATTAAAATATTAGAAATCTCTCACCAAAGATCAAATAAAATAAAATATTAGAAATCACACAATCATGTCCTTAGTATATGGATTTATTATTTCATATATGCAATGTATATAATATATACCATTCATATATATGCGAATGCATGCTACCATCATGTACATAATATTAAACAAAAAATTATTAAAGAAAATGATAACTAATTTAATCAAAAGAAGATATAACATGCCACTTCAAATTATATATCAAAGAAATGCTTCGCAGAATATATATTGCTCTAATGTCAATACCTATGTTTACTTCAGTGTGTCAAAACTCAATTTCATGGCATATTATAAAAACTTGTATGGGAAGAAGAGTAGGTTCATGTCCATTTTACAACACAAGGATTCATATAATCTCATCAGTAAGGAATATCATTTCAATATAGTCGGGTATAATTTTTTATAAATATGTTTAGAAGCAATTACAGAAGAAAACAAATGAAGGAAATAAAGAATGAGAGGAAAAATAAATAAATTATATGAACCTTATCTGAGGTTTCAAAAATTTATAATAATATCATTTTGGTTTAAAATAATATACTAATCTCCCTTATTTTAAATTCCATAATATAGATGTCTCCATTGTTTTTTTTTTTCAAACGCATACTCATATCGTTCGTACGATTAAAATAATACTACCAAGAGAGATCAGTGTAATATCCAAAGCATTTCTATAGGTTTTGCAAACTCTTAAAGGAGGTCAGTATAATTTACTCTCTAATAAGATAAAAAAAAAGTATTTTCTATATTTTAAGTTACCGTAAAGATAAACGAAAAATAGGATTAAAAAGGAAAAACAACATTAAATATCCATTCATCACTTCTTGTTCAGATGATATTCGAGGAAAATATAATTATTTAATTTAAATTTATTAAAAACTTATATTTTAATTTTTACATAAATTTTTTTCCAGGTCTAGAGAGATGTATTTTAGAGAATTTAAGGTAAATCATTATACTCATTTTTGTTTTTACTTTTTATATTCTCTTTAACTTTCCAATTAAAATAAATGACATCTGAATTCAGAGAATCTAGAGGGGTACTATTAGAATATCTGTAATTAGATCTGATAAAATTAAAATGCTGCTAATTTTATCATTTTTTCCAAATTTATATATATATATATATATATTAGAGAATTCTGAAAATCTCCTCATTATATTTTTTTTCTTCCTTTAATATTCTCTTAATAACTTTCCAAATAAAAATATATAACTTTTGGATCCAGAAACTCTCTAGCCGACTTATTAATTAAGACATATATCTATCGCTGGATATAACAATATATTGATAATTTTCTCAATTTTTTCCGTTACACAGGAATTTATTTTAGAGAAATTAATATAAATTTCTTCCTTTTATATTCTCTTAATAACTTTCCAAATAAATCAATATAACTTTTGGATCTATATACTCTCTCTAACTGACTTCTTAAGACATATCTATCACTATATAATTATATAATAAAATATATTGGTATTTTCTATATTTTTCCAGTTTTAGATAAATCTATTTTAGAGAAAGGTAAAATGTTCTTCTCATTTATTATTTCCTTTTTATATTCTTTTCAAAATTTATAAAACAATAAAATAAATATAAAAAACTGTCAAAATAAAAGAATACAGCTTTTTTATATGTAGAGATTCTGAAAGGATAGAATTTTGAAAATATATATATACCTAAATGTGTCATAAATTATATTTTCTAATCTTGAGGTCTATTTAGAGCATTAAGGTAAATTAATAAAATAGTTTTTAAGAAAAAATCAAATAAGAGAAATTTTCTTTTTATAATAGAGTAAAGTTATATTTCTTCTTAATATGAATAATATTAACATCCTCCTAATTACTTAGAAAATAAAGTATTAAATGTAAAAACAAAAACATTTCATATTATCTTAACATCCTCCTAATTACTTAAAAAAAATATTAAATGTAAAAAAAACATTTAATATCTTAAGAACTTAAATTGTATTTAATACTTTCTTTTTAAGTAATTAAATGATTAATAGGACTGATTGATTAGGAAGATATAGAATTATGTATTTATCTATGTATATAAGTAAAATTGTCTTGAGCAGCAATTAATAGTATAATTAAAATAATGGTATCATTAAATACATGTTAAATTTAAAAGAAAGAATGAAAATATTAGATAGTTAGAATTCTTTTGCCAGAATTTTTTACAAGAATGAGTTGTCAAATTTTTTGCCAGAATCATTTTACTCATCCAACAACCACCCTTGAATCTTAATAAATTTAGGCTAAAATTTTGTCAAAATTTTCTAGTTATGTAGCATTACTAAAAAAGAATATATATAAGGCTGGAGCTAACCAATGCCTTAAAGGCATTGTTTAAAAAATATTTAATTTTCCTTATTAAATTTTTAATTACTTGATGAAGAAAATAATAAATATTTTTTGGATTCCTAGATATTAAATGCTCTACTTTTTTATTTAATACTTTTTATTTTAATTTCTTAACCAATGCTCTAAAGACACTCATTAGTAAATGCCTATATTTTTTATATAAGTAAAATTATCTTGAGAAACAATTAATAATATCATTAAATACAATAGTATCATTAAATACATGTTAACTTAAAAAATAATAAAATAATGAAATTAAAAAAGACAATAACATTAGGGATAGGTGATCAAAGCATATAATTAAAATTTTAAAAATTGAATAGTGAAATTAAAAAATTAACATAATCACTCTAACATAAAAAAAAATAATCTAAAATACTTTCTTCATTTATTTTTAAGAATTTTTTGGATTAAAAATACTTCATAAATTTAACATATCTGAAATAATAATTGTACATATATGTTATTATATAAGTAAAAATGCCTTGAGAAATAATTAATTGTATCATTAAATTCATGTTAATTGTTTTTTAAATAATGGAATAATAAAATAAAAAAATTAAAAAATATTAGGACATAAGTGTTGTCTAGGAATATATATATAATTAAAATTTAAATAATTGAATAGTAAAATTAAAAAAGAAAATCTCTCCAACATTAAAAATTTATTTCATTTAAATTTAATAATTTTATTTAAAAAAAATTCGCCAGGAATTAACATCTGATAATTATACTTAAAAACATTATTTTGAATAAAAAATAAAAAATAGTAGATATAAAATATTTTGTACAAAATACAGGTAAAGTAAAATAAAAATATATATATTCTCTTTAACATAAAAAATAAATTTAAAAATTTTTTAACATAAAAAATATTTGGACATATTCAAAATAATAATTATAAATAAAATCATCATTTTGAATAAAAAATAAAAAATATAAACTCTAAAATAACCCGTGCAGATAAGTAGTTATTCTTTATTAGCATAGATACCTAATTGGTTTTAAATTGCAACATTAAATATTTAACTTAAACAAATTTTCAATTAATCAAATTTTCCTGCAATTAATGATTTTTTTTTATCATTTGACAGCTTCTGTAATTATGGACCTACTTGGTTCTAGTATTTTTTTTTTATAAAAAAGAACAAGTAAAAACTGTTTGAGAATTGAGACTTGAGTATGTTTTTCTTTGGTGCTGTATTTTTTTTAATTAAATTTCAAAAAATATTTTTTTAAAAAATAAAACACTTTTTTCACTTCAGTTTCCAAAACATATTAAAAACACGAATAGTGCCCGGTTTTTTAACCGAAACTTCGTAAATATGAGATATATATGCTTGAGTTCCTATCTTCTAAAGGTAATTAAGGAATTTTTTTTCCTTTTCGAAATTGCCTTTGAAAGAAAAGAAAAATGATAGAAATAAACTGGCAAATTTCACTCTCTCCTTTGAATGGAAATGGACCTTTCTTTTTTCCTTAGAGTTGGGTCTCACTGACTTACAGCATGTTTGGTTTGGGAGAATTATTTTAATACCCATATTTTTTTCAAGATACTGATATTTAGAATGAATTGTCAAGCATTTATTATTATTTATATTTAATAAACTTTCAAACATTTATTATGAATCCAACAGTCAATAAATGATTGACAATACATCTTGAGTACCAAACCCATCATAATACTATAACAACTCTCTTGGTTTGAATTTTTCCAAACGCAAACTGTACTTTTGCAAGTATTACCAGGCAATTCTGTGAGAAGGAAAATGTTTTTCCTTCTTCCTACACCGCGGAATACAAATAAGCCCTTAATGTGTATTTGGATTAGTTGTGAAAAAAAGGTTATGTTAAAAATTAATTATGTGTATAATTGATTTAAAAAAATTAATTATGAGAAAATTAATTAATATTTGGATATGCTAATTCATAATCGATTTTAACAAAAAGAGTTTTGTTTAGATTGGGTAAAAAAATTACTTTTATATATTAAATTACCAAAAGATATATGGAATGATTGAAAAAGTTATTTGGTTAAGGGCAAAAGGTATTTCTCTCTCAAAATTTTTAAAATAATGTAAAATCAAATAATTAAAAGTTTATAATAAAAACTTTTCCAAAAAAGTTGTTTTTACTTAATGAAAAAATAATCTTAACTTATAATTAATTTTACACACTTTAAATAAACAAGATAAATTTTAAATAAAACAACTTTTAATTGAAAAAAATTATTATCCTAAAAAGTAATCAAATTCAAACATGTTTTAAGAGTGTGTTTGGATTTGCTTAATTATTTTGAATAATCACTTTTTATATCTATAAAGCTATTTTTAGAAAAATGTAACATATTTGAGTTTTGTTAAAAAAAAACTAGTGATTATTTATTTATACTAAAAAAAGTTTTTTTTTTCTTTCTAAAAGCTAAAATTTCAGCATTATTTCAAAAATTTTAGGAGAAAAATACTTATTTATTCTCAACTAAATAACTTTTTTAATCATTTCATATCTCTTTTAGTAATTTAATATATAAAAGAGATTTTTTATACAATTTAAACAAATTTTTTAATCTTAAAATTAATTATAAATTAACATATTTAAATATAAATTAATTTTTTAAAAAATTAATTATACACATAATTAATTTTTAACGTAATTTTTTTCACAATTAATCTAAATACAAACTTAAAGTTGAAGTGGCTACAAATTTGGCAAAACGTAACGTGATAAAATTCTGTTGCCACCTTTGCAATATGAAAAGCATTCTTGGGTGGGATATTCAACATCTCTATAATCACAATCTCAACTACCAATATATATGCATGTCTACACAAAATAATCTTGCTATTTTTTAAAATGATCACTAAGGAAACAACACGTACATTAAAATAATTTTATGTTATCCCTAATTATCAGAATCTCTAAAATATTATTCATTATTCATCAATTAAATAAAAAATTACTATTTAGTTTATGATAATTTTTCTTTAAAAAAATCGTTTCACCATCGTTACCAATTAATTCTTCTTTTTCTTAACCTGGATTGAGTATAACATTATTTAATTTTTTGCTTTGTTGCCATAATTTTGTTTCTAAACGAGGCAAATTTGCAATAGTTTTGGCCTTTAGGCCTATAATATATGCAAAAATGCTCCAACATCTTCTTTTTTTCCAGAGCTGAACATGATACCAAGTCAAAACTTTATAAAAAAGTTATTCTATCAAAATAAATTTTTTTTACAATATACCTCATACACTCTTAAAGTGACATATATAAAAGTAATATAAAAAATTTAAGAAAATATATTATATTATTGTAGTGATAATGTGTAATAAAAATTTATGGTGCCACAAAAGCCTTAAATTTTAAGATTCACGATATTTATTTGTTGACCATTCGCTCACACTATATAATATTATCCAACAAACTGATAACTATGTATGACAGTACTCTTCTCCTCAGGTCAATTCAGGCAACTACCACATAATTAAGATAATAACAACACATAATTAATTAAAATTAACTCATGCGAGGAAGAATTATGGAGATAGTCTTGGAATGCTACTATATATATGAGACTTTGACCTTGTTTGGATTTTGACCCATTTTGAGGTGACGCAACAATAACTACATAAATTCTTTATAGAATTCTATCACTAGACCTCGGCTCTGCCTAGGGCCACATCCATAATTCCTTATTCCCCCCTTCCCCCCACCGAAGTTTAAAGAAATATATGTGTAATCTTCGATGCACACTTTAATATTCAGTGTTCACATCAAATTAAATGGGATTATTTGGAAATAATGTTGCCTCATTCAACTATTGCAACCCAATAAGCTTTTCAAAATATGTATATAATTTGCCTACGGCGCCAAATGTCTTTGGTTTGGTCAAATAAAAATTTACCGATTGAATCTTCACATATAAATAGTTCACAATCGACTGATTTTTCCTTTTTGCCAAAAATAAATAACTTTCATGAGAAATAGAAACCGAATCAAATTAAATATTAAATTCAAAACGTACATGAATACAAGTATATAAAGAACATAATGAAAAATAAAATACAACTCTAACAACACTTGATTGCGGCGGGTAAGCACTGTAACTTGTTGGTAGATCATTCAAAGCCGATCGGAGAGGCTCATCAATAATAATAACAATTAAATTCAACAAAACACACACCGTACACCAACCAAAGTGGTGTATGATGTGTAATGCCTGCCATTATTGTAACCAATATTCCTATAATAAATTTAAATAATGTAGTATATTTCTCTCAAAAAATAAAATTTACAATTATTTTTTCATTTTTTTCATTTATGTTATAAAAAATGTAGACATAATCTTTTTTTTTTTTTTTTGTTTACCTTGATTTAAAAGTATGCTACACATAAAAGTGTGAGACACAAAAGTGTGTTTTTTTAAACTATTATACTTGTTTTAAAATTTATGCAAATTTTCATCAACAATTTTTTTTTTTATAAAAGTTGTGCTACTATCGATTTAGGATCACGGTGAACCCCATACTAGAAAACATGTACATATCATAAAATTCAGTATGGGAATATATAAGGCGTGGCTCAATTAGTAAACTGATCTCCATTTATGTAGGAGACTTTACTTGTAGTGTAGTAGTTTAAATCTCACTTGAAGTATCTTGTGATCAACATAAAACCAAAATAGCTTTTTTTTTCCTTCAATTAAAGCTATTTTATTTAAAATTTATCTTGTTAGTTTAAAGTGTGTAAAATTGATTATAAGTTAAGATTATTTTTCATTAACTAAAAACATCTTTTTAAGAAAAGTTTTTATTTTGAACTTTTGATTATTTGATTTTAGATTATTTCAAAAGTTTTTGGAGAGAAATACTTATTTTTTTTCAACCAAATAACTTTTTCAATCATTCCATATATCTTTTGGTAATTTAATACATAAAAATTATTATTTTTATACAATGCAAATAAAACTCTTTATCTTAAAATCAATTATGAATTAACATATCTAAACATAAATTAATTTTTATTTTCTTAAAAATCAATTATATACATAATTAATTTTTAACATGAATTTTTTTCACAAATAATTCAAACACATACTAATTTCACACCAAAAAAATATAAAAAAATCTCATAATCTTATAAAAAAAATGATAAGCTAATAATCGGAGGTTTGATTTCATAGGCTTTAATATGGCACTGATGATAACCTTTCGGCCCAAATTACTTTTAAGGTCCAAACGATTAATCGGGCCATCATAATCCCACGCGGAGTATCCTAGGAACAATGTGATTTTTAGGGTCTTGGGCCGAATGTTATGCCTGGGGATTTGACAACCCTTCTCTTGGTAAGAATATTAGCAATGGCACCTACGAGTGAGTAAAAACTTATTTTAAAATTACTTTGAAGCTTAAATAACTTAAATTTTTAAAAAGTGAATTGAATTATTTATTTATTTATTTTACAATAATGGTACGGTATTTTGAATTTATAATATCTTTCAAACTACCCAAACCCTTAATTAACTACTAAACCAATCCTAGTGGCTTTGAGTTAATTAGTTTATGAAGATAGATCGAGAGGATGTTGGATTAAATTTTGTGAAATTTTTTATTTTTAAAATTTTAAAATTAAGCGAAAAATCATTATGGATGCTGCCTTTATGTCCCATATCTCATTTCCATTGTAGGACTCTGAACATAAGACATGGTTGGCCTTTCCTCTTTCTTTTGTTTTTGTTTTCGTGTTTTTCAAACCCTCAAATGAAGAGGTAATACTAATACAATGCAGTTAATTAACAAGAGAATAATCCCAGAACCCCCCCCCCCCCCCCCAAAAAAAACTCTTAAAATCTTTTTACATCATTTCAAGAAAGTTATTTGCTATATTAGCAAAAGGAAATATCAAGGAAGGGGCTTAGAGAACATTTGAAACAACTATAAAGTTCTACGGACATCAAGAGTTAACAAAGAGAAGACAAAAATGGAGGAAGAAAAAAAACCAAGAAAGTATATTCGTTACTTGAAGGATTTAATAATACTTTTCTCCCTGAAAGTTATTTCTTTGTACAATGTAATGACCTAAGTAGCAAATTAAGAGTAACTTGAACGGGCTGATCAAGTTATATACTAAGCTGGGCTTAAGCATACTTCAGTACTGTATTACATGCTTTGAGCCGTATTAATGGCCAATATTCGTGAATTATAAATGTGTGTGATTGGAGAAAATTGTAGGTAAAATTTATCATAAGCACTCCATTTAACAATAAATATATATAAAGTTGTATGAATTATGTTATAGATATATTTATTTCTAAAGAGTATGTGCACTTAAGCATGTTTAATATTAAATAGGATACCTATAATAAAAAGTGCCTATCTAAAAGGTTCTCATGTGATTGAGTGTCCTCCTCCACCCACCGCCCCATATGGGACAAGAAGGTCCACGGCAATAACTTAAGCATTATTCTAGTGTTGTTAGTGCTATAAACACAAATAATTCTGTCATGGACTCATGGCCAATGAATACATTCAAAGCACTCGCATGTCGCAACCAATCCCGCTGGCTGGATAAGGAGGAGAACATGCAAATAATTGAATATAACTTCTTCTTTAAAACAGAACTAAAACAAAGAAACAAATATCAATTATTAGACGTAGAGGAGGGACTTGTTAACAATAAATGTGTACTCTCCGTTCTTAGTAATCAGTACAATCCGTGCTAATAGGACAGCCAGTGCTGTACTGTTATGTTTAGTACGTGTTTGTCTTAGTAATAATTTAATAGTTTGTCTGCTCATATATATAGCAATTATTCCGAGTTGTGAGTAAGTGGTGCTTGCTGGCTATTATGTTCCTGAGATCTAGATCTTATGAGTAATATTATGCTATTAGAGAATGTGGCATTGTCTCTGCATGTGACTTGGAGAGCTAGCAACAAGCTTAGGTTTATTCAACAGAGAAGGAGAAAGAAAAGTGGTGTCCCTCACCCTTGCTTACTTACAAACTCGATAAATGGTAAAGATGGCAATTGATTTTAGGACTACACTCTAATCTATATAATGGATCAATAGCCTTTAATGTTTACCCTGTGTATCATATAAGCTCAAATGATAGAAGTGATTAAGCAAGGAATAATGTTAAAAAGCATGGTAGACATGTAGAAGTCAAGCATGTGAATACCAGAATCCAGAAGTCATTCACAGTCGTGTGAAATGTTTTTTTTTTAATTTAAATTTAAATTAAAGTTAAGTACGTCACGTGAAGTCTGCTCAGATGCTTATAAATAGAACATATATAAACCACGTCTCGTAAAGCAGAGTAGTTTGAAGAGTGGAGTTCTAATTTGTGTGAGCTTTGCGGAGAACTTCCTTTAGTCTGAAGAAGTATATTTTTGAAAGCCTTTTGTATTCAAAGTCATCCCTTATCAATAAAAAAAAGAAGAAAAAAATGTCTTTCTATATCTGTGGTGCTTTAATCGCAATAGCAGTTGTATGCTATTTTACATCTTCAATCAAAGCCAATATCTCTATCAGTTCTCAAACCTAATAATGACTGAGTTCTGTACAAATTTATTTATAATTTAATCCATATGTTTTTTTTTTTTGAAAGAATTTAATCCATATGTTACGAAGTCAAGAATTCAAATGTGAGTAAAAGAAATTTAACAAAAAAAATGAATGGAATAAATAAGGATCATATATATTATTACAAAAAAAGATCATATGACATGAACTTAAAATTTTAAGATTTTTGAGTCACGCTAAGCCTATAGAATGATAGAAGAATAGGTAAGTCTATAGTAGAAGACCTCCTCAATCCAAATCTCAGCACATAAATATCTTAATTAGAGTTGTTCATATATATTTACTTATTTCTAGTTCATTTTAAATTCGGTTATGTGTGTTAAATTTTAGATTTTAATTCACTTTTTTTTGGTGCCATAAACTTGATATCATGATTCTAAGTAAGTCTAAGGAAGAAGAGTAAAAATAAAATAAAAATGTAACCAAACAAATAAGATAAAATAAAGCAACGTAATATTATAATAATTTCTGTAGCTGTCATATACGTAAAAAATTAAAAAACTGTTAATAATATGTTTGGAAAATAAAATATTACCGTAAAAAAGTTGTAAAAATAACATTATTTAGCTATTGGATTTAAAATCACGACTCACATTTATATTTGTAACTTTCAATGAATCTGCGGAAAAGGAAAATACATCTAACTTTTCCACCCTTTAAAATTTGAATGGAGAAATGTTTATGTACTCCGAAATTATCATTTTATTAAAAATATAATATGTAGCATCGTATAACTATACATATTGTTGAATTGAATTTAAAATATTGTATAATAAAATTTAAATAAAATCTAACAATTAAATTTTTTTTGAGAGTTAGAATATACTCATAGTATATAAAAATTTTCCTTATGAATATAGTGTATAATTCCAGACGCCATATGAAACCACGTTATATTATTTAATGGTTGTCATTGTCATCCGCTATCAAATCTAACAAAAATAATTATCGACACACATTATCATCTTCTTAGACTTTGCTAAATTTCCCCCCATCAAACTCTCTCAATCTTTTCACTTTCTTTTTATTATATTTATTATTTTTATTAGTAATAATAATAATAATAATAATTTATTTTTATTAATAATAATAATAATTTATTTTTATTAGTAATAATAATAATAATAATAATAATAAATGGATTAAATAAAAGTAGGAGAGAGCTCCTGATTCATAGACAGTGGACCATACTGTTGCATATTTCATTAAGGGGGTTCAGTTAATTTTCTTTTGGGCCAATCAGTGGCCCAAAAGTATATTAGTGAAGCGGATAGAAGAGTTTAACAGTGATGGGCCCATCTTGTGGGAACCATACATGATCCAAATAATCGTACGAGTGAGCAATACGTGCACGTACTTGAAGTGTAACACCAAGCTGCGGCTTTGAATATCTGTCATTTCACTCATCATGGAAGTCTGACTCTCGCACGCGCTTTTATTTGGAGCCTGGTTGTTTACTGCAAAGTTAGCCTATTTTTCACTTGAATTTAGCTCTTTTACTTGGAAATACAAGTAATTTTGGCTATGATATCGTGATAGGGTTTTGATTGTTCGTATGTATTGTTCATATTAGGTTTCTTTTATATACTGGAGATATATGACCCCAAAGTATAAACAAACTATTTATATTAAGTAAAATGCTAGTCTTTACTCAAACTTTATACCACTTTTACCATATATAAGTTTTGTTTAAATTTATGTAAAACTACGGTTTTAAGATAGGATTCATTTAATAAGGGTTACTTCAGTATTTATTTTTTTAAAAGTACTGATACTTAAAGTAAATTTTTTAAAATTTATTAGTTATTATTTATATTTAATAAATTTTTTAATATTTATTATAAAACTAATAATTAATAAATAATTAATAAATAATTGACAACTTATTCTAAATATTAAACTTATTAAGATACCATAACAATTCTTCACAACAACATGCCTAACAAAAGAAGAAAGTTGAATGGTTACAAATTTATTAACGGCAGTAACAAAAGAAGAAAGTTGAATGGTTACAAATTTATTAACGGCAGTTGAGATAATAATAAGATCATTCACCATAAAGCATATCTATTAATAGTGAATAGATAGAACACCATAAGGACATAATCTATCTAAGTCCATTTTCGGTGGGACAATGACCATTATTTATTAAACTCACAAAAGGAAGGAAGGGGCAACAAAAAGCAAAATGGTGAATCCAGTTAAGAGTCATAGACAGCTATCGTCAATATATATAAATGAACCCAAATAATTTGCTATCATATGCTTTCATCACACGCGCTTACTCACACCAAACAAACATTATCATCCCTTTTCTTCTCTTCTCCTATAGGTCCGGGAGTTGCGGCCCTTGCGGGCCTGCAAATTGGAGAGAGAGAGTGTGTGCGTGCAAATTATTAACGATAATGGGTTACAGTGAGATGGGAGGACATGGCATCATATACACACCTCCATTTTCATTGGCTCTCCTCTTCTGCCGGCTTATTAGTATTACACACAAGAAACACAGATCGAAGACGACGATGAATGCTTTTCTTTTTATTAAAAATATGATAATTTTATTTTACAATTATTTGTGAAAGAATGCAAGTATACAAATAATGAATGAATTTGTAACTTAATTGGTGCAGATTTAATTTTGAAGACTGACATGTCATATTAAAAGTTTGATGCTCAACTATGTCACTTATCTCTTCTTTATTTAAGTATTTATACTTTTAATGTATTAAATAATAATAATAATGTTTCTTTCCTTAGAAAAAATCCAAGGTGCATCTTGTTAAAGAGGGAATTTAATTAATAGACAGACATTAATAATGGAATAGAATAGAATATAATAGTAAGTAATATACTTATCTCTCTTCCTCTCTCTGCTTTTGTCTATATTCAAGAGATAGAAATTAGAGGCAATTCCAAAAACAAGTAGAAATAGAAAACCCCATAGAAATAGAATTTCAACTAAAAAAGAAAAAAGAAAACCCCATAGAAAAAAAGTGGGAAATACATATTTAGAAAGAGCAGCAAAAATATACAGAGATATCAGAGAAAGGGAAGGAGGGAGAGAGAGAGAGAGAGAGTGGTCGTTTCAACGGCCACCTCCATCTCCACCTCAACATCTGGTTGGCCACTCCTCCATCGTTCTTATTCCATTCTACCTCCCTATTTTCTGCTTTCTCTTTTCCTCCATTTTCTCGGGAAAACAAAAAGGAAAAAAACACAAAAGAGAAAATAAAAGAGAAAAAAGGGGGGTGGGGAATCTGGGTTAGCCAACTATTCCAAAAAATCCACCATTTTGTTTGTATTACTCCAATTTGCCTGCATCACCGTCAAGTTCCCGGTTCCCAATTCCCCAAACCCAACGGTGTTTGCAGGGCCAATCTATAATCAACCCATAGGTAAAAACAAAAATTGTTCTTTTCAATTCATTTTAGAATGTCACCATCTTAAAATTCTCAATTTTTTTATTTTATTTTAATTTTTTTCAAAGTTGGACTCTTAAATTACACAGCTTTGAGAAGTAAAATAGAAGATGCAGCATAATATCTTTGCCACAATGCGTAGTTTGAAGATCATGGACGGGTGCAAGGGCACTCAGGTATACGCTCTTAACCCATCCGGCGGCGGCGGAGGTGGCGGAGGAGGTGGTGGTGGTGGTGTTGGGGAGAAGCTGCTTCAGCATCTCCACGACCACATCAAGTGCCAATCCATTCGGACCAAATCGGTTCGGAATTTCCAAACTCCGAACCCGACAGCAACCTCGGAGGTTGCCCCCACCGAGGGTCTCCTCCCTTATGGCCTCCCCATGACGGAGCTTCTAGAACCCAAAATCGAACCTTCCATCAAGCCCGTTGATTTTGTTTCTGCCCTCGCCGATGTTCGTTGCAGGATCGAGAACTGCCCGCAGTTCGAGAAATCCGAGGTTTATCTGGAGCAATGCGCGATGTTTCGCGGGTTGTCGGATCCCAAGTTGTTCCGGCGGAGCCTCCGGTCGGGTAGACAGCACGCGGTGGATGTTCATACGAAGATTGTGCTTGGTTCTTGGTTGAGGTATGAGAGGAGGGAAGATGAGCTTATTGGGTCATCGTCAATGGATTGTTGTGGAAGAAACCTTGAATGCCCGAAGGCTTCCTTGGTTCCTGGGTATGACCCGGAATCGGTTTATGATTCTTGTGTTTGTTCTCGTGCTCCTCGTGAGGATGTTGATGATGAATGTGTGGTGGATGATGAGGAATGTTCAACTTCTGTGGAAGATGATGGTGATATGTCTTTTTGTATTGGTGACAATGAAATTAGATGTAGAAGATTCAATATGGCCTCTCTTTCGAGGCCTTTCAAGACAATGTTGTATGGTGGATTCATGGAGTCAAGAAGGGAGAAGATAAATTTCTCACAGAATGGGGTTTCTGCTGAGGCAATGATGGCTGCTGAGATATTTAGTAGGACAAAAAGGTTAAGCCAATTTTCCCCTAATATTGTTCTGGAGTTGCTTTCTTTGGCTAACAGGTTTTGTTGTGAGGAGATGAAGTGTGCTTGTGATGCCCATTTGGCATATCTGGTTTGTGATATGGAGGATGCTTTGTTGCTCATTGAATATGGATTGGAGGAGACTGCGTATCTGCTGGTGGCTGCTTGCTTGCAGGTGTTTCTAAGAGAGCTTCCCAGTTCGATGCACTGTTTGAGTGTCATGAAAATATTTTGTAGTCCAGAGGGTAGGGATAGGCTGGCTTTGGCAGGGCATGCTTCGTTTGTGTTGTATTATTTTTTAAGTCAGATTGCAATGGAGGAAGAGATGAGGTCTAACACAACTGTGATGCTCTTGGAAAGATTAGGAGAGTGCGCGGCAGAAGGTTGGGAGAAGCAACTTGCATTTCACCAATTAGGTGTTGTTATGCTTGAGAGAAAAGAATACAAAGATGCACAACATTGGTTTGAGACAGCAATGGAGGCAGGACATGTTTATTCTTCAGTGGGAGTTGCAAGGGCCAAATATAAGCGTGGTCACAGATATTCAGCGTACAAGCTGATGAACTCCCTTATTTCTGATTATAAACCAGTTGGCTGGATGTATCAGGAAAGGTCTTTGTATTGTCTTGGGAAGGAGAAAATGATAGATTTGATCTCTGCAACTGAACTAGATCCAACTCTTTCTTTTCCATACAAATACAGGGCTGTTTCTTTGCTGGAGGAGAACAAGATTGGAGCTGCCATTTCAGAAATCAATAAAATAATTGGTTTCAAGGTTTCTCCAGACTGCCTTGAATTGCGAGCGTGGTTCTTGATTGCCATGGAGGATTATGAAGGAGCCCTCAGAGATGTCCGGGCAATTTTGACATTGGATCCAAATTATATGATGTTCTATGGGAATATGCATGGTGATCACTTGGTAGAACTACTACGTCCTGTTGTTCAGCAGTGGAGTCAGGCTGATTGCTGGATGCAATTGTATGATCGATGGTCCTCTGTTGATGATATTGGTTCTTTGGCTGTTGTACACCAGATGTTAGCAAATGATCCAGGGAAAAGTCTTTTACGCTTTCGGCAATCTCTCCTTCTGTTACGGTAAGTGTAATCCCTACATTAATTCAATTATAACTTATTTTTACATGAGTGAATTCTGATATGGATTTTACTTTGACATCATAAATTTCTCCCATGCAATAATTCTGTGTATGGAATTGTCTTCTATGGGTTGTTTTTTACTATCCCTATTATCAGTGAGGAGAGTCATATCTAAATATGGCTACATATGTTTTTATTATTCTTTTTATTTTTAACTGACAATATTTCTGCATGGAACTCGTGGCTCTGTTTGCTGCTAAATAGACCAGTTTATAGTCACATATTACTATGTCAAAATTAGCGGAAATTGTGGCATGTCCATCCATCAAAGCAAACTAGACAAAGTAAAGGTACTGTAGAACATTTTTATGGTGTATATGGCCTGGATCAAAATTTAAGTAGTTATTAAGTATAGAATCTTCCTAAAACTAACTACATTATATGTTGTTATTTTTTCATTTTATGGTGTTAAGTTTTAATCCCTGTGTACTTTTAGTTGTTATTGTATCTTCTCTGCCTGTGAGATAAATGGAAGCTGATATTTACTTTGAAAGATTGGTTGGATGTGTGTTAATTGCCAAGCACAAATTCTATCTTATTGTTTAGAAGTTTTTGTTATCTACTTTTCTCTAGTTTTTCTTTTCATTTTTTTTTCTTTAGTAAGTGTTGATTGTTGTCCACTTAGGGTAGTTAATTAGTCTTTTAGTCCTCCATTGTTTTAATACACCACCTTGTCTAGTATGGGTGTTGATGTTCCTCAACCTTGCAGGTTAAATTCTCAAAAGGCAGCCATGCGTAGTTTGCGGCTGGCTAGAAATCATTCTACTTCTGACCATGAAAGGCTTGTCTATGAAGGATGGATATTGTATGACACTGGTCATCGTGAAGAAGCATTAGCAAAGGCTGAGGAGTCCATTTCTATTCAAAGATCATTTGAAGCTTACTTTCTCAAAGCTTATGCCTTAGCTGACTCAAGTCTTGATTCAGAGTCTGCAAAGTATGTGATCCATCTCTTGGAGGAAGCTCTTAGATGCCCTTCAGATGGTCTTCGGAAAGGACAAGTGAGTGTTATATTGTTTTTGGATTAACTTGATTTCAGTGCTGAAATAATGTATTATTATTTTGTCATTCTTTTACATTGTAGGCACTAAATAATCTAGGGAGTGTCTACGTAGATTGTGATAAGCTGGACCTTGCTGCTGACTGCTACATGAATGCACTCAATATCAAGCATACACGAGCACATCAGGGGTTGGCACGTGTATATCATCTTAAAAATCACCGCAAAGCTGCATATGATGAGATGACAAAGCTAATAGAAAAGGCCCGGAATAATGCATCAGCTTATGAGAAACGTTCAGAATATTGTGATCGTGACATGGCAAAGAGTGATCTTACCATGGCAACACAATTGGATCCTCTAAGGACTTATCCTTACAGATATAGGGCAGCAGGTGAATTACATTCAAATGGTTATATTATTCTCTGTTTTTCTCCTTTTTTTTTGGGGGGGGGGGGGTGTGGGTGGGAAGGGAGGGAACTTTGGTTGTGATTGTAAGCCATTTTTGTGTTTCACATATTTGTTGTGGCATTTGTTATAGCTATGATGGATTAGTTATTGTCTGAATCACAGATGTGCGATAATCTTTGATGAAGTTTTAACCAGAAAATTTCCTTTATGCTGATTTGTCAGAGTAACTTCATGGACAGATATTTTTTCAGTTTTCCTTAAAATAATAGTAGTTCCTCCTTTTTGATTGATTTCATCTTAATTTACTTTGTAAATTTAACTGCGTGGAAAATCATGGTGTTTCTATCCTTCAGCTTTCTTCATTTGCTTGTTTATTATATAGGGTAAAATGAACTTTACTATCCTGTTGTTTAGGCATTTCTCAAATAACCCCCCTCAATAATTTTTTATCACTTGACTCCCCTCTTGTTTGGATTACAATGAAAACATTTGATTTTTTGTGAAATGTAAGTATGGTTAACCCACGTGACCTTTAGTTATAGGAAATGTGACGTTCCTTATTCACTACCACATCAAACAGTTCTTCTATAATTCAGTTGCTTGTTTATTGTGTTGATGGAAATACCAAGGGGTTTGTGGGTGTTTTCATCAACACAATAACCAAGCAACCGAATCATGGAGGAACTGTTTGATGTGGTAGTGAATGAGGAACGTCACCTTTCCTATAATTAACGGTCACGTGCTTCTTACGTGGGTTAACCATTATTACATTTCACAGAAAATTAAATGTTTTCAACGTGATCCAAACAAGAGAGGTGTTAAGTGATTAAAAAAATTATTGAGGGAGGTTATTTGAGAAAGGCTTAAACAACAGGGTAGTTAATTGTATTTTACCCTATTATATACCCCAATTCCATTGTTTGAGTTTGCAGTATATGTGATTTAAGTTTCCTCTCTGAACACTGCATCAACATCAACTACCATCCATGCTCCTTATCTGAACTCGTGTTATTACTTATGTAGTCTCCTAGATACATCAGGTATTGCTTTAAATGTTGAAGGAATATCATAGCCGTTCAGATTGGTGTTCTGTTCATATCATACCTATCAAATTACACGTTGTTTTTGGTGACATAATCATTTGAGTTTTGTTTATCTTATCATAGTGATCATTTATGAAGTGAGAGAGGAAACAAATCTGTTGAGTTTGAGCTTATCCTTGTTTAATGACCGAACTTATTAGAGGTCCATTTTAGTTTTGTATGCTTTTGTTCTTCTGATATTTGGCCTTGGTTCATGCTGAAATACTTTTGTTTTCTGTAAACATCTTGATAGAGCAATATTATAATGATATAGTCTTGAACCCATGAAACCTGTTAGTGAAATGTGTGTCAGTGTGTGCACAAAACTTATCAAGTTCTGACATGGAAACTTTGTCTACCAGTTTTAATGGATGATCATAAGGAAGCTGAAGCAATAGCAGAGCTTACAAGGGCCATCGATTTTAAGCCAGATCTGCAACTGTTACATCTCCGGGCGGCATTTCATGATTCAATGGGTGATTATGTTTCTACTGTCCGAGACTGTGAAGCAGCCCTTTGTCTTGATCCTAGCCATGCTGAGACGCTTGAGCTTTATAGTAAAGCATGGGAGCAGATTAAAGCGGATTAAAGTACAAAAGTGAGAGAATCAGAGATGAAAAAGAAAATCATGTTTTCTGATTGTTCCCTATGGAGGGAAGCCTATTCTTGCCAACCTGTACTTTTTTTACACGTAAAGGCCCAGTAATCATCAGTGCTATTTATCTATTAGATTTTGTCTCCAGAAACGGTATGGTCTATATCTTTCAGCTGGCCTTCTGGATGCAGAACTACAGAAGGGAAAAGATAAGTTAGAAAAGTGATTTGGATTGAAACAAAAGCAGAAGTAGAGGAGCATGGTAGCTTGTAAATATATGTAATGAATTATGGTTTTGTCAGCGTATGGTCAAGTAGTGCAGACAGCTGCTGCTGCTATGCTCCACTATGCCACGCCAGCAAGAATGGTGATAAGTTACCACAGTTTAGACAAAACATGTACATGACAATCAATTTGTTATGTAAGTCCAAGATTTAGATATTTACCATTATATTTTTGGCGAGCAATTGCCAATTCACGTTGTGTTGTAACATTTTTCTCTCTTCTCTCTGTTGTATAAACACAATTTTCCCTGGCGACTCTTTTAACGTACATTATGATGAGTTCTCTTTGGAGAAGCTATATGCATATCCAGCTATGAAAGTTCTCATCCGCTCAATTCATCTATTTCTGTTTTTATTTCTTGGTTCCTTATTTTCCTCATTATATTACTTTTCTGCGGATAATATAGATTGTTTTCAAACTTCACATTTCCTTGTAAAATGTTATTGAACATGTAAAAAGCAATCATATTGAATAAGGAGATTAATTTTTTTTTTGTTTTTTTTATTTTAAAAAGTTGAGACTTTACAAGGGCCTGCAATTTCATATTCTGAGAATGGTTAGCTTCATTTATCTTGTTCTGGCTCCTTGTTTCTCTGTAGTCTCTTCCCACGTGGAAGGGGCTTTTCAACACACCTGTGACCGCTTTAAAGCAAGACCTCAGTTTTAAAGATATCCACGAGATACCCATATTTTCAACTGCTATTATTTATTCCACCCAACTAACTAGATGTGACGTCCTCTCTAATAACAAATTTTACGAACTTTTTGTCAAATAATTATCTCAGATACCTGCTCTAGTTATAGAAGCTCTCGTTATATGGAATAAGGAGAAGAAGGTTTGGAGACCATGGATTTGAAACGTCCAAGAAAGTTAAACTTAAATGCACCTCTTTTGTCGACAAGGCGTCTTGGCTGTTCAGTTGTTGCAGATACATCTTGTTCATCAGGTACAGTCCAAAATACAAGTGAAAGAGTTCCATTTTCATGGGAGCAAGCACCAGGGAAGCCAAAAGATATGGAGAGTAGTGATAGCACCCAAGATGGAGGCACGCCTCGTCCAAGACTACCTCCTTGCCTTTGGCATCCACTTAAAGAAGCAGCTGAAGCTGATTTAGATAATGGTGATCATGCATTTCATGATCAAGATGATGGTTGTGATGGTGATGACAACAGGGACGATGTTTTCTCAGATGCTATGGATGTTTTTTCTCTGTCAGAGGCATTAGATATTGTCCAAAAATCAGAGAATGCTCATAGTGACAACAATGATGGGTTAAGATTAAAGCTTGCGGAGTCTAATGGCTATCAATCTCCAACTTATATGATCAACCGCTTTCTTCCTGATGCTACTGCTTTGGCTGCATCATCTGCTTTACATTTTTCCCATAACTTCGACAAGAAAGTTTGTGATACTTGTAGTTATCCCGAGTGTTATTTCTCAGGGTCAGCTAGGCATTCATATGCTTCTTCTCCAAAGGGTTGTGGCCTGGAACTTCTCTTCCCTTGGCGCATGAAGCATAAGCTTTGTGCTATCAAGAGCCCTGTCCTACCATGCTCTACGAATCTGCAGAAGCATCAGCGCAGCTCAAAACAGAAGAAACATCGTTCATCAGTTCACATGCCTTGTACAAATGTGAAAGAAGATATTTGATGATTAAAGCTAGTTCTTTAATTTGTTCATTTTTCTTTTAAACAATCTTTTTTTTTAAAAAAAAATTATTTTACCTGCTTAAACAATATGTACTTGTTGTATGCAAATTCTTAATCAGTTCAATTGAGTGTGACAAAAAATCGACTCAATGTGGTAGCAGGTGTTGCCTTTCTTCGGGTTGAATTCATTTCATGTGGTCATTTAGGATTGCAGCAAGGGTGTAAAATTAGATGAAAAATATTACGTACACATTGATGTTTCTGTACATTAGCAACTCAGTTGATTCTATAGTAGTACTCGTAATTTAAAACAACAGCATATAACAGATAAACATTGATTCATTTCACAGCTTTTAACGAGATGAAGTTAAATGAAACTTGATTTTGTCATTTGTAAATAGCATACATATGGCAATAATTGTAAAGGTCACAAGCGGGTTGCTTAGTAAAAATTCTTTTAACATTATCAGAAATTATCAAAGGACAAACTCCATCTCACCAAAGATGTGATAGTCTAAGTGGATCCACGGAATTATCTTTTTTCCCAGCCTCTAAAAATAATAGTGTTAGGAAATATAAAAATTATAATCAAAATATCTTGATGAAGTCAAAGATACTAGAAGTAGTGAAACAATAGTTGAAGTATGTAATGTTTTGAGGAAAAGGAGACTATTCTAGAGCTAAGAGTGGCTGAATTACGTTGGAAAGATCAATTAGTTGGTCAAAGATATTTTATATTATGAATGGAAAAATTAGAAGCACCTAGAGAGTAAAAGTCGGTTCTATATGACTGTGGAAACTGGAAAGCTATATAGACCTCCAAGTCTGGTCCTGCAATGCAGAGAACCAAAAGGGCAAAAAAAGCCAGAAATAATAGTAATATCACATTACCATAAAACTTCTCTTTCCTTTCAATTCCACTAAATGAGATCTTATATTTATTTATTTGAAAGTTTTATAATTCAAAATCTAACAATGGTATCAAAGCGGAAAGATCCTGCCACTCATTTCAGCTACCTTGCCAACTTGTTATCAACCACTATGGTATCCACGTCAACCTCTAGCCAAGCATTTTCAATTACTCTCAAATTTCAATTTCAAAATTTTGGACAAATATTTCAAGGATCACATTTTATAAGTCTTTTAGAATAAATATTGTGCATTTAAGCTATAAATTGATTCAATTTTTTAAGGTTAATTTTGTTAAATTATTTTTAATTTTTAAAAAGACTTATTTTCATAAATTTGAATTTATGACTTATAAAAATAAGTCCAAAACAGTTTATAAGAATTTCATAATCCAAACAAGATAAAAATATTTTACAAGTATTTATTGTAATAGCACATAAGCCTATCCAAATAGAACCTTAGTTGAAACTTTATTAATATAACAGGACTTTTTTGAAAATTGATAGAAGATAAATATTAGGAAACAACAAATAAAAAGAAATTAGCGCCACAACAGCATGATAATTGATAAGCCAAGAGGTTCGGAGAACTTAAGGAGTGCAAGAGAGCTATTCCACAAAAAAAAAATAGTAAATAAATTCAAAAGTTTGACAAATCAATATTAAATTTCCATGTTTATAACTTTATCCAGAGATTCGTAAAAAAATTAAGGACATCTAATAACTGTTGAACGGCAGAAGAAATTATGGAAATCAAGGTAGCAAATAGAGAAAAATTTAAAATAAATATTCATTTTGATTCTTAAAAAATATATTTGACATTACATTAGTTATTCATTTATAAATATATTAAGATAGTCATCTAAAGATATATGTATTAAATTAGTTTTTCAATATTACATTTTTATCATTAAGTTAGTTTTTAAAATGACATCAAATTATTCTTTGAATGATGAAATTAATGACATTAATTATCATTAAAAAATTATTTTAATGTTATTAATAAATAAATGATTAATATAATGTTGCATATATTTTTAGATGACAAAAATAGCGTTTACTCAAAAATCTATATCTCCTATTACATTTTGCGCAAATAAAATAATTATGATACAAAAATTATCAATTTAGAGATAGATGCAAAAGCATAATCATTTTGAAGGATTGTCGGTCTTAAAAAAGACAATGAAACTAACTATACGTCTATACCAAATATAATAATAAACTACTAGGTCAAAAAATTTATCCTGCTCATCAAGAGAAGAGATATTGGTTTTTTTTTTTTTAAATGAAAAAGAGATATTGTTTGTTTTTAAATGAAAAAGAGATATTGGTATTTTTTGATTGTACAATAAACATATTTTTAGGCTAACTTTTATGTCATGTGAGATTAAGTCATACCAACCGAGATTAATTAGATGAGTTCGACTCAACTAGAATAAGTTTAAATAAATGTTTAGATTATTTTATAGGAGTCACCGCATAATCCAATTCACTAGGAATGTTTCTAAAAAAATTATATAATTTTCTTGCCTCTTACCATATATTCATAACTTTTAATTTCATTAAAAATATTTAAGAAACAATAAATACTTTCTTCATTAATAAAGTATTAAAATCTCTTAATTTATAAAAACTGAAATTTAATAGAAATAGTTTAATTTTAATCTACTGCCAAGGTAAATTTTCTTTACATTGTCACTTAATCATATATTGTCAACCCATTAAAAGAGTTTGACTATTATAACAACTATCTCAAAAGTCTAACACTTTTAATGATGTGTTAGTACATAATTAGATGATAGTATAAAGAAATTTTACACTGATAGTAGATTAAAATTAAAAGAAAAAACTTTACACTGACAGTAGATTAAAATTAAATCTTAATAGAGTTTAATTTTAATCCACTGTCAGTGTAAAGTTTCTTTACACTATCACTCAATCATATATTGTCAATTTATTAAAAGAATTTGACTATTATAACAACTACCTCAAAAATTTAATACTTTTAATAGAAATTACCTTGCTAGCTCCATGTTGTATTAAGTGTGGACTTTACCCGCTTTTGTTTATGTTGCTTGTATACTCCTTTTTTGTTTGTGGCTACACATGTTGCTAATTAATTAATTCTTCTTGATTTGCTATGTTTGATATACTTCTTTTTATTAATTCTAGTAAGTTTTGTGATATAAATCTAAGTTTTCATTTAATTTGATGTGTACAATAGATGATTATATAAGTTGTTAAGGTGGTTTCATCTACATGCTAATGAATAAACCTCCCACATCTAATATATATGTATGTCTCTTAGACACAATTAAATTAGAGTTTAATTTTGATCTACTGTTAGTGTAAAGTTTCTTTATATTATCACCCAATCATGTATTGTCAACTCATTAAAAGAGTTTGACTATTATAACAACTACCTCAAAAGTCTAACACTTTTAATGATGTGTCAGTACATGATTAAATGACAGTGTAAAGAAACTTTACACTGACAATGGATTAAAATTAAATCCATTAAATTATTAATAGATATTCTTTAAAAAGTTGATGCTAAACCGGGTTACATGTATAATACAAGAGTGTATAGTTTGAGCTTTTTATTATACATGCTCTTCTGTTCCTTTTTCTTTTTAAAAAAATTATTTAACTCTGGCTAATATATGTGCATTTACCAAAAAGATAAATAAATATGTGCATCCAATCATTTAAGCACATATAATACAACGTCTCACTTAATTTTATTTTTTTTTAATTGAATCCTCACTTTTTTTTATATTAAAAATATGACTGCCATGTTATATGAGAGTAAGAAACAAACTATTTTTGTGTCGAACCATAGACCCCCCCTACATAGGTAATAGATGGCCTTCCACAAAATTAAAAGAATATTTTTTCACTTAGAAAATAACAATGTTACGCTTTTATTTTTTTTAAAAAAGAAATGACCAAAATCTGATTTTCTTTCATGTTAACTTACTAATATTAATTCAATAACTGAATTTACTTCGTAACCCACATACATTTATTTATTTATTTTGATAATCACCACATACATTTATCTTTGAAAAAAATAAAACTTGAGTTATATTGGACCCATAAAATATCTCTCTTAATCTAACCTGATCTGACATATGTTTCCTTCTTGCTGTAATGCTGTTTGAAAAGCTCACCAGTGTCAAAAAAATTTAAAAAAAAATACGATTAAGTGAAGACTACAAGGGGTTTGGGCAAAAAAAAAAAAAGGTGAAACCACTCTTTTGTCTATTAAGTGTAAATTAACAAAGATATTTTGGGTCTTTTCACTCTAGTTCCTCGATGCAATGATTTTTTTTTAATAAAATATGGATATAAATCAGTTTAGAAAATATTCGTTGGTCATCATCTCCTTGTCTCTTGTGGCTAACAGAATAAAAGATTCTATATATCGTACAAATTATAGAGGCCCACCAACTTGTCCCATATTGTGGGAAGAACAAAGGTAAAACTACAGCAACAAATTAAGGGAAGAGAGAACAAATTAGACCAAGATTCTTTGCTATCTACTAGTTTCTATAGACATTGTACTCGTGCCAATGGAGGATAAATTGCATGACGTTGAGGTCGTACACGTAGACATGACTTGTAAGAAACTTGAGCTCATTCTGCTGCTCTGAGAATCACAGTGTCTCCAATCGGCAATATCAGGAAGAGGGTCATCAAAGTTTAGGTACCTAGTCATTTGTTTCATGGTAGGTCTGTAATCCTCTTTGTGTTGAGTGCAAAGGAGACCCAATTTCAGAACCAACTCCACTTCTTCCTCAACGTAAACTGAATCTAGCTTAGGATCAACTACTTCAAGAATTTGACCCAGTTGGTAATTTTCAATAACCCAATCCACCAAGAAAAACTGACCTGAGCCAACGGGTCTCGTCCCAGTAGCCACTTCAAGGAGTAGAACCCCATATGCATACACATCAGAGCTTGTAGATGCCTTTCCTGTGCGAGTTAACTCTGGTGCAATATACCCAATTGTGCCAACGACACTGGTTGTATGTGATACTTGACCATGATTATAGAGCCTTGCTAGTCCAAAGTCGCCTAAACGAGCATTCAAGTCCCCATCTATTAGAATATTGCTAGATTTTACATCTCTATGGATCACCACTTGCTCCCACTCTTCATGCAGATACAATAGCCCAGCAGCTATGCCTTTGAGAATATTGAATCTCTGGTCCCAATCCAAAGCAAAATTGTCATTGCCATTGAATAGGAGAGAATCAAGGCTCCCATTTGGAACGTAATCATAGATTAGGAGTAGATCATTCTTTTGCTTACACCATCCTTGAAGGTTCACCAAATTCTTGTGCCTCAATCTTCCTAAGCTTTCAATCTCAGCTGCAAATTCCCTCATTCCTTGCATTGGGCCTCGCATAATCCTTTTAACAGCAACCTCAGTTCCTATAGTAGGTAAGACACCTTTGTATACAGAACCAAAACCTCCAACTCCAATTAGCTGGCCCTCTTTAAACCCCTTAGTTGCTATGTGAAGATCTCTGTATCTGAACCTGTGAGGACAATCCAGCTCCCAGTCCTCAAGAGTCTCAAATCGCATATATCTCTTATACAATGTCAGAAAAAATAAGAGACACGAGGTAAAGATCAAAGCAGACAAAATGCCAATTGCAAGCTTGACCCAAGCAAAGGAGGATGGATCTTTCTCCTTAGGTGGTGGTTTTGGAAGCTGTGAAATACTGAGTGAAGGGGCATCTCCATTCACTGAAAAGCTCCATCCCAGAATATAATGGGAGCTTGCTTTCCTCTTGCCTGTTGATGCTGAGAAACCAACAAACATGCTTTCCTTCAGAACATGGCTAAGGTTAATGGGATGAGATATAAGTGGTTTGCTGGGTCTTGGAACTGATAAAGGAGCTATTGTTATGTTCAAAATTCCCTTTTCACCATCATATTCTATCCAAGCACAGACAGCATTAACCTTCTCCATGGTAAAGTCTTCTTTCCTAGCATCGCTGCCTTCTTCAATATAAGCAGCTGGTTCAGATATCTCTGAGGTCATGCCATTTAGATTGACCCCAACATGGTTTCCTTCAGTGTCAGAGTCACTTTTGTGGCCATTCACTGTATCAAATTCAACTACAAAGATGTGATTTGAGGGATCCCCATCATTGGAGGAATTAAAAAGACCAAGAAAATGGTCGGCACCAGCTCTGGGAAATTGCTTTGAGGGTGCTATGGTGAAGGCAAGGCCAAAGCCACCAGGGCCAGAGCTTGAGGGTACAATTGAGAAAACGAAGGATGTACTAAAGGAAGAAGTATTTGGTTGGACTGAAGAATGTGTTTTCTCAAACATTTGAATGGGTTTGACATAGAATGCATGACCTACCATATTGTTTAATCCGTTGGTGAGCTTGAGTAAGCCTACGGGTTTAACAATGTCGGAAGCTCCTTCAAGGGTGAGATAATTTTCACAGTTATTGAATCCATGGAAGACAAAAGCCTTGGCAGCAACTCGGAGAATGAGAAAGAGGAGGAAACCAAAAAGAGTTGCTGCGGCCATCAGAATTTGGCACTTGGAAGAATTAAACAATGCTAAAAGATATACAGCTAGCTAGGTATACATAGGTTCACAGGAAGACCTGAATGGGTCAAAGTCAAGAACACGTAATGATAACTCGTTATAAAGGCAAAATATGAGCTTGTGGGTCAAGAGAGCAATACCAATCACTGAACAAGGTGTCAACGAAAAGTCATTATTGTCTTAATTTGTACGTTAGGAGCCAAGTAGTTGAGAGCGCATGGTAGAGTCTATTTCGCCGCAAAGAAAATGGGTTTGAATTTTCTCAGCTTCTGGACCTAAATGCCCAATGAGAAAGTGGTGAAACTCGCAAGAGATAAGAGCCACATTGATTTGCTACAAAGTCTTCGTTTGGCTGATAATTATGTGATGCAAATGAGACCGCAAGCTGCCGTTTGCACTAGGTTTCCAATTCCTTTTTCTTTTGTTGGGTGTGGTTTTGAAATGATATGAACAGTGACCCTTCAATTAGCCACATTAGACAAAGATAAAAAGGAACTAAGAGAGATGTACCATATATATATCATCCTGTGAATTTCACGGAATATTTCTATTTTTTTCGTTTTTACTTTAATGTTTTTTGTTATTGAAAATGATAATAACAAATTTTCAAATGTTCATAGGTGTAAGCAAGTCTTGGATGAGTAGTTGAAACAACATACATTTATTTTTAATTTCATAAGCATGTTGAGGTATATGATAATTATTTTTTTTGGTACAGAGTTATATGATAATTTCTAATTAATTAAAACATAAGATGTTGAAATAAGTATTTATTAAGAGAGAATCAAACAAAAAGGAAACAGTAAAAAAGACAAACACTTAATTTATTACAGAGAGAAATATTTATTACAGGAGGACACTAGCCCATCCACAACAAAAAAATTAAGTTACAAAACGTGTTTAGATAGATGGAGGAAATTTTAGCGGAAAAAAATTATTAATCAAGTAGAACCAGAAATTGTCACATGGCATGTAGAAACAGTCAATTTATTAATAGATAATAGATATGTATAATTTGATTAATAGTTAAATATTTATTAATTGTTGTTATATTTAGATTCTTCAACATGAGAGATTCTTAAGGACACGAATGTAAGATAGTACTCTCATATTGAATTGCATCATGTCATTTATGTGGACCACTACATTTAATTTTGAGTTTAATTTTTATCTACTGTTATTATAAAGTTTCTTTACACTGTCATTCAATCATGTGTTGTCAAATCATTAAAAGAGTTTGACTATCACAACAACTATCTAGAAAGTTTAACTCTTTTAATGATGTGTCAATATATGATTAAATGACAGTGTAAAATTTTTTTACACTGACAGTGGATAGAAATTAAATTTTTTAATTTTTAATATTAATCATTGTTAATGTGTGAATAGTTAAAAAAAATATAGTGATCCACATAATTGAATGTGGCACACGTTTAGAGATATAATGTAAAAGGAATGTCTTATCCCATGTGTATCTAAGAACTTCATATTTAAATACTCATCAAGGATATCTTATCAGTAAAGGAAAAAATAAAATACCATAATAATACCCTACGAAGAAAAAGTCAACCTGAATGCAAGTTACAGAAGTCTTGAATCAACAATACAAATTTCACGAAAATGGGGAGAAGAAGTTATCTACAAAATGAAAAGTCAACAACAGCGGAAAAAGCTACGTTTGGGAGGACCGCCAATTGAGAAGTTAGCTTGAAAGCTGAGTATGCCATTATCATTTAAGAATGTGTCTATGAGTCGTGGGTACTGAAAGTCCAGAGTAAGTTGGATGGAGTTAATGGGAGATGGAGAATTGGAATTTATAATTGGACAAGAGAAATTAATAGTGTCTCGCACGTAGTTGTTTGATATAAATTATCGAACTACTCCTTGTTCTTAGTCCTTAACTATAAGTCTCCCCTCTAAAATCCATTTAACAACTTTTATTTTTTTTAAGAATTTAAATTAGACCTACTGTAAGTGTAAACTTTTTTACACTATTAATTAATGATATTTTAGCACATCATTAAAAGAGTTTAACTTCTTAAGTTATTGTTGTGATAGTTAAATTCATATAATAATTTAATAATAAATGATTAGATGATAATGTAATAAATTTTTTAATAATAATAAATAAATCAAAATTAGATTCTTTTCATGGACAATTTTAGGGGCACACTCATATCAACAATGCATTTAATATCTGCCTTCTTTTCGACCATGGAATCTTTTTGTCAATTGTGATTTATGAATCCTTGCACGGTATCTGAAAGTGATTTAAATCTTTTATTTTTTTTCATTGTCTTCAATGTTTCTCAATTAAATGTTGATGATTAAAAAATATATATCTATCTCTTAATTAGTAATAATTTTTATCTTAATTATAAGCTTTTTATTTTACAAAGTTATATTATTTAATTGGTGAACAAAATTAATGACAAAGAAAGGTGACGAAAAATTCGATTCCATCTGAAAGGTATATAAGAATAAAAAAACTAACATGTTTTAGATATGTCGATGGTGGATTAATCTAGTCATGAACAGTGGAAATAAGAAGATGGAAAAGCCCGCAAATTAGGGTATTTGAATTGACGTAGAGATAAGATTTGAATCTTCAATGCCTCCCTGGAAGTTTGATTTACTAGTATGAAAGTAGAGAAAATGATAATAAGAATGACAATGAAATAAAAATAAGTTTAGTAATAATTATAAAAAGGAATTGGTTTAAGGAACGTTATTTCCTCAAAATGAGGGAATACTGTTGGATTATTTTAATTTGGACTTGCATAAATCAGTATTATTTTACTAAAACTCAGATTAATTAGATGTCAAAATTATTAGAGCATATTGTTGTTCTTGTTATTAGCCCAATTATGTGATCACTAATGATTATTGGGCCTATTACTATTGAGCACAATTTTGTTATGTGGGTTTAGTGTGGTAGGCCTGTGTATTGGGCCTGTTATGATGGGCAAGTAGGCCCATGTTACATGCACAGGGAGAGGCCCCTATTCCTAGCTAGGGTTTCAGTGTAGTTGTCCCATTGAGACTGCACATTAGAAAACGGCACCCTAGGAAAGGAGTAGTTTCTCTCTACACACACACACACCAAGAACTGACGAATCAAGGATTCTGCTGTTTTCTCTTTGATCTGCTACAGGGAAACCATGGACTGTTCATCATCTTCCTATCCAGGTAACCCTTGAAATTTGTTCTTCTTGGTAACCTATATGATCTGTGCATGCTACTGTTTGGGATTGAGAAATTGTATGAATTTGTAATAAGAAATCCGTATTTATACTATGTTTTTCCATCAATTGGTATCAGAGCCTCTCTTAATCTCATTTGTGGCTGCACATATTTGTTAATTGCATAATTCCAGAACCTTGATATATAGGGTTTTTTTTATATACACAATTTTCGTTTTTTTTTTCTCTTGTTAATGAAATCCCACTAATTAAAAAAAAAATTTGAATTGATTTCATTTCACTGTAACTTTGCAATCGTTCTAGTTTTGAACGAAGTTGTTTCTTTTATGCTTAAAATTAGTTGGATCTGGCAAGCTTGGTCCGCTGTCATTAATGGAGATTTCACTCCTTTTAGGGTTTTCAGATTCTTATTCACAGTGCTTAATAGGAGAAATAAACATAGGGAAATTGTAGGGAATTTGATTCTTGATCAAATGGTACAAAAATCCCCAATTTTTTGGTGAGGATTGGTCGGAAACCCATTCAACCCAGAACCGGGTTTGGAACCGGGTCATGTGACCCGGAATGCTGTGAAACGGGTAGGGAAGATGAAGTTCCCTACCCGGTACAATCCCACTATCACCCATGGAGAGTGTAGGCGCGTGAGGTGTCTATTTTATGGTTTTTTTTTTATTTTTTTTACAGAAATGATTCACTCTCCCAAAATAATTATATACAAATTTTTTGGAATTTTTTATTTGTATTTAAATATTTATTGTAATTTTTCCAGTTTTTATATGTGTAAAAAATATAGGATACTCTCCGAATTTGAGGTTGAAATTTTTTGTGTATAATTGTGACATTATTAGGCATACTATATTTTTCATACTCTCAGGTGTGACACTGTATAGGTACTGTAAAAAAAATTTTGGGTGTTATCATGTAATTATAATATTGTATAACACTTGAAAGTTATTATATTTTATAATTTTGTGCAGGAATAAAATCTGGGAAATTATTTTATAATTTTAGAATTATGGTTTTGGACATTTTGTGTGATTGTGAGCTCGCCTATCGCGGGACCAATTATGACAAAGTGTCATTTTGATATTATACCATATTGTTTTGCATCAGGAATTGTGTTAATAATGCGCATACCCTATCGGTTTGTCTTTGTTGATATGATTCCTGGTGTTTAGTGAAGTATATTAAATATTATGGCCTTAGAGTTTCAATATCCTATCGGTATTAGCTTTAGGGACATAATCTTGATGTATATGGGAGTCTACTTATGTATTATAATTCGGGACCCTTAGGCGGGATTATAATTGCATGAGTGCTCAATTGATTCTATTCAATTTAATATGTATATATTGATATGCGGATGATATATAAAATCTCCTTTTGGTGTTTCCTCCTATCCAGCATTGCCTATGCAAATGAATGCCTTGACAAGGCTGAATGGGACCAATTATGAGGACTGGGTTGAGTCTCTGAAACTGTTTCTAGCTGTGTCCAATGTTGACTTGGCTCTCACTGAGGATGAGCCTCCTAAGCCCACAAATGTGTCTCCTGCTGCTGATAAGTCCAGATATGAAAAATGGGCACACTCCAACAAAGTGTGTTTAATGACAATGAAGTACACCATGGACAAGACAATCAAGGATAGTATCCGCGACATTGAAAGTGCAAAGGAATTTCTCCAGGCTATTGGTGAGAAGTTCAAGAAGTTTGACAAGGCTGAGAAGGCCCATTACCTTTCCTTATTGGGAAAGACTAAATATGATGGAGTGGGAGGTGTCCGTGAACATGTCATGAAACTCGTGAACTGGTACAATAAGTTGAAGTCTATGAAGGTGGAGTTGGGAGAGAGTTTTCTGATATGGTAGGTGTTTGAGTCTCTCCCTTCTCAATTTGATGTGCTGAGAACCTCCTATAATGCCCAGCAAAATGAATGGAGTATTGATGAGCTGATATCCATCCTCACTCAAGAGGAGGAGACAATGAAGAAGGGCAAGTCTCATAGTGTGCAATTTACCTCTCACAAAGGTAAAGACAAGAAGAAGTTCCATAAGAACAAGGGCATAAAGTTTCAGTTTAAGAAGAAGGGGAGTGGCGATTCTGGGCAACATTCTGGTCAGCAATCTGAGTAACATTCTGGGGAGAGTTCTGCAAAGCCCAGATTTCGGTTCAATGGAAAGTGCAAGTTCTGTGACATGATTGGGCACAAACAAGCAGATTGTTGGAAGTTTAAGAGCTGGCTTGAGAAGAAGAAAGGTAACCCCTTGGCTCTAGTGTGTTTTGAATCAAACCTTGTTGATGTTCCTTCCCATACATGGTGGTTAGATACTGGTGCTACTATTCATGTTACAAACTCTTTGCAGGAGTTCAGAAGCAGGCAGATGCCAAATGAAGGGGAGTTGATGATCACTGTTGGGAATGGAGCTAGTGTGAAAGTGGATCACATAGGAGTTGTTTCCTTAGAGTTGTCTACTGGACATGTTTTAAATTTGAAAGACACTGTTTTTGTACCTTCAATGAGAAGGAATTTGATTTCTGTTTCCGTTTTGGATGATTGTGGCTACTCTTTTCACTTCAGTAATAAAATGGTTTCTTTGTCCTATCATTCTGTTGTTGTTGGTTCTGGAAATTTGTGTGATGGTTTGTATTTGTTGGATACTAGATCCTTTCCTATTGACCAACAATATTCAGTTGTCAACACTGTTGTTGGAAAGAAACATGGTAGAATTGCTGAAAACTCTTCCATGTTGTGGCACAAACGTCTGGGGCACATTTCCAGGGAGAGAATGGAGAGATTGATCAGAGAGAATATTCTGCATAATCTTGATTTTTCAGATTTCGATACTTGTGTTGATTGTGTAAAAGGGAAACTCACTGCTGGGACTAGAAAGAGTAGGGTTGCCAGGAATGAAGAAGTTCTGCAGTTGATTCACACAGATATATGTGGACCCATTACTCCTACTGCTATGGGTGGTTTTAGATATTTCATTACCTTTATTGATGATTTCTCTAGGCATGGTTGGATTGACTTGCTACGTGAGAAGTCTGAATCTTTAGATGCCTTTAAGGCGTTCAAGGCCGCTGTTGAATTGAAACTTGGCAAGATGATTAAATGTGTTAGGTCTGACAGGGGTGGTGAGTACTATGGCAGATATGATGAGACTGGTAGAAATCCTGGACCTTTTGCTAGGTTCTTGCAGGATAGTGGTATAGAGGCACAATATACTATGCCTGGCACTCCTCAACAAAATGGGGTTGCTGAAAGGCGAAATCGCACCCTTATGGATATGGTGAGATGTATGCTTAGCCATTCGACTCTTCCAGAGTTCTTATGGGGTGATGCTTTAAAAACAGCTACATACATCTTGAACCATGTTCCTAGCAAGTCTGTTCCCAAGACTCCTTTTGAGCTGATGACAGGTAGAAAACCCAGTTTGAAGCATTTCCGTGTCTGGGGTTGTAAAGCAGAAGTGAGACCCTATAATCCACAGTTGAAGAAACTTGATCCCAAAACAATTAGTGGCTTCTTTAGTGGGTATTG
Organism: Styphnolobium japonicum; assembly: GCA_023212625.1. NCBI lineage: Eukaryota > Viridiplantae > Streptophyta > Magnoliopsida > Fabales > Fabaceae > Styphnolobium > Styphnolobium japonicum. Next base: position 11,474,525 of record JALBWW010000007.1, on the reverse strand, counting down.
CACTGGTTCTAGGGGATCCAGGTTCTATTGTCCTTTACATACCACTAGAGTTATTGAATCTGATCGAGCTTTTTATTTTGAGAATGAGATGGAGCATGGTGGGAGTCTTGAGCCTCGCATTGTTGACTTCAGAGATGAGAGTGTTGTTGTTCCTACACCCATTATTCCCTTTTAAGAGGTAGAGACACCAGTGGTGACTCATAATGACATTGTTGATCTAGTCAATGATGTTGACATTCCTCAGCAACAGGTTGATAATGATGAACAAAACCAAGCTATAGACTTGGCTCCACCCAGAAGATCAGATAGGCTTCCCAAGCCTACTAGACCCACCAAATTTAGAGATTATTTTGTTTACTTGCAGGAGCATGAATTTAATTCAGGTGGGGACTCTGAACCTGTTAATTTTCAAGAGGCTATTTCTGGCTCTCATGGTTCGCAGTGGTTGATAGCCATGGAGGATGAACTGGCTTCTATGAAGAAGAATAATGTTTGGGAATTGGTGGAGTTACCTGCTGCAGGTAAGACTGTTGGGTGTAAATGGGTGTTTAAGACCAAGAGAAATGCCAGAGGTGAGATAGAAAGGTATAAAGCCAGACTTGTTGCTAAAGGCTACAACCAGAGAGAAGGCATTGATTTCAATGAGACATTTTCTCCGGTCTCCACTAAAGACTCTTTTCGAGTTGTGATGGCTTTGGTGGCTCATTTTGATTTAGAGCTACATCAGATGGATGTTAAAACTGCCTTCCTCAATGGTGACTTATATGAATATGTGTACATGGACCAGCCTGATGGTTTCAAGGAAGAGGGTAAAGAGCATCTTGTATGTAAGTTGCAGAGATCCATTTATGGATTAAAACAGGCCTCTAGGCAATGGTATCTGAAGTTTGATGAGGTTATCTGCTCTCTTGGCTTCAGAGAAAATACAGTTGATCAATGCATTTATCTGAAGAATAGTGGGAGTAGATTTATAATACTTGTCTTGTATGTTGATGACATTCTTCTGGCCAGTAATGATTTGAATTTTCTGTTTGAGACTAAGCAGTTGTTAACAGCCCATTTTGATATGAAGGATCTTGGTGATGCTTCATTTGTTTTGGGCATTGAGATTATTCGTGACAGATCTCGTGGGGTTCTTGGCTTATCTCAGAAAAACTACATTGAAAGAGTTTTGAGCAGGTTCAACATGAAATCTTGCAATCCGTGTGCTGCACCCATTCAAAAGGGTGAGAGACTCTCTAATACCCAGTGTCCTCAGAATGATAAAGAAAGAAGTGAAATGGAGAAGGTCCCATATGCTTCCGCTGTAGGCAGTCTTATGTATGCTCAGGTTTGTACACGTCCTGATATAGCCTTTGCTATTAGTGTACTTGGGAGATACTTGAGTAAACCAGGTGTGGGTCATTGGCAAGCTGCTAAACGAGTTATGAGGTATCTGCAGGGTACCAAAGACTATTTGCTCACTTTTAAAAGGTCTGATCATCTTGAGGTGATAGGCTACTCTGACTCTGATTATGGTGGCTGCCCTGATGACCATAAATCCACATCAGGATATGTTTTTATGTTGGCAGGAGGAGCCATTTCATGGAAAAGTGTCAAACAGACACTTACTGCCACTTCGACTATGGAGGCAGAGTATGTGGCTTGTTTTGAAGCCACTCGCCAGGCAATATGGTTGAGGAATTTTATTTCTGAGTTTGGTGTTGTGGAGAGCATCTCAAGACCTCTAACCATATATTGTGATAACTCTGCTGTAGTGAGCTTTTCTCAGAACAATAAGAATTCTAAACGTTCAAAGCATTTTGACACCAAATATATGTTTGTTAGAGAGAAAGTTTAGGAGTTTCAGACTCGTATTGAGTATATACCTACATAACTTATGGTGGCAGATCCTCTAACCAAGGGTTTAATTGTTAAAACTTTTGTAGATCATGTAACCCATATGGGTCTTGTGAGATCTTTCGATGCCTTGGGTTAGTGGGAGTTTTATCTTGTGATTTGTAGCAACATTAACTTTATTATTATGTCTCGAGACTTTTGAATAAATTGTTGCCATTATCATTATTATTGTTGTTGATGCCGTATGGTATTATTATTCTGCGCAATTTTGTTTATGATTATACGCGTATATTTTGACACATTTTGGACCCAGTCTCGTTGTGTGATGCTAAGATATTTTGTTGAATCTTAGCAAGCATCTTGGGCGGATGCTAGGGCCATTTGTTTTGGAATTGCATGATTGATCACAATTTTGGTATGCTTTTCCTTATTCCACATCCCACATTTATCAGGTCACTGAGATATGAGTGTTTGGTATATATGATGTCAGTGCCCCTATCGGTTATGATTTTCTATATTACTAAGCTACTTGTAGTTTCATTTTGGACCGATGGTTGATGGTGCTCGCTCAATTTTGACATCTTATTGTGGCCACATATTGTAAATTAATCTGGAGTATTGTTTTTTTTTATCAAAACAAACAACCCGACTTATGCTGTTCAAGTGGGAGATTGTTGGATTATTTTAATTTGGACTTGCATAAATCAGTGTTATTTTACTAAAACTCAGATTAATTAGATGTCAAAATTATTAGAGCATATTGTTGTTCTTGTTATTAGCCCAATTATGTGATCACTAATGATTATTGGGCCTATTACTATTGAGCACAATTTTGTTATGTGGGTTTAGTGTGGTAGGCCTGCGTATTGGACCTGCTATGATGGGCAAGTAGGCCCATGTTACATGCACAGGGAGAAGCCCCTATTCCTAGCTAGGGTTTCAGTGTGGTTGCCCCATTGAGACTGCACACCAGAAAACGGCACCCTAGGAAAGGAGTAGTTTCTCTCTACACACACACACCAAGAACTGACGAATCAAAGATTCTGCTGTTTTCTCTTTGATCTGCTACAGGGAAACCATAGACTGTTCATCATCTTCCTATCTAGGTAACCCTTGAAATTTGTTCTTCTTGGTAACCTATATGATCTGTGCATGCTACTGTTTGGGATTGAGAAATTGTATGAATTTGTAATAAGAAATTCGTATTTATACTATGTTTTTCCATCAAATACTACTCCTTCCAAATTTAAATGAATTGTTATTTAATTTCTAGAGTTATAATTAATGTTTTAAAAATCAGATTGATTATTCAACTGGTGAAGGAATTGATTTATAATTTAATGTTTCAATCGTAATTAAATAGTGGTTGAATCAATATATATATATATATATATATACCAATAAAATTTAATCTTTGTAGAAATAAAGTGTAATATTTAATATTTTAAGTGATTTTTATATTTGTTCAAAATTAAAATATTATCCTATTAACCTGAAGAATGTTAAATAATATTATAACAAACAAATTATTGAATTAAATAAATAAATAAAAGAAACTGAAAATTTAGTAGATCCTTTTACAATTAGTAGATCTTTAACAAACAAAAATATTACTTGTTGTCACTATTGATATTGTCATCGTCGCATTTCACCGCTACAATCACCCCCACCATCGTGCAACTGCAACCATCAACATTAATTGTGCCACCACTTAATTATCATTATCGTCATTATTATCACAACCAGTGGAGCCAAGGGAGTTGGCGCCACGCCCACAAGGATAAAAATATTGCTTTAAATTTTCTTTTTTAAAAAAAAAAATTAGATTTGGCCCTAACTCAACCCCAAAAGCTAGCTCATAAAATGAGGGTTGCCTCTCACTTATAACCACTATTTAGGTCCTATCACTATCCAATGCGAGACTCTCAACACACCCCCTCACGCTCAGGATTGGATATCTGAAGCATGAAGTTTGCAAAACTGGACATCTGCGGGTGACCCATCAGATTTTGGATAGGCTTTAATACCATCTTAGAATTGAGACTTGGGCCTAACTCAACCCTAAAAGTTAGTTCAAGGAGTGAGGGTTATCTCCCCACTTATAACCACTATTTAAGTCATATCATAAATCCAGGAGAAAATTGATTCTGTAATAACATGTATCAACTGTGTGGCCATTCTTGCCACAAAAAGTACAAACTTTGTTGAGGTTGGAACCTTGACCTTTATTTCCCCAATTCTTTCCATGTGATTTGGATTGGTGGTTGTTGTGGCCATTTTCACTAGCATTGTTCATGACTTTTGATTCAAATGTTGTGCATTGTTCAGCTGTCATTCTTGTTGAACCTTCATGGAAAAGACCTTGTTGATTGAAGATAATGGATCATAAAGCAGAATCTAAGACTTCACATGAGCAAACTGGTCATTGAGACCTTTCAAGAAGCATATCACAGTCTTGCTGTCTATATGATTTCACTGTGGTAAGGGCATTGCAAATGCATGGACAGTACATGAGCAACTTGGAATAAGTATGAAATTCTCGAGCTCATCTCACGGGATTTTCATTTATGTGAAATAATCCGTTTTTGTAAGAATGAACATTTGCAGGTGGCAAAACGGATCTTGAATAGACTCTGATACCATCTTAAAATTTGGGTTTAGGCCTAACTCAATTTCAAAAGCTAGCTCATGGAATGAAGGTTGTCCTCCACTTATAATTACTATTTAGGCCATATCACTATTTAATGTGAGACTCTCAACAATTTTTGAATTTTTTTTTTATATAATTGTATGTTTGACTCTCTAAAATACAAAATAATTAGTATTTGGACCTCATAACATGACATTCCTAATTCCGCCCCTAAAACTGCTGTCATCATAACTACTACCACTACCACCGTACATAGTCGTTTCTTCCGTAAAATCTTGCCTAAAGCTAGAATGCAAGGCGCCACGGTAAAATCTCACAAGCAACCAAGCAATTGAGGAAACCTTGCCATACTAATACCCTTTAGATTTGCATGCTGAAAGAAGTCCAGCCTACAAATGTTAACTCATTGAACATAACATGCTTACAAGATGATTTGTTACATGCTAGAGCTCTGAGCATTATATTTTCCAAATCCAACCGAGTATAAGCTGTGTTCATCTTGAATTAAAACCCTTTTTAATCTTAAATTCGTTATTAATTAAATATTAGAGTTTCTTCTAGGTGAGAGTCCCTGATGATATAATATAAGGAATTGTGCTTAGCAATGATAAGCGAGATTGCACTTTTTTTGCCACTTAAAAGTTTAGGTGAGCGGAAGACCTATTCCCAATTTAACATTAAGGTAAATTATCAATTTCATTAAAAATTTATAATGAGATTATAAATTATTTACTAATAGGCATACGATGGATTCGAATTGAAGTCATAGTTAGCATGAGTAGAAGGTCTGACTAGATGAGTTAACACTTATCAACGCGAGATTGCACCTTTAAATATAAAACAACCAGCACACAGAGACATGGAAAATTACTAGATGAAATTGCATATCATCTCGTGCTTCCTCCTACTTAATCTTGGCTCCATTTGTATGTACTGGAACTGTGAGCCACTTCGACTCTAGCACTTTTATTGCATTTCTCTCCTATAAGTCAAAGAAGAAAAACATGCTCAACTTGGCTTGATTTAATGGCTTTTTGGCCCGTCTACAGTAGATTAAGAGACAAATTACCAAAATACAACTTGTTTGAAACAATTTACTTATATACTGTCGTTTTTGTCAGCATGACATATATTTTTTTTAATATTCCACGTGTATCACGCCAAAGCGGTAGGCATGATACACGTCATCACGCCAACACGGGTGGCGTGACATACGTGGACACGCTGAAAGCACTAGCGTGATATACACAATCACGTTAAACGCACTGACGTGACAGTACATAAAACGCTGTAATAAATGACGTGATAAAATATATCACGCTTAAGTCATTGACGTGATAATGATAAACTGGAAAAAAAAATAGATTAAAGATAATCCTAGAATTTAATACAACAAAACCTATATAACCAAAGTCAAAACTTTGAAAAGCCATAACTTTTGACTCGTTTGTCCGATTTAGACGCATTTTATATCGATTCCATATAAATTTTCGAGGCCAGTGTAACACAAACAGCCACAGGCGGTTTGGTCCAACGGAATTCCAAAAAAACCCTTATTTTGTAAGTTATGAGGCTTTTTATGAAAATTATATGGGTATTTCATGAAATCAAGGTTAAACTCATTTTTTCCTTACAATAATTTAATTTTTTTTATTTCATATTTTTATTAAATATTTATAAATTTTCTTCACATACCCTAATATTGTTAACATATCACTCTCTTTCCAGCGTATACACATCACTAACACATATCTCGAATGTTGTTGTTTTTACCAATACTGTTAGCACTTTTTTAAAATGTTCCACGTGTGTCACGCCAAAGCACTTGGCGTGATACACTTCATCACACCAACACGGGAGGCGTGATATGTACTGTAACGTTAGTGTGTTTAACGAGATCATGTATATCACGCTTTTGGTATTGGCGTGTCCACGTATATCACGCCTAAAGTGTTGGCGTGATGACGTGTATCATGTCTTGCGCGTTGGCGTGATACACGAGGAATAATTAAAAATAATAATGACACGCTGTCAAAAACGACAGTATGTGGGAAATATGTTTGAAATATGCTGTATTTGAGTAATTTGTTTCCAAAGCCACAGTACTTGGGCCAAAAAGCCTGATTTAATTGTATAAATTAATTACCTCATATTACCTTAGTTTTTTCATTTTTATCCAAACGCTAGTCAATAAAATTCTGAATCATGATTTATGAACAACACTCAAAAGAGATATCATTAAAAAAATAGAGAGAGCTATTAGATTGTGTATATATATATATATATATATATTAATTTGTAGAGAATATATATATTAATTTGTAGAGAATCATTTTGATATGTACATAAATCTAAAGACAAATCTAATGAAACAAAGATAGGTATGAATTTTTGTATGTGTAAAATGTGTTGAATAAAAGTACCTGAAACAATGAACAAAGTAAACCACGTGATAATTTGAGCCGTGCTATGCACTGTCCTTAAGAAATATTTTGGCAACAGGTGCGAAATTTTCCCAAGATACAGCAAACTCTTCCCGGAAGATCCGAGGTCTCAAACAACAACAAGAAGGTAACTATTCTGTAACCCGCAAAGAGAAGAAGATGAAAAGAGAGGGGAAGCCGAGATACATCAAGGAGGCGGCATGAAAAAATAATATAGCAACATCTAAAACCTAATACATAAATGCAATAAATCTAATATATAAATGTCATAAATCTGATACATAAATTCAAATTAAAACCACCAAAACCGTGGGCTGAAATCAGGGAGTAATAGTTATGTAATTAAAAATAAATCTTCTCAAAATCTTGGTTTTCAGGTAAGGTTCAAAATTCAAATTTAATTACAAATATTTCCAAAAACTGGGCCACAATATACCACGCGCAGGGAGGAAACAGAGATTTGAACTAGCTCAACGCTCTTGGGCTCACTCTCAAGCGCGTGAGACCCATCTTTAATTTGCTTGTTAGCAAGTCATATCACAAACTAATATATAAAGCCTTTCAAAGTGTTTGTTTCAAGCAATGTGAGACTTCATTCTTTTGAAATACTCAATATTCACAACAAAATGTTTATATAACATTATCTTTAAAATTCTCCATTGATCTTGAGTTTTGATGACATCAGCAAAAACAAACAAGGATGGGGAGATTTCTTTTTGCGAAAACATTATAATATCCAAAGTTAATAAGGAAATTGTTGCTTATTGGCAATTAACAACCTTTTACACATCTTTAATGATCTGTAATTCTCATATTTAATTAACATATTTAAAAATCACAGCTTTAAGAGTCCTCTTACTTTGTAATGAAAATATCTTAAGATTGTATATGATCTTTACGTAAACATGTTGATTCATATATTTTGTCTGTTTCCGATCTTGTGTTTATCATATAGATAGGACTCTGCAGATATCTGTATGTTAGACAAATTTCTCACAATCTCCATAAGGTTTTGATACGTACGTATAGTAGTGTATTCGCACTTTTTGTCTATTCTAATAGAGATGCTGCATTAGCAATTCTACATATTTTTTCCTAAATCAATATGATTATAATTAATATAGTTCGTTTAGCAATATATAGGACGAAAAAAAGTTCCAAAGACAGAGGCTTAACGCAACTTTATTATATTGAAAAGAATTAAAGGCAGAATTCAAGAGATTTTTGTTTTCTGGCTTCTAGCTTTCGCTATTGGATGTTCGTCTTGACTCTGACTAATGAATTTAGAAGGAAACAATATATAGTGCCTGAAATTTGCCACATCATATATCTCTTAATGTGGACATTGACTTTGTTTTATTTCTTCATCCATTTTCGTTTTATGGTGTCGTTAACTCTTGATTGGGAATAAGGGAGGTAATTGTAGATAACTATTTATTTTATATTATTAGATTTTATTTAAAATTTGTATAATCACACTAATATTTTTTACATATATTTATATGAAATCTAATAATTTTGTACTTAAATTATATTTTTATTATTTAAAAATTGTTTGCATAACATTTTCATGAGACTAGACAATAACGTAACAAAAAAAAAATTAGATTCTAATCATATTCTAGCTTTTATGTTATTATAATATTATTTTAGATGTGTGGCTGTAAAACAAGGCATAATCAGTAATCTATCTTAAGTTCTTAACTACATCTTTTATATCTTTAAATTAAAAAAAATGTACATCATGAGGTGTGGCTCAATTGACAAAATATAAACTTCATGAGGTACCTTACTTATAATGTGGGGGTTTGAAACTCACAAGGAACACCTTATGGCCAAGGCCAAGTCAATGTCTGAACACTATTTTGTTTCATAACTAAAAAATGTATAGTCTTACAATAAAATAAAATAAATATATATATCTTTAAAATTATGAAAGCGAAGGAAACGAATATGAGGACCTTATGCCTTTGTTTGGTATGAGAGAAATAGAGAAGAGAAAATTAAAGAAGAGAGAAATAGAAGAAAAAAGAGGAAGTTCTCTTGTTTGATTAGAGCAGAAATAGAGAAGAAAGAAAAAAAAATAGTAGGTCCTACAACTTTTTCATTTCTCTCCTAAAGTGAGAAGAAATAGAGAAGAAATAGGTAGATGTGAAAATATGACTAATATACTATTCTTTTTGTTGTTTTATAAATAAATAAATAGGGGCAAATATGTATTTACAACAAAATTTAATTTTTTTTTTCTTTCCTAATTCTCTTAATCCAATCAACTTAAAAATCTACTCATTTTCTACTCTATTTCTCTTCTCCCTATTTCTTTCTACTCTATTTCTTTCCACTCTATTTCTCTCATAATCCAAACAAAGCCTATAGGTATCCTTTCACTTAAATTAAGACCAAAGATTACGAGCAAGTTATTGATTCTTTGGCACTCTTAAAAGACAGATTTTTATTATATCTTCATGTCTGATCCAAATAGTTGTAAGCATTAACCTATATTTTAAGGAACAAACCGCGTCAGAAAGTCCTCTTCATGCAAATATCTTATGGCGATACATGATCTTCACGTAGACTTGTTGCATTGATGCTTTGACTGTTTGCACTTGTAATTATCTTAGGAGGAAAGTTTTTCCAAGAATCTCTACACCAGACATTTATTTTATTTTTTTCTATTTTGCAATAATAATATAACTAAGTGTCCTCTTAAAATAGTGTAAATCAATTGCAAATTTTTGGACATATTTTACGTTGTCTTTTTCTATGAACACTGTTTTTATAACATAATTGTGGATAAATCTACTTCCTGCATATGGTTTTAATGTGTGGTTTTTGCTGCATTATCACTTGTATATCCAAAAAGGTTATAAAATAGTACCCAAAAAAAAAGTTCCAAAGACAGAGGGTTAACGCAACTTTTATTATATTGAAATGAATCTAATCTAGAATTCAAGAGCTAGCTTATGTTGTAGAATGTTGGTCTTGGCTATTAGAAATTAGAAAAACGACAATAATGTTATGATTCTAGGCATGCATGCCAGATCATATTTTTATAAATGATAATTAGTTAAGAATTAACTTTTTTTTGTTTACAAAGACGACGACACATAAATTTAAATTTATTGCCTCATGCAATTTATGTAAACCTCTCATTATTAACCCTCTTATATTGACTTTAATTAGGAATTAATTTTGTTTTATTTGTTGGCTTCTTTTATATATAAAAATTGCACCTTCTTCTATACTTATTGTGTTATTAAATATTATAAAAATTGTTATTAATTATTTTGTAAAAATTATCATTTAAATAAGAGTACTTATGAGCAAAAAATGTTACATACTGAATATGAACGATAACTTTTGTAAAATAATTAATAATATTTAATAACACAATAGTATAAAAAATGTAATAAAAAAAATAGTCTAGGAATAATATTACTGTTTATATATGATGCTGTCGTTCTTGATTGGAGATCACTGATCAACAAAGGCTTCTCAGTTTCAACTTTCAAAGGCACCAATTTGGAGTAATGCTGTGCCAAATGTATTTAGATTTGTATTAAAGTTCTTGTCTTTGATAATGTGGTAATTTAAGTTAGCACAGCCAAATTATCAATCAAATTCCGAAAACATATACGTAAGGTCAAGAAAAGAAAGAATATTTTTAAAACACAGTTTATTTTTCTTTGTGAATAATTTCTTTTAATTTTTTTTGGCCGGTATGTTGAGATTTTATGGTGTTAATAAGCGTATTTAATGAAGAAAATTATTTTCAATGCATCAGGGTTTGCAGATTGCAAATCCCATTTAGTGGGCAACAATTCACGAAAATCCAGAATCTGTGATCTGATGTGCCAACTTTGTCCTGAAAATATTCTATCAATTAGAATATATGTGAAGGATTAGTCAACAAGTTAATATTTGTAGACTCACATTCAAATTCTAATATTTGTCTCAGTTATGTTTCTATCTGATGAAGTACTGAGCATAGAGTTCTAATTAAAATTATCCTTAAAAAACAGATCATGATTAGAAAGCATGAATTTGACTGGCTACCTTATCAATAGGAAAGAAACGATGCATGTACACAGTACACCTCATTTTTACGCTTCTTTTTATACCTTATTGTTTTATTAAATATTATTAAAATTGTTATTAATAATTTTATAAAAGTTATTACTTAAATAATGACATCTATAAGCAAAAATTATTATTAAATTTGGGTAATACTTTTTATATAATACTTAATAATAATTTTAATAACATTTGATAACGTAATAATATAAAAAGAGATGTAAAAATGAGGTGCAAAAATAATATTTTTATAATATAATTAATAGTCCTCAAGCTCAAAAGGGGACAACCATTATTGAAGCTCAAATCGAATATATCTCATGAACAAGACATATAAGTGCTTCAGATGTACTCTTCTAATTTTTTGGATATTAAATGGTATTGTTCTTATCCAAATAATTATGCTTTATAAGCAAAGTAAAGTCAAAACGACAATATTATATATATATATATATATATATATATATATATATATAATTAATTTGCACGTAGTTTCCATAGAAATATCCACTTTTGGCGTTTGTGTTAATCTATTAATAATTATTTAATAGCATAATTTAGTGCTAAAGGCACACTGCACACAATCTTGAGAAATGTTGTTATATATATCATCACCCACGTCCCAACAGTGAAAGGCTCTCAAGATTCAAACCTTTAGCTTCTTTTTGAAAATTGAAAGAATTTATTATTTGGACCAACCACTTATTAATACTTATCAATATTAAATTATGGAGAAGAAGAAAAATATAATGTTTTATGAAAGTAGTTATTTTTGGTATGTTAAAAGTATTATCAAGCTAACTTTTGTATCAACAGAGATTAAATCTCTCTTCGAGAAATCTTAAAGTTGCACCATCCACATTAATTTAGTGCATTTTAAAAAATTAATTAATTCTTTAAATATTAGCTTAAAGCTTAAACTTGAGTCGTTAATGCATTTTTTTAATGAAAATAATATACTTTATAATGTTAGTATACAATTTTTTTACAACATCATTCTTATTTAATCATATATTATTACATAATTAAAAAAATTGTATGCCAATAACTTTGCTTTTAAATTTATTGCGTTGATGACATTTTCGAAAAATACTATGTAAATTGAAACTTATTTAAATATTTAATTTTAAAATGCAATTATCATACTAAATATTAGGATCTTAAGTTCTTTTTCATATATCCATATATAGGGGTGTTCATTGGTTTGGGTTAATCCGATTAACCCGACAAACTAACCCAAACCAATTTAAAAAAATCGGTTCGGGTTGGGTCATCAGGTCTAATTGGTTCCAATTCGGTCAAAACTGATTATGATTGGTTCGGTTCACAGATTTTGTATTTTATAACCCGATGACCTGATGAAATGACCCGAAGAGTAATAGAAATTAAGATATTATCTTCTTGTCATTTAGCATTTCATTCATTTAAAAATCTAAGATACAATAATATATCTTTAATTTCCATTTTCAAGCCTCAATCATTTAATTATATATATATAACCTTCTCTGTGAAGCAGAATATATATAATGTCATACATCTATATTACAAATGAAGCTTATGATGATTTTGAAACGTTGAAATATTTCTTCCCAAACTTGATTTTACTTTTATCTTAATATTTGTACTATACTGAAAGATTTGTATGCTTAAAATTCATATGTAATTGTCTAATTGCGTTTAAAGTATTTAGCAATAGTAGGTTTGTAATTTTTCTATTTGAAAAAAAATAATCGGATAACCCGATGACTCGAACCAAATCAACCCAACCTTAATTGGGTTGGTTTGATTCGGATTGCTTGAAATTTTTTTCAAAAACCAAACCAAACCAACCTGATCAAAGTTGATTGGTTTGGATATTTTTTTCCTCAAAACCCGAACCAACCCAACCCATGAACATCCCTATCCATATACAACTATGACAACATGCCAAATCCTCTTGAAAGCAAAATATTTTAGGAAAAATATGAGATGTTGTTCTTGAAAATAATCTCTTTCAATTATTAAAGGTGTGTTTGTTTGAGAAGGGGAAAATTAAGGGATCAGGATTCTCTCATGTTAATGAGTAACATGAGAATGTTATTGATGTGGATTCAAGAGTGTATAAAAATATTTGTTTTGAAGTTCTACCAAATTTATAAAAACCTTACAACAATCTACCATTGATAGCGCGAGTAAGGGTCGATCCTCAGGTTTTGATTTTGGATTAGCTAAAAAAAATGACATAACAACTAACAGAATACTTTCAACAACAAAGAAATCAATTGATGAAATAGGGTTAAGGGAGTGAATCCACCACTAGAACTAAAGATAAGCAATTCAATTTATTCAGTACTCTAAGAGACTATTGATAATTAGCAAATGTGTGAATAACCTCTGTTTTCATTAGTTATTAGCTCATTGAGCAACCGCTACAATTAAACACTAATCTTTGATAAAATTCACAACAACCGTTCATAATCTCAATCAAAGATCGCATTATGCATAAAAAAACCATTTGCTCTAAGCATCAATCACACACCGGGATTACTTGACTTAGGTTATGCCTTTATTCAGAAAACACTATAGCAATCGCTCATAGCAAATCCGCAATCAAATGATACTAAATCATTTAGCCAACCGGCCTAATCAAGCAAGTAATCATTCAAATCAATAAGCACAAAAAGGCATGAACAATTATCAAATAGAATCATAGAGTACCAAATTTAACAACTGAATTTACATATCAAGTCTAGGATTTCATCATCCCTCAACCAAAAGAAATTTAGCCACGCATCTCAATTACAAGTATGTACTTGACCAAATACATCTTGTTCAAAACAAACCAAAATCAAGAAAATACAAGGGAAAAAAGAAAGGTGAAGCTTCTCTGGATCAAATGTAGAAGAATCACTCCCAAATTGCTTCCAAATGATTTCGATCCTCTCCCTTGGACGTCTCAAATCTTCTTTTTTAATTCTCTGGACTTTACCTTGTGTTTTTGCTGCTGAAAGGTGTCCCTTTTGTGCCCCAAAAATCCCCTTTTTATCAACCTCTCTGTCGAATTCAAAAAGCAGACGTTTTGAAATTTTCTGATAGTGTTGCACGGCCATGCAAGCTTGCATAGCCAAGCCATGCAACAAACTGTAACGCATGAATCCCCTTTATTTTGCATCATGTAGTCCTGGCACGGTCGTGCGAGCTTGCACCACCAGGTCGTGCAATACACTAACTTTGAACTCCTATTTTTCTTTTCTTCTTATCTTCCAAACAGCCTCTTGCATGACCAGGGTGTGCAAGGTTGCACAGCCATGCAAGACAAAATCAACCCTTTACTTTTCACTTCTCTGGAAAGAAAACGTTCACCATTAATTTGGGTCATTAAATTATTATTAATCATAAGAAATCATGTTAAGGGAAATTAATGAATCCTAAATGCAGAAATATTCTAAATGATATGCAATTATCAAGATTTATTCTAATTTAATGATAATAAAAGTGCTAAATATGTGTGTATTAAGCCACACATCAGTTATGTTAGAGAGGGAAAGCCACAAAAGCAAAATTAATAGACTCTACACATATATTAGTGAATCTTACATTTATAAAATTTATGTTTTTTTCTCTCTAACATGATTCTCTTATGTTATTGAAGAGGATCCAAATCTAAAATTAAGGGACAAGAGATTTAGAACGAAAAGTCGTTTACATAGAGCTTAATTATTTTTACTCCACTAATAAATTTTGATCATGTTTATAGTATTAGAATAAACTAGCAACTTTGTAAAAAAAAAAAAGAAAAAGGATAAACTAACAATAATTTTACATCTTTTACCAAATAACAATAATTTTTTTTTTAAAATCCTTTGTAAATAAATAAAAATAAAAATCTTTTTATCTCATTTTATTTTTATTTTCCTAAACCTTTTTACTGTTTTTTTGGCTTATATTTTTTATGCCAAAGAAACGAAAAGAAAGAAATGTTGAATTAAAGCATTTAACGTTGACCAGTATTAAAAGATACAACGCTCGAAGATCGTTCAACCTTTGAAGCTATGGAAAAGGGTATTAGTCTAGTATGAACTAGCTAGATTACCACTCAATGGAGCTTTCCATTCCATGCAATGTATGTCTTTAATTATAAGATCTTTGTCTTTCCATAGGAGGGAATGTTTTATATTGCTCTAATTTCGTTTTGTTTTATAAGCATCTTTCAAATGATTAACAGAGACTAACACGTGCACTGTATTGAGGTTCCATGCCGCGTACACGGCTTTCTCATTCAGTGAAACTTCATCATCAGTAAGGTCGTGTTTCTTATGAAGTGAAACGTAATTGTGTTGAAAAGACATGAACTATTAACTAATCAATTCCTTCATTATAATCTTGAATAGTAATATTGTATTTGGTAATTATTAAGGTACATTCCATGGAAACTGCCAAAAGAGGAAGAAGACATTGGCTGGCAACCTTGTAAGAATAAAACTTAGAAACTGGTTGAAAGTGATTGGTGGTTTTCTATAATGAAAAGATAACGATTGCCAATAATTATTTTATTTTTCTTTTTCATACAATAGGGACGTTGATATTGGCATACTATTTCCCTTCCTTTTGGTGATGTAAGAAAGAAAAAATATACAAGAATCATTACTTACAGAATGGTAATGTTGTATTAAGAATATTTTACACGTATAAACAATTCGCATATTTTTATATCGTTAGAATTATGTTTAAATTTTGTGTAACATTTGTTCAACTTTTTAACATAAATCTATACACAATTCAATAACCAATTAACTCTACATATTTATCATCTCTTTTTTTTTAAAAAAAAAATCTATTTTAAGAGTTGTTGGAATAGCATTATCCCTATATAATATTGTTCCTGGTCTCTAGCAAGTAACCTTGGTTTCGGTTTGTCTTCACATTGTTCCTACAAATATTCAAACATGGCCACTCATCAAATCAACTCCAAAAAAAGAGCTCCTCTGCAGCGTGTAGAAGCCATTAGAGAAGATGATGCAGCCTGAGATTCTTGAGTCCCCATGGTCATTCTACAAAGACATGAGCTCAACTTTTGATCAAGTAGAGCACTATGGCTTCGACGTGGATGCCCATGTGGGTGCTTCTGGATTCAATTCTCTGTTCAGCACTCTAGAGGATACTACTTCTGAAGTTTCCTCCATCCCCTTTCCTTCCATCATGTTCACCCATGATCATTTCCACTACCCAATTGATGAAGATACCCTGCAACTCCCATCATTGAAGGAAGATTTCTGTATGGAATTGGATGGTTTTGATCCCATCTTGAGTGCCCAGGTTGTGGGTATTCATGAATACCCAGAAGAAAGTGAGGAGAGCTTTCCTTCACAGCATTTGTCCAGTGAGGGAGAAGATGCCTGGACCTGGAGTCCTACCCCATCTATGAAGTCAGAGTTGTCCTCAATTCAACCATCACTGACCTTGCCACATGAAGATATGAAAATTGACAACCCAGTGAGCCTTCCACACATGCTGGAGGCCTGTGGAGAAGCCATGGAGCAGGGGCAGAAAGCACTAGCAGAAGTGATATTGAGATGCATGAGCCAGAAAGTTAGCCCAGTTGCTGAACCTCTGGAGCGCCTTGCATTCTACTTGTCCCAAGATGTCACAAACCAGGGAGATTATCTCAAACAAGAGGCTTCCAAGAACTTTGAGGCAGCGTTCAGGGCTTTCTACCAAGGCCTCCCACATGGAAAAGTTGCTCACTTTGCAGCTAATTCAGCAATTCTTGAAGCTATACCAGAGGATTGTGAAGTCATACACATAGTAGACTTTGATATGGGAGAAGGGGTTCAATGGCCTCCAATGATAGAGGCCATTGCACGCCTGAACAAAACATTGAAATTAACATCAGCCAAATGGGGGGAGGAAAGCTCTGAATGTATTTCCACTCCATGGAAGTTTGAGGAAACCAGAAGGCAGCTTTATGAGCATGCCAGAACCTGTGGTTTGAAGTTGAAGGTTGAGGAACAGAGAATGGAGGAACTGGATACAGAGCTTAAGAAAATGAACAAAAGGGGTGGGAGGAGAGATTTTTTGGCCTTTAATTGCATGGTGGGTCTTCCACATATGGGGAGGGGAAGGAGCAGAAGACATGTCATGGAGTTTCAAAGGTTAGTTAAGGATTTGATCAATAGTTCTGGCAACATGGGGATTGTCACTTTTGGGGATGGGGATGCCTGTGAGAAATTGAAAAATGGCTTGGAGTTCAGGTCATTCTTTGATGGGCATTTGGTGCATTACCAGACCTTGTTAGAATCAATTGAATCGCATTTCCCAACCCGTTTCTCAGAAGCAAGAACTTCCATGGAGTGCCTATTTGTGGCACCTTATATCTCTTCTGTTGCTTGGTTACAAAAGTGGGAGGAGATGAGAGAGGATTCCCGTCTTCAGGCAGAGATTGGCTTAGAGGGTTGCAGATTGGGCAAAACGATTTTGATGGAAATCAGAGAGATGTTGAGGGGAAGTGAAGGTTCATATCAGGCCAGGATTGAAGGACAGAATGGCAATGAATTGGTTTTGGAATGGAAAGGAACCCAGCTAGTAAGAGTTTCAACTTGGGGAAATTAAAATCAAAGGCTAAGGGTAGCTCTGCCTACTACTTATTTATGTTCCAATTAAATTTACACTTACATAGGATAGTTGTAATTTGATTTGTACAGATTCATTATGCTCATATGTGCAAAAAAAAAAAAATGAAGACAGATCTATGTTCAGTATTTTGTTCAAAATATAAAAATAGATTAAATTGAAATTTTCACATAACACAATTTGTCGTCTAATTAGTTCACTCCATTTTTCCACTTGCAGCTTAATTAAAAAATGAATCAAAATAGAAATGAATCAAAATGTTTGTTTACCGATTTGATTTTGTACTACACCAATGCTCGACCTCTATTTAATTGATAAAATTAAGATAAAATACAATTAGTATTGAAAGAGACTAAATTGGAAAAAAAAAAAAAGAAGCAAATTATTCCCCTCCATACCCCTCTATTCCTCCATTTTTATTCTTCTCCAAATCAGGGGTAAGGGATGAACTGAGACATAGCTTCATGTACATTGCTAATGTTGCACTTGGGGTTGCGGGGTAAGTGCCCATGTTTCTTGCAATTGGGCTTGTTTTCATGAGTCACGATTATATCCCTTTTCTTTAGCTTGCTTTATTTATTTAAGATGCTGCAAGTTTGGTGAAGGTGTTGATCACCTACTTCTGAGAATAGATTATTTGTCAAAATTCTTAAAACTTGAACAATATAATGGAGTGGAAGTAAGAGGTTCTTCAAAGTTAAGGGCAAGATATGATGGAGAGAATCTTTGTGGAAGGGATTTTGTGGGCCTCTACCTGATTGCCAAAGCTGTTTCTTCTTCTTATCTATATGTGTTTCATTGCCCATAAACCCTCGCAAAAGGAGTATCCCATAAAACTCACTGGTGGGCCATCACCAGCTATTGAGATTTACCATATGGGAAGCAGGATTTTGAATCTCTTAGCTGCATCCCAGTGACTGTAGGAATGCACATTTCTCTTCCTTTGCAACTTATCTGCGGTTACCAAGGTCTTCTGGAAATTAAAAAGAAGAAAACTACCTCATTAAAAGAGTGCCATCTGCATGGAATTTTCTGAAAAGTCTAATCTTCCTGACAAACTGCACTTTTATCTGTGTGCTTCTTGCTGCAGCAAGGTTTTTCTGTGTTTGCATTCTGCCCCGCCCCCTCTCTCTTGGTTGTGGGTATCCCCTTAATGAGTTATTTGATTACATATTGAAATAATGATGGTGGAAACTTGAAAGATGCTGTTGGGTTTGATAAAAAGTTTGCTTTTGGATTGCGGTTCCAGTGCAAGTTGATTGAGCATGGCATGTCGTCTATTACAATATAAAAGAACTCCTCTACAAATTGTATTAGGAAGGATTTCAATTATCTCCCTTGTTCACGTTCATGTTATCTAGAATGAGTAGACCTTCTTGATTATCTATTATGCAGTTGACCAGTGCTTATATGAATCAGACGATTCAGATCATTAGAAAAAAATTTATGAATACAGGCAGAAAACAGAGGAAGCTAGATATGAGACTGCTGATGATGCAGAACTGGACCTTCTACAGAAAGAACTCGAGGACGAGCATGAAAAGAACACTTGTTTAGAGAGGAGTTTAGATAAGTCTCTAGTTTGTTTGCAACTTTTCAATATACGGTATTTTTGGATTATTAACTTTCTGGCATTACATAGCTTACCATCTCTTTTGCACCAACACAGAAATCAGCAGTGAATTGAATGATCTAGAACGGCAAAGGATATCTGTCCAAGAGCAAAAGAAAACTTCAAAGAAAATGGAGCAAGATAAGCTGAGGGCACAGTAAGTACATTGCAAAACTTGAATCTAAGATTATAAACATGGTAGTATATGTCACATGTTTTGTTATTTGTTATTCATGTTCTCTTTCATATTAGAATGTCAATTGTGAGAATATGCATTCTTAATTACAATAGTAGAGTAAATTAATTGCGGGAAGAAAATGATGACAATTCTTTTCTTTTACATGTTCTGATCATATTGGTGGTTATCTTTATTATGGTATTCATATGGCATTAAAAGACAGGGAGCTTATTACAAAGTGCATGTAAGAAATGCTGATTAAATTTCATCAAAGATGAGATGGTCCAAGCATTACCACTGTTTCCATTTCACTTAATTTTAGAATGTCAAGAAACAAACTTCTGAGAACCTGGATATGCCTAGTTCTTAGAACTTAGAACTCCGTTATATGTGCCATTATTCAAGTGTCACAGCAACTTGATTTCATCCCTGCCTGGGAACACACTTAAAAATTCTGTCTTAATTTTTTAATTATTTGCCATATAAACAAACTGCGTGCAAAGGTTATGTAAAAAAATGTGGCTAATTTGCAAACTTTTGCTTCTGGAATTTCACAGACTGAAGATTGTATTCAACAATTTATCTTTCAGTTCCAATGCAGTGTTGCTAAGTGAAACTCATTTTAAGAACACACTAGATTTTTTTCTTCTCTTGTAGGAAGAGAAAAAGATGACCAACTGTCTATATGCATGTCAATTTGTTTTTAATAATCCTATGAGTATTAGTGCTATTTTTAATTCAGCATAAAGTTTGCTAATTAGGGAATCCCCTGCAATCTGGGCTGCAGTAAGATGGAAAAGTATAAAAAGAAGCTATTTTTAATGTGATAAATATGCTATTATGAGAAATTGGTCAAGGTTCTCAAGAATACACTGTCTCGAATGATCCATTGCAAGTTGATGCCCTTGTTTGTGCATAAACATCTGAATGCATGTTACAATGTAGATGGTTCTATACAAATTAGAACTTAAATGCATTCTTCTTTTCTGTTTCAGGATGATTCTTTCAATGTATGCTTCTCTCACAAATATTGTACCAAACTTGGATGATCTGTCCAAAATTTCAGGTTGTATCCTTCTGTTGAGTTACTACTCTCTCCCCCTCATCTCTTTCTTCAGATATTCTTTATATGATATTATTTGTCCATCAAAAAGGCAAAAACTGCTTGCTCCTTAATCTTAATTGCAGATATTGTGGAAAAGGATAAAAATGCAGTTGAGAAGTTTGAATTTGACACCTTAAAGATGACTACCTTTGATGTATGTCAAACATGCCTCTCTTAGACTCTATCTGTAACAATATATCATTTCTTTACTTTGAGTGGCATCTCAGGAATCCTGCAATTGACTCCTTTATTCCTGTAAGCTTTCATTGTCTTTATTTATTATAAATGACAATCTTGCAATGTTGATGTTGACTACCTGCAGTACTCGGTTTCATTTGTTTGGTTTTTGTATGTCAAGAACCATATTAGTTTGAATTGAATCTTTACATAGCTGACATATAGGATCTAGAGTTTCTAAATGCATACAAATTTTTGTTTTTCACTTTGGTGGGTTATTGCAGGATGTTTTCTTTTTCCCCTACCTCTGATTCAATAATGCTTTTAGTTTCTATTCTCTCTCTCATTCTTCCTCTCTCTCATTATCTATACTCTGTTGTAAGAACTTTGCATTAAGTCATTAACATTGAACTATGATGCCTTTTTATACTATTTGTGAAATATGGCACTTTTTTCCCAGGTTGAATAGTTGCTGTCATTCCATTAGTTAGATTTCTATTCTCTCCATTCGTATATGACAAAATGCAGTCACTATTCAAATTGAAATTGAATTCGAATATACTTTTTCTCTCCCATAAAGGCAATAATTTACTTACAAG
Source organism: Styphnolobium japonicum (assembly GCA_023212625.1). Taxonomy (NCBI): domain Eukaryota; kingdom Viridiplantae; phylum Streptophyta; class Magnoliopsida; order Fabales; family Fabaceae; genus Styphnolobium; species Styphnolobium japonicum. The sequence goes on along the minus strand of JALBWW010000007.1, from coordinate 11,453,238 downwards.
AAAGTTATGGTTGATATCCTAAAAGGCACATCTTTAATTGAGTAAAAATGAATTTAAGTTCAAAACTGCATATGGATGTAGCTGTATTTAAATAAGGCTATTTACATGAAGTTTTCACTGAATACTTTCTTACTTTGTCAAAGTCAGTAGGAATCATATTACCAATAGGAACATCAATCTTACATGTTCATCTCTCTAATTTACGAAGCCTTCTGCAGGGACGTTGTACCACTAGACTGTAAGTAAACTAGCAGAGAAGGCTTTACTATTGGATTAGTCTAACCTCAAGTAGCAGATTATGAGGTATATTTCTGCAAGCATTTTATCCTACAAGCTTGTTATTGTCCTCTTCAGCATGACCCAAAAAAATACAAACGCTGAACAAACTTGAATTAAAGAAGTCTTGTAAGAATGTTTTGGTGCAAAGATATATACGTTTTTTTTGGTGTCTAACTAAACTGAATGTTTTTCTTGTAATAATATTTCTATTTCCTAGTGTGCCTATTGGTTACATAGGTTATAATTTGTAGAATTATTCAGTGGGACCAATAGCATAATATTATAGTCTTGCAGGAATTTAGCTTTCTTCTCACTATAACCATGAAACTGACTGTCCTCCGAAGTTTGACTCTGGAAATGTTAATTTTGAACAAGTTTTTCGGCTCTGGTATTTGTTGAAATTTGTAAATATCAGGATATGCAGCAATGGGATTCTTCATAGAAGTTATTCCCATCTTGTTCTGGCCAAAGTTTCCAATCAAATGGTGGATCGCCAAGTTGATTTTTATTTTAATTATTTTCTTTCTTCTAAATGCTCATGTTTATTCTTTCTTTGTTTAAGCGTAGAGGTAACAACAACAAAGCACAAGATTAGTTATGATCGAAAGAGAACGTATGCCATAAATTTTAAGTGAAGCGGATATACAGGCTCAGGACTTCATGAGTGACTTTATAGGCCTGGTACACATAGGTCATAATTCCCATGTTGGAAGATGGTATACTAGTGCTTAGGTTTCTTTCAGAAGAATTGCAATTGATAAGTGTGAACTATTGTGTTTTGTGCGTTTGTGTGTGTGTTATTATGTTGTCTCTTGGCTAGTTCTTTTCATGACTTATGATCAGTGTGCTGGCTAATGAGTTACTTAGATACAAAATCATGGGAAGATAAAATCATATTCCCAAACACCATTGGTAATCCCAGAGTGGTCAACAAGTTTTGCCATTTCTTGCATCTCCCTCTCAATGGACAGAAACTCGAAGCCTACTAAAAAACATGAAATGTACTATTTTGAAATATTGAAGGAATTATATGAAGGAGTTGAAAAGAGAGAAAAAAATAAACTAGTGACCTTTAACTAAGGTGAATATCATTACATATTATTGTTGTATTGTTGTTAGATATGTTGGCTGAATGATGAATTGCTTCAAAGGTCTACCATAGTTACAAACTTACAATGAAAAACAAAGGGCTTACCATAGCAAACCACTGTTTCCATTCATTCCCTCAAAATAAGATTAAATAACCAGTGCTAAGACTATTGCAAATGCTACATTTAGTTTTTTGTTAAACCAAGATCAGCAATGACTAACAGAACAAGTGGCCATTATAAAATCTACATTTTAATGGCTCTTATTATGGGAACACCCCATCCACATTAGCATGACACACTGCGTGAGTTGGCTTCATCTTCTGATCAGTTGAGGTGGTCACCACCTTACAAGCTTTGAGTTTCCGATGACCTTTGTAGGCATTGCATATATGATTCACGAGATTTTCCTGTAGGAGGGAATAGAGATTCATTAGGTAGAGAATTAGAAATAATTGAAGAATTACAGAAGAGAAATACTATGTTACTTACAAAATCAGGTATTGGTTTTCCATCCACAGTAACCCAAGGCACATATTCATGAGGTGGATTTAGTCCATCAGTTTCTCGAGCATTGCGCAAAAGGAGCTGCATGATTAATATTTGCATGGAATTGGTGAGAGCTAGGCATCAATACATCCAATTTTAGCTGAGTGTCAAAATGCAACAGCTATGTGAAGCTGACCTTATTTCCATATCCGCTTTCATAACAGATCTTAATGGGTTTTGGGTCCAATTTGTGATCCATACAACAGGATACCCATACTGTTTCATCTTGTTTTTTATGTAAACGAGCCTCAACACAGTAGATGAATGGGAAATTCTTTTTCTGCACCAGATTTACAGTCAGGACAAGGACAAAGCTATTAGCAGTTTCACAGGAATATAAGAATTGCCATTTACATATTCATAAATGTATTATTATACTCAAAAGATGTTGACTAGGGAAAAGCCTTACTAATGGCCATGCATCAAGGGCACATGCTTGTATGGTATTATAGTAGCATTCACGGGGACCATGCTATAAATATTGAAACCAAATAGATAAAATTAGAGTTAGATAGATTATTAACAATGTGAAGCATGGAAAGCATAAATTTCAGGGTACTGTTAAATAAAGACTAAGAATAAATATGAATATAAACCCAGATGAAGGTATAAGGTGGCAAGAAAATGGGACCTGGCAAACCACGGTTTCATTAGAGCTTTCTATTCGAGCATTGCCGTAGGGCACCAAATGGAGGTTGACAATGGACATGAGCTCTGATTTAAAGAGACCCTTAAGATCCTTCACAATGAAATTCTGAGAAGCTGGACACAGAGTTTCGTAATACAAAGAAACATTGACCTTAGCATCCGCATTCTTCAACTCGGAAGAAGAATGAGATGGATTGATGATCATCAAAAGCAGAGGTGTGACAACAAAGAAGAAGTGAAACAAACTTGGTGAGGCCATTTCTATGTGCATATACGTTGATTAAGTGGTGGTAACTCTCTTGCAGCTAGTGGGTCTATAATATATAGCATTCGGCAATATAATTCTCTCTACCGTGGCTGAAGCTTAACCTTTTGTCTTTAGTGATTGAATGCGTCACTAGTTTAGACAATGCATTGTGCAAGACCAATAAAAATAAAAATAACTTTATCTAGCAATTGAAGAATTAAAGTGGGATTGGTTTGTTTTTTATTTTTATTTTTAGTTAAATTTATTTTTATTATAATTATAAAAATGTCACATTTTTTTAAAATAAAATTGTAAAGGAGATGGTAATAAGTTATTTTCATTATTTTTTTTACAAAATTTTAAAAATAGAAAACATAATAAAAATAAGTTGGTATTTTTTGAAATTATAATGAAAATATATTTAACTGAAAATAAAAATAAAAAACAAATAAAACATGTTCTTAACATCTTTTCATTCTTATTTTATTTATTTGCAGGGACGTTTTGGTATATTAATGATTTGTATTGAAACCACTTGTAACTGACCCATGAGTGATTTAACATCCAGGCTTGGTTAGGAAATTGATACTATGGTGATTGGTGACAAGGAATTGCTCAATATTCCTTTCTTTTAAAAGGAATTTTAACATAAATTCCAATCTCACTACTCTTCTTCCATTTGAGTTATATATGCAAATTACAACCAGCTCTCTGTATTTGCTACTTTTTAAAAGTCTTGTCTTAACAAGCAATCACTTGTGCCTCTAGATGGGTTTTTCCTATGTCATTGTGAACTGAATAGCCATAAAAATAAAGGACAGATAACAGAAGTAGACCAGGAAATAATATATAGAATATAAGTTTTTTTATTTAATATCAGTTATGAGATTTATTCTTTTATACTTAAGCTCATAATATCAACAACAACAACTAAGTCTTCTCTTATTAGGCAGTGTCAATTACATAGTTGAATTGATGAATATTATTGAGCTCTATCAAAAGCTAAATTTTCAATTAAATCATTTAGAGTAAAATATTTTTTAATGATTCTTCCAAATTTTTTTATTTCTTTTGTTTTTCAGGGTATTCCTCGCGCGACTGTACTGTAGGTATTAATCCTTCGAGGTACTGTGAGATCCATTTAAGGAGTTAACATTTCCCAATAAATGTTTTTCCATACACATGGGTCAGGAATCGAACCTCTGATCACATACTTAATAGACTCAAATATCTACTACTTATGTCACACTATGTTAGTATGATTCCTCCATTTTTCTTTAGTTTTCTTTTGCCCCTTTTAATCAGATATTTATATCATAAAAGATTCAATAAAATTTTATAATGTATAGCGACTATTTAACACAACCCTCCTCTTTTATAAGGATTTAAGTTCATATAATACAATTTAAGAATTATTAAGCTAACTTATTTCGCCCCGAAAAGCATCAAAATGCTCGTTAACATAAAAAGCAATCACTGTATGACTAAAACATGAGTTTGAATCCATGTGAACACTATAATTATACGTGTTGGCAGATCATAAAAATTACTTGTCAGCCTAAGGTGCATAAATGGTCTACAATATGTGAAACGAATTGTCACCAATGAATAAGAGATTAGGTGTCTACCACAAATTTCTGTCTTGCTTTATATTTACAGTAAGTCTCCACCTAAAGTGGATATATGAGAAGCTGGGTATACATATTTTTGAACAAGGAAATTAATAATGGAAATGACAAACTTCAAACTCCATTCAATATCTGAGGTTTGTATCTCTATTCTTTAAGCTACAAATCTGATAGCATAAGGGGAAGCCTAAAAAGCTCCTAACCAATGAGAATTATGATCTTAGGAGTGCAAAATAACTTAACTAACAAGGAATTCCATTTTTTTTTTTATTAATTGACGGATGAATGAATAATCCATTTATCAAGGTTACAGATATGCCTCAGCTTCATTAAGCTTAGCATGCATCCCTGTGTCAAATTCATCTCTATAAAACGTAAGCTTTAAAACCGATTCCTTCAATAAGAAATGAAGCTTGAATTCCAATTACAGATCTACCTAACTTTTAAAATAAACAAAAATTAGTGCAACTGCGGCCTTCTGTGTATTTTATGAAAAGAACATACATTTGTTGCCCCATGGTTACATGCTTGCTGGCTCGCCGCTTGGTATTAAAGGCCATAGCCAAGTGATAAAGGGTAGAGTTTGAACATAGTTCATAGGTTCTATTCCCATATATTATTATTTTTAAATAAATGAAGATGTAAAATATTGAAAATTAAAAATGCATATGCCAATGTTATTATATTATGTATGTCAAGAGACAATACAGGCCTTGTATTTTTATCAGCATTTGCACAGACGCCTGTTAAGTGTCACCAAGTATATATGGGTTTGTCTCTTCAATACCTCTTATTGATTTACTGTATATTGTGTTATAATAATAAATATTGCTGTCGAATTATATTCTTTCCAAGGAAAAAAAAATTGAGACATTATTTTTCAAACGAACATAATGATGAAAAATCAAAGGTTGCCGTAAGATTATTGTCAAGTCTTCAGCATATGCAGTTTTCATATCAGGCAGGCCTTCGGTATGAAATATTTGACGATCTGGCACGTTTTCTGACTTGCTCAAGTTGGGGGGGACCCAGAGAGGGATAGGAGGAGAATGCATTAAGCATAAACATGCATATAGATTATAGAAATCCAAGTTTATAATGTAAAATATAGACTATTCGGATATTTGCATTGTTTGTATTCTAGTATGAATAGGTGGTTTGTCACTCTCTGGTTGACTACAGTAAATGTAAGATATTCTGCAGGGTCAATGTGTCTTCCGGGGAGCTTTAAGTGATCATGCGCTCACGTTTATGAAGCCTTTTGCTTGAATAATATACATGGCATTATTGAATAGCTGAATTTATTTCTCAGTTGCATTCATTTCTAACTACGGTTGCAGGCTGCTGGAATGGCAACGCCACTATAAGCCTTGCAAACATAGTATGAAAAATTTGCATAGTCCTGAATTAACACAAACAGTAATCTTGATGAGTATCTTCTCAAGAATCTGGAAATCATACTAATGATATGTGTGTGTGTGTGTGTCAATGAGAAAGAGAGACGATAGAGAAAGGACAGACTTCTCCAATAGGTTGATTGTTCACCATCACCCATGGCAGAAATGAATGGGGTGGGTAAAGTCGTGCAGTTTCATTAATATATTTTTGTCCAAGCTGCATAGAAATTCAAATTCAATGTTAAATATTAAAAAAAACAAAAGGCTACACAAGGAAAAAAAAATTGAAGACCTACAAAGCTATAGCTGTAAGGTTGAATACATCATCTATCATTTTGCATAACAGATAACACCATAGTCATGATTAGGTGCTTGCTACTATAATTAACCATCAATTTTGCTCTGTAATGACTTAACTAAACACAAAGTCATAGAATAAAAAAAAAATTCCCCCTTTCCTCTGCTATATTAGTTTAGTTAACGGTAAAGTCAATAGAAATGTAACCTCTGTTCCAGTTCCTCTGTTAAAGCAATTTAGAATAGGCTCCTCAGGCAAATCCAATTGGTTGAAACAGTTCTTCCACTTCTTGTTCCTTCCCTCAATTGCCAGAAACTCAAAGCAGTAAATCAAAGCATAATGTATGTTCTGCATTAATTTGATTGTAGATATCTGAGATCCAGTAGATAGCATGATCTGTTGGCAAGCTTTCATGTTTACCACCTCAGAGGTCACCTGAGGTATGTTTGCTATGTATTCTAAAGAACCAGGGAGGGCACCTTATACTTACCACATCAGGCCAAACATTGAGGGCACAGGCTTCCAAAGAATTTAGCTCGCATTCATCTGGCCCATTCTGCAAAGTTTTGTTTTGTTTAAGTGTGATTCAATTCAAATATGGAAGATGATCATCATACTTCTTACAGTTCTTGTCCAAATACAAAGAAAAATGAATACTAATAGAAGCTTTGGAAATTATAAAAAAGAGAAATTGATGGAGAGAACAAAGAAAACAATAGTTAAAATCATGGAAGATTTTTGACATATTCTCTACTGTTATGGTATATGCATGGATTGCACGAGGCATCAGGTGGGGTAGTCTGGGATGGAAATTTGTCAGGTCTAAAAATGGGGATTGACTACAATAATAAAGTTCATTGGATTGACCACAATATTTAGCCAATAGAAATTAAAAGACATTCTCAATCAAAATAATAATAATAAAAGACACAGTTAAAGTTAATCCCCTTTTCCCCGAATGGAGTGAAAAGGAAAATCTGTTTCCAAAAAAACAAGAAGTGAAAAGGAAAATCATAAGAAAAAGCACATATAATAAAGCAAATGAACAGTTCACATAAAAAAAAGTTAATTTAAAGCAACTGAACAGTAAGTACAACCAGGTTAGATTCCTAGCATTTGGCAGGAATACTTACTCTACTGGATCTTCCCAGAAATGCATTAATCTACATTTTTTTATTACCAAAACTCGAAAGCAATTCTGAATCAACAGAAAGAAATAAACTAATTTTCCCTCCCTTGAACTGGTGGCAACTATCACCTCTCTAAAGCAACCAAATTGATATCAAAGTCAGTTTTGCCAGTGACTGAAAAAATTCAAAGATAAAAGAGATAAATCAAAACCTGACATGATATGGAGTTGTTGGTTTTGTTGACGTAAGCGTTGGCCCAAGGGACTAGCTGGAGATTGACAATGTTGAAGAGATCGCTGTTGAAGATTTCCCCCAGATTCTTAATGATGAAAGTCGCACAAGATGGGCATAGACTTTCATAGTACACTGATAGATTAACTTTCTGAGAAACAACTGCTGTAATCTCAGCACCATTAATATGTGAACCAGAAGAATAAGAAGCAGCCTCAGATTCATAGATGAAAAAGAAAAGGACTAATGCCATTACAACGGTGATTGCTAGTTTTGGAGAAGCCATTTTTTTCTGAGCCTGCCAAAGGTAGGAAGACTTTTTGTACTATGTCTCTGGGTGTAAGGGAATGAACTGTGAATGAATATTTTGTTTGGAACTGAGTCTTTTATATATAAGTAACTCCTCTTCAGCCAAAGAAAATAAGAAGGTATCAAATCTTGGCTCCACTGATAATATCGAATTGCATCAACCCAAAAGTTGAGTTTGATTTTTATTGGTAATCATTTATTGATAAGTCATTATAAGTATCATTGTAAGTTTTCGCTGAACTTTGTGGCCAAGTAATTCTTAAGTAGGCACGGCCTATCATAGGCATTCTATTTAATAATTAACATGTATAAAGTCATTTTTTAGATAAATATGTATTTATAACATGATTCACAAAACCTTACACATATTTAATATTGAATGGAGTGTCTATGGTAGACCGTGTCTACCTAAGAATTTTTCCTTTGTGGTATACCCTAACTTTAAAATGAGATAATTAGACTCCCCTAAAGAAGAAGTTGAAAAAAAATTAATGACAAAAATAAGAGAGAGAGAGAGAAGGAATATAGAAAAGGAAGCTAGTCCATGACTTATGATGCCCACCTAAGAATTTCTATATATTAACGAGGTGTTTAATTTGTGGATTGTTTTTTCATTCTTGAAAATTTTTATATGAGAATGTTAAATTCTTATGTTTGGTATAATTTTTTAAAAAACATGTCCATCCAAAAATAATTCTCATGAATGAACATTGCTGCAGTTTCATTCTCGGAGGGAAGATGAGTTTGCAATATTCCTATAGCATGTCAATATTTTTGACATGTGAAATGTTTAAAATACCTATCATCATATCGTCATGTCATCAATTAATTATTGTCACGTCATTGTTGACAACCACCACCGATTATTATCCGCGGCTGCCAATCAACGAAATCTAGTCACCCCTGTCGCCAGCGGTTGACGGTGACCAACGACTTCTACCACTATCACCAGTCACCGAATTCAGTCATCCACCGCTACTGGTAATTGACAATCATTGACTTGCGCCACCATTGACCCACGAATGGTTGGAGTCATTCTCATGAATTTTTTTAACCAAACATAATAATCATCATTCCTAGAAATATTATTCCTGGACAAAAACCCCTAAGTGCTTCTGTTTGTATCTTGGTAAAACCTCAATCTAACCGTTATATAGTTTTTCACATCTTTTGGTAAATCAATTTCGTAATTCTTTTTTTTGGAAAATATTAGCAAAGCTTTTTTTTTTAGTAAACGAGGGACATGAAGTCCAGAAATAATATACAAAAATATTAGGGAAAATGACTCTAAGAGTTAACTTGGTGAACAATAGTTCTTAATTGGTTTATTTTGAAAATTAACTAATCATTCAACTAATTTAACTAATAATTTACATACAGTTAACTTATAATTTATCTTCATTTTGATACTTGATACGTGGTTAATTATATGTAAATTATTGGTTAAATTAATTAAATAATTAATTAATTATTAAAACGAATCAAATGGAGATTATTTTTAACCAAGCTGACTCTATTGGTCATTTTTCCAAAGAAGCTACAGCCTTATCAGCCATGATCATCTATTCACTCTTACAGCCTCTTCTGGGTATTGCTGTGCTAAACTTGCTTTATAGCTCCATAGAAAAAGAAGTTTCAAGCTACATGAATTTCATGGGCATTCCTGTCTGTTTATCCTTTTCTATCTTCCAACTGTACCTCCTTCTCTCTTCTCTGTCTCATGACATCTTACCAACCATACCAACCACAAACAGTAGATATTCCTTTTGTCCTTGACCAGTTTCTAGTTTCTTTATTTATTTATTTATTTATTCCTTTTGGCTCTAGCTTTCATATCCTTGTCCAAGTGAAAGTGTATAAGATTATATGCTTTCAATTCTATCTCTTTCAATCTCTCCTTATCCTGTTGGCAATGGTGAAATTTATGGCAATGGTTGGATGATATGATTATCTTATATATTCTACCTGTACAGGTTTATTTAGAAAATACATATGCCAATGAAATTTGAAAAGGCCTGCCTTTTCATATTAAATTGTAGACTAGGCCATTCCAACATACTTTTATTCTGTTTCTGCTCCCACAATTCTCATGATTTGAAAAATCAAACTCCTTCTATGAAGAGAGAGAGAGAGAGAGAGAGGAATTAAAATGGAAGAACTAATATAGTTTATATAGACAAATCAACAATTTCTGTTAATGATAATTTACGCTTCCACATTCGTAGGCAAGTCATGCGCATCTGAACCTATAAATTAGCCAGCAACTTGAGCGTTGCTGTCAAAGTGAAAGTTCTTGTACAGCCACATAAATCACACCAAAAATATATTCCAACTTCATTTTCATGGGGATTTCCTCCTTAATCTGGTGATTAATGGTAAGGTCAGATTTCTTGCCTTATCAGCATAGCAAACAGGTTGAAAGGAATTGATCTTCTCATTCGAGTCATTAGTTCTTGTTGAAAATGATCTACAAGCATCTGGTTTCAAATTGCCCTTGTAAGCCCTGCAAATGTAGGTCACAAAATTTTGGTAGTCCTGCAACCACAAGAAAAGGCAGAAGAGGTTAAGGGACTGAGTAAGGCCAAAACTCACTTGGGGTTGTAGAATCTTTCAGATCAATCACAAACCTCTTGGAGTGCTTGGTTGTTGACAACCACCCATGGAACGAATTTATGGGGAGGACTAAGCTCAGCAGTTTCCTTAGCATACTTTTGTTCAATCTGCTTGTTAGACATAAAAATTAACCTCAGAGGGCTTAAGCTAGAAAAAACAATGGTAACGGCCATTGTTTTAGCAATCAATGAAAATTAAGCAAAAACAAAATAAAAGAACTAACAGCTTTCCCATTGCCACTTGTGGAGCAGTCAATAGGTATTGTGTCCAACCCAGTCATTTGGAAGCAATTAACCCATTCGTTATGCCGCCTCTCTAAGGTGAGAGACTCCAAGCAGCGTACAAATCTGAAATGCTGAACCTGCATCAGAATTGTAGACTAGTGCATTAATTTGACTGCCCTTGCATCTATTTGTCTTGTTTGCAGTTGAAAATGTTACGCGTTATCTCCTATGGCTAGCAGTGACTCATTAGTACGTCCTACTTCAATGGTAACCATGGATTATCTCACAACATAGTACAATTAGCTAGTAAAACTATTAATCAATCCACATAAACAAGGCAGTCTACAAACACTGAGCTAATGAATTTCGAATCAGGAAACATGTGTATTAACACTTAAATTATTTGGAGAGTATGAACAGCACATGTTCAAAACTTAGCCACAGTTTAGCTCTAGCTCATCAATTGAAAAATTGTTGCTGAATAGAAATTAAACCCATAACAAATAACTACTGTGAGAAAATTGCTACGTGGGAATCCTACCACATCGGGATAGATTGTAATAGCGCAGGCCTCGATTGTGTTTAGCAAGCATTCATCATCTCCATGCTGCACTTATGTATAAAAAATGATAGTGTATATTAGAAACAAATTATAACACAAAAATCAAAGCAAGTCGTTTTTTATTAGAACACAAAAATAAGTTATAGACATTACATAATATTTCATTCGGTAATTGGTAGTACTAAAGAAACAAGATTTGCAGTGCTTGCGTTCAGGGATTGCCCCACTTTGGGCAACTTCGACCCAAGAATAGGAAAAAGAGCACGCAGTGGTAAGCAGATTGTACCCAACTACAGAAGACTGAATTATTCATTACTTTTCCTTTGGGCTCATATAATGCATAGAGCCGAAAAGACTTTTTGGTCAAAGAAACTTCATTACTGGATAAAACAAAAAAACAGAAGGATAATACAGTAGGCCCAAAATAACAGCCCAATTGATGAAGGACATTCTTCTATAGACATGGGCCCCGAACGTACTTATTTGACAGCCATTATTGACACTAATTTTCCAGCCCATATAATTATTGAAGTATAGTTGATATGATACGTGAGTTTTTAAGTATTTATTGATGATTGATTTTATAATATATGTTTGGAAGTGTTTTAAATATAATTAGTAATTAATAAAAGTTTGAAACTTACCTTGGGTATCAACACTGAAAAAAAAAAGATAATTACTAGAGTAATTCCCCTAAACTTAAAGTTACTTCTATAATATACTATGAAGTTATAGTGTATGAGTACACTACAATATTTCGATCATCCATTATTTTTATGTACACAGGGATGATCATGATTATTTCATTTAAGTAAATTTATTTATTTTTATATTTTATCCCTTTATTTCATTTAATTATGCTCTATCTCATTATTTAATATAAGAATAAAATAAAATAAAATAAAAATGCTCCCTCCCTTCTTCGCTGCCATCACATGAACATCGAACGACTTTATACCATGGAAGAAGCTACTCCGCTTCCATGATTATCTTTATGCGTTTGTAGATTGATGTCATTTTTTAATGCTCTTGTGATTAATAAACCCTTTGTATAGTTAGCTTATGAATTTCAACAAAGTAATGACTTGATTGGCTCAAATTTCAACAACGTTTTGTAATTGATAGTAGTGTGCGTAGTTGCTTCTTCAATGGGATGCTTATTTGATGACATGTCGGAGGGTAGAAAGGATAGTCATAGAGACAGTTTCAATTGCTAACAGCTGCTAAACTGACGTAGTTTTATTTATTTTAATTGTAAATAATGAGATGAGATGTAATTAAATAAAAAAAAAGTAGATAAAAATAGAAATAAAAAATTTATTAAAGTGAGATGATCATAACCATCCATGTACATAAAAACAATCAATGATAAAGATTTAATAATGTATTCATATACTATAATGTTATTGTAAAAATGACCTAAACTTAATATAGTTGATGACTACCGTTGACCCAAAAAAAGAGGAAGAAAGTTATAAGGAGTTTGGTTCAAGTTTTGAAAAAATATTCCCAGAAATATCATTCTCAGGAATGGTATTTTCAGGAATGATTATTACTATGTTTGGTTAACTAAAAATATTTTTGGGAATGACTCTAACTGCTGGCGGACCAATGGTGGTCTAAGTCAATGACTGTCAATTACTGATTGCGGCGGGTGGCCGGATTCCGGTAGCTGGCGATAGGCCGAAGTCGCCGGCCATCGTCCGATAAGGATAGTCAGATTCCAATGACTAGTCGTCAACTACAAGCGATGACATAGGTGGTCAGATTTCAGTGACTGACGCGACGGTCAAGATCACCGTCAATCGCTAGCGGCGACAAGGGTGACCGGATTTCAGTGACTAGCACGGTGGTTGAAGTCACCCGCACTATCAATTGCCGGCGGCAACAAGGGTGGCCGGATTCTGGTAAATGGTTGCCACGGATGATGGTCAGCGGTGGTAGATGGCAGTCGCCAACAATGACGTGGAGATGGTTGGTTGATGGCATGATGATAGAAGGGTAGGTATTTTTGACATTTCACATGACAAAAATATTCTCATGTCATGGGAATGTTGCAAACTCACCTCCCCCCATGGGAATGAAAGTGTGAGAATATTAAGCAAAAATCATTCCCGAGAATCATTCTTGGATGGGAATGTTTTTTCAAAACTTGTACCAAACATGAGAATCTAACATTCCCATGTAAAGATTCCTAAGAATGAAAAAATAATCCATGTACCAAATGTCACGTTAATGTACTACTCAAACCTGACCCAAGGAATCTATGAAAAAAGAAAAGGGCAAAAAAAACATGACAATATTAGATTGTTTGAAAAAACTAGCCATAATTGTGATAGAGTAGTTGTTATATAAGATAAAGTGGTAGGACTTACTCATATATTTAATAATTAATAAGCATGCTAACTTATTATGTAAAAAATTATGCTAATTTTTTTTAACTATCTAGCATTTTCTCTCATAAAAATATAACATATTAGAACTTTTTTTTTATCTTATTCTTAAATAGGAGTGGAAATAAGTCAAACAGCTTAATATAGGCTTATGAACTAGTATGTTTATCAAACAAGTTAAGCTTAAACTTTTAAAAATATCTATTTAGTTAAATACATCAAGGTTTAGATCTTTAAAAATGTCTATTTGATCTAATACGTCAGTCAATTTATTTATTATAATTACATATAATTAAAAATTTATAATACTTATGTAATTTATTAGTAATATATTAATATAATTTATTTATTTTATACATAATACAATAATTTTGTTAAAGGTTATATATATTTGAAACCTATAAAAATTTTAATCTATTAATTTAATTGAAAACCTTTATAAAATGTAAGTCTTGAAATAAATTTTTAAGTAAAGTTAAATTTTTATATTTTTAAAGAAAACAAAAAGTCAAACTAAGCACAATAAAAAAAGTCATAGACAAGGCTTAATAAAATATATTAGACTTATTTATGATAAAGTTTAATATAATGTATTTTCATTCCTAATCCATCATTTTGGTGGGTTGTTGGGGGTAATGAATCAACTGGACAATAATAGAGACAAGAATTTATTAGAGTCACAGTACCTATCATTTTATGTGTTACTGATGCCAGAAAATGACCCATAACTGTTACAAGTTTATTTTATCATCACAAGTTTCAGGGTTCTGGTTTCAGCTTTCTCCTGGAACCCAGTTTCTGAATGATAAATTCTCATGGAAATGAGAAGTACAGAGAAAGAAGACTTGTAAAAATCAATACACATACTGTTGTTGAATAACATCAAATTCATTGGTTTAAAAAGAGAAGAGATTCAAGAAGAAAAATAAATAGTCAACAATTTGAAGAAAACGGAAAATGGAAGAGAGCTAACCTGACAAACGACAGTGCCATCAGGTTCAATCGAGGCATTGCCCCAAGGGACCATCCTGAGCTTGACAATGGAGATGAGACCCGTTTGGAAGAGCCTCACAAGATGGTTCACTATGAAATCAGCACAGTAGGGGCAAAGAGTCTCGTAGTAGAGTGACACGGTTACTTTCTGATCATCTGGTGCACCTTCAGAAGAAGCAGGGGCTACCATGAGCAAAAGCAACAGCAACAGAGGAAGGAGGAGGAAGCAGAAGAAGAAGAATAAGCGAGAAGGAAAAGAATGAAGAAAAGAAGGCGTTTTCATCTTTGTGCTTTGGGAATGGCAAAGCAGAACCAAGTTTGATTACTAATGGTGTGATTCATTGGCTGTGGAAGGAAGGTATCTCCTCTCTCATTGTCTCTCCTGCCAAGTGCCAATGACCCTTTCCTTTTGGAAGAGAAAATTTTAAAGTATTTTATACATAAATTAGTTAAAATATAACACGTGACACTGAAATTAAATTTATACCATAAAATTATTTTATAATAGTTTTCCTTTTGTAGTGAGTACTGGCATCATATTAACTCAGTCACGTGCATATTCTTTTTGCTTTTTTATTAACTTTTGTAATTGAATATATTTAAAAGTGTTCATAATCGAACAAAAACGATTAAAATCGAGTCAAAAAATTAAAAATTGAATAAAAACGATTATTTTTTATTTTTTTGATTTTCTTTTTATAAAAGTCAATTGAATTGGTTTGATTTTTTATTTTTTATTTTTATTTATAAAATCAAATTAAACCAAACTAAATTAAATTAAATTTATATAATTATTTATATATTTTTTTATAATTTACATACTTATAAATTATTATATTTAAATTTCTTGTTGTTTCTATAAATATTTTTAGACTAATTTATTGTTTATAATTATATAATAATATTTTTATTAGAATTTTATACTAACTTTTTTTTAATTGGTCCATGAAAAGAACAAAGTGAAGTTATGTATTAATTTTTTTAAGAAAAAATATTTAGTCAAAAATCGATTTGACCAAACTAAACCAAACTGATTGCAATTGGTTCAGTTCGATTTAGTTCTCTAATTAAAAAAAAGTAATTAGTTCTCGATATAGAAAAATCGATTAATTTGGTTCAGATGACTTTTCTCTCAAAAACTGAACCAATCCATACCGCGAACACTTCTAGATATATTTACCTTTGTTTTTCCTTTATTACATTCACTTTTGCACTTTATTTTATGTTTTACATTTTAGTAAACATTTATTTCAGTTATACCAAGATATACGTGACATCACATAGGTCTTTTATTTATTAATGACATTACATTGATCCTTTAATGATAATAAATATCATCAATTTTATTTTTCAAGTACTAATTTAATGTCATTTTAAGGACTAATTTAATAACAAAAATATGACATTGAATGATTAATTTAATATAACATATATCTTTAAAAAATTAATTTAATGTATTTATAAATAAAAGATCGATGTGATATCGCATATAATTTTATATGATCAAAATAGATATTTCCTCTTAAATTTAAAATGGAATTCTTAAAATAACATTTAAAAAATCTCTTTATTTTTTTACAAAATTAAGAATACGATAATTTTAGATAGTTTTTTCTATATAGTTTTTCTTTTTCTATTTTTTTTTCTTTTTAGTCAAAAGGTTAGTACACGGCAAAAGAAAAAAAAAATAATGCGTCTACTACGTGGATAAATTAAATATGGCATGGAATTATTTAAAAGAGCAATATATATATATATATATATGTGTGTGTGTGTGTGTCTTTATTTCTCCTGTGTGTGCGCATATAGTTTGATGAGCACTGATCTCCACCGCTTCATCTTTAATTTGTTAATTAGATTATCATAAAATATTAAAAAAATTATATATGATCTTATATAATAATTAAAATAATAAAACCTTAAAAAGTTGATAAAATACGGACGAGTCATTGATTCGGAAAAAATATTAAGTTAATGAATTATTAATTTAATCAGTCAGTATTAAATTGTATAAAATTAAATAAAAATAAAATATTTAATAAAATTTAAAAATACTTAAAAATTAAAACAAGTAACAATTGTAACACATAAATTACAACTATAAATACACTTTTTATAAAATATATAAACAAATAAATTAAATAACAAATATTAATTTAGAAGATATCCTAATTATATAACAATATTAACTTATTTGACACGAGATATAAGGTTGGGAATCACAATGAAATGCCACCATTAATTATTTTCTTTACCAATGCCTGGTAAAAGAGAATCATCTTATTAATTATTATTATCCCTTGTTTGTGATGTGAACTGAACTTGTGTGTGATGTTTGAGTTCTCGTGGGCTTGATTCAATTTGGGTGTTTTAGTTGGCTTCAAACACCAAGAAAATAAAAACGCTTAGTAGTACGAAATAGCATTCGTACCAAATAGTAATTCTCAAAAAGAAATACATAGAAGAACATAAAGAGAAAGAGAAAAGAGAGGCTCTCTTCAGAGAGAAAAGAGAGGTAGTGTTCAAAGAGTAGAGCAACCACGGTGAGAGACTAGAGAGCAGTTTAGATATATATTCCAAATCCACCCACCAAGTTGGTAGCTACAGGGTAGAAGCAAGCTGGGGTCCGAGCAAGAAGCAAGCGGCTGCAAGAAGCATGGTTCTCTTTCAGAGATGAAGAAACTGTTGAAAATTAAACTTGATTTTGGCCCATTTGATATTTGGGCCTTAATTGTCTAAATAAGAGTCCATATTCTAGAAAGAAGTTCTAGATAATTCTACCTTAGAAATCCTAGTAGTTTATTGAAAAATCTAGAAACTAGTAGTATGTTGATATTTGTATGGAGATCTCTAGAAGATAATTTGTAACCATTAGATTAAAATGTGTTGGCACAATCTTAGCCATTGGTTAAGGAGGTGCCACTAGTATAAATAGGGGTCATGGTTATGAGTTTGTATCAAGCCAAAAATAAAGAAGCATTCCCTCCTTAAGAAAGAATAACCTTCTCTCAAGAATTCTCTCCTCTTCCCTTCCCTTCAAAATTTCCTAAAACCCCTTCTCATTTCCAACAAAGTGGTATCAGAGCTTAGGTTCTGATCCAAAATCCCTCAATAGTCATGGCAAGCAATGGCACGGCATCCTTCCAAGTCCCACTTCTAAAGGGGAGCACCTACGATAATTGGAGTATCAAAATGAAGGCTCTTCTTGGAGCACATGATGTTTGGGAGATCGTTGAAAAAGGCTATAAGGAGTCACAAGATGAGGCTTCACTATCTCAAGCACAAAAAGAAATTTTGAAGGATTCAAGAAAGAGAGACAAAAAAGCTCTCTTCCTCATCTACCAAGCATTGGATGAAGATGAGTTCGAGAAGATTTCCAATGCAACATCCGCTAAGGAGGCATGGGAGAAGCTTCAAACCTGTTGCAAAGGAGAAGACAAAGTAAAGAAGGTGCGTCTCCAAACTCTAAGAGGTGAGTTTGAATCCTTACATATGAAAGAGTCCGAGTCCATTTCCGATTATTTTTCAAGAATTCTCGCTGTTTCAAATCAACTGAAAAGAAATGGTGAGAAGTTAGAAGATGTAAGGATTATGGAGAAAATACTACGTTCTTTGGATCCAAAATTCGAACATATTGTTGTGACAATTGAGGAAACCAAAGATTTGGAGGCTATGACGATTGAACAACTTCAAGGATCATTGCAAGCTTATGAAGAGAAGCACAAAAAGAAGCAAGAAATAATTGAGAAACTCTTCAAAATGCAACTAAAAGAAAAAGAAGAAAGTCATGGAAATGAGAGAGGCCAACGAGGTCGAGGTAGAGGCCGAGGTCGAGGACGAGGACAGTTTGGACGTCACAATAATGGACGAGGTTCAAGATTCATCAACAATAGTTACGAGAAAGGAGAAAGTTCAACAAGAGGACGTGGAAGAGGACATTCAAGCACAAGGTATGATAAATCTCAAACTCGATGCTATAACTGTCAGAAGTTTGGCCACTACGCTTCAGAATGTAGATTTTTCAAGAATAGAGTTGAGGAGGAAACCAATTATGTGGAGGAGAAGGATGAGAAGTTTGAAACAGTGCTGCTAGCACGTGGAGGCAATGAAGGAAGCCAAGAAAACACATGGTACCTTGACACCGGTGCAAGCAACCATATGTGCGGAAAAAGAAGCATGTTCGTGGATCTTGATGAATCAGTAAGTGGCAATGTCTCGTTTGGTGACGAGTCCAAGATTCCAGTGAAAGGAAAAGGTAAGATCTTAATCCGCATGAAAGATGGAAAACATGAATTTATCTCAAATGTCTACTATGTCCCAAATATGAAGAACAATATTTTGAGTTTGGGACAACTTTTAGAAAAGGGCTATGATATTCACATGAAAGATTCCAGTCTCTCCATTAGAGATGGGAAAAACAATCTCATAACCAAGGTACCAATGTCAAGAAATAGGATGTTCCTATTGAATATCCAAAATGATGTAGCAAGATGTCTCAAAGCTTGCTACAACGATGAATCTTGGCTTTGGCATCTTCGTTTTGGGCACTTAAACTTTGGAGGCTTAAGTTTGCTGTCGAAGCAAAAGATGGTGAGAGGCCTACCTTCTATCAGCCACCCCGATCAACTTTGTGAAGGATGTTTACTTGGAAAACAATTCAGAATGAGTTTTCCAAAGGAGTCAAACTCAAGAGCCAAGAAGCCGCTCGAGCTCATACATGCTGACGTCTGTGGGCCAATTAAGCCAAGCTCACTTGGTAAAAATAATTACTTTCTCCTTTTCATTGATGACTTTTCAAGAAAAACATGGGTCTATTTCTTGAAACAGAAATCAGAAGTTTTCACTGCCTTCAAGAAGTTCAAAGCTGAAGTAGAGAAAGAAAGTGGTCGGAAGATCAAAGCCATGAGGACTGATCGAGGTGGAGAATTCACTTCCAAAGAGTTCCAAGAGTTTTGTGAAGAGAATGGAATCAGACGACCCCTGACGGTTCCAAGATCCCCCCAACAAAACGGTGTGGCAGAAAGAAAAAATCGAACAATCCTTGATATGACTCGAAGCATGCTCAAAAGCAAGAACCTTCCAAAAGAATTTTGGGCAGAAGCTGTGGCGTGTGCAGTCTATCTATCCAATCGATCTCCAACAAGAAGTGTGTTGGGAAAGACACCACAAGAAGCATGGAGTGGAAGAAAGCCTGGTATCTCACACTTGAGAGTTTTCGGAAGCGTAGCCCACGTCCATATCCCAGATGAGAAAAGAACCAAACTTGACGACAAGAGTGAGAGATTCATCTTCATCGGTTATGACTCAAGCTCAAAAGGCTACAAGTTGTATAACCCAAACAACAACAAGATTAAAGTTAGCAGAGATGTCATCTTTGATGAAGAAGGACAATGGGACTTTGGAGCTCGTGAAAAGGAATACAATTTCTTTCCTCAGTTTGAAGAAGAACAAACATCTAAAGAAGCTCAACAAGAGATCTCCTCACCAACATCAACCACTTCGGAAGACACAGAGTGACAGGGTTGTGACGCGTTATAGAAGTCTTCAAGATCTCTTTGATAAAACTGAGGCCTTACCACCACGAAACCTTCAAGACTTTTATGAGGAAATTGAGAGAATGGACAACCTCACCCTATTCTGTCTCTTTGCAAACTGTGAACCTGTGAACTTTGAAGAAGCTGCGCAAGATAAAAGATGGAGAGATGCTATGGATGAAGAAATTAAAGCTATCGAGAAGAACGACACGTGGGAACTCGTTTCCCTTCCAAAAGAGCATAAGGCTATCGGTGTCAAGTGGGTGTACAAGACAAAGAAGAATGCCAAGGGAGAAATTGAAAGATATAAGGCAAGACTAGTCGCAAAAGGCTATAGTCAAAAGGCTGGGATCGATTATGATGAGGTGTTTGCTCCGGTTGCCCGTCTGGAGACCATAAGACTTATAATCTCTTTAGCAGCTCAACACAAGTGGAGAATTCACCAGATGGACGTGAAGTCAGCCTTTTTGAATGGAGTCCTCGAGGAAGAAGTGTACATCGAGCAACCTTTGGGATACAAGGTGAAAGGACAACAAGACAAAGTTCTCAAGTTGAAGAAGGCACTTTATGGGTTGAAGCAAGCGCCAAGAGCATGGAACAGCCGGATTGATAAGTACTTCCAAGAAAACGGGTTCACCAAATGTCCACATGAGCACGCTCTTTATGTCAAAATTAAAGAAGGAGACATTTTGATAGTGTGCTTATATGTGGATGATCTGATCTTCACTGGCAACAACCCAAGACTATTTGAAGAGTTCAAGAAGATAATGACCAATGAATTTGAGATGACAGATATCGGACAAATGGCATACTACCTTGGCATTGAAGTTAAGCAAAATGATGATGGAATCTTCATCTCACAAGAATCATACACAAAAGATATCCTCAAGAAGTTCAACATGGACAATTGCAAGCCAATAAGTACACCAATGGATTGTAGAGTCAAGTTGTCAAAGCAAGAAGATGGAGAAAGAGTAGATCCAACATTCTTCAAGAGCTTAGTTGGAAGCTTGCGATACTTGACATGCACAAGGCCTGACATTCTCTATGCAGTTGGAGTCGTGAGTCGATACATGGAGAATCCAACATCCTCTCACTTGAAGGTTGCAAAGAGAATTCTACGCTACCTTAAAGGTACGGTTAACTTTGGCTTATACTATTCGTTTTCTAATGATTACAAGCTCGTTGGATATAGCGACAGCGATTGGGGAGGAGATATAGATGATCGAAAGAGCACCACTGGGTTTGTGTTCTACTTGGGAGACACTGCTTTCACTTGGATGTCAAAGAAGCAACCAATTGTCACTCTTTCTACGTGTGAAGCTGAGTATGTAGCTGCTACCTCGTGTGTTTGCCATGCAATTTGGCTTCGAAATTTATTAAAGGAATTGGGCATGCCACAAGGGGAGCCAACAAGGATAGGCGTGGATAGCAAGTCAGCAATAGCTTTGGCCAAAAACCCAGTCTATCATGATCGAAGTAAACATATTGATACACGTTATCATTATATTAGAGAATGCATCATGAGAAAGGATGTACAAGTGGAGTACGTAAGAACTCAGGATCAAGTTGCCGATATCTTCACCAAGCCACTAAAGCAAGAAGACTTTATCAAGTTGAGAAATTTGATCGGAATGACAAAATCAAGTTTAAGGGGGGCTGTTGAAAATTAAACTTGATTTTGGCCCATTTGATATTTGGGCCTTAATTGTCTAAATAAGAGTCCATATTCTAGAAAGAAGTTCTAGATAATTCTACCTTAGAAATCCTAGTAGTTTATTGAAAAATCTAGAAACTAGTAGTATGTTGATATTTGTATGGAGATCTCTAGAAGATAATTTGTAACCATTAGATTAAAATGTGTTGGCACAATCTTAGCCATTGGTTAAGGAGGTGCCACTAGTATAAATAGGGGTCATGGTTATGAGTTTGTATCAAGCCAAAAATAAAGAAGCATTCCCTCCTTAAGAAAGAATAACCTTCTCTCAAGAATTCTCTCCTCTTCCCTTCCCTTCAAAATTTCCTAAAACCCCTTCTCATTTCCAACAGAAACGAACCCAGTTGAAGTTATCTTTTGGAAAAGACGAATGGGTACAAACCCCGTATTTAAAACAAATTAGTTTTATTATCCGTAGGATGCTCACTAGTTAAATTAGGTTTGTATAAGTTTTAAAATAATAATGTGTAGTTTATTGTAATACATTTTACATAACTTTCTTAATAAGATTTATATGTAAAAAATTATTTAATCACTTTCAAAATTAATTATATTATAAGAAAATTATAAAACTAATAAAAATAAACCTTAGCATAAAATAAATAATATATCTAATGTATTACATGTAAATAGTTAAAAAAATATTAAAGAAAAAATAAAAAAGAGGTTATTAAAAAAATTATATATAATAATCTTATATGCTAAAAGCATAAAATGTACATAATACCTTTATGATCAATTAAATAATCAATTTCCATTGAATTAGATATTGAAGCAACTTGATGAGAATTTTTCTCGTTACATGTTTAGGAATCAGAAAAGACTTTTGAATCATTATGTGTCACAAACTCAATAATTTGTCCAGCTTGAATATGTCTCCTTAATCCTATTATTTGGCTGCATTAAAATAAAATTTAAATTAAGAGACAATATAAATAAAAAATGATGAAGACATTGAATTAAAAGTGAATAGTAAAAAAATAATTGAAATTTGAATTGAATTTTCACCCTAAAAATAAGATTGAAAGAGATATTTTAATTAAATTAGAATTATAAAATAAATAATAATAATTACATATTAATTACCCTTATTTTCATATGGGTAATTCTAAAAAAATTATTATTTAATTAGAAATTCTAGTGTATCTAAACAGTGAAATTTAAAAGGATTAAATAATTGAAGTTATCAACTTTAATTTTAATTTAACTCAAATTCTTATATTAAAAAATCATTAGAGCATTAAAAATATGTAATTATTAGTATTTATTTTAGAATTTAAAAAAAAAATTAGTTAATTAGAAGTTCTAGCATATCTAAAT
The DNA here is from genome assembly GCA_023212625.1 of Styphnolobium japonicum. Classification (NCBI taxonomy): domain Eukaryota; kingdom Viridiplantae; phylum Streptophyta; class Magnoliopsida; order Fabales; family Fabaceae; genus Styphnolobium; species Styphnolobium japonicum. Next base: position 11,430,078 of record JALBWW010000007.1, on the reverse strand, counting down.
TATTAGTTAATTAGATAGACTAATTTGTGCATGTTAAAAGAAAATGATAGTTATTTTGATATTTTTAAATTAAAATTTTTGTTTATATAGATTATTAAATGAACCTATCTAGAAAAGTTGAAAATGTATATTTAATTTAATGTACAATATATATATATATATATATTGTCTACTTAAAAATATATCTATAATTGTACATTTAAATATATGAGAGTTTAGGTATATTTTTGTTAAATTTTATTTCCATCTAAATTAAATTAAATCGTTTTGTAGTTGTGATTAAAAAATTGTGAATAATATTTTATGAATTTATCATGATCTCCTTGCTTGTTTTTGTCTTTTAATCTATGGCTTAAAAAATAGGACAAAATGCATTTAAAAATTAAATAATTAATTGCTTTAAATGCATGTCATTTAGACCCATTCAAATAGTAGGATAATAAGATATTCATAATCAGATATATTAGATTAAAGATAAATTATTACCTACACAAAATCAAATTGATTACTTAATATTACTAAAATTTCAGTATAAAAATAATTTAAAATATCAGCATAAAAAGTAGTAAGAATCAAATGAGTAGGATCAAAAAGACATTTATCATATTTAAGATCTAAAAAATATCAAATATTAACAAATTCTTATATTCAAAAGCAAATTTAATAAGATCTAAATAAATATAATATTTGAAAATATTATCCACATATATATAACTGTTTTTAGATAGACTAATTTTTGCATGTTAAAAGAAAATTATAGTTATTTTGATATTTTTAAATTTAAATTTTGGTTTATATAGATTATTAAACGAACCTATTTAGAAGAGTAAAAAATGTATATTTAATTCAATGCATAATATATATATATATATTGTCTACTTAAAAATATCTCTATAATTTAAATATATGTGAGTTTAGGTATATTTTTGTTAAATTTTATTTCCATCTAACTTAAATTAAATCATTTTGTAGTTGTGATTAAAAAATTATGAATAATATTTTATGAATTTATCATCATCTTCTTGCTTGTGTTTTGTTTTTTAATCCATTACTTAAATAAAAAGAGAAATGCATTTAAAAATTAAATAATTACTTGTTTTAGATGCATATCATTTAGACCCATTTAAATAGTAGGATAATAGGAGCGTCATAATCAGATAGATTAGATTAAAGATAAATTATTTATTATTTAAATTTTAAGATAAAAATAAGATTCAAAATTGAATTTCATTACTTATCAAACAGATAAGATAAATTATTACTTACACAAAATCAAATTGATTATTTAATATAACTGAAATTTCAATATAAAAATAATTTAAAATATCAATATCAAAAGTAGTAAGAATCAAATGAGTAGGATCAAAAAGACATTTATCATATTTTAGATCAAAAAAAGATTAAATATTAACAAATTCTTATATTCAAAAGCATATTTGATAAGATCTAAACAAATATAATATTTGAAAATACTATCCACATATATATAAATGTTTTTAGATAGACTAATTTGTGATGTTAAAAGAAAATGATAGTTATTTTGATATTTTTAAATATAAATTTTGGTTTATATAAATTATTAAATAAATTTATCTAGAATAGTTGAAAATGTATATTTAATTCAATACACAATATATATATTGTCTACTTAAAAATATCTCAATAATTGTATATTTAAATATATGATAGTTTAGATATATTTTTGTTAAATTTTATTTCCATCTAACTTAAATTAAATCATTTTGCAGTTGTGATTAAAAAATTATGAATAATATTTTATAAACTTATCATCATCTTCTTACTTGTGTTTTATTTTTTAATCCATGACTTAAATAAAAAGATAAATACATTTAAAAATTAAAAAATTGTTTGCTTTATATGTATGTCATTTAGACCCATTCAAATGGTTGGATAATATGAGAGTCATAATCAGATTGATTAGAATAAGAAATAATTAGTTATTATTTAAATTTTAAGAAAAAAGTAAGATTCAAAATTAAATTTCATTACTTATCAAAGAAATAAGATAAATTATTATCTAAATAAAATCAAATTGATTATTTATTATTTAGTATAATTAAAATTTCAATATAAAAATAATTTAAAATTTGAGTATTAAAAGAGCAAGAATCAAATAAGTAAGAATTTAAAAAGAGAAAATACTTATATAAGTGACACGTATTATTTATCCAAATTTCAAAAAATTTATTTTATATAATAATATATAAATTTTTTTTACTTGGCCGGTTTAATGAAAACCGACCGAGTCGCACGAGTCAATAAAAAAATAATCGAGTCACACGAATTGATTCTGTTCACTTGCACATTCGGTGTATCTAACCAATTCACCGGTTTATCAGTTGAACTAACCGATGCGGTCGAATCCGAATTTTATAACTGATTATTGTAGCTCTTCCCTACCGTGTATTTATGAGTCCTAGCTGACAGCCGCGTATTTATGTACGTTAAAGTTCAGGTGGTGTTTCCTTTCTATCATTGTATTATGGGTGATGCATGTGCTATGGTTAGTGAGTGGAAGAAACTATAAATAGAATAGAGCACGGAATTTTTCCCCAAAAATGACCTTTGTCTTCCATAATTTTACTACAAAACCTATATCATTTAAATCTTTTCTCTATCAATGCTTTAGGTAGATTTTTTATTATTTTAATGCTAGAAGCAAACATTATACCAAAAGTGTGTGTAATAAATGAGAAAAAAGTAATAAAGGAAGAGGAAATAAAAAAAAATGTATATAGATTTTTAAGAAAGAGAAACTTGGAAAATGAATAAAAAAAAGATAAATAAAATAGGAAGAAAAATATAATGCAGTTATTTAAAATAACTTTAAAATTATTCAATTATGCATACTTATAATTTTAAAATTTTTAATACACTAAAGAAATATAAAAAAAATTATTATTTTTTGGAATTATTAGGATAAAAATAGAGACCGATCCTCTTATTCTCTTTTTAATATATATATATATATATATATATAGATATATATATAATCATAAAAGTCATATAGTTTTGGAAGTGTTTGGCATATCAGTACTAATGTTGTCAAAATTAGACTTGACTGGATGGTCTAACCAGACCCTGAATCAAGAACTTAGTTAACTATGATTCAGTTTTATAATTGAATTTACGAACAAATTACATTAGATCTGTCAAAATCAATCAGTCAAAACTCAATAAATCTTGTTGGTTCATCTGGTTGAACGAGTGACCATTAATTTTTTTTTAAAAAATACTCAATATTTTTTTTACATTTCATAAATGTTTTTATATATATTTTACATTGTTGCATGTTAATTATTTATATGTTAACAACATTCATCAACACACTCTTTGAAAAGAATAATATGAAGCCTGCCCTAATATATGGAATAATGCATTATTGATCGATGTCGATGCAACTTTATGCCTAACAACTAATGAAATTGTCAAGCCTAGTAGCTTTGCATTGATTCCTTAAAATTGAATGGTCACCATCCAATTAGTAAGAATCCTTAACATTTGTTACTAATAAATTCGAAATTTACTTGATACGTTCTTGTATTGTTGATACTTGATATATGTTAAATGGGAGTGTAAAATATTTTAAAAAATTCAGATACTTGAGTGTGGTAAGAGAAAATGTTTTCTTTAGTTAATTAAATATTACATAATTAACGCAAGATAGTTTGTTAGTTTTTTAATAAATCACACTTTATCGACATTAATGTTTAGTAACAAAGAAAATCATATGTTTTGATTGGATTATGTATATGATAATCTACCAATTATCTAGTTATAGTGTGCTTAATTTTGGTGGTTTTGTCTCTTTTGTAAACTTTCTTAGTTGTTTTGCCCTTAATTCTTTGTTATTTGTCATTAGTTGTCTTGTTACTTAATTCTTGTTAATTTTGGTTAATTTAGTTGTTTTTAATGTAAATAATTTTCTTTTTATTCTTGCATGAGGTTGCATTGTGGAAAGATTGGGATTCAAGAGTAATTTAAACCATTTTTACATGCTGGAAGAGCTTGGCTGAGCCAAGCGAAAGCTTGGCTCAGCGCAGGAAAAAATTCAAATACTGGAAAGCCAAGGCTGAGCGCAGCAAATCCTTGGCTGAGCCCAGGGAGCATCGAGAGGTTCTATTCTGGACAAGCTGTGCTGAGCGCAGCAAGAGCTCGGCTGAGCGCAAGGCCACCCGAGAAATAACTTAAAGCTTGGCTGAGCGCAGCAAAAGTTTGGCTGAGCCAAACTTCCAACTTTCATCCAAGTTTATAAAATCAATCTTAAGCCAAGGTTGGAGGGTAGCAGCTGGGAGCTCAAAATTTCCAACCCTAAAAGAGGAAAGAAGACTCTTGATCATCTTGGGGAGGAATTTTCATGGAGTTTGAATTGTTCTTCTTGTCCCTTTTATTTTTCTTTGTTTTCTCTTTAACTATGTGTAGCTAAATCTCCTTTTGTTGGGGTTAGATGATTACTTTTCTGAACTTAATTGTATTTTGATTTGGTTTCAATACAAGTTCCTTCTTCTTTATGAGTATTTGATCTTATTCTTAATGCTTTTCTTGGGTTGATCAACCATGAAATGTTTTGTTGCTTTGGTATGTGATTGGAAGATTATTGCTAATGCATGCTCATGGAATCAAATACCTAGTAATACTTGAATCTAGGAATAGATCTTGCATTGCTAGTAATCTTTAAGTCTTGACTCTTAATGTAAAACCGTTAATTAATCCACCTAAGGAATTAGGGTTTAATTTGGGGTTTTAGGCTCAATCCACTTAAGGAATTAGGGTTTGAGTAATTAGAAGACTTGATTTTCATAATTGAAGTAGGACTTGTGTTAATAACCAATTCATAGCAATTGAGGGATGATTAGTATAGTTTAACCCCGACATTTCATCCATTTGTGAATCAAGTTAATTTTTGCTCACCAAGTGTTTGATAAAATTCTCAAAAAAACCTAAAAGCAATGTGGATCACCTACTTGGCTACTTTACTTTATTTGAAAAGACCATATGATTTTTGTTACAGAACGAAGTGTGCAATTTACGGAGTAGAGAATAATCAATGTGGATGGTGTAACGCTGGGCCAAACAATCAAAATCTAAAGCCTACAAGCATATCTTTGCACATTGATTCCTTTAAAAAAAAAAATTGAACACTAGACTCATTCAAAACTGTTATTAACGGAAAACCCACTTGAGAGCATTGATACCCTATATATTTTTTTGTTTTTATTCGGGGTATCTCTACGTACTCTTTGAGTGTGAGATAATCATGTTTGGAGTGCTGGGGCTGCCTCTTCTCAACATGCTTCCTGCAAACTCGAATTTATGATATTATAAAAACCCATCAATCATTGAGTTTAAATTTGTTTACCACTTTAGAAGTCACCCTTTGTGGGTTTGATACCCTATATATTAATAATTAAGAAAAATCCCCCCTAGATTTTTCCCTAGGTTAAGGTTCATATTCTTCGTTGTGTTTGCATTACACACTCCTACTTCGATCTATAATAAAAGGCACACCAGCTTCTGCTTACAGCTTACCAACATGAAGCAGTGTTTAGCAAATATATAATCAATTTTTTTTTTCTAAGCAGGAAAGATACAAACCAAGTTTATCACAAACACTCAATGGGCAATAAGCCTACCTCATCGCCCCATGTTGAACGAGAATGTATCTGTGTTCTTCCTCCTCTTCCTCCTCTTCCTCCTCCTGATCCAGAACAATGGGAATGTCAGCCTCCTGCAACAGATCGCGATCCATATCCAACTGCTAATTATGGTAATGGCCATCGCATGAGGGTTCCATCGTGGGTAACATCGAAGTCCAACAACTCTAATGCTTGAATCTTTTGGAAACATACATGCAGCTAAGTTGAAGAAGACACCCCATGTACAATATCTAAGCTAAGTTACAACATGTGTCTTGTATAGTCATATACTCATATGTATCTAAATAAGAGATGTATGATATAATGTGATGATATGAGGTTAATATATGCTAGAAAATATTATGCAAACAGATCTTCTGGACACTAGGAATAGAATAGACGAAGAGGATACGGTAGGTGACAACAACAATATGGCTAGTAACTTGTTCTTTACAAGCTAGCTTCCGAGGTCAATTGAAATTAAGAGGGTAATTGATCAGTGAGTGGCGTAATATGGTCACAAAGGAGTAGTCAAAGAGTTTAGGCTTGCAAGACAACGAACCTAGGATTATGATGGAAGCAACAATAAGAAAAGGAAAAAAAAAAAGCTTAAGGGAAATTAGTAAGGAATGGTACAAAGAGGAATAAATTAAGCCAGCTAACTAATCATTAATCATTAATCAAGAGTAAGAAGAGTTTGGAAATTGTGACGTTTAATGGTGTTCTTGCTTATTACAACACGAAAAGAAGAATGCCGATCTATACTATCAAAAAGTTAATGTCTATATATCATGGTCTCATATCTAATTTTAAAAGATAAAAAAAATTATGACAATTAAATCCCACATTTTCTCACTCTCTCTTCTTATGTTAATTATCTTTATTGATTTCTTACTTTTAAAGAATTATTTTTAAAATTTTAAAATTTAAACTATATATATATATATACACACACTCCTGTAACATTGCGCATGCCGATACTAGTAAGAATGGAAGGAAAGGTGTTCTGTAAGACAGTTCAAGGAGAATTACAAATAGATAACTTCATATAGCACCTTTCCTATAACAAATTGTTTAAAGTTAAAGAATATTTTATTTTTTAATTACATTTGATGCATGCTATTAAGTAATTGTTTGGATAAATAACTTAAATAAATTTTTTTATAAAATTACAAATAAAAATGGAGAACTATCTTCTTATTATATATATATATATATATATATATGAGATTCTTTTCGTATTATTTATTTTTATAAAAATATCGATACTTTTAATAATTAATAGTTAATATTAAACTACATGTCTTATTTAATTAAAATATAAATATTAAAATATAAATAAAATATAATTTTTAATAAAGTACTACACATGACCAAAAGTTCATCAATATGAAAGAGTATATATATAAAGAATCGTATAATTTTAGATTTTTTATAGCGTTTGGTATAGCATCGGCACAAACTTTATGAAAGGTTCTTTTTACTCTTTCAAATGGAAGGAGCCAAGCCTTACGTATATAGGAATAGGAATAGGATAAAGCCTGCATTATAGGGAATACTTAACACATGATAATTTATCACCTTTTTATAAATCACATTTTATTATATTTTAATATAATTTTAAATTAAATTTTTTTAAAGTAAAATACTTAATAATGATTAATATATCCTCGTAAATATACGTATATACATGCATAAAGAAAATTTTAAAAATTGTGGAACAGGAGAAAAAACTAATGAAAATAAGTTCCAGGAAAATAAAAAAATAACAAAAATTAAGTCCTTCTCTTTTGTTTTCCACCACAAGAATTTCGCAGATTAGTTATGGAAAATTCTGTAGCTAATCCCTAGTTAATCTATAGCTAATAGAATTAGCTACGGATTAGCTAGGGATTTTTTGTAGCATAATTTGGGTCGCTAATTTGCTACGAAAAATTTAGGAGCTAATCCGTAGCTATTTTATTTTAGCTACAAAAATTTTGTAGCTAATCCCTAGTAAATTCGTAGCTAAATTTTCTTAAAAAATATTTTCAATTCCCTCACTATTTGGCTAGGGTAAGTCCGTAGCAAATCTGAAGCTATTTTTTTTTCATTCCCTAGTTAATAAGCTAAATTTTAATTAAATCATAACTAATCCATAGCTAATTTGCAGGTAATCCACGGCTAAATTGCAGGTAATTTTTTCAATTTCTTAGTTAATCCATAGCTATTTTTAGTTAAATCGTTGTTAATTCATAAATAATCCATAGTTAATTTACAATTAATTCGTAGTTAATTCGTAACTAATTTACAATTAATTTGTTCATTCCTTAATTAACTGATAGTTAATCTATAATTAAACTTTAGTTAAACCCAAATTAATTCATAGTTAATCTTTAACTAATCCCTAATCTAACAATCCCTGGCTGCCATTGTAGCTTCAACCTTCTGAAAAATAAAAATAATTTAATTAAAAATGCATGATAATTAATTGTTAAATGAATTCCTATTATCACAATATTTAAATATTATAAAATTCATTTGATCAAGATAAAATTATAAAGTTCATTTGACAAATATATTTGATAAACATGGTAATCAAATTTGTGACTATTTTTGTAAATTTATTTATTTATATTATCATTATCTATATGGAAGAGCTTGTAAATAATTCAATACACTGAAAAAGTGTATTAAGCTATTTTCTATCATTGCTTCAATCTCGTTTGAATCACTGTAAACATTCTAATCAATGAAAATAACAAAAGAAACTAAGCTATTTCATTTCATGGGGAAAAAAATTAAACAAATAAATTGTAACAATAAGTATTAAGGGTTTGGTTGCAAAATATAACATTTCAACAAATTTATTTACACAGATTTGATCTTTAGTACCATTGATAAACCAAGGTTCTCACTTCTCATATTTGAGAGGATTTGGATTTTTTTGTTGTTCTCATCCACTCCGATGGATCCTTTGAACTCCGATGTTCAGGGGGCAAAATAGTGGTAGATACCTGTAAAGACACTCTAATGGGTAAGTTAGTTATTGTACGAGTACTCAAGTGCATAATAGGATAGGATCTTTAACTAATCGTGATGCAGAAAATAAACAAATATAAATATATACTAGGTGTCTTTTCCTATAAAATAACATATTTTAATAGGAAAGAATTATACTACTACTAAAACTGGATAGAAGAATGTTGTTGTAGTAGTGTTAATATTATTTTTAACAATTTAAACCACTTATATATAGTACCTTTAAAGGTGTCCAGGGTATTTAATTATCTAAACTATGAAGTAAATTATAATTACAGGGATTTTCATTCTAAATGTGATTTAGGTAGAAGTAACATTTTTTTGTTTTTGTGGTGGAAGAAAACTCATTTATGTGTATTGATAGAAATATCCTTATAATTTACATTATATTATTATTTTAATAATATTTAAATAAATATAACTTATTAGTTTTAAAAATATTATTATAGTTATATACAAAGTGATTTTATTTTACAATACCCTAAATAAATTTAACTTTTAAAAGAATTTTTTTCACCATCAATGTATTTATAATTAATATTTTTAACATCAATTTATTAGTAACTTAACTCAAAATAACTCATATCATTTTTGGTAATTACACATCCAAAAGTAATTTTTATCAACATTATCCAAACAACATTCATTTTAACAAAATCAATTTTTAAATAAAGGTTTCCAAATATAAATCAATTTACTCAAACTCACTTCTAACTAAAATCAAGTTTGTAAATCAATTTCATTCAAAATTAAGTTTGCAAAATCTAATTTAAATACACATATAAACAGGTACGTTTGCACTTTAAAATAAAAAAATAGTTATATGAGTTGACAAAAATATCATCTTAATTTGATATTATATTTTTTAATAATATTTAAATAAGGGAGGTCCAATAATTAATGTTTTAAAAATATTATTATAATTTCACTCAAAAAGTGATTCAAGTTTAAAGTATTCAAACAAACTTAAAATTTTGAAATAAATCCTTTTAACATTAATTTATTTACAATCAAATCCAAAAGGAAACTATTTTGATGTGCCAACAAAAGAAAAAAAAAAGAGAGAACTCATATAATTTTTTGTAATGATACAATCAAAAGTGATTATTTACCAATACTATATCTACATATAATAATAATCTTGCCAAAATTACTTTTTAAATAAAACTTCACAAATGTAAATCACTACTTGCAAACTCATTTATCATTAAAGTTAAGTTTACAAAATTATCCAAACACACAGACACACAAAAATCATGATGTTTAGTGGTGTCTTTTGCATCTTATATAAGGAAAATAATAATGTTGATCTATATTACTACAAAGTTAATGTCTCTTATTGTCTCTTATCTAATTTTAAAAGTTAAAAAAAATAATTGAAATTGAATCTCATATTTTCTCATTCTCTCTTCATATCTTAATTATCTTTACTTATTCCTTACTTCTAAAATATTTAGATTTTAAAAATTATTTTATATAGAATCAATTTTTTTCACTCTTGCAATTCTGCGCATGCCAATGCTAGTAAAAACTAAAAGGCAAGTGTTGTATAAGATAGTTAAAAAATAATTGCAAGTAGATAACTTCATATAACACGTTTGAACAAAATACTTTTCTTTCTTTTACATTTGATGCATGTTTAACTATTAAATCTCAAAGAATTAAATGCCTATTTGAATTAAGCTTATTTTGAATTAGAAAAGCTTATAATTAAAATAGAGAAAGTTATTAAGATTGAGTTAGTAGTATGAATTTAAATAATTTACAAGAATCAGAGGTTGTTTTGGCTTAACCAAGATCTCAAGTTTAAGTCTTGAGTATGTAATTGTTAAAACTCAATTGAGAGAATTTTGTTATTCTTATAGTCTTACTCGACTTGAATTTGGATTAGTTGGGTGAAAAATACAAAATGTTTTAGACCAAAAAAGATAATTTCAAAAAATTATAAATTCAAAACTATGTCACCGTTATTATAAAATTAAAAAGAGAGAGAGAGAAAATTTTTAACTTAAAAGTTTTTATTTTATTTTATTTAAAAGTTTAGATAAAATTTGGGCCTGAAATGAAACTTTATTGGGTGCATGTTGTTAATTATGAGTCATAGGCATAGTTTGGCCTGTTCTTTTCTTCGAATCCAATCTTCTTCTAAAGTAAACAACAGTCTTCACTCTTGTGCTACACACAGTCCCATTTTTCAACCTTTGCCTTTGATATCCTTTGTCACATTACACTCAAGCTAAGCTTATATCCTTAAACCCTTTTCACTGTTTTTCTGTGGCCATTCATTCTCTCTCTTAAAACCCCATCCTTTTTTTTTTATCTGTTCATGGCTTCCATCAGCAGCTTCAACCCTTTCGAAAACTGGTTCACAAAGCCGCCAAACCCTATCTCTCCCCTCAACATCCTCGGTTTCTCCGACTCCTTTTCTCCCAAACCACCGACACCTCCGAACTTCGCCGCCATCGGATTGCCCAACATCTTCCGAAGAAAACCCAGAAAGTCCAATGATGAACCGGGTCCTTACACGCAAATGGTGGAACAGTTCTTCTGGGAATGTGAGACTTTACCCGATCATAGGCACACCCCAGAAGTTGAAAAGATCTTGAACGAAGACCCAGTATTCGAAAAGAAAGAGAACCCCACAGAAGAGGAAATCAGAGAGAACGACAAGTTCATAGAACAGCTGAGGAGTAGCCCCGTTGTGCAGTTCCTGCTGAGGGCAGAGGAGATTGCTGACAAGATCAACGAGTTGGAGCTGAAGGAGAACGAGAAGCCTTATCACAAAGAGGATTGGGAGCTATGGAAGGCACTGCCACATGTGACTGGGTTGGATGGAAGACCCATGCCCAGGAAGGCTTTGAAGACAAAGAAAGAGGCTGATGATAAGTTCTGGGATTTTGCAAGGCAGTTCTTTTTTGGTCTCTGGGGTTTTAGGCAGAGACCTTATCCCCCTGGTCGCCCAATTGATGTTGCTCAGTCAATTGGGTATAAGAAGCTTGAGGATCGTTACTATGATTGTAAGTTTTTGTGCTGAAAAGTTTGGTCATTTTCATGTTTCTGATTGATAAATGTGCTTGAGTTTGTATGTTTTGAAATGTTTAAGCTACTTTAGAATGGATACTGGATAGTGGATAGTGGATAGTTGTGTGTGCATAAAACCAATTGGGTGTGATTATACTTTTATATTGATTATTATGAGATGGGAGTTGAATGTGAGATACCCAATTACTATTATCTTTGTTTGTTGATGTTTTGTGATATAAGTTATAACTCTTAAGCATTGGATATAATCGTTCCATTAATTGATGTGTCTTGTTGTTATTGTTTCTGTGTTGGTTGTTTGTTTGTTTGTATGATGTTGTTTTTGTTTTCTATTTGATGTAGTTATCATGAGGAGTGGTGGATGGTACTATAAGGATCGGCTCGGTCGTACACGGGGACCGTTGGAGTTGATTACGCTTAAAACTGCTTGGGGTGCTGGGATTATTGATAAGAACACTTTCATTTGGGGTGAAGATATGGATGAATGGGCGCCCATCCACATGGTTTATGGATTGGAGCGTGCAATTGCTACTTGGGAAGGTCTGCTGAGTTTCATCCTTTCATATTTCTGTTTTATATTCTTTGATAATTTATTGTTTAGATCTGAGTTCAGCCTTTCAAATTTAATATGCCTTATAAGCGCCTTTGGGGCATGCTAAGGAAGTGGAACCATGCTTTATGATGAATATAATGAGATTGAAAGTGTAACATATTTTCCTACAAAATAAGTCTTTTGAATCTTGGCTTTTGTATGGGGTGGAGATTAGACACACGCAAGGAGAAAGATATCAGATTAATGGACAAGTTACAATTATCATGTTGAACTTATATTGTATTTTACTCTGCCCTACAGATGACACTTGTGGTAGCTTTTCTCTGTGAACTTCATGCCCTGAAATAATATCATGAGATGGGAGGAATTATTCTTCAGAGTTTTTCATCTAGTATGGTCTTATCTTATCCTCTCCCAGTTATTGATCAGTCAAACTGAGAATATAAAATAATCCAAAACTGTTTTTGAAACATGTTCTGCTACAACATCATAAAATTGGAATATAGCTTAAAACCAGTTTTAAATAGAAACCCCGATAACTGTTTCTTTTATACTTCCACAGAAAAACCATTTGAATTGAAATAATATTAAATGCTATTCTACTATGTCTTCTTACTCAGGGGTTTCTTCTTTTTTGGCAGGGGCATTCTTAGTACTTAGTTCAAATAGAACAATATATTGAAGCCAATTCATGTCCATAAGTTTCCAAATATTCTTAAACAAATCTCAATAAATATTTCAGTATCAAAGAATACAGTATATGAAACCAAGCTGGCAAGCCCTGAAGTTTGTGTCTTTGATATCAAAAACTGATTATTGGTTTGGCTTTGTTTTAGTTAGACTAGGTGCCTCAGCAACAGCTCTCCTTCACAAACTACAAAATGGTATATCGCCATGGGTTCCTCTCAAGGGATTTGAAAAGAAGACTTATAAGCAGCTTCAAGAAGAGGCTGTAGAAAGCAAGAGACGTGATTTAGCAGTGTTGGAAGCTAATGATGGTGTTTGGCCTGGAGTTAGAATTCCAAGTCATGCCCTATTTCTTTGGGCTAGTGGCTCTGAACTGACCACTATTTTGGAAAAGGATCACATGCCCAACAAATACATTCCCAAAGATCTTAGGTATGTATATGCTGACACCGCGTGATACAGATATAGAATGACTGTTTTTCTCTTATTACTTTCTTGGCATTTTCTCATACAAATATGAGGAAAGTTTTCAAGGTTTTCTGTTGAATTCTGATTGCTATATTCACTAATTTGATATGGTTTGTAACTCATACCTTTTTCCCTCAACCCCCACCCTCTTTTTTTTTTTAATTTTATTTTGGGTGGGGGTGGCGATGGTTGCGTGAGATAGGAGGCGACTGGCTAAACTTATTCCAGGGTTACGACCATGGGAAGTTCTGAGCATAGAACAAGCGATGGATCAAATAACATATAATGGTGAGTGGTACCGTGAACCACTTGGTTCATTCACCACTGGTCCTCCATACATCAGGCACTGGAATAAGGACGTTATGGTATGCTTTTTCACCCCAACATTTGGATTCATTTATTAGCTATATTAAGGCTTTTTTTAATATCTTTTTCTTTCTTTTTTCTTTTTTACGATTATAGTTATGGCCCGCCTTACCAATTACAACTTTTATGTTTCATATCTTTTCTTGGTGAAGGGAAAATGTGTGTTTGTATAACTATAACTTTTCCTTCTCCTCCCATCATAGCCAAACCAGAGGAAGGTTGTTACCTTTATCCCCTGACCTGCAGCCGCAGCCTTTTTCTCCTTAATCAAATATCCAAACAAGATGAAGTCAGCTGTTAACTACCACTCTCATCCCATTCTTTAGAAACCCTTCATTCCTCAACAATACCTCAAAAATGATATAGTACAGGTTCTGTCACTAGTTACCTTTTATATAAACAAATAAAGATTCAGAATGATGCGTGTATTGTGCATAAGATTTTGGCAAGTACCCCATACACACTGCTGGTGCATTAGTACATGTACAGTCCTAATTTTTGCTTAATAATTTTCCTTTTGTCAAACATGGGATTTTATTTGCTTTGATTATTTGCAGAGGTTGTATAGGATATTTGACACACTTACCACCCGAGTGTACAACAAAATGGAGAAGACAATTCCTGGCTTTGACAAAATAATGAAGAAGGTCCAGGAGGATTTTTATACAAGAATTGATAGAATGTTGGAGAAGAAGGAGGCACAGAAAAGAGAGGCCAGGAAGAGAGCTGAGATGGCCGTGTATGGTGGGCCTAAAACTTTCCCATAGAGTCTTTCTTATATAATGTCTACAGATCAGTAAGACTCTAGTGTGTGTGCAGTTACTTATTTATAAATTTATTTATTTTGAACTGACAGATGTAACATGGTTATCAAAAACAATTTATTTACCCACTTCTTGACTAATATGATGAAAAGGGAAAAAAAGGGAGACTCCCCGCCGGGGGGGGGGGGGCGCTGAATAGCATGTTGGTTAAGCTTTTCAAGACTGCTACCCACATGAGCTAGTATACCTGCTAAAATTTTCATATTCTATTATCTTAAATTCTTAATATTCAATTGGATTAATGCTTTTATGACTGCATGTTTCATCACACCAGAGTACGAGAATCAATTTCCGAACAACTGCTTTGGATGCATATATACATCTAAAATTCAGTTTTGTATAAGATTTTATCCAACTCAAACGCTTGTTTACATGTCTCTCGATGCATGTTTTGTTAAAGTCAAGTCTTTTCTTTTTTCTTTCTGCAAATGTACGTGGACATTTCTTCAAACGTTAAAACAAACATGTATTCTCTTAGTCAGTAATTTTAAACACTCGATTTTTGTTGAGATTCAAGTCAAAAGAAATTAGCAGTGGCACTGGCGTCAACAATACGGGTGGTATTTACAAAGAAAGTTATTTTGATACATGATATAGTATGACAGTTGTCATTTTAATATTTTAAATTTAATTAAAAATTTAATTTGTAAAGTAAATAAATCTAGAAAATAAGTTTCTTAAAGTTATGTTAAGCACTCTCTTTTGAAGCAAAACCAAAAGGGCCAAATTGATGAAATTAAACAAGCATAGTAGAACATCCTAAATCCTAAATGTGTTGCCACTGGATGTAGTAAAGCGGTAAAGACTAATATGATAAAATTTTGATTTCTATTTTTTAATAAGGATTTACTATTGGGGGAAAAAAATTTATATTATCAACCAATAATATATTATCAAATCAAACTTTAATTCTTTCTAATATTTGGTTTCATTTATTTATTTTTTAAATGTACCTACCCTCCACTTTAAAAGAAGGCCTTATAAAATTTATTTTGAAAATTATTTATTAAAATGATGTTTTTTCCAAACTATTTCTTACAATGAAGTTGTTTTTGTTATGCTGTAATTTTTTTGCATATGTTACTTGCACCAGTCAATTTGACGCAAGTGATGTCACGTGAAAGACTTGCGATTAAACACCTTTTATTTTATTTTAAATTTTAAATTTTCATCTTCTATCTTAAAAAAAACACTAAATGGGTTCAAACTCAAGAACCCATGATACCTTTCATCTTTATTATTATATCAAATGATTATCTTAAGTTATAAATGTAAATTATAATATATATTAATTATTATTAAATAATATTTGATCGTTTCAATTATATGAGTGTAACCATTAATGATTATTTGAATTTTTTAAAATTCACATATAACAAGATAACTATTAACAAGATTTGACACAATTGGTAAATAACTGAGTCTCTTAATCATGTTGTCCTGAGTTCGAACCAAGGTGTGTGTATGAAAAATGCTTTGTTGAGAGAGGCTATACCTACTTCAGTGATTTCTCTGCTTCGAAAGGGATTAATCTCTAACTGTTAGATGAGGGATACCCTTAGTTCTCACCAAAAAAAAAAACTACATTAAATGGCTATCTAAATTAAAATTCATATATAACGAAATGGCTACATTAAATTGTTATCTAAATTAATGTAGTCATTTAATAGTTAATTAATACCATTAAATGACCAAATATAATTTGATAATAATTAATATATAATATAATTTACATTATAAATCCAACAAGTTATTTGGCTTAGTGATTAAGAAGGTGTATCTCGTTAGAACTTAAATTTGAGTCCATTTTTTCTACTTTTGAAAAAGACAATGAAAATAAAAAAAAAGCGTTTTAACTGTGTTTTTAGTAAAAATTGCAGCTAAACACCATCATGTAGCAATTGAATAGTACTTGTGCTAGTCCACTTAACGCAAATGTCACATATACAAAAGAAAAAAATTACAAAGTGATAAAAGCTACCTCATTATGACAATATTTGCACTAATCACATAACACAAATGTTACTAATACAAAAAATTATGGATTTAATTTCTATCAACTGTCAGTGTAAAATTTTTTTACACTGTTATTCAATCATGTGTTGACACATCATTAAAATAGATAGAATTTCTAGGTAGTTGTTGTAATAGTCAATTTTTTTAATGATTTGGCAATATATGATTAGATGACAGTGTTAAAAATTTTTATACTAACAGTAAATAAAAATTAAATTAAAAAATTATTAAAAAAATTACAGGGTAATAAAAGCTACCTCATTATAACAGTACTTGCACCAGATAACAAGAGTTTAATTTTGATTCACCGTCAGTGTAAAATTTTTTTACACTGTCATTTAATTATGTGTTGTCAAATTATTAAAAGAGTATAACTATTACAACAACCACCTAAAAAGTCTAACTCTTTTAATGATGTGTCAGTACATGATTGAATGATAATGTAAATTTTTTTTACACTGACAGTGAATTAAAATTAAATTCTTATAAAAAAAATAAAAAATTACATAGTGATAAAAGTTACACCATTATGAGAAATAATTTAAAAAGTACACCAATTAAGATGAAGAGTACGGAATGTGATATTACTTCGGCCTTACGGAGTCCATGGTTTGCTTTTGTTTGGTTTTTTTTTTTTTATAACTTTCAAAAACCCAAAAATGCCCTTAGGCTACCGGATCATGGGTTCCGTATATATAAAACTCAGGTAGGGTTTTGGGTCTCTGTCATCCTTCTTCCTCAGAACTTGATCTCTCAGGAGGAGAATCCTCCAAAATGGTTAGCCTTTTTATGTTTCTTCAAACTATTAGCATTCAATTCATCATTTTCTTTCTTCAGTTCTTTTTTTGAGTTTCAGTTTTAACTTTGTTTCTGGGTTCCTGTTATTGCACTTGGCATTTATTTGGATTTGCATTTTTTTATCTGTGGCACCAGTTCCCCACCCCCCCAAAAAAAAAATTTATTTTTATTTATTTATCTTTACTTTCTAAAGTTACTAAGTGTAATGGGTTGCATTTGGTTGGAGCTGGTTTTGCTGAAATCTTCTTCAATCGGATTCTATGTGCTTCTGTATACTGGTGTCTATTTGAATGGAATATGTTTTTTATTTTGATGATGATGCAGTGGCTTGTAATGTTTATTTTATTTTTTTAACAAACATGCAACTTAGTCCCTGTAATTGTCTCTCACAGTTATAGTCCCTAAATTTACAAAGCACCTCGAACCTAAGAAGGATTAATGTAGTACGAATTTTATGAATTTAGGAACTAACTCTTATACATAAATAAACATGCCTACGAGGGATAGTTTCAAGGACTAAGTTGCCTATTTATTCTTATTTTTTAAAATTAAAGTTTTTATTTTTATAGGGGAAGGGAGGTAAATATCTGTGTGCTATCTAATGGTATCCGGTGGTAATTTGTTTGAAGACAAACGGGTTTATTTTTGCCATTTTAGATTAGAAAACTGAATTAAGATGTTCATTGATCATTTTCCTATTGAATAAAAGGTTGAGTCAGATTTGAGGATTATATTTTCAGCTGTCTGTTATTCCAGTGCAGTTTTTGGAGGCTGATGCTTGTCTATTTTTTTTAGTTTTCCCAGATTTCTATTACATCTAGTTCCTTTCGTATGTTTTTGGAGATGAATTCAGTTGTCAATGATCTAAATCAATTATTTGGTTTTTATGTTGCAATGGGCATGGATAATTTAGACCTGCAATAATGGAGATAAGGCTCCAGGTTCGCTAAAACTATTGTATAATGGAAAATATATTCACATCCCTGATGTGGGTTTACATCCTGAAAAGTTAACGCTGAAAGCAAACATGAGTTTGAGTTCCTTTTGAGCATACCATCTTGGTGAACACATTATTGCCTGATCCTTCAGATGAAGTTCTTGTCTTCTCTTGTGCCATTAGAATTATGGTATGGACAAGATTGGGCAACAATCTGAGGCCTTCTCTTACTCAATTCAATTATTTAGTTTTCAGTTGAAGAAAGTTAAGTCCATCATAATAACTCCACTTATCTCACCGTAGGTTTTGATTAGTTGGAAGTCACTTCTTACATGACTTGCTCTCCATTGATCTCTGTGTGTGTGTGTTTTGGTGCTAGGGTGCCACATTGACTTAGATTTTTCTGAATATTTTAATTGTTTGTGGGTCTGTTTACAATGTTTCATTGCTTGGTGTAATTGGTAGGAACAGAACATCTTGAAATGTGCCCTCATATTCTAATTTGTAGCTTTTGTCATGTATTTCAGGCTAGAGGTTGAAGAAACACTTGAGGAGGCTCAATGCTCCAAAACATTTTATGCTTGACAAGCTTGGCAGTGCCTCTGTATGGACATTAGTCATAGTTCTTATGTCTGTAATATTATTTTACATGTTTTTGTTTGTAATTTCCAATTGAACTCATGTACTGAATTGGTCTGGTTGTGCAGGCACCAAAGCCATCATCTGGACCCCACAAGTCAAGGGAGTGCCTGCCTTTGATACTAATCCTGCGAAACAGACTAAAGTATGCTCTCACATATAGAGAAGTTATTGCCATCTTGATGCAGCGCCATGTTCTTGTTGATGGCAGGGTTAGGACAGACAAGACGTATCCTGCTGGTTTCATGGGTATGTGCATTTTTTAACTTGATTGCCACTCTGCGTTTCTAAAATTGTGATGCCAAAGTTATTTATTTGAATATTTAGACACTGTTGCCACTTTTCCATTATCCTTTCTTGTCACATTTTGGAAATGGATGCTTAAACAATTCAAGTAAGCTGGGTTTTGATTTTGTATTTGTCTGGTGATTAACTGGTTCTAGTCTCTTTCTGTTACCAGATGTTGTATCTATTCCCAAGACAAATGAAAATTTCCTTCTCTATGACACAAAGGGTCATTTCCGTCTCCACTCTGTAAGGGATGAAGAGGCAAAGGTCTGTCTAATCCTTCATAATCTCTGTAATGTCGACTCTTATTATAAAATTGCCCCATTTATTGGCTCTATAAATTACATTCTCCATATCACCAATGCATAATAACACTACTAAAGGAGGTGTGTGGTTGGATGGACAAATTCTGGACTTCTTAAATCAGTATATTGAAAATTTGAATGGATCTATCTCTTTGATTATGACTTTCTCAAAACACAAATGTGAAATGCTAGCAGGATATGATTATTTATACACATAAATCTGCTCAGATGTTGGCTGACCCTTTTGAGTACTATTGCACTTGCTTGTTTCCATGTTAGTTCTGTAGATTTTCTTTGTAGTGATTTTATAATCTGGGTTTTATACTTTTGCAGTTTAAGCTTTGCAAGGTGCGTTCTGTTCAACACCTATGATGGTCGCACCATTCGCCATCCGGATCCACTAATTAAGGCAAATGACACCATCAAACTGGACCTGGGAAGTAACAAGATCACTGATTTCATCAAATTTGATGTGGGGAACGTTGTTATGGTTACTGGAGGAAGGAATAGAGGTCGTGTTGGTGTCATCAAGAGCAGGGAGAAGCACAAGGGAAGTTTTGAGACCATCCACGTACAGGATGCAACTGGTCATGAGTTTGCAACTCGTATGGGTAATGTCTTCATTATTGGCAAAGGGACAAAGCCTTGGGTGTCTCTTCCAAAAGGCCGAGGTATCAAGTTGTCTATCATTGAGGAGGCTAGAAAGAGGCTTGCTGCTCAACAAGAGGCAGCTGCTTAAATTTGATTACATGATAGTGTTGGACAATTTTAGCTATTTTAGATTGTTAGACTAAGCTTTGCGGCTGAGTGAGCATAGTTTTGTTTTCAATTTAACAGTACAATTCTGAGTTGTCTCCATGTAATTTCAATTTTTTTACCATATGAATATTATGGGTGACATGTTCTTGATTCAATTTGTTTACTTTAAATTGTATTACAATGTACTGATTGTGATACTGATATGGTTGATCCTTGAATCACGGAAACCAAGTCTAGTCAACTGTCTCTATGTATAACAAATTGAAAGCATGTTAGCTTAGCTAACAAGCTTGAAAATTATATTTAGGGAAAAGTCAAGGTATACTGATGGGATTTGGATTGCCTGTAGTTGAACTAACTCCATGTGTAGTTAGAGAGAGATAGACTTAACTACATGTGTAATTAGAGAGGGAGACATAAAAGACGAGTCTTATAAATTTTTGTAATTGTGGGATCCATATTATTTCTTTCTATATTTCTCTAATCGCACCAGTTGAACTCTAGAGGATCCTGATCCATATTGATCACATTAAATATGGTTAAATGATAGAAATGTATCATAATTTGTGACTTTGTCATTATTTAATGCCTTATTAAATAGTAAATGAAAATTATAAGAAAAATCATTCTTGTATTTTAATTGATTTCTTTAAATTCTATCTGTATTTATAAAAAAATTTATAAATAAAAAAATTGTAGAGATATTTATATTTAATATGATAATAAAGCAAGGGAACCAAGTGCAATAGTGAAAGCTATAAGATTGATCTTGATATTTAGCCATATTTTAGAGGAATTTATTATAATTTCCAAAAGAAAATATGTTCGGCTTGTCAACTTCAATTATAGTGTTATGGTAGTGGTTATTTTGTTATATGGTTAGTTAATCTAAACTGTGATTGTCCTTCGTAAAATATGGACTAGCCCCTTTCTTCTTATACCCTCTGCCTTTCAACGTTTCACCATTTCACCGCTTTTTATTTGTTTTTCCTCTAGCTTTCAGTCTCGCTTGTGTTCTGTCTTTGTACCTCTATGTAAAGTTCCAAGACAGGGTTTGAAACATCCTAAAAATAAGTGATGGCTTGCTCACTTTACTCAAAGCTTGGGTTTGAGTCTCACCCATAACTCTTTAATGTGGTGGTATAATCACGTCCCCAAAGTAACCTTACAATGGAGGTGCCTTGTTATTTATTTCGGATATAGATGCTAAGGGTTCCTCTAGATGTATGGTGGTGAAAAAGGGCATAATGTTCATTGCTAGAGCAGTGGTGTAGCCTAACTGCCTTCCATTTTTATTTACCAAAAACAGTTGAGCAAGAAAATGGCCAAAATGATTAGGCATTGTAACTGGTCATGAGTCACAAAAGTGATCCAACAGATTTGATCATGACCATTACATCCACCATTATCTGAGTGAGCTTGGTCTTGGGCCATCAAGCAACTTCTTTGCTAGATCATGTTTTTTGGATTCGATTCATGACCTACATAGGTTTCTCTCAGTTTTCTTATGTTTTTGCGTCAATTTACCACTTGTGTTTCTCTGTAATATTTGATAATGGGCTTGGTCACGGGTCACCAAGCAGCTTCTTCTTCACCTGATTACATCCTTTTGGTTTAAGATCCACATTTGTTTATCTTTATTCTATCATGGTTTTGCTTAATTTATTTTTTTTGTAATGTTCGATCGACATAGCCATAAGGTGATGTGAGTTTAATCTTAGTAAATTGCTCAATTTTCACCCAAAATTTTGCCATAATCTAGTGAGTTGGTTCAACCTCTTTTCAATCAACTTTTGCACTATTCTTACAAGATTTTATAGCATAATATATCAAAACCCAGTCCTCTATAATAAACCTCCAAAATATGGGATTGATTGGCACAATTTGAAGAGAAAAAAATTCTCGGAAAAAATGGAGCTGTGGCAGATTTTTTTTTTTAAAAAAAAAGTTGATTGTATGATTGTTTTAATATATTTTAAATTTTTTGATTTCATTGTCTTGCGAGTTTATGTTCATAAGATTTTTTTTTTGGAAAATATGTTCATAAGATTTTAATAATTAGAAAAGTGAACGACAAAAAATTTAATAGATCGAACCTTTGACTAAGGAGGTCGTGGGAGATTAGAAAAAACAGAAGAAAAGATAGTTTTTGCTCTATCTTAATAAGCCGATTCAAACAAATATGTTGAGCGTTTGAAATGTTTTTTAAAGATTTTTCTTTTCAGAAAAAAAATGTCAATCCAAATACACAATTAGTTATGTTTTGGGCTTTAGTCCTCGTAGTTTATTGTCCGTGGAAACAATAAAAGCCTCATGAAAAAAATTACCTCAAATCATCCAAAATGATAGAAGGGCCTTCAGTACATATTACACTTTCTAATCGTCAAATACATATTGACATAATATTTCATTGTGAATAAAAGGGCATAACTTATGGCTTTTTCTTTGCTTGGTTATGACTTTTATATCTCATCTCTATATTATAATTGTTAACTTTTGTCAAAAATTTGGGAGACCTTTACAACTGTGTAAAGAAGACAACCAGAGCTTATGTGAAGGATACGTATTTATGAGGGGAAACGAATACTGACACGGCTTCTCTCTTATCATATTATGAGGTGGAATATTTCAAAGTTTCAAAACACTTGAAATACACGAGAATTCAATTGAAGCTATTAAATTCCCATCATTTACAAATTTTCTTGTTTGTATTATACTAACTTTTGATAGAAGTATTTCTATTATAAAATTTCATTACACTTCACCTGATTGCTATTCTGCAGAGAAAGAGAATCATCCGGTGCAAACTTCCTCCCTACAGCCATCAAAGATTATCCCCGTCTCGAAAATGGTGCAAATTCTTAGTCTAGTCTATAATTACAATCCTCAATGCTGTTATTGAGCTCAAACTATTGAGATATTTTATGAATCTAAGGTGTGGTGAATTTCTTCTTCCTACATATATAGTGGTCCATTTCTGCCTTTCAAACTCTGCCATTAACCATCGTAGCATCATTCACCTCTATTCTAGTTTCCAACATTTGCTCAAACAACTTTATTGCCTTAAGTCACATCATCAATAATCCCATCAATAATGCATGTTAATTCTTTATAAAATATAGCTTTATTTTAGCTTCCAACATTTGCTTTAACAACTTTATTTCCTTAATAGTCACATCATCAATAAGCCATCAATAATGTATGTTAATTATTTATAAAATATAGCTTTATTTTAGCTTCCAACATTTGCTTAAACGACTTTATTGCTTTAATAGGCTGATCATCATCAATAAGCCCATCAATGTTGGTTATTTGTAAAATATAGCTTAATATAACTACTAGACCAACAGTTCGTCTCAATATTTATTTCTAATCCACATGAATTTTATATATATTATAGATGCTAACAATATTAATTATTAATAGAAATAATTTATATAAAAAAATATAATTTTACTCCAACATCTCATACACACTAGAAATATTATAATATAATTCACCTTTTTTAGTATCACAAAAATTTATAGTTCTTTTCATTGTCTTTTATAATTTACTTGAATAACGTAAGATTCATATATTTTTCATGAAAGAATTATCATATGCAATGCTTTTAGATATTCAAATAAGACTTAAAGTAAATTATAGAATTTTTAAAGTAAATAAATTGAAGTTGAATTAGACAAATAAAATTTAAAGGCATACATTAAAACCTAATTTAAAGTAAATGTTACCAAAAAGATATGATCATTCGGAGGCATTTAATTTCACATTAATTATAGACATGTTGAATGGAGAAACCATTGTAAGCTGTTAAGGAAATTGTACACCAACTGAGGGGTACATTCATCAATTTGAAATACTAAGATTAAATCACTATAAAAACTAAAAATAAAAATAAAAACCTTTATTTATTTAGTAATGATTTTTAATGTATTAACAATATATTAAATATTAACTCTAATTTCTGCATACTCACAAAAAATATATATATATAACAAAAGAAGATTTATACATGCCTTCCATGTGTTAAGTTAGTAACTCCTACAACCCCATCAAATGTGTTTATTGTAGAACCCATCCATCATTTTTTTATAGGGAAGCGACTATTGCTAAATTATGTGAAGAGATTGTGTAT
The DNA here is from genome assembly GCA_023212625.1 of Styphnolobium japonicum. Taxonomy (NCBI): domain Eukaryota; kingdom Viridiplantae; phylum Streptophyta; class Magnoliopsida; order Fabales; family Fabaceae; genus Styphnolobium; species Styphnolobium japonicum. The sequence continues at coordinate 11,405,583 of JALBWW010000007.1, read as the reverse complement.
AATCTGAGGTATTCAAAAAAAATTATATGCAGTTCACTTATCATTTAATAACTCAAAAAAAGTTTTGATGTATGCGTGGTACGAAGAATCATTTGTATAAATAATATTTTTTTTCTAAAATTTAGTCAGTTGGGGGTATTCTCTTGTTGGGTGGAAAAGAAGCTTCACAAGAAATCTAATACTGTTGCTAATGTTGCTACATGAATCTTAATAAATAAAAGAGTTATCATGGCAAGCAGTTGAGAACCACCACCAAAAATAGTTCCCAAGCACATGCCTCAGTCGATCTTTCTGAATTGCATTGATCTTAGCGATTATGTTAGCATAGAAAGTGATTGCAACAGAATCCAAAGGCTCCGTTCAATATTATTCACTTTTCTGATCCAATTTAATTGTGCCAAGCAAGCACCTTCTGTTTCAATATTATGATTGTGGATGTTAACTTTCTTTACATACCATAATTAATCTTTATTGCACTGCAAAAGACTACAGAGAAAGTGCAAATACAAACACAAAGGCGCTGAAGATAAACCAACCAACCGCTTGACCAGGGCCCCATCGCCAATCTCCGTAGATACAATCAAATTGAGAATATTTGGTAAGAGGGATAAGTAGGAAAAGCATAATCCAAATGAATTCCCCCTACTCACTATTTATTTACTGTGACCCTGCATTATATTCCTGTGCCATACACTCGTGAAAATCCATTCATTACCTAATGGTTGGTTTGATCTTGAAGTACATATTTTTTTGCACTCAATTCCAACTTAAAATTATGTGCTTGCCTGAAAATTTTAGCATAATAAACATGATCTGTTCACTTTAAGATGGTAGGTTACTGTATGGTGAGCTAGTCAATAATTGATCCATTAGTATCAAACTATCAATGGGTCAAATGGGGTTTTTGGATTAGGATCAGGAAGCAAAATTCTTTTATATTTTATGCAATGTAGGAGGAGCCAATTTTCGTTTCAGAAGTAAAAATAAGGAAGTACACGAAGGCCTTGTCTTCTTCTTTGTTGCTTTCTGCTATGGCAGGATTCATTTTGTGGTTCCACTTCATCATTGATGCATATAAAATGGAGGCTGCCAGGAAGAGAAGGGCTATCTGCTCTGAAAAATGGGGAAGTGGAAGGGCTGGTGTTACTTCAAGCGCTTGTCCATCTACCCAACAAAGAGTATCATTGGTAAAGTCACTTCAAATTTCAGGTTCAAACCCAAAGGTAAGTAACAGGCTGCTTCAGACACCATTATTGTTAGCTAAATTGTGAAATGCATCTACATCGAAATATCAACGATTACTGAATTGCAAGGAGTAAATTACTTTGTTTCCGGTGTTGTCACTGATCCTGTGTTTCTTTTTGGTGTTGACTACAGGGCACAGAAATGGGCTTCTTAATCTTTACAAGGACATGGAGTCTTGTGGGGAATATGCAGATATACAAGTTATGTGGAAAATGATTCAATCCTCGTATCCTCAATATGCCTGCAGGTCTTCATATTGGATTCTCTGTTTTCGGCCGACTTGAACTGTTTTTTGGACATCAGCCAAGTGGTCCTAAATTCTCTTGATGGCAAGTCCTGTTTTAAAGTGTTTAGTAGGAATCAAAATTGGCAATGTATCAGATCTACAATCATGTCTAGACTCCAGATACAACACATTGTCAATTTCCGTTCCTCATACCTCTACTGCTTTCCATCTTCTCATTAGTTTTGTTACCATAGAACAGAAAATGAATTATCAGAATCCAATTTTTAATCCCAAGCAGAAACAAGTATCTGTGTTTATTAGTCTATATTTGGGGCCTTGATTTTCTTCATTCCAAAAATATCACTCCCTTTTGCACGAATATTTTCATTTGTCAACACATTGCATGCGAGGCCACCTGCAAGATATGGAGACAACTCATTGGATTTATATCCTGTAAATTCAGAAGAAGATAGTTCCGAGATGAACCAAGCAGATAAAACTATATAAGCCACGTACATTTTATTGGGAACGCAAGAGCCATAAATCATGAAGCCTATGCTTTTGTGGAAGCTTGAGCATTGCAGCTTTTTTGTTGGTTCCTTCATCCAAATTGGCAATATCCCTTCTTCTATGTGTCATTTCCATTACTCCAGATGATACAAATTTTTGTTTGATTTTAAAACATAACTTTTTGTAAGTCATTCAGTGAAATGGTATCATTATAGAGGCGTCTGGTGCGTTCGATATCTCTAGTTCCCAGGATCATAGAGGCGCGAGGTACCCTTCAATTTCACTCTGCGAGAAAAACAACCATGTCCATCCAGGGACATTTTTCTTTATCTCTAGTTGTGTTATGCAATATCTTGATATCAATGTACGAAAATTTTCAAACCCTCGCAGGGTTCCACTTGCACCTAAGTAGCCAACGTCATATTTTTATTTCTAACAAAATAATTGAAAGCTACAAACAGATGAGAATGCATAATATTGACTTCTAGCCTCTACACGTGATACTAGCAACTATAGTACTCGGTTCCTACATCTTATTACATGGGAGAAACACTTGAAAACAACACAACATCAGAAAGGACCAATTGTAAAGGAGGACTAGAAAGCAGGCTGTTCAAGTTCATGCAGCATCTTCCTCATGAAGAAGTCTTTGATCAAAGTGCCAGACACCTGCAAGGAACAATACAGTTATTCTATTAGAACCCGGGAATATCTTGTTTTACATTTGGATTCTATATTTTCCCTTGTTTCATTTCCTTTTCTTCGGAAGGAGAGTACCAAAGTAACATGCTAATATGTAATAGTTAGTGGACCAATAGCCAGTGAAGTGCAATGACAAATGACTCGGGCTAACTTAATGGGATATATGCATACCGTGACCCCTTCCAACCATTCTCAGTTGAGCCACATACTCTGCTATCTTCTTAATTGCTTCAACCTGTACAATGGAAAACAAAATATTACAACAATTACTCCATGTAATGATGCAAATGTAATCCTCCTTAACTTCTGTTAGCTTATTTCTTAGTTTATTGCCGTTACTCCAGGATTATTTTCAAAATAATAATATGGTCATATTGACAGCTAGCTTTTCACAAAGGGAAAAAATACTTAGGCAAATTATGTGATTGTGCCCATTCAAAAATAAAAAATAAAAAATTATCTAATGCCTTGCAAGAAAGTACATGAAAAGTATGTGAGTGTATGAGTGTAAATTTCCAAGTATCATTACTCTTCAGCAAAACCCACTTTTTATAGTACTGAATTGTTGGAAGGGAAATACGTAAAAGCAAAAAAAAAAAAGGAATATTTTGGATTGTTGTAAGCAATTTTTTTTTATTCATTCCTTTGTTTTAAATTTATTTCCTTTTCCTAATTTAAGGTCCAGAAGTCTCGAATCTCAATGAATCCCAACCATAATAAGGGTTGAATTGGACAAAATTTAGATGAGTTTTACCTGCTCAGACAAAAACTCGCTTTCAATGAAGTCTACCATTTGAGGATCATTGTTACGATCTGCCACCTATTATTCATCAAGAACAGACGAGATTATCTTAACAGGACACTGGCTAAGCAATAAACAGAAACATTTGTTTGATTAGCCTTAATCACTATAGGTAAAATAATTTGTAATTTCCTCAGAAAACAATTCAACCCAAAGCAGAAGGCAAAGAGGCATTACACTGTGAACATTCAGAAGTTTTTCGCTTGTCAACTTCTCCAAAGACAAAGCTAATTCCATGGCTGAATCAAGGGAAAAAGGAAAAATACAAAAGTCAGCACACGGATAATGATTTGAACATGTGAATATGACAAATCAGAATGCACAACTTCACAACACTACAGTGTCAAGCTAGAAAAAACAGATCAAGGTAATTCAAAACTGAAAAGCTTGAGTAATGAACTCAGAATACTCACCGTACAATGCATCCCCCTTTTCCACATGCTCAAATTCTGAGGGAGGATTCTTGATGGGGTGCAGTATCACTCGTCCACCACGAATGTTCTAAACAAATCAGAGTCATATAAGTCATTACATCCACCATAAGAGGAGAACCTAAAAGGTTTTAGCTTGTTGAGGAGGATCCAAACAGGGGAGTACAAAGTTTAACCAACCTGATATTTCATAAGCTTTTCAGCATGTTCTCTTTCTTCTTCACTTGATTCCTTAAAGAACCTGTTTTCCACAAAAACAAAAAAAAAAAAAAAAACCACAAGAAAATTGAAAACCCATTTGAGAAATGGAAGAAACAACAACAGGCAAGAGGCATATGGGTTTTTTGTTTGTTACTTGGCAAGTCCCCTGAGAGCTACGTTGTCCCTGTCGAAGTATGCAAACATGGAGTGGTATACATAGGAAACGTTGTATTCGACACTGACAAACAATTGAAGAGAAAAAGCTCTTAGCAAAAGAAGAATGCGATGGATGCCAAAAATAATAATAAAATAAAGTAAGATATGAAGGTGTTATATGCACTGATGCTGGAAAAAAAAAAGCCTACAAAGAATATATTATTCTGATTCTTCGAGTGAAAAAAATGGATCTTTGCAACCAAAAAAAAAAAACTTGATCTGCTCATATTGACACCACCAAGATAATATTAAAATGGAAAAAAAATGATAACCATAGAAGTTCTTACTTTATCTGCTCGTTAATCACAGCTTCACACTCATCTACATAGTTCTGACGAGCCATGGAAACTTGAGGGGCTATGGGAATAGCAAGAACATCCCTCTTGACCTCTTCAAATGGTTCAAATATCACGCCGGTGAGCGGCACAGTTGATGCAGAAACCCTGAAGTTCCTGCTTCCCCCTGTCTTAGCAAGGCTCAGAGAAGAAGGAGAGGAAGAGAGAGCAAAGCTCAAGGAAGAAGAAGAAGATGGAGAAGTGAGCTTTCTGGGACCATCACCAACAATGGGTGAGAGAGAAAAGGCTGAAACTTTGGATGATGCAAGAGCCATTTGGGTAGAATCTCGAAATGGGTATTCGAAAAAGGCTAAGAAGAGAAAATGGAGAAGAATCAATGGCAGCTCTGAAGGTTGAAGCAGAGGGAGGGACAGAGACGATATAAGTAGTGGTGGCGAGGGGCATTTCCGGAATTCCAGTGGCACGGGATTTCTTTCTGGACCGCTGGATTAAAATAGTCGTGGAGGGTTGTGATTTCGTTTCGAGTACGGGCGTGTGGCGAGCTCGTGGCTTATCCAGTGTGAATGTGGAATCGATAAAAATATCCGGTCCACGTAGCAATCGAGCATCGGTCGGAAGATTCGGTCCAATGTCTCTTACTTGCTCGAGTATTTAATGCAGTGCTACTCGCGCTTAGAGCAATTTCAAATTACTATTTTCCAAAAATTGATGCTTTTTTTTTAATCATTATCTATGTTAGAAACGGAGAGTCTATTAAGAGTTCAGTTGGTTTAGATTTTACTAAAAATTAATGTTGAAAGGATTAATTTAAAAAAATTAATGTTGAAAAAATTAATTTATGTTTAAGAATAATACTTTAAAAGTGAATTTAAAATAATTGATTTTGTTTAAATGATAAAGTATAATTATTTTTTAAATGTAATTATAGGTATATTTTTTAAAAATTTATGGGTCACATACTTAAAATCAATTTTGTTCACCACAAAAGCAAGAAAATTAAACTTATATGAAAATCAATTTTACAACTTAAAAAAAAATTATAATTGATTTTGTAAAACTATCCAATCATGTTGAAATACACTGAAAATTAATTCTAAATAGTTAGAATTGATTATGGGCTATTTAAAATCTAAAACAAACTGGCACTAAGTAGATGTTTTTTTTTCTCTATTCTTAATAAGAAGATTCAAATTCTTTATTTTAATCTTAATAAATTAATTATTGTGAAAATGCGTGCATTTTTTTAGTAAAAGTAATGTACACTTAAATTATTTATTTTTCCTTATCATCTTAATTATTTTTCGAGTCAAAGATGGAAGCATTGCTACATATATGTGTATGTAATTAATTCCAAATTCTTATTTCTATTTTCTATAATTTTCTACTCTAATAAGAAAATTATAAAACAAGTATTAATAAGTAATAAATGCATTTTTATGTTAAAAAAATAACAATCACGTTGAAATAAGAAAAGAAAAAGAAAGAAAGAAAGAAATACTCTAAGTCGTAGTAAGTAACAAATTAAAGAAGCACATAAAATAGGAAGAAGAAAAAAACAAAGGAAACAACAACCACTAGTTATGAATCGTGGTGAGATTGATGAAGGGGTTGGCATAGTGGTGCGAGTGAGGTTGGGAAATAAGGAAAAGGACAAGTGGGGGCAGTGAAGTGTTTGTCCGTAGCGTTATGAGTTGTGATAGGCAACCCTTCTCCATCAAAAGCTGTAGAAATTTCTCTCTGCGCTTGTGACTCACTCCCGCTTCTGGATTCATCCATTCAATTATCTTCCCATTAGTTACAATTAAGGATAAAATACAAATTTCACACATCAAGTTTGGCTGAATTTTAAGTTTAGTGTGTAAAGTTTATTTTCTAATACATAACTCTTTAAATTTTAATAAACTGTGAAATTGTTAAATAAGGTATTAAATTTAACACAAAAAATATCCTAAACTCTTACGGATAACCAATCCCCTTAAAGTTTAACCAATTTTTATGTTTAGTATATAAAGTATCATTTTTAACATATTACAAATCACATGTGACACGTACGTTGATAGCTCTTCAAAGTTCAGGAGCTTATTTATTACAAAATAAACTTTTATGTATCAAACATGAAATTAATCAACTAAACTATAAGAGTGTAATATGTATTTTATCTTAAAATTAAAATAGGTTATTGGAAAATTCAAAGTATTGGATTAGTATATGTTGGGAAAATTTATGAAAGCTTTTCATTTATTTCTCTTCGATGGAAGTTTTATTTTCCTATAATATATCTTAATTTATAGCTTAATTTTTCTTCTGATGAATGATTTAACTTCTGATAAAAAAGATATACATTAGTTCTATTTTATCTCTTTAATAAGTTAGTAATGATTATAACGGCTCTATTGTTCTGATAGAGAGAAGAACTTATGATTAGTTTTTCAAGAAATTTCCAAATGAACAATTTTAACAAAATCTTTCAATTTCAACAAAATCTTTCAATTTTCTTATTTTATTATGTTGAACTCTATGTATTCCTCTATCCCTAAAGTACATTGAATGTATAGAGATGGTTATAACAAAAATTTTGTTATTCGTATTAACAACTACCCTAGAGGGAATGTTTTTATGTAGCGCTTTATTTTTACAAACTGTGATAAATATTTGTTATGAAAACTATAAATATATCAATCAACAACCACATCACATACAAAATATTTAATTAGGTTAGACTACCGTATTTACAAAATTAAAAATAAAAAAAAATTTGTTTGATTAACAAATTAGTTTTGACATAAGGATTTAATTTTGATTCAATCTAAGTGAATAAAAACTAAAGTCTTAATTAACATAATCCATGAAATCAACTTAAGATTGAGGGCTTTTTTATTCAAATTATTTATTAAAATAATACATTTTTAAACTATTAATCAAAATGATGTTCTTGTTGCCACATCATTTATACATATATCTTTGTATAATCTATTGTTGTATAACCCAACGGGTTTAGCCTAATGGTTAGCGAAGAGGGTTCATTGTCTTGGTTACTCAAATTCAAATTTTGAACCAACACCTAAAAGAATTACTCAGGGGCAAACACACATGATGCAAGTGGAGCGAAAACCAGCAGCTAAAAAAATGAAATTCATTCATTTATCTTGGCATTATTTAAAATCAGTTAGAGGAATGAGTGATACTTTACAAGAAATTAATTATATATAATTTTAATCTGCAAATTATTAATTTAATTTATAGAAGTTCATGGTTGTAATACTAGTATTGTCTACAAAAGAAAACGCAAGGCCTTGGTAAAGGGGTTAATGACGTATGCTCTATGTTTTGATTATTCACATTTGAACTTTAAGCTAACACTTAAGAAATTTTATTTTCCTAAATGTACCAGCCCAACAATGTAAAGGGTGTTCCTTAAAGATCGCTTAACAATGGACTTGGTCTCGGTGCTCATTCAATGATATTCTTATCGTATAAAAAATAAAATATAAATATAAAATGAAGAAAATAAAGCATATTTTATCTAGATGTTATCATATGAATGTTCTTGACTTTTTTAAAAATTAATTAAGTTTTGAAAAAAGAAATTGAAATTGAAAGATCACATAAAAATTGAAAAATGTTAGAGCTTACATGACAATTCCAAAAAGGGATTGTCACGACGGGGATTACAATGACATGGTGAAAAAATTAATTAAAAAATAGAGTTGTTATTAATTTTTTATTGGGTAGGAAAAATTATTGATAAATTTTTTTTAAAATATTTAAAATAAAAAATAGTCTATGAACTAAGTAAGATTCGAAAATCGATTATGCATAGGGAATGATAAAAATTAAATTCCACAGCACTCTTGATACACCCGTCATAAAATGATTGCTTTAAACTAGTTGTGCAAATTTAATAACTTAAACAATATCTAATTTATTTCCTAAATAAAGATAGAGCCAAACAAAAAAAATAAATTACAAATATTCAGAAAATTGAAATAACAACTATATTTCACAAATTTCAAGTTTGGAGGAAAATGATAAAAAAAAAGGATTAGAATATTTATAAGTTTGACTTACCGTGAGTGTTTACGTATTTTCCAAATGCAATGAGAAAGTCAAAATCATGTAGTTCTTTTGAATAAATGATTGTGTTCATTAATTTTAAATTAAAATTAAAAACTGATTAAAAGTGGTTAATTTAAATTAAAAGGAATGAGTTTATTTGAATAAATAGAAAGTTAACGCGTCTTAAGTAAAATTGGTCATGGCATGAGACTATAGAGTAACCCTAAAATAGGCTAATGAATACATGATTCCTCAAGTTCTCTAAGCAGATATTAATAAATTTAATTTTAATTTAGATCTTAAATAAGTTGATCATGACACTAAGTCACAGAGCAACTTTAAAATAGGTTAGTGAGTATATGACTTTTCAAGCCCTCTAAACAGATATTAATATATTCTATTTTTAATTTAAATCTTAAATAAGATTGACCATAACACTAAGCTACAGAGTAACTTAAAAATTAACTAATAAGTAAATGATCTTTTAAGTCCTTAATATTAATAAATTTATTTTTAATTTAAATTTTAAAAAAATTAGTTATGATACTAAGCCACAAAATAATCCAAAATAAACTAGGGAATATATGAATCCTGAACCGTCTAATCATATATTAACAATTTATCCGCATATGTATTTCGTGAGGGACCTTTACTCTTGAAACCGATTAACTTTAAAAGTAGCAAGCTAAAGAATATATAAATAAAGATACTACATTGATAAATAAGTAATTGTGACAAATTAACCAAAAGAATTATTTATATATATGCTTCTTATGCTTTAAATGATAGGTTCAACCAATAATATGCAATCTTCAAGCCATTATCACAAAAGGTATCAAATGTTCCCTACACTTCAACGTCCCGACAATAAATATTGCGAAATTAAGTAATTGATATTGAAACTAAATTAGTTTAAGAAATTAAACTCCTCTAATTTTAAAGATAATAATAATATTGAATTAGAATGAATAAATAAGTTTTTAATTAAACTTGTATTATTTCTATTCTAAAAGGTAGTGACAGTCTAATTTGTATATCTCGTATAAAACCTTTATAAATACTTTTTAAACTAAGACAAGTTTTGTTAGAAACAGACTTAATGTTTTTACTATGTGCATCCAATATGTTAGGAATTGTTTTAATATATTTTATTGGATCATTCAAAGTTTTTGTCTTTGTTATTCCTTCACTCTAGTGCATTCGTCCAAAGTCAATTCAAATACAAGCAAGATAAAATGCATTAATTGCTGACAAGATCTCTAACAAGTACATGACATTCGAAGTCAACTTTGTACGCTGGAGCTGACATACCTAATAACTATAAGGACCAACAAATAGAAACTTTCTGCATGCTCAAAAGAGTCAAAACAAAGATATCAAAGGTCCTTGCAACATTGATAATCAATGCTACTTTTCAGAAGAAGATCAACACGTTATCAGCATTGAGCATTTAATGCAACTCAGAACTGTAATAAATATTGACATTGGACGAAGAAAATTGTGAAGACAAGTACAAGCTCATCTTCAAAGGTTCAAGTAGAGAACAACACACAAAGTGAAAAGAATTACTCTGAGATCTGCTTATATGTTTTTATACTCTTATATAGAATTATTCTTATCTTTTTGAACTTATTGTTTATCTTCATATATCGTGAGTTAATCTTAAATGTTTTAAATACTCATTTTCATAACTCTTGAAAAGCCTGAAGAGGCTTGTGTAGAAAAGAATACTTATTGTTAGAACCTAAAAAGATTTAGAATACTTGATTGTAAGTCTGAAAATGCGGTGTAAAGAATACTTGTAATCTTTGTAAAGATTAGTGAAATTTCTTCAAAGAGAAGAGATTGGATGTAGCTCTCGGGTTGTAAGAGTGATCCAGTATAAACATCTAGTATAAGATTTTTTCCCCTTACCTTGCGTTATTTTATTTTTTCTAACGTTAGGGGATTGTCATTATTGTTCTTAACAACACGTTTTATTTGAACATATAGTTTTCAGCTTGCGTCCAAAGTTTTTCATTAAAACCTTTTTGCATCCAATGGACTACGTAAAGTATTTCTATTCGTCCATACCTTTTTGTGAACTTGTAAAGTTTAGTTCTGAGAACTATTTTAAGAAAAAAAAAATTCAAAAAGGTTAAGACACACAATTCAACCACCCTTACCATGTTTTATTTGTTTATTTCAAACTCCATAAAAGTATATAGGGATGGACTCATGTAAGCATGAAAATCGTTTGCTAGAATTCTTATTGGCTAATCACCAACAAGCAGATCTTATTGGCTTATCATGATCAAGCTTATTTCGGGTTTAATGGAAGACATACAATTGACATCTAATTGCACAAAATGACTCCACAATCTCCCGATAAAATTTCGAACAATGCTAATGATAAGAAAGAAAAGTTATTTTAGCATTCTAAAACAAGGTATCATGAAGCTAGATGGTTCTTATTTAGAACCCCAACATCGTTATTACATAATTACAACAAATTCATACTCTAATGTCAACCAAAACACTAAGCAAAACTCATTATGCAATTAAAGCTCAAAATGAGAGGATGAGTTCTGTAGATTACCAGCAAGTTTCTTCCTTGTTATTCGATAGAATGAGTGCAATGATGCAGTCTTGTGAGCCACCCCTTTTCTTGCTCACCTTTCTTATTTTGTGTTCAGTGTGACCTCCTCTTTTTCTCTCAGTGTGTGTTTGTCCTAGCCTACTCCTCTTTTGTCTGTGTCTTAGCCTCCTAACTTTTTTAATCTCCCTTTTTTGCTGCTTCCTTGTAATGATTTTATATGAAGGAATTAAGGTTTTTTTTTTAAAATAAGATCATGGGCTTTTCTCCAACATGGGCCTTTTATCACTTCTCATTTCTCTTTTATATATATATATATATATATATATATGGGAGGGATCAACTTACACCGATGTAAGACTTGATCACTCTTACACCACTCAATAACTTTTTATTGAATAATTTTCTTATAAAATCCACTGTTAGATTGAAACTTTCTATCATGTAGATCATTTGTGTCAAATTTAAAAAAAATTGAATATCAATAAGAATATATATATATATATATATATATATATTGGGGAGGGATAAACTTACACCGATGTAAGACTTGATCACTCTTACACCACTCAATAACTTTTTATTGAATAATTTTCTTATAAAATCCACCGTTAGATTGAAACTTTCTATCATGTAAATCATTTGTGTCAAATTTTGAAAAAATTGAATATCAATAAGAATATAATTAAATAGTTCATATTTTCATATATTTCAATAGTTTATATTTACATTAATTTTGATGAATATCAATGAGTCACAAAATAATTTTGGATTAATGTAAAATTTTATAGGTATGATCTACATGATAGAAAGTTTCAATCTAACGGTGGATTTTGTAAGAAAGTTATTCAATAAAAAGTTATTGAGTGGTGTAAGAGTGATCAAGTCTTACACCGGTGTAAGTTGATCCCTCCCCATATATATATATATATATATATATTTGGGCTAATGGGTTATATCAAGATTGAGCCATTCATTCTTTTCTTTTCCTAAACTCCTTTCTTTTTATTGATTAATAAAAAAAACCTTTTTAATTTTTTTTTTAAATATGACCAAGACAAAATAAGGTGTTCACAAGGTTTCTAGCTTATTTTGAGAGCTTGAAGTGGAAATAAGCTAAGTTATGTTAAACTTTGCTTTAAATAAGTTTTTCCTATTTTACAAAATATTTATCTTAGATTGGCCAATCCTAAAAGCCTACTTAAATATTTATGATGCATAAAGACTTTTAAATAGGTCAATAAATTTAAATTTTATAAGTTTTAAATATATTTAACATTTAATAAAATTATTATATTCTATATAAAATAAATAAATTATATTAATATATAGCTAATAAATTATATTAATATTATAAATTTTTAATTATATAAATATATCATAAATAAATAGATCAATTTATTAAGTCAAATATTTTTTTTACAGGCCTAAACCTTAACATATTTAACTAAATATACATTTTAAAAGCTTAAGTCTAATTTATTTAATAAATAAATTAAACTAAAATAAACCAAAAAAATATTAAGACATAATTTCTTATTAAATCATCCGACTTATTTCCACCCTAACAAGGCCTGCCAACTTCGATTAGCCATAAAAGCCTTGTATATTCAAATTGGTCAGTGAGATTCTTGTACACTGTTACTTAGTGACTCACTGTTGAAACTTTTGACTCAAATTATATAAAAGAAAACGAAAATAAGTAGAAGAATAGAAGAAAGGAAAAGTTGTTAACATGTTATAACTATGATAGGAATTTATATTGATATAATAGGTTTATTGGCCTTCCTTGCTATGGTAAAGAATTTGATTAGCTTGAGGTAAGTAAATTACTTTACCATATTAACTTTTTATGTGCTTTTGTAATTTTTAATCATTTTCATCCTACATTAATTTTATTCCAACAAACAAATAATATTAGGAGAGTATTAATTTTGTTCCAACGAAACGAATATTAACAGAATACATTCAAGAATTCCTAATACCAATATTTAGGACATTGAGTACGATAGAGTTAACGATAAAGTAGTGTTTTAAAAATCGGTCTAATCGAACCAGTTTTATCGGTTCTAATTCAATCAAAAAACTATTCGAGTAGTTAAATCACAAAAAATTATTAAAAAAATTAGTTAAACCGGTAAAAATCAAAAATAAAAAACTGGTTGGTTCATTCATTAACTTTTAAATTAAATTTTTATTAAAAAAGAAAGAAAAAAATAGTTCTTTTTTAAAAAAAATTTAGGATTTAGCTCTTTTAGAAGTTGGGTTGGGAATTTCCATAATTCTCATCCTTCTTTTTTACAAAATAGGTGGCGATACAATAAAATAATTTATAATTTTTGTGATTAGTTGTATATATATATAGTATATAATATACTAATTCAACCGATCAAACTAATTAAACTTTAAACTATTTTTCTCTTTAATTATTCGATTCAACCGATTTTTAAATCATTGCGATAAAGGTTACGAGAATTCAGCTAGGATTTGATTTGATAAGACTGAGGAGAGACGTGAAAACCCACATAATATTTAATTTACATCATGTGTCTTGTTTGCGATTTGTTTATATAACAAAGCAACACTCTTCAAATTCATTATTTCTATTTCTATATATATATATAGTATATAATATACTGATTTAATTGATCAAACTAATTAAACTTTAAACCATTTTTTTCTTTAATTATTCGATTCAACTGATTTTTAAATCATTGCAATAAAGGTTACGAGAATTCAGTTAGGATTTGATTTGATAGGACTGAAGAGAGACGTGAAAACCCACATAATATTTAATTTACATCATGTGTCTTGTTTACGATTTGTTTCTACAACAAAGCAACACTCTTCAAATTCATTATTTCTATATATATATATATATATATATAAACACTTATTTTCATCTATTAAAATTATAAGTGCCATTAATTTAGTTATTTAATGATTTTTAATATTAAATTAGTTATTTTAGAGAATTAATTTAATGCAAAAATTAGCATTAAATGACAAATTTGATGTTAAAAGATGACATTGAATGACTAATTTAATATAAAAATTGATATTGAATGATTATTTCTTGTATATTTATTATTAAAAAACCTAACTGATATTATTTATATTTTTAGATGTTCAAAAAACTATTTATTACGACAATCAACAGTCAGTCTAAATTTGGTTACTGATGAAAAATTGATCATATTATAATTAACAAGGTCATAAGAGGGTTTTTCCAATAATCTTTCAATTTAAAACTAAATAACTAACATGATAATTCAAAGGAGTTAACTTAATGATTAAGAAAGTGTATTGTATAGACAACTCTGGTTTGAATATTGGGCCAACACTTATAGAAAGTAATTATTTCCTTTAAATGTACTATGTTAATATAAGGGTGCCCTCTTAAGATGATGAAGATAAATTATTGTTTTCATATCTTAATTTATAATTCTCCTTCCTGCGTTATTATTTTCAGATCTTAATTTATAGTTCTCCTTCCTTCTGTATTTTCCTTAAGTTCCCAAACAATATAGTACACCCTTTTTTCTCAAATTGTTATTTCTTTTTCAATGTTTTCTTTGCTTTAACGTTTCGTTGACACAAGAATTAGTCATCATGTTTAAAGAGGAAGAGATATTCTAGTTTTTAATACTAGAAATCAACTTTTGATCTCAATAATCACTTCCGAATATAAAGTCTTATTTGACATTGTTATTTTCTTTCCTAAGCTATTGGATAAGCTTTTAAAAAAAGTAGTTTTATGATTTATTTTATTTTTCCTTATAAATTTTTTATGAAAAGTAAAATTTGTTTTGAAACTTTTTAAAGAAGTTAGTAATTGTGACTTTTTAAAAAGATTCAAAATATACTTTTTTTATGAGCTTATACTTTTTTCAAATTTTATTCAAACAATTTAAAATGTTATAAAAATAATTTTTTTTTAAAAAAAGAAACACTTTTTTATATAAAAATAAAATAAACAAACGCACTCTAAATTAGATGGAAATATTTTTGTAAAAATGTCAAACTACCCTCACAAACAAACAAATGGAAGATTAGACAGACATGAACCATGAAAATTAATGTCTGACAATTTCTTTCATGAGATTCAGCGACCAATTCAAAATCCCTCCCTGATATGAAGTGATGAGTAGGTTGTTCTACTTGACCTGGAGATTTTTAAGCGTAAGTTCTCCAATGGTCAAGTCAGAGATAATGTTTGAAAGTTCAAGATGGTGTGTAGAATAAGCTTTGAATAAGAAGATACGTGCTACGGTGCTAGCGGTGTCTCGTATGTACATCATTTCTATTCCTTCCTTCGTTAATAAGAAAACACATAAAAGAAGTAACGCAAAAATAAATAAAGAACAAATTCTTCGTCTTTATTATTATTATTTTTTTACTATGCGACGAATTACTTTTTGTTTTGATATTATGGTAGGAGATCAGTATTTAAGATAGGTCAGTAGTCTCTTTCTTAGACTGATAAACTTTTCTATGTTGACCCTAACGAATTTATGAGAATTCAAGTTACTCATAATGTCATCAAATTTAAACTCGTAATAATAATAAAACAAATTTAAACTCGTAATTATAATAAAATGAAGAACAAGTTATTATCTTACTATTTGATCTAATATTTGATAGTGAAGATAACAAGTATTTGCTTGAACTTAGCTATGCTCGTGTGCTTGTGTTATTAATGTTCAAGATATGATTTGACAGACAACTTTATTGTATGACATGAACTTATAACCATCTTATCAAAATGTTCAATATACTACGATTAGTTTGCTTAATCTAATAAAATTACAGTTCGACCCAAATTTAAAAGAAGCACATGGGTTTTGAAATATGAAAACAAACAAATTTATCATTATAGCATTTACTTTTCTGCCAGAGAGAGTCGATGCAGTCTCCTCCTGGTGGCTTATAGATTGATTTAAAACCATGGAAACTAAACAAAACTTGTCAAATTTTTAGCGTTCATTATAATATTAAATTAACGGATAAATAAACCCCATAATAGTGGGCAGAAGGTTTTGAACTCAGGTCATAAAGAAATTTTCCAATAACAGTTATAAGCATGTATATGGCCAAATCGCGGTGGAATTTAATATAATTGCTTTTTTTTTAATAAACAGTTTATGGGAGGAAGGCTATTTAAGTTTAACATATGTCATGTCACAATATATTTTTTTTGGTGCTCATGTCACAAATTTTAATAAAATATTTATAGTGATACTTATATATTTTCTATAAAAAGAGAATTGCTAGTAGTAAAAATTGAACATAAATTGATTCTTATAAGCACAACCAACTCAGTTTGGCTAAAATAATCGCTTTTACTAATTGACATCAACCATAAATATAAGAAAGGAATGCAAAGACGATACCCTTCACAATAAATGGCTTCAGTCGTTTTCCAAAAAATCATATATGGAAGAACTAGGGTAAAAATAGTTTAGGCAGCTTAATAGGGGCTTACGATCTAGTTTATTTTTTATTTATTTTAGTCTAATTTATTTATCAAATAAATCAGATTTAAGTTTTTTTTAAAAACTTATTTAATTAAGTAGGTCAAGACTTAGGTCTTTAAAAAATCTTATTTGACATAACATATCGATATATTTGTTTATTATATATATATAATTAAAATTTTATAATAGTTATATAATTTATTAATTATATATTAATATAATTTATTTATTTTATATATAATATAATAATTTTTTAAATACTATATATATTTAAAACTTATAAAGTTTGAACTTATCGGCCTATTTAAAGGCTTTTGTGAAATATAGACTTTTAAATAAATTTTCAGGTCATCAAACTTTTATGTTTTGATAAAAAGGTCAACTCAGGCCTGAAAAAATATTATGATAGGTAATAAATCATGTTAAGGCTAATGTTTTACAAAACATGTCAGGTCTATTTAAGATAAAGCTCAGCTTAGCATACTTTATTTTCACCCTAAAAAGAACATTATTGCCACAATACCTTCTATAATAAATGGATTTAAATTCTTAATTACCGAAGATAGCAATTAGCCAGCAAAGAAGAGATGTTTCAAATTTGACCACATAGAACAATGTTAAATTTTTTTAATAAACATTTATTTTAGTCCTCCAAACATACAAGTGACATCAGCTTAGTTTTTTAATAATTTTTGACATCAAATTAATCCTCTTGAAGGACTAATTTGATGTAAAAATGACATTAAAGAATCAAAATGATGTTAAAAAATGACATTAAATGATTAATTTAATGTTAAAAATTAACATTTGATGATCATTTTAATATGTTTAGCATTAGAGAATCTAATTGATGACACTTGTATCTTTAGAGGATCAAAATAAGTATTTATTCTATATCTTTCATGTTTTGTTTTTCTTTCTTGATCTCTTCCTCTGAGATTTGATCTCAAGGCTTGACATTTACAGTTTCCAGCAGAGTGTGAATAATTTATTATTTCTAATTTTTTTTTATCTATTTCAAGAACAAAGGCTTGAGAAAGGTGGATGGATTTTTCTGTTAATGAAAGGTCTTTCAAGAATGAGTGGTCACTCAATTGAACATCAATTTAATGTTGTAGCTACCGGAAATTTTCAAAACTTAAAAAAGATTGTGCTAAAGCACCCATGTATAAAAGCTGAGCAGGTTACAAGTACAACTTTCCATTTTGTGCTCCAAATTTGGCTTACTATTCCCAACGAACTTTTCATCAAAGATAGCTTATGGCAGTGGAGTTATAGCGTTATATTAGTCAAGCTTACTGGTCTTGTCAAATAAAGGGAAGTATAAGAAAAATAAGCGTTGGAAAATCCTCAATTAATTTTCTTTAACAATAATACTCTTCAAAGGGTAAGATATTCTCTTGCTAATTCACTAACAACAAGACAGAGAAGCACAAGATTGCTATTTGGGACTCCCTCCATTAATATAAAATAATAAAGCTATAAGCTTCAGATGCATTAAGGACAAAGTTAAACACAAAATAGCTAGGTGGAGTGGCAAACTTTTATCCCCTGCATGTAGGAAAGTTCTCATGTAGTAGCTATTCCACTATATTTTATGGCATGCTTTAAACTTCCTTATAGTTTAGCCATGACTTCACAAACTTATGCAGAACTATTGGTGGGGCGGCTTCTCTGAAAATCACAAAAAGATTCATTGAATGAGCTGGAAGAGACTTTGTGCTTCTAAAGGGATAGGTTTGGTGGGTTTTAAGGATTTAAGGTCTTCAACCATGCCGTGTTGAGCAAACAAGGCTGGCGAATTCTCTATTCTATAAACTTTATAAAGTTAAATACTTTATTAATAGGAATTTTTTGGATGCCCAAATTGGCCTGCTTGGCGAAGTATTCTATCCGGGAAATATGTTATGGATAAGAGGGTTATCAGGTGTGATGGTTCACATGTTTGGGTTTTGTATGTCCCTTGTATTTATCCCTTCGCTACCAAAAATTTTCCCCTATGCCTTTTATAAATCAACGGCGTGTTGGTTTTGTTTGTCAACTAATTTGCGCACAATCTATACACTGTTTGTCTAATACCATAAAAGATCTGTTTGCTCTAGAGATAGCTGAACACGTTCTAAAGATTCTCATCCATAACTCAAGTGATCAAGTGTGTTGTATTGATGAGATTGCTAGCTATCAATGGTCAGCCTCAATTTGTAAATCCATCTAGAAGTTCAAATCCCTAATCAATAAAAATCTTTTCTATGGCAATTGTTTCAAAATAAATAAAAGTAAGGGACAATTTATCATATGGGTTAAGTCGATATTATGTTGCATTGTTTTATTGTTTGTATCAACTCCAAAATGCTTAGTTGACCTCTCCTCTTACGTTCGGGGGAAGAAATGGAATGAAAGGGGTTGTGATTAGGGATTAAAGTGGTCACGTGCATGTTTACTGTTAGTGTTTTCAATAAAACACCTAATAAAAAGGTTAAAATGCACGGTTAGGTGGAATCAATGAGTCGAGTTGGTGGGTTTGATTGGGGTTTTTCGAACTTAACTCATAATTAAAGGAGATTCTTTTTATTTTAATTTTAAAAATTAGAATAATGATACTTACACAAAAAATATCCTCATAAAAGCTCATACAAGTCATTGGATCAAGTTTAAGTCCCACTATAACTTTTTTTAACTTATCAAATAACTTATATAGGCTTTTGTGAGAGTTTTGTGAGGAAATTTTTTGTGTAAGTATCATTATTCTAAAAATTGTGTAATTATTGGCATTTAATAGTTGCATGTTATATATTCTACTATTTTATACAATTTCAGGCAGCACCAGTGGTCTAGTGGTAGAATAGTACCCTGCCACGGTACAGACCCGGGTTCGATTCCCGGCTGGTGCATCATATAAATATGTTATTTTTAAGTATTGTGGGCACAACGATTTGGAATCATTGTAATAATTTCAATAATTTGCATTCTGATGCTGAAAGCTTACTCTTAAATCTGCATCAGGGTAGCCGTCAACTAAACATGTCTATTATTTACAATTGCCATAGACCTGCTGATCCAAACAGGACAAACGTTTCAAATCTGTCTTTGACTATGGTGGTTAACAGCAGCCTCTAATTTTTCGTGGCCAATCACTGTCCTAGAGTTCATTGATGAACCCAAAGAATACAAATTATATTATTGTTTGTTTACATTACCATTTGGTGTTGCTTCTTTTATTTTTTGGAACATGGTGTTGCTTTTTAAATAAACCATCAGAAAACATAATAAAACCTAAAAAGCAAAAACTGAAACTAATTGATCATCAAGTACCAAAGGGAAGTTTCACCAAATCGCAACGTTCACATCCCAGAGCAGTCATTGAAATGCATATTTTAACAATTACTTACAATAACCAACCATGCAAAAGGACATCATAATGGTCCACAAGAACAGACAACGGTTTTTACAGATTGTCAAACTACTAAAAAAAGGATGTGAATGTATTAGAACTTATCTACGCATACACCATCTCTTGTAACCTCATATGCTTCCCTACTCCTTGTTTTCTTCATGCCAGCTGTGACATAGAGCTTTGATCCCTCAGACGAAATGGTGGTCACTTTTACCCAGATCAACACTTTTGTCTTCATTCCCTCTATGTCTGCTAGCTTTCCTTTCTCCAGATAACCAGTCACAGTGGTGAAGAAACGCAAGACTGATGAATCCCTGTAGCCTACTTCACAGACTTGAGGAATGTAAACAACAAGCTTTCTTGTCTCCTCATTAAATTCATAGTTTGTTGCATCACGAGGAAAGATTCCTATTGGTAGATCATACTCCTTTAGCAAGTCCGGTAATGGCTTTTGCATCTTTCCTGTGAAGTGATTTTTCGTGAGTGTTAGAAACTCATCAAAATACAAATGCACAAGTTGAAGGATAACATTTATTTTCTCTCATTTGATTTGCTAATCAGAAGTATCACAAATGCAATAACCGGAGAACGGTGTCCGAATAATCTTTTAAAAGTACTTATCAGGTTTTCAAAACCCATGAAAGTGGGATGCTAAACCCAATAAACAAGTAATTTGTAACGTACTAATGATTAGATATGAATATTCCACTTCCATAAATTACATTACATGCTTCGATCAAAGATCAAAAGGCGTTATTGGACAAGATGACTTGGTAATACATGATAGTATACTGCATATCTTATAATGCCTGTATGCTGCTACAGTATAAACATTTGTGAAATGAGAAAATTATGTTTTCCATATACACATATTTACCATTGCCACTTCAAATAATGCCAACTTCGGACTCTGTAGAAATTCTTTGTTTTTGGTAAATTCCAAATTGCAATGCCACCAAAATAACAACAATAAAAGTCTATATTTTGATGTCTTCAAAGTGCATCTCAACACAGAAAGCTATCTGTCCAGCTTTACAAAATACCAATAGTGCTGTGTTAAATAACACCATGTGATTTTAAAACATGTGACAGATTCATTTAACACGCTTCAATAAATGCAACAGCCATTATATCAAGTAGGATCTCAATAATATTTATAGTTTTTGCTTGAGGAAAACTTTTTGGATAATAGATGTTTGAGGAAGGTGATTTATAATGCAGAAGTATTGGAGGTTTTTGCATCATATCTTTAACGTGAAAGTCAAACAAGTGAAACAACTACAGACCATTTGGACAGTAACATTAAAAGGAATCTGTTGTCAAAATTACGGAAGGAAAGATAGCAAAAGCATATATCCAAAAGAAATTTTGAAATTCATTTTAGAGTTGTAAAAAAAAGAAAAGTATAAAATACTTTACTTCCAGTTCAGACAGTTTTAAATTCCTTTTCAGTGTATCTAATAGTTCTTAAAAAGAATTAGTAGTAGCTTCTGGAACAACAATGCCTAATAAACATTTATTGCAGAAAGTATCATTCCCAAAATGTCCTCAATGCAAAACACAGTTATTCATGGTTCAAATTTCAAAAATTCTCAACTTGCTGTCCAGTCCACTCATCACGGAAATCCCTTATAATTCAGGTTCAGATGAAAATCAATTATATATAAGGTTGGTTCAAGCATCTGTTAAAAGCCTTCGTTATAATCCAATAAGAATTGAAACTCGATGCATTTCTTTATCTGGATTATGAGGTTAAATAAAATGAAATCCTAAATATAGCACAGGTTTCACAGCCTAGACTAGTAGGATAAATGTTTCGGCAACAAATAGAAATAGGAAAAAGATACAAACCTTTTAGTTTGTTGACCAACCATTTGGTTCCCCCTTCAATACTGTTTGACAGTGACTGATCACCAAAGGAAAAGTTGTCAATATAGACATTACTCAAGCAATGAAAACTCATCTTTAACATTTGTTCTAGTCTAGTGGAAATATTTACAGTCGCAATTGAACATATAAGAGGGTTCATTATCTCTAACAGCAAGATAAGGTTTGTAACAAAAGCTAATGCTGGATGATCTACTTGATTTCTATTTATCAGCAAGGGAGAAAAATCAATCTTATGCATTGCACCTTTCCCTAATATTTATATCAAAGACATCTTCTGTACCCAAAGCAGGAAGAATTAGATGCTAAGTCAACCATTAAGTCATTAACAAGCCAATACATTTTCCTTTATTAAGTATTCTCCAAGTTTCCAATGAGGAAAGATAAACAAACACTTGTCAGTACCAAAACTCATTTTAAGCATGTACTCAGATAACTAGATAATTCTTAGACTTTAGGGTGTACACTACCTCTAACTTGGTTAATCAAAGTAACAGCATCGCTTCATAGGGTGCATCTCGAATTGATTCTAGAAATAAAATCTTGCACAAACTGGTATGACCATATACACTTAAGTTACAGAGCTTCTCTACCTTCCCCTGCCCATTCTCTACTTAAATATCCTTACTAGGCTTTCAAACTATATATTCCTCCAAAAATATTTTTGCTCACATGACCCAATTCTCATTTAATTTCACTCCTCCCTCACCATAACAGAATCATCTCATTAATTTTCAGATGCTGGGAATTAAACCATAATCCTGGGCAATATGCCCATGTCTTATTCACATCTATAACTATATTAGGCTTATAGCCTCCTTTCCCTTGACGAAAACCATAAATTATGCATTAAAAATCTACCATAAATGCAAAATCTAAGAGCTGGTAAATGTGATAACAACATCTATAGACTTTTAGTATTTAGTATTTTACAATTAAAAACTCTGATGTCTTACAACAGAAGAAGACATTTTGTCACATACAGAACATGTCTTACAGGTTTATAATTTACTGGCTGTATTTCTTTGCAATACCAATCCAGATTTTCCTCTTTGAAAACCAAAGCAAATACCACTACTGTGCTACACTTAGCTTAATGCATTGCTTAATCAGCAGGGAAAAACATCAATTTCGAGCATCGCTCCTTCCCCAAGATTCACGTTAAAGATATCCATTTTATCAACCAAAAAAAAAAAAAAGGAGAGTGAGAGTCTATAAAACAAAGTCAACATTAACAAGCCAATACCTCTGGTATTCAATGAAGAACTCCAGGCATCCAATAAGAGGAGATGAACTAAAACCTATGAGCACCTAAATTCATTGTGGGTGTGAAAGCAGAGAATAAAATTATACCCAGTGCAAGGAGGCACCACCTTATACTTTTATTTTTACATTGTAGTCAAATTTCATACCCAGATTGATCAAAAGGTAACAGCTTGGTTCCATAGGGTGCACCTCTCTGCTAATTATATACCAAAACCCTCTAAAAAAAATTAAAAAGTTTGTCACACGACCCAATTCTTATACAAGTCCCCTCTTCCATTCCCAACCTCTCCCCCCACAATAAAAAAAAAAACCCATCATCACAATCTAAAATTTTTGCATTAATTTTCAGATTTTGGGAGGATCCCAACCCGTATCAATAATAATTAAACTTCACCACCTTGAACCATCTCTTACCTATGATAAAAAAAAAATGTGAAATTTTGCAAAGAAAATGAAAAAGGGGTGAAAAGGGGTTGGTTATGTAATATGTACATACATTGATGTCATCACCGACGGAATTGAGCTCCTTGTTGGCCTTCTGGTTGAACCAGTAAGATCCCACCTTGTTCAATATCTGATCCATTTCGTTCAAGCAATTTGATCCAAAAGGGTTTTCTCTCCACCTTCGCTGAGAGAAGAGAAACGCAGAATTTTGAGAGCCAAGGGAAAGGTGAAGGTGGAGAACGACCTTTGCCCGCTTCTTCGCTGGTACTTCTTGTCAGAGTCAGTAATTATTATTTATATGCTTTTATTTTTATTTTTATTGCTTGTATAATTTATTGACACATTTTTTACTGCGACATATAATAAGATTTAATTTTAATCTGTATAAATTTTTTTTATATTATT
Source organism: Styphnolobium japonicum (assembly GCA_023212625.1). NCBI lineage: Eukaryota > Viridiplantae > Streptophyta > Magnoliopsida > Fabales > Fabaceae > Styphnolobium > Styphnolobium japonicum. Next base: position 11,381,450 of record JALBWW010000007.1, on the reverse strand, counting down.
ATTTAATTATATATTAACATATTATTAAAAGTATTAAATTTTTAAAATAGTTGTTATAATAGTTAAACTCTTTTAATAAATTGATAATATATGATTGGGTGACAGTATAAAACTTTTTTATATTAATAATAAATTAAAATTAAACTCCTTATAATATTAGCATTTCCTCCTTACCAATAAAAAAAATTCATTTATTATCAAAATAAAATTCATGTATTGTTGATACTTGATAGGTCAAACTGAGACTTTTGACCTTACGGTGTTTTTAAATTATTTATTAAAATAGGTTAATTTTTAAACAATTTCTTAGCCTTTTTTTTTTTTTTTGGATATGTAAGATATACGGACTGATTCTTAATATTCAAAGATATATTTAGAGAAATCACGATAAGTCGTTCGCTTACTAAATTGAATTTTTTGTAAACGAATTTTATTTATAATGTAAAAATTTGAATGACATATGATGATCTTATCAAAAAAGATATATTAGAGGATGAGTTTTAAGTGTTAAATTTTTTACTAAAATAATTTATTTATATGTTGCTATATTATTAACATGCTTTAACTATGAAAAAAAAATTGGTTATATTATGATAACGATGACTTAAAAGCTAAACTCATTTAAAATATGCAATAAGTCAAACTCACATTAAAATATATAATTAGCAAGTTATATAGATGTGTTTAATAATAAAATATGAGAATTGGTTTGATTTGGACATGAAATTTTTTGTTTAAAAAGTTATAAAATAAGAATTAATTTAATTTTAAAATCTTTTTAATTTAAATATATTGTGTACATATAGAAATCTACTAAGATTATAGTTGGATTTGTGTGGATTTAATTTGTGCTGTGTTTAAATTATTTAAGTTGACAATTTCATCCTTATTAGTTTATTCATTTTTACTAATCTAAGTAAGGGTAATAATTAAATAAAATAAATTCAATTAATTTAAAGGTGTTACAAACATAAAAATTTATTTGCCTTTTATGATAAGTTTTAAGTATATAAATTGATTTTTAAATCAATTTAACTCAAATCAAATTAATTCAATATTTTAATGATTCTAACATAAGTGATGGTTTAAGAGGTGTGCTCTTAGCCTTAATGATACAAGTCAGAATCTTGAACTAGTATTTATAAAAATTAATTAATTTTTTTTAAATATATCAGGTCGATGATGGGTGCACTCTTCCATAATATCAAACAATACCTTAAAATTATTCAAAAAGAAACTTAGTTTCAATTAACATAAAAGTTAGTTGAAAAATACTTTTATTGTACAACCAAAAGACACAAAGTAAGTGAGTCATGTATTTGTAGATAGCGTGATAGATATGAATCGTATGAAAGAAGGTTATATAAAATTAATTTATCTTATTATCATGTGTGTATGTTTAAAATGAGAAATTATATATCTGTAAGATATTGGAGGAAACTCAACATTTTATTTATTAATAAATGACTATGGTGTTAATTATAAAATTTGTTTTACTTCCTCATTCATTTTGATGAGAAATGAATCATCCGAATGAATGGGAATTATAAATTACGAGGGATCAATCGATTGGCTACACCAAGATTTGATGTATATACAACAAATTTTTTATAGTGAAAACTAGTAGGATTAATGCTGAAACAACTACAAAACCTCATATGAATTTGTTTCACTTTTTCTACCTTTCCTTTAATATATATAAGAGAATAATATACTGTAAACAAAGAAATTTTGAGAGCAAATGGAGAAAGAGTGATTTAAAAATTGTCAGACGTGCAGACACGAGAAACTTTATTTCATCTATGTATTATTTCTAATTTGCATAATGTCTGGTGTATATTGTGTTTCCAGCATAAGGAAAGCATCAGCCACTTGTTTTTTACATGCCCATTTTCATTTAATGTGTTGACGTTTCATTTATGCTTGGATTGGTGTAATCGGTGCTTGGCATAGTAATGGAATTGATATTTTTTACAATTTGATCTACCTTTAAAAAGTAAGGTGGTTAAAGGTTACGGTTTCTTTTTTAGTACGTAGTGATATGGTCAATTTAGTCATTAAGAAATCAAATTATTTTTTAGGATGGGACTGCTAATAATATAGCTGTAGTTGCACAGATTAATATGATCTCTTAGGTTTGGTTTGTTTCAAGAGAAAGGAGAAACTCTGGTTGGTCCTATTCCGATTGGTGTTTGAATCCTTTAAAATATTGTGCATCTATTAATTAGATTTTGACATACTTTATAATAAGTTGTAGTACTTCTTATACTCATTTCTTAATGAAATTTTTTTTTTAAAAAAAAAAAAAGACATGCAGACATGGGTTTCATTTATTATTTATTTAAATTGTGGGTGATTTAAAACTGAATGTGCTTATGGGGCGGTAAGACAGTTAATTGCTGAAAAGACCCATATATCTCTTTAAATAAATATTGTATTGATTAATAGCTACATCAATTAATTAATTCACTTCCATTTGAAACATGTATATTTATTAATGGAAGGATATGTCTCTTGGTATATAATATAAACATTTCTATTTAAAATACATTAACGATGTTTCATTACTTATAATTAAATTCCCTAGAATTTGAAAAATCAACTGTTCACTTTTCTCCATAAATTTTGTTTATCTATATTTTAAATGGATTTAATTTCTATCTACTATTAGTGTAAAGTTTTTTACACTGTCATCCAATCATGTATTGTCAAATCATTAAAATAGTTAGACTTTTTAGGTAATTGTTGTGATAGTTAACTCTTTTACTGATTTGACAATACATGATTGAATGACAGTGTAAATTTTTTTTACATTAACAGTAAATAAAAATTAAACTCATTCTAAATTCCTTCAAGAGTATATGAGAGATTTAGAGTTCTTTGTATTTTTTATTTTTAGTGCACATTAAAAAATTCTTGAGAGTTTTGTTGTATCTTAAAAATATAACATTATCAATTATTATCTGCACTGAGATAGTGACGAAAATCTGCTCCGATGAAGACGCCTACCATGCGTGCCTCGAGCCAATTCACATTCTTTCTTTCTTTTATTGTTGATTGATGAGTCATATATGCGTTCTTCTTTATATTTTTATCTTTAACTTTGTTTTAAAATATATTTTTATTTTATAATTATTTTTATTTTATTTTTATCTTAAATATTTTAAAAATTCATCAAATTTGTTATAATTGCTACCATTATTAAAAATTAAAAATATTAATGAAACTTGTAGACGTAGCATTTAGAGATGTCAAAATGGGCCGAGTCTATGAGTCGGCTCGAATAGCCTGATAAAAAAGTGTGCTGGCTGAGAAAATTTTAACCCGAACCAACTTTGAGCCGACCCTGCCCAGCCTGAAAAAAGGCCGGCCCACTGGCCCGACTATGTAAATATTATTTTTTTATTATATATTTAATTTTGTTATTTTTCATTCATATGACTAGTTTTATTTAGATTTAAAAAAAAGAATTAAATTTAGTTAGTACATCTAAGCCTTTTTTTTCTACTTAAAATATGATGTTAATTTGTGCTAGTTCCTTGAATTGATTAATTTATGGTTCAAGCAATACTTCATAGATATATCCTAAATCATTTATGTCGAAAACAATGTAGTAAATCTTCACTGTTTATGTTGATGACACTTAATATAATCTATTATACTTGTATTTAATTTGCATATATATTTTTGTGTGCTTTGATTGATGTAGAAATTTAATTTATCAATAACTTATTATTATAGATACAACAAAGCAAAAAAAGAAAGAAAAAAAATTCAGCCCAACCCGCAACCCACATGGGCTGGGCTAGCTATTCGCTAGCCTGCACTTATTATGGGCAGACCTGGACTGGCCTAAAATAAGCTTGGCAAGATGTGGGCCGGCCCGAATGGGCTAGGCTAACCCAAATTGACACCTCTAATGGCATCCTATGTGAGTACACAATTGATATTATCCAACTAAGATTTTTTTTTTTTAAATAATGGTTAAGGGCGAATTTGATAGATTTTAAAAAGATTTTGAACAAAAATAAAATAATGTAATTGTGGATCGAAAATGAAACTTATAATAAAGTTAAGAGACAAAAAGTAAAAGATTTCTTATAATGAATTTGTATACATCATTTTCTTTAAAACTTTTGTATTGTATAAATTAAATAATTATTTTTTAATTTCATTAGTTTAGAATTAAAATATATTTCTACTGATTTTATATTATTTTAATGTATATTTTTATATTAAATATTCATATATTCATTTTATTTTATGTTGTTCGAGTGATACCGATTAAATCAGTGATACACTAATTCAGTACTTATCATTACTCAATAACTGGGTTTTATAACTATTAATGCAACTCAACCTAAATATTAATTTCAAATATAAATTGTTTTTTATAAATTAATTTAAAATATTTTTTTAATAATTTACATATATATAATGTATAATTTTTTAATTAAAGCACACATTTTCAAAAGAAAATTATGCATATGACTTATTATAGAATTTTTTTTACTTTTTATCTTTAACTTTACTTTAAATTTCATTTTTGTCTCACGATTATATTGTTTCGTTTTCGTTCTAAATCTTTTCAAAACTCATTAAATTCGTCATTAACCATTATTTTTTTTAAAAAAAATCTTAGTTAGACAATCTCAACTATATATTTGTGCCCACGTAGGATACCGTGTCAACAATTTTGTTAACGTTTCTAATGTTATATTGTTTGAGTGATACCAATTGAACCAATGATACACTAATTTAATACTTATCTTTAGTCAATAATTGGTTTGAGTTTTTTAACTATTATTTTTAATAATTTACATATATATATATTATGTATAATTCTTTAATTAATGCACAAATATAGAAGTTTCAAAAGAAAATTATGCATATAACTTATCATAGAAATTTTTTTACTTTTTATCTTTAACTTTACTTTAAGTTTCTTTTTTTCTTACAATTATATTGTTTCATTTTCGTCCTAAATCTTTTCAAGACTCATTAAAATTTCCCTTAACCATTATTTAAAAGAAATCTTAGTTGGATAATGTCAATTATATATTTGTGCCTACATAAGATATCACGTCAACAATTCCATTAATGTTTCTAATGGTGTTAGCAATTAGGATAAATTTGGTGAGTTTTTAAAATATTTCGGACGAAAATAAAATATATTGTAATTGTGGGACGAAAATAAAATCTAGACTAAAGTTAAGGGACAAAAAATATATTTTTATCTTTTATCTTTAATTTTCTAACATCATCATTACTATTTCTAACGTTCAATTTTTTTTAAATGTCTTTATTTAAAATTGGTAACAATGAAGAGCAAATATATTATCCACTAAAAAATAAATAATTAAAATAATTGAGCATGTCATTTTTATGCTTTTAGCATGATAGAATGGAACTAACAAGTAATTGATTAAAGTGGTTAACGACTTTAACCTCAAGATGAGGCCAAAAGTTTGAATTCGGAGAAAAGAATCGACCATTATGTTAATTCTTAATAACCTGTTAGCCAAGTTTAAACTTGCTTGTGACCAATTTTTCCCCCACACAGTCCATTTTTTTTAACAATTAGACAATGTTTTATATATATGTATATATATTCAATCTGCCCATGAAGAACGTTAGGATATTTATTGCTCCAATTATTGAAAATCAACATTAAAGTTAGTATGGTTCCCTATATAGCAGTTAGGATTGAAGGAAGAACTAACACTCAAATCACATGTATAGTTGTATCTAAGTCTAAGTTTATTGTCCCCACCCGGAAGAAAGAAAAATAAAAAAATCTCTCAGGTTATTGCACGCCTGCCATTCTATTAGCTACCTGTTGTGCTCCTTTCAAGTTTTAATATTTGTTATCCAACATTCTTAGTTTGTTGGTTGCTTGCTTAAGTTAGTTCTTCTGTGCTTTACTTTTGTATCTTTTCGCGATGGGAAGTAGTAAGAGAAAAATTGTTAAAAATAATTAAGTCGCCATCAATCGTTTATTGGGTAGAGAAAATAATTGACAAAATTCTTTTAAAAAATGAATTTAAAATAAATAAATAAAAGCAAAAAAAAGTAGCCTGCGAACTAGGTAAAGTTCGGGAGTAGATTATGTACAGGGAAGGGCAGGAACTTAATTCTTACAACAACCCCGATACATCCGTCCTGAGACGGTTACCTTAAGTTAGTAGTGTAAATTTGATAACCTAAACGATATCTATTTTACCCCAAAAAAACAAGATAAAGAAAATAGACAAAAGCAAACATATTCTTACGAATCAATACAAATATTTATAAATTAAGAAATAAACTAAATTACAAAAATTTATAAGTTTGGACTGACTTGCATGCCTACGTATCTCCTGGTGCAATGAGAAACTCAAAGTCACATAGTTCTCTTATTGAAAATAAATGTGGGTTGATTGATTTTAATTTAGAAAAATATTGTTTTGAATTAATTGATTAAAAGAATTGATTTGATTAAAAAAAAACTTTGTTAACGCGTCCTAAATAGAATGGAATGCAGTACTAGACTCACTGATCCATCCCAAGAAAAATGTCTAGTGGGTGATTGACTCCTGAAGACAACTAAACGCGACTTGTGACATTAGACCACTTATTTTAAAAAATTTCTATTGACATGACCTAAATGGAATGAAAAGTGGTACTAAGCCCACTGATTTACTCTAAAGAAATTGTCTAGTGAGTACTTGACCCTTGAAAACAACAACGCGATTTGTGATGTTGGACCACTTATTTATAAAAAGACTTATAAATGTGTCCTAAACATGATGGAAGGCGGTATTAAACCTACTGATCTACCCCAGAGAAATTGTCTAATGGGTAGTAGACCCCTGAAGACAACGAAACGTGCATGTTATGGCATTAGACTATTTACCTTCTATAACTCCTTATTTATAACATAAAGCGAAGCAACTATTTCGTAGATATTTATTAAAACTAAAATTAAACAGTTCGGATGCGAAAATAAGAACATAACAATATAAAAGGGAAAGGGTCGATCAGTCGATCGACAATTCGAGCACCTCAGAGAGAATCCAACCAGACTATTGATATTGCAATAGGGAAACGATCTAGTCAGTTGGTAGGCTGACTGACGAAGGGAGAGAGGGTACTCGATTGAGACCAAATCGGTAAGAATCCGATCGGACAAAGGAGATCATTGGATGGGATCAGATCAGATTGGGGTAAGAAGCTGATCAGTCTGGTTAGAGGAAAACATAGGACAGTTATCTGATCGATAAGGAACCAATCGGTCCATTGGTGATCATGGATGTTGGAACTAAAGAACTTTTGAGAAATTAGTCTCGGAACCAAAGTTGTTTAAAGAATTAAACCCCTCAAAGTTTTGAAGTTAACATAAGGTTTAAATTAGAATGAACTAGTAAAATACTCACGTAATTCGTATATAAATTGTTCTGTTAGCCCATTAATGTTTTCTAACTTAAAAGATATGTTGGTAATTCTCTAACAATACAATACAAAGTAAACAAATTGTTTTCGTGCCTCCATTCTGTTTTGTAACTAAAGGAAACTAAGTATTCGTCTAATAAACTTTAAATTATTTTTTATATATATCATATTGGATCGTCCAAATATTTCCTTACTTAGCTCAGATTAAAGCATTCGTCCAAAGCTCAAATTCAAATATGAAGAACTGTTCATCATTAAATGCTGATAAGAATCCTGACAAAAGTACACGACAAAAGAAGTCAACTAAGCTGCTTAGCTGACACTATTAACAACTACAAAGACCAGCAAATAAGAAACTTTCTGCACGCTCATATAATGCTTATGCATTTAATGCTTGCTCAGAACGGTAATAAATGTTTTCGTTGGACAAGAAACTTATGAAAACTGCTACAAGTGCTCTCTATCTATAAATACAAATGTCTTCAAAGAAGAAGGTGACAAAAATTTTAATAGAGGCATTGATCAAAAGAGAAAAGTTTTTAGCTCACATTCTTTCATTTCAATTACACTCATGTATAGAGTTTCCTTCTTGAGTTTTATCATTCTATCCTCACTTGTAGTGAGTTAAACACTCGAGCACAGTTTACATCTCTTAATATTTAACTTAGTTGTTTGAGCCTGAAGAGGCTGGGTATGAAAGAATTCTTGTGTACCTGAAGAGGTTGAGAATACTTGTGTACCTGAAGAGGTGGATAATACTTGTAATCTTTGTAAATATTGTGAAAAATCCTTCTTGTTGAAGGGACTTGACGTAGCTCTCGGTTTGTGAGAGTGAACCAGGATAAACTTCTGGTGTAAGCTTCTTTTCCCTCTACTTGTGTTTTATTTATTCACTAACATCTGGAGATTGCCATTGGTTTTCTTAACAAAGTTTTTAAGTTAAAACTTAGAACCTTTAACTGCGTCCAAAAAGAAATCTTACAAAAACCCACTCATCGTCCAACAGGACTGAGAAGCCTTTTATTCGTCCATTGCTTGTTAAAGTATCAACCATTGTCTTGATTAATCTGTTAGTTAACGAAATTTTTTTAAAAAAGGTTAAGAAACACAATTCAACCACATTCTTATGTTTCACTTGTTTACTTCAATGGAAAGGTAGCAATCAGTCGGAACCGATTGGTGAATGGTGAACTGGTATTTGGCGAGGTAAGCTCAGCCGATTGGATGATCAAAGGAAGGGGATGTTCTTATTGGTCATGTCCGATCGGTAATTATTAAGGTCAAAGGGAAAAGTTGTCAGATCGACCAAGGTAAGCTTGGTAGGTTGGTTGGCTGAGCTGATGGGCTAAGAGTAAGGGTAAGGTCTACTCGGCCGGGTAGTTGATCTGAAAGGTTAAGGCTAATGCTAGGTCTGCTCGGTCGGGATTTGTCTTTAGGATGGTCGGGTAGTTAATCTAAGAGGTTAAGGCTAATGCTAGGTCTACTAGATCGGGACTGGTCTTTATGATGGTCAAGTAGTTAATCTAAGAGGTTAAGGCTAATGCTAGGTCTGCTCGGTCGATTTAGAGAGCTGAGGCTTTATGAGCTAAGGATCAGGTCTGCTTGGTCAATTTGATAATAGGAAAGATTCTTAAGTGAGTCAAATTGGTTGGTGAAGCGATAAGGGACAAGTGGAGGCCCAGCTCGATTGGCTTGGTGAGCTGAGGGGTTAATGGATTTGGAGCAATGTCAACTCGGTCTGTTTATAAAGGTCTAAGAGGTCGAATGGGTTTGTGTGTAAGACTAACGGTCGGATTAGTAAGAACCGATCGACCTAATGTAAGCTTGGTTGGAAGTGATTGGTCGGATAGGAGGGTGTTTGGTCCGAAATGATCCTGGAAATTTGTGGTCGGTCGGGAAATGGTCTAGGAAGTGGATGGTCGATCGGATAGGAAGGTGATCGGTCGGAAAATGGTTCTGGGAAGTGATTGGCTAGGCATATTCACATGCAACTTAATTCTCCATATAGGAAGCAATTTTAAACTATTCTCATGCAATACATAGGCTAACACAAACATCATCCAGTCACTACCAGACCACAGCAATTCTAACACATCTTATTGATCCAAACTCTCTTATAAAGCAAAACACAACCCAAACAGCATTATATCAAATCACCAATCATGCATTAAGAGCCCTAAAATTAGGGCTAGAAATGAGCCGAGCCAAACCTAGCTCAAGCTTGGCTCGTATAGAAATCGAGCTCATTTTCTTAGTTCAAGCTCAGCTCACTTTAAGCTCATGAGCTATTTGAGCTCAATGAGCTAATATCAAGCATTGTATTAATTAAGCTTGTACTACTCAATGAGTTAGGTTCGAATTTGAATATCAATAAAACTTATATTTTTTACATATATTTATTTAAAAAAATAATTTAGTCAGACAAAAAATAAAATAAAATATTAATATACATTAAATTAAACCATTATTATTATTATTATTTGTAAAAAATAATTATATACATATATTGAGCCGGCTCATGAGTTAATGAGCTGAACATATGAAAGTTCAAGCTCGGCTCATTTAACAAACGAGCCAAAATTATCAATGTTTTGAGTTATTAACGAACTGAACCATGAGCAAGCTAACGAGCTGGCTCGACTCATTGCCATCCCTACCTAAAATTCTGATTTGCTTGCTAACCTACGTGTGTACAATTATATATTCATCAAAGACATATGACTTCTTATAAGACTCACATGTGCAAAATCGAAGCAGGCAGCCACACATATGGTTTAGCTTATTAGCCCAGAAACCAAACTAGGAACGGATAAACTAGATGTGGAACCTTTATTCAGTATCTCAAAGAAGGACCTTGACTCAGTCTTATATCAAACAAATCATATTCAATCTGACATAAACACATAACATCGGATTATTGAAATGGACTAAAATAGAACCATATGCAAGACCACCTTGGGTGATGAATGTTATTCAACTAATCCCACATAAAATTTGAATTCTCATACAAAACCCATACCAACCAAAAAAGAAAAAAGAAAAGAAAGCAAACAGTATTAACCACAACCCCAACTAGAACAGTGACTCCAACTTGAGTTTACATAGATTTTCTCTCTCAAGCACATGCTAACCCAACCTTGCCTCAAACTAAAAGATTCACAAGCTCAAACAATGACATGATAAAGAAAATTTAATGACTTTGACTCCACATTTGTAAGCTGAACAATCTAAACATTGAGATAAGTAACAAAGCTGACATTTGATTAAGTAGCCAAAAATCAGATTAGGGAACCATTCCATAATACTAGATATGCAATAAGATCACTCAGGTCCTAGCCTTTTAAGAAAACATTTGTGGGAGGACATGGTTAAATTCTTTTACAAGTTTTTTTTTTTAAAAAAAAAAGCCATAACCAAAATCCCATAGTTCTTAAAACAAAATAAGGTAATTACATCTTATTTTATTTATTTATTTATTTTTGGGTGGCAAAATCAAGTTAGCAACTCAAATATCAACAATAGGATGATGAGCCATAATGAACAGAGTAGAGCTAGCTCAAAATTTGAAACCACGACAAATTCAGAGAGTAAAGGGAAAATCCATTTAAACCAAGATTTTACAAGATCATCAACATGATACAGCAAGTTCAATCAAATCAACAATTAAATAGCCAAAATAGATTTAAGATTTAGGAGGAGGAGCACGATCAACCATTATCTCATCATAAACTTTTAACCCACCAAAAGACTATATCCATCAACATGTCATAGTGGAAGACTGAAGTATCAAGCCAAAATAAAACAAGCATACACTCATTACATGACAAACAATGATAAGTCCAAAACATTGCATTAGGATAATAGTCACACCAAAATACACACCATTGAACATTCATAAACCACGATTCCAGACCATTTTTTATTTGCAAACACTAGAAATTAAATGTCAGATAATCTTTGGGAAATCTTTGCATTTCGGGCTTTGAGTCAAACTGATTGTGAGCATTTAGACAATCCCCTAATCAAACTAGGGAAAACACAAGTGCAATATATGTCATAGCTGAAATACTGTTAATCCAAACGAATTATTTTAGAGTCAAACAAACATTGAGAAATAGCCAAAAATAATCAACCCAAAATAACAAGCAATTACATTGTTTGTTTTGAATGCTTAAACAGAGAGATAAGCGCTGCAAATTACCAATGGTCCTAGCTAGAATCAACCTCAGGTTGGTGACGACTACTGGCCCCCAAAGATCTACCTTCCTTTCCTCTTTTTCCTTATCTGATTCTCGCTTCCCTCTCTTGCTCTTCTCTCTCCAAAACAATGAACGATCGAGAAAACAAGCTCACAAAAATAAAAACAAAAACAAAAGCTCTCAAGGTAGCCCAAAATTTTCCACCCTTTTTTCTAAAATCCTAAGCCCTTATTTATAAAACCTCTCCCTAAAATAAAACCTTGCGATGATCATACGTGCAAAATCCTTCAATTGACATCCATTGGACCAAAACTCACCCTCTAATGTGAGCACAGGGAAGAAACCCCATCTCTGATTGTGCAAAGCCTGTCCCCCCTGAGCAAAGACGCGAGGCTAAAACCTTGCCCTCCCCCCAGTGCAAATCTCGACCCAAGCACTAGTTGCCCCCTTCCTCTAAGCGCGCGTGAAGAAAACAATCGAGTACCTAAAAGCTCAGCTGGGTAGGTTGTGGCACACCGCTCTGCTTCTCTTTTACCAATGTCCAGTGGCCTGGGTGAAGTCGGGTACTTTGGGGTCATGCGGCGATTGTGTGTGTGCAAGCCTAGGTTGGGAGGGGTGTGCTGTATAGGAGGAGGTTGAGGCAAAGGTGCATAGTGTGTGCATGCAGCAGGTATGGGAGGGGTGTGCTATGTAGGCTAAGTCATGGGTTTCGGGTTTGGGTTAATGGGAAGTGGATGGGGGAATTGGGTCAGACAAATGGGTTAAGGGGGAGGAAATGGGTAATAGGTAACAGGCTATGGATCAAATAAGAAGTGGATAGGAGAATTGGATCAAGGAAATGGGTTAGGTGGGGGATTGGACTAGATTAAGTGGGCATGAATTAGGTTATGCGGATCAAGAGTCTTGAGTCATGGGTTAAATGTTGAATTGGCCAAGTGGGTCAGGTGAGGATTGGGCTATGGATCAAATAAAATAATGTTCTTGGATGAACATTTTTACCTTTTTTCTTTCAAATTTTTCATTTTTTATTCTTTTTATTTTTTAAAATTGTTATTTTTTTAAAAAAATATTTTTTATTTTTATTTTTTTATACTTTTAAATTATCTAAATAAATAAATTAAAATTTTTAAATTTTTTCTAATATGACCCAGATATAATGGGGTGTTCACTGAAATAACCAAGTGAAACACAAGAAGGGGGGTTGAATTGTGTTTCTTAACCCTTTTTGAAGATTAATAAAAGATTTTCTTTTTTAACAGAAGATTGAACACAGCGAAGGATAAAATTTGACAAGTAAAGAACTTAGAACCAACACGGCTTAGTCCTATTGGACTCTAAGGATTTTGAAAAGACTTTTAAGAAAACAATTAACACGTTCTAAAACCAATTAAAAGGTCTTTGTTAATAAACACAATAGTAAACCCCAGAGGTTAGTGAATATAATAAAACACACTAGAAGAGAAGAGAAGCTTACACACGAGATTTATCCTGGTTCACTCTTATCAACCAAGAGCTACGTCCAGTCCCTTCAACCAGAAGGATTTTCCAACTAATCTTTTTCGCGATTACAAGTATTATACACCTCTTCAGGTAACAAGTATTTTCAACCTCTTCAGGTTCAATCACACAAGTATTCTTTTACGCACAGCCTCTTCAGGCTTACAATGCTAAGATGAATAAGTGAAAGTAGATGAAAGCTTGAGTTTGAAACTCACTGACAATTGAGAATAGACAATAGAAATCTCAAGGCTTTTTCTTTTTACACGTATATGGAAATCCAAGAAGAGATAAAGCTTTTTAGACTTTGTAAGATGCTTTTGGCAAAGATCTCTCCTTTTTGCTTCAAGTGCTGCTTCTTCTCTTTATAAGTAAGAACAAATTGAGCGATTTCATGGGCTAGATCGTCCAACTAAAACATTTATTACCATTCCAGTAGCATTAAATGCATCTACCGGAAAAGTCTTGAACTTCTTCTTCGACGGTGACTTTTATTCTCTCGAGATTTCCAATCGGTGAAAACAAAGTCCCGATTTGTCTAAGATTGCGGACGGTTTCTTATTTGCGGATCTTTGTAGTTGTTAGACAATGTCGCCAAAAGTGGCTTAGTTGACTTCTTCCTGTGAGTCGAGTTCTTTTCTAGCATTTAATGAGGAACAGTTCTTCATTTTTGAAATTTCACTTGGACGAGAGCTTGAGCTTGAACTTTGAAAGAGTGAATTGAGTTCGAGTTTTGACAGACAGATCGTATTGGACGAACCAATAAAAATAGTAACAGTATATGCATACAAATATTGGACGCACCAATAGTAAAAGTATATAAGACATTTATTGGACGCACAAAGAGTTATAGCATATTGGACGCACAAAGAGTTATCTTTAAGCATAGAGCAGAATGAGCACACATACAAGTAGCGATTTGTTAATACTATTGTCGAAACACTTACTTGTTCAAACTAAATAAATATTTTTGTTATCCTCAAAACTTAAACAGGGAAAGCTACAACTTTTAAAAATTTAGTACTTAAACCTTTTTATAAGATTTTGGTTTCAACATTCACAATCTTGAATCAATTCTTACACACACAAACACATACTATTTTTTTCTTGTTTATGTATACAATTTGTTTCTTTCTTCACTAGTCCAACACCCGCGCAATGCATGAAAATGATATGTTTTACAACCAGTGACCGGGACCAATACCCTTCATTGGGGGCAATAAATGACAGTGAATATTTTTGTTCTAAAATTAATTCTCTTAAGAAATTTATTCATAAATATATTTGTGTGTAATAAGTTCGAACTTTAATTCCTCTTATAATAATTGTCAAAAGAAGTTTTAGCCTGAATGTAAGTAATAAGGAAAGAGTTTAATAAAAAAAAATCATTAGATAATCCATTGAATAATGATAATTTTTTATTAAACTATCATAAGATACTTACCTAGGATTAATTTTAAAACATTTATTTGTAAACTACGTTTTGCTGTGTTTGAAATCTCCTCACAGTTTTGTTTATTTCAGTTCTAGTCATTTTATTGTTTAGGATGCTTATTTTAGCTAACACTCTTCTTTTTATAATATATTATTTTAAGAGTAAACACTCGTTTTAGTTTTTTAAGAATTGAATATAAATGCCATTAGTTTAATTTTTTAATAATAAATACATTAAAATTATTTTTTAATATTAATTTTTGACATTAAATTGATATAAAAAATAATATTAAATGACTAATTTAATATAAAAGTTAACATTAATTGAATAATTATTTTAATATATTTATTATTTGATGACCAAACAAAAAACATATAATAATTGTATATTTGAAAGACCAAAATGAATATTTACCTTTATTTTGATCATAGCTTTTTGGTAAGAGTATAACAAATGTTATCTATCTCGGGGGATTAAAATACAATAATAAAAAACTTGAACGAAATTATATAAAGGGAAAAGAAAGAAAACAAGAAAATTGTATCCATGAAAGGGTTCAACTACTAATCCCCCATACGGGATACAATATTTTTCTCAAAATGTGTACACTTTTGTTAAATTTAGAGAACAAATGGTTTCAAAAAGTGTTAGCTTTGTGTAAAAAATATGTAAGCTTTTTACCAAAATGTATAGATTTGTTTTTTCAAAAAACAAAAAACTTAAATTTGATTAAAAAAAGGTTAGGCACTTCGACAACTTAAATGGAAAAAAGTTAACCTCTTTTAAATACATGATATTGTTTGAATTGAAGAATTTAGAAGGAAAGAGATGTGAAGGATAATTTTTTATTTCAAATTTATATTTTTTTATTTGATAAATTTTTAAAATGAGAAATTATTATGTACCCTTCTAATTATACTTTTTATTTTTATTTTTATAATATTTATAATTATTTTAATTTAAAAATAAAAAGAGTAAGCATTTCTTTCATTTCCTTTAAACTCCTCTAATCTAAATATATTTTAAGTGTAAGAATCTAAATAAGGAAAAAAAACATGTAACTTAATGAAAAATTAAACTTTTGATATTATCATCACATCTTAATGTTAAAAATTGAGGATGATCGAATTGAGCTACAATCTTGCTCACCAAAAAATTAATAAAACAAATTAACTTGTTATTCAAACTAGTCAATCCCTGCACCACTTAATAATACTTTGACCTTCCAATAAATTAAAAATCGAAAACTGTGAAGAGAATACATAAATTTTGATGATAACGTTTAACTTAATACAGAGCCGCAGGATAAGGACAGAAATATCCTTGTTGAGTTTCAAAAGACATTACCTGCTGTAAGCCATTTGGAGCGGGTTAATATTGAAGGATTCAGATAATTTACAAGGGACCATATAAGTTTAAACTTCTGTACAGCTATTATATAATTAAAAAAAAAAACATTGCCTATAGATTCTTGAGAGGCTAAAAAAAGACAAAAGAAATAAAACATTGTCATCACAGCAACTACAACACGATTTTAATTTGGTTCCTAGGATTCATAAGAACAATGCAGCAACTTAATTCTCGGAAAGGATCATTTCAGAGTGATTCTAGTTTCCAACCCAAAAGTGGCCTTTATAGTCAATTAAGTACGTGAATATTTTATTAGGGCTACATAGTTAAATTCTATACTACTATTTTCGACAGAAACTTTTAAATTGATTTTTTTTTTTAATTTTCACTTAGATATATTTTTATTATAATTAAAAAATGTTACTTTTTTTTCATTTTGTTTCTTATTTTTAAAATTTTATAAAAGAAATGGTTAAAATAATATTTTTTTTTATTTTTAGTTATTTTCATCATTTCTTTTATAATTTTCTTTAAAAAATAGAAACAATATAATATCTTTATAATTATAATAAAAATATATTTAATTAAAAATAAAAATAAAAAACAAACTAAACCAATGTTAGGCAATTTGGCCACTAGTACAGTAGATTAGGAGACAAATTACCGAAATGCCACTCATTTAAAAGATATTACCAGTGTACTATCATTTTTGCCACGTGTATCACGTCAACACGGGTGGCGTGATACACGTCATCACGTCAACACGGGTGACGTGATACACGTCATCACGCCACCGGTGTTGACGTGATGACGTGTATCACGCCAACACGGGTGGCGTGATATACACAAAATCGGAAAAAAAATAATAGATTAATACAACAAAACTTATATAACCAAAATCAAAACTTTGAAAAGCCATAACTTTTGACTCGTTTGTCCGATTTAGACGCATTTTATATCGATTCCATATAACTTTTCGAGGCCGAGTGCAACGCAAACCGCCGTAGGCGGTTTGGTCCACCGGAATTCCAAAAAACCCTTTATTTTGTAAGTTATCAAGCTTTTTATGAAAATTAAATGGGTATTTCATGAAATCAAGGTTAAACTCATTTTGCGTTGCACTCGGCCTCGAAAAGTTATATGGAATCGATATAAAATGCGTCTAAATCGGACAAACGAGTCAAAAGTTATGGCTTTTCAAAGTTTTGATTTTGGTTATATAAGTTTTGTTGTATTAATCTATTATTTTTTTTCCGATTTTGTGTATATCACGTCAACACGGATAGCGTGATACACGTCATCACGTCAACACCGGTGGCGTGATGACGTGTATCACGTCACCCGTGTTGACGTGATGACGTGTATCACGCCATCCGTGTTGACGTGATACACGTGGCAAAAATGACAGTACGCTGGTAATATGTTTCAAATGAGTGGCATTTCGGTAATTTGTCTCCTAATCTACTGTACTGTGGCCAAATTGCCCCAATGTTATCCCCTTTCACTTTTCAGTTTTCACCACTCCATACTTAGAGAAATTCTATGATAACAGAGTGCCTCTGTAATAAAATTATGAATTTAATTTTAATTCCATATTAATATAAAATTTCTTTATATTTTCATCCAATTATTTGTTAATATATCATTAAAAGAGTTATAACTTTTAAATAATTATTGTGATAGTCAAACTCTTTTAATAATTTGATAATACATAATTGGATGACAGTGTAAAAATTTTTTATATTGACAGTGGGTCAAAATTAAACTTTAAAATTATTTCTAAACAAATATACCACTACCTTAATGTATTGTTTGGATATGAGTAAAGAAGGAAAATGGAAGAGAAAAATGACTTTAACCCTTGTTTTGATAATTTTTAATAAGAGAAAAGGAGGATAAATAAGAGGTAAGTGTTTCCTCTCCTTCTTCCTTAAAGTTCAAAAATAGTTTTCCCACAAATTAGGAATAATGAAGGAGAAATGATCTAATTATAATTAAATATGTATTAAATTACAATTATACCCTATATGTATTATAAGGTTAGCAACATAAAGACTATATTAAAAATTTAATTTTAAAATTTATTCTTTCCCCATACTTTAATTATAACATCTAAATAAAGAAAATTGATTTCCTCTCATTTTATTTACTTAAATATCCAAACAAGGAAGAGAGAATCCCCTTCTATCTCTTTAGTTTCCATCCCTTCCCTTCTTTTTTTTTTTTTACAATTTTTTCTTTTCCAAACATATTATAAAAGATTACTAATAAATTATGAATTTAATTTTAATTTACTGTTAGTATAAAAAAAAGTTTACACTATCATCTAATCATATATTGACACATTATTAAAAGTGTGAGACTTTTAAGATAATTGTTATAATAGTCAATCTCTTTTAATGAGTTGATAATATATAATTAAGTGATAATATAAAAAAAAATTTATATTAATAATAAATCAAAATTAAACCCATAAATTAACGAGATTCGAACTTCAATTTTCAGCGAGGTGAACTACTAATCTAACGTTGAACAACCGACACGTTTGGAGCCTAGACTTTTTCTTCATAAATGCAGTCACTTTCTTCTATGGTATCGAGAATTCGAGATCCTCATGAGTTTTTTTCACGTGCCAAAAAAGTTTCAAACCATTCAAGCTTTGGGGAAAAATCTGGTTCCTCCACCCAATGAAGGATTCTTTTGTAAATTTTCCATCCCTCAATTTCGTTGTTATTTTCCTGAGAAAGTGGCACTCGAGATCACGATCTTGCAGAGGTTCAGCAGCAGATTCGCAGCAAACGTAACCTCGAATATTTCTTACTGTCCCATGTAAAGTGTGTAGTATTACTATTTAACATTCAATTTAAGAGATTATACCTAGTATCACATCTGGTATAGTTGCAAAATCTATATTTGAGCTTTAATTTACATAAATTTTTAAATTTTGGTCGTCACTGAAGGTTTTTGTTGCTTAGCTTTAACGAAGCCAACAAAGATTAGCAGGAAAGAGAAGATAAATATTACGAAAACTCTATTATTATTAAAAGTGTACACAGTATTGAATTTAATAATATGCTATATGTTTTTATATATTTTGCTAAACAACTTCAATGTCAAACAAAAGCATCATATCATTAAGTGCAAAACATGTAGTATACACAACTTTATATCATTAATATATATATATATATATATATATTCATTTTTAATGTTTTTTCACTAACAAGGAGGCGAAAAGAGTCAGAATTGAGAATGAGGTTGAGGCTAATGGAGTAATGGGGAGGGGGGGACCTATGGAATCAGTAGAGTTGTCTTCTTAAATGGGCCAATTGGCCATCACGTTTATTTTGTTTGGATCGTCAAGTGGAAAAAGTAATGAAAGGAAGGGAATAAGAACTTTCTTTTTATTAGAAAAAGAAATAAACAAATAAAAGAGTTACTTTCAATTGGTATTAAAAAGCATGCAAGTGGGGATATAACTTATAATGCCAGCAATTAAGATCGATCTCTTATAATCTTATAATAACACTTAATGGTCACATCTCAAACCTCTTTAAGATATCAGGAGCGCCTCTACCTCATATATGTTTGAACCTACTACAATTATGGGTAGGAAAAACCATAAAAGGTGGCTGTTATACATACAGGACATCTGCGACAGACATGACATTACTCAGGACATATAAAAAATATAAATTAATGATCAAAATCGATTAAATTTGTGTATGCAGATTTATTTTAAAAAAAGTACATAACATTGGTATAATATTATATTTATATAGGAAAACTAGAATTATTTTGTGGGACCTATAGGCCCTATGAATGTCAAAATCAACCAATCATAGAAGAGAGATCTACCCATGCTTGGTCCCACCTGATGGTCAGATCTGGGCAAGTTTTGTGGTACATTACCAACTAGCCATATCAGTGGCATAGATTAAAGGGAACACATGTTGGTATTAATTTCATGTCATGTGCACCAAAAAAAAAAGGGTCCAAAGTCTCAATTTGGCCTCTGCCACTGGGCGACTGGGTCACGTAGGGTTTGAGACTTTGAACGAAGAAAAAGAGAGAGCATAAAAAGAGTGTGGCTCATCACGTTAAAGCACCGAAAAAAGTCATTTGCAAATTGGGATGCAGTGTTGTTAGATCTCACACATACAGATAGATTTTGAGGTTGCTTTGGCTGCGTTTGGACTTTGGTAAAAAGGGTAAGCGGTGCGGTGGGTAGGAACTATAATAATTATTTACACATTATAAAACTTATTATTACTTTTTTATACTATTTTAAAATTATAGACATGTATAAAAATTAATTTTTATGTGGAAACCAAAATAATGTAAAAAATTATGACACTTACAAAACTCAATAAATATTAATACACGTGATAAAACATTGTGAGGTAAAATTTTCAATGTTTTAGAAATACTTATTTTGGATATTAAGTACTGACTTAAGAAGGAGGATTTTTTTGTGAGAAGAAGGAAGATTGGTTCAAAATCTTCTTCTCTGCACTCTGCATCTGCACTGCAGAGTCTGGAATCTGTACTGGGTAAATTTTATCTTCTTTTTAATTTTTTTTATTATTATATTGAGATTTGTGTGTAGTGTGTGTTTTTAAAAAATTCATAAAAAAATGCTCTTTTTTAAAATTTATTTATCTGATCTGATAGCTTACGACCTTGTTTGCAAGTTGATCGTCCATTTGCATATCTATCTGGGAGCAGTTAGGGCATTCGAGCCTTCTGTCTCCTGAAATTACCAAACTGCCATTGAGTTTGACAAAGATAGGAATATAGTACCATGATGCACAATGTCAATAATATCCTTCGACGTTTCAAATTTAACTTTTTTTTTCCTTTACGGGATTTGATTTTGAGTAATATTGACTACCATCTTACAAATTCATTTTTAATAAAATTTAAATTTAAGATTTCATCACTTGGAGAAAAATAAAACACAAAATTTGCAAATTAATAATACTAATATAACTCCATTCAATATAATTTATTTTACTTCTTTTTAGAAATTATTTAGCTTATAGTGTGTTTAGATTAGTTGTAAAAAAAAATATGTAAAAAATTGATTATGTATATAATCGATTTTCAAGAAAATCGATTATGAAAAAATTAATTTATGTTTGGATATGTTAATTCATAATCGATTTTATGATAAAGAGTTTTATTTGAATTATATAAAAAAATCATTTTTATGTATTAAATTACCAAAAAATGTATGAAATGATTGAAAAAATTATTTGATTGATGACAAATAGGTATTTCTTTCTTAGAACTTTTGAAATAATCTGAAATTAAATAATTAAAAGTTTAAAATAACATCTTTTTAAAAAAAAAACTATTTTTAGTTATAGAAAAATAATCTTAACTTATAATCAATTTTACACATTTTAAACAAACAAGATAAAATTTATATAATCCCGAAGATGCTATAAAACTTGTTTGATCATTTGTATTTTTTATTTTTGATAAACTTTAAGAAGTCTCCTTTGGTTTGGCAGAGATTCTTGTGTAGATTTAATCTACACAAATCGTCTAGATTAAGTCAATTACAAACTAAGACATTATCATTTTAAATATAAGGTATTTTTTCACACAAAAATTTATATAATTATTCAATGTAATATAATGGTCAATGTGTAATTAACTTTGTCTACACAACAAATTTATTCTATTCTTTTGACATTTTAGGCAAACACAACCTTACATTGTGCGTAGAACTTTATTTTATAACAAATGAAATAAATTCATTATTTTAGAAAGAAATTATTTCTAATATTTGAGAAAAATCTTATAACAATTTTGGTATATAGGACTGAGTTAAATATAAGAGATTTGAATCCCCGTGATATATAGGGCAAAGCCATACTTTCACATGAACCAAACAGCCCCATTTAGGTAAATTAAGCTCGACCAACTAGGCCCTATTTTAATATCTCCCCACATGAACTTCATTAACCTTTCATCTTTTGAAAATCCAACCCTACCCCATCTCTCTCTCTCTCTCATCGCCCACGGACGCTACGTCCAAGCTACTACTATATAATCCTAACTGCAAAACCAACTGAACTCCCCTTCCCTTCACTTCCAACCTCACTTTCTTCTCCTCTTTCTCTTTCTCTTTCTCTTTCTCAAAAAAAACCAAAACTTTCAAAACCCCATTCACAGTCATACTCATCAAATCATCATCATCATTCATCAACATCAAGTTCAACAAAAACAAAAACAAAAATGCCTCCAAATCCACCAAGGTCTTCTCTCCTCCTTCACAGGATCAACCACACCACCAGCGCCGTCGCAAACTGCCACCACTTCCAAGACCAAGATCCCCTCCTCACGAAACCCACAGCCACCGTCCCCGACGCCGTGGCTCGCTACCACACCCACGCCGTCGCCGCCAACCAGTGCTGCTCCGCCGTCCTCCAAGAAATCGCCGCACCCGTATCCGCCGTCTGGTCCGTCGTGCGCCGCTTCGACAACCCCCAGGCTTACAAGCACTTCGTCAAGAGCTGCCACGTCATCGGCGGCGACGGCGACGTCGGCACCCTCCGGGAGGTCCACGTCATCTCCGGCCTCCCCGCCGGCCGCAGCACCGAGCGGCTCGAGATCCTCGACGAGGAGCGCCACGTCCTCAGCTTCAGCGTCGTCGACGGGGACCACAGGCTCGCCAACTACCGCTCCGTCACCACCCTGCACTCCGCCGTAGACGGCGAAGGCACGGTAGTGGTGGAGTCGTACGTGGTGGACGTGCCGCCGGGGAACACCAAGGAGGACACGTGCGTGTTCGTGGACACCATCGTTCGGTGCAACCTTCAGTCGCTCGCAGAGAACTTGGCTAGACGAAACAACAGCGACGATTGCAAGTGCTGTTTGTAATTTTTTTGTTTTTTTGCATTTATAATTTATATGATATATATATATATATATATTAGTGATTAAGTATTATATATATATTGTGATTATTACTAGATTGTGTGAGTTGGCTGGTTTTCCTGAGAGAGAAAACAAAAGATTTTCTATTCTAGTCAGTTTCTGTTCATTTATTGTTTCTCCTCGCTGAAACGAAGTGAAAATAAAACATGGATTTCTATAACATTGGTATAATCTTAGGTCTCATTGTAATATGTTTATGTTCATAAAATCAAAACCTAAGTTTTTTAATTCAATAAAATAAAATAAAATAATTTTATTGAATTAAAAGAATGTTTACATAATAATTGGTAATTCGTAAGATTTGTGTTAAAAGGTTTAGTGGGTGGGAATCCAGCTGGGACCTCCTCCTTTTTTAGATCAATCTAGTGGAGATGTGATAATACGAAGAGAATTGCACTAAGGATATATGTGATATATTAATTGACAGGAGTTTGTGTTGTTTGTGAATTGAGTATTTGTTTAATTGTATATAAAAAAAAACTTTGGTAGTGGTTATATCATGTATTACAAGTTTCCACATGAAATGTAGAGTAGCTTTTTAGTTTGAGCTCCCAGAAGTTAAGGCGAATATGACGGTGGCTGTGATTGTGATGCAATTTGTGGTATGGGTTGTGTTGGCTATGGCTGTGTCCTCACTTTCTCTCTTGCGTACAATCACATCGTCTTATATCTATAATGTGAAATTGTGGATATATGCATACGTGTATATTTTAGAGGATTTTTGTAAGAACTATAAAGCTAATCACTAGTTAAAAGGTAAATCCAATGACAATCTTCACTAATTATAATCATCTTCCTGCAGCAGATTTATAAGGTTATTACAAAATAATTTGATATCTCATATTTTGTTGTGGTGCAAATTGAGAGTAATAGTGTAGCTTAGATATCTCTTATTCTTTTTTTTTAAAAAAAAAAATTAATATGATATCCATTGATTGGGGAGTTTATTTCTTTTTATTATAAATAGTTTTTATTATAAACATTTTTATCTTAATGATTATTTGTGTGAATAAATTCTATAATGTAATGTATCTAATTTGTAACTATTCAAGGAGGACCTTTAAGGAGTAGGATTTTGAATTCTTATTATACTTAATTAGTTAGAAATAAAATAATATAACCCTGCTAAAAATTTTATTTTATCTCCCTCAAAATTATTGTTCCAGTGTCATTGTGAAATTAACAGTAGCCTATATATTATAAATACGAAAGCTAACTGAATTAAACTAAATATAGAAGACCTTACTCAAAAAAGAAAACCTAAATAGAGAAGAGCATATTGAAGGGTATATACTATATACCATATATCGGCCTTCCTGTCTTTTTAACTGTAACGTGAACATCGTTTTAATTTTGATGATGTAACACCCAAAGTTTCCAAACCGGTTCATCACAATATTATTATTCGTGCAAACAGAAGAGAGAGAAAATACAAAAAAGAGACATGCGATGCAAGTTGCAGTATAATAATAGTAATAGTAGTAATATTTTGGTGTTGTTCAGAGACACTAGTTTTATTTTAATTCAATTTGTTTGAGAGATACTAAAGAAAAGTGAGGCCTGAGCAGGGAAAGTGAAAGAAATCAAATCAAAATGAAGGAATACCGAAATAGAGAAATCGAAAAATGGGTGGCATGTTTGTTTGTTTGAGGGTGAATTATGAATAGTACATCGTCGGTTTATGCAAGTTGGTGAGCAAGTGGGAGATAAGTTAAGAGACACAAAACACAAGAGGGAGGAAAGAGAGGATAGATGCTCTTAATGATCCCCGTGGCGTGCACCACCCTTTTATTTTGTCCACTTTTGGGGTTGAGTTGAATATTGAATATTGAATATTGAAATGCCTTTCTTCAAGTTTCATTCACCATTCACGCCACCTTCTTCTCCTTCTCTCTCTCACACACACACACATCCATGTTTTGTTTCTGGCTGCATGGCATGGCTTTCTCTCCGTCAACCTGTATTCTGAAATTGACCTCACACAATATAACTGACCATCTTTCCTTCTTTTGGGTCGTCACTGACTCTGTCACTGTGCCAAGTACAGCCGCGAAACCCAAGTACTACCACCGGTTAAGGCGACTATCCTATCATATTATTCCCCCTTTCCCATCATTTTATGAAACAGTAACTCACTGACTTCCATCGTTCTCTACTTCTCGTGTATATCTTTCCTTATTGGCTTCGGTTCAATGGTTGAGTAATGATACGTATATTTACAATCACACACCCTTTATATATTTTCGTATAAATCAGTAGATACATTTTAGTTTTATTGTAAATATTTTTTTGATGATACACATATATCACAAAGATTAAAAATTAAAGCAAGTATCTTTTCTTAAATTAATGGTTTTCCTCTTGTAATTCATAATTGAGTTTAAATGATTTTCTTTAACAGATATTATCACGTAGTTTATTAATAGTATAAATTTTATAATTATTAAAAATTAAAAATTATATTATATATATATATATATATTAACTCTAATCATTTTACCCAACAATATTCTTCATATGTTTTTGTAACTATATGGTGCGGTACAATGTCAAATAACGAAAAAGAAAAACTAAAATTAACATATAGCCCCCCGAGGCAAGAGAGCTGCCTCTCATATCAAGATTTGTAACTACCTAACTCTTATGTGTCTTAAATTAAATTTTATATTTTCCTATTATTGAAAATAACAAAAGAAATTTCAATACTTTTTTTGTAACTTTGTAACTCTCGTCTTTCAAATTAAGATTAAAATATTGAGTGCGACTGCCTATCTAAACTCTTGTTCAGAGCATATATATTAGTATAAATTGCAAATGAAGAAATAAATTAAATAATTAATGTGTATCATTTGAATTTAGTTTATTGGATTCCCATATTACTACCTTTCTTAACACCTAATCATGATTCATGAGGCCAGCACAATCCTTTTAAATCTCTATTTGATTAGTATAATTTTTAAAAAATAGTTATATTAATTTCCTTTTAAGTATAATCAAATAAAAAATAATAAGAACTTATTTCCTTGTTTTAAATATTATAATCGATTTTTTACTATTTAATGTTATTATATTAATTATAGAAATCTTCTATTAGCTTTTGTCTACGTATATATAAATTATATCAGTATTTAGTTTTTCTATTTATACCTACGTACTATTAATTGCATTTAATTTTTTTTTTGTAAAATTTAGAATTAAATAAACTGAGGTGTTATGTGTCATTTAATATTAAAAAGTGTAACAATAAATGAACAATTTTATGAAAAAAGGAAAAAAATAATTTATTAGTTTAACTAACCTCTTTTAAATTCTTTTTATATATAAATATTTTTATAAATTAAAAAATAAGAGAAAAAATTCTTATTATTTGACTCTTGCTTGAAGGAGATTGTAAAAGTAATACAGTAATTATAAAATCAATATCATGTAAAAATAGGGAAGATTTCTATAATATGGCAATAAACAATCAATGGAGTAGTGATTATAATTCATATTTTAAACTATGAGAGATATTCTTGATATTTGTTCATACCTTAAAAAACATTGTAATCTTCTTATTTCAAAACTTACAAAAATAGAGTACTAGAAACTAGAAAGCATGCGGCTAAATATTACTTAATTTAAGAACCACAACAATAATTGCCCCAATTATATCATTACCTGGACCTCATTTCATGAAGGAATTGCGAGCATTTTTGTGTTCCTTGATGGTTCTAATTATAAACAAGATTCTGCTCAGCACCCTAAATTTGAATCCAATTTGATTCTCTAGAGTCTAGATTGTAATTAGGGGGGGAATCAATACTTGATGCAAATAAAATATAATGAATGCTGCAAAAATGGGCATCGACTCTTATCACTACCCAACATCAATTATATTGCACATAAGTAGACTGCAGTTCCAAGAGCTTTTGGTACATATATATATATATATCAATCAACACAGCCGTCATATTCAGTGTTTTCCCACCCTTTCTTTCCTTTTCCCTGTGCTTCTTCCTGTCTTTCTAACTTACCTTTCTCTCGTTCTGTCTTTCACTTTTGAATTTTCTTTCTTGGGGTTAGCGCCATTTTGGGTCCCTCCTCTGCCAAGATGCACACTGCGCGCTGTCTCTTTGTGGAGGAGGTTGAAGTTTTGGAACAACTTGTATAACTAACCCTGGTTAAGTTTGCTAAGAGATTAAAAGGGTCTAAGAATAAAGAATCAATGCTGTAAAGCTTCTTCCTCTTTTTTAATGAAATCGGGTAAATCTTCACTTTAAAAAAAAAAATGTAACATAAAAGCTTAAGTTTATAAGTGGGGTCTCATCAATAATTTATACCTCTAATATTTCTTTTTATGTAAGAATTCTTTAGATTCAAAATGTGAATAATATATAAGTTTACCATTATTTAGAAGAATAAAATATTAAAGATCAAAATTTTGACCATTACTTAGTGATAGAAATTCTGATACCATATTGATGTCGTGATCCAATTCTTTAAAAATCTTAAAATTTTAATTAAAAGCCATGAATGATTTATATCATTAATACTTATTTCATGCATTATATATTATGCTAGTCATTATTTTATGAGTTAACGCCTTTGTCTTTTTCCGTTGGACTGAGAAAATTGCCTATTATAAATGAAAAATATTATGATAAAAGGAAATCTTGTACAAGCAATACCAAACAAAAACCAAAGTATTTTTACCCAACAACTAATGTACAAATAAAAAAGTGAATTAAAATATTGAAAAATTGAAAACTTTCAGCGATAGCGAGCGAGACTATATATTCCATCATCTAACCACCATACAAACTGAACTTAGTGTGAGGTAATTAAGACTTTGGGGTTTGGCAGTAATAGTGGTTGTGAGTCTTGTGACGAAGGTTCCAAATGGAAATGACATTTTCTTCTCCTTCTAGCCTAACACAAAAGGGTAAAGCCGTGGATAAGTTTGGCTAAAAGAAGTGGTAGAGAAACAACGCCATTTTTTGACGTCACGGAACTTGTTTTCTCTACCTTCTTTTGACTTCATGAGAAATCTGTTGAAGTGCCTACCTAAATATTCAATTCATCATTATCAAAGGGGCTCGATATGAACAAAAAAAATTGTTACTTTTATAACTACCTGCTAAAAAAAGTACTAATAAACAGATAAGAGTGCGTCGTATATATGCCTAACTGATTTAAGGAGTGTGGATAAGATAAGGGATGATTGATGCACGATGCATCATCCTGTGGGGCTTGATAGAAAAACCTTTTGTGGGTCGTAAAGTTGTCGCACAATTCAAGCAATTATAAGTGATTAGCAATTTGGTAAGACACTAATTCTCAGGATGTCAAGATTAATTTTAGTCATATAGATGATGGTCGGGATCAGAAAGCATGCAAGTGATGCATAAGTTGGATTTTAGTTTAGTCCTTCTTTTTTATGAGTTGCAAAAATCAAAAGTTATATAATATAATATATTTGAATAAATATTTACACAAATTTAAAAGAGTTTAATTTTAATTTTTTTATATTATTATTTAATCATGCATCATTATATTACTAAAAAAATTTGACTTTTTAAATAATTATTATTATAATTAAACTCTTTTAATAATGTAACAATATTTAATTAGATAATAATAAAAAAGAATTTATGTTAACAAATAGATGAACGTTAAATTCAATTTAAAATTAGTTTTATAAAAACTCATACCAAGTAGCTTAACATATTAGTTGTTTATAACAGTTTTGTTTACGAGGGAAGTCCTAATATCAAGTTAGCTTATGAGAAATAATTGGTACAATTTTCCTTGAATTTTTTATTTTTATTTTTTAAAATTGGAATGTGAGGGATCTTTCCTCCTACCCTTTTTCTTTATTTACAGGCATATAGATTTGCAACTTCCGTAAATAGAGAGTGAAAGTTCTCACATCAAGAAAAAGGAAAGAGAGGAAGTTGGGGGAGTGCAAGAGTATAAGTTTGTAAAAGAAGTGAAGACCGTGTGGTGCTAACCTTGTTAATGACCGAGTTGATTAAAAAGTGTTTACTTGTTTTAAAAATGTATTTATGTTGCCATTATCTAACAGTTCTTAAAAAGTTTTGGTTTTTTTAAAAGTATTTAAGTTTAATCTATTGTCAATATAAAATTTTTTTACATTGTTATTAAATTATGTACTGACATATTATTAAAAGTATTAAACTTTTGAAGTAATTATTATAATAATCAAACTATTTTAATGAGTTGAAAAAATATGATTGAGTGATAGTATAAATTTTTTTTATAATAACAGTAGATCAAAATTAAACTCTTTTTAAAATTAAAAAGTAAAAGAAATTATTTGGTTAGAGTATTTTCACGTATGTGTTGAAAAACAATTTTTTATAAAAGTTGGTCTCGAAGAACCCAACACAGAACGTCTTTATATTTTTATCCGAATTCATTAAAAACATGAAAAACAGCTCAAACTGTAATAATATAGAAAAATTTTATCTTTCTCTTTTCAAACTGTATTTGAAATAAAATTATCCTAAACATTTATTTTATTTTATTAATCTTTAAAATTATTTTATTACATTATCATGAAAATTATGTTTTAAAAACAAAAAGATTAAACCCCGTTTGACGGGCGAAATTTGGCTTGGAATTAGAATTAAATCTCTCAATTTTAATTATTTTGTTTGATGTATATATTAGAATTAGAATTCTAATTTTGAACCCAATTCTATGGAATTAAAAAATAACTAATTTATGTTATTCTCAATTCTTAACTTAAACTTTAAAAATTACAATTCCAAGCACCAAGATTTTTTATTTTTAAAATTTTAAAAGGTAAAAGTTAAAAACTATCCAACAACCATTACCACTTGTATCATCGACATAGTTCAATAATGTCATCGTCGGCGTGCTCCTGCAACATAGCCGCTGGCATGCTCCGGCCTCGTTGTTCACTGTGCCTTTGACATACTAGTCGTTGACGGCCTTTAATCATTGTCGTCATCGCTCATGCAATGGCCAAATCACCGTGTTTCTTCTAATTACTGGTGTTGGCATCCTGCAATTATATTTGTCATCGTCAATAGCATTATTTAGTTTGACATCCATTACAACACTTGTAATCCAGTAATGTAAGCTCTATTGAATTTTTTTATAATTTTAAATTATTATTTATTAATTTAAATTTATTTATTATATTTTTATAAATTCTTGATAAATTATTCAAATAATAAAATTTTAATTCAGTTCAGAATTACAAAATTACAATTCTAAAATCTCAATTATTTAATTATTCCAAACATAAAAATTAAGACTATAGTCAATTCCAATTTTAATTGAAATAGAATTAGAATTAAAATTCTAAACTATAATTCTAATTCTGTGATCCAAATGAACCCATAAGGGGTTGTTCTAACTTCTAAACACACCCCAAGTTTCTTTTATTTTTTACTTCCCCTTTTTGTGTTTGTTTGAAGAGGGAGACCACTACTGCCCATCCATCTCCCACGGCACCCCTCCTGAAGACAAAACCAAAGAAATTTAATCTCAAGTCATTTTATCTGTTTTCCACTAAAGATCACAGGCATATATATAAGGGAAGAAAAATGTAGAGAAATGTGACAATTTTGTTGGTTTTTGAATCCCCCATTCTCTTGGGGAAGAAGTGGAGTGGAAAGGACAATGAGGCTTCTTCGAGCTTCCTTGAAGCAATGTATTGGTTGTGAAAACGTCAACAACACAACCTAATGGTATATCCTTAACTGGGCCTTCGAACAGTCATCATATCAAACCAAAGTTCGAAACAATATATCTAATCTAATATAAAAAATAGAGCTAGTTTAGTTTAATTGCTTTAGAGAAGAAAAACATGCTGTAACTAACGGATCAGATTAGTCCCATATCTGAATAGGGATATATACCACTAAATGCAATATCTCAAGTTGTGGAGCGAAGTAGCAGAAAGCAAAGTTCACATTTTTCATTTGGACATAATATAATAAAAAGATAAAATTGGTGAAAGCCACTCTCCCAAAGGCCAAAACAATAAAGGCTAGCCTTAGTTGATCTGATCATCTGAGGAAAAAAATTAGTAGAGACTAGCTCCAATAAAAGGTAAATCAAATAGAAAATAATCCGATTATAATCAGAAAAAAAACTTTAAATAATTTATTAAACAAGACTTTATACTAGATTATTTTATTAAGATTTTGGCTTAAAATAGAATTCAATGACGTCGATTCATTATGTAGCCAATATCAATTAACAGATAAGGCTTGTTATTGTTGTTGTTATTGTATTGGGTTGAAGTTTTATGTTTAATTTCTTTTTAAAAAAAAAATAAGAGTTAATATATCAACAAAAAATATATCATCGAAAAACTTCAAAATGCATCATGCTCTACCTACTACTTTAAAGTGGACAAGTTGGCTAGAGATAAAAATCTTCTTCCTCACCAACCGGTTGTAAGAAGCTTCAAAAAGTAGGAAGAGAGATGAAGTTCCACGGTGAGAAACGAAGAAGCTGAATGAAAATGGCAAAGCCAGACCAAATAGTGCTAGGGAGCACTTGGGGAATCAGAAACACATTTCAATCACTTGTAGCCATCTTAACCACTATTCTAGTTGTCACCGCCATTTATCTAACACAGGAAGGAGGACAATTGTCTAAAGATAGGACTATCTCTGCTAACTCTTTATCAAAATGTAACTTGTTCTCTGGTAAGTGGGTTTTTGATAACGAATCTTGTCCACTATACAAAGAGCAGCAGTGTACGTTCATGTCAGATCAGTTGGCTTGTGAGAAGTTTGGAAGGAAGGACCTGAGCTACCAGAACTGGAGGTGGAAGCCACACCAGTGTGACCTGCCCAAGTCTCTCTCTCTCTCTCTCTCTCTCTCTCCTTGTGACAATTATGAATACTCATTCTTTATACCTACGTGTATTATATGCTAATTCATTAAGTATGGTTAAGATTTTGAGCTTTGTGGAATGTGGTTCTTTCTATGTTAATAAGGTTCAATGCCACAGCATTGCTTGAAAGGCTAAGGAACAAGAGGCTTGTGTTTGTGGGGGATTCACTCAACAGAGGTCAATGGGTTTCAATGGTTTGCCTTGTTGACTCTTCACTGCCCCCAACCCTCAAATCCATGCGCACCATTGCCAATGGCTCACTAAGCATTTTCAAGGCCAAAGTAAGTCTTCACCCTCATAAGAAGAATAGGAGTAGAAATGTTCTCGTTAACATTTTTTTAAACTATTGTATGAACACAGGAACAATATACAAGTAAACAAGCTACCTCTTGTGCTTTTTTTTATATTGTTTAATCATGTTTCAATTAACAACAGAAAAAATAAGAGGAAAAAAAAAACCAGATTAGACATGGGTTTGATAATAAGTTAAGACAGCCTTCACATTTGCTAGTAGTTTGTGGCTAATAGTTGCTTACTTGATACATTTAATCAAGGAATATAATGCAACCATTGAGTTCTATTGGGCCCCATTACTAGTAGAGTCAAACTCAGATGATCCTGTGAACCATAGGGTGCCAGATCGGATTGTCAGAGTCAAGGCCATTGAAAAGCATGCTAGGTACTGGACTGATGCAGATATTCTGGTCTTCAACACTTTCCTCTGGTGGAGAAGATCCGTAATGAATGTTCTGTAAGTACAACTCACCTAACCATTACTTTCATTGATCAACTTGCCTGTCAACAACTCCAATTTCCAACCACCACATATGATTGTGTTGTATTGTTTTCATCATACATGCATCCTACTTCACTACCGATTTGATTTTTATTGTGACAATTTAACAATGAGCAGGTGGGGATCATTTGGAGATCCAAATGGAGTTTACAAAAGGGTAGGAATGGTGCGAGTCTATGAGATGGCCTTGAGGACCTGGTCAGATTGGTTGGAAGTCCATGTTAATCGTAACAAGACCCAGTTATTTTTCGTTAGCATGTCACCAACTCACCAAAGGTATCCTTAGGGGCAAATCTACAATACCCATCAGTAAAAATAAAATTATGATCTACCTTAAAAAATGGAATTATGATATTTGTATTATCTTTGTGATTTACATTATTTTAATCCTACATAAGGATTTGTCTAATTCCTATATAAAGAATAATTCCCATATAAAGAATCCATTACGTTTGTGGATTCTAATATAGAACCTAATCCTTTTATAAAAAAGTGATGTAAACAAAATTATGTATAAGAATAATTTCTCCTTAAAAATAAATATGACCATTGCAATGTGGTGACAATTTATTAATCTAACTATGCACAACTCATAAATAGCTGGATTTGAATTTAATAAAAAAAAAAGTAATGTAGTGGTCAGAATTATGAATTCCCAAAAAATCACAACTACTTTCTTCATATCTCTGATTTGATTGAATTGCACAAAATTGTAATTTTTTGTTACTCTAATTATGACACTAGCGTTATTTAATGGAAAAAGCTTTAAGTAAACTAATTGAACTTCAATACAATTTACTAATACATTTGTGTATAGCTCTGTATGCAAATACAAGCATGTACATAGCATTATCTCATAGGTTTGTTAGGAAGGGCACCTACACCTATTTTTGACAAATGATATTGTAGACTCGGCTATATCTATACGATTTTCAGCTACTACTTTGATTTATACAACAAAATTCCTAGTTGTAGACATATCTAAGAACTCAGATTCAATAACTTATCCCAATGTGTTTTTTAGTTTCCTGATGCATACAAAATATACATATTGTTAGAAAGCGATAATTGATTTTAATGATAAATTCTTTTGCATTAGTTACAAGAACTTATTCAAAATTCGCTTCGTTGAAGAAGGCAAGTGTTTAGGAAATTGAAAGATGCTTCATGCCATTGTGCATATCCCATTATCCATTAACCTAAAACAGAATTACATAGCAGTGCATAAGTATATATTGATAGCTCTATATTTACACTAAGATCAAATCAATGAACACATAAGATTTGTACTACAAAAAAATTGCAGGGCTGAGGAATGGGGAGCAGCTAAGGGTGACAATTGTTACAACGAAACAGATCTGATTGCAGAAGAGGAATATTGGGGGAATGGTTCTGTTCCTAAAATGATGCGAGTGGTGGAAAATGTGCTTGAAGATTTGAAAGCAAGAGGTTTAAATGTTCAAATGCTTAACATCACACAGCTCTCAGAGTACAGGAAAGAAGGTCACCCATCTATCTATAGGAAGCAATGGGAACCTCTGACAGAAGAACAGATATCAAATCCAAATAGTTATGCAGATTGCATACATTGGTGCCTCCCTGGAGTGCCTGATACGTGGAATGAGCTTCTTTATGCCTATATTTTTCATCAATGACAAACATTTGACACGGAAAGTTTGGAATATAGTATTTTTCATGCCAAGTTGTTCATTTGTTTATCTTGTGTTTTTCTTTTTCTTTACTATCTTATTTTCTCTTATTGGTGTGGTGAGGGGAGTAAAAGTGTAAAGAATGTTGCCTCTCCTAATCCTCAAAATATCATACATATGCTAATCAAATTTTCTGTTTATTTTTGTTAAAATGTCTGTTTTGTTATATACGAGTTTCTTTCCTGGGAATTACGCACGATCTTCATTTGTCTTCAAAAAACAAACCATGTTTTAAACTGTAATGACATCAAAATATATAAGTAACTTATACCAAAAAAAATATCATTATACCAAAAAATATATATATAAGTAACGAAGGAATAAAATAATTGGATCGATAATCTTTGCATTTATTTGTGCCATGTTTGTTATGAAACAATCTTGAAGGACACTATTTGGTGAAAAAAAGGGGTAAAACCAGATGTCAACAACATCAATGAAGAAAGCGTTCTGTAAACATTATTACAAAAATGGAAAGAAAGAAATATCAATATCTACCAAAAAAAGAGAGAGAGAAAGAAATATCAATTACTTCGGAAGTATCCATTTATGTTTTGAGAATCCCTATAGCTTTTTAAAGAAGAAGGAATAGAAACACATTTAGGCAAATTAACATATGAAAGTTGAGAAAAATAGATTAAAAAAGGATCCAACTCCTTATCATAAAACAAATTGACGCATAACCTTAGAGAGGAAGCAAAATGTACTAACCCATAATACATAGATAAGAAATTGTACAACAAAAAATGGAGTCCTGACATTTGAGTTCGCTATCAATTTTATTTCTAACATTTTAAAATTTTTAATTTAGTCCTAACATATATATAGTAAACTCAATTTTTTTTTTTTCAGATTATCTTCATGCGTGATTGCCGGGACTAATCCCTCAAGTTACTGAAATTTACTTAAAGGGTTGACCT
This sequence comes from Styphnolobium japonicum, assembly GCA_023212625.1. Classification (NCBI taxonomy): domain Eukaryota; kingdom Viridiplantae; phylum Streptophyta; class Magnoliopsida; order Fabales; family Fabaceae; genus Styphnolobium; species Styphnolobium japonicum. The sequence continues at coordinate 11,346,278 of JALBWW010000007.1, read as the reverse complement.
CTCCCAACAAATATTTTTCCGTACACATGAGTCAGAAATCAAACCTCTGACCACATAATTAAGGAGCATAAGTATCTATCATTTATGTCACACCATGTTAGTCAATAAACTCATTTTAATTCATCTATTTAGGCGCCCTTTATCCTCTAAACGGTACAAATGATGTGTTATCGTTAAAGTTCACGCCATACCGTTATTATCCAGCATGTCATTTTAAATTATATTTTAGCTATTGACATTTTTCCAACAAAAAAACTATTGACATTTGAATTTACTCAGCAATTTGATGATTAACGTTTGAACTCAATTTGCAACAAGATCCCTGACATTTTGGACTCATTTGCAATTGAGTCCCTAACATTTTACTGTTGTGTATGATTTGAAATAAAAGAAGAGAAGAATTATCCCATGGACGGAACTTACCAAACAATAGCTCGCTTCAAAATGCTCTGTGCACTTGCTAAAAATTACGGAAATATATACTTAGAAAATTGCTTGACAAGCTGATATAGTCATATGTTGATTCTATAACACTTAATTCAAATAACAGGTACAAGAAATGAAAGTCGGTGGTAAACCAAAACGCAATAAACGGGATCTGTCTTGAGGATCTAAAGTAAGATATCCGAAATACAAAGCCATTGGCGTTAACAACATACAAACCGTTTAAAAGTTTGAAATATAATTGGGCCACAATCTGCACATCTAATACGAAAACATCGGAAATGCATAGCGTAGGCATAATTAAACTGCATCAGGTATGGAACAGCAACCTAGGCAGTGTCTGTTGCTGGTTGGGTCACCCCAAACTTCACCAACAGCTTAGTCAAGGACTCGGGGGAGCAAACTTGATACTTGACTTTTCCAGAGGGTGACAGGAAAACCTCTGCCAGTTCAAGCTTATCTGAGGTTAGACTTGTGCTGTCCATAGTTTTACTTAGTACCTTCAATGCAAGTTGCACTGCTTCCTCCCTTGTGATATCATCCTTGTAGTCCTGTTTTAGTATTGACTGTGCCGCCTGGTTATTTGCACCAATAGCTCCAGCTTTCCAACCACCATAATTTCCACTAGGGTCACTCATGTAAAGTTGAAAGCCAAAATTTTTGTCCCATCCTGCAAACAGGAATGAGACTCCAAATGGCCGAAGACCACCAAATTGGGTGTACCCTTGCTTAGTATCACAAAGAGATTGAACTAACTGCTCAACAGGCATGGGCTCTTGATAGGCATATGTGTAACGTTGTGCTTGGACCCTAGCTGTATTGATTAGGATGTTGGCATCAGACATTATCCCAGCCACAGCACATGCAACATGATCATCAATCTTGTACATTTTCTCAGTGGAAGTTGAGGTTTGCAGCAGCTTGGATGTGACCTTCTTTTCACCAACAAGCACAACCCCATCTTTTGATAAGATCCCTATTGCAGTACCCGCATTCCCAATGGCCTCCATTGCATACTCCACTTGGTAAAGACGTCCTTCAGGGGAGAATATTGTTGTACGGCTATCATATCTTCGGGACATATTGATCTCCGACTACTGATTCAAAGCAAAGACAGAAAGAAAGGAATTAATAATGTATTTCTTAGTTAAAAAAAATGAAAAGAATTAACATTTTAATACTTTTATCTCTACAAACCTGCGAGCTCTGCAGAAAATTAGAAACTATAAAAGAAAGTAAAACAAAGTGGGAAACTTGGGTGAAGTAACAATGGACTGATCTAGATTCCCCCCACCTACTCCCAAACCCTTGGTTCTTTTGGCAAAAATCAATTATCACCACCATAAAAATTACAAAAACCTCAACATACATTAGTTTTTCAAGAGAAAAAGTTTACAAGAACATCATTCAATTAACATTATAGGCTTACATTATCACTATAAAGTTCCTAGTCTGTATTAAGGATATAAGTGCCACTAAGAAATAATGAGAGATAAGTCCATGATTTATGGTCAAAGAATATAGAGCTTCCAGATGCAATTAGGAAAACAGAAAGCAAGTAGAAGATAACAATATCAATAACTATATTTCAAATTCCATATATAAAAAGGAGTCCTTCAAGTCACACAACCATACACTCACAAAATAACAGAAATATGCTCCTAAGCCATTCATATTAGAGACAATATGTCAAATCGATAGCATAAAACAAACAGTTGTGACATTCATATTAGATAAATCTATGTTAGAAACACACATTTGTATATCTCAATCATATTTGATACCATAATGACATTTTATTTTAAAAAACATAGTTTCTAGTACCTACAAGACTACATCAAGTAGTTATTTGCGAGAAGACTTAAAATGGATAAAAAGAAACAGGGACACAAGAAATTCTGTTGACAACACTCTTCCGGAAGGAGTTGCACAGTTATTTGTTGAAGCTGACAAGGAAGGTAACCATGCAGGTTTTATGTGTTCTACTCCTACAGCTCGTGCAGGTTCAGGCTACTCCTTTGGGGAAGGTTGTCACTCAGATAGGAAGTTTACCTATCAAGGGGGCTAGTTCTGACCTTCACTCATGTTTACCTTTTAATTGCACTCCCTTGACTTTCAATGTTCAGTATACTTTTGATAATACTGGTACACCTGTTGATAAGATTGCAGATGACAACCATAGGAGCAGTATCCTCCATCAAGGCATCCTTCCTACTCCTGATCTGGAACTTCTAAATTGCTGCTTTTTAAAATACAGGGGATGATGACCCAAAGGAAAATGTTATTCATTTGAGTCCTTAAGGGAGTGAAGGAGACAATCGGAATACTCATGCTTTGCTCCAAAATTTAGGCTTACAAAAATTTTATAATATGGATGGTTCATAGTTCAACCGGTGGTTGAGAACAAGATGACTGAGAAATACATTTAAAATAAATTAAACCCAATCCACATTTTGGCACAATCAAGACCAAAGTTTTAGTTTTGCAGAGAACCAGCCAGTTTTTCAAATCTGGTCCGGTTTTCACCAGTTTTGGGCAGTTAAACTACCAGGGCAGATTCAAGGTTCGACCCCAACCGTAAAGGGTCTAGTTGGTGGTTCAACCAGTTTGACCGGTCCAGTCAAACCAGTTCTTAAAGCCCTGGCCTAGTGTTAAAGAGAGGAAGAGGAGGACAAAGGTTGAAAAAGAGCTGCACAGGCTGTATCACTAATGTTAATTAAGATAGGTCAAAGGTTGACAAGGGAAAGCATATTTTATCATCAAGATCTTCAGTTGGAATGTTGATGAGCTTGGTCGTAAGCTGACACATAAGGTTAAGGAGATAGTTGTTAGGGCTGACCCTCATACTGTGTTGCCCTCATATTGGTTATGTACGTTATGTGCAGCCCTCACTGGTGTTTAGGGAATTTGCTGAGTTGGGAAGGTGGTCTTTATTGTCAGCCCTCTTATGGTCAAGAGTTAAAGACTCCAAGAAGGGTCATCTGGTTAGTTGGGAAGGAGGTATTGGGGTAGGGAATTTGGTTTCACAAAATCAAGGTTGTCAAACTTGTAGATCCTAACTAGGATCAGACAAAGGAAGTAAACATGTAAAACGTGGGATTGTAACACAGAACTGAAGATCCTACATCTAATATAAATTTATATTAAAAAATTATATACATACAGAATAACACAAATAGACATAATACCATTAAAATCACAACTAACATATAAATAAATCTTAATTCCAAATACATAATAGGTGCCTTTTAATTTTATTTTATTTTTCTTATTAATCTTTGATCGTAGTATATTGTTGTTTCTTATTTTTATTTTTATTATAATAATAGGAGCTAAAGGTCTTATGGCCCATTGTCTCGTATAGTACCCACTGTCTCAATTTATGGTCTCAAAAAAAAAAAAACAACCTTTAAAGTTAAACGGAGCATATTAGTAAGTTGGGGGAGGGGGGGGGTTCTCTCATCTCTCCCATCCCATCACTCTCTCTATCTCTGCCTCCATGGGTGCAGCTTGTGGCTGTAAAGGAAGTTGAGTGGAGTTGAGAACCTTGAGCCACTGTCGCAGCCTCAGTCTGAAATATGCTGTGTTTTCAGTGGAATTTCAACTGTTTTTCAGCCACAGACATGGTCAAAAGCATAGTTACCTAGAATGAGGGAAGTTCTGGTACGCGGTATGAGAACGGGAATGTGGTACTTCATTTAAAAAAAAAATACAATACGTTAGGGGTAAACTTTACTGGGGGTTTCTTCTCTGCAACTCTACACAGCAATAACCATGGCAACCATGGCAATGAGCATGTTTCTTTTATCTTTTTTTGTTGGCTCTTGTTTATTTCTTCTATGGGAACCGATTTGCCAATTTTGGCAACCTGGGTTACATACCATAGTGATCTAGTTTGCATGTAGACAAGAGGTGGGAGCGAATCCGGTAACTATGGTCGAAAGACAAAAACAGCCAAAGAAAAATGCACTCCAAGGGATTTTTCTGGGTTTATTACAACGGCAGCTTTGTCAAAGTAAACAAGTTTTTGCTGGGTTAATATTTGGTGGGTTTCTTCTGGGTTTTCCTGGATCTGGGGACATGCATTAGGTGGATTACCTGGGAGCAGTAGCATCGCATGATCCTACCGATCCTGCATGCATCGCAATCCCAGCAGAACGAGTTTTCTGCTGGGATCAGGATCACTCCAGCCTTTCTAAACATATGATTCTACGAGTAAGATCGCAATTTTGACAACCACGCTCAAAATACTTCCTTGGTGGCTAAATGGTTGTGGAGTTTTCCTTTTGAACCTCAATCCCTTAGGTTTAGAGTTATAAAGAGAAAATATGGTCTTCATAAGAGTAGTTGGGATGCCAAGATGGAAGTGCTCCTCGTGTAAGTCCCTGGAAATTCATTTCTCATGTATATCCCTCTTTCTCTCCTTTATTTTCTCTTCAAGTGGAGGATGGCTCCCGAATCCAGTTCTGGGAGGATTGTGGACGGGGGAGGGTTCCTTTTTGACCTTTTTTCCCCACCAATATCGATTGTCTTCATTGCATCTTCAATTTCTCGTTTTCTTCCCCCTCTCTTCAACATTCTCAGGTTTGTTGGAAATTCCACTTCCTTAGAAATCTTAATGACCAAGAAGCTTATGGTTTGGTTTCAATGCTCAGTATTTTAGACTCTTTTTAACAAGAAAGCACGAATACGATACGGGACATGGATACGACACGACACGGATACAGCGACACGGCACATTTTTAAAAATATAGGACACGACACGGCTACGACACGTTATATAAAAAAATAAAAAATTATATCTTATAATCGTTCTTTAATTTATTAATATTATAATACATTATATTATTTTAATGTTTCAAGTAGACAAGTGGATACGTATATAAAAAGAAATTTCTAATATATAAAAAAAAAAGTAAACCTAACAAAAAAAGTCAAAAAGCAAAGTTAACTATCCTACCTAATCAAGAAAAAGACAAAAAAAACAACCATACTCTATCGGAAAGTTGCAGGAAAGGTAACGAAAAAAGAATAAATGTGATAGACAGTGAACGTGTCAGAACTCAGAATAGCTTTTATGGTTTTAAAAAACTTACAAGAGCAAGATCCTTTAGTGCAAAATTTTTCAGTGGTGACTGCCTGACTGGTAAAGGCCAAGCGGCGGTGACTACAGGAAGAAAGTTGCACGGACAAGAAGCAGAAGAAGGACTGCCGCTGTGAGAGGAAAAGGGGCTATGTGCAGAGGAAGAAGGGTTAAAGGGTTGATAAATCTAGCCATTTTAGGAAGTGGGCTGTGTCCAAGCCATGTCCTACATCAACAGGCCAGAACGTTTGAGAAATGAAGTCCGACACCGCAAGGATACGTGTCCAGCCGTGTCTCCAGCGACACGGTGTCGGAAACGTGTCCGACACCGGTACAGCTGGCTTCTTGCCGTGTCCGTGCTTCCTTGCTTTTCAACTTTCTAATTCTCCCCATGTGCACATATGATTCTTCTAGATCTTTCACTAGTCAATCTTTCTTCCAATTTGTCATCTAGAATCCTTCCACCCATAATACCACTCTCACTACTTTCTGGAAGGTTAAAGCTCCAACTAAGGTCAAGGTATTTGTCTGGGCACTGACACTGAATAGGATTAATACTAATTATCTGTTACAAGTGTGAAGTCCACATAAGGCCTTACAAATAGACAGTTGAGGTTACAAGGATCAGCATCTCCCCTTTTAAATACTCACACCAAATAAGAGATGCTTCAGGGACACCTCAGCTACAAAACAAGTCAACACTCTACATGATGGTATGGACAAGCATCAAGTTGAGAACGGAGAGACATGTTTGTAAGGGCAGGGAAAATTCCCGAGGCCAATATTAGTGTACATGAATTTCCCATGGACATAAAATGGACGACCCTGGAAACTTACTAAATTTCAGTTAAATATCTAATCAACTTTTCAAACTTCAATCAGACCCAATTTTCCATTCACTTGTTTTTTCATCTCAAATGAAAAACTAGCAGGACGGATAACAAGAACCCTGAAAACTTACATTGTTTCAAATTTTCAAGTATATCCCCTTGCACCCAACAGACACAAAAACATTTGTAACTTCCAAAATTTAACTAAGATATCAAATAGGATTAAACAATCTTTATGAGGATGACAAACAGAAGACTTAAAAGAGTTCGGATACTTCATTTGACAACATATATACAGGAAGATGATGACAAAAATAATGAATACAACATGAAAAATAACAAAATTATAAGATGGGTACATAAGCATATGACATCATAATTGATGATGAGGATGGAGGCAGGTCCTTAAAACTATTATAGTGGCCTGGTCCATCACTCCCGTGATGCTCTCTCTCTCTCTCTTAACCTTTTTATAAAGAGGACATATTTGGCAATGTCAAAAATGCCAGGGTAGTCTACCTTGGCTTTTATGACATTGTCAAATATGTCTTCTTTATAAAAGGAAATCCAAGATAAGTGAGAACCTTGAAAATGAAAATTCCATGATCAGTGAGAACCTTGAGAAAAAAGAAATCTTTTAATGGAGAATTTATGCAAGGTAGAGAGGTTGTGAAGGAAAGGAAAAGCCTTTGATGAAGGAATATTTCTCACCCAAACATCCTCCCAAAACCTGATGCAGGAACCATCACCGAAGCCTAAAGAGACCAGTGATCTAAAAGTAGCATATCCCAAGGAGATAAACTTCCAAGGACTAGCACGAGTGGCAATGATTGTTGGGTTGGTATCCCACGCGAATGATTTAAACCAAATTTACTCAGAATAACTCGGTGTCATAAAGAGGCAGTCTCTAGAGGAAAGCGCCATAGCCATTTACCCACCAAAGCAATGCTTTTGGACACCAAATTCCCATGACCCAATCCTCATTCAATCTTAGGCCTACAACAAATCTCCCAACTAACAAGATGGTCTCTTATTTGTTCACCCACACCAAACCAAAGAAAATCCCACATAATCTTCTCTATCCTTTGAGTCATCCCTACCAGGATTCGAAAAAGCAAGAGAAAGTAAGAAGGTGCTAGAAAGGCAAGTCTGAATAAGACTACCCAGTGAATAATAAGCATCCTTCCAATTGTCTAAGCTCTTTGAAATCTTTTGAATCATAGGATCCCAAAAAGAGATGGCGATGGCCGGAGGGTTACCACTCAAAGAGACCCCAAATAAGTCAGAAACCATTGTAAAATTTGACAATCAGCCAAATAAACCTAGGAAGAAAGAACATCAAACTTGATTACTAAAAGCAAATTTCAGGCCTGAATAAAAGAACTGCATCATAAGATTATACAAAGTCAATCACTAAGATCAAGGTTTTAAATCATCCAGAAAGCTAATCAATTCCCATGCTCAGATTCAACTAACATGGCCGAACCACTCAAAATGGATCAGAGATCCCCAAGTGAATAACACCAATTTAGATTAAAAAACAAAAAAAGCTAAAAATTCTAATTTAAAATACCTAAATTATATTTATAATTCGAAGCACACAGAACAGAATTTCTAGAAAGTTATAAAGACCATATATCTATATTCACTTATGAGCATCTCCCAGCTACAGTTTCTCTTCATAAGGAGATCTTCAACGAACTCAAAAAATAAAAATTTACGGGCTTCAACCTAACACTACCATAAAAGACATTGGGGAAATACTAGATTACCAGATGACACTCAAAATCCATCAAAAACCAGAAGAACAGTAACAGAGAATGCGGTTCACGCGATAAGGAAAAAGAAAAGGTGAACCAACAAAGAGAGAGAGAAATTGTAACAGAGAAATCGGAAAAAAGAAAAACTCACCGGAAATGGAGCAGACGGCGAGTCAAGATCGGCGCGGTGGAGAGAGAGAGAGTTAGGGCACCGATGGAGGGTGGAAGTTGCGAATGAAAGAAATGTTGAGTGGAGTGGGGTGGAAGAATATGACGCACCGTTTTGGTTTGGAAAACACGAAATGTTTTCTTATTTTTATTTTCAGAAAACAATTTTGATTTTCAGTTTTTCATATTTTAAGAAACATGTTTTTGGTGTGTGAAGCTGAAAAATATTTTTAGAAAATGAAAATAATGAAAATATATTTAGTATCAACTTTTCAATAAATGAAAATCATAAAACATATTTTATTAATATATTTCTTATTTATTTCTTGTCTTACTTCTAACAATGTTTCATATTGTTTATTATTTTTAATAAAATAAAACATTATGTATGTTTATAATGAAGAGATTTTTATTTAAAAATCTATATACAAATTATTACACACACAGAGACGTTGTGTCTAATATATATATATAGAGTGCAAGCAATCCATATTTTAAAAGAGTTTATAATCAATGGTTAAAAAAAATTAAAACATAAAATCATTAACCAAAGGGTTTTGTAATTTAGTTCAAAATTATTCTATTTATATGCATCCCCGTTAAGTGCTAATCTGTTGAACAATCTTAACGTGCAAGCAATCCATATTTCAAAAGAGTTTATAATCGATGGTTAAAAAACATTTAAAACATAAAATCCTTAACCAAAGGGTTTTGTAATTTAGTCCGAAATTATTCTATTTATATGCATTCCGAACAGTGGTAATCTATATATATATATATATATATATATCACCGAGAGTTTTAAATTGTGATAAAATAAATTATGAGAAAAGGAATGCTACCTTATTTCAAGTCCATGATATTAAATAAAGCATTTGATAGGAAATTGATGATTGTGTGAATCAAACTTAAGTTTTATAAGAAAAATATTTTGATTCTTACCAACTAAACCAACCATGTTAGTTACAACTATCATTTTTTAAATAAAAAGTATACCATTCAGTTTTTATGTATGTTTAGATTAGTTTTGAATACGTTTTCAAGAGTGCAATTTACCTTTTAACTCAATATATTGTTTTATTCTTATCAAAATCAATAGCTTCTTGTTTTGTTTTAAGTCAATTAACAAGAGTATTTTACTATGCATTTATAAGGGAATAGAGTATAAATACTTTATCAAAATTACTTACTATAATCGATTTTATGTTATTTTTTGTTTAAGGTTTAGTCTTTTATTTTTTTTACAGTTTAATCCATGATATATATTTTTTAATTCAAGGCATGGCGAAAAATATTTCTTGACTAAAAATATATTTTATTTTTATTTTTAAATTTTTGCTTATAATAGTTTAAAAATTATAAATGAAACTTTATTTTATTTTTATTTTTATATAAAATTAAATTAAAAGAACCATATTTTTTATTTTGTTATTATATAATTTTTAATCTTTTCTTTTTTTAATTTTATGAACATTTTATTTAAGAAAGCAATTAAAGAATATATATATGTATAATATTTAAGACATGGCGGACTTCCCGCGAATGAAAGTCTATATTATGTTTTTATTTTTATTTTTTTCTTAGTAAAAGTAAATATTATATCTATATATATACATAAAAAAATGTAATTCATTGGCAAGACTGCTAGTTTTGACATATCTTAAATTATATATATATATATATATATATATATATAGTTTTAAGCATATATATTAATATGCAAGAAATTTGTTTTAGATATTTTATAAAAAATTATTAATATTTTTTTAAAATTATAAGATGACAGAATTAGTAATATGCTATGTAATTTTTAAAAATTATTTTTTAATATATCATTATTAGGAAATCAAAAACATTTTATAAAATATTCTTATACCATAGCATGCATGGAAAGTTTTTTTTTTGTTTTATATTTTAATATTGTCATGAAATATTGAGATTGTAATTATGACAAAATTGGGGAAACTTTTTAAAATATATTTTATGTAATCCTTTTTAAATGGAAATTTTTTAAATATCTGTATTTAAAAAATTATAACATGACAAGATTAGTAATCCCTCATGAATTTTTTTTTATAAAATGTTTTCAATATACCATGACGGATTTTTGTAATGGCCTTTTTTATAATATTTTATTATAAGATTGTCATGATTTTGTAAATTTTTTTGATATATTACCATATTTTTTTTAATATTTTACGTTCATTTGTTGATTTAAATTTTTAATTCATTTACATATTAATCATATTTTTAATTTATGAATTATATTTTTTAGTTGGAAGTTTAAAAAACTATTTTATTCAAAAATTATTTTATTTAATTAAATTTAAGCCATGAGAGTAAAATAAAATAAATATATGTTCATCATGTCATAGAAAAAGACTAAAATGAAAAAAAAAAGTTGGAGAATAAAGGAAAATGTCGAGGTGTTTTTTGAAAAATGCATTTTAACTTCTTTAACTGGTTTCTCATTCAATTTTTAACTGTTAAATTTCCTTCATGGTTTTATTATTGTTAATCGATGGATAATATTAAATGGTGCATTAATACACCACTTCTTTTAAGTTGTATATTAGACAACACCAAATTAACATCTAAGAATACAAACCAAAAGATGTTGAAAGACATTTCATCGTTTCACTCTTATCAATTTTATACAGCTGACACTAAGACAAACTTGTGAAGCATGGTTTATTTTGTTTTTTGTAGAATAAAAATATTATTGAGTTAACTTTTGTATCAATCGATATTAAGTTTCTTACTAAATGGTTTTAAATGGTATATTTAAAATAATTAATTTTTATAAGTGTTGATTCAAAGCTGGAACCGAAGTCGTCAATACAAAGAGTATATCTCCTTAACTATTAGACAACTCTCTTAGATTAACTTGCAAAGCATGACTCAATCATTAAAGGAAAAGGAAGCTAAACTAGCTCCCAAATTCTTGGAAATTAAATTACATGTGATGATACATGCTTTTAGGTTTTTAGTGATTTAGATGATAATAATTAGGGTAATCTTGATAATGTATGAAATTAATGAAAAAAAATCACAACTAAAAAGTAGACAAGGGTAGGTTACATGGTATCTCATCTTATCTTTTAAGGCGAAAAAGTTAATATTTGGTGGGAGATTCGATTCTTCTGCATGCCATTTTCCTATTCCTCGACTAAATCCTAATAGCGGTAATAAATAGACGTCAATTTCTATAAAAAAAATGAGGATTCCAAACTTATTTCTATTTCTTTTTTGTTATTTTTGTCATGGAACCATCTGGGATGTCATGATTGTAACAAAAAAAATATTCTAGCAACAGTAAATTTGTGAAAATTGGAGAACTTGATGTTAAAATATGTAAATAAATTCATCTATTAGTAATAAATAATTTATTATATATTTTATAGAAAAAATATCTATTTTAGTTTTATAATAATATAAGTAATGTCAATTAAGTCATTAAATAAATATATCAAAATAATTATTTTGTATTAATTTTTAACATTAAATTAGTCATTTGATATTAATTTTTATATTAAATTAATAATTTAAAAAACTAATTTAATGTAAAAAATTATTAAAAAATTAAACTCATCATATTTATATATTTCAAAAATTAAAATTGATATTGACTGTACTTTATATGTATTTTATATGGGTTGTGTCTAGGCCCAATTAAGAGTGGGCTATGGCCAAAATTCTGATAATCCATTTAATAAGTTGACTTTTTAGTTCTAACACATGAAATCATAGCTTACACAAGTTAGGGTTGGACCATTCCACTTTAATAGTTCTTATCTGCAATCAATAAAAGGCCATCTTAGTATATTTTTGCCCATGTAAAAATACATTAAATGCACTATTATGAAATAGAAAAACTATTATTAATTTAAAAAATTAATACAAAATTCAATACATTTGTTACACAAAAACAAGTAATTAATTATTTAATATATACTTTTTAAGTGACAAGTTAACAAATGCCCATAACAAAAGTCTTATTTGTTTAACTAAAACCTTCATCTTCTTTTTTATATGGATAAGATATTATTATCATTATCATATAGATTTAAACTTGAAGCTAATTGTTCTAACTTCAGACATCATTTGATCATGTATCTTTCAACATTGAACAAATTCAACATCAGTGTACACAAGAACAATGAGACACAAAATCTTAAAAAATAACAACAATGATGTTGCTATTTCTCTCTGCATTTTTCGATTCTTATTCTCTTTTGATTGGAGATTTTAAACACTATCTAGTACATGTTTAGATTAAAATTTGAAATCTTAAAATCATGATTTAGACAAAATTAACAAAAATTAAGATTTTGCCCAAATGATAATTTAAGAAATTTCAACCTCCAAACTCAAACATAGTAAATATTGGTTCCAGCCAAGGTCAACTTGCATCCTATTCTTATGATCCCAGCAACCATTCCCCACACCCACTGCCACAACGCATGATGGAGACGGGGGCGTTAAAACGGTCAAACGATCCTGCTAGAAAATTATTCTCCTTAAATTAGACTATATATTACCAATAAACATTACAGCTAAAGATGACAAGACAATCAATGGCTTGTCCATTGGTATAGACTATAGTACAAACAAAACGAAGGTGAGGAAGTTCCATTCCAACACTAGCAGAGCACTGAATTATTGATCAAATCAAAGTTCTGATTCAAATCAACATTAGGAGTAAAGTAAATTGAAGCTGCTTTTTTCAAATTTAAGGCACAGCCACGGTTTTCGTTTAATCTGAGGGTTCATCACCACCGACGCCACCATGCAGAGGTGGAAGTGGAACAGAAAGAAAGCCCCTTTTCCTCTGCTTGTGCTTTTCTTCATGATCGTTATAGCGTTCTCAACCCTCCACAGTGAACACAGCATTAGCATACAACAAATTCATGAAAACCCAGATCATGTTCATAATCATCAAGAAGCTGCAGCCACCTATGTCAAACCCAACCTTTCTGGTCACCTGAAGCGAGCCCCAGGTATGGCTCTTAACAACTTGCTCATGCTTCACTGAAAGCCTTCTGGGTTTCTGCTTTCTGGTCAATTCCTCTGCTTTCTGTCTATGATTTGTGCTTTCTCTTTCACCTGTTGAAATGGGTTTAAGTGGGTTTTTTGTTTTGTTTTGGACTTTAGAGATTTTGGGTAGATTCAGTAGATGCAACTCTACTGTAGAGTATAGTGGCCGGAAAATTGCGTGGTTTGGCGGTTCTCAGCATTCCGGTCATGAGAGAGTGAGTTCCGAAAGCTGTGATGTTTTCTCTGGCAAATGGGTTTTTGATAATGCATCATATCCACTGTACAATGAGTCGGATTGTCCTTACATGTCGGATCAATTGGCATGTCACAAGCATGGACGGTCTGATTTGGGGTACCAACACTGGAGGTGGCAACCACATAACTGCAATTTGAAGAGGTGCTTTTCTTTCCCAGCTTTGTCCTGTGAGCATAGTCACTTTTAAGGTTTTGTTGGTGGCATGAATTCGAAGTTTTAAGGTTATCATCCTTTTGCGATGTTGATGTATGACCAAGATTGAATTTTGTAGAGTTTGAAATATAATAACATTTGTCCCTGTGGAATTGGAGTTGCAAAAAATTTAATTTTTCTGCTGCATAATGCAGCATCAGAAATGGGTTGTAGAAATGGTAATAATTTTTGTAACAAAGTAGGTTCTTTTTGCTAGGCTTCACTGATTACTTGTCTATAACAGATGGAATGTGATAGAAATGTGGGAGAAGTTGAGAGGTAAAAGGCTTATGTTTGTTGGGGATTCACTAAACAGAGGGCAATGGATATCTATGGTATGCTTGTTACAGTCAGTAATTCCTGCTGATAAGAGATCAATGTCGCCGAATGCCCATCTTACCATTTTCAGAGCAGAGGTAAACAAGAACCCTATGCTGGAAAATGTTGTATGATGTTTTTCAATGTAGTTTCCCTGTACTATATGTGTTTTCATCCATTATTCCACAGTATTTCTTAATAGACATTTAAATTGTATATTATGTGATGTTCTAAGAATTTGGGAATTTCAGTTGATGGGGTTTGCTTGCCCATCACTAGTACCACTGTCTGAAAATCTCATTACCTTTGCACTGCTATTTTTTTGCCAATTTTCAGGAGTACAATGCAACTGTGGAATTCCTCTGGGCTCCTCTTCTTGTTGAATCTAATTCTGATGATCCAGTAAATCACAGATTAGATGAGCGGATAATTCATCCAGATTCAGTTCTTAAGCATGCATCACAGTGGGAGCATGCTGATATACTTGTTTTTAACACATACTTGTGGTGGAGACAAGGCCCAGTCAAGCTATTGTCTGTATCAGTTCACCGATCTATCAATGAATTTTTAAGGGAATAATTGTCTACTCTATTGTGATTGTATCTTGCAATTTGTACTTTTGCAGATGGACTGCTGAAGAAAATGGAGCTTGTGAAGAATTAGACGGGCGAGGAGCCATGGAATTAGCCATGGGAGCCTGGGCAGATTGGGTATCTTCTAAAGTTGACCCCCTCAAGAAGCGTGTCTTTTTTGTGACCATGTCCCCAACGCATCTCTGGTGAGCACACTGTTTAGATTTTGCATGATCCTCTGCTAGGAGGAATTTGTTTTGCTCGTATGCATTCTTGGACATGAACCTTTTGCTACAGAGGTTGTGCTAATTCTTTATTCAGATAACATATTAGCTAAAGGGGAAAACCTTTCTTGGTGGCTGGTCTAGACCATTGCTTGCAGTGCATTCTTAGAAGCTGTGGCAGAATTATGTTAATGGTTATCATTCATCTTATTCGTTTGTTTTCATTTTGGATAGTCCAATGCAGATTCCATGTCATTGCCTTGGCCCTTGCCTTTTATAACTGCAATTTTAGCTCCCTGGCTCCTGCTCCTCCTGCTTACATGACAGCACGCATTTCTGTGAAAATTTGGCACCGTAAAAAAAATCTTACTATTTATGGTTTGGATTTTGATTTTATTTTGACATCTTCTCTTCTGAGTCTTCTGACATCAACCTTCTTTGTGGTGGTAATATTAGTTAAGGACTTAGACTAAACCCTTTTCTCACATAGCCAGGACCCAGGAGTACCAATTTAGTCCAAATGGCTCATGCAGTATGCATTATGTTGTGTTAAAATATATTAGCTCCCTCTCATAAGTGGAACCTGCCTTTACTGTATGAAGGGCACCTACATATGAATAGCTTGGTGTAAAGAGTTACACTTTTACTGAAGTTGCCTATTTCATAAAATTGGACACTGAAGTGGCGATACCAATAGTGCCATTCTGCATGCCAAATACATGAGAGGTATAGTGCATGTGACAAGAAAACTTGTTGGCAAGTCATACAGTAACAGGGTTAACAAAAGATGCTTTATAGAAATAAAATTATCCCACTTCTTGTTGATGATATATAAATTTGTTATACAAGAAAGTTTCCAAAATTTTCTTGCCATAATTAATGCCTTGCATCTCATACAAATGACAAGATATCTTCTCATATCATGATTGCCACACTTACTCTGTAGCACCTTAACATCAATTTAGGGAATCAAAATATCCCATGCTCTATATTTTCTCACTGAATTTGAACACTATTCTCATTCAGGAGCCGAGAGTGGAAGCCAGGAAGTGAGGGAAACTGTTATGGGGAGAAGGACCCCATTGATTTTGAGGGCTATTGGGGAAGCGGTTCTGATTTGCCTACAATGCGCACTGTGGAGAAGATCCTAAGCAGGTTAAATTCAAAAGTTTCTGTCCTGAACATTACTCAACTGTCAGAGTATCGAAAGGATGGTCATCCATCCATTTTTCGCAAATTTTGGGAGGCCCTTGGCCCCGAACAATTGTCAAATCCTCCATCTTACTCTGATTGCCTACATTGGTGCTTGCCAGGGGTACCTGATGTGTGGAACGAGTTACTTTTCCATTTTTTATAAAAGCCATTACAATATTCAATTTTCTTGATTGGTTATGGCAACCCACTGCATTTTATAGAGTAGCAAAAACTGCTGGTGTTGGTTCTTCAGACACAAGGGTTGATTGCTTTTGACAAGTGAAGGGACTCTGCTGAAAATTAAGAGGAGATCTTAATGCTCATGTCCATGTTAAAATCTAGTTTCTTATAGAAAAGGCCAGGCGAAAAAAATGAACATAGTTACTTGTTTTATTTCTTCTGAATACAATTTATTTCATTCTCTTTCTTCCATCTCCTTTAGCACATTCATATGAAGTGATTTTTTCGGCTAACTATGGAGAGTTAACCAATGCAAGTGGAATGTGGATGATCTGGTGTGGTATCAATGAATGCCCTAATTAGTTTCAGATTCACTCTACAATGTCCAGATTTCTGAGACTCGAAGTGTTGGCGCTATAATTAGCCCAATTATTACATGTAACATCCACGATATTTTGCTAATGAACATATGCCCAATGTTAAAAAAAAGAAGTTTATCATGTTCAGGTGGAAGTAATCTTCATCTATGAAAGTACATGATCCTAGGCCTCAGAGAAATATCTTGATTAGAAGCATTGTTGGTAACCTCAATCAACAAACTTTGTGGAGATTGTTTGGAATGTCTTGTACTTGTTTTCTAGTAGGTCTAAATAAAAAATATGTCGAGGATAAGCATGGCTACTCATGAGCTGCTGATTAAATTTGGAAATTTGGGCTTGCACTAGATTGATCGTACAAGCTGGGTCTCTTAGCCTACAAGCTTGGCCAACCCAATTCAACATTTGAAATTTTGGATTCGCATATGTTTGACACTGAACATAATCCATTTTAAAATGGAGCAAAATCATACATTAACATTTGAAAGAAAAATTTATGAAGAATAAACAAAATTTTAGCTTAAAAAAGTGTAACTGGTTTCACGCTGATGTTTCAATGGTTTCCAAATAGTTGTTTATTAAGTGCGCTCTTAAGCTCTGTTACTTGACAGTCAACAAAGCGCGGATGTTGAGAATTGAAGTTACATTAAGCCAATTATGATTCCAGCCTAACATGATTTATCATTTTTTTAATATTAAATTGATAATTCGAAATTAACATTGTGATTACACTCCTCAGCTTATGGATATTTTGGTAAGGATGATTCCTCCATATCATTGCATTGCATTTTACTAATGCATTGACAATATTCATCATTTTCTTCTAAATGAGTGTGAATAGTACTGGAGTTAGACATTTCTGATAAAGTTCTCTGTCAAAAATACACAATTTTGAGTTAACTAACTTATAAATTGTTTATCATAAAAAAAAATCATAAAGAGCTTTGAATGTTTAAAATTATAAATGACAAAAAAAAAATTTTAATTCATGGATTATAATAATGGTTTTACCTTTCTGTAGATAGCACCATCCTCTTCGACATACCAACCAGCTTCTTCACATAGTTTCTTAAGCAAGTCATTGGTGTCTGCATGCTTGGGAAGCTGGTAGTTTCCATGTGCACGAAGCCCATCAAATATTTTTTTGGTTATTTCACGGCGCTTGCGTTCTCTTTGCTTATTATTTTGTCTCTCCTTGTCACTTGGAAATCGGTAGTGGCTAACAACTCTACCCTCTTTGGTGGTACGCTGAACTATCCATGGCCCTTTAGTAGTCTTGATGCATCCTTTTTTCCCCTTCTCAGCCATGATGATTTTCTTTTCTCTCCTTTTTTCCCCTCCTCTAGCCAAATTGTAAAAGAAATTCCCCGGTCAGTTCTTCTCTAGCTGTCTTTTAATAGTGTCATTCAAGTTGAAGTTATGCTTTTTTGTAACAATCCTGAAGCAGAGGCACCAAGTCATTCAGAAGTTGTGCATCGTACGGAGAGAGTACAGAGAAGTTCCTTCTTCGTTTAAAAGGAGAAATAATAAACTATTTTTTTTTGGAAGCAAAACGCATTTCTTGTACCAATATTTGCCATAATTGTCACACACACTCACACGTGTTCCCTTTGAGACAAAACCTGCATGAACCCAAATGTATCAATTGGTGCAGAGAATAAGACAGAACTGCATTTCCTGACAACCCCAAGAAAGAGAACTCAAACGGCTGTAACCTTTTCTCTTGTGCTCCTGCTGCAATGTGATGCTCCAATCATGTATTTTCAATTAATAGTAAATACTAAATAGACACCGAACAAAATTTGGCAATGCAAAAAGAACTAATGTAATGAAAACAATATGAAGCCAAAATCATTTTGTAGTGGCAGGAAAAGAAGATCATCCAATTCTCAGTAAGGAAATACATGTCACAGAGGACTAGACGAGTGTAAGACATTCAAAGATGGAGAATGCTAATGTTACAATTTTAAGGACAAAAACATACATAACGCAGAATTTCTCAATTAGATAGAAGCTACTGATAACAAATTGAATTCAAAGAGTACACGGCCTAATGTATGCTTTTCTTTATAATAATATTTTTTTCTTCAAACTTTTAGAGGGTTTATAAGGTAACTTGTGATATGGACTTGTAAAATGAGTTAGTGAGATGGATGGGCTCGCGCGCCCAAGTTTGGACCTAGGTAGTGCAAATCATCTGATTTGCCCCCCCCACGCGCGCATGATAATGAGGTCTCACAGTTTTTTATTTAAATTTTTTAAATTTATTTTTTAAATGGCCCTATCCGGAAACAGCTTTATTTTTAACAGTATGTTTTGACTTGGTCTAAGGAACCCTATCTGGCAATCCGAAATTTACTCCACCAGTTACCAACTGCAGATAGTGGTGTCCACTTATCTCTCTGTCAGTTACCTGAGTTTTTGGTTTTTAAATTTCGAATTCCTTCACTGAGTTTTATTTATTATCTTTATCAGCTTATCAGCTTCTATCTTCTCCTTTTTCTATCCTCTGCTGGGTTAGCACAAAAAAATTTCTCTGCTGTTCTGATACCTCGATCTACAACCGGGACGAGCCTGTTATATCCTGGGGGGTTTTCGCACCACGCGAATAAATCCTTGAGGACAGTGTGTTCCCACATGTCTCAGGCATTCATAAATCCTATGCTGCAGCCGAATTGTCATCTACCTATCCCAACAATCTCAAGGATTTACTATGGCTGACAACGACGCTGCACCTGATACTGCCGCCGCTTCCAACAATGGTGGCGTTGCTACCGACCCGCAACCTGCAACTGCACCTGCTCCAGCCGCAGCCACTTTCGCAAAGCCTTTTCCGGATATCTCAAAGATCGAGCTTTTTGGTGGTCAGAATTTTCGAAGGTGGCAAGAACGTCTGTACACCGTCCTTGACATGCACGGAGTCGCATCAGCACTCACAGATCCAAGGCCACCCTCCACGGCCAATCCCAAACTGATTCAAGATTGGACATATGCTAATAAGGTATGTCGTCACACTATTATTAGTACTCTTTCTAACGAGTTGTTCGATGTGTATTGTTCTTATAAGGATGCCAAAGACATATGGGACTTATAAGGATGCCAAAGACATATGGGACTCCATGATTTTAAAGTACACTGCTGAAGATGCCGGGAAGCAGAAATTTGTCATCTACCTATCCCAACAGTCACATACAGCCCATTCAAGACCAACAATATAAGGAAATACAACTTCTTGTGTAATGGCATATCAATTGTCTGGGACTTCATGCCTTATCCAGGTATTTAATTACAAGAGGTCGTAAAATTGTGCAGGTTGCTTGCTTGTTTCTCTTAGGTGTATATAATCTTATTTATCAAAAAATAAATGGCAGCTAAAAACCAAATATCTTTTTTTTCAGTAGTGTACAAGCTTTTATTTCATTGACAGCATTTTGAAAACTAAGGATCATCACCACTCATGGAAATCTAGCCCCATGGATGAGTGAAGAGTAAAAACACCTATGTAAACTATCTTTACCTAATGCTGGTGTAAAACCAACTCCCGTAGAACCTTGATGCAGTCACCCATATGACTATAGAGGGTTACTCGCATCATGTAGCAGAGGTCTTACTACGTTAGTTAATATAACGCAAACTAAGCTAGAGGTATTTGTCCATCTTCTAATGGGAGTAACAGCATTTCTGAGGTGAAAAAAGCTAGAGATATGTGCCCATCTTCTAATGGAGGTAACAGCATTTCTGAGGTGAGAATAATACAGTGAACCAAAAATCAAATACTAGGTTAAATTTTCAGTAGATTCAGTAATCCAGATACGGTTTTAATGGTCTTTCACCCTTTTAATGAGGTTACAGAATCCAACATTAGAAGTAATGCAAATTAACATAAGACAAAATTAGTTTTATAAACTATAATAAACTGAGCAAAAGAATTCTGCACAAACACGTTTCCCTTGTTAATTTAGTGTGATTTAATCAGTGATATCTTATGCCCCGAATCATGAGAAATCATATTTATCTTCTATGGGTAAGTATAAAGACAATGGGGATACAAGTTAATATGGTAGTAAAAACATGATTGTACAATGTATTCACCGTAGATACAGTTATTTGTAGTTATTTGGTAAAAATGAATCATAATCTGTCGATGGTGAGCGAAAGCTGATGTCAAGCAAAGAATTGAATAACTGTTATTGAAAACCAGGTATGTACCCATCCACAAAAAAGGACCCACTGTTTCTTTTGCTCAAAATTTATATAAACTTATGCACAACAAATGCAGCAATATATGGCTTTCTGGCTGCTGCATACGATAAATGAGAGAGAAAAGTCATGTTTTTCTTTCTATTTACTGTAACAAGAAGTAGGACATATACACATAAAAGGGCAAGGGTTCCATAGTACCTGGATAGAGGAATGTCCTTGACAATAGACTGATTTGTGATTACTGCAAAGTAGCACACAGAGAACTATAAGCCGGATTCATAAATTTGATATAACCAAGCTGGATTCATAAATTTGACATATGTGAACAGAAAGATGGCCTAATTCCTGCAGTGGAAAATTCTGAACACAGCAATGCATGAGACAAGTCCTTTCTATGTACCTCACCTGCTTCTTTGTTGGGCTTCAGATTGTTACCAAGCCTTTTTTAGGCCTGTCTTGTCCTTGACAAGTTTCACAAGCTTCTCCAACTACCCCTCCTTCTCATAAGTTGGGTTGATTTCACTGTCTCTCAAGCCAGCATCTTTCAAAGCTTTCCCAATTGATTTTGTCCATGTCTGACTGTCTGATTGCCAGATGAAAACTTGAAATAGCTTGGCATTTGTTGGCACCTGGCACATTACAATTCTATGAAGCTTAGAATTTGCCCGACCTTAATTTATTTTTGCCTATGCAACCAGCAAAAGAAGAAAGTTGCTTTGGGCTCATATCTGCCATTAATTAGGACTACGGGGTGTGCAGCTGTTTCCAGTATCTGCAAAATCTTAGCTCCATCACTAACACTCATTATGAAGTTGTGGACCTCTGCTTTTGTTCTGAAACTCAGAGAAATGACACCATCTATGACAGTAAAGCTCATACAGACAAACAGAATACCAATTACATCACAGAAATAAATTTGGCATGAATGGATCATACAGACAGATTAAACAATCATGCATGATAACTACTAGGATAATATTTTTTTAGTCTCCTATAACATACAATATATGATAAATTGATAATGATTCAAATCTTACTTCTTCCCATTTGCCCCATAATTCATCATCTAAATTGGTTTGAATTTACAGTGGCAATAAAATTCAGGTTTCTTGCAACAGTGATCAGAGACATTTGAATATTGGATTATTGGTGTTCCATGTTCGTACCATCTACAACGATTAGGTTATCTAACAAGTTACAATCTAAGAAGTACGGACACTTCAAAATGGTTGCTGTGTTAGTATTGTCGTATCGGTGTCAGATACTTCTCCGACACTTTTAGATACTCTTAGTTTATATTTTCTAATTTTTTATTTTTATTTTTTAATTTTTTGTATCAATACAAGTGAAATACCACAATAATTATAAATAATAATATTTTATTCTATCTACAATGATTAATGTTGACTTTTGAAATATTAATATATTTATTATATTTTTATGTAATTTTATATTAATTTTAAATGTTATATCTAGTCGTGTTATGTTTTATAATTTTTAAAAAAATTTAAAATTTGTCATATTGCCAAGCCCATATTATGTCGAATCCCTAGGTTACAATCCTGCTTCAGCATTAATCATTCTAAATCACGATGAGTTTTTATCGCCAAAACTAACGAGTTTTCAACTGACCAAACATACTTGACATGAGATACATCAAATATATTCTTCAGCCTAGATCATTATGTCTGTGAAACCTTTGAGCAGCCACGTTAGCAATTATATATATATATATATATACCAAAGATGCTTTCAAATAAAAAGTAGTGAACTCATATATAGGCAATCAATCTTTCTATTTTTCATGCCTGCTCACATAGAAATCACTAGGCAAATTACAGTTTTAAACTTTAAGCAACAGATTGTGGAAGTAGAAATGCGTGCATTGGGACATATAAGTGTACCTTGTAGCAAAAGGTCAGCCATGCATGAAAGACGAGGGCTGGAATTGTGACTGCGGAAAATAAATTGATCTTTTTTTATTTCATATTATTATTTTTCTGATGTAGATGAAGGATAGAGTTTGGTATGACCTTAAAAATGGAAATGAAAATTTTATTGATAAGTTTTTCATATAATTTTTTTTATATAAATGTTATTTCTAAATTTTTCTCAAGCTACACCAAATTAATATTAGATGGAGTTTGAACCAAATCAAGTTGTGTGTATAAAAGATTTTATTAAGAGATATTGTACCTACTTTGATAATCTCTCTACCTCAAAAAAAATTAATCTGTCAGTTACACGATACCATTGATTCTCACCAAAAACAAAAAAAATTGATCCTCAATGTGTACTCCATGGGGCCGAAATGGATGTGCTTGTTCCCTCACTTTATTTCAAGGTTCAAAACCAAAAAAATTAAAAGATAAAAAACTTCAAGGTTGGGCTTTCCGTAACCAAGAGTTGGCTTTTGTTGATGAGTGTTTACTGATTTGGGCTTTCCTATTACTTTATGTACATTATATGAAATAAAAAATCACTTATGTCCTTGTAAATTATAAAAAATATATATATAATAGTAAAAGTCTGTTTGGTATATTCTTAAAAGGGGGCAAAAAGAATTCAAGAATGAGTTTTTTCACACCCATTTTTAAGGGTGTACCAAACTGACTATTACTTGTAATTGTTTTGAAAAAAAACTATTTATCATAATAATTGTACCATTTTCATGAAACTAGTTCGTAATTAACTATGTAACTTGGTTATAATTATAAAATAATTTTACAAAAGAAAATATATTTTAGCAAAGCAGTAAATTAAAAATTAAAGTTGTTATTAGAAATAGTAAATAACCAAATTTAAATATAATTTTAATTTTATTATTAGTATCATTATATTATTTACGATCATGTTTTAACTTTTTTTATTGCCATTATCACAATTGTTACTAACGAAACTCATGTTATTGTTAATGTAACTTTTTTCTTTCAAGGTAGAAATTATTTAACCACTTAAATAGTTTTAAAGAACCGTCTAAAGATTTTCTTAACAAACTCAACTAATAAATATTAAGGATCCATGCTGTGTAAAAAAAATCATAAAAACTGCTATTATTATTATTATTATTATTATTATTATTATTATTATTATTATTATTATTATTATTATTTTGTTAGATTAGAGATGCAAATATATACCTAGTTAAAGGAGGGGGATAAATGGCCCGATAAAAAAATGATACTTCTAACATTATTATCACACTCAAGTCTTAGACTTGAATCAGTGTCAATTAAGTTACATCTTGTTAAGCAAAAATACTGCTATTATAATCCTACACATCTTAGAAGAAAATGTTAGTTTAGAGAAACCTAGTCTACGATGAACCAAAGCGACTTGGAATTTCTTCAAACACCTTAAATTCAATATCTTCACATTTTTCAAAACTTAGCAAATCCAATAGAGTATAATAAATCGTTGAGATCAAGACCATGCCTCTAAATCACATGCACCACCAAAGATTTTCTAACAGCATCCTATAATAAGAAAACGTGAATGGGTACCAATCACTACAGATCTCCACCTTCATCAAAATCACCTCTCCCGGAAAGCTTTCAACATGAAATAAGTTTGTGAAAATAAAATGCTAAGATCCATTATAGGAGATCAATTTAGGAATAAGTTCGTGAAAACCTTCAAATCTGCAGTAGGAAAAGACTGTTAGGTATCTAGTGAACTGTTAGGAAGCTAGAAACACAAGTTTAGCTGAAAAATGCTTTTTTTCTATATTTCATTGATCATTCATGTGCCTTTTATATAGGCCTTATTGACATACAATAGCTAACACAAAATGCCAATAACTAACTATAACAGAAGCAGTTATTGACTAATTCACAGCTTAACAAATCAACTAAACAGAAACTAATTCTAACATATCCTCCCTTAAACTGAATTTACAACAAGTAATTCAGTTTACTCATACAACTTTATCATCCCCAATCTGCTTCTAAGGCTTGAGAAGGATTCCAACTTCAAAGGCTTTGTCATAATGTCAGAGATTTGCTCTTGGGAACTGCAATGAACCAACTCGATAACTTCATCTTTGCTGAGGTCTCTGAGAAAATGAAATCTCACATCAATGTGTTTGCTCCTACCATGCAGCACAGGATTTCTGGACAGTTTAATGGTTGAACTGTTATCACAGTATACACTTGTAGGCTTTTGTTGAGGATGGCCAATCTGTTCTAGAATTCTTCTTAACCAAACACTTTGACAAGCACATGCAGCTGCTGCTATAAACTCAGCTTCAGTGGTTGACAAAGTCACCACTGGTTGCTTCTTAGAAGACCAGGACACTGCACCTGATCCAAGCACAAAGACATACCCTGAGGTACTTTTCCTATCATTTATATCTCCTGCATAGTCACTATCCGAGTAAGCTACCAGAGTACCTTCCTTTCCTCTTCTGTACATGATCCCAAATTCAGTTGTACCTCTCAAATACCTAAAGATCCTCTTCACTGCAACTAGATGCATTTCTGTAGGTCTCTCCATATATCTACTGACCAAGCATACTGCAAACATCAAGTACGAGTGCTTGCGTGAGGTACATCAAACTTCCTACCATTTGCTTGTAGAGTGATGCATCTACTGTTTTCCCATCTTCATCCAATGAAAGTTTGCATCCTGGTACAATAGGATTTGTCACAGAGTTACTTTTCTCCATGCCAAATCGTTCCAGCACCTCTCTGGCATATTTCTTTTGACAGATGAAAATCCCCTCTGCATTTTGAGTTACTTCTATGCCTAGGAAATACTTCATCTTGCCAAGATCAGTCATATCAAACTCCTCCTTCATTGACTGCTTGAATTCAGCAAACATCTCTTCATCATTCCCAGTAAAAATCAAGTCATCCACATAGAGACTCACAATTAACAACTTGCTTTGCTTTCCTGTCTTAACAAACAAGGTGTGTTCATGAGAACACTTGACAAATCCCTGTTTGCTAAAGTAGGATTCAATCACAAGCTCTTAGGAGGGAATTCGAAATTCTTGGAATGAAAGAAGGAGAATCTGTAGATGAGTATTTTGCAAGAACTCTGGCCATTGTGAACAAGATGAAATCACATGGTGAAAAATCAAGTCATCCACATAGAGACTCACAATTAACAACTTGCTTTGCTTTCCTGTCTTAACAAACAAGGTGTGTTCATGAGAACACTTGACAAATCCCTGTTTGCTAAAGTAGGATTCAATCTTGCTGTACCATGCCCGAGGGGCTTGCTTGAGACCATACAATGCCTTTTTCAACTTGTAAACCTTGTCTTCTTCACCCTTTTTCTGGTATCCCAAAGGTTGATCAATATAGACAGTTTCACTCAGTTCTCCATGCAGAAATGCACTCTTTACATCAAGTTGGAATACATTCCAACCTTTGACTGCAGCAAGAGCTAGAATGGTTCTGATTGTATCCCATCTGGCCACTGGAGCAAAGACCTCATTATAATCAATTCCATATTGCTGTGTATAACCCTTTGCTACAAGCCTAGCTTTGTGCTTTTCAACCCTTCCATCTTCATTGCATTTAGTCTTGTAGATCCATTTCACTCCTATTGTCTTAGCTCCAGAAGGAAGAGTAGCCAGTTCCCAAGTATTATTCCTCTCAATTGCTTCAATCTCAACATCCATAGCTTTCCTCCAGACATTATGTTGCACTGCTTCCTCATAAGTAATTGGATCATTTGCAGTGCTGAATATAGCAAAGTTGTGCAGCTCATCAGTTGTCACATAATCTTCTAGCCAAGCTGGTTGTCTCCTAGTCCTCCCTTGAGCTGGATTTGGTGAATCTGCAGCTTGTGAATTCTGATCTTCTGATTCTGATTCTGCATCTTCATTATTAGTGTTCTGTACAGCTTCAATCTCTGCATTTTCCCCTTTTGAACTTTCATTATCATCTTCACATTCTGCTAGATTTTTCTTTTCTTCTATTTCTCCCTTGTTCCACTTCCATTTTTCTGTCTCAGCAAATATCACATCCCTACTAACAATGACTCTCTTTGTAGTAGGATCATAGAGCTTATAAGCCTTAGACTCCTCACTCACTCCCAAGTGCACACACTTGATACTTTTGTCATCTAATTTCTTTCTTTGAGCATCTGGAACATGAGCATAGGCAATACAGCCAAAGACTCTAAAGTGTTTGACTGATGGCTTGATGCCACTCCATGCCTCCTCAGGTGTGACATTTTTCACAGCTAGAGTAGGACTTCTATTGAGCACATAAATTATCCATTTCACAGCTTCTGGCCAGAACTGTTTAGGAACTCCTTTTTCAGACAACATACTTCTTACCATGTTCATGATAGTTCTATTTTTTTTCTCTCAGCAACACCATTTTGCTGTGGTGTGTATGCTGCAGTAAGTTGCCTTTTAATGCCATTGTCTTTATAAACTATTAAATTCAAATGAATTAAATTCTCCACCTCTGTCAGTTCTTAAACAACAAATAGAGTTTCCAGAATCCTTTTCAACCATAATCTTGAACTTCTTAAAGATATCAAATGCAGCAGATTTTTCTGACATGAAATAAACCCAAGATTTCCTACTATAGTCATCAATAAAGGTAATGAAGTACCTTTTATTGCTGTTGGATTCTGGATTGATAGGGCCACAAATGTCAGAATGAATAAGTTCCAACTTTTGTGTGGCTCTCCAAAAACTCTCCTTTGGAATTGCTTCTCTATGTTGCTTGCCAACCATACAGTCTGTACACATTTGGGAAGACTCCTTAAGTTTTGGTAGGCCTCTAACCATCTCCTTTTGTGCAAGAATCTTCAGTCCCTTGATGCTGAGATGACCATATCTACAATGCCATAGATATGTACTTCCCCCACTCTCCATTTGCAAGCAAGAAGGGACAATCATCTGAGCAACTATAGCATACATTCTGTTTGTAGACATTTTGCTAGACATAATAAGACCTCTTTCATTGTGAAAGACCTTACACATGTCTTGTTTGAAAACTACAGTGAGATTCTTCTGCTGAAGTTGGCCAATGCTAAGAAGATTGTTTTTCAAGTCTGGGATGTAAAACACATCTGTAATTACCTGAGTCATCCCTTCAATTTTCAATTTGATGTTGCCCTTCCCCTTAACTGTCATCCTTGAATTGTCACCTAGTTTGACTGATTCTTTGAATTTATCATCAAAATCAAAGAACCAATCTTTAAGTCCACACATATGGTTGCTACACCCTGAGTCAAGAAACCACACCCCTTTTTGATCAGTAAATTTTGTTTCTGTGAAGGACATCAGCAACATCTCTTCCTCATCATCAAACTCTGCATAATTGGCATTCTCCTCCCAGTTGGGACATTCATACTGGAAATGCCCCAATTTATGACATTTGAAGCATTCCACATGTTCTTTATCAAAGAACTGTCTCCCTCGACCTCTTCCACCTCTTCCACCTCTACCACGACCCCTTCCTCTACTTCCTGTTCTCCCAGCATTAGTGATTTTTAGAGCCTGCTCCTCTTCTTTATGCCCCCTCATTCTTTGTTCATGAACCATAAGACTACTTTGAAGTTCATCAATAGTCATAGTAGTCACATTGTTGGACTCCTCAATTGAACACACCACATAATCGAACCTGGCAGTCATGGACCTCAAAATCTTTTCGACAATTGTGAGCTGCTCCACCTTTTCACCATGTGATTTCATCTTGTTCACAATGGCCAGAGTTCTTGCAAAATACTCATCTACAGATTCTCCTTCTTTCATTCCAAGAATTTCGAATTCCCTCCTAAGAGCTTGTAATTGTGCTCTTTTCACCTTTGTAGAACCCTGGTACTTCTGCTTCATGGAGTCCCAAATCTCCTTGGCAGTATTCTTGTTCAATATTGTCTCCATAATACTTCTATCTATAGCTTGAAATAGATAGTTTTTCGCCTTTAGGTCTTTCAATTTGCTATCCTCCACACTCTTCAGTTGTTCTTGGGTTGCACCTGCCGGTGCTGTTGTGATCCCAGTTTCCACCAAGCTCCAGTATTCCTTCGATCGAAGGAGGTTTTCCATTAACATTGCCCAATGATCATAATGACCATCGAACCTAGGGATCGCAGGTTGAACATAGTTTCCGTCAGCCATGACTCTCTCAACTCAATTTCTTTCTTTTTCTTTACTCTTTCAAGAAACTGCAGTTTCTTGTATCGTGCTCCCTTACTCGATACCAATGTTAGGTATCTAGTGAACTGTTAGGAAGCTAGAAACACAAGTTTAGCTGAAAAATGCTTTTTTTCTATATTTCATTGATCATTCATGTGCCTTTTATATAGGCCTTATTGACATACAATAGCTAACACAAAATGCCAATAACTAACTATAACAGAAGCAGTTATTGACTAATTCACAGCTTAACAAATCAACTAAACAGAAACTAATTCTAACAAAGACCATACGCAAACTAAAAAGACAATCACAAGTGGACAAATATTGGGGCTGCCACTAGAAGAGAACGTGGGAGCCCTACAAACAACACCAACCTCTAGAAGAAGATGATAAGAAAAGAAAAAAGACAATAGCATTGAAGGACAACAAAAAGTGCTACAATTTAGAAACCTAAAAGCAAAACATAGAAAAAACTCAGAAAACCCAGTGAAAAGGTATGATTATAACAATTTTTTTTGTCTATCCTTCTCCTTTACTATGCTAAACACTACCGTCAAGTTATGTTTGGCAACAATGGATGACAATTAGCAGCAGCATATCAATTTTATTAGCCTAACAATTCCTTTTTCTTTAAAATAGACAAGACTAAAAATGGTTATAACATGTCAACGGGGTTAATACACCTAGTCGACCTTACACTCATGACAACTGCACGACTTGTGTTTGAATTCAGGAATTTCTTGTTAGTAGGCAATCTATTATTTCATTGTAATTCTCACTTAAGTTTGTGGTTTGCAATAGTTTTAAAATAGGAAGGGTCACCCTTCATTTTAAATTTTTTTGTACAAAAAAAAATATTTACAATATTATCATACCTACTCAATGTAACTTTTTCCCCCTATTTTGTATTAAAAAAATTGAAAAAAAATGTTCAATATTGCATTGATCAACATTTTACTAATCTTGACACTTACCCAATTCGTTTTACAATTGAGAAGAAAAAGAGAACAGTCACCAAAGAGGTCAATGGTTGAGGGAATGGTGTGTTGACAAGTGATTTATTATGGAAATACATGACCATGGAGGGATAGTCAAATAAAAAAATGTGATGGGGTGGGGGACGCAGGGTGCTTGATCCGGTTCTTGCGTTGGCTGCATTACCCTGATCAAGACAATATCGCAGTGAAAACCCCCCACTAAAGATACGTGGGGTACTGGGTGGAGCCTCCTCCCCTTCCCATGATTCTCATGCTGATACTGGTGATTACATTTATGCGGATAATGTGATTGATATCATATCCTTGCTTTGACTTTATGTCTTTGATGATGACTATTCCTTCTATTGTTCTACATACTGTTTAATCTGTTTGCTACAGAATAAAACTTAAAGAGCATAGAAATCACTTGAGACCCTACATCACCACTTGGGCCATCTCTCCTATTTATAGATTAATAGATTTAGCGGTCTCATTTTTACCTAAATTTATATAATTTAATAATTTTGTGTTAATCATGTTTTTATTTCTCTAAAAAGTCATATTGAATTAAAACAAATTCAAACATTAACTGTTGTTTTTTAAAGGGCATGTTCGGTTGGGAAAAATAGAAAAGGGAATGAAAGATTTTAAGTAAACATTCATCTTGTTGGGGAGTTTTGTAAAATGAAGGGAAGAAAATGATAAATTATCATATGATTTTTAAAAACCATTTTTTACTCATTTTTATAAATATTTTAAAGTTATCTCAATTTAGAGAATTTTAAAAATATTTTCAAAAAATCCAAACAAAAATGAAAGAAAATCATCATTTACTCTCTTCTCATCTTTTTTTCCTATGTTTTCTTCCCTTTCTTTTCTCTCCCAACTTTTTTTATGTACGTGATATCATGAACTATACAATTTAAGTTTAGGAGAAATCATATAAAGAATTTGTGCTATTCTACCTAAACCCAAATTTTATTGTAAAGTATAAATAATGTACATGTTGAAAATAAGCCAACAAGGGGTGAATTAGTTGGTAAGGATCAAAATACTATATTTGTAAGACTTGGGTTCGATTCTTGTTATCAATAATCTCATGATAATTAAGGTATTTATAAGTACTATTGTAAATTTTTGTCGAAACTTATAACATACCTTAATTTTGGAATGAAGTAACCTTAATTTCCTATAAACTTTATCTTACAAAAGAAAAAAGAGAAAATATTCATTTTAATCTTCTAAAGATATATATAACCTCACATTGATCCTTTATTTATAAATATATCAAATTGGTCATCTAAAAATATATATAACATTAAATTAGTTTTTAAATATTATAATTTTTACTTTTTATATCAAATTATCTTTAAAATAATATTAAATTAATTCTTAAAAGACGAAATGAATAATATTAATTATCATTGACCAATTTAATTTGATGTTATTAATCAATCGAGAACTAATACGATGTAATATATATCATTCAATAATTTTACCACCGTACACTTAGCACCCAAAATTGTGAATGTACTTCTATTCCTTCAAGTGTTTATTATGGGTTTGACTCAATTTTAGATTTATCTCGAATCAAATCTGGATTTTAAAATTTTAAAAATAAAACTCAAAACAAGTATAAAAGTACCTAAATTGAACCATTATTTCTCATTTGATTTGATATGAAATAATTACTTAAATTGAATCATTATTCTTCGTTTGATTTGATCTGAACCCACAGTTCATTTCTCTTTGAAAAATTGACTGCATAAAATCTTGAAAAAGGTAATATACTCGGTGAATTAGCAACAACGTCAAATGTAATATATATATAATGTTTTAACCTATTGGTCTCGGATATGAGGACATAATAAAGCAATATATTATGGGCTCATTTGTATTAATTTTTTTTTAAAAAAATATTTTTTAAAAGTTAAAAAGTTTAAATTTAAAAAAAAATATTTTATGTATAATAAAAAAGTACATAGAATATTATTTTTTTAATTTTTTAAAAGTTTAAATTTTTTAATTTTTTTAAAAAATACTTATATTATTTTAAAAAAATATTTTTATTTTTAAAAAAACTAATACAAACCTACTGTAATTCCACCAGCTAATGAGCTTACTGTACATGCCTGTATCTAAGTATCTATAACGTCATCCCTCATAAATTTTGCTCTTAAGACAAGCTCCGTGTCTCCAATTTCCTGACTACTAGTAAACCATCATCCCCATGTGTACTAGTGTCCAAATTGTCAAATGATTAAATTTATTTTTAAATTTAAAAAGTTATTATTATAATTTAATTTTATAGCATTTACTTAGACCCTTTACTATCTTCATCACCTAAGTTACGTTTGAGTGACAAATCATTCAAATTAATAAAATACTTTATACACTAGATGTACACACATATGTAGAAGTTACTGAAATAATAATGTGAACATCATTTTTGTGTATGTATTATATGTAAGCTAACTGATTTCTTTCTTAAAATCTTTCCTCTTTCATCTTCAACCATCCTGAAAGGTTTTTACAATGCTGCCTCTGCATGTTGGACTTGGCCAAATATTCCAAGTAAACATGTTACTTGACATAAATAATTTTAATAAAAAAAAAGAGAGAAAAGAATCCACGTTATGCGTTATAAAAATATAATAAACCTCTATATTGCCGCAATAGCATGATTGTTCTTTGTATTGGAGTTTATTCACTAATGGTCTTTTTAGATAATTTTTATTCGAATTATTTTTCTAAGACAAAACAATTTGACACCTACGAAATATAAACCAAAATGTAGTTATTTGTGTGTATATATAGATAACGTTTTCAAATTTTTGAAACTTAAAATTGGTTCATTTGTGATCAAAATTTATATTATACCAAATAAAAACTAGTTAAATTATACAATTCCCATAATAAGAACGTTACCACTTACATAATTCTTATATTTAAAATTCAACATATTTGTATAGATAGCACCTAGAAAGAAGTTAGGAGGGGATGTTGTCACGTTTTAAGGTCAATGCATGTTATAAGTCTTAATGAGAATTTACAAATAACCTACTAATGACCATGATTTTTAAAACTAGACTGGATCAGTCGGTCACACTAGAAAAAATGAAAAATAGTCTTTTAGACAATCCAATCCTTCCCTAAAAATTGCATTATAAAAAATCAATGTGAAAACCAAAAAACTAGTCATATACATATACAAGTTGACTCGTGTGATCAGTCACAATTTAGTTGGTTTAACCGGTTCCATTTCTTTATCAAACTAGTTTAAATTATTTTTAATACACAAAATTGTTTGGTTTCCAATTTATAACCAAAAGTTTGTTACTAACTTGTCCAATTCAATGTGTGACATATAAGAGTATGTAATGCAAAATAAATTAGACTTCAATTTATAATGAGAAGCTTTACCTCTTTCCTTTTTTATTTATTCGATGTGGGACTAACATAGGATGAGAAGTTTTACCTTTCCCTTTTACTTATTCAATTTGGGACTAACATAGGTTAGAGAATGAAACTAGTATGATATTTTTAGTTTAGTAGTTATTGTATGTGATAAATCAATTTAATCATGTTTGAAATATATTTTAATATTTTTTCCCATAATTTTATTTATACACTTAACATATATCCTTTGTTTAGGTTGATGGTTTTTCTTATCCTAGAAATGAGACATTCCCTTAAACTTTTGTTGTGCAAAAAAGAAACATATGTATATTATGAATTTTTTACATAAGTCATATATTTATATAATATATATGTATGTACAAAATCTCAGTTTAACCATGGTTGGATTTCAAAATCTTAAACATCTCCCTTAATCAGTTCAATCACAAGTTCGATTTTCAAAACATTACTAATAAATGATTATTAATAGAAATCAAAGACCTTTGTATATATAGATAGCTCAATCTAAGTATATGTCAAATAGCATGGGTCATATTAATTTAGTTTCAGTTTATTAACAATAAAATTTTATAATATCATTAAATCATATGATGCTGCTACTTAATTAACAAAGTAAAAAATCTTAATCATTATAATGATATGATACTTTCTATTTATCAACGACATACAAAATTTGACATATGAATATAACATTTGTTCCATTAGATTAAGGAAAGTTATTGAAAGTTAACAACTTTTTTTATTAAAAAATGTAATGTTAGTTCATCTAATTAATACTCTTAAGCCAAATGTAACAATTTAACATGATACTTATTGGACAAAATCTAGTGTAGTTAACATGTGTATTGTCTAATTATTTATACTTTTTTGAATACGTTTAACTAAAATTTAAATATGATTAATAGATTCTTATTTTAATTATATATTGCTAACTCATTAAAAGAGTTTGATTATTATAATAACTACTTTAAAAGTCTAATATTTTTAATAATATGTCAATACATAATTAATTAATAATATAAAAAAAATTTACACTCATAATAAATTAAAATTAATTTTTTATAAATAACCCTCTTAATGGGTCGTTATCAGTAGTTTTCTAATAGACAAAGGTAACAAACAAAAGGTGCTGATGAGACCGTCACCAACAACTCAATCCCATCGGCCGAAAAGGCCGTGGAAAATGTACCATAAATGTCGCTAGTGCTCTCCTGGCCCTGCCACGTTGTTAGGCATTTGGCATTTTTCAAGCCACAAATTCTCTACGCTGATTATATATATAATAGACTCCTTATATAAGTTGAGATTCACTTATATCGATAAATAATTTTTTATATAATATGAATTCTATGAATTGAATAGTTAAATTATGTATGTATTATTATTGTGGTGATTATGTATGTAAAATTTAAGACAAATTAAATATTTATAAGTATATAATATTGATACTCAATTTTGTTCAGGCTTTTTTTTAAAAGTAAAAAATATATAGCTTATAAAATTTTTATTACTTGATATTTATTGTTGAGCCTTAAACTCAATTTTTTAAAATTTAATAAGAAATAATATATAAAAGGAATCAAATTTAAATTTAAATATCATAATTAATGCTTCATTAATGATAATTTGAGATTTAAATGATTGATTGATCTTGATTATGAAAATTGATTCTAATTTTTTTTATTGTCCAAATTTATTCAAATTAATAAGTCAGATTGATTTAGTTAATTAAAGTGATTAAAATAATTATTTGAATTATAAATAGTTAAGATTAAAAAAACTAAAGGAGAGGGGAAAAAAAAAGAAGGGGAGGGAAGGGGAGGAGAGGGGTGCGTAAAGAAGGTAGAACAGCAACTAAGAAAAAGACTACACAGAAGAAACGTAGAAAAAAGAGGTTACAAAGTAGAACGGTTTAGCAGCAGAGTGGAGGATCTCATTCCTAGCTTCCAGGTAATGGTTGCTTTTCCTTTTGTTTTTTAAACCATGAAATAGCCCTCTCCCACGTAGCCACACAGATCCAGACGCGCCACCAAACGATCATCCCCGTCTTCTTTTTATTCCTGCGAGTAATGAAATGCATATTGAGAGGATTGTCACGAACCCAATTTTCATTGTATGATAATTCTACTTGTTATTATAATAACTATAGGGACTATGTGCGGGCCATCTTGAAATCTGGAGTAACAGATATGTATGCTTGGTAATGATGTGACTTTAACATGGCAGTGTGTTTAAGTTGCTCGCAAAATAGTGGATCACATGGCAAATCAATTAAAGAGGAAGAAGGCAATGGATTTGATATTAGAAAAAAAAAATGAGTGGAAGTACACCGTACTAATATCTTTCTTTTTTTTCCTTTTTTATTATTCTTATTGATTTAATGATATGTTTTTAAATTTTAAGTTTCCTTATTTTTTATTTATTTAATCGTGACAGGCCATAAAATAAATTTACATAATTATTCATTTAATGGTCAACTGTCTTATATTATTAATGATAGTTTAAGATTCTAATAAAAGAATAATCAAAACTAATTAAAATGATGATGATATTTTGATTTTTTGAAAGTGAGGTATTTTTCTTTAATTTTGTCAAAAATACTGGCGAGGTTTTAAATGATCTCCAATATAAATATTTTTCATCTTAGTCAACCATTACATTAATTTTTAAATTTTACCGACGATAAAAAATTTGGAAAATGATTGAAGGGACGATCAATTAAACTCTTCATAATATTCTTGAAACATTTATATTAGAGTTTATCAGAAATACTGGTGGAGTCTAATTATTACAAATAAATAAATCAAATATTTTTAATTAAAAAATAAGTGTGAACTAATTCAAAAAATCATAACTTTGTGAAAGTGGTAAATTAAAATATTATTTAACTACTCATTTTAAAAATTACCTTTTTTAAAAAATCATTTAATAAATCATTATTTCTAAAATTTCCTTTTGCAAAAATTATTTGAAAATTCTCCATTTTATTTGGAAATAGCTTTCTAAAATTTAAATTTACAACCTTCACGTAACATGTTATGGGCTTATATTTGTTCTATACAATAATGACTATTTAGTTACTCATTTTCTGTTTTAGTCATTTATCATTTTTTGATATTATGCCAGACACAATGAGACATTTAAAAATCAAAATAATAATAATTTTTATTTAAAATAATAAAGGACCAATTTAATGAATTGAGCAAGATGACACTAGATTAAATAGATAAACGTTCCTGGAACGAATGATGTAGGGTGCTAACACCTTCCCTATCCATAATCAACCCTCGAACCTGAACTCTGAAACGTAAACCATCAATTTTTTGTGTCCAATCGCATCATTCTATTTTTTATGGAATAATCAGTTGGTGGCGACTCCCAAATTTAATTTTAAATTTTAGTTACCTCCTCACGTCGTTGGCGCCCTTCAAGATCATTGTAACATATAGTATAATAATTGACATTTATTTATATTTTAAAATTATATTAAATATTAAAATAAAATATTTGAATAACATATTAATTAATTTATAAATTTTTTAAAATTTTATGAATATGATCTACCCTATTAAAACTTTTAATCTAATGATTGGATAGATATAAGAGTTTAATTTTAATTTACTGTCAATATAAAAAAAATTACACTGTCATCCAATCATGTTTAGATAAATCAATAAAAAAGTTTGACTATCATAACAACTACATAAGAAATCTAACTCTTTTAATGACGTGTCAATACATTATTAAATGATAGTGTAAAATTTTTTTATACTGACAATAGATCAAAATTAAACTCTAGATATAATTCAATGATTATAAAGTTATTAAGTACGTTAGAACATATTCCAAAAATAAATGGATCTCAATTTCTTTATATATATATATATATATATATATAATTGTATGCATCAATTTATTCACAATTTTATATTTTTCATTTGCAAGCAAAATAATCTACACTTTTGTAAATTTAGTGCATATTTGTTTTTTATGGATTATTTTAGAAATCAGCTTTTTATATAAATTAAGATATTTTCTCCAAATAAATGTAAATATGTTTAGGTTGAAACATATAAAGTTGTTGATTATGTTTTATGGCTACAATCAATTTTTTTTTTCTAAAAGCTATAATTTCAGTATTTTTGATTGATGATTATGTTAATTTCAAAAGTTTTGGTAGATAATACTCTTTTGCCCTTAATTAAATAAATTTTTTAATTATTTTATATTTTTTTATAATTTAATATATAAAAACTATTCTTTTTATATAATTTAAATAATTTTTTTGTCTTCAAATTAATTATGAACTAATATATTCAAACATAAATTAATTTTCTTAAAAATTAATTATATACATAATTAATTTTTAATATAATTTTTTTCACAATTAATCTAAACATACTCTTAAAACTTATTCAATATGATAAAAACAAGATGGACGACATATATCAAAACAAAGAGATTTGTGGACAGTTAAATGAAAAAAGTTATCCAGAAAAGGAAGAGAGAGATAAAAAAGATAAAAGAGTAAATAGATAATTATATATCTAAATAAAATTTACATTAATTTAATTATTAAATAAATTTTTTACATCAATCAATAATTTAAAATTTTAATTTAAGTTAATAACTCATTTCTCACTTTATATGACTTGGATGAATAGAGTCAGAAGTGACACTGTTGACTTACATTTTTTATAGCTATCAAATATCAATATCATGTTTAATAGAATTGGGTTTTTTTTTTGTTGACCAAAAAAAAACAAAAGAATTGAGTTTCTTTCTTTCTTTTTTTTTTTTATAAAAAAAGTAGTGTTATTTTTTCTGCCGAAAATGTGAAAACGATGTTGTCCCAAGAGACGAAACAAATCTCATCTTCTCACTCTCCGTGTATCTTTGAAGCTCTTTTTCAATCACTCAATCACGATTTGTCTTCGTCTTCTTCATCCACGCCTTTACTCATCGCTTTTTGGGCATTCCCAATTCAATGACTTTTGTGTATACAGTAACATTTTATGAAAACTATGGCATTCAAGTTTGGTCTAGTTTTGGCTTAGAGCTCAAATCCAATGAGG
Organism: Styphnolobium japonicum; assembly: GCA_023212625.1. Taxonomy (NCBI): domain Eukaryota; kingdom Viridiplantae; phylum Streptophyta; class Magnoliopsida; order Fabales; family Fabaceae; genus Styphnolobium; species Styphnolobium japonicum. The sequence continues at coordinate 11,307,858 of JALBWW010000007.1, read as the reverse complement.
TAGTTGAGAGTATGAGGGACTGGGAACAAAGTCCTGTACCAGGTTGCGTGGAGAAGTGTTTTTATTCCGGATTTGTGGGTAGTGAAGTAGTAGGTCGGTGATGTTTTTTTTGTTTGATCCGAACTCCTATCTAACTGAACTCTTGAAATAAAAGAGGAAAAGAAAGCAGATGAAACAATTTTTATTTGATAACTTTGACGTTGGAGATTAAAAAAAACGATAAAAGGAAAGAGGCTTTTCACCTTTATTTCTCTGTTAAAAAGAACGAGAGTAGAGTAATCAATTTTATAGTAACTTTCTTGAATGGTGATTCCAACAATGTAATCCCATTTGCAGTAACTTCTCCATATTGCAAATTTTGTGTGCGTACTGTTTTTTTCGGCGTGCACACAAATCTCCTCTATGTTTTGGCTGGTCGAAAATCACTCTATAGAAAATTAGGAAGGAGTTGTAAAGTATCTATCCAAGAAAAAAACTTGAATACTCGAATAATTTTCATGATTCGGAATCCCAATAATTTATCCATGGCTTATGTGGACATCGCCGTTGGTAAGCAATATAAGTGCGTATGCATGAACACTGCACCGGTATGGAGAGAAAAAGGAGACATAATCATGCAAATTTTTTTACTATTCATAGTGTTTGTTTAGTTGTCAATTCAGAAATGTGATTTTTATTTTTACTCTTTTATGTTTAGTGGTCTAATAAATAATATATATTTATATTCAAACAACATATTATAAATATTTTTTTTTACAAAATCAAGTTTATGTTAAATTAATCTAATTCAGAGAATCACTCAATTTTTTTTAGTAACACTACTAATACTATGAAAGAAAAACACAAGTTTATTTGAAATAACGTGGGAGAGAGGAAGGGATTTGGATTGGTTCCATTTGTTCCAATTGAGAAATGGAAGGTGAAACATTTCTTTCAAATGTCTGCGGCCACATGCGAAGTTCCCTTTGCCTATCATAACCGCATGTGTGCAAAATTTGATGTAATATCAAAAGGCTTGTCAAATTCAATCATACCAACACAAACTCTATCGCTTTGGCGGGTGGAAGTGAAAGGTTAGATAAAATGGATGGGAGACAGACAAGTCTTACAATGCGGCTATAATCAGTTACCAAATAATAATTTCTGAAACTTTTAAAAAGTTTGTTTTTGGAAAAAGGAATGATTTTTAAAAGAGTGATGCAGAATAAATAAGGATGTTAATTCAAGATAATTTATATGATTTGTATTTATGATAATTTAGAGATTTTATTATCTAATTAATGGCTAACTATCTTCGCCACTAGTGACCTAGGGTTCATGAGTAATGCATCTGATCGCATCACAGATTGGTGGCTGCACCTTCAGGAAGATTTGTGGTAATAGAAAATCCCAACCAAGAACGCCAGAGTAGGTGCTTGTATTCTATATGATTCCTTTGGATAATTCCTAAGCGAATTGGTTTTGAACAAGAAGTATACATAAGGGTGTCTTCTTGGTTTGAAAATCTGCAAACTACTAGTTTCTGCTGCTTGTAATTACAAAGAAAAATTCCTGATACTTATATAGAACCAAAGACTCAAAATTCACAAAAATTTCATACGAAAAATGACAATAATCTATTTATTAAGTATAATTTTTAAATATATGCATAAATAGATATTTGTCAACATTCATGTAAAACTCTTGTGAATTTGAGGCCATTTGGTTCTACTAGAGGTTGAATTTTCTCTTGCGTGCTTGTACTCGCCCCTATTCAGATGTAATTTTTGTTGCAATTTTTACCCCTATGACATTCTTGACGTGATTTTGTAGAGTTTTGTTGAAGAGTTTTTATTGAACTTTTATTTAATAAGGTGACAATCCATATAATTATATTAAACGATAATATAAAATAATTTTATATTAACTAAACTAAAATTAAAAAGAAATTAACAGGATTCAACAATACTTTTTGTGTGAAAAGTCAATATGATTTTGTATAAACTTATGGGACCAAACTTGAGTGGAGAATCCAGCGTACAAAGTGCAAACCCAATTGTTAGATCTCATGGCAGCCAGTAGAAATGTTTATGGTTTCGGGTTTACCGATTAACTCGATAAATTAACTCAAATTAATTAAAAAAATTAGTTTAAGTTGAGTTATAGGGTTTAATTCGATCAAAATTGATTATGATTAGTTCGATTCACAGATTTTATATTTTATAATCTGATAATTCAGTGAAACGGCTGGAAAAATAATAAAATTTTAGATATTATCTTTTTATCATTTGACTTTTTATTCATTTAAAAATTTAAGATATAATGATATATATTTAATTTTTATTTTCAAGCCTCAATCATTTAATTATTTTTATTTTGTTTTAGTTGCATATTAAAATAGTAACATTTTAATTATTAACTTATACATTTATATTATAAAACTTTACAACTTAAAGCTTTTTATGTGAAATAATAATATATATATATATATATATAACATTCTTTACGAAGCAAGATATATTTAATGTCATATATTTATATTATAAATAAAACTTATGATAATTTTGAAATGTTAAAATATTTCTTTTCAAATTTAATTTTACTTTTATCTTAATATTTGTACTATACTAGAAGACTTGTATGCTTAAAATTTATATGTAATTGTCTAATTTAGTTTAAAGTATTTAATAATAATATATTTATTATTTTGCTATATGAAAAAAATAATAAGACAATCCGATAATTCAAATCAACTCAATTAAACTTTAATCAAATTAATTTAATTCATATTACTCAAACCTTTTTCAAAAACCAAACCACATCAACTCAATTTGATCAATTTAAACATTTTTTTTTTTCAAAATTCAAAACAACCCAACTCACCACCAGCCCTGTCTACCACACCAATTGCAGAGTCATAAAGCGTCATTCTAGTTAGCTTTTAAACCATAATTGGCAACAAGTCCATGACGGTAAAACCTCGAGAAGCATTAGCGATTTTGGGGTACCGTTGGATGGACCCTCCCCCACTTGGATCGGACGGACAGGAAGTCAATGTAGCCTTATAAAGGTAACTCACCTAACACCACCACAAAGGTCGTGCCATAAATTCTAATATGATGTCTATTTATTGCGATTGGACTAGACTGCCCTTAGTGTACAATACTGTATTGGATCCTAGGGTGTTTTTCTTCTACTCCACATTATACAACGTGTATACGTACAGATATACTATTGTAGAGTCGTTTTCAAGTGAAATGTTGAAGAATGTGCCTCGGGAAACGTGAGTCGAGTCTGAACATCAGAACATGCACTTCAGGGAAGCCTACAAATGCTGAGATCGAAGTCACACACCACATTTCCGAGGTAACCCTATGAGTCAGTGAGAGGTTTTTTTTTTTGCTCCCGCCCAAAATAAATAAAAAAATTATAATTTATGATATTTATAAAATAAGTAAAAAAAATGATACCTCTTTCTTTATTTAATATTAATTTCTTTTTATTAGTTTCGTATTATTTTTTTCATCTCTTTTTGAAGAAATTTAAAAAAAAAGAAACTAAATTTTTACTTTATTAATTTTACTCATTTTATTAGATAAAGGGTAATAAATAAATTATATTTTTATTTACATTTTTATTTTAATGTGTCACAATATGATTTCAATTTTATCACTTTGTCTATTAAGATTTGTTTTGCTATCATATAACCACTCTATACTTTGTTCCGTCTAGTTTCTAACAAAAACAACCACATAATAAACATGTGCAACATAAAATTATGTTATTTTGAGCTATTTCAAAAATTTAAAATGATGTCATTTTATGTATATATATATATATATGCCTCTTATAAGTAATTTTCATTAAAGATATATGGAAAAAATATAGGATAATTGCGTGATAATAGAACAAATTACAAAAGGTGAAGTAACAAAATTTAAACCATAAAGTAACACACTGAAATCGACTTAAACCACAACATGAAAAATTGAATCTAAAACCAGGCATATATTTTATGGTGAGTACGTAGTTTAATTAATTTCATGCATACATAGAAGAGGCAAAGAAATATACTAGTCTATAGACTATATTTTTATTTTTTTTTGGTAAGAAAAGGTTTAAGTGATCTATAGACTAATATATTACACAATAGTTCACTGCAGTATATTGTTTGAAAGATTTCCTTCCAACTTGTGCAATTTTCAATTGCAATGTAGCGAGACTTTATCATATTTTGGTGTAAAAATTGACAACCTCAAAACTCCTCAATGCTAATTGATATATGTCAACTAAAGGATTTGGTATAATGTTTAAGAATGTGTATTTCTTATTTTTAATAATTTTATTCAAATTTTAGATCAACACTTATATAAATTAATTTTTTAAATATATTAAGCTGACCTAAAAAGTATATTTTTAAGATCGTTTACTAAATAAATTAATTTCAATTAATTTAAAAATTGATCTAAAATAGTCTTACCGTAAAAAAAAAATTTAATTGATAGGCGTCCTTCCCATTGAGGGCGGTTAAAATTCACGTGATTCTCATACACCCTATGATTTCCCAGCCTATAGTGGGAGACAATGAACTACAGTTCTTGCACGCAGCAAGGAGACAATGATAGGGAATTCAAATTACCAATTAGGCAAATGTGTGCCTGTATGATTATTTTGGAAATTGTAGTTGGGTAATTCCAATTTATATATTTGTTTTCCGTTAGATTCGTGTTAGTGCTTTGCATAATGCAAGTTTAACTCATTAAAACCTTCATTAGATACCCTCTTAATCATTCAACCGAAGATTAGTGGGGGGAAAAGTGGTCCAAAAGAAATCATGGAGTTAAATAATAGATTGGTCCTCTTCCTTTAGACCATTGAAATATGTTAATTACAAATGTTAAAAATGAAATAAAAAAAATTTAATTTCAATTCACTGTCAGTGTAAAGTTTATTTATATTGTCATTCAATCATGTGCTGCCACATCATTAAAAGAGTTAAAGTTTTCTAAGTAGTTGTTGTGATAGTAAAACTCTTTTAATGATTTGACAACACATGATTCAATGACAGTGTAAAAAAACTTTACACTGACGGTAAATTAAAATTAAACTCATAAAAAAAATTACACAAATATTCGTCTTAATTATAATAATGTAATATACATAATAATCTGTCTTAATTTAACGTAAATTAGTTAAGTGAGATCACTTGTATTTTAATTATTTACAATTGTGAGTCTGATGGAGTGATGATCGATTAATTAAAAAGCTTTGTGCTAGTAAATATTAAGCATAACAAAACAACAAAAAATTAATTGCATTTTTTCTCTGAATTTTGAGATAAATATGACATTCTATTTTATTTTTTAATCTGTAAAATTAAGGAACTTTCCACCTTGTTTATTTTTGTTCATTATAGCACATTTTTCATATCATTTAGCTTCGGGATTAAGAAAGAATAAGTATATGCTCTCACTTACCAATATCATAATTAGTTAGCGAATTAAATAAGTGAAGTTGATCAATTAGCGCAACGTATAGTTTTTAGCACGAGATTGGGATATTTGATGTCATTTTCACCACATTTTATTTAACTTGTGAAATCGAGATGGTTAAAATAATATTCTCATGGATTACTTCGTTATTTATATATATATTTTAAATTTATTTAATATTTATTAGTTATTATTTATATTTAATATATTTTTTATATTTATTATAAAATTAATAATTAATAAATAATTAATAATTTATTTTAAATACCAACTCAGATATTATAACAATTCTCATAAAATTATCAACTCATAATATTCTCAGAACCTAATTGACATATGCAGATTTTTAAAAAAGAACGTTTTATAAATGTACGGAAAAGAAAAGCAAAAAGTTGTATTATAGAGACAATTAAGGGGACAATAATGGAATTATATATCCCAAAAAGTAAAGTGAAAGAATGCAATGATAGGATTTCATTTATGAGAAAGAGGGAACAAGCTAAGGACCTTGTTGGACAAAGCATGGTGAAGAGGAAGAATTGACAGAAACCATCCTCTTTACCCAAAAGAGAAAATACAATCGATCCTCATAATGAAATGATTTAGGGGTTGCAACCAGTTCATAATTATAATTAATTCAAAGTTCAAAACCGTACGTATTTTTCAATAGAAGGAAAAGTATGGACTCTATCGTAGTCGGCAGGGGGCATTCAAAGGGCAAAAGCAAGATAAATGGTGAAATTGGAAAAACCAAGATCCGCCCATTTACGCAAGCAACCACATGATCAAAAATGTCAAATTGGTACTAGTTAATAGAGGTTAATAGCGAAGCTTTTTACATGGCTCTAAAGGCGGTGGTGAAGTTATTTTTTATTTATTTATTTTCTGAATTTCCCCACGTCCCCTTCTCTGCTTCTATAAATACCTCTGCTACGTCCCTCCCCACCTTGTATCAGAAGCATTTAATGTTACATAATGGTAGCTAGCTAGCTAGCTTTTTAAAAGGGTTATCAGCTGCAGCTTGCTGTTGTGCTCTTGTTTTTTAGTGTGGAAGAATCTGTAAAGCTCAGGAGGGATAGCGCCATGGATGGTCTTCTCTTGCTCCATTTGTGGGGTTTGCATTCTGATAATCTCTAGCGCTATCCATCCTGAGTTTCATGGGTTCTACATACTCTTTCTGCACCCATCACACTGGAAGATGCTCTCTTTGGTTTTTTTGGCTATGTTGTTGAATCTGAGCTCTCAGGAGAGGCAAAACACAATTATTGGCCCTCATCATCATGCACTATGGAGGTTCTTTCATTACTTCTGTTTTTCTGCTTCTTTTAATTTTTGTTTGTTATTCTAATTTTAACGACTAAATTATTTTCTCTTTTTCTGAGAGAAAGAGTGCCTTGGTGAGAATGAAGATGAAGAAAGTGGCAGAAACCAAATGTGTCAAACCATGGGTTGTCCAGTTTATCGCCAGTTTTCTCTTTCTCTTTTATTTTTCTCAAAGTTTACTCTTATTAAGCTTATTTCAAAGAACTGACATGACAAATTTTGAAGTCTGTTGTTGTCTAACAACATCCATGCTACTACATTCAAGTATATGATTCTCTCTGTAAACCTTTAATTATTTTCTAGCTTTTTCTTTTAGCTTATAAATCATGATGCTTATATCATGAGACTAAGTTTGGATTTTTTGAGAGACTTTTTTTCTCCTTAATTTTTGGTGTAAACGTTATAATTAAGGGTTCATTTGATTTATTGAGAAGACTAACACAGATAGCAGGACGATTTCTCAGTTCCATTCTATTTCTGTATGAAAGCATAGTTTCAGTTCAAGACTAGTTTTTCCATTCTTTGGGGCACTGCACTGTTGATAATACCTCGGCATCATCCTCAAACAGCGCAAGGAAATGAGGAAGAAGATAAACAAAAAGATGAAATATATATATAATATAAGCCGAATTTAGCCACTGTCACGTGGGATGATAGACTAGAGATGTTGACTACTCCCAACTTCGCCTAAGCTTAGGTCTCAGTCCAAATTCCCATTATTTGGATTGCCTAACGTTAAAGCTAAGGTTTGCGTAATTCTGTCTGTCTGCCCCCACACCTCTGTTTGTGGCTTTGTGCTATTGTTTACCATTCAAATTTGGACTTTGATATTTGCATAATGTACAAGATCATTTTATTTTATGTTAACTCATACTATGTTAATAAGTAAAGGATCAATTATCTTAAAAATTTAAACTGTTGGATGGATTTTTATGAATAATTTTATATTATTTATATAACAGGGTCTTCTGTGTACATTGCATATGTTATTTTGGGATTCACGTATAAATCAAAATTGAACAATGGTTTCCATAATAAACAATGGATACACAAAAAAAATATATTCGATTCTTTATTATTGAAAGAGAAATGTTACTTACATAACAATTTATGTAATATTATTAAGCACAATATATGCTTTGTCAATAATGTCACATGTGAAATTTTTGTAACATAATTTTTTTTTCAAAAAATTCAATTTTCTCTTTCCCAAAGTTATCTTTTCAATTTGATTCAATTAACCAGCAATTACGTACAAGCAATATACTAATTTTATATTTTATAATTGAATATAATTAAGCTTATATATATATATATATGAACAATTTGTATTGTACCAATTTTGTTGCCCAGACTAAGTCCACTCAACTTGTCTACTCCGTTCCAACAGGCTCAGGTGTACCTGCGCCCGCAAACAAGGGTCTCTCTTATAGTTATTAAATTTAGAAGTAAGTTAGTAAGTTAATAAATTATTGGTCAAAATATATAAAATAAAATAAATATTTATATATATATAAATACATATTACATATGATAATATTTATTATTATAAATAATTAAAATATTTTTATTTTTAAAGAAATGATGACTTTAAAAAAAAATTTAATCCTTAATTCATAAAAAAAAGCATTAATATTTTCGTTAAAATGTTCATAACTCATAAAATAAATTTTTTTAAAAAAGCTAAGACTTACATGATGTAGATTTCGAAAAGTTATATGAAATAAATATATAATTAATTCAAATTAGACAAACGAATCAAAAATTATGATTTTCCAAAGTTGAAGAGTTTTTTCTTTTAATTTCATAACCCGACCGGTTCATCGGTTTAACTGATCTGGTCATTAATTTTCAGTCTAATTTAGCCTAGTCAAACCAGGCGTGAGACATATCCAGTCAAATTAATTACTCAGACTGATTACTTAGTCAGTTCACAAGTTTATCGACCAGTCCAGTGCGATTTTTATAACTATTCTCAGGATTTAAATTTTCTCTTTTTTTTTTGATTTGATTTCTTGTTTTTTAATTATATACGAACAATTAATAATAAAATTATATTTTCCTTTTAATTAATAATAATTTTTTTTAATTGTCAATTATTTTTATTGAATTATCATGATTTAATTCCCACGCCGTATGAATTTTGGAAATGCTACTTTCCGTTGACATAAATATATTCTAAGATGCTACTTTCAATTGACATAAATATATATTCTAAGATGTCAGATCTTACATGATCGTTGGACACATACTCAGCATTAACCTTATCTTTTTTACATATTTTTGCCTTCTCCAACTTTGAAAGTTTGAACTCTAACGCATTTGTCACTCTAGTATCATCTAGCACTTCTTTACCATATCAGAATAGAACATCATTTGTTGACATGCATAGATAGTTGTGCTTTTATTTTTACCTCAGTGCTGCACCCTTATAAGTTATAACACCTGTACCAGGCTACCAGCTTTGTGAGTAGCTTAATTGTTTACGTATGCCTAGAATTTTTGTTTTATAGAAAGATACACCTTGTTCTTTTTTTTGTTGCCCTTTTATGGTAACCGTACGTGCAAGCATACCCTGCTGCTACCACTAAAATATGGCAACACTTTATAAGTGGAGATCTTCTCATCCTATTTTTAATGTTTTGTTTCGTTGGGTTCCTTTCGGTGATATGCAGCCATATATTACAATCTGCTAGATTGATGATAATTGGACTCTTTGGAATATGGAATTGTATCTAATAATTGTTTGAGGACTGCTTTTCTTCAATGATCCAATGCAAGATCCCCCTTTTGGGTCAACGATGGGGCATGAGATTAATTGCCGTTGCATATGTTAATCTTGGAAATGAAAATCGTGCAAATTGACATCCAATAAGGTAACCTATACAGTTCTGCCCTTTTTTTAAAAAGGAAAAATGCTTGCACAAACAATAAAATTAGAATTTAATTTCAATTCATTGTCAGTGTAAAGTTTCTTTATATTGTCATCCAATTATGTATTGACACATCATTAAAATAGTTAGACTTTTTAGGTGGTTGTTATGATAGTCAAACTCTTTTAATGATTTGGTAACACATAATTGGATGACAGTATAAATTTTTTTTACACTGACAGTGGATCAAAATTAAACTCATAAAATTATTGGATAAAAGTTGAGTCCCATTGTAATTTTTTTAAAATATTTTAGATTGGTCTAACTTAGAATTTGTAAAAATAAAATCTGTGAAAACGTCATTATTTTTGTTCTAATAAGAGGTCCAAGATATTACTATATGAAGAGGAAGTGCAAGTTAAACTACAAACATGTATTCATAAGGTTCAATATGGATTATTCAAAACGTCATTTTTAAAAGTATTATTGGGATTACATAATGAGGTATTTTATTCGTCAATCTATTTATACATATTATTTTTATATTTGCGTATTTAATATAATTTGTATTACATTAAACTCACCTTAATTGCAATTAGAAAAAACGTTTGACCCTTTGTTATATAGCATAGTTTAAGGAGATAGGTAGTTGGAAAAAAAACTTAAATAGAATATAGAGTAAATATACACTTTGGTCCCTCAAAGAATCGATTCATTACATTTTAGTCCTTTAAGTTTTTTCTGATTACACATTAATCCCTTAATATTGAAACATCCAATCAAGTTCATCATTCTGTTAACTTCTCACGTTATCATCTAACGAATCTGCTGATTTGTCACGTTAAGTTCCATGTAGATCTAATGGGAGGTTGAAATAGGATCCAATGTGGCAATGAAATGTTTCCTTGAATATGACAGGGATCTGAAACCCTAATCCCAAATCTATTTGTCAATTTCGAAAATCTTCAGCGCAGGGGAGCAAAGAATCAGAAAAGTTAGGGTGAATGATTCAAATCGACAACCAAGAAGCGAAGTCCTTGCTTCTGCAATCTAGCATTTCCAAGTAGAGTCTCTGAATCCTCATCCTCGTTTAATTCTGTTTTTTTATCTCCCAAATGGTGGTCCCCAAGTTGTGAACTCCCAGATATGTTGCATTGTTTGTTGTGGTCCATGGAACATTGTGGCCCGTAGTTTTCTTCTTACTTGTAGTCATTGCTTTGAATACAATATTGAAAATAAAACGAATGTGAATAAAATAATGATTGATTTTTTTGTTTGTTTATATGTGTATTTTAACTTGCAATGCATAATGTAAGAGCATATGGACATTGTTGTACATTTTGGGGGTTAGTTTGATAAAGAAAAAACTAGTTTTAATAATGGGGAAAATGATGTATGGAGCCATGTGGACATTGATTATATTTCAATTCTTGTTTTGATTTCCATGTTTAAGGAACATTACTATGGTATTAAGGCCTCGCATGGAAGGCTATTTTGGGTAGTTCTTGGGTTGTGTCTAGCAGATGGGTTGAAACCATTAGACAATGGCAGGGAGACAATTTAGTTAATGAAAACATGTGTAAATGCAAAGGAAATAGAGATTTACTTTGATAATTGAAGCTTAAAGTGGAACCACCAAACCCAATGACATTGACACCCACATTTGATAGGTTCTATATATGTTTAGATGCTTGTAAGAAGGGGTTCTTAACTAACTGTAGACCTCTCATAGGCTTGGATGGGTGTCATCTAAAGGGTTATTATGGGGGTCAATTGCTCACAGCTATGGGACTTGATGGGAACAATGCATTTTATGTAATTGCATATGCTATTGTGGACATAGAGACTAAAGACATGTGGACATGGTTTCTGCAAATACTATTGGATGACGTAGGTGATTACAAATCACATGGATGAGAATTCATCACTGACCAGCAAAAGGTACATGATAACAATTATTTTCTTAGCATTTTAGTTTTTTCTCATTTATCTCTTATAACTAACCTAAATTCTGCAGTATGTGTTTTAGGGTTTGTTGCCTGCAATGGAGGAAATGATGTCTGGAATTCAACACAGGTTTTGTGTTAGGCATGTATAGACCAATTTTTGCAAGATATTTAAGAACAAAGATTTGAGAGACATGGTTTGAGAGATTGCTAGGACAACTACTATAAAGGAGTTTCAAGAGAAAATGCAGAATATGAAGAGAAAATCTGAAAGTGCATGGAAGTGGTTATGGAGATTACCACTTGAGTATTAGAGCAAGACATATATGTCCACCTTTACAAAATGTGACAATTTATTAAATAACAGTTGCAAACAGTTCAATGAAGCCATAATTAAGTATAGAGGAAAACCAATACTGACTATGGCTAAGGATATAAGGACTCATATTATGAGAAAAATGGGTGATGATCATTTAAGGTTGGTGAGGTATACTGGTCCAATAACACCAAAGGCTCAGAGTAGGTTGGAAGGAAATAGAAGGTTGAGCAGGTATTGGACACCTATATGGACAGGTGCTGCAGTAGGATATAAGTTTGAGGTGGCATGTCCACCTAAAAAGTGTAAGGTTGACTTAGGTTCAGCAAGTTGCTCTTACAGGTTGTGGGATTTGTCAGGAATTCCTTGCATGCATGCCATTGTAGCTCTGTCATATAACAATATGCAACCAGAGTATTATGTACATCTCTGGTATTCAATTGAGACTTACCACAAAGTTTATAAACATCACATTCAGCCTGTTGGGGGGCAAGAATATTGGCCTAAGACAAATATAGAACCAGTTGAGGCCAGCTGGTAGACCCAGGAAGTGCAGGCAGAAGGACAAGGAAGAACCTCAGAACCCATATCGAGTCAAAAGAAATTATAGAGATGTTAAGTGTTCAAAGTGCAATGGGACAGGGCATAACACAAGGACCTGTAAAGGAGCTCCAGTGAAAGAAAAGAAGCAAAAGGGAAAGCAAACTTTTGAACCAAGTGCTGGATCTACTAAGATCATTCAAGATGATGGTTCACAACCATGCACTCAATCATCACCGTCACTCACCCCACAACCATCATAGCATCAAGTAAGAATTTAATTTACAATGTTAAATGGTGTATAAGACTACTGTTGATGTTTTTTCTTCATCTATTGCAACAGTGGATATCTGGGATTAGGAATGTGAACACCTAAATTTGTCCAGGCCACTTTAAAAAAAAAAACAAACAAAAGATTAAAAAAAATCAAAAAAAATCAAAAAAAATCAAATTAATCACAAAAATAAAAAAATGATGAGAAAATTTGAAAGAAAAAAAAAGAAGAAAATTTTAATTTAATTATAAAAGAATCCAAAAAAAAAAGAAAACCCTTAATTTAACCAATTACAAAAATCAAAAAGATAGGAAAAACAAAAAAAAGGAAAAGAAAAAATCATTTTAGATATTTATCTTACCCATCTTCCTACCCAAACCCAAACGCTACTCGGTCCAATCTACCCAGCTACCCCACACCCACACCTCATGATACACTCCAGCACACACATACTCATCAACAATTTTCTTTTAAAGCTTTAGTGGTGTAAAGGCTACAGGGAGGGGACCTCCCACAATGAGCCCATACCTTGATCATGAATGAAAGGAGGGTCAGGAATTTGAAAAAAAGTTTAAAAGGAGCACAGAGATAACAATGGGAGAGAGGAAAAATCATAGAGAAAAAAAGAGGAGAGGGAAAGAAGAAAAAGTTTGAGAGAAAAGAGAAGGCATTTTCCATTGTTTGTGCTTCAAGAGGTAAGCTCCCAGTCTTCTACTTTCCTTACTCTTGATATCTTTTGCTCATACTCTTAAATGTTGTGTATACATGAAGTGTTTGAAATGTTTTTGGTTGTTTGAGTTTCATTTGGTCTTATTTGAGTTTTATGTTTCTTTCGTTCTTTTTCATTTCTTTCTTTAGTAATTGTCCATTACCACCCAAAACCACCACATCATTGTCTTCCACATTTAAAGTCATCCCCCGTACACAAACAGCCACCACCAAGCCAAAAACATAGCCATTCTCACTCCCTCTTAAATTTTCATCCAATGACACCCACTTAACAACTGAATCCACCATAAAATCCCTTACTTTCCCTCTAAAAACAGCACTAATGCCCATCCCAACATCCATTAAATCAAATCCAGAATCTGTGAAAAACTAGAAAACAAAGCCATCTTCACCTTTCCCTAAAACCTCATTCAAGGACACCTGATAACTAACATGTCCCAAATTTGTAAAAAATAAAAAATATTGGACGCAGAAAATGGACGCTAGGTATCGGACGATGGGTATCAGACAAAACCCATCGGACGAAAAATGGACGCTGGGTATCGGACGATGGGTATTGGACGAAACCCATCGGACGAAAAATGAACGCTGGGTATCAGACGATGGGTATCGGACGAAATCCATCGGATGAAAAATGGACGATGGTTATTGGACGAAACCCATCGGACAAAAAAAGGGACTTCTATTGGACTGAGACTTTTATTGGACTGAGGTTTTTATTGGACTTAGGCTTCCATTGGACTGAGATTGCCATAAAGCTTGCGTTAGTTGCCTTCAGGGGTCAAGTACCGGTGTTGAGGGGTCAAGTACCTTCTGGCCAATTTTTTTTCGTGAGTTGGTTCTGCCGGCGTAGTACCACATGCCATTTCACTTAGGATGCACTAATCCACTGTTTATTTTTTATCAAGTCAGTTCATTTTCTTTTAATCAATAAAATCAAATAAATCTTTTTATTAAAGTTGTTTAACATATAATCACTTTTCAAAAGAATTACTTAATTTTGAATGGCCTAATGTCATGACTAATTATATTTTGAATTTAAATTAAAAATAAATTTATTAATATTTGCTTAGAGGTCTTGAGGGGTCAAGTACCCACTGACCAAACTTTTGCGGTTGCTATGTGAACTATTGCCATGTTCAATTTCACTTAGGCCTTATTTTTAAAATAAAATAAACTAAATATTGTTTAGTGGTCTCGAGGGGTCAAGTACCCACTGATCAAGCTTTAGGGGTTGCTCTGTGAACTATTGCCATGTCCAATCCCACTTAGGACTCGCTTTTAAAATAAAATAAAATAAACATCGTTTAGTAGTCTCGAGGGGTCAAGTACCCACTGGCTAATTTTCCTTGCGATGGCTCTGTGGGCATTGTACCATGTTCCATTTCAATTAGGACCCGTTAATAAATTCATTTACCTTATTCAAATAAAATCAAATTAACCATTTATTTTTAATAAATTAGATAAATCATTTTTTTTTCAATCATTATACAATAATATTTTATTACTTTATTTTTGTTTTATTTTTTATTTTTTATATATGTTCAAAAAGAACTACGTGGCTTTGAATTCTCCATTACACTAGGGGATACGTAGGCCCGCAAGTCAAGCCAAACTTGTAAATTTTTATAATTTAATTTAATTCTTAATTTATAAATTCTTGTTTTAATTTGTAAATTTTTCTTTTGCTTAATTTTTCTTACGTCGTTTTAAAAGGGGTAAAATAGACATCATTTAGGTTATTAAAATTCGCACAACTAACTTAAGGTAACCGTCTTAGGACGGATGTATCAGGGGTGCTGTGGGATTAAGTTTCCACCCTTCCCTGTGCATAATCGACTCCCGAACCCAACCTAGTTTTTCGTAGACCTTTTCTTTTCTTTTTTTTTGTTTTTATTTTAAATCTATTTTTAAAGGGTTTTGCCAGTCATTTTCCCTACCCAATAAAAGATTGGTGGCGACTCCACTTATTTATTTAAAATTTTCTCTCGCCGCTTCCCGTCGCGATTTTTCCGGTCGTGACAAGGAATGCAGCATCTACAGGACCCAACTTTAGGCCACCAACACCATTCACACCTACAAGCTCTAGATCTGCACCAATGAGAGCTGCAAAATACCAGATCTGCCTCATTTAGATCACCTCAACAACAACACAACCTGCAAAGGGACCTTCCAAGACAAGAGATCAACTGGAGGGGCAACCCTTGTGTGACTAGAGAAACCCTTATAGCAGCAAGTGAGGGCACTTCCCCGAAGGTTTGCAGCAGTCATCTCTTCACAAAACTCATTAAATGACAGCAAACCAATAAACGTTGAAGACTGATATTAAGACTGCTGCAGTAGTCTCTTTTTTGGCTTTTCCCTTTGTAATATACTAGATTTTTTGACATTATCATGTTGTTGGCCATGTGGGCTTGTCAGGTTTTTTGTTGGTTTGTTAGTTATGGCCATGTACTTATGGAAAATGGCCATGTGCTTTTGGGTGTACATAATACCAAATTTATTACAAATGAAGTTGCTTTTGGTTCTCATTGATTATTGTGTCAACCTTTGCTTTATTGTTTAATGGTTTATTATTGTGTATTGACAGTAACCAATCACATTAATAGTAATCAAACAATGATTTTGGAATTAACCAATTTCATTAATCACTTTAATCACATTACAAGGGACCAAACTTATATGACAAACAAGCCATACTAAATAAAACCAACAACAATAAAATCCAACAAACTAGTTTCCATTTCTTCACTTCTTGCTCATACATAACAATTGTCTTCCTAAGCTCATTAACTAGTTTTTTCTCATTCATCTCATCCACTGCTCCGTCTTCACCATCCAACCACTTGAATAAGTCATAGGTTCGAAGTTCATCTTTGTACAAAGGACACCTTAAAAACCTTACACCATAATTCCTTGTAGTCTTGGATGTGAATACCAAGGCTTTATGCCCACATTCACACAACATCACTGAAGAACAATGATAACCCCTTGACTGCATGCTACCTATAACCGAAGAACCTGCAACAACACCCCAATTAACCTCTGAACTCTGCACATATTCACCCCCATGGTTGATTTTGGGAACCAGCCGCAACACCTCTATAACTAGCTGCAACACTTTGAGCAACCAGTTGCAGCACTTTGAGCAACCCACTACAACACAAATGCAACACCAGCCAATTGAATGAGGGATGGAGATATTATGGTTCTTCAATGTGGAACCTCTACAATGATGGATGGGGACCTTCAATGCAGCACCTCTGCGATGGAGGGATGAGTTTTCCTTTTAATGAGCCACTGCAAATGGTAGGGTATTTTAGGATTTCAATTTTTCCTTCTGGTGAGACATTTGGGCATTTTGTTTCTTTATTAATCATCAAAACATTTCTCCCATTGGATGGATCTACATGGAACTTAACATGACAAATCAGCAGATCTGTTAGATGGTAACAAGAGAAGTTAATAGAGGAATAAACTTGATTAGATGTTACAACATTAAGGGACTAATGTGTAACTGGAAAAAATTTAAAGGACTAAAATGTAAAGCATCGATTCTTTCAGGGCCCAAAGTGTATATTTACTCTAGAATATAATAACATGGTTTGATATATGCAGCTGATCACACATAAAGAGATAAGTTTTGTTATGGTAGCTATAATATATATTTTTCCATTAATTTATCAATGGGTTGTTGAATTTGTAATTCTACTATTTGGTTGCTTTCTTTACTTTTATTTTTCTTTTGCTAAAATGTAAGGAACTCCCTTTAATTATGAGTTCAAGTTTAAAAAACTTTCATGTACTTTCAAATTTGCTAACACGACTTCCTAAATTAACAAAACAATATATAATAACTCTTCTATGAAATCTTATATTTAAATTATTGAAGGAAAAGTAGTCATGTGACTGCATATGTTAATTTTTTCATTAATCTTACTTTAAATCATTAATATTTCTTTAAAATCATATCAATATTTCTTTTTTTATGGCATTTATTAATCCCACATCACCGTTTGAGATTTTCATGAACTGCTCAAACAGTGGTGTAGAATTAATGAGTATTCAAAAAAAGAGGCCTAGATATGATTTTAAATATAAATATTAATAATTTAAGGTGACATTAATGAAAAAATCAACACGTAACAACTTTTCCACCAATAATTTAAATGGTAAGTTAACATAAAGGTTATTATATACTATTTTATTAATTTAAAAAATCGAATTAATAAATTTAAAAGCACAATTTTTTTTTTTAAACTTCACCTATAATTTTCAGATTTCTTTCCATTTTACCTTTTGAGTTTAATTTTGATTCACTGTTAGTATAAAGTTTCTTTACACGATCACTTAATCATATATTATTAATTCATTAAAAGAGTTTAATTATTATAACACTTATTTAAAAAATTTAACACTTTTAATAATATATCAGTATATAATTAAATGACAATATATCAAAAATTTTAGACTAATAATAAATTAAAATTAAATCTTTACCCTTTTTCTTTCTACAAGGCAGATTAAAGTAATTAAAGTACTATCTCTGCTGAATGACACCATTATTTATGGCTTTGCTACTTCATCATGAAAAGAAATACTCTTTGTACGATAAAAAGGACATCCGTGCAGCGTGAATTTCAGAACATTAAATTCATTGTGCAAGTAAAATGATGCCACCATATGTGAGCACCCCACGGCCATTACAAAATATAAACCATTGCGACCAAAAGTAATAGATACGTTGCCCAAACTAACCATAAAAGTAGGGGTGTTCGCGGATTGGTTTGGATCGATTTTGAGGGGTAAAGTTATCCGAACCAAATCAATCGGTTTTCTCATATAGACAACCAATCGGTTTGGTTCAAATTTAGAAACCAAACCAAACCGAACCGATATTAATCGGTTTGGTTTGGATCGGTTTTTCGGTTTTTGACCATTTAAAAAAAAATAATCTTATTCCTTTGCTTTTTTATGGTCCAAAAGATAATGTAGTCTATTTATACAATAAATAACATATTTACTCATTTAAAACAAACAATAACTCATTTAAATAAAAATTAACAATCTTCTAGTATAATGATCAAATACAACCATGATCAAACTTCTAGTGTAATAGTCAAGTATAATCATATAATAAAAATCTAAAATTTCAAACTAATTTTCAGCTACATAAACCAAAATTTCTAGCCATAATTACCAAAGAAAGCAACCATCAAGTGAGCATATACCTTAAATGATAAATGTTATTTTGAAATCATTAATATGAATAATTTTAACAAGATAAAAAAGTAAAGCTTTGAAGATATTCAACAACACATACCAAGTTATTTACAATATGTATATATATGATATTTTAATCGGTTTGGTTTGGATCGGTTCGGTTTTGAAAATTAGAACCGAAAACCGATCCAAACCAATCGGTTTTTTAAAAAAAAGAACCAAACTAAACCAAAAAAGTTCGGTTTTAATCGGTTTTCGGTTTTTTCGGTTCGGTTTTTCGGTTTTGTTCGGTTTGGTTTGGATTTGAACACCCCTACATAAAAGGACACTGTAGGTTGTTTAGCTAAGCATAAAAGTCCACTTAAGCATAGCTTAAACAATAAAGATGGAGGATAATTAGAATAGAGGTTATAAATGATGCCAACATATGTGAGCACCCCACGGCCATTACAAAATATAAAACATTGCGACCAAAAGTAATATATAGGTAACTAACCATAAAAGGACACAGTACATTGTTTAGCTAAGCATAAAAGTCCACTTAAGCATAGTTTAAACAATAAGGATGGAGGATAGTTAGAATTGAGGTTATAAATTCTATTTCATGTAAATATAAAAAGAAAATTATGCATATAAAATTATTTCACTAACTACATTTAAAAATAACATCAATGACTTCATACCCTAGTAATACAAATATATATTTTTATACCAATATCCAATTATTATCAACATTTTGTATACATGAGGATTTAAGTTAAGATCCCATATTTAATACGATCTTTAAAATAGTTCAAAATATATACGAGGTATTTAAGAACATAAATATATATTTTCAAACAGCTTGCATTATATATATATATATATATATATATATATATATGATGTTATTATACCAAACGCATTTATATTAAATACTGAAATTACATGCGGATAATAATGCCAACCTGCTCTAAATTGGTTTCTAAGCAAATATTTCAAACAGATAAAATATATAACAAGTGAGAGAGTGCTTTTTTGTGAGAAACGAGAGAAGTAAATAATAATCATTGGATCTTATATTGATAAAAGAGATTATAAATTACTTAAAAATTATATAATTATTTAATAAAGTTATATGACTTTTTATGCTATAATATTGACTACATATACATAATTAAATGCTTAAAATTTACTCGTCTGATTCTATCAATAAACTATTTCTCTCGCTTATTTCACCACCAAAAACTGTAAAAGTCAAGCCAAATTCATTAAAGTAATTCTTTATAACAAATAGATTCATCCTGAGTCCTGACCTACAATTTACAAAATATGAAACCAAACCATGGAGCACTTCGTGGTGGCGGCGTGGTACCCACAGATCAAAGGTTAATCAACAAGTGGGCCCACCCTTCTTGAATTTGGTGGGCTCATGGGGTGAAATAAAAGCCTCATTCGAAGGTGTTCAAAGAGACCCAATCAAGGGTGAGAAGGCCCATTACTTGAAAAGTTAAAGTGGGTTGTTTTCCACATTTGGTCCTCTTCTGCTTCGCTGTTTAAGGCACAGTATTCAAAATGAGGCTCCATGATTCAGAGTTTGGAGTTGGACTTTGAAGTTGGAATCTTTTCTTATTTTTAATTAAATTGTGTTCATTACGGACACCTTTAGTGATAAATTGAATTTCGATTTTACACTAATAGCACGTTGGAGTGAAAGTCTGAAAGCAAGATGCAAACTTGTGACTATTTCTTATGCTTGGGATTGGCAATTGTTTTCTGGAGACACCAATTGTTGTCATTAAATGAAACAGCGGGTACACTTTTTGCTGTTTTGGGCCATGAAAACCCCTATGAGCCAGTCATTAATTTCTGCAGTATTCCTACTCGTGGCTATTGCAGTACCTGGACTTGCCTGAGTATTGACAGGTCTGTTTCTCTTCATGACTTCGTATCTTCTAGGCTAAGTATGGGGTAAAGTTTTTAATTCATTGCAAAGTAAAAACAATGTATTGGATGCTGATGAGTGTTGCCATTTCATGTTGAGGGAATTTTATTCCTTGGAATATAATCGTAACGAAACATAATCTGATCAAAAATGGAAAATTGTTATCGGCCATGTTGATTGACATGGACAAGACTGACATATGGCTTTAGCAAAATGTGAGGTCTTATTCTTCAAAGTCAATTTGACTTTTTTGTTAAACAGTGTGAGCAGCATTTTGTTATTTCAACCTTTGCTCCTGATTTTGAGTGTGTAAAAAATCATGCGTGTGGGTTTCATCCTAGTTTAAGAGGAGACTTACGGCATTGCATGCTACAAGTAAAATTGATCATTGATTTATCAGAATTTTCGCTCTAGTACTCCATAGCATCAGAGTCTGTGAGAAGGGCACTGCTATCTATCAATTTTCATATGATTGATGGAATCACTAAAGGAGCTTTAAATTGCCTAATATGTTTGGTTTAACTTTTAAAGACTTCTAAATTATAATTTGAGTAAAATTTTATCTTTTATTACTTTTGTTTAAATTATAATTTTGAAATTTCAAAAGCTAAACCCAACACACATTGATGCATCAAGATATTTCTTATTATATTTTTCTAATTTAACTACATTTTAGACTAGGCCTGATAATGCACAAGTCCACCGTCACTTTATATTGAGTTATCATCTCTTTCAGTAAGGCTCAAAACTAACTTCACCGATTTTAAGAAGTTAGTGCCTTATACTTAGTCTCTTGGTTACACAAGTCACTATTTCCCATTATGAGACATCATATGACATATGGTGTCATGCCCACCCTAATTTACATGAGGTGTGTTAAGCCTCAAAAGAGGTTTCTTGTCATCTTCTAAAATGGCCTTAGCATGACAGGACTAAAATATATATTGCCATTGGGTTGATTCTTCATAGACTCTATCTGAACAAGTAGATTGAGAAAGCTATTAATTCCTTGTTCTTCATCTCAAGCCTAAGTTTGTACTCCAAATTTCACCATGCTTTGGCCATGCACATTGACCACTTTGCCGTATTTTGCAAATTACGAGCTTGTTTGAAATTAATTAAAAATAAAATTAATTTAATTTGATTTAAAAATTAAATTTTATGTTTGAAACTCATTATAAAAAATGAAATTGTAATTAATTTAAAAATCAATTCTTATGTTTGGAGTTTATTAAAAACGAATTGAATTAATTTGATTTTATTATTTTAATTTTTTAACCTTATATCTTTATGAATTATATTTGTTAGGTTAGTGAAGTAAAATCAAAAAGTTAACAAATGTAAAATAATCAATTTAAATATTTAAATTTAAAATCAAATCAAATTTATTCAAATCAAACTAAATTTGAGTAGATTTCTAAATATACAAAACTTAAAGAAAACAGATTTTAAAACCAAATTAATTCTTATTTTTTAACATTGTAATCATACTCTATCAAAATGCTTTGTCTCAATTTTATTTTGAGTAGAGGAGGAGGATAGGACTATGTGAATGATAAATCTTATATCATTATGGTACTCAAATCTTAAAGACTGAGCTACAATCTCAGCATATTCATTTTGAGTTACCTCTTACAACATTATCGTCTTGCATATCGTCCACTACGAGGACTATCAAGAAAGGAACAAAAAGAGAATGAGTTTTTATACATTCCCTCCCCTTATTTACCCCCTCATAAAATGGTCATGGATATTGGATAAGCATTCCCAAGTACACTACTTATTAACCTGCATAATTACCGAGGTTATCTTCAATATTGCTACGAGACTTGTTCTCTCACTCTATGATCCCTTTTTAATATCATTTTTTACCTTGAGAGTCTAGCACCTTATTATTTTATCTGAATAATTATATATCCCCTAATAAATTTGTCGGGAGCGGCGCCCTTATGTTTATACTCATGCTTATTCAAGATCAAAGGCCTTCCTTCCTACTTATTAGTTTGAAAAAAAATTAAATTTTTTGTGCCATTTAATATTAGTTATATTAATTCTGCGAGTTATTATTATTTGCTTAAATATTTTTTTTCAAAATAACAATGAATTATTGATTAAAATTACATAAAATAATAAAAAATTGTACTCTTAGGTTATGCCCTTATCTAATTTGTTAACTCGTTCGAGGTGCTCTACTTTTTAAAAAATGATCACCAAAAATGTTGATTTCTTGATTATTTATACACTTTGATATATGTTTTCTTTTAAGAACTCATTATTCTGGTTTCACTAGTATGATGAAAGGTATGTATTTCTAATGGACTATTCTAAAGAGAATCAGCTTTTTATTGAATATCCACTTGTTGATAAAAATTAGATTGAATGCGTTAGGATCAGTCCTCTCCATTTATAAACCTACATTGGTTTCTCTTGTTTTAGATTTTTATAAGGTAAATATATTTCTTTAAAAAATATTTTTTATCCGTATAATTTTTTATATTTAGATTAAAATTTATAAAATTAATTTTAAATAAATTTTATTTTATAAAATTAATTTTAATTAATTTTCAGTGTAATGATTTATATTTGATAACCTTTATATAAAAAATAATTTTAGTATAATGAATATTATTTTGATGATATTGATCAAAATAAATTTTAGGTGTATAATTACAAGATATGAATTCCAGATTATTTTGTTTCTTCTTTTATTTTATTTCATTATTTTTATGATATACCTTAACACGCAACACGAAAGTTGTTATAATAATGATTTTTTTTTGTGATAGTATTAAATTAAAAAAAAATATGCATGATATTTTTAACTTTTAAAATGATAGCCCTATTTAAAAATTCACAGATGAAATAAAAATTGTATGTAATAGAAAATAAAATGAAAAAATTAACACAATTACGAAAATGGGTAAAACATAAGGTAAACGGTAGATCATCACTCTACTCCAAAACCACCTTATGAGGAAAACCAATTACAAATTTACAAGTTTTATCCAACATAATAATATGTGCAGAATTCGTTTGAAAATAAAAAAACAGAGACAGTTACTACAGTACTGAAGGGGGATAGGGTTTTAGGTCCATACTTTCACTCACCGGCACGGGTACCGGTACCGGGAGTTTCTCCTGTTGGTCCGAACGCAGGGAAGAAAATTGAAGCATCCTTGGATCATTTCTAAGGTTTAATTTACCCAATGCCTTGTCTCCTTTTCGTTTCTTTCGTTTTATTTAAGGTTTTTACTTTTTAGTCTCTGCAATTTTCAAGTTTGAGATTTCAATGACGCGTTGAAGTTCAAGTTCGGTTACTTTTTTCTCACCCCTTTCCACATTGGTATTATTCCAATGGAGATTAAAATTTTGAATTTTCAACAAAGGAACCTGATCTCTGGGGATGGGATGGGTGGATTTAGATTCTTTCAATTGTGGTTCTCATGTTTTGGTTTTTCTCCAAATTTTCATTGCTACAATACAATATTTCAACAAAGAATGGAATTCAATCTTAGTTTTACTATGACAGATAGAAGGGTACAGGGAGCTATATTTAAGCAAGGGATGTATGGGGATTGCAAGTTTGAAACCCTTCACACATACTTGCTTGTTTATGTCCCTGGTTGTAAGTTAATTGGTGAATATTGTTATTAGATAATAATCTTTTCTATCTTCCCAGAAATTCAAATGTGACATTAATGAATATTTTTTTTTTTTGTTAACTATGTTGCAGGTTGGGGAGAAAAGATGAAACAAGTGGTAGGAATGGTGGTTTCCAATAAGATGCAGAAGTCGGTGGTGGTGGCAGTGGATCGACTATTCTACCACAAATTGTACAACCGATATGTCAAGCGCACCTCTAAATTTATGGCTCACGATGACCATAATCTCTGTAACATTGGTGACCGAGTTAGTAACATGAACTTAATTACCCGTCTAATTGGCCCATTTATTTATCAAATTCAATTCTTTTAATATCATTCTTATCACTTGATTGGTTTATATTATACTCTTGGTTTTGCAAGAAAACTCAATAAGCAATCACTCTTGCCATTGTTGATTCAGGTTCGACTGGATCCTTCTAGGCCTTTGAGCAAGCATAAACATTGGGTTGTTGCTGAAATTCTCAAGAAAGCACGTATATATGTTCCACCCTCCACCCTGGTGTCTGAGAATGTAAGCTCCAGCTTTGAAGCACCTGCTTCCTAAATTGGCTCAAGGTATTAAAAGTATCTTGGCTGTCAGATCTACAGAAGTTTTAGCTGTTGGTGTGGAAATGAAACTGGAAATAAAGTTTAGTTGAATGAGTTGATAGTTTGCAACCTTATTCAAGTTACTCTTTAATAGATCTTAGGTGGCAGGTTGGCCACTGTAGTCTAATGCATTTAATTGACAGTATAGTATATGATACTGTACGTTTCTAGTAGCTTCCAAAATGTAAGTTTGCATACTTTTGCAGCTTGAATTTGCCCATGCTGTTGTGTTGGTAAGATGGCTGGGAAAATCATGGAAATGCGAACCTCTGCTGATGTTATAATCTTAGACAAAGTTTGAACCTTCATTATTCTCCATTTTGACATCATTTCTAAATTTTTATGGCAGAAGAAATTTTAATGTGGCGCGTTCTAAGGATGGTTAGTTTGTATCTCGATGGGTTAAAATCAGTCTGCTGCAATTTCACATGAAGTCTTAAGGTGTGTTTGTTTTAGATTTTGGGATCTCGAATGCCCGTTTACACCCATCACCACAAGCGTTTACTGCAAGGAAATTTTATTTCCTTCTCCCCAACGCACATTTGCATTTGGGAGAAATGTTAAACAAACATGCACTTATTAGATGTCAAGGCTGCTATTTTTGTGTGATCTTTATTGCTATATGTGCAAATGGATTGTAGTGTACCATGATCAAAAGGGGGATCTGTTCTCATGATTACGTTACAAATTTTATCAGCAGATTTCCTTAGTAATAAAATCTTTACATGCATTATTCTGTATTATATTTACCTCTAGTGTCTCCCAAAAAAAAAAAAATACTTTCACTCTGGGTTGGGAATTTAACGCATAAGGAATTCGTTTAGTAACTTCTTTTAACAGACATTTTGTCATCTACTCCCACCCAGAAAAGGCCCGATGGTGATTATGGGGGAACTTTTTAAGAATGCAAATTATGAATTGTAAAGTGAGTTCTTTCTTGCTTTCTTTGCTATAATAAGAGGGTTAATGACATTTTTGGCATTTAATATGAAGATTAGGAAATTATGATGTACTTAGTAATAAAAATAATTTAATGTTAAAAACACAACTTAAACTACTCCTTTGAGAAGAGTTAATGCCAACACGGCAACGCCCTATTTATATACTCCTTTCTTTTTTGTTCCCTTGTCTAGATTTGTTGAGTCTCCTATGTAACCACAGAAACAAAAATTATTAGTACTCGAAATTTTCATGTTACAATAGAACTTGAAATTTTCTTTCTTTCTTTCTTGTTTTCTTAGGCCCGGGTAATGATTGGTACCGTTTGAAGATGACAAAAATTGGTAAATTCAGGTTCAGGAAGGATCGGGAAAATTTCTGTTATAGAGCCCAGAGAAAGAGGTCCTGGATAGAATTATTGGGGGCGGGAAGGTGAGAGATCCCAATGCAGGGAAGGCTCAAACTGGAAGATGAAAACTGAGCTAGGTAATTTAGGTCCTAATAATGGAGACAGTAATGTCTCCTCTTCAGGTAAGGTTGATTATGGTAATATTAGAAATAATCCCCGCCACCTTTTTTCCTCTACTACGCATTAAGCTCACAAATGCTGAAATATCTGCATTTGAGTTTGACATACCATTTACAAACTTAGATGCAGGGAGCACTTGTTTTTAATTTATAGAGTCTGGACACTTTAAAAAATGAATTATGTTCATGTCCGAACATTTTAAATTATAATGTGATATTGCAATTTTTTTATATGTTATTCGTGTTATGTGTCTATGTTTCTTAGTTACTAATTACGACTGCTCGAGTGATGAAGTTCTTAGGTTGGTTAAGATAGATGGATGGAATGATCTAAGTCAATTATTATGTATAGTAGAATCTAGTAAATTTTATATAAAATTTACTGATAGAACAAACCTATATAAAATTTACTGACAGAACAAACCTTTAAATTCATCATTTAATTAAGTAGAATAATTATACCTAAGAATCCATCCCCAAATGTTGTAGCGGTGTTACTAATCTTTATTTTTTGGTGTTACAGTTGGAATTCATTTGGCACCAACCTGTTATATCCCTTGAGCACAAAGCAAAGCATTATTAATTTATTTTCTCGCTCAAAGTTGTAACTAATTATTCGTGGGGAAGGATTCAAGGTGTCTTGTTTTGAAATATGGGGGAAGATATCATGGGCATGGCTAAAGGTCTTTTATTTTTTGCTGATAGAAATCATTACTGAAATTATATGCATAAGAAATACAGAAAACAAATTGCGTTATAGTTCGTGTGGGTTTGTTAGCTTCTAAGTTTGTTTTGCATGATTGAGACGTAGATGCAATTAGTGTATAGTTCCACTCAACGATTGAATGATTACAGCAAAGGCTGGGCCTCTCTGCATTACTCAATTAAGTGAAGGAACAAATGACTGTAATTGCAGTGTAATGTAAGGTACAAAACAAGTATCGATGAAGGTCTGACAGTACCATTATTAGTGTGAGAAAGTGGTATTTGGTTGGAGAAAGGGATTGCACTAGTAACTACTAGTCACTATAGTGAGAAATGTCATGGCATAAGAGCTCATGTTCACGAAAAGAGATGATAATCTCGTGGAATTTATACTCTCGTCCAAGGAGGTTATACATTCAAATCTTCTTTAAGTTTAGGCTTTTTAGCATCATTGAATATGGTATAATTTCTATCAATCATTTTGGAAGCATATGGAGTACTATTTAAAATGTCATGATGATGAAAAATGAGATATGACTTAGTTAGTAAATTAAATTTTATGTAGATGAATTTTACTTGTAATTTAAGCTATAAGAATCTAAATCTCATTAGAAACATTTTATGGTTTATATACTTAATATATATTTTATTTTAATATGTCTATCTCCTTGAGATCACATGACTAGCAAAACCTAAAACCTCATGGCACACATAACAACCACTTAGTTCATGTAAATAACTTGAAGTTTCACCTCATAATTATCTGAAATTCTAACGGGTAAACACCTTTATTTTTGGGAAAGATATTGCATCTTTTAATTTGTCTCTTTATTTGTTATTCTCTTAATTGAATCCTTAAATAGTTTGATTTGACTCAATTTGATTCTTTCACACAATTTCGCAATAGTAGATTTCATGTGTGATTTACAACATGAGTATTTAATTGCTGTGATTAACCCTGAACACATACTTTTCAACCTATATATGTCCTTTTTTTTTTCTTCTTGTTTAACACATGAAATTATTTATTTGTAGAGAATTCATGAGTTAACAAGAAGAAGAAAAATGATATTTAGATTGAAAAAAGCATTATTAGGGTAAATTGTACACATACATTACTACATGAGGTAAATTGCAAGTGAATCCAAGCTGAGATTATTTTATGTATTCCATTCTAAATTTAAAAGATTTAAGGTAGAAAAAAGAACTTGATTGAAACACATAAAAAATTAAGGATTCACAGACATTAGAAAATAACTTATGTTACATGTTGATACAAAAATTGACGTTGTTTTATTAAATTTGACTCATTATACATGTCACTGCCATACTAGTTGGGGTACTACAATTCAAATTCCCTTTCCAGCAAGTAGCAAATATAACATAAAAGGTTTGTTCAACATTTTTCTCCCGAAAATCCCCAATGAATGCTGAGTTAAAAACGCATTTGAGCAATCATCAGTTAATGTCATCACTCCAGTGTTTTTTTTCTTCTTCTAAAAATTGTCACATTTAAAATTTTTTTGTGGTACTCTTCTGACAATAATTAAAAGCATATCTGCACAAAAAGCTGAATTTTTAAAATATATTATGAGAGTATTACTCTCATTAAATTTTTAATTATCTGATTTAATTTAAATTTTATTTAAAAAAATATGTTAAATTTAATCTAAAGACATATATAATCATGTGATGTTATGTGTTATGTTTTTAATAAAATAATGTAATATTACGAAAAAGAATTGAATGTCCATACTATATTGCAACCACCAATTGATCAAAAAATATTGCAACCACCGTACCATGATATCCAATCTTTTTTAGAATCTTAATATAATTTAAATTTAAATTTTTAAAGATTAAGCATTCAATGTTCAATTACTATAATTCATATTTTAATAAAATATAAAGTTACATTCATATACCACAGTACCGTTGTAAGAAAGAAATGGTAAAGATGAAAAAGAAAAAGAAAATTGAAAGTGCAAAAAAAAGTTTCAATATTAGTAACTCACTCTTCAAATCTAATGATCTAATTTGAAGTACGTAGTAAGTGAAGAAGAAGCTCTCTCTCTCTCTCTCTAGTTTTGCTTACATTACACTTCACTCTTTCAGTTAGCAAGTCTCTCACTATTTTTGGCGGGGGACGAACCCCACCAAATTTAAAACAAAACAACTTTCTCATAAATACAACAACAAGAACAAAACTCTTTCCATTCCAAACTAAAAAACCACCATTCTCTATTCTCTTCTCTGTCTCTCACAAACCACACTGCACTCACTGTACAGACACACATCACCATAACCAGTTCCTCTTCCTCTCCCCCAAAACGGTGCGTACCAATCATCACATCATCATTCGAATTTCTAAAATCTCCTCAATGACCTTCTCTCCCTTCCTCCCTCTCCTCTTCCACCTCTTCTTCTTCTTCCACTCCGTACTTTCTCTCTCCTCCGACGGCCTCGCCCTTCTCTCTCTAAAATCCGCCGTCGACCAACCCGCCGCCGCGGCCGCCTTCTCCGACTGGAACGACGGCGACCCCACCCCGTGCCGCTGGTCCGGCATCTCCTGCACCGACATCACCGGCCTCCCGGAGCCCCGCGTCGCCGGAATCTCCCTCGCCGGAAAGAACCTCCGCGGTTACATCCCGTCGGAGCTCGGCACTCTCCTCTATCTCCGGCGACTGAACCTCCACACCAACGAGTTCTACGGCGTCGTCCCCGTGCAGCTCTTCAACGCCACCGCCCTCCACAGCATCTTCCTCCACGGCAACAACCTCTCCGGTCCCCTCCCTCCGTCGATCTGCAACATCCCCCGTCTCCAGAACCTCGACCTCTCCGGCAACTCCTTCTCCGGTCCCATTCCCGAAGACCTCAAGAATTGCAAGCAGTTGCAGAGGCTGATCCTCGCCGCGAACAAATTCTCCGGCGAGATTCCGAGAGGAGTGTGGTCGAAGTTGGAGAATCTAGTGCAGCTCGACCTCTCCGCGAACGATCTCGAAGGTTCGATTCCGGAAGATATCGGCGATCTCAAATCCCTCTCCGGCACGCTCAACCTCTCGTTCAACCATTTATCAGGTAGGGTTCCGAAAAGTCTCGGGCATTTGCCGGTGACGGTGAGTTTCGATCTTCGTAACAACAATCTCAGCGGCGAGGTTCCCCAAACGGGGTCGTTTTCGAACCAGGGACCAACCGCGTTCCTGAACAATCCCCAACTGTGTGGGTTCCCTCTCCAGAAATCGTGCACCGGTCCAGAGCAGGGTTCGCCGGAGAGTCCCGGTTCGTCGAGGGAACCGGGTAACCGTTCGACGAAAGGGTTGAGCCCCGGTTTGATCATTCTGATATCAGTGGGTGATGCAGCTGGGGTGGCTTTGGTTGGGCTTGTGGTTGTGTATGTTTATTGGAAGAAGAAGGACAATTCCAATGGGTGTAGTTGCACTGGGAAGAGAAAGTTTGGTGGGAATGATGAGAAAGTGAATATCTGTGGCTGTGGTTTACCGTGTGTTAATGGTTTGAAGAGTGATGAGTCTGAGGTGGAGGAGCATGATGAGAGTGAGAAAGAAGAGGGTGGTAGAGGAGGGGAAGGAGATTTGGTGCAGATTGATAAAGGTTTTAGCTTTGAGCTTGATGAGCTTTTGAGAGCTTCGGCTTATGTGTTGGGAAAGAGTGGGTTGGGGATTGTGTATAAGGTGGTGTTGGGGAATGGGGTGCCTGTGGCTGTGAGGAGATTGGGTGAGGGTGGAGAACAGAGGTACAAGGAGTTTGCGGCGGAGGTGCAGGCTATTGGGAAAGTGAAGCACCCTAACATTGTGAGGTTGAGAGCTTATTATTGGGCCCATGATGAAAAGCTTCTTATCAGTGATTTCATCTCCAATGGCAATTTGGCCACTGCCCTTCGAGGTGAGTTCTCTTTTTCATATTTAATTTTGTTTTGCTTTTGTGTGATTGATTTCATTTGTTGGCATTGAATGAGATGATATTGATGGGGTAGGGGATTTAATTGACCTTCATTTTCACTCTTTCAAACCGAGAGATAGAGATGCCTACCTAACCAAACACAACGGCGGAGCAGGTTGTGGTTGTGGGAGTGTAAATGCTGTTGACCGATAATGATATTGATAGGTAATAATAATATTAATAATAATAATATTGCAAAAGAATCACAATGAGTTAATAATAGTTGGATAAATTTTCGATCTTCGTATGTGGACGAGTTTATAAATTACTAATCATGCATTCATGGATTAACAACACTTGAATATATATATATATATATATATATGAATATGTTTTTAAAACTTACTAAATAACACTTGAATTCTAACATTCTCTTTATTCAATTATTATGATTCGTTAATTGTCACAGGAAATTTTTATTATTATTATTATTATTCGTTAATTGGCTTTGTTTAGTCCAGTCCCATGGCGCCTTCTGGTTTTCATGAGATAGTACAAGAGTAATTTTATATTGCGGTGTAATATTATATATTTAATCTTTTATATAAATTGAGAAATGCTAATATATTTTAATTGGGTGTTTCTAACGAGTGCTTAATAAATTCTTTAAATTATTAAATAAAAGATATTAAATATTTTTTAAATTCTTAAGATATTAAATATTTTTTATTTTAATTCATTTTCATTCTAATAGTACTCGTTAGTAAAAATTATTTTAATTTAATTTTAGGTGTGGCTAGTTGAGCATTTTATTTATTTATAAAAAGTAATTAATGTACAAAATTATTAGATTGTAACGTTCGCCATGTGTCTGGGTAGGACAGGCTATCTTCTAGAGCCTTGGCCACTAAACAAACTAAAAGTTGAGAGTTTCAGACTTCCAAGCCATTTCTATTCTCAAACGCAATGTCGTTTGACGTTTGAATTTTGGTTTTCTTCTTTGCCAAGACTTTTGAGTATTTGGATATCCTCTTATACGTATCTTCAGTTTAAATCTCACACACCATGACCGTACGTATCTTTTAAAAGTAGTTTTGTTTTGAGGAGTCTCGCGTTTGTTTGTAGGCCCGAAAAGAAGGGGCAAGTTTGTGCCGCTTGTGTTGTGCCTTTCTTCCATTCAAGTAAAAAGTTGAACTTCATAGTGAAAAAGGATACTTTTCGTTGTTTCATGACTTATCCTTTAGGCTAAACTTTCTTGCTTATGAAGCAAAGTCTCTACCAGCTTCATAAATCATAACCTCTAGATTTTTTTTTGGGTACAAATAACCTATTGATTTAAACTGGGCCCTACTAGAACTGTTTTCCATTCCTACTCTTTCCTTGCTTCCACTGCACCTATTATTAGAATAAAATATATAAGTCAACATAAATTTGCAATTGCAATAAAAAAACGACTCATAATAAGCATTTGTATTGCTAGTAAAAAATTTCAGCTACAAACAGTTCACTGCAGCTAATGCTTAATCCTAATTGACTATACAGGGAGAAATGGCCAACCATCTCCAAACCTTTCATGGTCAACCAGGCTGAGAATCGCCAAAGGAACAGCCAGGGGCTTGGCCTATCTCCATGAATGCAGTCCAAGAAAATTCGTCCATGGTGACATCAAACCATCCAATATCCTCCTTGACAACAACTTCCAACCTTTAATTTCCGATTTTGGTCTTAACCGTCTGATCAGCATCACAGGCAACAACCCCTCCACTGGTGGCTTTATGGGTGGAGCTCTTCCTTACATGAAGTCATCACAGAAAGAGAGAACTAACAATTACAAAGCCCCTGAGGCTCGAGTACCAGGCTGCAGACCCACCCAGAAATGGGACGTGTATTCATTAGGAGTTGTATTGCTTGAATTGCTAACTGGGAAGTCCCCAGAGTCATCTCCCACCACATCAACTTCCGTGGAAGTCCCTGACTTAGTGAGGTGGGTAAGGAAAGGGTTTGAACAAGAAAGCCCATTATCTGAAATGGTTGATCCATCGCTGCTCCAAGAAGTACGTGCCAAGAAAGAAGTACTAGCTGTGTTTCATGTAGCACTTGCATGCACTGAGGGAGACCCTGAGGTCCGGCCTAGAATGAAAATTGTCTCTGAAAATCTTGAAAGGATTGGAACGTAATATTGGAATGTTTGATAGCTCTAGAAATCAGCCAGAGAATGGAATTTCCCTCATACACAAGCTCATGATGCATTTTTGTGGTAGCATTGAGAAGATTTCATGCTGGGCATCAAGGTGGTTCTGCAAAACCTTTCCATCTTGGATTAGGCCCTCAGGCCCTTAACTTTTGTTTGAAAGCAAATTTTTGAAGAGCTGTAACTATCACGGTCTCACTTCATCCCATCTTCATTTTGTCCTTTTTGGCGAAATATCAGGAAAGCTGCAAGACATTATTTAAATTTTGTTCTGATTTAAATTTCTGATCTCTTTTCCTCCAGAATCTGATTACAATAATTTCACAACACCTTGCATTATTATTTGAATTGGCAAATTTAGATGTAATATTGTGCATGTGATATTATTGTTACAATTATATTGATACTTCAACCGTCTGGATAGAGATGAGGACTTAAGTACGCTATTCATACCGAGTTGGGTGCCTTCATCATATACTCATGTATAATAAATAATGTTTGCGTTCATATATAAAATGCTTGAAACTGGTAGGTTGTGAAAGAGATATTAAGCTATAAAGCTAATTTCATAGTCATAATGCATAATAAGAGTGAAAAGAATTACATGAAATTATGTGTTAATGGAGTAAAACTTGGAGAAAAACTATCATTTTTTATTAAATCACAAAATGACAGATAAAATGGGAAATTATAAGAATCAAACTATATGAGGCGGAAACATTGTGTGACCCCACCACATAGATATTTATTTATTGATGGAAGTTGTTGTCACCAAAACCAAACAGATCTGATATCCGTTAAGTTCAAACATCGGAGATATGGTTTGGTTTTGCCCACAAAGCCAATCTTTCGCCATATCAATATCATTCTCATGCTCCAAAATGGCGTCTTCTCTTTCTCACCCTTTTCTTTGCATACACTCTCTGCCACCCCGCCATCGCCATCCATCTTTGAAGTCTCCATCAAAAGCTCATTGCTTTGCTCGTCTACCAATTGCACCCAAATCCTCCCCTCAAAAAAACAGTATCAGCACCGATTCTCAGGAAACTCCACCCGCCTCTCCCACACCTCCTCGTCATTCTTCTTCACTTGATTCCTTTTTTTCTCTGATTCCTCGTTTCAGGTACTGTTTGGGTTCGTTGTAGATTATGCTTTGTTTGAGTTCAATTTATATGTAATTGGGATTTCGAAATTGACTAAGAATTTTTTATTTTATTTTTTAAATATATAAATTGGGGTTTTGAAGTTTCTTTCTTGGGCTTTGAACAGTAATGGGTGGCTTAAATTTGATGATCTGGGGATGGAGATATTATCCATTGCACTACCTGCTGCATTGGCTTTGGCGGCTGACCCCCTTGCTTCGTTGGTTGACACAGCGTTCGTTGGCCATATAGGTACTTCTGTGGAAGTGAATTTTATTATTGTTGATTGTTGAAGCTTTAATTTTAATTTGGGGAAGAAAAACAAACAATTTTGGGTTTGCTTGCTGCAACTTAATTTACTTGATTTTATTCTGACTTTGGAAGCTAAGCATTTTAGTTACTTAGTGAGTGTTGTAGTTTTCGCAATTAATAATAGTGATCCTATTGTTGGTCTTGTTTATGATGGTAGCAAGTATTGGCTTTTCTCTGGTTATGTTTGGTTTGTCTTATATTCACCATAAGAAAATTTTGCCTTGATTAAATTTCTCTATGCAGGATCGGTTGAATTGGCTGCAGTTGGGGTTTCAGCTTCCGCGTTTAATCTAGTGTCAAACTTATTCAATGTTCCTTTACTTAATATTACTACATCCTTTGTTGCTGAAGAGCAGGCACTGATTAGCGAGGAAGATGACCCCAGTCGAAGTGATGATAATGGTAATTTTCAAGAAAGCTACCACACTTTGGTATTGTCTATTGACATGGTTGTAGATTTTCTTGTTCGGATGTATATAGAGAGTTTTGGTCTCATGTGGGTATTATCTAGATTTCCCGGGGAAGTACCAAAGCAAGAAGCTCCTTCCATCAGTATCAACTTCTTTAGCACTTGCTGCAACCCTTGGAATTGCAGAAGCTGTGGCTCTTTCCCTTGGCTCTGGAATTCTTCTGAATATCATGGGTGTACCTGTTGTACGTCAAACTTGGCTGATTATTGATTCATACATTACCTCATATTGTTAATATGTTTCATCATGACATAATTTCTTATGAGTTGTATGATTGGCCAGGCAAGACAAGTGGTCCCACTCCCTGGCATCCCCAATCCCACCCAACACAAATAAAAATAAAAATAAAGGAAAAATAAATTGTTGGCTACAGAAACTAGTAGCAAGATTATTTAGGCTTAGAAGTAAAATCTCTTTCTTGAAATATATTATTTTGTCAACATTTAATATAATTCCATATGTACTTTATACAACTTCTCTAGGTGGTGAGGTATAGTTATCATGAAAGATCTGTCATAATTAAAGAACTATTTTAGGTAATGCTCTGAATTTTTGTGGTTGGCTCATAAAGGTGTGATTAGTTGCTTATAAACTTGTTTTTTGTTGTATGATTGAAAATGACATTTTCTTATGAGCAACCTTGTAAAATAACACAGGTTAATGCAGCTTTGTTTAAGAATTTTCTATGTTTTTTTTATGATGTATTAGTGGCATATAATTGTTTACATGAATAATCTGAAATATTGCAAAATAAAGAAAAATAAATAAAGGAGTTTCAAACGTAAAATTATGTGTTATTTTAAGTGGTGCTTTTAATTGGTATATGAAATTTGTTTGTGAAATTTTTTAACATTGGTGATTCGATTGCATTATCTAGTTTTAACATGTTAACAATCAATATATATTTACTCTGTCTGCCTTGCATTCATCAGTTATCAGTCCTATTGTATGCATAGCAAGAAAGTTTCTATATCCTGGTATTTTTTTATCTTCTGTTGGTTTGGGGTTATAGGAGTAAACAAAACATTTATTTTTTTAGATTCCCTTTGTTTGGCATTTGATTTTATACAATTGGATTTACTTGCATAATCTTAGACTTGGTAAGCATTAATTTTTCATATTTCCTTTGATTGGAATTTTATTTTATACAATTGGATTTTACTTGCATATTCTTATACTTAATGGAGATCTTGTTCTTATTATTTGTTCCTGTTAGAGATATAAAACCAATATTGGACCTTCACCTAATAGCTTAAGCTTTTGTGAGAGTTGGTTCTTGACATGATATCAGAGCCTCTTTGACTAAGTGGTTAGGAGTTCAATCCTTGCCGCTCCCATTTTTCTAAATAAAAAAATTAAATTTCAGCAAAAGGAATAGTGGCTTGTGCATTGTCCACGCTTCAAGCCCAAAGGGCTCTTGCGTGAGGGGGTGTGATAGAGATATAAAACCAATATTAGGCTTTCACCTAACAACTTAAGCTTTTGGGAGAATTGGTCATTGACAATTTCATTTTATATGTTGTAGGATTCTCCCATGCATGCACCTGCCGAGCATTTTCTTACATTGAGGGCGTTTGGTGCTCCACCAATTGTGATTGCATTAGCCACACAAGGAACTTTTCGTGGATTTGTGGATACAAAGACGCCTTTATATGCCATTGGCAAGTGTGCAGCAGCTTTCTCTCTCTCTCTCTCTCTCTCTATATATATATATATATATACAGACTATTGAAATTAGAAATATCTTTCCAGGGTCCTTCTGCAGAGGTAAACGTTATCCTTATCAATAATTTTAAGTGGGAATAAGACACTGTGTCATTATATAGCACATGAACTTCAAAGAAGTGCATTTTATCGGAAGCCATAAGCCTTAACAAAAGATTCATCCTTGGTTTGTTAAACCCTGATATATGCAGTACATGTCAAGGTAAAAGATTTGCTGGATGTATAAATGATAAAGGCTTGTTTTGAAATGTCAGGTGCTGGCAACTTTCTTAACGCTATATTGGATCCAATATTAATATTTCTTTTTGGTCTTGGCATCGGTGGTGCTGCAGTTGCTACTGTGATATCTGAGTACGTCAATGATGTGGTAAACTTAGTATTATCTGTGCATTTTGCACACGTCCCTTAATTTATGTGCCTTTTTCCCTTTTAACAGAATTTGTCTTTCTTTTTCACCAGATATTTAATAGCTTTTATTCTTCTGTGGAAATTGAGTGACAAAGTGCTGCTAATCCCTTCTGATTTTGTTGGGGGAAAAATTTTCAGCTATCTGAAATCTGGTATCTCTTTCTAAATTAAGTTATATTGTTGCTTTGTCTGTCCTTATCCTTAAGACACAATAATTTACTTCGGCAATGATAAGGGAACGATCAAAGTATATTGAAAATTTTATTAAATGATTGCTTGTTTTGTAATTACATCTCATTGAAATTTTCCTAGGCAAACTTCATCTATGAATGATTGTAGAGAACAAAGTTAACTCACTGAGTATCTCGACCATGCCTTGTCTTTAGAACTAATAAACTAAATGCACCTTTAAAGCTGTAACTTGGTTATGGTTTGTTGATCACATAGTATAATATCAACGAAGTTTATTATACAGCCTTGAATAAATTTTCGATTTTTGTTTAATTTATGCTTCAAGTGTATCCTCTTTATGGTTTTGCATTTTTTCTACCTTTGGCTTAAATCCATATGAATATGAGAGACTTTACATGTTGATTCAAGTTGGATGTTGTTTAATGATTAGTCATTTAGTGTTTAGAAGGATATCTTTTGTTCACCAACAATATTTGTTAGAGGTCTTTCAAGGTTATACTTCATACTAAGAATGCGGGAATGGAATTGAAAATTTTTCAGCATGCAATCGTGTTGTCTTGAAAATCTCTTGCTGATAAGGTCTAGAGTCTGAGGTGATTAATTAATTTTAAATATAGTTATATTTTTATTGAATAGATCCATTTTCAAAAGATATCACAATTACATTGCCTCTGGAAGTTGAAGACAATTGCATTGGTACTTTTGATAGGACTGTTGTGTCTGTCCATATATAATAATGTATAATTGTGTATTTGTAGTAATGAAATATGATTTTAATTAGCTTGAAAAAGTTTTTGGTTGGTTGGAAAATTCTACAGCTTAATTGAAGACATGATGTGAGTTAAGTAATGGAGCAATGTGGATTAGTTTTTCCTCTTAACTATCTTAACGTGTTGTTTTTTTGTAGGCGGTCTTCTTATTGGCAGGACTATTGCTGTGCTTATAACTATGACACTGGCAACATCTGTGGCAGCTAAGCAGGGCCCTATACCTATGGCTGGTCATCAAATTTGCATGGAAGTTTGGTTGTCAGTATCTTTGCTTACTGATGCTCTGGCACTTGCTGGTCAGGTTAGATCATAATATCACATTGGTCTATAAAGTGCATTTTGTTTACATGTATGACAAAGTTGCACCAGATCAAATGATCAAAATATATCTCATAAGCAGTTTAGCTCATCCAGTTTCCAAGTCACATATGAACTCAGAAGAATAAAATTGTGATCTATGACATGCAATATACTCAACATTTGGGGGCTATTATACCTGACCATGAAATCAAGCAAATTGCATATGATCAAGTTTTAAAACTTATGCTGATGAGAAAATAATTTGTCTAACTTATAAGACAAGATGTTCAGTTTTCAACACTCTGGACTTGCGTTCTCCTACTAAACCCTGTCAGAGTAGTCAGAGGACTGATATCAATGTTTGTGCCTTACCACAGTGAACACTTGCTTTCATTACTTTAGGCTTCTCATCAAATTTACTGAAACATCAATATTAATCACATATTATTATACAGCGCGCCAATCTTAAACCAAAATCTTGTCAAATATCTCGTGTCTCCAAACCAAGATTTCTTACCCAGTCACAATGTGATACTCCATCTTATTAGTCTTTGTCTCTTTGATTATATCATTCTTCTTTCATGCTTATGATGCTATGAAAGCAAGAAGCAAACTCTCAACCACTTTCCTTAAGCTGGAAAGTTCCTTTCTAGAGACAGAAGATATGGAAAATGAAATTGAACAGCAGGTAGACTAAAGCAGTATTTGTTTGGATTTTTGTTTTATAACCCTTTTCTAGTGGATGGGAGCAATTGCTACATGATAACACATATTTATGATTGCCGATATGAAAGCTCTTACGTGGTCAATTGGCATTATTGTTGACCTTGTGAAAGGTTGTATGTGATCATTGTGAGGCGTGTGTGATTGTTTAGTTATTTCTTTTCTTCCATCAGTGGAATGCATGTTATTTGAAGCGTTGTGACAAACTAAAACTGATTGAAATTTATTTGGTGATTGGACTTTGGAAGTTGTTTGGCTGAAACTTACTGGGTTATGTTATTATAATGACATTTCTTTTACAGGCTCTTCTTGCTAGTAGTTACTCCCAGGGAAATTATGAGCAAGCACGCATTCTTATATATAGAGTGTTGCAGGTTACTGATCTTCGTAACCATAAACTTCTTCCCTCCTTTTGTCATGCCTTCTTTGAATGAGATTGGAACTTCTACTGATCCAGAATTCTTTTTTCCTCCTACTCTCTTTTAAATGTCAACCAGATTGGTTTAGGAACAGGAATTGCTTTGTCTATGATCTTATTCTTTGGCTTTGGAGCATTTTCTAGCTTATTCAGCTCAGACTCAGAAGTTCAGGATGTCGCTCAGTCTGGTTTATTGGTAAGAAATCACAATTATTTACAGTTAAGTACCTTTAGACCATTTTGTAAGCCTCATGCCTCTCCCTAGTTGAGATGGATTGACTTTAAGGATCAGGCAATTAGCATGGCCAAAGGGGTCTGATTGGCTAAGTCAGGTCCTTAAGTACTGACATGAAAATTGGAATCTATATGGCTGAAAACATTACATTATGAAGTTTCTTTGCTTCAAAAGGACTTGGTCCAACAAAGTATAAGTGTTAGACGCCCTCCTGTCACTGGGGTGTATGGTAGGAGGAAAGGAATGAGTAGAAGGGGATTAGTAGCCCATACTGGCAATGAGGTAAATGTGAGGGCCGAGGGGAAAGCATCTTGGGATCTGAATTGTGACCACCTGCACGGGTGGCAGGGGTAGGAAGGCAAGGGAGGGAATCGGGTAGAATATAAGTTAGGGCAGGGGGAGAGGAGAAGGAAGCAAAGGTTTGAGTGAGGATTGGGAAGAGAGGAAAAGAACCTGCAGTGTCTCTGTTTTTCTTTTCTGTTCGAGAGTTATCTTCTTCAGTTTTTATACAGAAACCTTCATCTGATACTGATATCATCTGTATATCAGTAGCAGGACAGAGGTTCAGTGAGTATTTTCAATACATTTGCATTCTGATTTCCAGTTTCCTATCAATTGGTATCAGAGCCATCCACCATGTCTCTCAGTTGCAAACAAGCAGCGTGGGTGGTGACGCCGGCATTGCAATGTTCACCCAGGACTAGTTAAAGGGATAGTGTACAGCCAGCCTACGTGGGCGTCATGGCTGCGGAGCTTGGTGGAATATTAGGACCCTATTAGAGTGCAACTGTTTTTTGGGAGGAATGGAGTATCATGAACAATTTATCTTGTAAAGTTACTTGGCTTTGATTAATTTACAAGCTTAGAGATTTTTAATATTCGCCGCCTCATTTTTTGTTATAGAAAGTAAGAACTGGCATTAATTGACCAATATAGTTGTGTCGTCTTCTTGTTGCATAGCTACAAGTTGAAGTTACATTTTTGTTTATATTGAAATTTATATGTAGATTTAGACTCTTCTTCCTCTTGTTCTTCTCAATCATTTCTTTCCTGCTGAAGCCTTTTCGGATGGATTGAAATCTAATGTTTTCTGACAGGATCTGGAATAATTAGCTCAAGGAGTGTTCTAGCCATGCTAACCTTGTAGCATTATTTTCCTTTCTGTCTGTAGATGCATGCATGTTATAATGTTGTTTGAAAGATCTGAATTTATTTATTTATTTTTTGGGTACAAGAAAGATCTGAAATTTACACACATGTGCAGTTTGTTGCTGGATCTCAACCAGTGAATGCTTTGGCATTTGTTATCGATGGGCTTTACTATGGGGTATCGGACTTTGGATATGCTGCTTACTCTATGGTAATTACATAGTCCAATGATTAAAAGATATTTAAACATTTCATATGCTTTCTCTTTCTTAACTTGTTTCTTTTTGTCTTGTTTTCTTTCTTTCTTAACGTTTGATTTTGGCTTTTGTCACGGTTAGGTGCTAGTTGGACTAATTTCATCAGTTTTTCTGCTGGTGGCTGCTCCAGTGCTTGGACTTCCTGGAGTCTGGACAGGGTTGTTTCTCTTCATGATTTTGCGTGTTCTAGCTGGAGCTTGGAGGTATTTAATTCATTTTGATGGTGATAGTCATAGTTGTGATACTGTGTTGGTGGATTATGACTGGCTATACACTTCATATTGGAATCCTTGCTCAAACTACATCTGATATAAGAAAAATGGCAAAATGATACAGGACATTCTGTTTGACATGGAGGCTGACATTAGGCAAGCTTGATGTAGTTGGTTGGCAAAACATGTGCTCTCATAACTGTTAATAGTTCAATGACACTTAGTTGCTAAACCAGTATCATTTGTTGTTTTAAATCATAATCCTTGAAAGCCACAATAAGAACTTTATCATAACTCTGATATTACTGAGAGATTATCTGCTTAAAGGGCAGGGTAGATTCCTTCCTTTTTATCCAAAAAGCAGTTTTTAAGAGTAATAGATTTCTTTCTTCTCTAAGCAGTAAGAAACAATTACAAAAAATATGATGATAAATGAGGGCCATATATATATATATAGAGAGAGAGAGAGAGTAATGCTACATGTACAACTTTTTACTCATACAAAGTCTTTCCTCACTCTTTCTGCACTATCAGACTTATCTCTGGATTTGTTAGGATGACATCAAAACATCTTTTTTTTTCTGGTGAATAATGACATCAAAACTTATGTTCACAAATCTACACGCAACCTAACAGCTCTTTTCTGTTTTTTCAGGAGTTCTCCATATATCATTTTCCACACACGCACACACACATACATGTACATGATGAAACACTCACTGATCTGATTTGGCATGATATTGCAGTCACTATTTTCTTTTATTCTCTCTCTATTTCTCCTCTCTTGCTGGGAGAGGAGAGATTGGGTTGGGTTGGGTTGGGTAGGATACTTTTTGGTTAATATAAGTAAAACTCAGTTGTAAATATTTTTATTGAGTTATTAATGTCATTATTTTCTTATTTTTAAGGTTGGGCAGCAAAAGTGGACCATGGGATATGATCTGGTATGAAGATGGAGCAGGAGACTGACTGAGGCAGTTAAACTCATCTATTTAAAAGTTCTCACTTTTACTTGTCAGGTAAAAAGTCATTTTCAGGGTGGTCACAGGACATGATGCTTACGAGCTTTAATATTTGGAGGCTGTGCACCCTCTCTTGGTTATCTGAACCCCGTTCTTCCAGAGGATCAATCAGGACAATCGTTAAGTTATTAGAAGATGGCTGTACATGCTGCAAACCAATTGCCAAAATCTTGCTGTTACGTACAGGAAAGGAGAATGGGGAAAAGAAGAACAGGGAGGGAGGAAATAATTCTATTGGATGACCTGCCTGCAGCTACAAAGCCCAGTTTTTTCGCGTTGGGATTTTTGGAAATGTGTATGTATCGGGAGACTTGTGTACGTCTTTGTATATTGTCCTAGCAATAGCTACACATGGTGTTAGGTCCTTTGACTTATCTGTCACAACTATTTACGTTAAATGTATACTATAGTATGTACTTTCTTCTTTTAAGATGGAGGAAGGAGGATAGTCATTTTCATTGCTATTGTGAGAAAAATGCCAAATTCCTGGAAGATTTGGAAATGCTAATTTTGAATTAGCCAGGAAGGAAATAAAAATCCCTGTTGCAACTCTATGTGCCCTATGTGATTGGGGTTAAAGTGCACATTTAAACCCGCAGTTTCTATTGTCCCTCTAATTCTCACTATCAATTGGGTCCTTCTTGCTTCTAAATACTCGTAAGATTTTTCCACATTAGATCCTTTCACTAAATATCATGTTATAAGGTGTTTGTTTAAGATTCACCTCAATACAAAAGTAGTGTTGTACAGTTCCTTATAGCGTTTACATGAGCGTTTCAATGAAGTAACATTTTTCTTCTTTGTACAAAACGCTCGTGGGTGAACAGAATATACTTTTGATGGCCCACTCTATACTTCTAATAAATTATCGCCTATGTAATGACCAGGGATA
Organism: Styphnolobium japonicum; assembly: GCA_023212625.1. NCBI lineage: Eukaryota > Viridiplantae > Streptophyta > Magnoliopsida > Fabales > Fabaceae > Styphnolobium > Styphnolobium japonicum. Next base: position 11,264,499 of record JALBWW010000007.1, on the reverse strand, counting down.
GATGGAGGGGGTGACAAACAGTGGCTTTGGTCCCTCAGCCGTGATTCTATTTTCATATAGAAGTAGTATAATTTTCATGAAAAAGAAAAATAGGCCCCTATCGTACTATTTTTTTATTGGTTCATATTGTACTAAAAATCAAAAGAATTTAATTTTAATCCACTGTCAGTGTAAAGTTTTTTTATACTGTTATCCAATCATGTGCTAACATATCATTAAAAGAGTTAAACTTTTTAAGTATTTGTTTTAATAGTCAAAGTCTTTTAATGATTTAGCAACACATGACTGGATGACAGTGTAAAGAAATTTTACAGTAAATCAAAATTAAACTCAAATCAAAATACTAATTTGGCTTATAAGTTTATATTTTAGAGATTGGTCTATTAATTTAGAAATGAATTTTTACTTTAAAAGTAAGAGACACACATAAATAAAGAGTGAAAATTAATAAAGGAAGTTACAACAGATTCATATCAGTGAAGAAAGAGATTTTTGGTGTAAGTTTAGGTATACAACTATTAAACAACTCAAGATAAAGAAGTGAGAGGCTTTAATAGCCAATAATATAAAATCATCTTCCATTTCTATGAGAAAAATTTTGGCAATAATTTAATCATAGATAAATTTTATGAAATATAAAGTGTCGTGATTAACTTTAATAAAAGTATGATATATTTAATCTTTAGACTAAGAATTTTTTGTTTAAATATTTTGATTTATATAATTTTGGCCCCTTTCTGTACTTAATTTTTGAATTCATCCCTCATAACGAATACACGCTAGGAAATAGGAATATTCTTACTTTCAAGAAGGAGAAAAACATTGTTTAGTCAGACAAGGACTGGAGTGTATGTATACGTTCGTACCATAACAGACTTCCTGATTTTAAGTTGGTTCAGTAGGCATTTGTACGAATGGTATTTTTTTAGGGCCATGCTGAAGAGGAGAATAACAAGCCCGTAGGGTAAAATGCTTATACAAAATATGTCATAGTCTGCTACTTTACTTGAGTCTATCCAATGCAAGTAGTCTAGTGTTTCAACCTCCCCACAAAGGCTTGTTAAATTAAAAAGATGCACATATAATATGTATATTCCTATTGAGTAGCTCTTATGGTTTTGGCCATCATCCCTATAGGAAAAATGCGATTTAAAAATCTATTGTAACACAATTTCACAAAATCGATAATATGGATGCATCTGAGTTTGACGATGTAAGAAAGTTTTAAAAAGAAAACTTAATGTAAATAGTATTACTTGAATACAGTCACATCTGCAGTTGTCCACTTTAATACACTTTGATTAAATTAAAAATGTGCCATTTAGGATATCAAACTTAACTTTATTGCAAATAAACTATTGCCCAAAAAAAATTAAAATTCCTTTTTTTTTAGGAAAGTTTACTTGAATAGTGACTGCATTTGTCATATACAATTTGAAAAAATCAAGACCTGAGTGACGGAGGGGCAGGACCAATAACTTGGGAAACATGTGTCATACTTACCAAACTTACCAAATAGTACAAAAGGCATCATAGTTCAACTTTTATGACTTAATACAAAGTTCTTACAATAGAGTATATATAATAGAGACAGAGAGAAAGCCTTATTATTTATTTTTTTTGGGCCATTAAGAGAGCCTTATTGAATAATTGAAGTGGGGAAAAAACATCACGCGTTAACCCCACCAAAATGAAAAACAAATTTGTAAGCATTTGGAAACTCTAAGATCCTACATGTGAAAAGCATATATCAAGTAACTTCTGCTCTTCCAATAATCCAAAATCATAGTCAGGTCTCAAGAAACTATAATCATAACCCACATCTAGGTCAGCATCCTGCATATTATTCAAATGTTCAGGCAGGTGACCACCTAGTTCCTGCAACTGTTGAGAAAGGTCAGACAGCTTCCTAGTCTGCCCGTAACTAAACACGGATAGTGGCTTTCCATTATTTCCTTTTTCTTGCAATTTAAAGTTGCCATTAGTGTTAATGTTCAAAGCCTCCAGTTCAGACATTCTTTCAGTTGGTCCAACAGTACCACCAGGAACCAGATGAATTCCCTGCGTAGATTCCTTCACCATAGGTGCCTCAATCATGCAATCATTAGAAGATGTATACTGGACTTTTAGCTTGCAGTCAAAACCTTTAAGCTCATTTTTCATCTCATCAAACATATAATCCGAACCATAGCAATCACAAGGGTGCACCGTTTCCGGTTCTACTGGCATTACTGGCTTCTCAACTTTAACATGATCAGAATGTTTATACTTATATTGCTCATTTTGCGAGTAAATAAGACTACTCTTTGAGCACTTGTTGTAGCTAACAAGTTCCAGAATTTCAGAAACTACTTCCTCCATCTGTTTCTTTGCGAAAGATGCTTCAGTTTTGTGGTCGTTAAAATGATCACAATTATCAGTTGGATTGCAATCCTGGTCATCTGGTTGCTTATTATGCAAGCATCCAACGCAATGGTTGATACAGCTCAACTTGCAGGATTTGAAACTTTCAACAGATGCTCCCGTTGTTTCTTCACTCGTTACAGAAATCCCATGCTCAATAGTATCAGAAGCTCTATAATCAGCTCCATTATTCATGGTCATATCCATAAGCTCTATACTGGTGCCAGAGAATTTCAAAACCTCTTCTGGTTCTCTTTCAATTCCTTCACTTTCTCCACGTATTTCAGCTTTCATATCCTTGAAAGGCCCGTGATGAATTCTTGCCTCGAATTTCTCATTTGTTTGATCTTGAAAATTGCCAATTGGCACCTCCTTCGGCTCCTTCATGGAGTTGTCAGCCACACAAACCTCAGAAAGATCCTGTTTTTCCTTTGTTTCCACCAAGACTCCAACCTCAGAACAATTGGGTTTGTCTTCAGGGGAATGATCATGATGAAGATTACCTTCCAAATGCTCAGCTTTAGCAAGCTCACCACTATTCATTGTATCTGCAGACTCACATGGGAACTTTTTATCATATGCACCCGATGACGATTCATTAGAGCCTAGTGACTCCACATCATACTCAGGAAAGTTCAAACGGGCACAAGGACCATACATGGCCCTGGCTGCTCCATCATAAGCAAGAGCAGCTTCAAGTGCAGTAGAGAAAGTACCAAGCCAAAGCCGATTTGCTTTCTTACTCACATGCTTATGCTTAACATTAATAGGTTCACGAATTTCAGCAACCCACGTACCCCAAGTCCTCTGTCTCACACCTCTGTACTTGCAATCAGAGTTTTGAGGCCCACCTTTACCTCTCATGCACCCTTTTTTCGAGCCCTTAGCAGGAACTTTGTGAATCACTTGACTGTTGTACTTCTTCCACTTTTCAAGAGTATCTACCACGGAGTCACTTCCAACCCTGCGTCTCTTGCAGGATTTCCTGTCTCTGAAGCCAGCATGCACAAAAGAGTTATTCATACCAGCAAATAAACAAAAATTTGAGAACTTCCTACTCAATTCCTCCCATAAATCGTTGATAAAGTATTCAAAGTTCAAAGTAAGGAAACTATGTGTGTGTGAAGAAGCAAAAAAAGCTTATGTAGCAACCACAAATAAACCTTGAGAAGCAACAGAAAAATGGATGAAATGAAAAACCAAAATAAAATTTAGATCAAATGAAAGAGAAGCAAGTTGGATCAACGTAACAAGGACATGGAGCTATCTATAGATTGAGACAAATTCATAGGAAAGTAACTGACCCAGAAACGGTATCAGTCGTCATGCTTCATGCGCTTTCCAGAGTTTGCTGTTGAAGAAGCATATGGTTTAGTTACTTCTTATGGTTGTGGGTTTATTATTTTGGTCTCAGTTTCAGGGTTTTAGAGGGGTTTTGCATTGACCCCTACGTGCTATGTTTTGTGAATTGTGATATGTATGTCACTGCGAACGTCATCCTTGGATTGGGGACCAAGTAACTGTTCAATGAGGGAAAGGGTAGCAAGTTTGCAATTTCTCTTTGTGCGGCTCTGTCTGTATATATTAACTGTCTTTCGGCTGAGCTTTCTTCGTCATGAAGGGCTCCTTTCTTTGTTTATTTTCGTTTGACCGAGATGTGCCATCACACTCTTAGTTAGAGGATAATTTTTGTTTCGAAGTTCGCTTTTGCCTGGCTATAATTTTGTCTTAATCATAAGGTGCATTGTATAAAATATAAATTCTTATTATATAAATAAAGTCCGCCACACATAAAATCACACCACACGTTATTGGCTCCTTTCTATTTTTGAAGAATCAATTATTAGTGTGACTTAGGAAAAAATTATTTTATTTTAATTTGTAAATAAAATTAACTTAGTATTAAATTAATTTAATTAATAATTTATATATAATTAACTAATAATTTATTTTTATGTTAATATTTGATACGTGTTTAATTATATATAAATTATAAATTAAATTAATTTAATATTTAATTAATTTTAAAAATAAACCAAAGTAAAATAATTTTCTCTCAAATTACTTGAATGGGTTATTCTCTGTTTTTATTTTTTTTGTTTCTTAGGGTATTTCTTCACCAGGAAAATGAGAGACTGATCCCTTAAGGTACTGTCAGGTATCAGAAGTGAGGACACCTCTTAATTATATTTTTTTATACACATTATTTCAAATATTAAATCTAAAATAAGATACTTAAATAAATCTAGTCATTCCTGATCATACCAATGCTAGTGGGTATTCTCCCTTCTTTCTTTATTAAGAAGACTTGGAACACTTTTTTGGGGTACTTTTCTTAAACAAATTTCATTTGTATTGTTTGTAGTAACTTTTTTATTATAACTTTTCATGTGGTCAATGGTCATGGATAAAATAATTAATTTGTTATAACTATTTTTTTGGTAAAATGTATAATTAATTTTAATTATTAATATATTATGCTAAATGTAGCTAGAAATTAAAGTGGGCAAGTTTTTTATTTTTAATATCGAATGCATTTTTTATGCCATCACAAAAACAAGAATTCTGTCATAAAAAGAATGTACAAGAATTATTTTTGCAGGTGCGAAGCCTATTTTGGCTTAAAGTATTCTCCTTTACTTATAGGATTGTATAAAAAAAACATTTGTTGGATTATATTAAATAATTTAATTTTCATTTAATGTAAATTATTTAATGTGAGTATAAAAAAATTTTACATTGCCATCTAATAATATATTAAAATATTATTAAAAGAGTTAAACTCCTAAATAGTTATTATAATGGTCAAACTCTGTTAATGATTTGTCAATACATAATTAGATGATAGTATACTGATAATAGATTAAAATTAAATTTTATATTAAATTAAATCAATAAGAATAACTACTACACCAAAATATATCTTTATATAAATTTCTCTTTTTAATTATTATAAGCATATGTTCTTTGATTGGTCTTCTCATTGACGAATATATAGCTTTGGATATTTGATCGAGTAATGTTAATCTTTCTAACCAATCAATCTAAAATATTTTTAATTATTTTAAAAATAAAAATATTAAATAAAAATATAAAAGTATTTAATATTCTAAAATTTTAAAAAATATTAATTTTTCTTATTAAATAATTAAGAAAACTATTAGATTAATTTTTCAAGAGAATTTAAATGTTTCCCCTATTATTCGTGTGGGTAAGAAATCACTATCTTTGGGTTGACATATTGAATCAGTCATGAAAGGTCTGCTTAACCATTCAACAAAATTCATTGACTGGTCCGTCCTTGCATGGATCTGCCATAATCAACCTGTGGCATGTTTCACTCTCTTTCTATCTTATCAAGCTCTGCAATCTAGCTGCAAGTATACCCATAAGGTAAAGATCTTGTCTTTGACGTGCTTATAGCTATAGACATCACATCACTGTTGTCAACTTGTCATAACATGGTAGGTGAGTTTGGAACACTGTGTCATTGGGATTGGGTTTTGAGGCTGTTCTTTTATCTATATCATTTTTATTCAGATTTTTCTTCTGATTGGAAATGTTGGGTATCTTGTTTCTTGTATTGGATTTTAAGTTTTTTTGGTTAGCCTTAAGATCAATGGCCAAATCTTCACGAATTGGGTGTTTATGCTAACATTTTCTCTTTGTGAAAGCTCAAAAGCTGATGTTATTTATTGCATGGAAAATATGAACATTTACATTTTCAATTTATGCCCTTTTGTTGGAGAAATGAGAACGTTTTGTGTGAGATTTTAGCTGTGATCACATACAGTGGCAGAAGTTTGTGTGTGTCTGCGCTCACTGCAATTTGGGGGAAGTTAAATCAGTTGTAGCAGGATAATTTCTTTTGTATCTGGCTATGTTGAAAATTTGGCTTCTGTGCTTGGTCAAATTAACGGAGTTGGATACACAATTTCAGCATAAAGTTTTCTCTTTAAGGGCAAACATTTAATGGTTAATTGACCCACTCCCATTGTATGCCCACACACCCTGGATATCAAAAGTTTTGGTCATTAAAAACATCTGACAATTTTGTGTCATATACTGGTCACCAGCCATAAGAAAAAAGTGAAAAGAAAATATAAATATCAGCATACACACATTCATGTTCTGTGCACTAAAACTATATTTAATTTACATACGACAATTGTTTATGGAGACTTTTGTTACTGGGGTTTACTTGGCTCCAGTGATGTATCAAAGAAAAGGCTGTTTAAATTTTTTGATCAGCATTGTCTGTTTATCTTTCAAAATGCTCTCAATATGAATTAACTGTTAGCTGTGTCCAATTATTTTACGTGATGTTGGAGTTGGTAGCAAATCTGGTCATTGAGCAAACAAAATAGTCTATTTTATTTAATCTGAAAGGAAAGGAAAGAAAATAATAGAAGATAAGTCATCCTTTATACAAAGCATGCCTACGCTCTCCCTGGCTATTATACTGGAATTTTGTTTATGGGAATTTTGAAAGCATCCTTTGTATGAAAATATGCATATATTGCTTTAAAGTTTTGGTTCATAGTAGCTTCCCTTTCTAGCAAAGGGTCATTCATCATTAAAATGATATTATTGCTTATGCTCTCCCTGGCTATCATATAGAATTTTTTTCACAGAACTCTTTAGAGGTCAGATTATTTTTCAGGACACTTTTTATTATTGAAGTCAAGGGACAAAAGATTAGCACTGTTGCGTCTAAGTTTCTGTGGAATGGGAAGGATTCCAGCTTAAGTGTGTCATTAAATCATAATAGTGGAGTTATAGAACTTACACAACTTGGCATAGCTCTAAACATGAAGTCGCCTATATTGGCAGTTGGACTGTTAACCAAGATACCTATTTACTCATTTATTATGAAATGGAAATAAGAAGGAATGGTATAGTTTCATGGTCATATTCATTTACTCATTAGGTTGAAAGAAGATTTTCTATTTTATTTTCTTAAATTTTGGCTAGGTTGAAAGCCAGCTTTAAGCTTCAATTATTTGTTGCTTTGCTTTCTGGTTGTATAATATTGTTTTCTGTCTTCTGAAATAAATTTTTTAGAAAAAGTCTGCATATAATGACATATTACTGATATGTTGAATCATCTAACTTATATTTTATCTAGAGCTGCTTAAGCAGCAGTATTAACACATGGCTTCTTTCCGAGCATTTTGGAACAGTCCAGTTGGTCTAAAAACAACACATTTTTGGGGACCTGTTGCCAATTGGGGGTTGGTGGCTGCAGTACGTCACACTACTTTGATTCTCTTTTTATTTATCGGAGTTCTTGAAGCATTCACATATGATAGCTGTTCTTTAGACCACTCGGAAGTCTTGTCTCATGCTCTCATGACTAAATTTGTCGCATGTCTGTGATTTAAAGGGGTTGGTCGTGGACATGAATAAGTCGCCAGAAATGATCTCTGGCAACATGACAGCAGGTTGAAATCTGTTTTCTAGAGAACTTGGAATATTCTTAGCATATGATATGTGGTTAAATTTCCTGTCTTGCCTTTGTGTTGATGCTGCAGTAATGTGTCTACTCAGCATGAACTTGTGTTGATGCTGCAGTAATGTGTCTACTCAGCATAGTTCATGAGATTTGCACGCATGTTACAGGCACGCAACTATCTTCTTCTTTCCTGCCATGCCTCCAAAGAGATTGTACAACTATATCAACTCTCCCGTTGGGCAAAGGGGCACGGGTATGCCGCTGAGCATCTGCTTACAAGAAAACTACTATGATTTACCCAGTTGCATGTTTCATTGAATACCTGCAGTAATGATTCTGCTTTTCAAGTCCAAGACTGAATTGGTGGATATTTTGCTCTGAATAGGTACCTCTCTGAAAAGAAGGATGAAGCTGCTTCCTAGTAACTTGATGCTGAATTTGCTGTTATTATGCATGTATCAATATAAATTCTTTTGGAGGGAGTCAATTGAAGCAATTTGCATTTGATTATTCTAATACATGAATAATTTGATCATAAGTCTATAACCAAGAGCCATCGAATATTGTTTTCCCATTTGTTTATTGTCTATTATGTGACTGATTATTCAAATTTCTCAGCTATCAGCTCTGCAATTTATTGCCACTCTCTTACTATCCCACTTTAATTGTTATTTATTTATTTATTTTTAAACTTGCACATACATAAATGTCTACCCACTTATAATCAAATGTTGTTAGCAAAACTGCAAAACAGGTAAGAGTCATGAATCAATCTGTTTAACCCTTAATTTAAGAGATTTGATCGCGAAAGGACAGTTTTGCTTGTGCGAAAGAATAGTTCCCGAAGCTAGGCATATCAGAAACATCATATTTTTGGAGTATAATGATAAATTTGCAGCCATTTAAAAATAACATAATGCATGTTGATTTCATTTCTCTCGTGACCTTGTGAAAACAACATAGCAACTCCAACAACTAAGGCTGAACAGATATTCTGTAATAAAGGGATAAAAGAAGCAAAGGCAATACAATACAGAATACAGTCGACACATCATTACATGAAGCGAATATATGCCACAGGGTAGAGAGAGAAAGCATCGAAGCTTTCTTGTATTGAGAAGGACCAAACCATTCAACTGCCCTGCACAATTACTACCTTCTTGAGCTTGAAGAGTCACCCAAAATAAAATACAACATCAACTACAATAGCCGGACTGCATATACCATACGCCCACCAAAAAGTCCAAACAGGCATACGCATATTTCAAGTGATTCCAGAAGAAACTGTTGATGATCCAGGTCAGGCACAGAAGGCTGAAAATTGTTGATTGCTTATCTTCTCTGCTTTATGCCACAAAACATAAGTTTGTTAACATCTATCATCTATGATTGGCCAATACCTCGTCAGTCATAATGCATTCATACAAGTTGAATATTTTATATAACCATGACATTGTGAGCTTCATGAAGCTACTTGACATAAGTAATCTCACCAATATACCTTTGTAAGAGATTTATTTGCAGGACAAGAACATGATTTTATACAGGCCTATTTATGCTTAAACTTAAGGTCATATTGTTTCGTACTAACATCATTGACATGCTTTGAATATGAAATCATTACTCTAGCTCAAAGTTCGATTGCATGAGTAGTTTGATCAAGAATTTGGGATATCATTACTAATATAAATCTGCATCACAAGTCATCACCTAACACAATAAATATGATTAAAAATCACTGTATCCATTAGTCACAAGTCTGGTCTCTTAAAACCCAAAACATATAAAGAACTACGTAAAGGATATGCTTCAGTACAAAAATGGAGATTGCAGCTATTTTTACTTTTCTTTTTGTATAAAAGATGAATTTAGTAAGCCTAAGAGGAATACAAGGAAAAACACACTTTTCACATTACTTGCATTAATATGATTGGCCATGTATAAAGAGGAAGTTCAATTTCTATTAAGAAAGCAGGTAGAAGTCCAACAATAGGTTTGAAAGCTTTTAGAATTTATGTCTGAAGGACGTACAACCTTAATAGCAAGTCTAACTTTTGCAACTGCTGAGTTTGGATCTCTAGAGGCTAAATTACTGCATGCTTAATGATATTAATTGCATAGCCAAAATTACTAGCAAAATCACAAGCTCAAAATGCAGACTAGTGATTCCCTAAAATAAAGGAAAACATAAAGAAAAATTAGTAGATAAAAGAGAGACTTGCCTTTCACAGAGAGAGAGAGAGAGAGAGAGAGAGAGAGAACAAAAACCCAATCCAAAGGAAATATGGTTAAAATCTTCAGATTCTCACTTGACTTTAATGGGCAGTAATACTGTATTAGGTTGATTTGGTAAGTCTGAATTATGTCTCCTTAATTTTTGCACTACAAATATTAGTTCACAAACTATAGGCAAATTCCTTACTAATGCACAATTTAGTGCATTGGCGTATGATTTGCTGCCCAATTATGGATATGTTGAATCCTGTGACACGTTGCAAGGGATAAAGTTTGTCCAACCAAGAAGGAAGGTAGCAAGAAAAGAGTATGGAATATGGATCCGGACAGGTGATTGGAGACAGCAAGGATTGGAATAAGACTTCAGACATGAGACATCCACCAGCACACGTGTGTAATTCATGGTCCTTTTGGATTGCTTCTTTGAGGCCAAGTATATATGATACGTGTCAAACCCCCAAAATCTTCCTAGAGATGAAGATACCAAGACTAAGGAAGCTGTCTAGGGCTAAGGCCACTAATGAACTGAGTTACGCACAAGCTACTTGGATTTGGCCCCTAAAACCTCGGCTTGGCTCTACTCATACAATAAATGACAAGCTTGAGTAGTATAAAGAGTTCTTGGATTGCTGTTGGGTTGAAACTGGAGATTTGGTGAGTGAGTAAATGCAAATATATTAGCAAAAAGCATAACATTCATGAAGCATAGACATGACACTGGACACAAGACAACTCAGACACAGTGACACAACAAACTTCAAATATAAGGGCGCTGCAAGGCATGGACATATATATTAAAAATTATACAAACATGTGAGTATTGATATCTATAAGTATGAAAGCATCTACAAGTATAGGAAATATATCTGAGATGTATTTGGCATGTGTTAAAAGTAAAACGTGTTTAAAAATCATCTAAGAAGTGTTAAAATTAAAATTAATAACTTTATATTCCAAAGAGTGCTGTTTGGAAGTGTGAGTGTCGTATTAAGTGTTAGAGTCTGACATGTGTCCAACATAGCAACGGTTCTTTTCTAGAAGTGTCAATGCTTTCTAGCTTAATAGATACTACTTGGCAGGCCTAGAAATCAATTGTTTAAAAAAATGGAAGACCACAAACTAATGAATTTCAGAAAATTGAATACTTTGACACTCATTATTATTATTATTATTATAGCTCAATTTGATTAATGCAGTTTTACTAGCACAAAGTGGAAAGTTAATGAACTACTATTACAAAGCTGCTTAAGATATACTACTATAAAACTGGTATGAACCAAGAAATATTTCACTTGTGCAACATAAAGTTGGTCTACTCTATTCTTCTTTGGTGGATGAATTACTCAATTATTCAAGAAGATTGCTTAAAATTGAAAATTGAAAAACCAAAATTCAAGATTAAAATTTACCTGAAATGAAAAGAAAAGATCGCCAGCAATGATAAATAATTAATCTGAGGCAGCAGACCTCAGAATTTTGTGTTTCAACTTCCTATTCTGATTTTCCTGTTAGAAGTAGATAAAAGAAAAATCAATAACGAGTTAGTTTTTGCATGAAGTTTTATACTTTTCTACCAGGCCCATTAACCAATATTCAAGAAATTGAAATCACTAATTCTAAATATAGTTAAAGAAAGCAACCAAACTAATCCCCAAAGTAAAATCCTTTCCACTCCATAAGGCGATACAGAAGACACTGCAAGTCTAAATTCTAAAACCATTCTTAAAGTGGTGTTACTTGATCCCAGACTAGAAAAAACTCTATAAAAAGCAAAATTAATAGTTGATAACAATATTCCTAAACAAAACCAATAGTTCAATCTACACTATTAGTCAGGAATCATCCCACAAAACCCACATGCAGTTTGCATAACTTAAACCACCACTGCATTTGCATCATGATCATCATGGCACATAATATAATTGTTCAATAATTATTAAAATAAAATAAAAAACCCACCTGCTCAAGAACCTTAGCAGAACTCTTCTCCACCAACCTGGTCAAATTTTCAATTTTGACAAGCATTTTCTCGTACAAATCCTCCAATCCCGCGGTGTAATTCTTCGCCTCCGAACCCATCAACCGGCTCAAGCTTCCAACCTCAAACCCCTCCGCACACACATCAAGCTCTCTCTGATCCTTCGAAACCTGCTTCATTCGGTTCAAACGCTCCCCATCCCTGTCCTCCTTCATGGGCGATCCCCTCCATTCGCAACCCAACGAAGGAAAAGGAGAATTAGGGCTAAACGCACCGTAATGCCCGCGAAACGCAGGGCCAATGTTCACGACGTCGATCGATTTAGGGTCCAACGTTTCAGCGCCTTTGCGAAATTGATAACCGCGGTACTCGTGCGTGTGAATCGTTTGGTCCGAAAACGGCGACGCGAACAGCAAGAACACGCAAGGGTTGAAATTGGAGGGTTCGGGGGAGTTTCTGACGGGGGAAGAGAACTGTGTGGTGGAAGAGAGAGAATATGTGACGGAAAATTCGCGCATGGAGGGTCGGAGGTGGGTTTTCCGGCGACCGGAGAACCAGCCGATGAGGGAGGAGTGGTCGGGGAGGAGGCGGCGGAGAGAGGCGGGTTGGACGGCGCCGGTGGAGTCGTAGAAGGTGTTGGCGGCGCCGGAGCAGAAGAAACCGGTGATGGTGGCGAGGTGGGTGGGGGAATCGGAGTACGGGGCGGCGGCGGAGTCGTCGTCGGAGAGGTTGAAGGGGGTGACGTGGGTGACGTGGCCGAAGAGGAGGCCGTCGACGGCGGCGGGGGCGGTGGAGAAGCGTTGGATGAGAGAGGCTAAGGTTGGGCCTGAGATTGCGATCTTCTGCAATGGTGGGTCGTCCATGGCAGAGGAGAGAGAGAGAGAGAGAGGGGTCTGTGATATCTATCAGTGGGGAAGATGGAATAATCAGGGAAGAAGAGTGAGAGAGCCAAAGCTGTGTGGTGAAACGCAGTTTTTTGAGACTAGAGTTTCAAAAACCCATTGATTATGCAATCACACCAATTTTTAAAGTATTTTATTTTAATCTATGAAGATTAGATGAGATGATACTTACACTGATGATAGTCTGATAGTAAATAAAAAATATTTAATCTTTTGTTGATTGTAAATGTAATTTTTACTATTTTATCATGTTTTATTAAATTATTAAATAAATTTTATTATTATAACTATTAATTAATATAAGTGAGTTAAATTTAACTATTAATTAATATACGTGAGTTAAATTTAAGCTCAATAAAAAATTAAACTTAATTCTTTTTAATTATTTAATAAAAAAGATATTAAATTTAATTATAATTTTTATTTCAGGTAAATGTTTAAAACTTACGTAAACATCTTTGAAATGTGCAAAATGTCGTTTAAAAACACTATAGGATTTTTCTTTGATTTTTTTACAACTTTCAATGTTGAAAAGAAGATAGTGTATGTTTTAACTTTTAAAAGTAAAGAGAATTTATGTAAAAATAAAAACAACAGAAAGAAAGTTGAAGTAATTTATTAAAAAAGTAAATCAAGAATTTGATAATAGAAAATCTTATTGTAACAGTTATGTCTTTGAAAAAAAATGTAATAGCTTCATTTGAAGTTCAAATGTCATGGTCCAAATTTTTTAAAAAAACAATTAGCCTCAATTGTAAGAGGATCATACAAGTTATATTAAGCGCCAGTAAATCTTTTATGAAACGTCACTTAATATATTACAGGTTTTATTTTTCATATATTGTTGATGAAGTTTAAAGTTTTATATAAATGTATTATTTTATATATTTTGTTGATAAATATCAAGTTGGCTGTGTATATTTTGTGGTTTCTCTAAAATTGTAGGAATGAGAATTTTCAATCGAAGCCCCTCTTCTTTTTTGTTTTCGGTAAAAATGGAGCCCTCTTCTAGTCAGGTGGCAGTAGTACATACTTGATAGATGGAGGGAATCCATCCAAAGGCTTTGAATAGTATCAGCTGTTGTTACTTTCTTTCTATATAAACCTAATTGTGAGGCTGTCTCTTTGAGTTGCTAACAAACAGTCTTCCAGCTTTTCAATATCTTCTTGATGAATAATTATGCTGGCACCCAGGGGGGGGGGGGGGGAATCAATGACAGTGTTTAATAAATATCGATTTAGCACTTACTCCTTTCCCTTTTCTTTTTTTCTTTTGAAGAAGCAAGCATGTAATATCCTCGAATCAAATGAAAACAAAACATCATTTTATTGGGTAAAAAACTGTTAAAATAAACAGAGATTGAAAACATACATTATTCACCTAGTTAAAAAGAATACTTAATGTAAATAAATCCCCAATGGGTCGTATATACATACACTTAACAAATAAATAAAGAATAACGGAACTAAAGGAGGATATCTTATCTATCCTTTTTTCCAATAATTCAAGTAATTAAAATCTCCTTAACACTCTCTCTCAAAGAAAATAATAAAAGAAACCCTTTATTCAGTTTGTTTGGACTTTAGCTCCATCATCCTCTGCTGCAGTCAAGTCTGGCTTGATCTCCTCTAATTGCTGTAGAACTTGCTGAACTTCCGGCCTAGCTGCTGGCGATGGATCCACACAATGCAGAGCTAATTTCAATGTATTAAGCAGTTCATCGCCTATGGTTGGGGCATCCCTCATAAGCTCCAAATCAAACACTTCATTTGTCCACTCCTCCTTTACTATGGATGCCACCCACTGGGGCAAATCCATGCCATTGGTTGGCTCCCCAGGTGGTTTACCAGTTAGGAGTTCCAGAATGATGACACCAAGGCTGTAAACATCAGTCTTTGTGTTAGGCTTCTTGGTCTTTGAAAGCTCAGGTGCATTATAACCAAGATTTCCTGCAGTAGCAATGATGTTGGTGTTGGCAGAAGTGGTCATTAGCCGTGAAAGACCAAAATCTGTAATATGGGCATTTGTCTGCTCATCCAATAGTATATTGCTAGAGGTAAGATTCCCATGCACTATATTCTCTTGGTTATGGAGGTAGCTCAGACCACGACTGACTCCAATGGCTATTTGCATCCTTGTTGGCCATTCAATGACGATTTCAGGCCCACGAGCTGTATATATTTAGAAATATCAGTATCAGAAGCAATGGTAGAACAAATTAAGAGATAAAATCTTAACTGATAAGATCTTCTAATTATTACTTACCATGAAGGAATGATGCTAGGCTTCCTTTGGACATGTAATCAAAGACAAGAAGCTTCTCTCCTTTCGGTCCTAAATAGTAGGCTCTAAGGGCTAAGAGATTTGGGTGTCTGATTTTGCCAAGTGCAGCAACCTCAGTTTCAAACTCCTTCTGCCCTTTAGTAGTCTTCTCCCTCAACCTTTTCACAGCAACTTGGTTCCCATCCTCCAATGTTGCCTTGTATGCTGTTCCATATGCACTTTTTCCCATTATCTCCGCAGTGGCACACAAAAGATCATCAGCAGTAAATACAAATGGCCCATCAAAGTGAACTAGTTTCCCACCAGCTTCACCTCCTGATTCAACTTCAGCACCAGCTGGGGCACCTTTCTCAACACTTCTAGCAGATGCTGCTGCCTTAGCAGTCTTACCATTCTTTCCTTTTGAAGCAGCCCTTTTCCTGATCAAACAAAAGAGCAAAATGCAGCACAGTAATAATAGAATTAACAGGAGAGCACCTGCTACTATGAGGATTATGTCCTTGGTACTTAATTTACGGTGATGTGGCTTCGAAGAAGGCTTTGGTGATTGAGCTGGAAGATTATGAGGTGCGGGGGAAGGGCATGGTTTTGAGGTGATATACCCACATAGCTCAAGATTCCCTCTAAAAGAGCTTGAATTGAATCTTTTGGAAAGGAGAGATGGGACAGGGCCAGACAGATTGTTGTAAGAGACATTGAAAGAACTGAGATTTGCTAGTTTGGTAAGTGTATCAGGAATTTCTCCCACAAATTTATTTTCAGAAAAATCAATTTGGCTAATGCCTGAGATGTTCCCAATTGTTGATGGGATTCGGCCATCAAGCTTATTTTTCTTCAGGTTAAGCACAGAAAGGTTTTGTAACCTGTCCACAGTATCTGGGATATGGTTTTCAAGTAGATTGCCCTCTAGGTTCAATGAAACAAGAGAAGAGAGTTTAGAGAAGCTAGCAGGAAAGCTGCCATTGATGGCATTGTTTGATAGATCAAGAATTCGAAGCCTCAAAAGTGCACCTAGTTCACTTGGAATAGACCCTACAATCTGGTTATGACTTAAAGAAACATTTTCAAGCAAACCCAGCTTACTTAGAGAAACTGGGATGGTACCAGAAATGAGATTATGATCAAGGGTCAAAACTTGAAGTTGGGACGCTTTGTTTCCCATTCCACCCCAATAATCTGGGATAGAACCGGAGAGGTTGTTGTGCTGGAGGGCAAGAATAGTCAGAGAAGGAGACATAGTGAAACTGCTAGGAATGGATCCAGAAAGTGAGTTGAAGCTCAAATTGATCCTGAATATCCTAGTGGAGTTTGCTAAACTGTTAGGGATTTTACCAGTGAGGGAATTATTGCTAATATCCAGTGACTGAAGCATTGGGCAATTACCAATGGAAGGAGGAATAGAACCTGAAAGCCTGTTATTGAAGAGATAAACTCCTCTGAGATTAGGAAGGAAGCCAAGAGACCAAGGAACAGGACCAGCAAGAACATTGTCATGGAGACTGAGCTTCCTAAGAGCTTGAAGCTGGCCAATTTTCTCCGAGATACGGCCACCCAAACCCCTCCAAGGAAGCTGAATTGCAATAACCTCACCATTCACACATTTGATCCCTGCCCACCCACCTGAACAAGCTCCTAAACCACTTTCATTCCAGCTCCTCAGAACCCCTTTGAAGTCAATCAACTCGTGCTTAATAGCCCTCAGAGCTTGATAATCCGCTTGAGTGACAACTACCCCATCCCACAGGTGGCCAGAGACAGGTTGAAATGTAGAAGCCAGAGCTTGCAGAAACAGGAAGAAGGCTAAGCAAATGAAACCACCGTTTTGGAAAGGCCAAAAGGGTCGGCATGGATGACTTCTCCATTTCTTCCTTCTATCACCATTTGCAGAAGAGAGAAGAAACTGAAATGGATCAGTGGGACAATCTTTGACATACCAACTATTGTTTCCCATGAACGTCTTTCTAAAGTGGCGGGAACAACAATGGTTAAACAAAGAATCAGATTCCACTCTCTTTGTGTTTATTATCTACAGTTCTCACGTCTCAAGCTCAGTTCTCAAAGTACAGTGAAGAACAATGAGGAAGATCTAAATAACAAAGAAAGAAAGTGAAGAAACAAATAAGAGAGTGATAAGAGAAGGACTACGATTCTGATGAAGGCACGTGAGGGAGGGAAGGTGGTGGCCTGGTGGGGTTATTGTTTTGGAGAGAGAGAGAGAGAGAGAGAGGTAATTCAGGTAGGAATGGGTCAAAGGTTGCATTTTTCTTAATTCTAACGGCTAGTTTTACTTCCATAGTCAATTAACAACATATCTGCAGCATAACGGTTTGGGTTGGAATTGCGAGAGCAAGCATGAGCACTGAGTAGAGATGGGGTTTGGTCTTCCAACGGCTACATTGCATTGGATTTGGTTTTGGATGCATATTCTCAAGGGCCCCATTCCCACGTTTTGCTTAATGTCATCATGAATATATAATAGTATAACAAAAAAATATGCCAGAGGCCAAATCTAAAATTACCCAAACTAGCCTTGAATTAGAAAAGTTCTGATGTACTTTCTGGGGGCAGAAGTGGAAATTCATAATAATTTCTTCTTTTGCTTTCTCATCTTTCTTCGGTCATAAATTAAATGGGTTTTCAAAAGCATCTTTATGGTGACCGGTCGAGGCATCTTATATGTACTGCAAGGGGGAATCAATGTGACACGGATTGCCCACCTCAAGCTTTCATAATTCATCAAGCTGTGAATTACATTATTAGCCTGAAAGAAAAAACAAAAGAAGGGCTGTGAACAGTGAATTACATTTCTCGGGGAAAATATTCAGTTGTCACAGTCACAACGAAACTCTGGTGAATGGTCCCCCATGTCTCAACGAATTTCAGGTTATATTTGGAACAACATGGTGAAGAAGTGAACACGAAGAAATTGAAAATAAGAGGATTAAGAATGAAGGCATTTATATCCAATTATTGAGTTCCTGAACTTTTTAAACAAAAAAAAATGAAATGCAAAAAAATCAAGATAGTAATTTTTTAAATAATAAATAGTAATACGTTACTTTAATATTATTCCGGTCAATTGTCAGTAAAAAAAAAGTCATGTGAACTTAACTCATTTGGAAAAAAATATTTAATGTTAATGTTAAGAGTAAAATTCAATTTTTAGCGAGTACACACTTATTTTTCCTCTCCTATTTCCCTCTCTTAGAACCTCCTTTAGCGATTTTCTTTATGTCTCATCCTAGTGATAAGGCCTCTAGTGACCTTAGTGGGCCTGGTACTAAACAAAAAAATCAAGATAATAATATTATAAATAATCATTCAGCCTTAAGTAAAAATTATATAAAAAAAATAAAAATAAAAAGTCTAATAGTTTAGTTTAATTTAATTATAGATTAAACACTCAATTTAATTCTCTAAAAATACAAATGTCATAAGGTTCTTTAATGATAAATATATTAAAATAATTTTTTA
The DNA here is from genome assembly GCA_023212625.1 of Styphnolobium japonicum. Taxonomy (NCBI): domain Eukaryota; kingdom Viridiplantae; phylum Streptophyta; class Magnoliopsida; order Fabales; family Fabaceae; genus Styphnolobium; species Styphnolobium japonicum. The sequence goes on along the minus strand of JALBWW010000007.1, from coordinate 11,245,768 downwards.
ATGTCAATTTTTTACATTAAATTAGTTCTTTAATTTTACCTTTTTTACATCAAATTAGTCCTTTAAAAAAATCAATTTGATGTTTAAAATTATTAAAAGACCAAACTAATGTCACTTATATCTTTAAAAGACTGAAATGAATATTTACTATTAATTATATTATTAGTAGCTTGTATTGTTTGTGTCATGATTCTTTATTGGAGAGATTGATTTTGATAATAAAATTAACCTCTAAATGGGGTGTACTTAAACTTACCATTACTAGATCTATCACCTCTCTTTCACAAATTTGGGTCCACCCAGTTTAAACCCACTTATAATAGAACATGACTTAAATGGGCTAATTAAAAATATCCACATTTAAATGAATTATGAAAATATCAGATTGACTTACCTTACATAAATTCACAAGCCTAAATAAGCTAACCCGCGTAATGCGACAAAAAAAATTTAAAATTTTACTTATAAATTTTAGAAGCGTAAAAAATTAAAATTATTTTTTTACATTTTGAATATATATATATATATATATATATATATATAATCTCTCTTGCAATACAACTAATAAGAAAAAAAAAGTAAAATCCAATCAATAAGCATATTTTATTGAAATTATAACAAATGATTAATAGAGGGGTTAACATGTCAATCTACAAGTTAAACGAACTGACCCATTTAACTCGCAAATTAAACAAGCCTATTCATAAATATTCGCATTAAAACGAATTAATAAAATAGAAACTTAACTCGCATAATTTGTGTGATTGTGAGTACACAGGTAAGCCTAACAAGTTCGATTTGTCTTAATAACCCTACTAAAAAAGGCAAAAAGAAATGTTTGTTGAATAGAAATTAGAAAAAAAAAATTGTCACGTCATCCAAGCTTCATCGGGCAATAATGAGGAATAATATTTGTCATAGTTATTAAAATTAGACCAGTAGTCAACTCGATCAAAGTACTGAGTCAATGGGTCACTGGTTCAACTAATGAGTCATTGGTCAAATCGCATAAAATAAAATGAATATTTAAATATATATATATATATATATATATATAAATACACAATACATATATATTTATCATTGTAAACAACTAAAGTACTTTTTTTAGAGCAATGATGACCTTAAGAAATAAAGAAAAAAAAAGAGTTTAATCCTAATTTATAAAAGAAAACCCTATTATTTTCATTAAAAAGCTCATAACTTATAAAATAAGTTTTCTTTTTGAAAAATTAGGATTAACATAGCATAGATTACGAAAAGTTATATGAAATGAACATATAATTAGTTCAAATCGGACAAACGAGTCAAAAATTGTCATTCTAAAAGTTTAAGTTTTTTTATAAAAAAAATTTCATGACCCCACCGGTTTATTAATTCAACTGGCCGGGTCACCAGTTTTTTAGCCAAAACCGGTCAAGTTAAATCGGATCATACTGATTTTGATACATGGCCAATTCAAGTGATCACTTTGATCGATTACTTGGCCGGTTCATTAGTTGGTCCGGTCCAAGTTTAATAACACTGGTATTTCCCAATTACCCACAACATTAGAAATCAATAACTTAAAATTCAAATTTTGTATCTATCGCATCTAGTTACCATTGTTTTAAAAATCGAACCGATCGAAGCAGGAATTGAATGTGTTTACGATTTTGTTTCACCCAAAAAACCCGTCAAGGCATTAAACTTCCAAAATTAGATTGAACCAGCGAATCAAAGCTTGTTCTTAAAAACCAGTCAATTCTTCAAAAAAAAATTCACTTTTTTATTTTATTTTTTTATTACCGTTCAGATTTTTTTATTATTTTTTAAAGATTTTTTCACATTTATCTCTTAGAAATCATAACTTTTGAGTCATTCCTCCAATTTAGATTCATTTTATATCAATTTTACGTAACTTTTTAAAATCTACACAATAAAAAATAACAAAATGCTGTTTGGCCAACCGTCTTTTCAAAAAAAAATCATAGTTATTAATATTTTTAAAAGAAACAGTATTTTTTTAAAATAAAAATTAAACCCCAATTTTTTTCTCCTTAAAACCCATATTACTATCAAAATAACACTTTTTAATTAAATACAATAATAAATATTATCATATATAAGTATTTTTTATAATTCATGTTATTAAATTTACTTATATATATAAATAATTATGCATATAATTATTACATTATCCAATTTAACTACCAATTTGACCAGTTAAAATAATCGAATCATAACCCAAAAATCTTATCAATTCAATCTCAAATCTAGTTCCTAAAACATTGGTGATTACCAACCAATGATATCAATTACTTTAAAATTTAAAGAATTGAAAACCTTTAAAAATATGGAATGATTAAAAAGAAAAAGGGACTAATTACATATATATCATATCATTTGTAATATCTAACAATTAACCAATATTATCAGCTTATTTATTTGGCACTAGATTGATTTTGAATTGCATTAATTGCATATAATATTACTTTTTACATTATTCCGTGCATCTCGCACGTGTTAACCTAGTTTATGGTGCATGGACCAAACTAACATTCAAAAACACAATTGAGAAAATAAGAATAAGAGAAAAATTGAGAAACTATATATGTGTCCAGGACCAAAATAAGTAATTGGGTTTTTCTTCAATATGGCAAATACAAACTCTCCATTTCCAACAAGATACCCAAGTCAAAACCATATTATGAAACCATCGGACTATAAATCTAACCAATGTAATAAACTGATATGAATACCGCATGAACGAGAAGTTAGAACTTTTCATTTTTGCCACGATAGAGAATAAAAGGCATTAATGGAAAGAATAAACCACAAGTCTAACTTAACAGCAATACACCTTATGAGAAATCCAACATTAGTCGTGCAGCTTCGCACATAAGCAGAAATTATGAGATTAAACCCTATATGTCTATTATTTTTCACACCAGAAATGATCACACGGTAACATATTTGATAAACAGTACACATACTGTGATGAATTTCCACGGCCTAAAACAGCCCAACCATATGTACCAAAAATTTAAGAAGAAAAAAAAAAGACAACACAACCAATACTTGGCAATGTCCAGTCTATCAATCAAAATCAAAGAGATCTTGCCAATGTTTTATATCTTGCATATGACATGATTAGTTTCCAATTGCGGACTGCGTTTCACCGCAATTTAAAACCTTGGATCTCGCAATCGATTCATAATAATCACCAGATCCACCTCGTGTGCAGAATTTAAGTTCCATAGAACTATACAAATCTGGGAACTCTAGGGGAGGGGAACAGGCATGAATAGAGTTCTCAGAATTATATAGTTGTAAGGAAACATAATTCAGCAGTTAAGATGAATGACAAATTTTCAGAATAAAACCAAACAATAACTTGATAAATCAAATTACAGAATGAATAAATCAATTGAAGAAAACTGATAGATCCAGATCCACCAAATATGACTTGCAAATCCTATATAAAGCAAAACAAAATAACAAAGACAGATCCATACAAATCTCATCATATTCACCTATGTATAAGAGAAATTGTTAATACAGATCTATAAAGGAATAGAAAGAAAGAAAAAAAAAAAAAGGAAGTATTTTTCTTCATTATTTCGCTTCCAAGTACCAAAATTCAACGGATCAAACGAAAAACAGCATTACCCATTACCCATTATCCAACTCGATCTCGATTCATCATCAAGGATCCACCCTCAAACGCGGGCAGGTACAGGGGGTGCAGAGGAGGCAACAGCAGCAGCATTGGTAGCAGCACCGCGGAGGAAGGAAAGGAACCCAGTGGACTGAGAATTGTCCTGTTCATCCAAGAAGAGATCTTCGGGGACCCGAAAGGCACCGTGAACGCAAACAAGGGCAACACCGACCATAAGAGCGGAAACGAGAACAGAGCCAACGCTGGTGAGGAAGACGACGAAGACAGTGAGGGCACCGAGGAGGGCGAGGGTTTCGAAATCGGAGAAGGTGCGGCCGAGGATGACGAGGGGCTGATCGGAGGGGCGGAAGAGGTAGAGGAACATCCAGGAGGCGAGGAGGCCGAGGAGGACAACGAGGGAGAAGGGGTTGGTGAGGAGGGAGACGGCGAGGATGAGGGCAACGACGGCGTAGTAGTTGATGCGGAAGTAGGAGTAGTTCTTGCGGATGCGGAGGGTGGCGTCGGAGAAGGAATCGGGTTTGGAGAAAGCGGTGCGGTCTGCGAGTTCGGACCAGGGGCGGCGCTGGGAGAGGCCGTGGCGGAGGGAATCGGAGAGGTGGGTTAGGAAGGCGCGGAAGGCGGGGGAGGCCACAGGGGGTTCGGATCCCGCCACGGCGCCCATGGTGGGTTGGGAGTTGGAAACGGGGAGGACGGGTGGGGCGGAGGAGGACATGGTTGGAATTCTGGTGTCGTCGGTGGGAGTCTAGAGAGAGAGAGAGAGCGGAATTGGTTTGATGGTGTTTGGAGAGAGAGAGAGGTAAAGAGAGAATGAGAGGTGTGGGTTGGAATGTGAGAATTTAGGACAAGGTTTGGAATTGGAAGGTGTTGATTTGTGACATTGAAGCGAAAGAGAGAGATGGAAGGTGGATGGAAATAGTAGACGGCGACGACTTATTATTATAATAATTGCTTAATAGTTACGGTTTCCGTCAATGGCTCTTTCGTATCTCGTCGTTTACGACACCGCGTTTTTTTTTTGTTTTTTTTTTTTACTTTTGGGTATACGTTTTCTAAAGAGGTTTTATAATAAAACTTTTTGCTTATGGCTATTGCTCTTTTTTAGATAGTGCTGCGGAAATGCCATGAAATCGAATCGGTGGTTGTTTGAATTCGTCTATACTATATAACAAAAAAAGTTTCTCGACTATTCGATTCATAGTTTGAGCTCAAATCAAAATACATTTTATAAATATATATAATTTCATCAATCTTACCATTAAATAAATTGAAAGTTATCATAACATATATTAACATTTCAAAAAAATCATTACATATATCAAAACACATAAAACTTTTTAAAATTTAAAAATTATTTGATATTTTATCATACTACTATATTTTAACATATAATATAATTTTAAAATATAAATAAATATCTACTATTGGATTAAATATATATAAATATTGAATTTATCTAAAATTTAGTATACATTATTATTAAGATAATATTACATGATTTAATAATTAAATTAGTTAAATCACATTCTATAAAATGTTATTAAGTGATATAAGTATACAAAACTTAATCCTAGAATATTAGGGCCGATTTGAAAGTGCTTTTAAAAACAAATTTTTTTATTTTTTAAAGTAATAGATGACAAGTCAACCAATTGAGAATGTAGATAATATGTGGAGCCTTACTATAGAAAATTTTTTTATATAGATATTCTAATTAAAGAAGTAAATAAGGGAAATCAACGCAAAGGATTAGTTTATCCTATGGTTTGGAAAGAAATATTACTTAAGTTAAATTCAAAGGTTGGACAAAATTTCACACTAAAACATATGAAGTAAAAGTTCAATAGGTTAAGGTGCAAACATCGTTTACTTTATGAACTCCTTCAATCAATTGGGTTTGGATGGGATGCTGAAACAAACACTGTAACAGCTGCATCAGAGAGTGTGTGAGATATTTATATAGCAGTACGTCAAGGTTATCTTCTTCAATTATTGGCTCAATGTTTTCATAGTATAGTTATTATTATTTATTAAATTTTCTTGTCATTTTATATATTGCAGAAACACCCTGAAGCAGTACAATTTTTGCAGAAAAGATGTGAGAATTACAAATTAATGGGGATTATTTTCAATAAAAGTATTACTACCGATGTGCTTCATCATGCCTTTACTATGGACCCTTCGAATTTAGATGAAGAACAACAACTTGAGGGTGAATATATAGATACTGGAGTACATATAGATGTTGATGAAAATAGACAAAAGGAACTAGATGTAACACAAATTATTTAACATACCACTTGTAGTGGGAAAAGAACCATAATAATGCATGAAAGGAAGCCAAAGGAGTTAAGATCTTCTCAAATGGGTCATGCATTACAAGCTTAGGATGAGGCATCCAAAGCCAAAATGGAAGCATCACTTGCAAGGGCTGAGAGATATAAAGCACGAAGTGTAGAAGCAACTGATTCAACAACTACAATTATTGATTTTTCCCTACCTAAATGTGTAGAGATGTTGAGTCAAATGGTTGACATTGGTGATGATGTGTATGTGGCGACCTTGGAAAAATTTACAAACGAAGATTGACGGGTGATATTGTTAACCATGTCCATGGAAAAGAGAAAGGCATGGTTGGATAAGCTTCTTAAGTGAGAAATACAACAATTGATATTGTTTGTTGGACTTCTTTATAGTGTTACGTGGTTTGATATTATTTGTGTATTTGCTTTCTTATGTGTAACTTTGAGAACAATTACCATATTGTTGTTTTGTAAAACTTATTGTTGAGTTATGTTATTATATACTTGTAGAATTTGAGTTTTTTTTAATTGAGCAAATTAATATAGTATTTTATTCAAAATATATATTTTATGATTGTAAGTTTAAACATGGATGAAAGTTCATCAGATAGTGAGATTAATAGCATAGAAAATTCTTCTTCTGACTCCTCAAATGATGAATTGGCTAAATTGCTTATAGTTAACATCATTTATGAGTATGAGAATTCATGCTTGATCAAAAATCGAATAAGGACTTCCTCCTAAACAGGTCGTGAATTTATTAATGAAGTATAAAGTGGATCCCCTACAATCTGTTATGAATTGTTTTGTATGGATAAAGCTTGTTTTGTCACTTTTTATGATGATGATTTGAGAAGACACAATTATTTAGGTGACTCAAGAGATGTATTGTTGGAAGAAAATGTTGCTATGACTTTGTTTATTTTAGGACACAACACTCGACAAAGAGTTGTAGCAGATTGGTTTCAGCATTCCACTGAAACTGTTTCTAGACATTTCAAAAGAACAATAAGAGCAATATGCAAACTTGGAAAGGAGATTATAAAACAGGAATAAACTGCATTGCCAGATAACATAAGAAACAATTCTATGTATTATCCAAGGTTCCAGCAAAGAAACAAACAGCTTGTAGAAGTAGAAAGACTGTTGTGACACAAAATGTTATGTGTGTGTGATTTCAATATGATGTTTACTTATGTCTACACGGGATGAAAAAGAAATGCTAATGATTCAAGAATATTTTTAGATACACTTTTATGGAAAGATGCAAAATTTCCATGGCCATGTGAAGGTAGTTTAATATTCCTATGATTCATTTTATTTGATTAATATATGTAATCAAATATAATTTGATTAATGTTATCATCAATTGCAGCTCAATTTTATCTTGTTGATACTGGATATCCTTGCACTGGAGGATTTCTTCAACCTTTTAGAAGTGAAAGATATCATACCCAAGAATATAATGGTCGTGGTCGACAACCTAAAAGTCATAAAGAGTTATTTAACTATAGGCACTATTCCTTAAGAATGGTGATTGAATGTTGCTTCGGAGGTTCAAGGCACAGTTTCCAATTTTGAAGTTGATGCCAACTTATAAACCCATGAAGCAGCGTCTTATAGTCACTACTTGTTGCACAATTCATAATTATATTCGTAAATGGATATGTTGTGACACATTATTTCAAGAATAGGAGAGCATAAGCCCTTTAGATGTAGAGTCTTTAACAAGCCCTTCACATGAAAAAACTTCAAATGGTAACAATCATGAAGAGAATTTATCTGACGCAGCAACAATAACCATAGCTAGATATCATGATTATATTGCTAACTAAAGGGTGGGTTGAGCATATGCATACTTAATAGCTAAATTTTATATAATTTTTTTTTATTTAGATGTTATTTTATTATTATGTTTATTAAATACATATGTTGACAATACTAATGTGACGTCAATATATATATATATATATATATCATGTTTACTCTAGTTTTTTTATTAAACGTATGTTCTTATATTGAATTTCTTGTTTGGCAGTGTATGTGTATTAATTATAATTTAAATTCACTCAAAGTATATTGATTTGATGTTTAGAGCCAAACAAGTTTTTGTTCTTTTGTTCTAAAAACTATTTTATAAAACAATATTTCCAAACAAGTTTTTATTTTTTTGTTTTGAAAAAACTGTTTCTAAAACAATATATCCAAACAAAAAAATTTGTTCTTTTATTTTAAAAAACTATTTTCTATTCTTGCTTGAAAAACAATTTTTGTAAAATAAGAAAACAAAAACAATTCTAAAGAGGCCCTTAAGATCTTCACTCTCATATATATATATATATATATATATATATATATCTCAAGAGAAGTGACTTATAACAAGAATAAAAAGGAACAAATCTTAATCATTAAATCATGCATGTATGGTCAAAATTAAAATAATAAATCATGTGATTTTTTTTTTAAGTAATCATGTGATCTTTAAATAACTTCTAATCTTGACCATTCATAAAAAGATTCAATGGTAAGATTAACTCCTCTTACTTCTTGTAATGGGATAATGTTCTCAATTCATATATATATATATATATATATATATATAGTTTCAGTACACTTGTTTTTATAAAAATATCAATACCCTTAGCAATTAATGCCCACAAATAACTTGCGTACCTTCACAAAAAGGAAGACTACTAGAGGAACCTCCTAAATTTGAACTATAATAGTATCATACTAATAACAAAAGGAACTATCATCTACGTCTCAAGTTACCCATAAGTAACGCATCATCAATACAAATTATCATTTTAATCGGTAACAAATAAAGTTTGCCCAAAAGTAGCTTTGGAAACTACATAATCCCCATCGTTTACACTTAATCAAGTTACAGTTGCATGAAGTCCTCACTGGGGCAATCAGAAATTCAGAGTACTTATATTACGACATCAAAATATAGACATAAGAGCAGATGTACCTCCATCCAACATTCAAGGCACCAAAACCATAGTGACATGGAATTTAGAATGTAGACCCGTTCCACCCAAAGTTGGAACCCTGCAGAACAGACAAAGCACCATTACCATTAAGTATCAGCTAAAAATACAATCAACTATTTATAGGCATAAAAGTACACACTAAAAAAGGTGAGAGCTAATATCAAAAGTAAATAGGTTGAATTATTAAGTACAGCTTATAGGGGCACTGGCTTTGTTTGGTATTATAGAGAGAAAAGAAAAGAAGGGAACACAATAGAAAAGAAAAGAAAAGAAAAGAAAAGAAAAGAATAGAGAATTAGCAAAGTTATTCCTTTCCTTTGTTTGGTTTCATCAAGGAAAGGAATGGAAATGTATGTAACTAAATATTAAATTACTTTATTACCCTTCATCAATAAAGTGGGTAAAGTTGGTAAATTAGATAAAATAGGAAATTGATTTCCTTTCCCTCCCAATCCCTCCAAAAAGGGAGGGAAAGAATAATGTAGGCCCCATGAAAAGGAAAGGAAAGGAAGAAGAACCCCTTCCTTTCCACCCTTAAATTGATACCAAACAAAGGAAGAGATATCCTTTTTTTTCCTTTCCACCCATTTTATGCATTCCAAACATAGAACAGTCTTAAGCAGTGAGGATTTATTTACATGATCTAGTGCTGGTGTAAAGCATGCAAACACTGTGCATATTCTTGACTCAGATGGACCTAAGCAAAAACGAAGAATGCAATAAGAAAAGAGTGCAGGGGAATGACCCTTCTTTTCAGGACAACTCAGAAGTTTAGACACTTGCCTTAGTGTCATAGAATTTTAGGAAGAACCGTGACTTGGGCACAGACAACTTGGTTTCAAGAATTGAAGCAATCGCAGCACTGAGTTTCTTGTTCACATCAGGGTTAAGACCACCGATGGACACCAATTCACCATAAGCTGCTGGCTGCTCAGTCCCACCAAAAGATATGGGTACTGATCCTTTCAGTACGATCATCACATACTGCAAATCAACAAAAGGCAGAATCTCAAGGCTTTAGGACAATTTGAATAAGTCAAAACAAGAAAATATAATAGCAAAGCAAGAAAAATAGACTAAGAGAAAAAATAAATATCAAACTTAAAAAAGTCATTCAATATATCTATAACACCAGGATCCAGCATCTCGCCGAAGCATCCTTTAAATTCACTCAAAAAGAATGTGGGTTCAAATGAGCAGTTCAGCAAATAAAGAGTTGAAACAATTATATACCTAGGGACAGATGGAACAAGGTAGGCTGTACCCACTATAATGCTGAGAGGTCAAAGTCATAAAGGTAAACCAAAAGAGTATCACATGGGAAGTCATGTCCAACACTGGCTTGAGAAGCCTAACTTGACAAATGAAAAATCGAGAAAAATAATTTAGTGTGGCTCCTATAGAAAGTTCTATTTTGGTTTGTGAATTAAATTAAGAGTTTAATTTTGATCCATCATTAGTGTAAAATTTCTTTACACTATCATTCAATCATATGTTGTCAAATCATTAAAAGAGCTTGATTATCACAACAACCACCTAGAAAGTCTAACTCTTTTAATGACGTGTCAGCACATGATTGGATGACAGTGTAAAGAAATTTTAGACTGACAGTGGATTGAAATTAAATTCTTAAATTAACTAAGTATTAAATTAATGTAATCAATAATTTATTTATAGTTAACCATATATTAAGTAAAAAATGAAGATAAATTATTGATTAACTGTATGTAAATTATTAACTAATTTAATAACCGAACCAAAATGAAATACCATTTACTCAAGCTGAACTAATGGGTCATTCTCCAATGAAAAACTAAATCCAATCTAGAATACAATGCAGTACAAATGCCAGGTGTAGAAATATTAACTAGGTTATATTTTATTATCCATTATGATGTAATCATAGGATTTATTGCTTTGAAATAACAGAGTTGCTAAAATCATTGTGATTTAGCCATAAGGTGCCCCTTTTAGAAAATAAAAACTTTTCACCAAGAACATCACCAATCACCAATTCAATTAAAAGGAAACTACATCAACCCATAAAAAAAATTTAAAAAAAACAGAGAAAAGTTAGCGAACATCTATATCAAGGACACAATATTCAATAGGCATACGCACCGAACCTTGCTATCATTTCATCCTTCCAATCAAATAACAGAGAGAAACCATTTCCACCTCATCCATAGTTACCAGCAAGATCTTTATCCATCAAATCAACTTGTCACACTATATACATATATGTTGGCAGCAAAGCAAAGATCGTAAAATTTCCTTGCAAACTTCATGGATTAGACAGAGAGCATAGCAAGCCACAATCACAACTCTATGATTCATGTTAGCACAATTCAGCAAAATAAAATAAAAAGCCTAAATAGGTTAGTCTAATGCAGATAACCGCCATTTTATGTTCCCATAACTAACCTAGGATAACACGAAGAAGAGAATCAAAGAAAGCATATGCATTTTAAGAAGATGGTAACATAAAATGTCATCAAAGGCAGAATTCAGCAATCAAGCCCCAAGACTCAATACACAATCCAAACCAGATAAAAACCAGATAAAAATGAATAAATAACAATAATAAAATTAAAAATTTGATTAGAAAACTGTCCAATCTCGACTTGAAGACATGAGAAACAAAAAGTGGATCATCCCACTCGTTATCCCTTAAGATCGCAACAAAAGAGAGAGAGAGGGGGTGTCCGTACAGCCTCTGGTTTGCCGATAAGGTTGGCGACGGTGGAGGTGGCTTCGGTGAGGATGGAAGAGGTGTCTACGCCGTCGAGGGCTACGTTCGTGGAGAGATTGAGGCACGGCATCGTTTCACTCTCTAGCTCTCTGTTACCACTTGATGTGAAATGAATAACCAACCCTTCCACTTCCACCATCGCCTATTATTCTATCTCGTTTATGACGCAAGAGATGCAAATATTTTTCAAACTCCCCAAAATGTCCCTTTACCAAAACGATCGCTTTCTTTATTCAACTGTTGTTTTGCTGTCCTCCAACAATAATAATAATGGCTCGTATTTTGGGCCTAAACCTGCTGCCTGCTAAAAACGCACGCTGGCCCTGCAAATAAATAACAGAAACATTTTAATAAAAATCTTTTTTTTGGCCATTGGCTCATATGATCGACTTTGTACTTAATGACAACTACATGACTTAGATGAAATTTATGAGTCTCACATTGATAGATAATTTATAATTTTATTATATGTTTTTGTTAAGATTTGTGATTTGTTTTGATACTTTTCTTTATTGATTAAGTGTAACTCAATCTTATTTGATCTTTATCAAGAACTGTGGTTATGAGAAGGAGATTTTATTCTCATATTTCTATTTCTTATTTTTTTTAGGTCTAATAGAACCTTCTCGAATAAAAAAAAAACACTCTTTAGTTTTATGCATTTATAACTAATATTAAATATTTGTTCTTAGTAGCTAATGCAAGTTTGCTTAATGAGCTCAAGAATTTCACATAAGGTCATGGCTGGTGGTATGCACGTGAAGATTTCCTCCTACTTAGGGGTAGTTGAGTAAACTCCATATGGCAAGAAATTGTAATTAATGAATTAGTGAGATACTAATCTACTTTAGAGGGTGAAATTAGCTCATCATTTGAAAGCAAATACTATTTCTTATAAGATTATACAAACTAAAAGCTCGTTTAGATATATATATTTTTATTTAGAAAAACATGACTTTTTTTAGAAGTATTTTTCTTATGAAAAAATTTCATTAATTTCAGTTTGCCCCCATGTTATTTGGACCAAAATCACTTTGTCCCTTGTAATTTTATTTGTTGCATTTTGCCCTCTGTAGTTTACACTATTATCAACTTGCTTCCTGTAGTTTATTCCATTAGTAATATGCTCCATGTAGTTTTGACAATATCACTTTATCTTCTTTGGTTTCATTTATCGGCATTTTACCCCATAGGTTTCATTTTTTGGCATTTTGTCCATCATATTTATAAAAAAATCAAGTAGAAACCAAAAATTGATAATTTCCATAAATATGGTAATTTCCATAAATATGGTAATTAACAAGCTATTAATATAAGTCAATATACATTCACAAACTTAAAAGCCTGGGTAACAGAATGTCAATAAAAATGTTTGCATCCATTTTGCAGAAATTACATGGCTTGTATAGTCCTTTTAACAATTGACTTTTCCCTAGCTCTACTTCTTGATACATCAATCTACCTACCACATGCTGCATATTCAACCCAATGGTTATATCTCAGTTTGCCTCCAAGGTGGATAGTTATTGAATAGTATATGTGCCAATTGAAAAAAAGAATTGAGAAAACATATGAAATTACATGTTATAGAATTATTCACGTGTACAGAGTCCACTGCACAAAAAAGAATTTTAAATTCTTATAGTTAGAATTCAGTTCACACACCATTCAGTTGCCCTTAATTCATCTGAATACGTGCAACAAAAACAACACATGTAGAAATCAAGTGGGCTCAAGCGATGATGCTCCAGAAGGGGGCGGCGATAATGATCGAGGGGCAGTGATGCTTAAGAGCGTTTCTCCTAATCATCCCCAACTAGGTCCTCTGTGAGATGTAAGTCTTTTATAGTTAGATTTAATGGAATATAAACCAGATGGTGTAAGTTGCTAACGGTGTAAACCATGCGGGGCCAGAGTGCAAAAAAATAAAATCATAAGGGGTAAAGTGTCGCATGAGAGCAAATTGAAATTAACCCAAAAGGAAAATTTTAAAGAACTTAAAAAAGCACAATTGCTTGTTTTAAAGCTAAATTTTACTGCTTCTAAAAATAAATAAATTATAATATGGAGAAGTGTTCAAACAAAAATAATAATAATCTTCAAATGTTGTATCTAAACATAAAATAGTTTTAAATTTTTATAAAGATTTTTTAAAAAAAAGTTGCTACAGAAAAGGGTTTTTCTTATATGCTTATCCAAATCAACTCAAATATGACTAATTTAGTATATTTTTTTTTACAATAAAAATATTTTTGGGTCAATTTTTATGTCATTTGAGACAAAATCATTTTCCAAACTATTTTAAGGACACACCTTTCAAATTGACATAATACATGTAGAAGAATTAATTCTTTTTAAGTGTTGGCCCAATATTTAAATCAAAATAGTCAAAATAGAATCATTTTTAATCAATAAGCCAACCCTTGAGTTAGATTAATTTAATTGAGTTACATGTAACTACAAAAAATTAGTTTAGTTATATATTCTGCTGTAAGACTAAGACGTGTTTTCAGTGGGCTTAGCACCAAAGAATCATAAATAAAATATACTCACATGAAACTTAATTTACTAATTGAGCTACACCTATATCATTACTTTAGTTACAACTTTTATTAACCCAAATCCAAACCCAAGTCAAACCTAACTCGATTTAAATAAAAATAAAACCAATCAGCCTGTTAATTTAGTTAAGTTAATTAAGTTAGTTTGAGTTTTAAACAGCACTAAACTATTATAGTGCGAGATTCAAACGTTGAGAGGTCAACCACATTTGTTATATAGATCAATTATTTAAATATGGGTAAAATACACGTTACTCTTATGTAATATATAACATTCTCAACTTACTTCTTTAAATTATTTTTTTGTCACTAAACTCCCATAGAGTATGATTTAAAATGAAAACTAATATTTTCAGTTAAGTCAAACGGTGATGACATGTGCACAACACATGACCTGATATTATATGATTGGGTAAAATACACATTACTCCCTTGTAGTATATGATATTCTCAACTTATTTCCTTAAACTATTTTTTTGTCACTAAACCTCCATGAAGTATGGTTTTAAATGTCATTACCATTTGATTTAACTAAAAATATTAGTTTTCATTTAAAACCATACTTTAAGGGAGTTTAGTGATAAAAAAAATAATTTAAAAAAATGAGTTGAAAATGTCATATACTACAAGAGAATAATGTATATTTTACCCTTTAAATTATGTGCACCTTGGCTGGATAATTTAGGTGACGTGTTCTTGATAAGTTAGCACGTTGGGGATTGAAATTGATTGAATAAACAAGTTTGGTATCAAAATCCCACGAGATTCAAGATCATAGATTCACAGTGTTCTTACAACATATCTAGCTATGAGTGGTCTTCCTCTTCTGGATCTGTTTGGAAGGACTGCTGTTCCTGTCTTTCATCGTAATAGTGGAGAGGACCACCAGACCAGTACACTAATTGAAGTAGTTGTTGGTATTATTCTTAATGTGTATATATGGTCATTTTAGTACCAAGGGTAGTAGGACAAATATTTGTGACTTGGCTAGTTAGATGACAAAAGAAGCAGCATATTGTTAATTATAAATTTATAAATGTTGTCTGTCACCGCAGCCACTTTCTACAGAGACCTCCAACTTTAGAGTTGGTTAAGTTAGTTAGCCAGCTGGCAGTTTCAGTTTTTTGTTTGTTATGTTAGTTATATTTATGCACTGTGCCGTTTAGCCTGTAAGGAAGTGTATATAAGAACTAATAGTGTAGATAGAAGGTAGTTCTTTTACTTTGTATCATTTTCTCAGTTCAGTTTTATCGAATTCAGAAAGGAGAAAGTTCTCCCGCTAAGCTTCCTTCATTTCTTCTTCTCTTATATGATGCCATTTCTCATGTCCAGGTCCTCTTCTGAAGTAGAATATCGTGCCTTAGCTACTGCTACCTGTGAAGCTCAATGGCTCCTTTACCTTCTGCAAGATTTCCAACTAGCAAATACCATGCCAGCCGTGCTATACTGTGACAACCAATCTGCCATCCACATAGCAGCCAATCCAGTCTTTCACGAAAGAACCAAACACATAGAGATGGATTGCCATATTGTTCGTGACAAGATCCAAGCTGGCACCATCCATCTCCTGCCAATTTCTACAGAAAACCAACTTGCTGACCTTCTCACCAAACCTCTCACCCCTGGCCCTTTCCATTCTCTTTGTTCCAAGCTAGGACTCCTGGATATACACTGTCTAGCTTGTGAGGGGGTGTCACCGCAGCCACTTTCTACGGAGACCTCCAACTTTAGAGTTGGTTAAGTTAGTTAGCCAGCTGGCAGTTTCAGTTTTTTGTTTGTTATGTTAGTTATATTTATGCACTGTGCCGTTTAGCCTGTAAGGAAGTGTATATAAGAACTAATAGTGTAGATTGAAGGTAGTTCTTTTACTTTGTATCATTTTCTCAGTTCAGTTTTATCGAATTCAGAAAGGAGAAAGTTCTCCCGCTAAGCTTCCTTCATTTCTTCTTCTCTTATATGATGCCATTTCTCATTGTCTTTTCTTATGATTCTTCTTTTTGACATTTGGCATTTTTAAACAATTTAATATGGTGTGTATATCACTCGAATCTGTTCGCCCAACTCAACTTACCATGACCAATTCGGCCCATTAAAGAACTTTTATTCGGTGATGACTTAGCACCGATTCAACAATGACTCATGTTCATAATTAGAGGCAAAAGACCTTTCCCCATCTTATAAATAGGGGCCTAACTCACAAGTATATTCATTCGTACATTTCTTATACTTGGAGTACTCCCTTTCTTAGTATCTTATTTGGGTGTTAGAGTACCTTTAACAAGTATTCACCCCTGACGATCCAGGCTACGACTTGGAGACTCACTCAACCATTTGGAGAGAAATCACTCTAATACATAATATCAAAATATCTATTAGGAGGTTAGGAACAAAATAACTAACTAAAAGATGATAGTTAGAGGACCAGTCGAAAGGGTTGTTATAAATAGGAGAAGTAAGAGAGGGATTGGCAAGAAAATTGTCATTGTCGCTATTGTAAGGAGGTTAGTTCTTCCTCAAAATGGGCCTTCATGTATCCTTTTAGTAATGAGAATCCTTACATTTTCTCTCACGATCTCTATTTGCCTCTGAATTTTTCTTATTTTCTAATCACAATTATTATCACATGGTGCTTTCATTGAGAGTAAGCTGACATAGAATAAGTGACTTTGAAAGGAGCGATATAGGAAAGAGCGACAAAGAAAATGATTACTTATAAGAGTCAGAGTGAAAGTCACCCTATACGGACACCTATAGTGTGCAGCCATAGTAGAGTAGGCCGTCGTGGATGCCTACTTTAAAAAGGGTATGCAATGTTGTGTTCCATATTAAGTAAAAAAAGAAGTTCGGTGTTACTTAATACGTGTGACTCTCTCATCTAATAGGTTAGTCTTATGAGATGAACTCATGAACTATCCATATAAACTTGAGTCATAACACGTTCGAAATATCCTAACAGGAACCGTGTGTCATAGTTGTCGCAACCGTCCCGAAGGGCGCTGCGATGGGAGAAGGCAACTAAATTTAAAAATTATTGGGAGTCGCCACCAACCGGTTCTTCCATTAAAAATGGAATGGTGCGATTGGACACCTTAAAAAAATGGTCTGCGTTTAAGAGTTTAGGTTCGGGGGTTGATTACGGGTAGGGAAGGTGTTAGCACCCTACACCGTCCATTCTAAGAATGGTTACCTATTTAATCTATTGTTATCTTGTCAAATTAATTAAATTGATCCTTTATTATAAAAAATATTTTTTATTTTATTTTGACATGTCCCATTTTGTTAGCATATTATAAAAAATGATATATGACTAAGACAGGGAATGGGTGGCTAAATAGCCATTATTGTATGAAACAAATGTAAGCCCACAACACATTATGTGAAGGTGGTAAATTAAAAAAAATCATATTTTTAAGAAAATATTTCTAAATAAAATATGAGATTTTTAAATGATTTTTATAAAAGGAAATTTTTAGAAAAAGTGATTTGTGAAATGATTTTAAAAAAATGAAAATTTTTGGAATGTGTGATTAAATGAAATTTTAATTTACCACCACCACAAAGTTAAGGCTATATTAATTTGTTCACATTTGTTTTTTATTTTAAATATTTTATTTGATTAATTGTGAAAATTAGACCCCGCCAGCGCTCCTGGCAAAATCTAATATTAATAGCCTCAAGAATATTGGGAAGAGTTTAGTTGATCGTCTCTTCGATCCTCTCCCAAATTTTTCATCGTCGGCAAAGTTTAAGGGTTAATTTGATATTTCGATCAAGTGACAAACATGTAATCATAAGAAGAGATTAATGTATGAAGAGAGATATTTATATTGAGATCGCTTAAAACCCGCCACAAGACTTCCTGCAAAACTAAAGAGAAACCCCTCACTGTGAAAGTCAAAATGTCACCGTCACTTCGGCTAATTTTGATTATTCCATCGTCGGAAATCTTAATTCATTATTATTAATAATTTAAAAAAAGGCATGAACAAATATCAATATGCTAGTGGAAGCAAGGGTTTATGATGACTTGTTTCTGTTAGTAGAGGAGGAGGGCTCATGGTGGCTGTCTTGGAATTTCAACCATGAATACAAAATATCTCCAATATTTTATGCAAGAAGCAAAGAATAGAAAAAGATTAAGGTCATACCTTGAGTCGAATTCCCAGATGGAAGGGCAATGGGGAAAGGTTTCTTCTATCTTCTCATTCTTTCTCTCTTTCTTTGTGTGTATTATCTCACTTTGAGTGTTGTAACTCTCCCTCTCTCTGTACTTTTTTTTCTCTTTCTTTTTTGTGTTACGGCTCCTCTCTCCCTTCTTTTTTCTTTTTTAGGGTTTTCTACTCTTAGCTATTTATAACCCAAGCAAATGAACACCCTAATCCCCAATCAATTCAAAAACTAAATCTTTTCCAATCAATTAGGATCAATCTCCATAATTTACATACAATCATAGTCAATCTCTCCATAAATATTCAATCAGAATCAATTATGATCAATTTGTACAATCATAATCAATCTATCATTTATATTCCAAATCACCATTAATGAAGCATTAATTGTGATATTTGAATTCAAAATTGCTTTCTTTTTATATATTATTTCTTATTAAATTTTAGGGAAATGGGCTTAGGGCTCAACAATGTCTGTCAAATAATAAGAATCTCTATGGGTTAATAATTTTTTTTTAAAAAAAGGCCCGGACAAAATTGGGTGTCGACAGCAGCCCCTTTTGCTTTTCCTTTCGAATAGAAATGGTAAAGCAAATTAAAAGACAACCAATTTTTATGTTCAATATCTTTTTCATTAGCTCATAAAGTGAGCCTCATAATAATTAGAAGAGAAAGTCCAACATCTTAATACATAAAATGAGTTAACTAAGCCTCTCAATGCCTAGTAAAAGAAAATCAAGGTTGCTCAATACCTGAATCTAGTAAATTAGGCTCCTTAATATGTAGTAATGGATTATCAGGGTTTCTCAATACCTGAAACTAAAGGGCTAGGCTTCTCAATACCTAGGAAAAGACTACCAGAGTTGCTCAATATCTGGAAAAGGTAAACTAGGTCGCTCAATACCTAGTAATTGATCACATGGGTTTCTCAATACCCGAAACTAAAGGACTAGGTTTCTCAATACCTAGTAAAAGATACCAGGGTCACTCAATACCTGACAAGAGTAAACTAGGCTGCTCAATACCTAGCAAAAGATCATTGGGGGTTTCTCAATATCTGAAACTAAGGGCTAAGCTTCTCAATACCTAGTAAAAGATTATCAAAATCACTCAATATTTGTAAAAGGTAAACTAGGTTGCTTAAAACCTAGCAATTGATCATGTGGGTTTCTCAATACCCAAAACTAATGGACTAGGCTTCTCAATACCTAGTAAAAGATATCAGGGTTGCCCAATACCTGGAAAGAGTAAACTAGGTTGCTCAATACCTAGCAAAAGATCAATGAGGGTTTCTCAATACCTAAAACTGAAAGGCTAGGCTTCTCAATACCTAGTAAAGAACTATCAGGGATGCTCAGTACCTGAAAATATCAATGAAATGTAAGATAATGATTATTGTAAATGCAGAGATAATCAATGTTAATTATGAAGTTCAATTTTCAATTTTCAATCTTTTGTAAAAGATCGCTCATAAAAAAAACCTTTCAATTAATGGGGAAAATGTTAGTTTAAATTCAATTCAAAATTCATAAAAACTGAGATGAAATTGCATTTCCCATTTCAAAATGACAGTCACAATTGCACCACAACACATGTCTGTTTGCTCGAGAGTATTCAGAATGGCGTTAAGGCTAGTATTGGAAATTGAGTAACTTTGAATAGGTGATGACCAATAATAAGGACATAGAATCAAGCCCACAAGTAAGTAGGAACTAGTCCAGAAAATGAAAGTTCAATACTTTTCAAATGTATTCAATGTCTTCAATTAGCCCCCAGCTCAAAACTTCAACATTGACCATGATCCTTGAGATTCAGCATCTATTTCTCTTCTTCAAGCATTTGTCATTTCTTGTTCTAAACTTTCAATGAATTGCCTAAACATTCGCTTTCATTAAGAAGGTAATTCAATTGTCTCAACATGAAATTTTTCCTTTTCCTTTTCCTTTTTCATCTTTTTTTCACTTTTTCCCTATTTTCATTTTCATTTTTTTTTAAATGGAGCAAAGAACTAGAAACTTGAAGGAATAAGTACACCTTGTTTCAAAATTAATATTTAAAAAATAAAAGCAATCATTCGTTGATCAGAATAGACTTCATAAAGCTTGTAACGTGGCCAAGGTTATGGGTTATGAAATGAATGATATAAAAGGCTCAAACAAGTGTTTAATGGTCAATTGAGACTAAGGATCTTTAAACTTTTCGCATCATGGCAGATTTTGTCAATTGAATTGCACTTTTGGAATAATGGCCCTTGCTTTATCTTGTAACATGATTCGTAATTTTCTCATTTCATTTCTTCACTTGCTTTCAAAACTCCTTTTTTTTTTATTCATTCGCCTTTGCTTTTTTTTTTCTTTCAATTTTTTCTTCTCAATTTCTTCTTTCAATTTTTTCTTTTCAATTTTTTTCCTTTTTCAGTAGAACAAAATATGTAACAATCAATTGACAGTTATCAACCTTTTTTACGCACTAGCCCCCTAGTGTGGGGGGATCCTTGTCTGAAGTTACTTGAAGAAAACTTTTAAGGCTCAAATGGGGTAACAATGGATAATGATGATTTTTTATTTAAGGATAGAGAAAGACGGCCAAACTTCATTTCAAATCATGATTGCTTATTCTCAAATATTTAATCGTGAGACAAGATTCCATCCAGTATGTACGTTGTTTATTTGCTCTCTTTTTTTTCTTTTCTTTTTGTCTTTTTTGCTGAACGAAAATGATATATCAAATGATAACACAACAGAGACAAAAAAACCCTTAATTGATGATAAAGAGTTACAGACACCTTCTGGATGGAAACAAAGTTTACAAAAGACACTGAAATATGGAACAAGAACGCAAAGATTAATCGTATGATGAATATGCAGATTGAAGCTTCCTTTACAACATTCTCTTGAACTTTCATGCTGACCCATAACTTCTTAGACCTGACAATTTTCCTGTAATACTTGGGGTAAAGGAGGGACAAAAATGAAACTAAGAGTAATCTGAAGGGTTTGAAGAATAGAGGAAATCTTGGAAAAGAAATTTGGAGACAAAGTGGGTAAAATGAGAAACTTGGCAAATGAGAGGTATATTGAGTTCAACAACATTCTTCCAAAGTTTGGCTAATGTTTCTTTTCAACTTTTCAATTTTTGCTCCAAGAAGGCATTAGGATTCACAATAGGCAATTGACAAATGATTAAGAATTGATTGATGGCGAAAACAAGAATGAGCTTGGATTGGACTATGAGCATGAACAAACTTATGATGTGGTACAACGGTGACTTCTGAGAATTTGGAAAAACATTTTGTAATAGGAAGTGCAATTTTTATTATTTTTTAATCTTTTTACAAAGCTCTTCTTCAATTCCTTCTTCAGTTTTTCTTAAATTTTATTCTTATTTTTTATTTTAAAAAAAATGAATGCAAGAAAGAATGCAAGAATGGAAACAGAAAATAGAAAATTGATCTTTTATTGAGAAAATAATTAAAGAGTTTAAAAAAGTGATTTAAAAAACAATTGGATGGATTATTAAAGAATGATGACATAATGTCAATTTAAGAAATAAATCAAAAGATGAATTTATTCAAATGAAATACAAAAAGCAAAACATGGAAAGAGTGCCCTATAAAAGGAAATCTGTGGGCTCGATAATCTGTCATAAGAGATAAGGTCCACAAATCAAAATAGCTCAAATGTTACTCTAATAAGTGATGGTTTGAGTTCTAAACTTTTATTGGACAAAAAGTCCTGACATTGCCCCCACTGTCGCCAATGCTTTGGCTAGCAAGGGTCCCCAATCCTCACCCATGCTAGGCTACAAATGGAAATGGTTCAATTTGAGTGAGAGGGTTTCATGTGCCTATACTGAAACCGAAGGTCTCTCAAAAAGCAACATTACTTTGCTCTAACTCACATGGGACAAAAGGTTCCCAAATTGCCTTTGCTTCCGCCAACACTTTGGCTAGCAAGGTCCCCAATCCTCACCCATGACAGGTTACAAGCGGAAAGGGTTCAATTTGAGTGAGGGGGTTTCGTGTGCTTATACGGAGACCGCAGGTCTCTCAAAGCAACACTACTTTGCCCTCCATTTGAGCCTACAAGGTATCGAGCCTGGGTATAGGGCTTGTGTGTGTGTGTAGTGCACAGTGTGTGGGAGGAACATATAAATCATTCAATATGCAATACTAATCATAAAGCCCATAAACAAATATCATAACAAACAACAACAACAATAATAATAATAATAATAAGAACCATTACAACGAAAATTCAGATAACAATAAATTAAATTTAAGGCTTAACCCTCTATTGTCCCCAGTGGAGTCGCCAGCTGTCGCAACCGTCCCGAAGGGCGCCGCGATGGGAGAATGCAACTAAATTTAAAAATTATTGGGAGTCGCCACCAACCGGTTCTTCCATTAAAAATGGAATGGTGCGATTGGACACCTTAAAAAAATGGTCTGCGTTTAAGAGTTTAGGTTCGGGGGTTGATTACGGGTAGGGAAGGTGTTAGCACCCTACACCGTCCATTCTAAGAATGGTTACCTATTTAATCTATTGTTATCTTATCAAATTAATTAAATTGATCCTTTATTATAAAAAATATTTTTTATTTTATTTTGACATGTCCCATTTTGTTGGCATATTATAAAAAATGATATATGACTAAGACAGGGAATGGGTGGCTAAATAGTCATTATTGTATGAAACAAATGTAAGCCCACAACACATTATGTGAAGGTGGTAAATTAAAAAAAATCATATTTTTAAGAAAATATTTCTAAATAAAATATGAGATTTTTAAATGATTTTTATAAAAGGAAATTTTTAGAAAAAGTGATTTGTGAAATGATTTTAAAAAAATGAAAATTTTTGAAATGTGTGATTAAATGAAATTTTAATTTACCACCACCACAAAGTTAA
Source organism: Styphnolobium japonicum (assembly GCA_023212625.1). Lineage (NCBI taxonomy): Eukaryota > Viridiplantae > Streptophyta > Magnoliopsida > Fabales > Fabaceae > Styphnolobium > Styphnolobium japonicum. The sequence goes on along the minus strand of JALBWW010000007.1, from coordinate 11,222,419 downwards.
GGCTATATTAATTTGTTCACATTTGTTTTTTATTTTAAATATTTTATTTGATTAATTGTGAAAATTAGACCCCGCCGCCTCCCGCAAAATCTAATATTAATAGCCTCAAGAATATTGGGAAGAGTTTAGTTGATCGCCTCTTCGATCCTCTCCCAAATTTTCCATCGCTTGCAAAGTTTAAGGGTTAATTTGATATTTGATCAAGTGACAAACATGTAATCATAAGAAGAGATTAATGTATGAAGAGAGATATTTATATTGGAGATCGCTTAAAGCCCTAAAGACTTCCGCAAAACTAAAGAGAAACCCCTCACTCTCAGAAAGTCAAAATGTCACCGTCACTCGGCTAATTTTGATTATTCCATCGCCGGTCAAATCTTAATTCATTATTATTAATAATTTTTAAAAAAAAGCATGAACAAATATCAATATGCTAGTGGGAAGCAAGGGTTTATGATGACTTGTTTCGTAGCAGAGGAGGATGGCTCATGGTGGCCGTCTTGGAATTTCAACTATGAATACAAAATATCTCCAATATTTTATGCAAGAAGCAAAGAATAGAAAAGATTAAGGTCATACCTTGAGCTCTAATTCCTAGATGGAAGGGCAATGGGGAGAGGTTTCTTCTATCTTCTCATTCTTTCTTCTCTTTCTTTTGTGTATTATCTCACTTTGAGTGTTGTAGCTCGCTCTCTCCTCGTACTTTTCTCTCTTTCTTTTTTGTGTTACGGCTCCTCTCCCTTCTCTTTTTTTTTTAGGGTTTTTATACTCTTAGCTATTTATAACCCAAGCAAATGAACACCCTAATCCCCAATCAATTCAAAAACTAAATCTTTTCCAATCAATTAGGATCAATCTCCATAATTTACATACAATCATAGTCAATCTCTCCATAAATATTCAATCAGAATCAATTATGATCAATTTGTACAATCAGAATCAATCTATCATTTATATTCCAAATCACCATTAATGAAGCATTAATTGTGATATTTGAATTCAAAATTGCTTTCTTTTTATATATTATTTCTTATTAAATTTTAGGGAAATGGGCTTAGGGCTCAACAATGTCTGTCAAATAATAAGAATCTCTATGGGTTAATAATTTTTTTTAAAAAAAAGGCCCGGACAAAATTGGGTGTCGACAATAGTTCAATGAATAATACCTAATGTTCCTAAAATGTAAGTTCAATAAATTCAATATTTGTCCCAGGAATTTTAATATATATGTATGTTTTTAATAAATTTAAGAAATATCAATCTGCTCTTATTTTATATACAGTTTTATTTGTAAACCACTTAAATTTTAATTATGGCTAAGAATATTTTACACATTATAGATTTAGGTTATATATTTTAAAAAAATTAAAATAAGTTATAGAAAAAAAGAGTGTATAGTGAGTTAAAATAAAGTTTAAATTCAAATGTTCTATTCATATTATAAATTGAAAACATGGTGTATATTTACTTGTGTAAATAATGGTACTCTTTTTTTAGTAATGCAACAGAACTTGATAATTTTGACAAAATTCAACTAGAATTTATCAAGATTTAAAGGAGATTATTGATAAATCAACGTAATAAAAATTACTCATTCATCCAAGAGTCAATAAGGAAATAATAATACCAACTCATTTTTGTCAAAAATTCTGGCTATCTCTCTTTTTTAGTGATATCGTTGTTTATTTCGCCTATAAAAGTTAATATCAATTCCAAATATTTAAGACTCACATTAACACGGACATGCAAACTCAAAATCATGTTAAGTTAGAGAATAATTATTTAAAAATATATGCATATATTCTTAATTCTTACAACAATAAGTACAATGCTAAGTCTAAATAAAAATAGTCTTCATTTGTTTTCAGAACACATTCTCGCTATATTTATAGAGACGAATGAAGTAGCGAACAATTAGCATAGCGCGAAGCTCACTTTGCATAAATAACCAAATGAAGTAGAACATTTTATTTTTGCGGTGCAAAAATATCACGTAGAACATATGGGAATATTAGTAGCAATACACACGTTCAAAAATGATAAGGGAACAATTGTGGCTTACCAGAATCAGATAAAGAATTACATTTTGGAGTTATTACGAAATGCAGTTGTATCAAAGACTTTGAGAAAAAATCGTGTTCTTGGTATAGACAGCTTGGACTGCAATATTGTGCCAATGGTAGCAATCAGCTTCCTCTTCACTTCTGAATTTAAGCCACCCATTGCAACGATCTCAGCATATGCAGCGGGTTCTTTGTTACCCTCAAACGATATTGGCACTGACCCCTTCAGTAGGACCATCACAAACTGCACATTCATATTCACAACACAGGCATGAAGTCACAATACAGACCACAGAAACGAAGACGAATTCTCTATTTGTTGTCTGATATCACTAATTCTAGCATTCAGTTTACAATGAAGGATAAAGAAAGCCACATAATTTTTCTGTCATAATAAACTTTTGAGAATAAGACAATTTAATTTGACTTGTACAAAAATATTTTAATTTAGTTTGATTATTGAATTAATTATATATTAAAATATTTTAATTAATAATTTACTTACAGTTAATTAAATGTTAATATTTAAAATAAAAACAAATTATTAATTAACTCTAAATAAATTATGAATTAATTTAATTTAATATTTAATTAATTTAATGGCCTAACTAAAATATAAAAAAAAATTAAGGAGCTGAACTAAATTTTTATTTTCCATAAACTTTTCTTTGTGTGGGTTCCTCCCCTCACGGTTGACTATGAGATTCACTGTAGCACTTCAAACAAATAATAGCGGCGTACGGGTCCCAAGCACGAGAACGCGCACATCTGCAGGGTCCATACAGGATAAAGATGAGGTACTGCATCACTGCTCCTGAAGTGCAATCTGCAGATGTACTCCACTTCTTTCCACTATCCTCCTCCGCTTCACATGTCATGTGATAAAGAATAGGGAGACAGAAGCTGGAAGGATCCATGGTATCTATTATCTACTATTTAATTACTTAAACCGAATTCATGGAACTTTCCCTATTTTAATTTACTTTTAAGTAATCCCTTAATGTGGAGAAAAAACACCCTATTCAATCATGACAATATTTGAAACATCGATGTCTTACTTTCCATCGTATTATTTTATTCTTGGGATCTGATCTTGTATGCCGTTAACAATCTCAGACATGTACTAAAATATTGCACTCTTCCCTTCCATCTTGCTTATCTTCTTTAGCCAACTTGTTTGTGTATTTGGATATTGGATTAATTTATTTTTTCTTCCGAACAGTTTATAATTAAAATATGAAAAGAAAGCTTTTGATTTAAAAAATTTCTAGTTCAAAATAAACTATTATGCATTAGTTTGATGCCAAATTGCATGAGAATTACTGAATGAGTAACTATCAATACTAACTGTTTGTGAAAATTTTCCTAGATACCATGATTGAACTAAAGAGCTGAAAGGGAATATTGCTGACCTGCAGAGCAATGAAAAGCGTGTACGTCTGAACATCATAGCCCAAAATTCTGTCAAATTTAAAGTTGGGTTCAATTTTACATGTAACTCAGATTCCTTAGCTTTGCTATAAATGGACTTGTTGAATATAATCTAGCAGGATAGAGCTAAACAGTTGATCCATTAACTGAGTTACATCCAAATTTATCAGTAAACAATCAAAGACCATGAACCACTTCTGTTATAAAGCACCGTGCAATCAACCAACGGAAACAACAGAACCCATAATCAATTTTTATCAACCCCAACAAGGATTCTCACAGAGCATGGGGCCAAATTTCATATGCTAGCTTTATTTGAAAAAGAACACACACACACACAGAGGATGGCCATACCTTTTGAGGTTTGCCGATGATTGTGGAGACAGCAGCGGAGACTTCAGAAAAGATGGGATCGGTGTCAACTCCATCTAAGTTAACGTTGGTGGAGATGTACAGGCAAGGCATCTTCCCCTTTCTTTGTGATTCTGAAGTCTGAAAGTTTGTTATTGGAAACCCAAGCTTTTATGGTACAATTGGAAAACCCAAGTGAGTAATTAAGCCACTCTTGTAAGTTCCAATTCATTGCAATCCCACCTTTTGGATACATAATATAAGCAAAGAGGAAAGCTGGCTTTCACTCTTTCCACCAGTTGATAACGGATTGCTTGGATTGGACCCCTTCCTTCACATAAAAAATTTAAAGCGGCTTATTGACTTTGACCGTATAGCTGGTTTTACATGCCTCAATTATAGGGGAGAGAGTAATATTGGACAGACAACACAGCCATGATAAGGCCTTTGACCTCCCCAACTCTTATTCCAGTTTCAATCTAATGATAAGAAAAGAACATAATAGAAAAATATATGTTATTTTATTATTTGATAGTTTAATAAATAAATAAAAAAGAGACTTTTTATATTCTTGTTTGAAGATTATAATTTAAGTAGGTGGAATGAAACGATTTTACTTTTTAATTTTCTCACCAAATCATGTCTCTCCTTCCTAAACATTTTAATTTGGAAGAACAAAAAAAAATGAGATTTTTAATTACAATGAGGGGGTCTTGAGATTCCTCTATTGACACTTCATTCCATCATTTTTAATAACTCTCAAATATTCATTTTATAAAATTTACTATGTCATTCTATTTTAATTCTTTACATGTCATCCTCCTAGACATAGATTAAGTACAAAAAGAAAGAGTGACAATATATTAAAAATATTAATATTATATATATTATTAAATTTAATTTTTGATATTGTCACAACCATTTTAAAAGATGCACGTGAGCATGTAACAAAAATTTAAAATTAATTTGAGAGTTAACACTCATTACTTTTTCCCATTGAAGAATAGAATGATGTGATGAGGCACTTTTTTTAAAAAAATTTCAGAATTCAAGTTCAAGAATTGATTATATATAAAGAAAGTACTAATATCCTACACTAGTTGTTCCAAAAACAATTACTTATTTAATCTATTGCCATATAATAAATGAATTAAATTGATACTAAAGAAAATTGCTTTTAAATTATTATTATTTTTACATGTTATATTTTGTTAAGCATATTATCAAAAATGATAAACGATTAAGATAAAAATATGTGACTAAATAATTATTATTGTAGAACAAAATTTACAGCAACCTGCTAGACGAAAATGATGAACTAGAAATTCTTATTTTTATATAAAAATTAGCAAAATAAATGAATTTCATATTAATTTTTTTAACAAAATTGATTATTTTTAAAAATAAATTTCACAAATGATATTTTATTTAAAAATGAGTGGTTGAATTGAACTTTTAATTTAGCACATTCATAATGTCGGGGCTATACTTAGTTGTTGACATTTATTTATTTTTATATTTTAATTAGATCAAATATTTTATCTATTTAAATGTAAAAGTTAGACCATGCAGTATTTTTCGCAAAATCTAATATAAATACTTAAAAAAAATTGTGAAGAGTTTAGTTAATTAATACTCAAATCCTCTCTTAATTTTTCTATTATTGACTAGTTTTAAATGTTTTAATTGATGGACGAATGAAAATACATTTAGAATAAATTAAAGCATAAGTGATTAAAGAGTCGTTTGTTATAAATTAAAAAAAATAATTTTGACCTTCAATAATTTAGAGATTATTTTTTAAAATTTTTTAAGAAAAGTAAAAGCTATTCTATGTTTATTTACAATTATAAAAATCATTTTGTAAATGAGAGTAATTTCTTAATCTTCTATCGCAAGAGAATTTTTTCAAAAGCTAATAAAAGTAGTTTTTCATTTTAATCATAAAAATAATTTTTTAAACAAATAATTTTTTAAATAAATTTATACAAACAATCAAAATTATTAAAAATAATTTTTTATTTAAAAAAAGTGATTTTTTTCATCCAATAACCTATAACAAACGGTCTAACATCGTATCGCAAGAACAAAAGGGAAAACAATTTAGGATATGGAATAATTTTTTTTAGACTTTTAAGTCCTGCCAAAACTCTTAAAAAATTATATATTATTAAAAAAAAAATTCAACTCAAAAAAGTTAAAATATCAATGTTGTCATAACTAATTTTGAATATTTCATTGTCCAAAAATTAATCCACAATTAAATGTATGAAATGATAAATTAATAAATGTGAAAGGAGAACATAAATGGTCTAAAGTTTGCAACAATTTAATCCTCTAAGCTAATCATTTATTGTTTTAAAGCACATTAATATAATAAAACGAATATTCATTATTTCCAAAAGAAAAAGATCAATAAAAGAAACACTTAAATAATGAATAGAAAAACAAGTAATACAACATGCCGAGAAGAATTAAAATGTTATGGATTTAATTTTAATTCACTGTCAGTGTAAAAAAATTTTACACTATCATCTAATCATGTGCTGACACATCATTAAAAGAATTAGACTTTCTAAGTGGTTATTCAGATAGTCAAACTCTTTTAATGATTTAACAACACATGATTAGATGACAATATAATTTTTTTTACACTAACAGTGGATTAAAATTAAACTCAAATGTTATACTAACAGTCTAACATATAAAATGAGAATGGTAACCATAAATGAGATAAAGTAGCTAGAACAAGAAAACAAAGGCAAATAAAAACTGCAAGGATAGCATGTGACCTTAGTATATCAAAGACGATGTTATTGACTCTCTCTTTTCCTTTTTAAATATATTTCTTCTATAAAATAACGAAAATGTATTCAATATATTACGCAGATTAATTCATAACAAATAGACCATAATTTATATACAACAAAAACCACAAAAGAAACAAAATAATAAATGAGTTTAATTTTAATCCATCGTCAGTATAAAGTTTCTTTACATTGTCATCCAATCATGTATTGTTAAATCATTAAAAGAGTTTGACTATCATAACAACTATCTAAAAAGTTTAACTCTTTTAATGATGTGTCAATATATGATTAGGTGACAATATAAAAATTTTACACTGGTAGTGTATTAAAATTAAATCTATAATAAATACTATAACAATAAAATAACATGATGACAATAATTTCAATAAAAATACACAAATTCAGCATCTCAATACTAATAAACTAAAATATCTATAAGAAACTATAGCGATAAAAAAAAGCCATAAAATAAAATAACAACAATAATGTAAAAGAAAAAGGAAGCATATGGTGTTTGATTTTGGCCTTGGAACGAGGTGGAGAAGAAGACGTCTCCCTCAGTCACACCATGGTATGGCTTCTTTTTATATTAACAGCTCAATTAAAAAGACCAATGAGTGTACCAAAGGTATCCCACACCTTTTAGTGTGAGACTAATCACTTTCAGACAATAAAATAATTATGGTTATTGGCTTTAGGCTTCGAAGCTTTTGCCTGATTGTAAGTTGATTACAATTCTAACTAACCACTTGAAGGTAGCTACCTTCAACTGAAGCTGAAAAAAAAAGTCAGATAATTCCTTCTCTCCTGCGCTGAATCTCTCATTCACTCTCTGCCCTTCGGAATTTTTTGTCCCCTTGCCTCTATGTCCTGTGTATGTATGTGTTATTGGGTGAAAGGTATGCCCCTTTTATTTGTTCTCTCCAGCTTTAGGGGACATTTCAATCCCAATCAAAATTTTCCCAATCTACTGAGGTCAATTTCCATAAATTTTGTCCCAAATTATTATCATTAAATTGCAAATCATTGATTTATTTCTTTCACAAATATCCCTCCTCAATTAGCTTTAGATTGGAGCCAATCAATAACAGAGTGATGGAAAAGTTGAAATACAACCATTTATACAGGTTCAGCAAAAATATAGCCTACGTTCCCCTAGAAAACCTGAGATTTTATAACAATTGAGTGATGTTTCTTCCACCTTAGTTTCTTCAAATTAGATTATAAGTAGTCTATTTTCAACCCTAACCTCTTCAAACTTGAATAAGTAATATTTCTTCCACTCTAACCTCTTAAACCTAGAACGAATTAGATGCCTCAAGACTTTTAAGACAATTAGTGCTCACAAAAATAATGTGGGTTTAGATTGACAAGTAGATGCTTCAACAGAGAATTTTTTTCACCTTGCAAAATTCAAAGCTCGAAGCACTTTGTGTCTTACTAATAAAATAATGTTTGCCCTTTCAAATCTTGAAACAGAGGATGAATGAAGAAAAGAATTCAAATATGAGTGAATTTCAAGTTATGTGCCAATGCTCTCTGTATATTTGTGAATTCTCATATCAGCTTCCCTTTAATAGACCTTGGGCTAGCTACTATCCATTTGAGACAAGATAGATAGCTCATTAATGATATAAACATAGACGTTGCAGTATCTTCTTGTGAAGTACAATAGCATCTTCTTGTACAATCTTGGACTGGTGTTTGCTAGATAGCTCGTTATTGGACTTGATTGGAAGCAGATTTTTGAGGGTTTAAGCTTGCTTGACTTGAGTGTTTTCTTGTTTGGTGAGATCACAAGGTATCCACGTACCATATGGGTGTGAGATTAATTCGGCGTCAACTTGCCCTGGCCACACTTAAGTTTTTAGAATGCATTATTTCGAATCCTTTCAAGATTTTTTTCAAGTGATGAGTTTTCACCATTTAGGCCAAAATACATTTGAAGACTTATCTTCATAGCTTGATATTTTCACTTTCATTTTTCACTCTTGTTATTATTTCTGTAAAAGATAGCCTTTCTAGGCTCATTCAACTAAGACCAAGTGATCAGCATATCACATCTGATAAAAAATAAAATAAAATTGGACTTATAGTAAACAACATGCATGGTTTGTTTCATCAAAATCTTAATATGTTGATGACAACCCTGGGGCTAACAAAAGGATCACGCCATCCTACCAGAATGAGAAAACAAGATAAATATACAATACAAAGCTGTAAAAATATATCTAAACCATCAAAAGCAACGAGCTTGAATACAAGATCTGAGTCAAAAGCATACATAAATAATTAAACCACTTCACTCTTGACATCGACAATGCATGGTTTCTGATGAGAAGATTTATGTTTGTCTTTTTTTCTCACTTATTTGCTTGGGTCTATCTCCAACTCTAGCTCTACCTAGACTGCTGGTAGCTTGAGGATATTTTTTAATATTTTTGTCACCAATAATATTTTATCATGTTTCAGGATGTTTTTTATCAAATATTTTAACTATGGGATGCACCTACATCTTTTTTAAATACACTTTTTTTTTCTTCTTCTTCTTTTATTATTACAATTTAAGAATATCATTTTCAATTTTGTTTTATCTCTTCTTTTTCGTGTGACTTCCTCTTCTCTTTTTTAAATTTTTCTTAGGGGCTGGCATTGCTTTTTATTTTGTTAATTTCCCTCTCCCTCTGATCGTTACATCTATTCTCTCTGTGAGGATGTCTCATAGGTGATTTGAGATGTTGGACAAATCTTGAAAATCAGTTTGAAAGCTGCAGTAGGGCCACGCTACGGCATAGAGTCATGCCCCGGCATGGAATAGTCCACGCCGCGGCATTGAAGCTTCGGCCAAGTTTACTGTCAGGGTCCCGAAGGTTGGGTGCCGCAGCACGAACAAGCCATGCCACGGCTCGGACATCTGCTATATAAATTCTGTTTTCTTGTTCAATAAAACAGTAGGTTAAACTTTCAAAGGGAGGCAAAGGACGAGACAAACTTGTGAGAGGTATCAAAATAGGGTTATCTTGAGAGGAAACACCATTGAGAGGATGAGATTGCTAAGGTGGAAAGAGTTCAAGAAAGTGGAGAGTTTGTAAAGCTTGATGGGAGTTTTTTCTTATTGGAAAGCTTGATCCAAATCACTTGTAATATTGTTCTAATCTTAGTGAATGATCTCTAATGCTGGATGTATGCTATATTGGCTGAACCAAGTTAAATCTTGTGTGTTATTTCTCTTTACTCCTCTTTAATCTTCCTTATTTTTGTTACTTTGCATTTTTTAGATTAGTTTCTGCATAACCTTTCTATTTTCGCATATGTGTGCTTGCTGTGATTGCTTGATATTGACTAAGTAATATAATTACAACACTCTCCAGTCTCAATCTAATGATTTTGTTTTCGTGGTAGATCTACGTTTTGTGAGGTGACACAGAGTTTTAAATATGATCCTTTTACAACATATAATCAGCTGCAATTTGGAAGAGACTAATTAATGGATGCAACATCCAATCTCCACTAAGCCACAGTTCAAGGCTGACCGTAACAAACAAGTAAAAGTCCATTTCTTTTCGCCATAAATTGGCTGTCTCTATCATGAGTAAATGGGCTTACCTTGTTATATTTGCTTTAGCTTAGATTTTGTAAACATAGGTGATACATATTTTTTTAAACTTTCTCTCTCTCTCTCTCTCTCTTTTGTAATAGTCTTGTACTACACTCTTCTAGTTTAATAATTAATTAAAATTATTTATTATTGATGCAAAACGGTCCTCTTATAAGCATAGTGGACGTGGGAACTGCAATTTGAAAGCCATGACCCCTTCGTGGTTCACACAAATCAATTTCATGCTAGGGCGCAGTCCTAATATAAGATCATTGCTATCCCTCAACCAATTTGGTCCCAATACAAATACTCCATTTACATCTTGTTCACATCTCTTTTAGCTTATTGTTGAATTTTTTTATTAATCACATGATTTAGGCAGGTGGTTAAACTATACTTCACTTGAGATAGTTAATAAAGCTAACAAATGAAATAATTAAAATATTACTCGTATTTTTATATCAGTTTATTTGAGTTAAAAGAAAAAGTGAAGATACCATAATCCAGATAGGGCTGCTAATAATAATATTTTCCATAGAAATTACATTACAATGTTAATTTTAAATAATATATATGTGCAGTATGTAATATTGAATAAACACACGTTATACATCTATTATCAAATTAAAATAGATATGAATTAAGGTTTAGAGTAAACTCTTCGTTCTGATATTGGTCTTTGCATTTACTGTACTAAAATTTCATCTTTACTTTCATTTTGTTAAACTGATGCTAAATTAATTTACTAATTTCCAATACCAAAAATGTCATTGCTACTAATTGAAAGACATATAAAATGAACAAAACAACAACAACAACCACAATTTGATGTCTTTGATGTTGTCAAAATAAAAATTTTGATTAAATAAAATTGTGAGTAATTATTTTAATTTTAAAACTTCTAGAAAATGTAAGATATTGCTATTAGTGTATAGTTATTAAAAAAAAGTATTCTCTAGTTACCAAAATTTTTATATTCTCTAAATAAAAAAAATTGGCAAGACTAGCAGTATCATAATTTTCAAACATCATCTCTCTCTTGACCAGAGCATTGGTATGTATATTAACACAATTATTGGCCTCATCAATCATTATTAAGACCAACATAGGACATCCCTTTTAGTTATACATTCCTTTATTGACCACCGAGTTTTCTTTATTAATGATTGATTTGCAATTATTATTATTTATTTATTTGTTGCAATGATTGATTTTCAATTAGTTAGAAGAAGCTAATTACAGATTATTTAAAGAATTTTTCAAGTTATACAGCTTTTGTCTAGTTTCTTCTGCTTCTCCTATTTTTTTCACTCATCTAAATCTCATAGGAGTTGCCGGTCCTTTAAGGTATCATCAAATTATATATTACTACATCATGATTTTTTTTTACTATAATAACAACTATTTAAAAATAACTAAATACATAATGATCAAACAATACATTATTAAATGAAAGTGTAAAAATAAATCAAGATTAAACTAAAAACTTTCCTTCTCTCTTTCTTTTTTTTTTATGGGCTGAAAAATTGATTGTAGTCTTAGTAAGGTCACTATCTAGGCAAATGCTTTTTACTATCGAAAAAGATAGTTGCACAAACTATCTGAGCTATGTGCACAATATGAACCATTTAAAAAAAGTTAGAGTGAGACCAAGGTATTATCAAATGACTTGCATGGAAATATATAAGCAGTGTGTAAGTATAAATTCGTGCAAATATCATTACTCTATTATTATAAGTCACTGGGTGGGAATCTCAGCCTCTAGTAACTTCAAGTTGAAGGGGTGCATAACTAGGAGAATTTATGGCTGGCTCCAAGTTATTCACAATAGCCTTTGAATGGCCACATATTCAAAAATGTTCAACAATTATTTCATATTATTATTGAGTTTTCGTAAGAGTATTACACATATTTATCTGCTTTCAATCAGTTGATGTTCAGGCTCAGTTCAACTAGAATAGTACAGGCACCATTGGTTCATACAACTTACACCCTGCTTGATTATGGAAATAAATATATTTGACTTGGCAATTAGAGTATTTTTCTCTTAGTATATGAGTGATGATTACTGTTATTGCCATCGTTTAAACCCCTTCTGTTGACTTAGAAAACTGCAAACAACATTAACATCATCAGATTAAACTGATGGCATAACTAAACAACTAATATGCAACGTTTAGTTCTTTTTAAATATTTTATGCACACACATTCAGCGATAGTAACTCAGCCCAGTTTTATATAAAACTAATAGTTGCTCTCTACATGACCATGTTAAATCTTTTAAAGGGCAATAGCTGACAAGAAACACATTTTGCCAACCACTGTTGTGCGAGTTTCTTGCCATCCCTGAATTTCCTTATAATTCCCAACCTGCCATTTGTTTTTTTTTTTAATATATATATATATGTTGTGTGTGTGTGTGTAAACATGAGGCTAGTAATAAATGAATCACCAAAAGGAAAAGAGTTCTGTTAATTGTTAATAGATGAACTTACCGTATCTACAATGTTTTCACCAACTTTAATACCCCCAATCACAGATAGATTCCTTGATGACTGCAGCAGCAAAATATCCCCCAGGATGATTCATTAGTTCCCTCATCATCCATGCCCTAAGACAAGGATCAAACACTTCAATACTTGGAACCATTGTGCCTCCATCAAAGCCACCAAGAGCATACCTACAAAGTGAATGGAGAAAATTTGAAGCACGTCTCAGTCAAGCATAGAAAGTTCAGCGCAGGAAAAAGTCTGGCGCTAGAATAGCCGTACTTTATTTATACAATTTTACCCGGTTGGTGACCACATAATTTTTTCCCAAAATAATTTTCAGATATGTTGACAGATCACTAACAGTTACTACACGGATCTAGAAAACAAGTTTCTTTTAAAAAAAATTACTTTGGGCAACTTAACAACAGCAATATGGGCCCCCATATGACATTACACATGAATTTTCCCTTATTCTTTTCAACTTGGTCATATAGATTGTCCAGGGATGACAATTCTGAACTGCATTACGATCAGCATAGTTAATTCCTACACATAATTTATAAAAATGGACACTTGTGCAAGTCTTAACTACAGCATCAATAAAATGAATCGGGGAGAAGAAAAGAAGTTGAACTCGCAATTTTTCATTTAGAACAATGCGTGGCAGCCCCGCTTTGTATTCTTGTTTGGTATTTTGGTCCAAGAATGTTCCCTGGGGTCAAATTTTCTGGTAGACCTACAGTTATACAGAAGTGACACTCACATTAATACAGATATAGATATATATATATATATTTTGTAAGAACCAAGGATATCCTCTAACCGATAGTCAGAGACTAATCTCTTTTGAGGAGGAGAGATTACCGAAGTAGGTACAACTTCTTCCAACAAAACTTTTTTCATACACACAGCCTAGTTCGAACTCAAGACAGGATGGTTAAGGGATCTAACTATCTACTAACTGTGTCAGACCTTGTTGGTACAGATATAGATATAATTCTATATACAATTTTTTTATAATACTGATCAACTGTGTTGGTTTAGGGTTATATCGAATTTCCATGTTTATGCATGGTATGAATTTTAATTATTGAAGACTTGTTTGTTTTGGAACTTAACTTCTTATGAAAGTGAGTTGGAGTTTGTGCCAAAACATCATTGACATTAGTTAAAAACCAAAGCAAACATTCTATGATATGAATGAATCATGCAAAAATAAAGTCATAAATCTTACTTCAAATAGCCAATTCCATTATATCCACTAGTAGCATAAAGCACACTATTCAGTTCCACTGCAACAAGAGCACATTGCTGGAAATATAAAAGAACATTCAAGCAATAAGTTCAATAATTTTGTGTGCTTTTCAAAGAAACAAAACAAATGGTCATTTAATTACTTATTCTGTATTGTGAAAAGAAGAGACTTAGGTGGGATAGATCAGTGACTTCATATTCTACAAGTGACTAATACATAGAAGTATTAAAAGCATAAGGTTGATTATAGTACTTGGTGCAAGGAAACGGACCATATCATGATATAAGCTTCCCTATAACAGCTTATACCCACCTACATAGTCATCTCTCATACCAAAACAGAAAAGTGAAATGTAAATGGGAAGCAACAACTAATCAAAGATTAATTCCCAGTTGGTATGTTTAGAAGCTTAAGCCTAAAATCTCAAGGGAAAATACATAAGCCCTCATGTTATTTGAAGTTATCCAATAATTATACCTCTCAATCAAGCCCTGCAATATCTATCATTTGATATTCCCACTAAACCTTTTCACAAGTGGATCATATAACACCCATAAGCCAATATACTTTACCTTGTCTGGCATTGAACGTGTAAAGATCCACTGCCCAATGTCTAAATCAAGCATCTTAACATCTGAAAAGCAATCAACTCCATCGGCACCACCACCAGAAAATATTTTGTTGTTCAAAGCAGTTCCAGCCAAGCTTCCTTTCTTCTGATTCAAAGAGAGGCACAATGTCCACTTGTTGCAAATTGGACAGTATGATTTGACTAAACCTATAGAAGATAGAAACTTTGACAAAAATTTCATCCCAGATAAAAAAAAATTATAAACTCAGCAAGATCTCATACCTGTGCCATACCAAACATATCCATTTCCACCACCAAAAACATAAAGCTCACCATTCAATTGTACAACTGAAGCATATGAGCGAACTAAGTTCATAGGCTTGAGAGATTCAATCGCATTTCGGGAAGGACAATACAAATCCATAGTTGCCAAACATGATTCTCCATCAAAGCCTCCTATTAAAAATAATGACTCGTTAGGGTCTAAATGCAGCTCAGCAGATGACTGGATAGCTGTCTTCTCAACATGTGCCCGAGGAAGATTACAAGCAGATTCTAACATTGTACAACGATCTTTTAGGTGCTGAATTTCCAATTCTGCCTCCGTTTGGAATGACATAAAAAAAAATAAGCCAATACTTAATAGTGATATAGGGAAAGTCTTATGATATGAAAAATAGAAACTGAGTGCAAATATGGATACTAAGAGTACTTCCAAAAGATGATTCTGACTTCAATATCACTCAAATGAAAGATAAGATAAACTTTAGTTGGCATCTATAACATAGAAAAGAGTACCAGCTTCTGCTCCAGGCAACAATTCTTCTATGCTTGTATTTTCTTGAAAGTCGTCAGTTCTTCAACCTCTTGCATCAACAACAAATGCACTAAGGATAGTTGCATGCAAACAAAATTAATTTATATCACTTAACATATTTCCATTCATCAACCTCAACAACCTGGGCTATGGTGTATTGATACTCAAATGGAAGACTGGAACTCTCTTCCTTCTTCTCTAAACCAGTTGGCACCTTCAGATAATCCTTTTCCATAGAGCACATATTATTCACATCAGGAGTGTCATTTACATTGTCTGGCAAAGAGAGGTCTTGACTTTCACGGCTAAGAGCCAATTCCTTTAGTTTCTTAAATATAAGGTTCTTCTCATCCTGTTTTACCTCCTTCACAACTATGTGAATATCCAATGGCTGGGTGTCTCCATCTAAAGAAGAAGTAATTTCAGTGGAATATGATCTCCTACTTGAGTGAGTAAAGAGCTCTGTCTCTGATTCAAGTGTTTCATATGTTTCATGTGATGGAAGAGATCGAGATACATCCCTCCACTTCATTGTATTCTGTGGTACATAAGTACCAGGGGAAATTGCTAAAGACATTAGTAAAGACATTAGCTTGTTTGTTTGTCTATGGTCTAGCTCAAACCAGAAATGGTTACGAATGTTGTAATTGTCTGCAGTTATTTGTCTAAATTTATCTTCATACAGTGGCTGGCACTGAAGCCGGACACAAATATGCACCTTAAACATTAATAACAAAAAGGTATTAATGTAAGGGCCTTTCCATAAATTATGACCACAATTATCTTGAATTGAACCATATGAATTAGAGTTTAGCTGGTAGATAGCAAGTAATACCTGTGCAGGATATTGTGTCCTCTCAGCATAATTAGCAGCTCATCCACAAGGGTCTATATACATTTTCCCCTTGCTAGCTGCCTCAAAAATTCCATGAAGCTTCCTGTCACTATAGTTGAACAGAAACAAAGGCAACCCAAGATCAATATTCTTCACGAAGGAAAAATGTTGAGCTGGTAAGGCTGTTAAAACAGATAAAAATTCCCATGAGCTGGAGATAACAGAACCACCACCATCAAAATGAGGGAAAGTCACTATAATGCTTTAAAAGTGATAATTTCTTTGGTAATACAAATGATTTTAGGATATTGATCACACTAAATATTACTAATTTCAAGCTGTAAGAAAAATAGAGTTCTAAGTAAATTATCTCAGTGCTTCCATGTCATATAGAATGAAGAATTGTAGGGGCACAACACAATGTCGATTTTCAAATGCTGAATATCATTGTCGCATTCATGTTTTTAGACTCATACTAATAGTTATTACAAATGCTACAATGAAAGCAATAAAATGCAAAAGACTAACCAAAGAGTTGTTTAGATAGACATTCTTTCATTGTACTGTTCTTGCAACCAAATATGACACCACCAAGTTGATTCTTCCCCAAATTTCTGCCAAATACTGAACTGACCACTGAATTTGGAGAGATAGGTAGAGTCCTACTGACATGAAAAGTTTGTGTTTTCCTCCCTACCCCCATCCTGGCATAAGGGGGAGAAAGCTTATTTCATTGACAATATAAGGCAAAATCAAGAGCATAAAGAAATGTAAATTATCAATATGCTGATAATATCAAATGAACAAAAAACTCAAGCTGTAAAAAAAAAGGAAAAATCCTTTTCTTTCGTTTTGAATTAAAAAGAAGGCAGATTCATAGTATAAATACACTTCACACTAATGTCATTGTAAAAGTCGAACATTGTAAAGACAGTGGAAGCATGGGGCAAAGGATTGAATATAAGACTAAAGAAATTTAATTGAGCATCAATTAATGTTGACATCACACTAATCAGTGAGGTTTACCATGACAGCAACTGAAAGAGCATAACAGAAACTTGACACAACTAACGCTCAAAAGGACTCTAAAGTAATAACCCTACCCACTCTCCCACCCCTTTGCCAACAAACAGAAGAGAAAGCGTTACAAGCTCTAATAAGCATCAATTCCGGCCACGCAACACAATATTCAGTCTAACACGTAATCTGATAAAAAATAAAAAAACAAATAGAAGGAAAAAGAAAAAAAATGAAAATTCGGATAAACAATCAAGAATTAATGGCAATGCCACAATGAAAAAATGCAAGCAGAAAACTTTATCCAGTACCGCAAAGTGGTCTTAGAACAGCAGACAAACAGCCAATGTACTGAAACATCATAATTGACATTTATTGCCCAGTAACATCTGAGTTGGAATACTAGTTCTTCAAAATAAAAAATAAAATAAAAAAGGCACCGTTTTCAATATTCAGCTACATATTATGCAAAACAAGAAACAAACCCGGGGGAAAAAAAAAAGAAGTGTATTCTAAGTTGATAGAGACGAAGCAGAAGTAAAAATAAAAAAATAAATAAATAAAGAATAAACCCACCTCAAGAAATCGAAAATGATCAAATGGGGTTTAACCTTGAAGCTCATGAACTCCAAAAACTACATGCAAAATTCAAAACCAAACGTTCATTGTGCTTATGATCATGAACTTGGAAGGAAAAAAAGTCTTTGCATTTTCCCTCCCTACATTTTCTAGCATACCAAACAAAAGAATGATCAGCAAAGAAAGCAAGAGAATTGTGAGAGAGAGAGAGAGGTACTCTGAGTCTCTGACAGTAAGGTTGGAGAGAGAAGTCGGCGGAGAAAACAAGACAAGAAGCGCCAAATGGGAGGAACTGCTTATAACAAACGATGCAGTGCTATAGTACAAAACACCAATGGTGCAATTTAGTGTGGGTGGTGTCAATCATAAGTTATACATTTATTTTTGTTTTTGCTAAATTGTACCATTATTTATTCGATAATAATTAATCGTTTTAATAATCAAGCAGCGTGTGTAGTCACATAAAAATAGAAAATAGAAAACATTAAATATGCTATATATAGAAATTGCATAACTAAACATTAATGTGATTAATATTTTTTAATTTACATACGAAGTAAATCTAAATTAGTCATTCGTCAATAATTAATTGCATGCTTTTATAATCACAAACTATATGTAATTACACAAAATAGAAAATAGAGCTAGACATAAAAATTGCAATGTTTAGTGAAATTCTCTTTTTTAGATAAGAAACAATATTTGAGATTTTAGCTTCATTTGATTTTACTTTTATTTTCATAAATAATATTTTATTATTATTATTATTGAAGGTTTATTTTTGATAATTTATTATTTATTTATACTCAAAGTAATATCAGTTCAATTGTAAGTACATAAAAAAATAGAGTCACGAAAAAAATTAAAATTAATTCAGAAGTCTTACAAAAAAAATAATAGGGGAACATTAAGTTTGTGCATTTGTTAACAACTCAATAGAAGCAATAGTCAATCTAGAGAAACTTGTTCTCTAGTCACATAATTTCATTGATCTTATTCTCAAATCATTCAACTCCTAATACAATTGAAACTAACTAATTTCTATCAACATTTATTTTATGTAGAGAATTAAAAATAAAAGACAATTAAGAGAAAAAAGCAACATTAGCATATTTACATATCTTTTCAAGTAATATGGAGTTCCTCCTTTTGTACATATATCGCATTTTATGTATGCTTATCATAAGAAAATTTCAATGTGCTAAAAAGAAAAAAAATAAAAAAAAATGCCTCTTGATGGGAAAAACAAAATAGCATGGCATAACACATTACTTTTGTTACTATCTTTGGCTTGATTATCAAATTTTAAATGTTTAATAAAAATAAAAATAATAATATATTCAATGTTCACATGTTGTTTATGTCCAGCATTGATTTGGCATTAGCTGGGGTTACTCTATCCTACCTTATAAGTTTTCTTACCCTTAAGTACTTTTATTATTTTTTATAATTTAAAAGTAATATTTATTTTTTAAAATATTATTTATATTATTATTTAAATATAAAAACTATTTTTTAATTAAAAGTAGACCCACCCTAGACTTGTGAAATGGCATTGATATGTGATGATACCAAAACAAGTTAGTTATCATTTAATATATGCTGCATTTACATGGCTAATCAAATTACAAAAAATATTGGGAAAATGACTTAATAATGCAACTTGTAAGAGATAATTATTCTTTGGTTTGGCTTGAAAAATTAATCAAGTATTCAACTATATTAACCAATAATTTACATACTGTTAACCACGTATCAAGTATCAAAATGAAGATAATTTATTGGTTAACCGTATGTAAATTATTGATTAATATAATTGAATACTTGGTTAATTTTCAAAACGAAACAAACTGATATTATCTTTCATAATAAGAACTAAAGAGTCATTCTCCCAAGAATCTTTCAATGGTGTCAGGCCATAAAAATCCTGCCCCATCTGGGTGGAGTATTTGCCAACCAAACAGTCGTGTCTATCAATCTATGGCATTTCAAAATAAAAACTTAAAACTATAGTTATAAAAATCGGACCGGTAGTCGACTCGGTCAGGGTATTGGGTCACTGGTTCAACCAGTGGGTCACTGGTCGAACCGCATAAAATTAAATAAATATTTAAATACATATATATATATATAAATACACACTACATATGATGATATTTATCATTATAAATAACTAAAATATATTTATTTTGAAAAAAAATATGACTACCATGTTGTAGATCTCGAAAAGTTATATGAAATAAACATATAATTAGTCTAAATCGAACAAACAAGTCAAAAGTTATGATTTTTCAAAGTTTAAAAGTTTTTTTTTTAATTTAGTGACCTGGTCGGTTCCGGTTCAACCAACCGGATCACCGGTTTTCATTCAAAACCGATGGGGTCGGACCGGGTCAGACCGGTTCTAAGACATACCCAATCTAACTAGTCACCCAAACTGGTCATTTGGCCAGTTTACCGATCCACCGGCCGATCCGGTCCGATTTTATAACATGGCTTAAAATTGAGTGGATGATGAATCATTTATTTATTTATTTTTTAAGTATTAATATTTAGAATGAGTTATTAAATATTTATTAATTATTATTTATATTTAATTAATTTTTAAATATTTATTATAAAATTAATAATTAATAAATAATTAACAATTTACTATAAATATAAAATTTATTAAAATATCATAACAACTCTTTAAAATTGATATTCATTATGAATTATAATGAATTCTATTAGTTCAATTTTTTTTTTCATTTATTGTATAAATGAATCATAAAACAATATTTAACATTGATTATAGATTCATTAAGATAAATTTTGTGAAACTTTTATTATAAAAGTATTAAAACTAACCGCGTGTTAAAAATATTAAACTTTATTGCCGATATAGAAAAAGAGAGCCTTACAAGAATGATAGAGTAATGTTATCTACACAATCTTACATTTATATATATATTGAAAAAACACACACACAAACTTTATTTCTTTGTTGATATTCAAATAACTTTTTGGTTTAAAGGCTTAAAAGTATAATTGTAAGAATCAAATTGACTTGGCTGGCTAGATTGATTAATTGGTGACTGAACCACTTGGATTCAATTGAAAGGTATGACTATTTTTCAATAAAATTTTGTTCCAATCGAGTGAACCGAGTAAAAATGGAGAAATTTAAGCAAATTTTTATCAAACTGAAAAAAGCAGATGGTTTTTGTGGCTTTTTTTTATAAATTTTTTGCCAGATTAATTTTTCATGTTAGACTTTCAGATTGATGGTCAAATCGGTAACCCAACGACCAAGTCATCTGACCAGATCAACCCTAATCTCAGTGGCGGATCTTCTTGATAATTAGGAGGAGCCATGACCCCTTTTCCTAATTTTTTTTTGAAATTATACATGTATATTTAAAAAAATTACACATTATTTTTTTAAACAAGATCAAAATAATATATGACCCTTTAAAAAATAAAAAAAATTACATGACTACTTAATAAAATTACATATTATATATGGATTTAATTTTAATCTATTGTCAGTGTAAAGTTTCTTTATACTATCATCTAATCATGTATTGACACATCATTAAAAGAGTTAAACTTTTGAGGTAGTTATTTTAATAGTCAAATTCTTTTAATGATTTAGAAATACAAAATTAGATAACAATATAAAATTTTTTACACTGATTATGAATCAAAATTAAACTCATTATATATTACTCATTTAAATATAATCAAAATATTATATATGATCTCCCAAAATTTTATTTCCAGATCTGCCGGTGCATCTCATCATACAACTATGGTGAAAAGCACTTAATTATACTTCATGTCAAAAAGTAGGTGCAGCACAATCATTTCCTAACATGCTGAGCGTTTTGTGATAGTGTTTGCTAAGTATTAAACTTAAAATCATTTTTTTCTTAAAAAGTATGCTGTTATTGATATAACACAAGGGCTCTGCAATGAATATATAGTATGGTTTCCAAGGATTGCTCCCTACAGTTTTCACATGTTGTTCCTTCACGGCCCCAGCATGGTTGGCCTGTATCAAATGCGATATCAATCTAACAGCACGGGCTCTAATTCTATAGAAATAGCTAGCAGGTTAAATAGATAAATTCATTTAATCCTAAAAAATAATAATAAAGTATTTTAAATTATTATAATAGTAAAGAAAAATACAAATTTAGGACTATGACTAAAATTTAAGTATGCTTTGATCTTATCACTCTTAACATGTCCTAAGTTAAATGGCTGGTCTATGAATATCAGCCCACTGTGACAATCAGCCCGTGGCCCATCCTTTTCTTTTGCCTTATCTGCAAGATTACTCTTGCACTTGCCCATAGTGCCTGCCTCTTAAAAGTGCCCTTCTCTTCACGGTTCATCAATGTACAGCATTGATTTTTAAACCTCAAAGTCAACATGCTGCACGCACTGGTTGAACTCCAATATGCTTTTGGACCGAAGGTATCAATCCTTGTCTTGCAAGTCATTTTTGTTGGTTTCCTGGAAATATTGCTCTGGCTGTGTGTACAGCAAGGCAGCAATACTTCTGGAATATATGATCTACTGTTTTGGATTAGTTGTAAAAAAAAATTATATTAAAAATTAATTATTAAAATTTTAATTTATGTTTAAATATGTTAATTTATAATTAATTTTAATTTAAAATTTTTTATTTAAATTATATAAAAAAAATTATTTTTATATATTAAATTATTAAAATAAATATAAAATAATTAAAAAATTTATTTAATTGAAGATAAAAAAATATTTATTTATTAAAATTTTTAAAATAATTTATAATTATATAATTAAAATTTTCAAATATAAGCTTTTTTTAAAAAATTATTTTTAGTTATAAAAAAATAATTTTAATTTATAATTAATTTTATATACTTTAAATAAATAAGATAAATTTTAAATAAAATAAATTTTTATTAAAAAAATTATTTTGAGGAAAAAAAACTTTTTCAAACATGCTTGGTGCCTGACAGATTTTTCCTCGTTTGGTTTCATGGAAATAAAAGGGAAAGAATATTAATTGGTAGGTAAACGGTAATGCTAGGACTGCAGGAATAAACCACGAAAATTATTTAAATTATATGGGATTAATTTGGACTGGTGATATTGATTGTGCCTTTTATGTCATTTTCATTTTGTACGGTAAGTTCTTAATAATTTTTATGTCAATTGAAATTATATATATTTTTAGACAATTTAAAAGGCGTGTATTCTTTAACTAAGAATCAAAAATTAATTTCTTTTAAGACAAAAAGATTATTAAAGTAAATATAGTCTATTTTAAAAAAAAACATTTCATACATATGGTGTGATTTCAAACCTAAAATAATATAGTTAAATGACTCAACTATTTATTAACTATGTATGACCTTATTGGTTTAAAGAAAGTATTTTTTACATTGATATAGTGTAATTAATAGAATTAATTCTCTTATCGCTGGTCTAAAATTTAAAATCAAGTAATCAAGATAAATAACACACCTATTTAACTACCAAATAAAGTTTTAGTTTCTTTTTTCATTTCAATAGGAATATAACAATTGTGATGTACAAATATATTTTTTAAAAATGAAATTCAATGTCACCTTTGCGTATGCATTGCATCACATTTCTACCATAGTCTTCACGAAATTGTCAAACATGAAAAATAACTATAAACTTCTCCTAGCCATACGTGATTGATTTTGTTTCCTTCCGTGCGTGCTTCTCCTGACCCTGAATAAAGTTAAAGTGCATGGAAATAAATTAGAAATGAAACGCCCTAGTCAAACCCAATAAACACTCTGGTTAGAATATGTGGTTTAGGATTTAACTCTTGACTCAATAAATATGTGATTAGAAATTTAATTTTTAATTTATGTGTATGAAAAAATATTTATTGAGATATGTTAATTCCTTAAATAGTTTTCAATATCTTAAAAGATTAGTTGAAATACTCTAAAAAAACCAAAAAAAAAACAATGTAGTTAGAATCAAAACCTCCCCAACAAACAAACGAAATAATAGCCTTTTTAAAAGTAGTTTGCTACCCGTGCTATTTCTTTGTAGTTTGCTTTCCTTTTCTTTGGGTCTTTTGGCCTCATTTAATTACTAAAAGAAAAATAATAATAATAGCCTTTTTCTCTATTCCACGTCTATTAGATATTATGTGCAAATCCAATCTATTAATTTTATGGTCGTTTATATTAGTTTTTTTTTAGAATAAAAATATTTTTTTAAATAATAAAAATATTTTTTTAAAATTAAAGAGTTTAAACTTTTTAAAAAAACACTTAATGTACTTATTGTTCAAAAGTAGTTTTATTGGTCAATGATATTGCAACCTTAAAAAAGAAGGAAACAAATTTGTTTTTCTCTTTTACAAAAAAGAAAAATCGTTTTTCAAAACAAATCTAACATATAAGATGATGCACATTTAAAATTGAGAATATTTTGTAGGAAATTGTTTGTATTAAATTGTTTTTTACAGTCAAGTTATTATTTTAGAAAACAAGAAAACTTCTGAATTGTATAAATAAATTAATTTGTAACTACTTTAAATTATTATTTCTATTGACTATTAGGAATGGTCATATATATATATATATATATATATAAGGGTGGCATATTTAGTGAGAGGAATAATTTATTGTGAAAGTGAAAAAAAATAAATTTTGACCATTAAATCATTCATGTATGGTCAAGATTAGATGTTACTTAAATGTTATATGACCACTTTAAAAAGTCACATGACTTTACATTTTAATCTTGACTATACATGAATGATCTAATGGTCAAAATTTACTAATCTCACTCTCACAATAAGTCATTACTCTAACTAAGTATCCCTCGTGTATATATAATATATATGCTTATGACTTGTGAGTACATTCTGGTCGGCAGGATCCAACTAGTGTGTTGATCTATCAAAATTAATCTCCACATAAAAAAAAAAAAGTGTCTTAAGGAGCAAGAAACTGCAACCACGTGTTTAGCAATTCATTATTTGCTTGCAAGCTTTTGATCGTGGCCAATTCACATTGAGTTTACTTCGGACCTTTAAAATCAAACTTGGTGGGTGCAATACATAGCCCAGTAATCTGTCCACTTTGAAATTTCTTTCCGGTTGGTAGGTTTACTTCCAACCATATAGTGACAAGAAAAAAGACCTGGAAATTAATGGACCTCTTACTACTCTTTGAGTGCCTCACAATTTCTTATTGACTAATTAAATTTGTTAACTTTGCAAATAGCTAGCTAGTTCACATTTTGATATTTGTGGTATTGCATGAGCTGTAGTGTAATCCTTTCTAGGATTTTTGGTATAGTGGTTATTATGGGTAGGTAGAGAAAGATATATGATTTTCTTAAAATATTCTTAAACGGCCACTTTAATTAATTATTGTTAGGTGTTTTGGGAGTAAAAGATTTTTCTTACTTTGTATCATTAAATGTGTATCACCTTATTTATAATAAAGTTTAATTTTGATCAACTGTCAGTATAAAGTTTCTTTACACTGTCATCTAATTATATATTGTCAAATTATTAAAAGAGTTTAACTATCACAACAACTACTTAAAAAGTCTAACTTTTTTAATGATGTGTCAGCACATGATTAAATAAAGTGTAAAGAAACATTACATCAACAGTAAATTAAAATTAAATCATTTATAATATTAAAATTATAGTTAGAGTGGAAGATAATAATAACTCATATAATTGAGGTGATACATATTT
The DNA here is from genome assembly GCA_023212625.1 of Styphnolobium japonicum. Taxonomy (NCBI): domain Eukaryota; kingdom Viridiplantae; phylum Streptophyta; class Magnoliopsida; order Fabales; family Fabaceae; genus Styphnolobium; species Styphnolobium japonicum. The sequence goes on along the minus strand of JALBWW010000007.1, from coordinate 11,196,862 downwards.
AATTGTATAGAAATCTTAGTCCCTGAAGAGATAAGAATTTATCTCTTTAATTAATGTCCTAGTGTTAGTATGTCATTAATATTTTCAGGGTTGTGCTATACTGTTTTTTCTTCTCGTTTGCATAGAATTAGTTATTAATTAGATGGTGCATCCATAATTTCAAGGTGACATTGAAAAAATTATTTTGATAATAACACGTGACAAAAAATATAAAATTAAAACTTAAAAATCACCTAATTAAATTGACTAATTCTTGAGTCATTCTATTGAAAACCCAACCACAATAAGCAGTCGAGTTTTCAATATTGTTGTTTATAAGTCCAAGTAAGATTTGTTCAGATAGCAAGTTGAACATGCGGGGTTTTAATTCACGAGTCTGGGAATTTTCAGTTGATCTAAAGGATGGGAAAATGTCCACAATGTTGCCCCTAATTTTAACTCTGTTAATTTTCTTGCCCTTTTGGAAAATGTTGATGTTTTATTAGTTCTCTTCCGTCACTTCTCCTAATTATGTATGGGAGAAAGTGAAATTAACTGGACTTAATTAATTAGTAAATATTTAGGAGGGTTAAACATCAAACAACAAGAACTAATTAATGTTCATTTTTTTTTCACAATTTTCTCAAATGGTGTACTTATATTGTTGTGCATAGTAATTGGTTGGGACTTAGCCACCATGATATTGACAGGTCTAAAGCAAGGAAAAGTTCTATGAAGAATAAGAGAGAAGCAATGCCACGGCATTTCTTGCAGATTCAGTGGAGTTTTCTACATTTGCATTTCGTCTTTTTCGTTTATATTTTTATTATATTAATTGGGAGCCTCTTAATTTAGAAAACAATAAGGAAACCTTCAGCGGGTACCCCAAAATCTGTCGAAATAGTTATATACGAATAAACATAAAACTATACGATATATGTGTTAATATGTAAGAAATAATATTTTTAATGTGACCTCTTAACTTCTTTTTATCCAAAGTCTTAGCTTTGTTTATGTTATATTGAAATTTTAATTATAAAATTATTATTTCTGATATTTTTACTTATATAATGAATTTATCTCATCCTTCAATAAAATAATATTGAGATAAAGGAAAAAAAGAGTGTGATGAACTCGAATTTAATTAGGAAAAACAATTTTATTGTTGTTATAAGATTATAGTTTTATTATGTAATGTATGAATCCAATGTTTAATAATAACCTTATTAATTTACTCCAATAAAATTAAATAGTTCATATGTCCTACCAATTAATTAAAGTGATGAAAAATAAGATAAATAAATAGTAAAGGAAACACACATAATAAATAAAAAATATTACTAGTGATTTTTTATTTAGTGAAAATTGAGAGGGTAATGATTAAAGAACCTTGTAGGTTCGCAGGAAAGTTATGAGTGACTTTGAGCTTCTAATCTAAGAAACCCTTTTCCGGTTATCTCAGTCGTGCATTATTATTTCTTTTTATGTTTTTTTCTGGCAAAAAGGTCCTCAAAAAATATATTTTATTAAATATAAGAAAAATAATTCATATTACTTCTTCTTTATTTTGTTTTCTTTGTTCAATTCATGTGGGGACTACGATCAGTTTTTTCTTCTTCACACTTCTTTCTGTTTTATTTTATTTTAATAACTTTTTTTTTCTTTTCATTTTTCCATTTCTCCTTAAGCGTGTATGACCAATGGTACTGTGGTCATCGTGGCCTCGGGGACATAGCAGCCTGTTCGCACCAATCCCATCATGAAATTTCTAGTAACTAAAATTGTTTTTGAAGGTAAACATTTCAGTTATTAAATTAATCAAATGTTAACAGGATGTGGTTGAGTGATAAGGGCTCATCTATCTTTAACTAAAGGTGAGAGATTTGATCCCTACTTTTAGGTATGGAGCAGCCTTTAAATCTCAGGCCAGCTGTCTCACCTTTCGAAGTGCCTGCAAGCCAGCGCGAGAATTAATTACTGTGCTCAACGGTGAATATCCTGATCGTGAATCTAAGAAAAAAAAAATTTAATCAAATGTACGTTTTGATATGCTTGTCTTTTATTGTTATCATTTGAGATGATAATGTTTGATTTCTTGTGATTGAACAAATATAATTTCACTTTTTAATGTCAATTTGTTCCATCCATTCACTTTAAATTGCTATGGCATTGTGCATTATTAAAGCACACAATTTAAACATTTTATGATGATACAAAAAAGAAGAAGACAAATTACAATAGTGTTTAGATTAAACTATTTTTTTAAAAAAATTAATTCATGCCTTAGATGTAAACTTCGTCAGAGCAGAAGAGCAGCTTCCTCAATTTTTTTCTTCTTCTTTTATTTACTCTGTGAACAGTGATGCGAGCCTGGTGATAACTAATGCATCATCACAACTAAAGAGGTGAATGTATTTTGTCTTCCCTTTTTGGTTCAGGATAAGTAGACTACCACTTACAAAAGATTTAAAAGAGAGAATTGTTAGTAAGTAGTTAAGCAAGAATTAAAATTAAGCAAGAAAATCTTATATTGAAATTATGAGTAAAAAAAAATGTCAGTAAGTGAGAGAATACTTGAAGGTGAAAGCCACTCTTAAATATGATTTAGATGAGAGAAAATTGAAAGAATGTAAAAAATAAAATTGATTGAATGAGAAAGTTAATATAAAATGATTACATCAAGCCTTTATATAGGCTAACAAACTAATAATAAACTAATTATTAATATCTAATTAATTATATTTCTAATAGCCCCCACTAAGTTGGAAGGTGTTCACAACACTTTCAGTTTGGGATGAATACAAATGCATATCAAATCAAAAGAGAAATACAATGAGAAATGCGAGAAATACATCAACTAAAAAAAACATACGAATAATGACATGAATAAAGTTTAACCATCATACAAGACAGAAGCTGAAATGATTAAAGCCAATAATGTAAACGCTTAACTATTAAGCAAAAGCCACAACTCAAGGTTTAACCACTTAACAGAAGCAAACATGCTAATCACCTAACAAAGGCATAAACTACCAAGATAAATCATCAAGAGTAGAAGTTATATTGAAAACTTAACCACACAAAACAGAAGCAAAACAATTCAATGCTTAACCATATATGACAAAAGTTCACATCAATACTTAACCACCAAAGACATAAGCTTACAACAAAGCTAAATAAAAGTTGAACCAAAAATCAAAAACCAAATCATGGTCGTAACATCAGACAACACATCAATGTGGTGGTGCAAACAGTAACATTGACAAAGAAGTTGAAAAGAGACAAGCTCGTGACCTCAAAGCTGGTCTTCACTCCCTTAAGCACAAATTTGTATTTTGGTACACACGGCGAACACTTAGAGTTTGAAATCAAACATCAAATGAGAACACTAAAATCGAAGAAGTGCGTACACCATTCAAATCTAAACATCTAAAAATAGGATTTGGAATCTCTCCAAGGAACCTTAAGATCTTGGACATTATCAGTCCATTTTACAAAACTTAAAGAATATACCATATTGAATCCATCAAGAACAACATGTAATAACATGTATGGATGAAAACACAATGATTCACTCAAAAAAGGTGAAGAGAAGCTTCCTTTGGCGACGTCGAAACCAAATTTAAAGAAAATCAAGAAACGAAGCACCGATCTCGTTTAGCTCAAAGATCTTCTAAAGAGCTACGAAACACCAGATTTGGAAAATGCAAAGAACCATATCTAGAGACAAAAAAATGCAGTAGCACATGAAAATGAAAAAATGAGAGGAACGAGAAATTGAAAAAGAAAAAGAAAATAAACTAAGAAAAGAAAAGAGAATGCAACAAATAAAATTCAAGGTGGGTGTATGGCTCTAATATCATGTTAGGAAACATAGTTTAGATGAAAGAAAATTAAGAGAATGTGAAAAATAAAATTGATTAAATAAAAAAGTTAATACAAAGTAATTACATGAAGCCTTTATATATATTAACAAATTAAATATTAATCTCTAACTAATTATATTTCTAATAAGAGACTAATTCATTAGTCTATGATCCTTCGCAGCTATGCTTGATGTTATGGATTTGATACTGTGAGGTCTATTATTTCTTTCCCCTTCTAAGCTTCGTGCCTTTCTTTTCTGGCATAACAAAGCTTCTTATCTAAGTTTTTTTTTTAAATAAAAATAAAAGTCACCATGATACTTTAGGTTTATATTAATTTAACTAGGGCTCCTAAATCCTAATAAAAAAAAATGAACCATGTGGCACGCTGGCTAGTACACGCACATCGACTTAGACAAGCTTCTTCCCTGTCGGTTTCTAATCATGGGATCAGAGAAAGGGCCTCCTTGCAAAAGAAAAAGAAGTGTTCCTTGTTGAAATGGTGCCATGCCACTGATGCCACCCACACCACACCACACCCACTCATTTGGTCCCTTACCTTCCTTGGTTTTTGTGTTTGTACTTATAAACCCCTGACTCTTCCTTATATTCTCTCCACTCTCTTCATTCTAGTTTTGGTGGAACATTAGTAGAGCAGCTTCTCTTCCCTCCTCAACGCCAAAGTACCAACCATGCCTACCCAATTCCTCATCTTCTTCCTTCTCCTCTCCAGCTCTGCCCTCACTTCTGTCACTGGAGAAGAAGACACTGATTTCGTGCGGCCACTAGACCGCAAATTGTTGGGTTTGAAGAAGAAAGAAAAGCTCAGCCATTTCAGGTTCTACTGGCATGACATCGTGAGTGGACACAGCCCCACTTCAGTTGCAGTTGTTCCACCACCCCTCAAATTGAACTCAACCACTGGCTTCGGTTTAGTGAACATGATCGATAACCCTTTGACCTTGGGACCTCAACTGAGCTCAAAACTAGTGGGGAAGTCTCAGGGGTTCTATGCCTCTGCATCACAGACTGAGGTCGATCTGCTGATGGCTATGAACTTCGCCTTCATAGAAGGGAAGTATAATGGCAGCACCATCACCATCTTGGGGAGGAACCCCGTTTTCCACAAGGTTAGGGAGATGCCTGTGATTGGTGGCAGTGGACTTTTTCGATTTGCTAGGGGCTATGCTGAAGCTTCAACTCACTGGTTCGACATCAAATCAGGGGATGCTATAATTGAGTACAATGTTTATGTCTTGCATTATTGATGCTTAATTTATTGATTTATAGTTTATAGGAGATACGTTTTAGCTTTTACTTTGGCACTGTGTTTCTTAATTTTTTCCCCCTCTTTTTGAGGTCATGTGGCACTCACTTGTGATTGTGATGCTCAGCTTTGCTTTTTCTCCGAGAGAAGAGGTGGGGTTTGTCCTCTTGAGGGCCTGAACCCACCTCTGTTCCCTGTTTACTTATGGTGTATTTGTGGTTGGTATGATAATTAGAAGAATAATTTATCCTACTCTCTTCGCTGCCTCCAATTGAAAATAATGGGCAATCATTCATTTTATATGTTCAATTATGGTGTCTTGAATTGATTGACTCTCGCCAAAGGTTTATGGAATAGGCATTAACAATCCAAAAACCAAGAAATTTAACAGTTCATAAATGCAGGTTTTAATAATGGAGGACTTACCTCAAGCCTATATAGTTTTTGGTCAAATAGTTTTGCAATCTCCTTCATCCTTTCTGTTCTTTATGCTCATTAGTCATTACGGTTCCAATGAAACGAAAATTCATTTTAAGATCTCTTCTGATCAGATCTATCCTTGGAAAACTAAGGACATTAACTAAACCATGGATCTTGTGTTTGTTGCATAAAACTTGAGCCTTAGGTTATCAAATTTTATCCAATCTTGCCCTTGACGCTAGAGCTTAAACTATAGTGGAAGCTTGGGATTGTTGTTCTAATGCTTTGTATGGTGGCTAAAATCATTATCTGTCTTAAATGAACAGAAGTTATTATTCATCTTCACATCAATTGAGCTTAATGAGAGAGACAAAGAGAAAGCGAAGTCTTACTAGAAGTTTCCCATGAAATGAGAGAGACAAGGAGAAAAGAAAGTCCAACCCATCCCTCATATCCAATTGACACGATATCTTAAAAATCATGGCATCACCTTTTAATTACCCACTTAATTGATATGAATGTTGCATGGTCACTTTTGCTATCGCTGATAAGGTACTGTATTACTAAAATGAAGTCCCTTTCCAAGAGATGGTATGTTTCTAGCATCTGCTTGAAAATCTCAACTATCACAAAACTATATTGAAATTCATTTTTTATTTGTCTAGTATAAACTAACTCCTCGGGTTACGCACCAAAACTCCTCGAAATGTAACTGAACCTTTTAAGTTTGCAGAAGCATAGTATTAGTAGGTATTAAGCTATTTATGGAATAAGTTGTGGTCTTCGGCTGTGTGTAACTTCAGGTCCATAAGACCCAAAAGCCACAAGCCCACACGAACAAGCCATAAGGCTCTATAACCACGCCACGCTATGCCCAAGTTCCACTCGCAGCAAGAACAAACAATAAATAAATCACTTTCCTCTTCCATAATTAGTTAATTACTTCTTCCTTTGAAACAAACTCCGCAAATGTAAATGCTAACTTTGCATGTAGCATTTAGGTGTACTTCTTCAAGGAAAAAAATAAAATATTGAAAAATTTAAGTATAAAAATCATTTTACGTTAGCCCTGTATAATAAAGTGTGAGCTGGTTACAAGTAGAGTGTGTTTAACTCATTTACACTTTATTTCATAACTTTTAGTCCCTCTTATAGCATAAAAAGGAGATTTCCATTCTTTATCAAGTAGCGATGAATATTTATTTTTTACTCTATTTTCACACCCTTCCTAATTTTTCACCTTAAGAAAGCATAAGCTTGGCCTACATTAGCCTTACATTAACTTAAATTTGGTAGGTTTAGCAAGCTCATGACACATGCAGCACATTTATTTTTAACATTCTTGGAGCAGGATGACAATTACAAATACAGAGCCGTAGCCTTACTGGCAAATCATTCTCATTTTTCAGAAGCTAGAGTAAGTAAGAACATTCATCGTGAATAAAGAAATTAGATTGAAAGTGATACGTAAGAGAAGAAGAGATAGCTAAATCGATTTTGTCATATTATCTAAATTATGTGGACTGTGGGGACAAAAATGCTCCGGCAAATACAAGATAAATGAATATACATTTGTCTTTGTGGGAGGTCGGGCTGTAAAACTTACTGCACTTTTTAAAAAATTTGGATGGAGAAGAGAAAGAAAGAGAATGATTTACTTAAGCATTTCTTCTATTTAGGAGATTTCATTAACAAGAGGAAGGAAATTAGGAATTCACCTTCCATAATTATTCAATCCTCACTTTTCCAAGTTGGCAAAGGTTTAAGTTTTATAGAGGCTCGAGTTTCTCTGTGTAGCCCAGGGTTCTACATGTATCTGGTTACAAAGAAAAGTAGGCTGTACAAGATATTCAACTATATCTTGTGTCTAAACCTGATATGGGGTTGTTAAAATGAAATGCTGCCAATTTAATTTGAACTGAGATGTAATCATTGACATCAGACTGGTGTTATCTTTTCTATCCTTTAAACTTTTCCCTTGCCTGATTTAACTGTTGTACAAAACTTATAATATACTATCCTTAACTATAATGCACAATGCCTTTTCATGCCTTCAATTGCAGACTTCGGTCATTTTACATTGTGGATTAGGTAATGTAAAAGTTAATGTGATCCAGAGCACAGAAACTCAAATTTTTAACAAAGACAGTTTAACTGGGCTGATGTTGATAGTGCAAAATCAAGTAACTAGTCCTTGAAGCTGTCAATCATTTCTCATTCAAGGCTCAAGTTTTATAGGTTCGTCTCCTAGACTTTATTTAAATCTTTTAGAACCAGGCATTTTTTAATTAGTTTGGGATATTTCTTATTCTATCTGTTATTTCTTTGATTCTAAGTTTCATGCACCAGTTTCCTGAATACTTTCCACTATATGCAATTATGTTCTCTTACAGTCTTTTCCTTTAAATTTGCCCGTGTGGACTTCTACTCTAGTTCTTCTATTCTGAAAATTCTAATTAAAGCTTCTAGTTTTTATTGATGTTTAGGGGCATTTGAACTTGGCTGCACTGTTTGCCCCAACTGAAATAGAGTACAATAAATTTTTTCGTATATGCTTTCGGTAATAGTTGAAAGGAAGAAAGATGCTGGTGCTTGTCACATGTTAATTATTTCTGTAGTCTATACTTAAACTGTTTCAGGAAATCATTCACTATGTACTTATTGATAGGGGAAGAGTGGCAGAAGAATTGTAGCCAGACTTGCCATAAACACTTCGGCTTTTGTGGCTAACTTTGTGACTTGTTAGATTTTCACTAAATTAAGTGGCAGAATCTGCAATGTGCTTGTCGCTCGGTTACATGATTCTCGAACCCCATATAGCACATTGCATGTGATTCAATGTTTATTTAGTGTCAAGCCCGAGTATGCACCCTCTTTGATTAATTATAACCGTTTGATGGATCAACTTTGCTCATTTTCCAGACCTAGTGAAGCTCACTGATTGATTTTTTATATGAAGAGTAAAGGGCACGGTCCAAATACTGTTTCTTACACCACCCTTGTGAAGGGGTATTGCAGAGAAGGTGCTTGATGAGCAAGTTATGGGAGAAAATGAATGCTGAACAGGAACGGGCAGTGAAGACGGCTGCCTTCGCGAATCTCGTTGCTCTTTATGTAGAAAAGGGTTTTTCAGTGAAGTGTTGAGGATTGCAAAAGAATTGCCACAAGGGAGTTGTGTGTCTAAGGAGGAGGTTGCTTATATATGATAGATTCACTCTGCAAAGTTGGTAGATATGAAGGAGCCTCTAAGATTGCTTATATAATAAGGAAGAGAGCTTAGAGAGGATTTGGTCCAACTCCAAGTAAGGTGTCATCATACATGACCTTTGCAAGGAAGGTGGTTGTATGGGGGTTTATCAGTTGTTGGAGGTAGAAACTGAACTTGGGTTCTTGCTATCTGAGAATACTTGCAAGGTATTACTGGAATCTCTTTGCCAAGAGTTGGATGTGGACAAGGCAAATGAAGTTCTTAAACTTATGCTAAATAAGGAAGATGTTAACGATACTAGAATTTACATGTACTTAGAGCTCTTTTTCTTGTGAACAATCCAACAGAGCTCGTTTTTTGTTGCTTAATGTGCAATTATATGCATGCAACATGTAATTTATCCCTGATCCCTATGATAGTGATAGGCGTATTACACATTCCTCCAGACCTTTTGATTTTCTTGTTTGTTTGCTGGGAAAATTGCACAAAATCTGCAACTCTAATTGAACGAGTTGGAAAAAATTGCTGCTAGTGCTATACCTATATGCCTCTTCTTCTATGTGGACAAAACTCCAAGTCTGTTTTTACGGAAGAAAAGACAAGGGAAGAAGAGCGCATAGGTAGCTATTTATTTGATATTCATTTCGTCAATTAAATGATTACATCACCTTCCCTTGTTAGAAAATCACAAACAAACAAAGAAATTTAAATAGCTTCTAGGTTCTGTTCCCTCCATATCACTCCCCTGAAACCCAATTAAACACTGGTCATTTTATGATCCAACTTGCTCCTACTTCTATAGTCATTTGATGTGTATTGGATTAAGAGGGAAAAATGCACATGTTGGTTTTGTTGGGAGGGGAGAATAAAAAAGTTAAGTTGGCTATTGTAAATGGTGACTATTCTGGTAGCCAGGTAGGCTTAGCAAACAAGAAGCTTTAATCAAATTTTTACGTCATCCATTTGCATGAAAAGATTTTTTGATTGTGAACGTTTTGTATGACGTTTGTATCTCTGCTTAAAAACCAAAATTGTTGTTTTCATTTAACCTATGAAGTCTGGCCACTCTGAATTTTGCTTCCTGTGGTAATGCTTGTATTCCTCCTGTTAGATTTGGACAAATGAGAAGCTCAACAAATTATGGACCCGTTGCTGCTGTTCAATGCTTGACTCTTAAAAATTGAAATGACTGCTTAATTTGTCTTATAGTTGCTTGCAAAAGTGTTCATAGTTTGCCTCTATTCTTTTAAACCAAACCTGAATAATTTTGCTTCCGGTGGTAATGATTGTATTCCTCCTGTTAGATATGGACAAATGAGAAGCTCAACAAATTATGTACCCGTTGCTGCTGTTCAATGCTTGACTCTTAAACATTGAAATGACTCCTTAATTTGTCTTATAGTTGCTTGCAAAAGTGTTCATAGTTTGCCTCTATTCTTTTAAACCAAACCTGATTATGTGTATTTAATACATTACACAGGTTTTTACCCTTTCCATTTTGCCTCTTGCCGAGGGCTTTTCCTACTAAATACAGCCTGGCCTTATAAGAAGCCCTAGGAATTATAGATATTCCTAACCTTTTATCCACAACTTCCCAGCAACAACAAAATGCTTCACAACTCAGTGACTTCAAATTTGTTGCTTTTGTAAAAGTCTAGATGCTCGTATTTGTGATTCTGCATAAGCTGTACTCCTCATGTGTTTCTGGGCTTAGTGGTTATGGTGGGGACAAAAAGATGTTAGTCTTGGAAGAATCTTGAACAGATTGTCTCTTAATTTTCCTCTGATTAAGGAGGTACCCTTTTCGGGAGGATACAGTGTTATACTGTTATCTCCTCTGGTTGAGAGCATTATTTGAAGTTTGAACCTTTACTGCTAGCATTAGACTTTTCTTTTCTGCAACTCTCAGTTATCTGTTCTTTTATCAGTTTCTTGCTTTATTAACTAATTGATACAAAAAGAAAGAAAAACAAGCAGTCACTCTTTTTTCTTTTAATGACAATAATAAAAATGAAAAATTGATAGAGTGGTCATATGGTTAAATACAACTGAAGAGACTAAACACTTGGAACTAAAGCTAACTTTGTTAACAATGTTCCTCAAGCTGTACTTGTTTATAATTTCAAAAGAAAGTTAGGACATGGCCAATGTGATATTAGAGGCCTAAGTGTACTGGAAGAAAATATACTAGGAAGAATATAAGAGAGGGATTGCTGCAGCATTCCATGTGCCATGTGCAGATTTCTCTGCAAGTTGCATTTTCTTTCACTTTTCATTTTGGTTTAAATTTTATGTTAAAAGGCACCGTTTGAAAGAATGCAGAATACTTAATGGCCTGCAGTGGGTTTCTTGTTTTAAAATATAAAAGAAGGTTCTTATATTTGTAGCTCAAGTTGTAAGGGATGAATTTTCTATCTCAAATAGAAAAAGCATCAAAGCAATGAAGGGAAGAAAAAAAAACAAATAAAAGGTAGATAAAGATAATTAGAACACCTAAGGCCTTTTGAAAGGTTGATGATTAAAGGGTATTTAATGGTGAGCAAGTCAAAAGTGATTCTGGGATTTAACCAAAGAAGGGTACAAAAAGAAAAGGCATTGATAATTTTTTGAATCTAAGGGTTGCTTTTCCCAAGCATGTACTTTACATAAGGTGTTAACTGATACTTATTCTTATCCTAGTTACCAAATCCCTATCCTATAGGAAATTCTAGTATGAAGCTTAGGTTAAATTCATTAATGTGGCCTATGTTTAAGCATAAACAATACCTACTTACCACCTTTATCTTCCTTTGTTTAGTTAAATAATCAGATCCCCAAATATTCCCATAAATTTCTCTAGCCCTCCCTTCAACACCAAAGCTTTTTTTTTCTTTTAAGAATCCAATGCATATATTCCGACTTTCCGTCAAAATGTGGGACCGAAAGTTTCTCTATGTTTTGTACCTAGGCCCTTGTTTTCCTTTTCCCACAGTAAATATGAACGCATAAAAAAATAAAAGGCTTTTTTATATAAATATACTTAAAAAAAATTATATATTATTTTACCACACTTCAGTATTAAAATATATATATATTTTTTATGTTGGGAAGTCGGTTTGGCTCAAACCGACTTCCTAACATACTTTTTTTAAAAAATAAAAACCTATTGAGAAATCAGTTTGGGAGAAACCGATTTTTCAACGTTAAAATTCAAAATTTTTTTAACATCTTGTTGAGAAGTCGGTTTTTCAACAGGTTTTAAATTAAAAAAAAAACATGTTGAGAAGTTGATTTGAGCCAAACCGACTTCTCAACATGAAAAAAAAAATAAAGTAATACATAATTTTTAAAGTGCGGTAAAATGATAAATAAAAAAATTTTAGATATATTAATATAAAAAAGTCAAAATAAAGCGTGAATTGTCACTTATCCAGAATAATTAAATTACATAAAATAAACGGGCTTTATTATAAATTTTTTAAATGTCTATATTAGTAATATTATGAGATTAAGGTCAATATTTAATCACTTATTTCATTTAATTGAAATATGAATACCTTAATTTTTATGAACTCTTATATTTTTTCAATATCATTTAATTTCAATCATATATATAGTATAATATCAAAAAATTCTTAAATGACACAAAAATAAGAAATATTTATTAATTTTTCTCTAATAATTAAGTGACAATTGTTTTTTAAAATATTAATTTTAAAAATATTGAATTATATTAATTATAATTTTACTTATGTATTTTTTATGATAATTAAATATATTTGAATGAGAGGAATTTTTTCATATGATTATTTTGTATTTATATGTATTTATCGATAAAAAAATAGTGAATGCTGTTTTATAAAATTAAAGTTAAAGATTAAGATAAGTAAAATTGTAAAATATAAAATCTCATAAAAAATAATTTATTCTATACCATGCAAGAGAAACTTCCGTACTATTAATATTGGAAAAGGAAAATAACCAGTCATTGGTATTGGGTCAGATGCAATTTGCTGTCATATTTGTTCAGTACAAAGAAACTATTATACTTATTTAAATATTTTGGCCCTTTTTTCTATTTTCTTCTTTGTTTTTTATAATTCAAAAAAAATTTAATTGACAATAACTTTTTTTCATTATAAATTTTTCTTTTATTAAGTTATCAATATTTTATTGAGAGACAAAAAAAAATAAATAAAAAAAAAGAAAGAGAAGATTTCATTTCATATTATATATAACAACATTTATTTAAGTATTAAATAGCTCAAGGGGTTTTTAACTTTTTATAATATACACTTGTCTTTGTCAATCACTTTAATTAGTTATTTAGATCGAGTTATGTCTTATGATATTCTTAAGAGTTATACTTTTTAACCTCTTTATAGAACTAATTTACAATTAATAGCTTTGAGTACAAGGATTTTTATTATCTGTCAATTAAAATGACTCTTATTGGAATTTAAATTTGTGTTCTATCTTATGAAAACAAATCTACTTACCAGTTTGATCAACCCTTAGTTGGTAAAAATCATGTCATTATTAATCACCTTGGAGATTTATTATTCACTTTGTAGGTTTAATTATTGAGTAAACACTTATTTTAGTTTTTTTTTAATATAAATGACATCAGTTTGATTCTCTTATAATTTTTGAAATCAAATTGATTTTTTTTTATGACCAATTTGATATAAAAAGTGATATTAAATGATTAATTTAATATTAAATATTAACATTGAAATACTATTTTAATGTATTTATCATTAAAGAACCTAACTGATGATATTTATAATTTTAAATGACCAAAATAAATATTTACTCTTATTTATATATTCTTCTCCATGCCATGCCATGTGTGTTATAAACTTCTAATAACTTAATTTTCACTTTAAATCTCATTTGACGTTTTTTTCCCTTTCTGGAAATTACAAATAAGTGCTTGTCCATTTTATTTATATATAACTAAGAATAGATCCACACGTTGTATGCTCGTATGAAGAATTAGTTGCGTAATTCATTTTCTTACCACAACTCTTCCTTTTCATTTTGAAGCTTTCTAAACTTGTACGCAATTGAGAAAGATATGATAAATAATTTAGTATTTGGTGTTAATAAAGAGAAATAAGAAAAGATAAAAATGAAAGAATGAAAAGAATTATAAATTAATAAAATAATGGGAAGAATTGCGAATTAATGAAGATGCGAGAAGAGAACATAAAATAATGGTGTATGAGTATTTAATATAAATTATTAAAAAGAAAATATGATAAGAGACTAAGAAAAAGTTTAGAATCTTCCAAATATATATGTTAATGTGACTCAAACAAAAAAATAAATAAATAATAAGCACGATTAAAGAAAGCTACAAGTAAGATGACAACTCCATATAATTCGCATTTCAGCTTTTATATATATTATAAAATATATTGTTTTTTTTAACGTTTATATTTTATATATAATTAAAAAATTGAGTCTTTACATATTCATAACTTTTCCGTTGGCTAGAGTCCATGAGATTCAAGCTCCTTTTTTTTTTTTAGAAAAAAAGAGACAAACTTTCAACTTTCGTTGAATTTCCATTTGTGTGTACCAAAGCTAAAGCCAAAGGAACACGCAATATATTCCCAAATCCCCACAGTAAACTATTCAGAAATTTTCTAGCTCTGTAGTAATTACATTGCTTCTTCCTTTCAAGCCAAGTTCTTCAAAAGTCAACACCTTGGCCATCTCATCCCCATTTGCCTGCCAATACTGCTTCAATTTGCAGCTAGCCTCTTGCACCAAACCTTCCTGGCCCATGAACTTAATTTGGTAGGCCTAGCAAAATTGTTCATGCATGATTCAACTAAGCTTAAAAAATGCAATATTGCATATATATTATGCAGCTAAATGCGTGAACACTCTTAGACGAGTATACTTTTAGATAGAGAAATTGACATTTGATGACACAAACTACAAAACCATGGCATGGCCATCACTTTCAATATGTAGAGTGAATACATCAATGGTTGATAAAGAAATTCAATTGAAAGTGATATATCCTACATCAACTAAATTGATAGAGTCATATCATCCAAATTATGTGGACCGTGGGGCAAAAATGTTCCGGCAAACACACGACAAATATAGGTTTGTGGACAGCCACAGTCTGTAAAGCTAGCTTATGGCCACTGTCATGCCCATTTCTTATTAGAGATATTTTATAAGTGATGCAGATTAATAAAACTAATCTTTTTGCAATAATAGTAAAAATAAAATAATGCTGGCTAATGTAAGAAACATAAGACATGTGTAAGGGTGAAATTCTTTGACACGACAGGTCAAACTGTATAAGAAAAAACATTTTCATTGGTCATTTCGTCTTTGTCTAAGAATTTAGTCCTTTAAAAAAGAAAAAAGAACCTATTAGAGTAAAAATGTTAGTTTTAATCCTCTCAAAAAAAGAAGTGCTATTGTTAATAAATAAAGGAAAGTCCTAAAACTGCCGATTTGTCTCTCAAGTTTGTGCGTCGTGGCCTCATAATTGCTGATACTCCTCGTAATTATTGTTAAAAGTAACGAATTCTAAATTTTATTTTATTTATTTGGAAATAGGGATCGAACTATAATATATGAGAGAACTTTTTCATATATTGATAAGGGATTCTCTGGCTTTTGATAAACAGTAACGTTTTTCTATTTATGTTGTTAAATTTTGTTAAATTAATATTTTAAAAAAAATCTAATACAACGTTATATATTTTATACCATTTTATTACTTACATTTAGTAAAAAGTTACATATTTTTAAAAGACAAATACAAAAAGTAATAACTTCTAAGTATATTGTAAACAATATTATAACTAAAAGTCAATGTAAATTATCTTCAAATCTTAGCCGAATTTTTCATTCAATTTTAAAAGAATCATGAACTAATTCTTTGCGAACAATTCATACCATAATAAGGAAAATTTCCCATCCTAACTCGGACAATATTCACTTTCACATTGATAAGCCTTGTATTTAAAGCGATATATTTTATCATATATGACATCCTAACCTTTTTGTTTTTTACCAAAAGAAAAAGTTTAGGAAAAGAGAAGGTTTCTCTCATTTTAAAGTCAAGACATAGCATAATATGACATCCTAACTTCAATCCAACTGCTTGAGATTACTGATTACACGAGTCTTGACACACTACTATATTGCAGGACCATTAAGCATATGATTATACACTACACTATGATGTATTTGACCGTCACGCTATTTGTTATACATAAAGAATGTTCATTCCATATTGTTTAAAGTTTGAAAGTTGCTTTGAAACTACGTTGAAAGCTTTTTGTTTTTTCCACAGCGTGTGCATTAGTGCAATTCCTCATTTTGGTTTGCTTTTCCTTACTCGTCTTCCCCTTTCATTAAGATCAGACCACTTTGTTGATGACAACAGATAACAGGAGAAATCAAGGGGTGCTTTTATTATTATTGGATGTTTGAATAATCAGATTAGGATTGTTTTAAAGCAGGCTTAAAGTCTTTTATTTCCAATAGTTTTCCATTCATTTTTTCCCCTTTCATAAAATTAAGTTACATCATATCTCTTTACACTTGTATTAGATTTGTCTTGCACATTTATAATTTTATATGGATTTTTTTTTTTTTGGTGAAGTAAAGTTTATGGAGAGGAGAAATTCTCTTAAGGAAATGTAATAAGTTATAAAGAGAGTTTACAATAATACTTACAAATAATCTATCAATAAAAGATTATTACTATAAATCAAACTAAAGACCTTTTTTTGTCAATACTATTTGATTCTGTAAGTTGAGTCAATCCTCAATATTGCTATAATTTTATATATATGGATAGTTGTACATAGTGTGACTTTAATGATATGTAATTATTATTATTTAAAAATAAATGAGATCACTTAATATCAAACATAATTGCATTTGTAATTTCTTTAGAACTTATTAAAAAATTGTATAAAGGCTAGTTCTATAATATAATCAATAAACTTTATGCCACGTTCCGTATAGGAATAGTGATTCCATAAAATGAGAATGGAATGAAATAGACTGGATTTTCTATTTCCAGTAAACAGTTTGGTAGCTTTATTATTTGATACATGAAATTAATGTGGAATAGAATGAAAGTTTATCTAAATGACATAAATGTTCCTAATAAAAAAACACACAAAAATGTTTAATTTTTTCATATATATCTTATTTATGTAATCTGAATGTATACTCTTAACAATAATATTCAAGTTTAATTTTTTTATAACTTGATAATATAAGATATTGTTGTTAAAAGAGCGATAACAAATTAAAATATATACATTGTTATTTGAAGCTTAAATACAATATAGATATTAAACTTTTAATTATATAGCCTCTTATTGAAATATTCTAGTTATAGCACCTTCTATTGTTCATAGGATTTAAGTGAATTAAATTTTAACAATGGAAACAATTGTCATTTTGTAAAACTTAATGAGGGTACGTTAGGAAAAGAAATTAAAAACTCATTGCATGGGCATGAATCTCAAACCCACATCTTTAGGAGGATTACATGCTCTATTCTTAGTTTTGTGGAATGAGATGATTTCATTCCATGCAATCTCCCATCTCATAGAGTGAACGTGGAATGAAATCATTGTTCCTGTGTACCAAACACGACATTAGTTGCACAATGTAATGCAATATGTTTTTTTTTCCTATGAAATTCAAATATGAATTTTAATAAAAAGATATAAATGAAGCACTTATAATATTTATTTAATTTTTTTATTTTCTAAAATATACATTTATTAAACTAAATTCATTTTTATATATAAAAAAAAACGAAAGCTTATTCAAACTCTTAGCAACAGCTAGGGATAAAATAACAAAACATAAAGAAGAAAAAAAGCTTTAACTCAAATATGCATCATTAAAATTAAGATAAACAACTTCCACTTCCAATGTAACAAAAGAAATTGAGATAAACAAACTTTATAAGCCTAAAAATCTCAATCCAAATCTTCTAAAACTTCAATTATGATAAGATGCAAAGGCATCAAGAATTGAGGCTCCACAATTTTTTTGAACCTAAATTGTCACCGAAAGTGAAGATTTTTTAATAGAATTATGATATGTTGCAATGACATCAAGAATTGAAGCTCCACAATTCTTTTGAACCTAAATTGTCACCTAAAGTGAAGATTTTTTAATAGAGCAAGCCAATTGCTTTACGTTAGTTTATTCATGGTCATGATAAAAGCCTAATATCACATATTTTTCATATAAAATAAGTTTTTATTATGTCATGATATAAGTTAATTTTTTATATTTTATCATATTATTGAATATTTGTTAAGAGAGACTAATTTTTAATTAATTATAATAATCACAAAAATTTGACAAAATTTTATGAAGATATTAGTAATCTAATTATGGAAGTTTCATATTTTAAATTACTTTTCTATTCTTATAAAACTTTTTTTCTTCATTCACATTAATTAGAATGAATTAAAGAAAGAGAAAATTTACTTTTCTTATTTTCCAAAAATTTATTAGTGATTTAAGTTCAAATAAAATTAGTATAAATAGAAAACAAGAAGCTACAGCCTTATTATTGCTCTATTTTTTAATAAAGCAAGCAATTGCTTTAGTTCATGGGCCGCAACCAAGAATTGGCCTTATTATGATCATAAATTTTCGAATTTCAACATTGGGAAAATAATTTTTTCAAATTAAAGCAAAAACTAATAGAGAGTAGTGACCAGAATCATCGGATAGAGACGATGGTTTTGTGAAAGTAAGTAGTAGCAGTTAGGGGTGTTCGCGGTTTGGATTGGTTCGGTTTTGGGGGAAAAAGTCATCCGAACCAAACCAATCGGTTTTTCTATATTAAGAACCAATCGGTTTTTTAAAAATTGGAGAACCGAACCGAACCGAACCAATTAGAATCGGTTTGGTTCGGTTCGGTCCAATCGGTTTTTCACTAAACATTTTTTTCTTAAAAAAATTTATACACACATCATCATTTTGTTCTTGTTATGGACCAATTAAAAAAAAATTGGTATAAAATCTGAATAAAAACATCATTACATAATTATAAACAATAAATAGGCCTAAAATGCTTATAGAAACAACAAAAAATTTAAATATAATCATTTATAAGTATGTAAATTATAAAAAATATATAGATAATTATATGAATTCGGTTTGGTTTGGTTTGGTTCGGTTTCATAAATGAAAACCGAAAACCGAACCAAACCAATCGGTTTTCATAAAACAAAACCAAACAAAACCAAAATTAATCGGTTTTGTTTGGTTTTCGGTTTTTCGGTTCGGTTTTTTCGGTTTTGATCGGTTTGGTTCGGTTATGAACACCCCTAGTAGCAGTGGTGGTCCCGCAGTGGAGCCAACAAACCCGTGCCCCCTGAAATCTCCCAAGCGGACGAGTCAGTGTGTGTTGCTACCAAAACTTAACCCTCAAATATTTTCGAAAAGTACATATATATATATTAAGAGTAATATTCTCAATAATTCTGATCTAATTTAAATTTGATTTAATAATATATAATGTTATGCGTGTTACATGTTATGTTTCTAATAGAATTTCTCATTATTTTCACCCTTCTCCAACTCCATCCTTTTCACACACAGACTCTCTCTCCAACACATTTTCCGTACTTATTTAGATGGATTAAAGTTTAGATTAATAATAAAAAGAATGTTATGTTAAAAATTAATTATATGTATAATTTATTTTAAAAAAAATTAATTATGAGAAAATTAATTTATGTTTAAATGTGTTAGTTTATAATTGATTTTAAAATAAAAATTTTCGTTTAAATTGTATAAAAAAAATCACTTTTATGTATTAAATTATTAAAAAATATATAAAATGATTAAAAATTTTAATTAATTAAGGGCAAAAAAATATTTATTTATTAAGACTTTTGAAATAATCTATAATTACATAACTAAAAGTTCTAAATACAATTTTTTTTAAAAAAATTATTTTTAATTATAAAAAAATAATTTTAACTTATAATCAATTTTACATACTTTAAATAAATAAAATAAATTTTAAATAAAACATATTTTTATTAAAAAAAGGTATTTTTCTTTACAAAAATATTTTTCAAACATGTTCTAATACAACTCAACTAGTATCAAATTGCTCACCCCATCTTATATTTCCCTCTAATGTAAATAGAATATAAAAATGATATTTGTATACTATATGAATTGTTTACATAATGTAAATCATAAGAAAATATTTATAACAAAACTCACAATTTATTTAATAAATAATTAAAAATATATTAAAAAATATGAAAATATAAATTTATGTAAATATTAATTTTTAAAAAAAAAATATGGTTACTTTATCTATCATTTGTTTGAGCTTTGAAAACTCTGATGCAAAAAGCAATTCAGTGATTCACACCAGCTCCAAAACAGCGCGTGCCTTCACTCTCTCCCCCACCCATTCAAATTCGGTTCTTGCTCCTCATTCATACACTCACAAGCAGAAGCAAGCACTTTTCGCCAACTTCAAACTCAAATCTCGCCTCAAAACCCTCTTCTCTTCCTTTGTCCTTGTTCACTTCTTTGGCCACTGTCTCCTTCTCTCTTTGTCTCTTTCCTCTTTCCTTTTCTCTCTCCTCTTCCGATCCTGTAACCATATACACACTTGAGAGAGAAAGCTTTGTGCTTTTGCAGAGAATCAGCACCCCCACCTTCTTCTGAGAGCTCAAATCAACCTGCATTTTCCATTTCATGCAGAAATTCCATCTGGGTCTCGCTCAAAACCCCTCATTGATGGATGCCTCATCTCTCATGTCCATCCAAAAGACACCATTTCAAGACCCCCCAGAATCTTGCCCAAAGCCTTACAAGAAAAGCTTCGTCACCACTCTAATGGAGGCTGCCACCCTCCGCACCCCTTCGTTCAAAGAAGACAACTACTTCGTGTCCTATTTGAAGTCTTCCGAGAAGAAGGCCCTGCAAGAGCTCAAGGACAAGCTCGTGGCTTCTGATGCTTCTGATGCTTCCATGTGGGGTGTTCCACTGCTTGGCGGCGATGATAGAGCTGATGTGATACTCTTGAAGTTTCTGAGAGCCAGAGACTTCAGAGTTGGTGATGCTCTTAACATGCTTCTAAAGTGCTTGGGTTGGAGGAAAGAGTTTGGTGCTGACAGCATCGTTGAAGAAGACTTGGGGTTCAAAGAGCTTGAAGGGGTGATAGCTTATATGCAGGGTTATGACAGAGAAGGACACCCTGTGTGCTACAATGCCTATGGGGTATTCAGAGATAAGGACATGTATGAAAGGATTTTTGGGGACGAAGAGAAGCTGAAGAAGTTTTTGAGGTGGAGGGTTCAAGTTCTTGAAAGAGGCATCAACCTTCTCCATTTCAAGCCTGGTGGGGTCAATTCTCTCATTCAGGTCACGGACCTCAAAGACATGCCAAAGAGAGAGCTAAGGGTGGCTTCTAATCAGATCCTCTCGCTGTTCCAAGACAACTATCCTGAAATGGTGGCTCGCAAGGTATTTTGTTCCTGTAATTTTTTGTTGTTTTATTCGAAAAAGGAACATGATGGTTTGGTACATTGGGTTGGTTGTTTGGTTGTCCTCTGTGTCATATCATCTACGCCATTGGTGTGACAGAAATTTCACTGTTATTTTTTCTCATTTGCTTTCTTTCTCTTCTTGGGGTTCAGATTTTCATCAATGTGCCCTGGTACTTTAGCATGTTGTATTCAATGTTCAGTCCATTTCTGACTCAAAGAACTAAGAGCAAGTTTGTGATCTCTAAGGAAGGAAATGCTGCAGAGACACTCTACAAGTGAGTCTAATGGTTCCATTTGGTTTGCTTGTTCGTCAATACTTTTTTACCTTATCCTATGCACAAATCTACTATTTTAGAAAATATTTGGTTTGCGTTCTTCCTCCCAATTTTAAATCTATATTATGATTTGAAAATAGCTGAGCTTCCTTATCTGCTTTCTACTATTGTTTTGGATTTTATTCATTAATTTTAAGATTCAAGTTGTCTTTCCTTGGCTTTCATTTTTGTTTTGCCTGGCCCTGTAGCAAATAAAATTCCCACTTTCCTCCTATTTCCTTTTTGGGTTTGATTTCTGAAAGGGGTTGTTTTCTTATGCTCAGATTTATGAGGCCCGAGGATATTCCTGTTCAGTATGGAGGACTGAATCGGCCCAGCGATTTGCAGAATGGACCCCCAAAACCTGCTTCTGAGTTCACAGTCAAAGGAGGAGAGAAAGTGAACATACAAATAGAAGGAATTGAGGTGATGATTCACCCCATTCCATTTACTCTTCCCTGTGCAGATTATAATTACTCCTTTTGTTATGCAAATGGTTTCCTTTTCAGAAAAATAAAATAAAATCTTTTTGGATCTGAATTTTCAATTGAAAGCTTGAACCAAGCCTAAGCTTATGTTTAAGCCATGGAAGATTAGTTGGTAATTACTTGCTATTGGGTAAATAGGCTGGTGCAACTATCATATGGGACATTGTGGTGGGAGGCTGGGACTTGGAATACAGTGCTGAGTTTGTCCCAAATGCTGAAGGAAGCTACACCATAGCAGTTGAGAAGCCAAGGAAGATTGGGGCCTCAGAAGAAGCAATCCACAACTCATTCACGTCAAAAGAAGCAGGCAAAATGGTACTCTCTGTTGATAACACTGCCTCTCGGAGGAAAAAAGTTGCTGCCTATCGCTATGTCGTCCGCAAATGCAGCACCATCTGAGATGGCCATTAAGTTCTCAAATAGTTTTAGGATCTATTTAATAATTTAAATGTGTTGCTGATGTTTCTTCTACTTTTTTTTGGAGGGTTTTATTTGTGCTTCTGAACTTGTTAAAGTCTATTTAGAGGTATTCAGTAGTGAACTAGTGTAATGTAAAAAAAAAAAAAAAGAGAAAAATGGAGGTAGTATATCACTTGGTATAGAAGAAAAGCAATTAAGTTTGCTTATATAGCATGCCATATTACTGTTTTTCCCTGTGTTTGTGGTGACTTTTTCAGTGAGTATTGTGAGCAAGTGACCATTGCTATGTCCTTTGGGACACGTGGGTCTTGATAATTGGGGTTGGTTGGTGGTGTCAATTCAGAAGAAGAGAGAGAGAGATTGGCATTGTGTATGGTGCAATATCTACAGAGGAATCGCTTTGTGATTGCGCAATCTATATTTTATATTTGAAGTTCTGTTTTTATGTTAGGTTTGATTAGTTGAAGGAAACTTGTTGAGAGGTGTTTACATAAATGAAAAGGATAATTGAGTAGGGATAGATATTGAGTGGACGAGTATTGTTAGGGGTATGCTTATTTTTGTATAGATTTGATATGATATATGGACTAAAGCTGGTGATGTGAGTTCAAAAGAAAGAAAGTTCAAGCAAGACGCGGGAAGAGTTCACGGGTGGTAAGTGGTAGTAACGTGTTCGGGGAGTTAAAATTGGATAGTGGAGTCTCCTTTCCTAGTCTTTCCTAGGCATTTACCTTTCCCGAATTTTGATTCTCTTCTCTTCTTTGCTCCCTTATGCTCTATCTATTTTCTTTTCTGAGGATAATACTAACATATTAATATTTGGTATTTTGCCTTCCCCCCACGCCTTTTTTTTTTATGGGACTCAAATTTAGATTTCTCACTAAAAGATGGTAGGCTTTGTCTTTCAATATTGTATCTCAGTACTAAAAGTCAAGGCATAAAAAGAAGAAAGTAAATAACACGAGTAAATTACCTATCTTGTCTATTGGAATGGTGTGTATATGTAGTTTTGCGTTGGAGCAGTACATATTGTCTTCTCATCATAGACTGCATTGATTGTAGTTTGCTAGGACAATTGTACAAGGTGTGCCCTCTATTTCAAACCAGCATTGAATATTGGAAAGAGAGTTGTCATAGAAATAATCTTCTAAATATGTCCAAAAAAAAAGTTGATACTATTAGATTTATCTATGAATTTATGGAATTACGACTATTTGAGGTTTGAATTGGTTCGATTTTAAAAAAAAAAGTTATTTAAATTAAATTAATCATTTTTTTATATTAAAAATTAATTAATTTTTTTAAAATGAAGAACTGAATCGAATTAATTATAATCAGATCGGTTTGGTCCAATCAATTTTTTATTAAATATTTTTTTTTTAAAAAAATTTATACACATCATTACTTTATTTTTTTTATGGATCAATTAAAATAAAGTTGGTATAAAATTTTAATAAAAATATTATTATATAATTATAAATAATAAATAAGCTTAAAATATTTATAGAAATAACTAAAAATTTAAATATAATTATTTATAAGTATATAAATTATAAAAAAAGTATATAAATAATTATATAAATTTAATTTAATTTAATTTAATTTAAATTCATAAATAAAAATTAAAAATTAAAAATAAAATTAATCGATTTTATTCAACTTTTAATTTTTTCATCTATTTCATCTAATTTTTTCAATTTTGCTTAGTTTGATTCGGTTATGAAATAATAAAAAGTTGTCATTCATTGTATCAACTAACAAGTACCTCATAATTCTCTAGTATCAATGAAAGTATCACATATTTCTCTAGAACAGAAGACTAATAATGCAATGTCCTGTACGATTTCACCAAGTGAAAGATCACTAGACCATTGAATTGAATTAAAGTTCATGGGATTTTTTCCGGGTAGCTGCAGAAAGCTCCGTCCTTGAAGGGTTTATTTTGTTGAATTTTCCGTTTCCCACTACGAAAAATGGTACAAAATAGTGCCCCCTCTTAATGGATTACGTACTTTGTGTTGCACATTAGGGAAGCATTGGCAGTATTTCCCTCATTTCGATTTCTACTGCCAGGTCCCGTGCAGCATTCCATTTGAGTGAGTATGCATTGTCTGTGTCGTTTCTTTGTTGACATTTTCTTCAGAATATGAAGCTACTTTGAAGGGAATGCTAAGGTCTAGTAACAGGCCCAGAAGCAAAACTAATCAAAAGTCGAGTCATTCTTTTCTATACGGTAAGTGTATTTTCGTGTTACCCTTTGTGTTATTTGAAATTAAGTTTTTTTAAGGGCACGTCTTCATCATTAACGGATTTTGGAGAATTTCATGTAGGCCTGTGCATCGGATTTAAGTCTACAAAGCATATTGTGATTAATCCTGTTTTCCGATGACTAGGGGCATACATCATACAACATGATCAGAAGTATGCATCCTGACTTTTAAGATTTTTTTCTTTCTGTCTTTCTTTTTTTTTTTTATTTCCAAAAATCATTCTTATACATTATTTTATTTTTTACATAACTTTTTTACATGAAAGTTCTATATAAGAATTGACAGATAAAATCGATTACTATATAAAAATTAGAATTGTGTTAATAATGTAAAAGAAATAATGAAAAAAAATTAATTAATACCCTTAGAATTCATACTCCAGAGTTTATTTATTTATTTTTATCTTTTTAGACTTCATATGCATTAAAAGTATAAAAGAAAAATTATATTAAAGATTGTTACTATCACTTAAATCTTCTACTCAAATCTTTATCCATTTATCTATAAGGGATGACTTAAGTAGTAAGTAAGTTTGAGTTTAGTACTTGAAGAGCCTTTCAATGTTAGAAATTCAAGTCGAAATTCAAGTCTGCGCGAAAACACTTGTGAGGAGAGACAACTTAAATACTCAGAACGGAATTAGTCTCATAACTAAAAAAATTAAGGTTGCCCAAGCAAGTACCCAAAAAATAAATCTTCATCCATTTCAATCACATGGAATATACCCAAATTCCTTCATTTTTTGTTGTACGTTAAGGGTATTTGTCAATTTTTACATCAATGGATATTAATTCTTTGTTCAAGTAAAGAGCATCCCAAATCGACTTAGGGCATGTAGTAGTCAAAGCATGGAGCATACTTCTTTAATTATTGGACCAAACCTTTACTTTGAGGAAATATAACTATAAGGATTTGAAGAATGCCATTTTATTTAAGAATAGGAAAATGTTTTGTTATAAGTAAAAAAAAAAAAAACACAATTTATTGTGAAGAAACCAACCATTACTTATAAAGTTATGCACCAATTTTATATAGAAGTAATTTGTACCTTTTAAGAAGAAAAAAAAACATATTCCTGGACTACTATGAGTATTTGGAGAAGTTCACTTGAAAAAAAAATGTTAGCAGAAGGACCAGTTTCATTGATTATTAAAATAAAAAATAATTTGTGAGTAGTTATTTAAAACTATTAAAACATAAAATTTTATCTATTCTTAAATAAAAATAAATTAAAAATTATCCATGTCACTGTAAAGATCAAAGCTTTTTACTTGATTGAGTTTCTAGATGTTTGTCTAATTTTGTTGATGAAAGATTGAAGGTGACGTTTGGAATGGATCTCTGTTTAGGCATACTCACCCCTAAGCTGACCAGAAGGTGGGATAGATCTTATACGGTCGAGAGAATAGCTAAGAAGCTGAACAAAGACCCCAGCACAGGGGTTGGTGAAATGGACACTTCAGAGAGGGATAAGAGCCATTCCCAAGTCAAGGATCAAAGAGAACATCAACATTTTTATTGGCAAATTCCAGAAAACGATTTCAGTTTGAGTACTACTCTCAGAATAACCAATAACTTGTGTTTAACCCTTTGTAGGGCTGGTTAAGTCTAGTGGGTTCCTTCCTCTTAAGCTTCAGTACTGCTCAATAGTGATATAACCCGGTATCCTCTGATTTATCCGTAAACCATTAATAGAGCTGTGTATATGGGCCTAAGCCTGCATGCTTGCATGTTTAAACTGGCATTATAAAGAGTTAGGATCACTTAAAATATTAATGTTTAAATGCGGGCCAACTAAATTCAGCTCATTACCATTGCTGCATATATATGTCCTTATCACTTGAGCTAAACTCACGGACAACTCAATTCATTTAACTCGAGTTAAATAAGTTGAACTAGGCTAACCAACAAGTTGGCCCGTAACTAGATAACAGTATTTTTTTTAAAATTTAAAAAATGTCTCATTCAATTATCCTCAAATCCAATAAACCCCAGGCCCAAAAACTCTTTACATATACAGGATAATGTAAACAAAAAAAAATATATTAATAGGTGAACGGGCTAAGTCTCACTGGGTCAAGGCCAAGTTGCATGAATAATAAGTCTTTTTATTAAACGGGCTAGACTGATCCCGCCAATTTAAGATAGGCTCGTAATGGGTCGAATCAGATTGGCCCATGTACTCAGCCCTAACTATTAACACTAAAGTTATAGTTGATTTTTGGAATTCCAAAAGTCTCTTATTCTCGTGTCTAGCAATGTTTTGTGGCGCGTTTTAGTGGGACTAAAAAAGAAATAACACAGCCCAAAGCATAAAAAAAAATAGTATGTCGCTTGGTAGTTTTTCATTAAACCCTTGGGTGCTTAAGCCCAAAAAGAAATGTTTTATGGTATATATATTATAAGGAGATAAAAAAGATCAAAGCCCATTTTTTGCAGATATAAAACCCTAGACATGTAAGGGCAGAATTTGAAACCAAAATAAAAGCCCAAAAAAAATGTTTTATAGTACATATATTAGAAGGAGCTAAAAAAAGATCAAAGCCCATTTTTTGCAGATATAAAAACCTAGACATGTAAGGGCAGAATTTGAAACCAAAATAATTGCCTTTTGAATTTATATTACAAATTATCCTTTAGAATAAAACACTAATGGAGCATAGCACAACTAGTATCTCCTCTAATCTTTTGCACAAAGTTGTGATTATGTGGTGAAAGCTTAATCTCACATCCTCATTTCTCATTCCCCGGTCCAATAAAACCTCCTAGAACCAAAAAATAAAAAGAAAATCATAATCTGTATAACTATTGATAAGACACGAATATGACAATCATAGTGGTGTGAACGATCGATCAATAACCCTTTCAGAGTGTTTCTCTTCATTTGTTATTCCCTTTTTCATGTTTTGATGGGATTTAAATCGTTTGTCCTTATCCTCTTAATTAAATGTTGACAACTTAATCTAAAATGATATATCTCTTAATTGGTAATAATTTCTCTCAATATTTTTTTTAAGGTTGTCATGGAAGGATAAGAAAAGTGACAGGAAAGAAAAGAAACCGAAGATTTGATTCCGTTTTGATTGCCACAGGGTCTGTTTTCAGAAGTGACAACAGTAAATCTTGACGTATATGCTGATTTTGTCTACAATATTTTGGGTTTACCAAAATCTTCAACCCCTCACAGTTAATAACTTGTTAGAAGGCCTAGCTCCACTGAAACTACACTTCTGGGATTTGAGAGGAGTTCTGGCTTACTGAACTTCAACCCCCTTAAGGTACTGAGATGATTTCCATCTACTCATAACCCTAGCGAGCCATGAAAGTTGTGATACAGAGTTGGCTCTAGAAAACCCTCCAAGAGCTTCCCATTCTTCCTTTAGTTCTACCGTACTCTTGCCATCTAGGCTTTTAGTGTCTACATTTCTAGATTCAGAGCAATGCAGATGCCTCCTGTGATGTCTGTTGTCCCCACTCACATTGGATCGGGAATGGGTTAAAACAGGCTGATCATTCAGGAACAAGCATATGACTGCACAATCATCAACCTTGGAATTAGGATATTTATATCTCCAGGCCCGAACAGCATGCTTTACTAACATTTTGGCTGCCACGGACCTCCTTGGTGCTGAAGCAACTATGTTTATTACTTCACTGTTAGTTAGCACATCCCATACCTGTAAAAAAGAGAAGTTTGGTCCTTTAACTACATGCATGTAAAAGGTAATTCCTGCTTGAAGTTGAAGTCATTTCACGTGGAAAATAAGTGTTGAAATATATGAATTGGAGTGAAATACAAATAAATAAATAAAATCCAACAACCAGTAAATAATGTTTATTCTCTAGTTGATAATTCAAGATCCAGCATACAAAGTTGACATTCTGATATTACTTACCCCATCAGTTGCCAAAACCACAAATTCATCCTGCTTGGTAAGTTTTCTACAAAATACGTCAGGAACTGAGATGAGGCCATAATCTTTTAGGCAAAAATTTCCGAAGGCTCTTGACATAGCTAGTCCAGGGCAGTCCTCTTCAGGCATCCATATTCTGCATACATCTGGATCTTCTTCTGCAGCAAAAACTCTACCTCCACAGTTATTGATTCTTAAAGCTTCACCTGAGTGACATTAAAGAAGAAAAGCTAGTTAGACTTGGACTTGATAGGCTTGTAAGACTTGGGAATTGAGGCAAATACTAAGACCTACTTGGAATATCTGGTATTAAGTCAACAGTAAGTTGAACAGGAATGCGTTGGTTTCCCTCCCCTCTTGTGCAAAGAACTGCACGAGAATCCCCCAAATTGCCAACTATCAGCCGGTTGCCCTGAAATTTTAAGGGGGAAAAGGATGTGGTTTTAATTCTATCTTACAGAAGCATCTGACAAGGAGGTAATGCAATTGTGAATGTCTAGTTATACCTGTTTAATTACTGTTACAGCGGTGCTACCACCGCAGAAGCCATCAGTGTCAATGTCCCGAGCAAGGTCTTCATCCATCTCATTGAAGGACTTCAGAAAGCTTCCTTCCCATGAAGCAAGGGACATGTTTTGATTATTCTCATCATAGACATCATTATTGCTGCCTGTATCTGCAGCATTAGCATCATAGTATTTGCAGACCTTCTGTTGTGGCATTTTGATTGCTGCAGAGAGTTTTGAGGGTAGATTGTCACGTATAGAGTGTGCAAACTTATGTCCTAGAGGACCATGACCATCGAACACACCACAAAAGATCATATCTTTTTCTCCAGTAAAGTCCTAATAAAATATCATATCGAACATTAATCCAAGCCTTACATTTCATCAATTAAGAAGCATTATGCTTTAACAAAAACCATAGGATAGAGTCACAGTCACCCACTAAAGAAATTCAATCATACAGTTAAAGAAGACTAGCATTGCTAGAACCATAGAGCCTTTGCCACCTCAAGGCTCAAGCCTAGATGGCCATTAAAGAAGAATCTCGATAGCAGTTCCTGAGACCCGAGGTAAGGACAATGCAAGGTGAATTCAGGCAGAGGCTGCTTATTAGCCTTTTTCAATAAATCATCTTAATATTTGCCTTAAGGAAATATTTTTTTAATATGAATGATGGAAATTGAATTACTTCAAAACAAGGTAATTACATAACAATTGCCTTACTTTCATTCACCATCCAAGTATACAAATTGGCATTATGCTATAATGGACGAAGTGCAGAGAAGGATAAAAATTCATACAGGCTCCGTACTCATACCTAGAAATGAATCGTCCTGTTTTTTTTTTGGTTCAATTAAAAAAGAAAAGGAAGATACAGAACATGGGTAATCAATTCATATTGTTAGGATAACAATTAATTAACATCAAGGAGAAAACCAAATAAACAACATGAAAGAATCAAAGAGAATAAAGAGGGAGGGAAAATGGGGAATAAACAACTCATAATTGCATGAACAGGTAATTACTCAAACAACATAAACAGATTAACTGAGAACCAATTTGACCAGAAAAAACAGATTTAGGGCACAAGAATTGATTGAAAACTTGAAAACCCATCAAAATAATTTTATAAAAAAAAACCAGCAAAATTAATGGAATTGAAACGAGAAAATGAAATCAAAATATGCAAACATATACATGAAGAATCTCACCTCCCAAACTGTCAATGTATCTTGATTAACTCCTTTTCTACCCTTTTGGCAGTACATTGACACAAACTTAGAGGATCCTCTTAACCCGACCCGGGCTCCATCATGTCCAAATGCCGTATTATCATGGTCACACTCATATTCTACCTCGCTTCGAAACGAAACATCGTGGCTGCAACAACCTCCCATATCAACAATAACAACTTCCCAGACAAAGCCGACCCCACAAAATTCCAACGAGTACCCAGTAAATTTCTGGAGAAAACAAGCGAGAAAGTGAAGGAAAAATGGATTTTTTTGTGAGGAACCAAGAGGGTCAGATTGATTCCGAGGCAGTGGAAGGTAGCGGGAAAATGGATAGAGACTAGATAAAGGGTGGAAATGGCAAAAAATGCATGCATGGAGTTGAAGGAAAAGGAAGAGTGACAGCAGAGAAAGGTTGTCTTTATTGAGATAAAAGGATGAAACTTACAGAATTTGGATACACGGGGCTCCTGTTTTGTCTTTATGTTTCTGGTTTGTTGTGGAACTATGACGTAAGAGTGAGTGAAATGAGGAAATGTGAGTAAGGTTGAGGTGGTTTACTTTTTAATTGGTAAAATAACTTAATAGTGTAATTTATAAGAGATAATTATTTTTTAGTTTATGTTTAAAAATTAATTAAATATTTAACTACATTAACTAATAATTTATATATTATTAATTACGTATTAAATATTAAAATAAAAATAATTTATTGATTAACTATATGTCAATTATTAATTAATATAGTTAAATATTTAATTAACTTTTAAAATGAATCAAACTAGCATTATTTTTTACAAGAATAACTAAAGATTCATTCTTCTTTTTAATTCGGATTAAAGTTTTTCATAGGATTAGCTAAATCACTATTTTAGTAGGTGAAATCGGATTGATAATTCACTTTCACAGCTCCATTTGTTTGTACTCGTGCTACTCCTGGCTGTATTTCTCAAAATAAGAAAACCAAATGGCAATGCTAAGTTGAAAGACAAAGTCTAATACTTGTGTTTTTTCTTCTTTGGATAAGAAGAGAAAATGGAAAGAGAAAAAAAGAGAAGAAAGAAAATGTAAGGAGGAAAAAATAATGAGAAAAATACACATCTTCATATTGTTCATATGTTTGAATGCAAAATAAATAAATAAAAGAGAACGAAAATCAGCATTAGTCTTCTCTCTTTTTGTTTTGGTTGCAAATCTTTTCTCTTATTTAATTGTATAAAAAAGTTATTAAAACAAATATAATTTTCTAAAATGATATATTTGTTAATTTTTTATAGATAGAATTGTAAATTTACAAAGTCAACAAAAAAAAATCATTTCTCTTATTGAAGAATTTTTTTAGAGAGAACTATCAATTTTCTTTTTACCATAATTTCTCTTTTTCTAATTTATCTCAATCAAAACCATGGTTATAAAAATTAAACTGGACCGTTTGATTGAATCAAAAACCAATTACTCCACTGGTTTTGTCAATAGATAATAGCTGTTCAATTCAAAAATTGGTTAACCAGTCTCAAACTAATAAATAATTATAATAATCAATTGGTCAATAGTAATGAAAATAATAATAAATATATATTTATATATAAAAAAATATAATTAAATTATTTTATTATATTCTAGTTCGATCACAGTTTAACTATGTTTGGATCATTAAACCTTGAATTAGTTTGTGTATGTTTGTATTTGATTTTACAAACTTAATTTTGGATGAACTTGATTTTGCAAATTTGATTTTAGTCATAAATGAGTTTGAGTGAAATAATTTATGTTTGAATACCTTTATCTGAAAATTTATTTTATTAAATGAATTTTATTTGAATAATATTGATAAAAATCACTTTTGAATATGTAATTACCAAAAAGAGTATGAGTTATTTTGAGTTAATTTGTTAATATATTGGTGTTAAAAAGATTGATTATAAATATAGTAATAGTAAAATAAATTTTTAAAAAATTTAAATTTATTTGAGGTATTGTCAAATAAAATCACTTTGAATATAATTATAATAATATTTTAAAAAATTATTAATTTATATTTATTTAAATATTATTAAAATAGTAGTTTAATTACAATAATATTTCTATCAATATACACATAAACGAATTTTTTTACCATAAAAATAAAATAATATTACTTCTACCTAAATTAAGTTTAAAATAAAAATCTTATTCACTATTTTTTATCAAAATTTATCTCAAACATAATAACAATACTTTGGTGAGTAAACTCACCCAAAGACACTCTTTCTTAACCGATTTAATATCCGGTTCAATTTTGAGAATCTTGATCCAATTAAGCTAAATTAACTAATGGGCCCTTTCCAATGGAAAAGGAAAAACTGGTATGTTGGAGAAAACGACAGGATGGATGTCATCTTTCGAAATGACCATAATGCCCATATTAAGCTATTTTAATTGAAAGCTGGTTCCATTTCCATTGATTATTCAGAAAATTAGGAGTCTTGAATATGATTCTTCTTCAGTGAGACTTCATGCATATGTTTCACGACTTTTAAAATAAAATAAAAATTAGTTAAAACTATATCATTTCGAAAAATAATTTTTGAATTGCACCAATCTAAAAAATAACTTTATCTATTATCAAAAAGCCAAAAACTAATAAGAGGTTGTGCAAGTTGGGGCACTATTTGGAAAATAAATAGAAATACTTGCAAGTAGACATGATATGTAATTAATTTGTGCACTAATCAAATATTTGCTTAGTTTGACAAAGTTTACTTGATGGAACTTAAATGTAAACATATTAATTATTATTTTTTATTCATTCAATACTTAATATATCGTGTTTATCCAAAAAGAAATTCCATCAATAAATTTACTTATAACATATTTAGATTGACTTTTGAAAAGTCTAAAATTATGATTTGAATAAAAATTTATTTTTTGATATTTTTATTTAAATCATAATTTTAAACCAATATAAACATGCTTTTAGTTATGAGTAGCAAAAGCTAGGCAATTTGAGAGGCACGTCCCTACCAGGCAGAGATAGCATGTGAATGACATTCTATTCATGGTAGACGAGAGACTTCTTTTACATGATTCTGTAGAACTTTCTTCTACAGTGAATTAAGGGTGATTCCTACGTGGACTAGAACTATGGACTCTAGTAACCTAGTTCCAAATCAGATGGGTGTAGAACGCTTACTTCCATCATGAAATTTCATCATATATGCAGGTTTTATGTATGATTTGTCCTGTCATTTTCCAAGTAGGACTAAATTTAAGTGTGTGTTTGAATTAATTGGAAAAAAATTATGTTAAAAATCGGTTATGTATAATTGATTTTTAAGAAAATTAATTTATATTTGGGTATGTTAATTTATAATCGATTTTAAGATAACGAATTTTGTTTAGATTGTTTAAAATTTTATTTTTATATATTAAATTATCAAAAAATATATGAAATAATTAAACAAGTTATTTAGTTGAGGACAAATAAGTATTTCTCTTTTAAAGATTTTGAAATAATCTGAAATCAAATGATTAAAAACTTAAAATAAAAATTTTTCTAAAAAAAGATGATTTTAGTTAATGAAAAAATAATATTAATTTATAATTAATTTTACACACTTTAAATAAATAAAATAAATTTTAGATAAAATAACTTTTAATTAAAAAAACAATTATTCCAAAAAAATAATCAAAATCAAACATTCTCTAAGTATCACTTATATGCAGTTATGAGAATGAGAATGGTTGTTCAAATATTGAGTCATGGAATGTGCTCCTTCAATAAATTCAGCATGAAGAAAAAATAGTTTACTAGTAAGGATATAATGCTTCCTTCGCCCTTATTTATCATATTAATAATCTAGCACTTCAATTGGTGGAGGTCTCCCAAAACTGAATCACAACAATTTTAATGGGAAAATGATATATAGTTGCACACGTTATGAGAGATGTGCATAATTTAGATTATTCAAAAATTAAATTTTAGTAGGATCTATAATATTATTTCATAAGTTGTAAGAGTATGAGGAGTATGTGAAATTGTGAATGTGTCTATATATATAAATATAATATTCATTACTCATTTCATTGATGTCAACAGCGTGGCGCACCCTCTGGTTTCGCTGTCACACTCATAATAAGATAAGATCTCCCATGCTTAGAATTTTAGCTACTAAAAATCTATTACCTTAAATGTTTAATGCATTTATGCTTTTACCATAAAAAGAAATTAGCCTTAGGTAAAAGATTCTCCAAACCAAATGATTTAGGGTGTGTTTGGGTGAATGTTTGCTCATCTCAAACTTCCATTTGCAATGTGTAATAGGTTTTGAAGACATTTTATTATGTTTTAGTGAAATTTCAATAGAAGCAACATTTTGTTAATTTTGTGATGAAAGAAAACTCGTTTGTGTGTGTATTGATAGAAATATCATTATAATTTAATATTATATTACTATTTTAATAATATTTAAATAAGTATATCCTAATAATTTTTAAAAATATTATTATAATTATACTTAAAGTGATTTTATTTTACAATTCTTCAAATAAACTTAATTTTTTAATAAATTTATTTTATGAATAAATTTAGTTATAATCAATTTTTTTAACATCAATTTATTAATAATCAAACTCAAAATAACTCATATATTTTTTTTAGTAATTATATATTTATAAGTAATTATTATTAACATTATTCAAACAACATTCATTTAACAAAATCAATTTTTAAATAAAAATTTTCAAACATAAATCCCTTCACTCAAATTCACTTTTAATTAAAATTATATTTACAAAATTAAATTTATTAAAATTTAAATTTATAAAATCTAATTCGAATTCACAATTATAATCGATGATCAGTCCCTAAGCAAATACTTTAGCTAAATGATGAAATCCACATCCAGCACAAAATAAGAAAGATTTTAGTTTTTAGAGCTGATATTTGATTTTCCATTTGAAGGCTAGTACAAGAAAATCCACTAAATGGGCTCCTCAGGCCGCAAAAGGGCGTGATTGATTTGAAGAATACAAAGGGATACATGGGAAACTGGGAAAGCAAAGAATTCTGAAATTTGGACCACAAAAATCACCGCTTACTGTCCTGCAAAAACACTCATTCTCATAACCCCACACACAGGACCCGACCTGTCAAGAGATGTAGCTACAAAACAAGTTTAATTCCCAGAATCTGCGCCATATTTACGTCCTTTTTGACCCGTATTAAAAGAGCTTCATTCATACCTTTCTTAGATACCTTTTATTATCCATTCTTTATATTTATTCCATGGTAATGACATAGTAAAAAACGAATGCTTCTTTGTAAAAGAAGACCTTATATATATATATATATATATATATACTTTTTAATGCCCTTCCTTCCCATGAGATGATTAGAAGATTGTTTCATGCTAACTCTATTCTTTTACTTGTCCTTTTTATTTGCTAATGTGCTTGATATCAACGTGGAATCTTGATTGTAATCAATAGCCAGCTACGGCGCATCTCATAATTGAGAATTTTGGTCGCTGTTTTCACTGTCAATAATTAATAGCAGAAAGTCACACATACGATCCCTTTCTCGTGCATGAAGTTAGTCTTTCTTTTTTCAACTACCAAGAGCCTTTAACAGAACCCCCCTGAGTCCGGGCTACAGCCAAAAGCTTTTTGAACCTATCTTCCCACCCCCACCAGGAACAGTGAGCCAGGAAAAGTGGCAATGAAGATTCGGATGTTGCTACAGTTGAAGTATCATTATATACCTCCACCACAATGACATTCAACCCTACTTTTCACCTTATATACATCATCTGTTCAACCAAGAATTGGTTTGCTTCACTCCTCTACCTCTCTAGTTATTGGAAATTACATTAAAGAGAGCTTTTGGTCCTGAATTTACAGAATGAATACAATGAATTATAACTGCAAATAAATCTGATTACATTCCAGTTGCAAGTTTGTTGAATGCAAGATAGTGATAATACTGGATGCTATAAGCACCACTTTTTCCTTTCCCTCTCCCCTTCTCCCTTCCTTGGGACTCGTGGGTTGTCTCTAGGTCCCACCCTAGTGGTGGGGCTTGGGGCTAGGTACCAAAAACAAAATTACACACTTTAAAAAAGAATCATGTCCCCGGCCACAAGAAGTGATAGTTCAAAAATCAAGTGGACATTTCAAATTTTGTTGTTTTGCAATGTTCATGTCTGTGTGGTGTCGCATGTCCATGCTCATCGTTAGCTTTCTACAAAAGCAGAGAAACTCACCTAGAGAAATCCACATTTTAACAACCACATCGCTGAAATAATCTCACTTAAAAACAGCACTTGTACAGACTCACATGTGGCGTTAATTAATAACATTTTGCTTTCCCCTTACTAATTTACTAACAAGCAGAGTTTCTGCAGACATAGGCAATAAACAGCTGAAAACTAACAAACCATATCACAACACTATTTAGTCTGCAAATTATCAACAGCTATCTGGAGTTCAGGACCAGGGAATAAACTCAGTTCATAAACTGCAAAGAAGCACTCAAGAAAATAAAGGAAAGAAAGACTTTGTACCAGTCTCTTTGGTGAGCAACAAACTAAGTTAATTATTTGCCTCAAGATTACAAAGGAATGTTTGAGTTCAATGGTTAATATTTTCAGATTTAGATCCTCTAAAGTGAAGGGTGTACCGTAGAGAATAAAGTGCAAAATTGATAATTGTTGATGAAAAAAATCAAAGATTTTGAATTTTATAAAATACAAACACCTATATAACAAATCATGGATATGCGAAAATCCACTCCCATGATTTTCTTATAAATGATTACCAGTTACATTTTACTCTCTAAAGTACACCCCTACTTTAAAGGATCCAAATCTAATATTTTCAATAGATAGAATTCTTTGCAATAGGTATTTTTGCTAGCAATTTATATACCCTAATAACAATTTCAGTAAGGTCATCATCTGGGATAATTATTTCAAGTCTCACAAATCACCACTATTCTCTAGTTATGGCCATGAACAACACTATCCAACTTCAAGAACCTTCTGATTTCTGACTACAGATCCCCATCAATTATTTCATATATTGAAACTAATTTAGTTAATACTCTGACAAAAAGAACTATCGAATTCTCCTCAGAGATAAAATAATAGATTACAGTATACATTTCTATATCTATACAAGTAAAAGAAGAAACTTGTGCAACAAATATAGTTTGATTATAAGAGATGATTTCATTTTCAGTTGCAACTGTTACAAGTAAAGAAACTTGAAAAACAAAGGAATCTTCTCTATTGGCCGGGGAAAAAGGGAAGAAAACTATGATGAAAGAAACACGTAGAAGGTAAAAGGAAAATAAGAATGCTACAGAAAATGTATAGAATTTCAACCATCAGGCAATTACCACCATTGGTGAACAAGAACTCCACTTTGTCTAAGAGAAGTAAAGAGCTCCAAGCATTGGTCATATGTTTTCTCATACTTTGGACTCCTCTGCCCAGGGCAACATCTCTGCCACCTATTATAATGGCATTCAAGAAAAATCTCATCCACCAAACATATAGCCCCAGTTTCAAACAACCTCGGAATCAAATCAAATTCAGTACCCTCCACATCCATTTTCATCACAACAAAGTCATTCTTCGAAACCGTGTTCTTCAACCAGTCAGCAAAATCAAATCCTTGGATCTTCTCAACTTCACCATCCAAACCACCCGAAGACTGCAAAGGCTGAATCCTCCCCATTCCTCTACCTTTAACCTTAACTTGCTGACCAGGGTCACGATTAATTTCAAATGCTAAGGTCTCATTCTTCACCCATGCAGCATAAGGCAACAAAGTGATCCGCTTTTTCAACCCATACTCTTGATGAAACGTTTTATCAGCTTCAATTGCATACACATGGAAAGTCTTGTTCTGTTTTGGATACTGTTTCCTGAACCAACTTCCAATACTAGAACCATAGCTTCGAGCACCAACATCCACATAAACATACCTATTCTTAAAGCTGATATCAACCATTGAAGGAAGGTACTTTACATTCTTTACATTCCTCTTGAGAGTAATCCATGGCTTCAGTGGCTCCTCTGCAATCAAAGGCTCAGCATTTCTAACCAACTCTTGTTTATACCCAGCAAAAGAGCACTTGCCATTGGAATCACCATCAAATTTCTCAACCCCATCACCCTCTTTCCTGAGAACAATTTCTCGTATATAAGGCGTTGAAGAATCAAACCCTTCTATATCACGCGATTTCACTACTTTGCAACAATTGAACAAATCAACGAATGAATTGAAACTATAAGAATCTTTAGCCTTTACATGGAACACCGCAAACCCTTCGGGTTTCAGCGTCCGAGCAATCTCAGATGCGAAATCCGACGGTCGCGCCGATTTCTCCAGCCCACCGTCGCCGGAAAATATGAAGTCAAAGCCGTTATCGCCGAAGGGAATCCGGTGAGCCTCGCCGGATTTCACCAGAGGCTTCGACGCCTTCTTCGAGATCCCGATGGCGTCCGAAACGCCGATCTCCTTCAACGCGAAAACGTCGCGTCCCGCCGGCGTCTCCACGCACAGCGATTTCGCCTCCGGCGAGAGGTATCCTTCGGCGATCAAATCGCGGAACACGGACGAGTAGAAATGAACGGCCTTGATCCAATCCTTGCTGGTGTACAGCTCCGCCCGCTCCGCCCCGGCGGCGGCAGAGGCGGCCAGGGCCCCCGTTCCGGTTCCGGCGCCGGCGATGACGAAGTTGAAACTCTCCGGCAGGGTGAAGAAACAGAAGTCGCCGACGTTGCAGGACTCGCCGGCGATGGTGATGACGTAAGCAAAGCGAACGACGACGACGAAAACGCCGAACAGAAGCAACCGTACGAGAACGTTCCTGAGAAAGCCGGGCTTCCCTGCGGCGGGTTCCATGGGAACAGATTGTGCACTTTTCACAGAAAATTTGATAATAATTTTTTAAAAAAAAATGAATGAAAAAAAAAAAAAAGGATTTGTGTTTGTTTGTGGGATGAAGGGTTAGCGGGAGCAGAAACGTGCGGAGGTGTGGTTGGCGCCGATGAGGGGTGTTGTGGTGGTGGTAGAGATTGGGAAATAGAGAGAGGAGCGAGGGGCAAAACGGGAAGGCATGGTTTTTTGGGATTTTGAGAATGGAGTTTTTCTATGGAGCAGTGAAGACCGAGTCCATCATCACTCGGAGGTATGTATGACTCGGTTGTGGATTAGTTGAGTGTGTTTGTTGTTTGTTGCAGATAAATATGAGAGGGAGAAAGAGAAAGGAGGAACGCGGCGTGGTGGGGAGTGGTGACCGGATTGGCCGGTTATACGCGGACAGTGCTGCGTAGGCTAAGGAACGGGAAGTGGCAGCAGCGTGATTCCAAACTGGGCCCAGGGTTCTCCTAAATTACAACAATGCCATCATAAATTTTCTTATTTTGTTTATTATTTATATTTTTAGCTTTGTTTTTTTTTAACTTAGAAGTTTAGGATAAAGGAAAATTATTCTCATTTTAAAGTTATAATAAATCATCGATCTCAACAAAAATAGAATTACGAAAATTACTCTAATACTTAATTTACGAAAATTACTCTAATACTTAATTTGCCTACTAATTAAAGATTTTGAATTTAAACTTAAACCATGCAATTATCATGAGTGAAAATTTCCTGAGCTAACCTTATTCCCTCTTTCTTAGCCGTTTAAGGATCAAGGTTTTATTCCCATAATAATATGACAAGTTGAAGGCATATCCAGGCAGGCAAATGTTATTTTCATGTCCCTATCTATATGTGCTGGTTAGTGGTTACGTTACATGCACAGGCCCCATCTTATCCATGCAAATATATTTTTATGTTTGGTCAAAGCACATTATTTCTATACCTTTTTTTTTTCTTTTTTTTAAAAAAATTTCAATAACACTGGACAAAAGAAATTTTATTAATATTTTAAAAGAACATTTTCAGAGATAACAATATTTCTAAAATTGAATTTTAAAAAAAAAATATCACAACCATAAACACTCATTTAAGCATCATGAATAACTTTTCATGACCAAACCAAATGATTTCGGATCAGGATTTTCTACTATTCGGAGAGAAACCTATTTTCCTATTTTTATTTTTGTCCTATTTGTAAGATCCCCTACAACGTAAAGGAAAAAAATTAATAGGAGAAAAATTAAAAAGAAATTAAAACATTTTTTTTTTAGAAGTTGCGCAAATCTCCACGACCCTTGTTCTAAGAGCTTCATATAACTATTTGTTTTCATGTGAAACAATTCTATGGGGATGGGATAATGGGAAGCTCAATCACATTACAAGCTGGAATGGTTAATTGTAAGCTATCCTCGCCCATTTGGATTTCCATCAGGTGTTTACGCGAAGCTTCTCAGCACTTATAAATTTTACCAAAAGAACAAACACTAGCAAAAAGAAGTTCCAAAATGTTCAGAGTATGAACTAATTAAGAAGAAAAAAAAAAAAGAACCAACTTTCAGTAGTCAAATTAAATCTTTTCATATTACGAGACCAGCTCTGATTGAGAATCTATGGTACCCCTTATTTCATTCCTTCTCCAACAAGAAAATCTGAAGAGTTCACTAATATTTCCAAATGAAGATGCCTATCTAACAATTTAAAAAAATAGAATAGCTTTCTAGAAAGTATATTGCTGGTGATAAGAAATTTTAAAAAATAATTATATATCCTCATAATTAATCTTCTTAATAATTCTCTTAATTATTTAAAAACAAAATTATTAAATAAAATTATTAAAAAAATCTTCTTAACATTCTTCTAATTACTTAAAATAAAAAATATTAAAAAAATTATATGTATTTAATATCTTAAAAAAATTGAAAATATTTAATTATTTATTCTCTGAGTAATTAAAATAATTATTAAGTTGATTCTTTATGAGAATATAAAATTATTGTTTTATTTATTATTTACTATTTTAAATAATTAAGAGAGTGTTTTAAAAAATATTAAAATATATATGTATTAAATAATATTATATTTTTGAAGTACTAAAATATATAATTATTAAATAAAAAATATATATATAATGTCTTTAAAAAAATAAAAAATAATTTTTTTAGATAATTAAAATTTTTATTAGAGTGATTATAAAATTATCCATATATATTACTCATTTTAAATTTAATATGAATCTAAAAATCTGACACAAGACTATTCCATTTTCCAATATTAGAAAAATGAAAGTCAAATGGTTTGAGAATGATTGAGTAATGAGTAGCAAGTAGCAACCAGTTGACACATGTTAACATGTTAGGCTCACATGTTCGCAATGGCAAGAGTGCTGACCGAGTCACTGGTTGAGCCGGGATGGAATCGCTGGTGGGTCACGGGTTGAAGACACGCATAAAGAGGCACCATTCGGTTCCGGTGGGCGCAGCAAAGAAACAAAACGCTGCTGCAACTATGATATCCTAGCCGTTACAGAACTTTGTTTTGTCGTCACTGAAATACCTAGAAAACCCCTATTCCCGTGGCCCACACGACAGGTCGTTTGGTCTGGCTCCAGGTTGTGCTCTTTTGTACAGTGTTCGCGTTGTGTGGGTCATCCAAAGACACACGGTTCCGTTGGAAGTTGGTGCACCACCAGGGCATTGGATCCTGTTCAAGACACTGGTGGGGAAAACAAAAGGACAAAATTCAGTTAGGGTGTTCTTTTTTTTTTTTTTGTTACAGTTAGGGTGAAATTTAATATATTCTAATTGAGCAAATTATGGTTTA
The DNA here is from genome assembly GCA_023212625.1 of Styphnolobium japonicum. Classification (NCBI taxonomy): domain Eukaryota; kingdom Viridiplantae; phylum Streptophyta; class Magnoliopsida; order Fabales; family Fabaceae; genus Styphnolobium; species Styphnolobium japonicum. The sequence goes on along the minus strand of JALBWW010000007.1, from coordinate 11,154,718 downwards.
TGTATTCAGAAAGAAATAAATACATTAACATTTAATCTTAAAAAAGAGAGGAAGAAATATACTAACAATTAGAAATTTTATTAGGTGGGGTTATGGTATTTTTATAAATTTAATATTTATGATGAGTTATTAATTATTTTTTAATTGTTAGTTTTAAAATAAATATTTAAAAATTTATTAAATATAAAAAGTAATTAACAAAGGCTTGATAACTCATTTTGATATAAATATCTAAAAAAAATGAATATTAGAATAATTTTCTTTATTGCATACACTTCTGTTTATGTTCATTCATTGCTTGCATTTCTTTTTAATTGAGAAAAATATTTTTCTCATTCAAGAAATTGGCCTAATAATTAAAGAGGTGTGCTTTCTGTTATTATTAATTAATTTTTAATTTAAGTTAACATTTAAAAGAATTAATTTTCTTAAATATGCATCAAACCACTATATTTGTGATTAACGTGAAAATTTATAATTAAAAAAATACTCTTATTGTAAACAAATTAAAAAAAAGATAACTTGTCTTATTTCAAAATGAGAGAAACTTGTTCTTTTTTATGATCATTTTAGCTATGTATTATTATTATTATTATTATTATTATTATAAACAAATAGAATTTAACCAACGCAAAAGAGAGAGTATAACAAAGACAAACGAATCAGGTAGAATGAAAAACTCACAAGTGGCAACTACAAATGCATAAACGGATTTTAGTCTTAAAATTTGGGTTTGGGTCATCTTAGAATTTGAGTTTGGGCTTAACTCAATCCCTAAAGCTAGATCAAGGAGTGAGGGTTGCCCCCCATTTATAAACACTGTTCAGGCCATATCACTATCCAATGTGGGACTCTCAACACACCCCCTCATGCCCAGGACTGGACATCTGGAGCGTGAAGTTTGCAGGACTGAACATTTGCGGGTGGCCCAAAGGATCTCAATAAGCTCTGATACCATCTTAGAATTTGGATTTGGGCCTAACTCAACTCCAAAAGCTAGCTCAATGAGTGAGGGTTGCCTCCCATTCATAAACACTGTTCAGGTCATATCACTATCAAATGTGGGACTCTCAACACTGTTAGAATATCTTCACGGTATTTTAGTATATCTTTAGAATATCTTAGCATGTCTTTAGAAGATCTTTATAATATATTGTGAAATCAATTAGTCATCTAATTGAGGGAGCAATCTTAGGAGTTATTTCCTAATATCATTATATTCCCTGATTTGTTTCCTTTTTTAATCAGGGTTAGGAGTCTTATTGTCTTAGTGGATTTGGGCTTGTACTAGTAGTACTACACTAGTACTTGACCTAATTATTAGTATAAATAGAGGTTTGTGTTTTGTATTTTACAACACATCAAATCAATCAAATCTCATATTATTCATTAGTATTTCTTCTCTCTTTTATTTATTCCCTACCTAAAACCATACAATTTTAACATTTAGTTACAATTATATGTGGGTTAACCGGTGGAGTGTAAACCCAAAATCAGGAATGAGAAAAATCTTTATACCTTGCAGTGCGATAGGTAAAGGTCAGTTTTTGTCCAACGACCCAACCCGCTCCAAACACGAATTCATATTGTAAGAAAAATATTAAAACCTGTATCTTATGAAATTATTTCTTGCCAAAAAAGTTTTAAAAGAAAATTTCAATGTGAAGATTTATGTGGGTACTTTCATTAAATATAATAACTTGTTTAATAAACTTTCATAACATAGATGATTTTTTTGTAAAAAAATAAATTTAATTAAATATTTTATATTTTTAATATTTTAAAATCATTTTGTAACTTTAATTTTTATTTTTAAGGAAAAAAGAAATTGTTGGGACTAGGGGTTGAAGGAATAATTGCAAGAGCAAGTCCCCTTTCCCTCACTTCTTCCACTTGAAAGAAGATTTGACAATAGAAAAAAGATATTTGCACAAATTATGTGAACCATTTGAAAACAGTTAGAGTGTGACCAAAGTATTATCTTATATTTTGCATTTGAATATGTAAGGAGTGTGTAAGTGTATGTTTGTGCAAATATTATTATTCTTAACAATAACTGTTTATATTAAAGTAGATACTATTAGGATATATTGGATTTATTAATCTTATTATTAGTAGACTTAGGTTTGTATTAGTAATATTAGTACTTGACTTAATTATAAGTATTAATATGAACATTAAGTTATGGTATTGTATAACATCTAATACCAATCTCATATCATATTATTAGTTGTATTTCTCTCTTTTTCTTTCCTCTTTACTTCAACCTTAAAATTCCATCAAATACCATAAATTATTTCCAAATTTAATACATGAGAGAAAAAACAAAGAGATACAACTTGTCACATGTGCAAATAATACATCTCTTCAGAATTTTGAAAGGCATTTTGGTGGGCTTATTTTCAATATTATTCTTTACATTTCAAAAAATGATTATTTACAATAAAAAGAAAGAAAAGTGTTCTGAACTAATATTGGAGTAAAAAGAGAATAATTAGTGTATAGAATGACTGAATTGCATCTAAACTTGTGCAAAAAAATACTAACATACAAGTTTATAACTAAAGTTCATGGTGTTAACACAAGCATGAGTTATTTTTTTAACAAGTATAAAAGAGTTAATTCATATACTTATGATACTTAGTAAATTGTGTTTCATCATGTAGGTTGATTTTATTTATGTAAAAATTTAAATTTTAATAAAAGTATTTTGTAGTCAAAATTAAATTAATGTTTGAATAAAAATTAATCTCACATTTAAAAAATATGAGAATATCTTATAGTATTAAAAAAAGAGTTTTAATTCATATAATATTAAATAAAAAGAAAGATATTTTTTTTTGAAAGAATAAAAAGAAAGATATTAAAAATGATCAATCATTTCTTTTAAGATAAGGTTCAATCAACATTCGCCACTTAATACACGCTAACATGCGGAACTAGTGGCTCTGTAAATTATTTAATCAGCACATCCAGTTGTAATTGGTCCACGTCTGGTGTATATGCCAAAAATGAATTAATCTTTTCTCCTTTTTTTGGTTGGTGACCCTCTTTAATTTCAATGACTATAAACTAGCATAATTAGAAAAATCCAGAACATAACCTTTCTGTTCTTCTTTTAGATAAATTTAAACCTTTAAGTCAAATGAAAACTTGAAGATGAAGATTGATGTTTGAAAGCAAATAAAGAATGCAGTTCGGTTCCACTCACAGGTCGTGAAAACACGAGTTATGCAAGGAGTAAAGTTACCCTTATAATTTTTATATTTTATAAGTGTGACATCATTAATTAAAATATATTTATTTATATAATTGTACATGATTATGTTTATAAATTTATTTTATTATAATAGAAGTCCTACAATTTCAAATAAAAAATAAAAAGTCATCGGAGTCTTTCTACAAAGAAAAGAGAAATATCATGTTACATGTCTTGATGGTATTGGAATACAAGAGGCAACACTCTTCTTTAGAATTAATTAAAAATAGAATTAATTTTATTTAAATTAAATTAATTTAATTTAAAAATTAAATTTTATGTTTGTAACTTATTATAAAAAAATTTGATTTGAACTGATTTGAAAATCAATTCTTATATTTAGAATTTATTAAAAAAGAATTGATTTTATTTTATTTTATTATTTTATTTTTTTAACCTTATATCATTATGAATAATATTGTTAGATTAGTGAGGCAAACTTAAAAAGTTAGTTAAGGATAAAATAGTTAATTTAAATAATTAAATTTAAAATCAAATCAACTAAACTCAAATTCAACTAAATTTGAATAGATTTTTAAATACACACAACTTAAATTAAAAGAATTTTAAAATGAAATTAATTCATATATTTTAACATTTCAAATATAAATTTTGATTTGTAAATCAAATCAAATTCTATTTTTTAATATTTCAAAGACACTCTAAATCTAATAACATAAGACATAGGCGAGTGTGTTTAAATTTGATTTTATAAAATTAATTTTGAATAAACTTGATTTTATAAATTTAATTTTAGTTAGAAATAAATTTGAGTAAAGTAATTTATGTTTGGAAACTTTTATTTAAAAATTAATTTTTTAAAAATGAATGTTGTTTGGATATTATTGATAAAAATCACCTTTAAATGTGTAATATTGTAATTACCAAAAAAATAATGAGTTATTTTGAATTAATGGTAAAAATATTTATTATAAATAAATTGATAGCAAAAGAAATTTTTTTAAAAATTAAGTTTGTTTTAGGTATTGTAAAATAAAATTATTTTAAATATAAGTGAAATAATATTTTTAAAAATTATTAGGTTATATCTATTTTAATATTATTAAAATAGTAACATAATATTAAATTATAAAGATATTTTTATTAATTACACATAAACGATTTTTTTTTTATCTTACGCTTGAGGTGTTAAAATTATATTTTTATACTCAAATGTAATTCTAATATAAAGATTAACACAGCATTTAAAGTACATTTTCATTGCCAACGTGACTTTTGGATCTTATGTCAAAGATCCAGTTATGACATTAATATTATTTTGCACACTTTTGTCTATAGTAACTCTTTCTTTTTTTCTTTTTAAATATGCTCTTCACATCCTTGAAAGTTTACTAGTAAAACATATTACTCATATAATTTAACTTTTGAAAAATGATATCAAAATTTAGTAGATACAGAATAAACAACCTTAAAAAAGATATTATGAGTTTGTAAGGAGATTTATTTACTAATTATGAAATTCAGATAAGCCAAATGGGATGCATACAGAAGTCAAATGAGGTAATTAATTACGGAGCACAGCTAAAGTCAAGCATCTAATCATTAATAAAGTGAAGATCCCACATGATAGAGATATGTTTCTAAAGAAAATGAATAATTGAATGTACTCATCCTTGAAGTCCTCCTTTTTCTCACAAATCCATCTCCACCATAATCAGTAAGCTCTGAGCCTCTGACAAATCACTGGGAACCAAATGAGAGAAAGTTCCAGACTTCCAGCATCCATCAATACATTCTTGTTGTCTCACTTTAACTGTCCCCACAGATCATGTCAAAGGGACTTGTGCTTGCACCAAGCATCAGATAAAAAGGCTCAATTCCACTCATCCATAGGTAAGTAAGGTATAAAACATCAAAAAATGGGACCCTCTAATATATTCTACCCTCATTGACAAATTAATAGGAGTCCTGTTGAAGAAATTGTTAGAATTACAATTCCACACATAACTATTTAAATTTGAGTAATCTTATTTATTTAAATTTAGATAGAAATTATCTGTACAGTTGTGTGGTGTGTGTTTACAATTGCAATGTATTTACAAGTACCATTATTCTTCTACAAAAAGAGTTTTTAAGTGTAGTTCATGATTAAGAACCTGTTTATATTGAGTGCTTGCGTAACGAGCGTTTGACGGAAAGATAAAAGGTAAATTGGTAATCAAAAGTAAATGTCAATACAAACCAGGCGTAAAGAGTACATTAACACAGTAGCCATGCTTTGCAGGATGCTCCTCCAGTTGGACAGTTTCTGGCTTCATTTCGCTTTGATTAATAGGTTAGCCCAAATTCCACTAATTCCTCAAGCCCAGCCTAAGTATACATAAATGGGCTACGCTGTCTACCCACCGTAAAATATTTTGACTGAAAAATTAAAATCACAATGCTGTCTACCCAGTTCTCTAAAAGTGCACTTGCTGATTAAGAGTTATTCGTGTGTTGTTACTTGTTTGTGTTTTGTTTTAGCTTCATGTTGTTTTGTTCGTGTCTGAGACTCTGAATGAAGGAAAGGAAATATTATTATTATTATTATTATTATTATTATTTATACATAGCAAAGATTTCATTTTATCCTTTTGTATGTGTTGCTTATGTACTAATTTTTTTTAATAGAAAATTAAAACAATTTTTAAAAAATAAAAAATGTAATTGAGTGGCCTTAAGCTGCTATTGTCTGTTTTGTTTTAACTAAGCGCACTAAATATGTAAATTCGTTTCTCATCTTTATCTCTTATAATAACATACTCTTTCCCGCCAATCCATCCACGCCACGCCATTGAACCTTTTCTATTTCACGCTCTCTCTTATTGGCTCATATCCCTAACTAAACTTGGTTAACTTCTACAAAGATTCGCCAACACAACCGCCTTAAAAAACAGTTTAAAAGAAAACACAAGGACCCAAACTTTGCGTATCTCATTGTCTTGAGTATAAGCTGCTGCTGCTGCTGCTTCTTCTTCTTCTTCGTATCCATTTTGGTTTTTAATTCATTGTTGTCTAAATCTAAAACCTGCGAATCCCAAAAGAGTGTCAGAGAAAATCAGACAGAGATGTCGGTTCCTAATGATTCAGAGTTAAAGGAACAAGTCCATTCTCCGGCGACGCCGTCTGCACCGAGTGGGGACCACCAAGCGCCGAGAACTAGAGGCTCCGCCGCCGGCATCCTTCGGCGGTGGAAGAGGGATGATGTGTTGAAGAGAGGCTCGTTGGGGTTGAGAGGAATTGCTCTGCTTTTCTCTTTGATTTCCTTCATCGTCATGGCAAGCAACAAACATGGCGATGGGAAGGAATTTGATAAGTATCAGGAATACAGGTACGAATCGGGAACTCCTTTGTCAATTTGATTGTAAATGTGATATGGGTTTGTGAGAATTTTGGATAAAGATGAATGGGTTTTGGTCAAAATTTGATTTTTTGATCATTGGGGTGTTGAACTTGAATTGGAATTGGAGAATAGGTATTTGCTGACCATAGCAATTCTATCCACTTTGTACACTGGAGGCCAAGTGTTCCGTCAAGTTCAGGAACTTTCCACTGGAAAAAACCTGCTTCGACCAAGAACTGCAGCGTTGATTGACTTCTTTGGAGATCAGGTTTGGCATTCCTTCTTCTCCTATCACATTGATTTCTATGGTGCTCTGTTTTTAAAACCGGCTCTGATTCTCTGGATAGTGAGGGAGTCAGGAATCAAATTCAGTCTTGAAATTGAATTGAATTCTGAAAGGAACTATATTTTCCTACAAGACTGAATTTTTAATTAATTAATTTTTTTGGTTGTTGATAAGCTGCGTTGTAATATTGAATTAATTTTTGTCCGTAATAGCTGTGGAAGACTCAAGTTTAAACTATCTGGTTTAGCTACAATCAATGTTCAAAAGGTTGGATTGAAAACTTGAGACTTCTCTTTGAAGTTACCCCTACGAAAGGAATAAAAATGAAAACTCATTGATTACCAAAAAAAAAAAAATGAAAACTTATTTCTTCAAGTAATCAATGATAAGAAAAAGTGTTATTCGAAGTACATAGAACTTTCACCTCAATTCTAAATGCTTCTATTATATAATCGTGAAGGGAAAAAAAGCTTATTGGCTTTAATTTATAGTGTTACAAAAGTTAGAAGGGGGAGATTCTTGCACAAACTTTTGTAAGATATGTGCACAATCTGTACCATTCAGAAAAAGTGGGTGTTATCCAAGGCTTGCATGAGAGTATGTGAAGAGTGTGTGTACTCGTAAGCTTCTGCATGTATCATTGCGCTTAATTCAGATGATCTGAGTTGGTGTAAGGCTTCATTTTGAATAGCTCAAAGCTTCAGACCAATTTGTTTATTCTAGCTAGGCCAAGACATTATTTAGAACCATATTATTGGCTTTTACGTTGTCTTTGCTTTGATAGATTATGAAATGTTAGCAAATTGAGTTGAGCTTGATTGGCAACGTTTTTTTTGCTGCAGATCGCGGCATATCTCTTGATATCATCGGCATCTTCAGCGGTTCCAATAACAAATAGAATGAGGGAAGGGGCAGACAATATATTTACGGACTCTTCAACTGCAGCCATTAGCATGTCCTTTTTGGCCTTTTTGTTTCTAGCACTGTCAGCCCTCATATCAGGATACAAACTATCAGCTCAATCTTATATCTGAACTTCCACAAAATCTTCCATATCATTGTTTCATACTTTCATTTATTTATCTACAAGCTACATTTGTCTGTAAATTTATGTGAAGAAGTGAGCTAAGCATGCCCATCCTTTTAAGTCTGTGCATATGTTACAGTGAGATATGAGATTTTACTGATTTCATATACGAATACAAATTGTTTTATTTTTCTACTTGTAACTATGTTGATGGTGTTGATTCTTTCTCTTCCATTAGTGACGAATTTGGCAGAAAACAATACAGTGCCACAGTGGTGAATGCATACTTCAAGAGTGATTGCAAGAAGCAAACATTAGAACTATATTCCTCCTTTTTTTTTTTTTTATAATATGATTTGATTACTTTAATATCCACGAAATATAATAAATTTTTTTTTTTACTTCGTTCAAATCATAGTGGTTTCAATCTAAAGACCCAGTTTAAGTCTGGCAAATTTCTCCGCGGCGTGAACATTCTGAACTATGTTTTTTTTTTCTAATTAAATCTTTAGTCACTGATCATTTCATCTTTTTCATAGTTTGAATATGTTAAGGACTATGAATTGGAAAATTACAGTAACACAACAGAGTAATCATAACCATTAACCAGTAACAGAGCAGAGGTTTGTGTTCACTTTTTTACTCGTGTCACCAGCCGGGCAGGTATGTTTGTTTTCCCTTTTTTTGTTTGTAGGAATAATTGAAGCGAAAATATTGATGCAGATTGTCGAAATCCAATAGTTTATTATGAATTATCCATAATGAAAACAAGAAGTAATTGAATGATAGAAAGACTCTCCCCAAGAAACCTTTTTCTTTCCTGCTACACAAATACAACAAAAGAATGGTAGAATTCATTGGTCAACTCATTTTCTGTATCTCCTATGATTAAATTAAAAGTTGAAATAAGATCTAATTCTTGTCAAGCTTTAGATTGCTGTAGTGCTAATCTCTAATGTTACTGCGCTAAATAAGTAGATATCCACTATTTTTTTATTCTATTTTGATATGAATAACTAAAGTCCTCTATGCTATACGAAAAATACATCGATGATAATATGTAACATTGTAGTTACAAATTTAAAAGTTCTTTGACAAAAATGACTGAAGGAATGAGTCATCCTTGTTCTCATCCTTGGCCAAGTATACAGCATCTGAGTATTGTTCATGATTGGTATATGAACCCATTGATCTGCCAAAAGCTGAATTCCCAAAACTTCCAGGGCACAGCAACATGTCCAGCGGAAATGGTTCTTGATTTCCAGACGTTGGTAGACTTGTATTATAAAGTGAATTGGTGAAACTTTCTGAGCTAGGATTACTAGTCTCCGCTGAGGGCCTTATAGGGGCTGGGGTGGTTACATTGCTTGTGTTGCCGTTCAGAGAAGTTCTGTTCATGTTATAGCTTGCATTGCGACGTCCTGCAGGTACATCATGGTTGTGTTTCCCTTCATAAGTTGTGAGTACAGCTTTCATATCATGTGCAGCTCGCTCAACATGTTTTCTCACTGAACAACCTGGGGCTGTGCATTTGTAGTAGCTCCTGCAGATGGGATATTTTTAACAAGTAAGTTATGGGGTTGGTAACAACAGGAATATTGTTAACACTAAGAACCATATAACTAAAGCTTCTTTGTTTCCATCAGTTAAATACCTTGGGTTTGGGTTTCCTTTAACTACTTTCTGTCCATATTTCCTCCACCGATAGCCATCATCAAGTATATCAATTTCGCTTCTAGTTTGAACTACAACTCTTGGTTCCCCAACAGTTCTACTCCCGGAGATGGAATAGCCATCATTTTCATTTTCTCCCTTCCTGCAATAATGAGAATTGAATTAGTTATAATGTTATATTTAAGCCAAGTGCACAATGTAGTAACAAAGCGAATCAGGTCATTAGAGTAGTGTAATTTGCTTATCTTACCATCTTTTGGCCTCTGGTCCAAGGTCATCGTCATCTCCTCCAGAAAAAATGGTTTGTGATGTTTGCTCCAAGTCTTCCTCTCCCACAGAGACTGAAGAATCTTGTATTGAGACAGGCTCCATTTGTGGATTGCCTAGGGTCACAACTGATTGATCAAAAATCAGAGAGTTGGTGTAGGATGAAGAAGGTTGATGAATTGATTCAGAACTTGTTCTTCTAGTAGACTCGGGCTTGGGATGGTTATGACTTCCATTGTATACTATTTCAGTAATATGTCCATCCAAAGACCTCTCAACTTTCTTCTTCATTGAGCAACTCAGATGCGAGCATCTGTAATAACTGCGTGGATTTTCACTTCCCTTCATTAGTTTCTGTCCATATTTCCTCCAGTTGTACCCATCTTCTGATCTCCTTCGTTCTCTAATAGACTTAGCTGCATTAGTGTAGTTAAAATAACCAGACCCAGGAGCTGAATTACCATGTATTTCTGGTTTGGTTGTGGCCATTTCCGAGAAGCTATGAGTTGATGGGTATTCAAATTTCGTTGCTGTCCTCTCAGATGAAAAATCGGTTTGCTTTGTAGGTTCACTGAATTTCCATGTGTCTTGTTTCTTTAGTGGTTCCTGCTGATCATGTAGAACAAGTATTAAAAAAACAAATCAAAACAAATGACGTGAATAACAAATTCCAAACCATCAATAAATCACATCTTGTTTATTGTGACTATGTAGTTTGATAATCATTACATTACAACGAAGATTACTATTTGTCAGAACATAGAAACATACGTTGACATACTTTTAAGCTTGATTCTGTCAACTTAGAATATGATAGTCAAGGTTTGTATCTTGTTTTACAAACGATGCTTATAACAAAAGAAAAAACAAAAAAAAAAGAGGAAAAGAAGAAGAAGAAGACAATTCAAAGAGGGTTATAATAGAGTGACTCCACAAACCGTGAAGAGCAGAAGCTAACAAAAGAAATTGGTTCAAGTATATCAAGAACAGAAAACAAAAATGCAAGAGAGTTTGTAACTTACATTTGGAGAAGAAATAAAAAAAGGCGAATTCAATAACTCAATTGGGTTAAAACCAGGTGGAAAAGCCAAATAAGAAGGGGAAATTGATGAAGGAGAGAGGGGCAGGGAAGGGGGTGGAACTGACTTGAAGTTAGGAACTTCAAGTCCAACATGTTCAGTTTTAAGTTGAGAAGTTGCCCATTTATCATCCATGGTTATGTTATTGTTTTTGTTGGAAAGAAGGTCAATGAAACTGAAAGACATCCTAATGAATTGAAGTGGTAAAAGCTTTGGTTGAATTTAGGGAGAAAGATGAGAGGAAATGATGCATTTTATGGGAAGGCATGCACACCACCAAAAGTCTTGGAAGCTGCTTCTGAGAAGCTAAAGGGGATGTTTGACCGTGGAAAAGAATTGGGTCAAGGGTTGTGGGTTTGACTGGACTGGGCTAGCCTACAATTACATCAGCACCAAAGAGAGAGAGAGTTTGGCGGCTGGAAGAAGCAGAAGGTATGTTATTGGATGGAAAAATAAAGAGTAGAACTCTCATCAGTTTTTTTACTTTTAGATTTGATTTAAATTTATTATATAATATTTTACATTTAATATAATAATATGCATTGTTACGTTACATTATGTATTTTGTTTTTAGTCCTCCGATGTAATACTATCCAAATATGTAAAAATTTCTCCATTGGATGGCCTTCTTGTGTGGCCATTGTCTCATTATGTGCCACCATTGTTTCAAACTATGACACATGTCTCTCACTAGTTTATTGCACCGTTTTTAAGTGGGGTTTTGTTTGATTTGTTTCATTTTTGAATTTGTTTGCTTAATGGCCGAACTTTTGTGTTTTTTTAATTGCTTAAATAACTTGAGAAGTCTCTTTCATTTCTATAAAATGTTTTCTTTTGTTTCTCTGTTGGTTTGAGATATCAAAAGATGATAAAGGAGAACAACTTTGTGAATACACTATCTGTAATATATTTAATACGAATTATTGAAAATTCTTAGTACCATTATTTGTTAGATTAGGTTTAATAAAGTAATTTTGAATGATTTCATGTAATGGTATGCTTTTTAATCCATTATTTATTTATTTATATAAAACAATGAGCTTTTGATGTTATAACAACCTATAATTTTAAAAATTATCTTTGAAGGCTTTTAGAGCATAGTTGGATGGACTGACGTACTTAGTCAGTCCGATTGAAAAACTCGCAAAATTGCCTTTTGGTCAATTCAATTAAAGTTAAGATTTTTTTTCTTATCAAGTCATTAAAATTGGTCAAACTTACCTATCCCAATTTTCATTAAGAGGGATTTGTTTGATAAGAAATTTATGTTGTATTGCATTTTATTAGATTTGTTATTATTTATTTAAAACATGTAAAAATTGATTTTATTTATGCTATTAGTTGGTTTAAAACAGGTTTGTACTGTTAAGTGGTTAAATTTTTTTATTTTATTGTATTTGATTGTAATATTAAATAATGTATTTTATAAATATTAGAAATGAATTGTATTTTATTAAAAATATGATCCTAATTTTTCGATTCGACCACTAAACCCTCAATTGGACTATTGATCAGGTATTCTGGCTTTTTGAATAAATCGACTCCTAATCCAAGTTATAAAACTATATTTTAGAATATCACTTTAGAGTTTCATGTTCGTTATCCGAAAATTATTGCCTATATCATAACTAATGTTTAAAAGATCGGTTTCTGATGTATCGTATATTTCCAAGTTTTGATTAAAAACTAATTATTTTAATTATTGCAAGTTATGATTATTGAAAAATAAATTTTATTTTGGTTAAAATTAACTGTAAATTATTCAAGTATCCAAATGTTATCATCAACGAATGAAAGATTGCCACGATATTAGTACTTAGAAGCATAACTATTAAATTTGGATTGGACATCAACATAGTAAAAAATATTGGGATAGTAAGTTATTGTTGAATCAGTTTATTATTAGTCAAATTGAACATTTATAAAACATTGATAATAATATTGTAAAATAAATATATTAAATAAATATAATTCAAAAAAATTATTATATATAACTGTAAAAATACTAAATTTTCCATTAAATAAATATTTTAAGAACTAATTTTAATTAACTTATGGTAATATGTGAGATTATATTTTACTTTTTAGGAAACACGCTTTCTTTTGGTATAAGAAAGCATATGGAAGAAATTGTTATTAGTATAATGTAAATAAAAATCCAAATATTTTCTTTTACTTTAGATGTTTTATTTTAATTTGAAATCTTATGTTCTTTTAAGGATTAAAAATCCTTCACATAAAGAAAATAATTACATATTCCAATAAATATGTGACAACATGGTAAAAATATAATACCTAATAAATAAATAAATAAATAAGTAAATTATCTATATATATATATATAGAGAGAGAGAGAGAGAGAGAGAGTTACTTTGTTCTAAAAATAATATATATGAAGATTTAGAGAATAAATTAATGTTTTAAAATGTGAACATAACTGCATGTGCAATGATAAAATTTGGAAACTACTTTTACCAATGTTTTTAATGATTAATGTTTAAAATATATTTGTTAAATAATTCATTTGAAACATATTTAAAGATATCTTATTTATTTTGAAACATGTATATTTATTATTTTTAATAGTTATAAAATAAATATAATCGTTAGTAAGAATCGCAACAACAAACAAATTAGTTGTTTTCTTATCTATTTCATCTCAAATTTGAAGGTTCTAATATAAAATGTATGAATATGACATAAAACACGAATACAACACAAATATAAGAATATAATAAATTTTAAAAGTTATAAGACACGGTGAGAGTATAACATATGAAATTATAATAACATTAATATAAAAACACAAATACTAAATTTAAATAAAGACACCAATATTCTAAAAGTCAAAATTAATTATTATAGATACTATAAAATATTATTATTTATCTAATTATTATAATATTTCATCAATATAAAAATTCAAGAAATAAAAGGAAAAAAATTATAAGATGTAAGTTAAGAGTGTACGAAGTTATTTACAGAGTATTCGACACGAAGGCCTGGCTGATACCAATACAGCAATCATTTTAAATATCAGTAATTCTCGGTTGCTATGCTACCATTTGTCATTTTGATAAAAATATGATTCCTTTTAAAAGAGTGTGCAAAGACCCACCCAAGTTATTTATGCTCGGCACATATGGGTTTTCGTTCTACAATTTCATATTTTATTAATTATATACTTGAGGATTTTAATTTGATCTTCTCATAAATACTGCCAGTGTATTAAAGATAGAGCTTTTTGTATAATTTTTTATGTTAGTTATGATACAAGTGGCAAAATGAATAACAGAGTAATAGTTATATATAATAAAAGTTAAAAAAAGGGGCAAGGTTCCATGGTGTAGTGGTTAGCACTCTGGACTTTGAATCCAGCGACCTGGGTTCGACTCCCGGTGGGACCTACGATTTTGGCTGCCTTTAACATTTTGCTAATTCCAAGCGAAGTTTTAAATAAGCACGCCACTCACTTGAGAGGAAGTGAAAGTAGAAAAGTGACAAATAATAAACATTAAAAATAGAATGCGATCAGCATATTATTTTCATCTTATATTTATGTTATAAGAGCGATTAAAACTCTGATATAGTGTAAATAAGTTATACTTCACTTTGGACCATACCACATTTGTGTTATACAAAGCGAATGACTTCTACACTATAGAAGTGGTTAAATTTTATTAAAAGCAACTTAAGTGAATATAAGCTAGGGTTTTAAAGTCGTTTTACTTATGTAGACTTGGGCCATATGTTGTTTGTGTCTTGTATACAATTTTAAAAGTTCGTTGGGCTAGACTTTCGTCAAGGCCTTTGTACCTTGCAAACCTTCATGAGGTGAGGTGCTCATTTAGAAGCCTTTCTAGCCAGCACGTGGAGACAAAGGCAGAAGAGGGTGTAGTTATTGAGGGCGTGAGACTTTGGGGAAGTGAAAGGGCCAAAAAGGGAGAAATCACAGCAAGCACTTCCAAAAGGGCAATGTCATTGTGAGCAGCAGGTAGTTATTAAGGTAGTTATTGACAGTTAATCCGCAAAAAGATGTCAACAAGATTAGAAAGAATATTTGAAACATCTTCCATTCTTGATGTCTCTGAATAATTACAATTGGACCACTAAAACACAAAAGATACAAAGTTTTTATACCCTTGATTGCCCCTGCTTCAACAATCTATTTAAGGACAACATAATTACTTGTGAGTTGTGACGAAGAGTACATACAAAAACTAAGTTGCTAGGTGGGTGGGATTTATGAGAGGATAATTTGTTACCTCCCTCACAGTGCCATGGGCAGGGGCTGTTTAGCCTCCAATGGACAAAACAATTCCACACTTTCTTCTTTCTTTCTTTCTTCCTTTCTTGTTTTTCTATCCTCTCGTGTGGATGGGGGGGACAGGGTAGAGGGAAGTGGATGGGTTCTGATTATTATCTGATACATGCCAGAGATCCTTCACTAGTATTTCTGATGGCATGTGCAAGTCTTCTTTCTCAACTTCAAACGACCTGAGGAAATTCTATTGCATCAGATCTTCTAACTGTAATTTCCAACACTTAGGGTCCAATTCAGCCTGTCCATGGTACAAGAACCACCTCAGTGATCAAATCAAAATTATTAATAACTAATTAACTATACATACAACATTACTCAACCTAGTTCAATTGAGACTTAATCCCTGCTCCTTAAGTTTGGCTAAATAAGTATGATAATCATTATCTATAGTTTAGAAAATATTGACTGCAAGTCAGCCTGGCTAATAAATTCTTAAAATTTCAAATTATGGATATACTTAAAAGTCTTAAAACAACTAATTGTTCCTTTTGGATTTTGGAAGTCAAGAGAACTTCTCCTGGTCCTCATTAGAAGAAGTGTATTGAGGGCCAGGATACAGTGATGCCACATAAATAAATGCTTGAGGAAAATGCAGGTGTTGGTTCAAGAATTCTAAATCTTCCACCAATCCCTTTTACATTTTACATTAAAAAAATGAGGAATTAAACTAACAATTTTTAACAAAATTGATTAGTATTTTGCTAAATCTTAAGAAGGGAACCAGAACATGAATATACCTGAAACACTTTATCTCTCCATTCAAACACGCAGCCACGTGCTTCTACATGTCTGATAAACGGCTCAGGTAAGAATGATCTTAGTGAAAGATGGAGCTTCACTTTTGTTAGCCCTCCACATGCTAATAAGGCTGCAGCCAGTCCTCCTGGAGTCAAGCCCTGCAGGTGCAGAACAGTAAAGCTTTGTAGGCAACTGATACTAGCAAGTGACAGAAGCCCCACATCTGTAACTGAGCTATATGACAAATTTATCTGCAAAGCAAAAGACATAATAACATTAGAATCTTCGCAGAGCTTTCCTGCATCTCTTATGTTTCCCAGAAAAGTGAGAAGTGAGGAAAAAACCTGTCTTAGATTTTGGGAGAAATGAGCTAGTGGAATCATCCCGCTATCATCAATGTTGTAACACTTCTTTATGTCTAGACGGCACAGTTGTTTGCAATTCATTGCAATAGCTGCCAGACCTATAGATGTTACCAGAACACATCCACGAATTTCGAGTGTCTTCAAGTTTGAGCATTTTGACAAGGAGACTAATGAACTGTCAGTGATGCTGGTACAATAAGCTGAATTAATAATCTCAAGGCCAGGGCATCCCCAAGCAATTGCTGAAATGCCCAAATCTGTTATTCCTGTAGACCTGAGAAAAGAAAATAAACTCTGGTGACAATGGATAATGATCTTTATGTTAACAGTAGAAATCATAGGATCTTCATGTTGTTTGTGCATTTGTAACTAAGGGATGGAAAAAAGCCAAGCTGCTACAGACAAGCTAGGTCTGAGACTGGTTTTAGACTCATTAATCAACAAGCCACATAATTTTTTTTTATCAAAGCCAATTTGTTAGATTTTATGTGTTTCCATATGTATTAAATATTATAAATGTTTATACATCAATACTAGTATGTAGTAACTACTGAGAAAAATTATATCTCAATTTTTTTTTAAAATTATTTTTCAACTTAAACACTCAACCTGATTCCATACTAGTGTATGCTCAAAAGTGTTGTTTAAATTACATCAAATTTAAATTGTCTTCTAACCACAAAAAATGCATAGATTGTTCATCTTATGACAGGGATAAAGAAAAGCACAAGCTCATAAATTTGAATCACAAACCTGTATAAATCCAGCTCCTTTAACTTTGAGCAACACATGCCAACATAGGCCAATCCTCTGTCAGTTATGTTCAGGCAGATTCCTACTTTTAGGCTGGAGAGCCTGGAACAATGAGAAATGGACTTCAGACCTGCAGAGAAGAAGGTAAGTGTATAGCAGCAGATATGGTAGTTAATAATTTAAAAGGAGTAGGGATAGAGGCAAACCTTCATCATCAATTTCATTATCTGTTAGGTCAAGCTCCTCAAGATAATGGCATCTCTGTCCAATCAAGACAAATGCTTCTTGTGGAACTAGAGTACATGACTCCATCCTGAGAGAAGTGAGACTACTGCATGAATTTGCAATGCTGGCAATAGAAACATCAGTTATCTTGCGGCAGCATGTGATGTCAAGCTTCCTTAAATCTTTGTGTTTTGACACAAGGAATGAGAGAGCTTCATCTGTCACTCCCAAACATTTGCTTAGACTCAGCTCCCTGAGTGAAATGCACAAGTTTCCAATGGCCCTTAATCCAGCAGAAGTAACCAGGCAGCCATCTAATATGATTGATTGCAACATGGAAAGTTTGTTCAAACCATCAGCAAGAGCAAGAGTCACCTGGATAATCAACTGCCAACAATTAGCTACAATTGAAATCCTCTTCCTCAGGTTTCAAAAAAATAAAATTACAAAGAAACAGAAGAATTACCGGAGGACCATCAGCTAAAATGAGTTCCTCTACGCATCCAGAAATGCTTGTTAGCTTGGACAGACCGATGTGACTAATGTTTTGACAACCTGAGATATCAAGTTTCTGACAAAGAGTGAATTTGTCAGATAATGAGTTAGATCAAGAAAACAAATGTACTCTAAAGGCAAGAAAAATGAACAATATATGGATTGATACAATCAAATGTTAATAACTGCATAAAAGATGCACCATCAGTGTAACAAATTTAACTTCTTTCATCCAACAGAACAAAAAAGGAAAAAAAAAATATGATGCAACTCTCCCAAAAGCTTAACTTGTCAAGTAAAGGGTCATGAATGACTTTATATCTCTAACACGCCCCCTCATACAAGAGCCTTTTGGGCTTGAAGCGTGGACAATGTACAGGCTCATTTCACCTTGTGCTGAAATTCAACTTTATTTAGAAGAATGTGGGCGGTAAGGATTGAACTCCTGACCACTTGACCATAGAGGTTCTGCTACCATGTCAAGGACCAACTCTCCTAAAAGCTTAAGCTGTTAAGGAAAGGCTAATGAATGATTTTATATCTCTAACAACTTCTACTCATTTTCACACTCAACGTAATAGCAAAAATAACTGGTATATCATTGATAAGTTAAAGCTGAAGCTCCTGTCCAATTTTTAAATTGAATAATGACAGTCTATTCAGGCTATCTTTGTCATTATTAGATAAAAGATAAACAGAAATGGACAAATTAAACATTCCCATATACCTTTAATGTCTTGCATCCTTGTTTGAAGACATCGAGACAATCGTCATCAATGCCAAAGCATCCTTCGAGAACCAAATCTTCAAGATGTTGCAATTTAAAGATTGATGATAGACATTTCTCCGTGATCTGCACAACACCAGAAAGCGATAGAGCGTTATAACAACCAGATCATTCCAAACACATAACTCAAGAAGTAAGAGTACAATCAAGCTCTAAGTCAAATTAATTTTAAAAGAACAGTGGAAATTATCTAATAAAGGATGCTATTGAACTATTGGTGTTTAATAAATAAATCAACAAAAATTGAGGCATACCACTTGTTCTAGGGGTGACATAAGAAACAAAAATTAACTGAACCACCGAATTTTCTTCCTTTTTAGTACTCATCTTTTTCTATTTTTTCTCCCTTCAGCTGGCTCAACACTTCTTAGCACCATCAGCAATTACTAACATCCCCCCTCTCCCCCAAACATATCTCATGATATCAACCCGGACACCAATCCAACCCAGCAATTACAATCACCCCCCTCTTCTCCCACAGCAATCTCTGAATTTATAGAATAGAATCACAAGGACATATTGCATAACATTAATAATTAATAATTAAACCAAATAGAGATAACATCTCAAGCTACCAACAACCCAAAACCAGAGTGGTGTCCCAAGATTGGCTTCAATCAAGGAACCCAAACCCCACCACCCCACAAAAACAAACAGAGATTTACAAATACAACAACCAAAAAATAAAATAAAATAAAATAAAAGAGAACAAAAAAGAAAACTTACAGGCAAATAAGAGAGATCCAAACTACAAAGTCCCCTACACTTGATAGCAATCAAGTCCACCCCTAAATCCCCCACACCCACACACCACTTCAAGCAAATCAACTTCAACTTCCTACACCCAACCGCTATACACCCAATCCCCATATCCGTAATCAGCTTGCACCTCCCCATCCACAGCTTCTCCAAATTCCTAGCCCGAGCCACCGCAGCCGCCGCCGTGTCCCTCAGCTCCGTCGCGTTGGACAAGTCCAGCTCCACCAGATTACAACAATTGAAACCCAAACTCAGCAACCCATTTCCGGTGAAGAACTTGGACCTCGAAAGATCGATCCTTTGGAGGGTTTCCTTGTATGCACTGGCTACGTAGCTCAGGGAATTGTCGCTGACACGAGGGCAGAGCGAAAGATCGAGGTGGGTCACAAATGGGTACCGGTTCAAGATGGCGGGTAGGTGCTCCGAGCGAAGGGGCTTCAGGGTTCGTCGGTGCTTGGCTTCTGTTGCGTAGAACGATTTGCAGACCAAAGAAAATGACTTTTTGTCAAGTGGGTCGGTGCCAAGGAAGTCTAGGATGGTGAGGACGAGCTCCTCGGAGAGAAACTCAAATGGGTTTTGCGTTTCAGGGGATTTGTACTTCTTCATGATGATGGGTGTGATGTGATGTGATGATTTCAGAGAAGGTGGTTTTTGTGTAAATGCGTTTCCTTTGGGGGATCTGTGAGAAGAGAGAGCAGAGGAGAGGGTGTGGGATTTGCAGAAGAGAAGAGGGTGTGTGGTGGTTGTGGTTATGGTTGAATCAAAGATGGGTATTTTGTTGCTTTGGCGTATGGGGTGGGAGTAACCGTTAACAGAAGATTTATTGTGATTTGGTTTATGGGAAGTTGAAGAAGAGCGAGAGAGATAGAGAGAGAGGGAGGAGTAACTGAGGAAGATGGAGAAAGTCCACATGGACCAAATTGCCATTGCTGTCTGCTTTCCAGAGTGGTGCAATTGTTTTTGTATCCGCTTGAAAGACAAAACCATCCCTCTTGCCATTGCAGATTTACCAAAGTTAGGTAAATGAATTATTAGCTTATCATACTTGTCTAAATTTTATTAATTTATATTGTGTTTGTTGTTTGTTTTATAAATTTAATTTTAATTTATTGTTATAAAAATTTTATATTATTATTTAATTATATATTAATATATTATTAAAAAATTTAATTATCATAATAATTATTTAAAAAATTAATTTTTTAATAATATATTATTAAATAATAATGTAATACGAACATAAAATTAACCTCTTTTTATATGTATTGTATCACATTAAAATATAACATGTAATGATATTTTCTTCTTTTTCTTAATATATAACAGTGCATAAGAGATTAAAAGAAAAATTAGGTAGTGAGACTCATGTTATTTATATTAAATTTTATTAAATTTATTAAAAAAATTCTATTAGAGTTTAATTTAAATTTATTTTTAATGTAAAATTTTATATTCTTGTTTATTTGTCTTTAAATATTATTTAACGAATTTAAAATTTAAAATAATTATTTTTAAAATAAATTTTTTCAAATAATATGAAAATTCATAATTAAGTAATAACATAAAAAAAATTAATTAAATCATATATATATATATGTATATATATATACTTGTTATCATAACGTAACTTTGATATATGTTTTTAAATAAAAAGAAGAAGATTCAAATTGTACACATATAAGAAAGTCATTACTGAATGTCTTTTGAGTGGCAGGTTGGATAATAGAAAATGAAGGAAGGGGTGTTTTTGTATTATGGGAGTGACAAAGACATCCGTACGGAGAAGGACAGGTAAGGACGGAATGATAAAGTATAAATGAGGAGGGTATTATGGTCATTTTGATAGTCTCTCTTTCTTTATCTAATGCCGATGACATATGGTGGAGGACTATATGAGGAAGGACAGATTCAAGTGCGGGCAGTACGAAAAGGGGCCATTTCACACTAAACGACACACACTTTTTTTCTTTCTAAAAATTTGTAAAAAAGGAAATACTTAGTTATGTGCGTTTGAGGCAAAAGAAAATGGACGTTTTTCTAAAAGGAAATGTTTACAAAAATCCAATCTTTGAAAATTAAATAAATATTTTGCCGTACTTATAGGTGGCCTTGCATAGTACCTGCCTTACTCAGATAAGAACGGTTAGAGAGAGAAAAGACTTTATGTGGGTGGGCTGCTTGAAATGATTAAGAGAGAGAAAGTCAAAATTCCACAACATGGATTAGAACAGAACATAGAATTTAGGTCAGGGAGGTTATGGCTCATACAGGCCCTTGGATGTAACTTTTCTTTTTTCTATTTTCTATTTGTCCCTTGGATGCAACTTTTTATAAAACATCCAACTCAGAAAATATTCTTCTTCTTCTTTAATACCCAATTGCTTCCATTTTTGTTGCATTTAATATATTTTACAAATTTAAAACCAAGTTTAATAATATAAAAATAATTTTTTTTATATATAAAATATTTGTTATTAAGCATTATCTAAAATATATATTACCCCAGGACCGTACATGAGTAACGAGGCTGTTACTTGGAAAGAATTCTTCCATAGGTAGTAGTTAGGATGGGAAAATCAAGATTAAAATCGTTTTAAACAATGTTTGTAGTTCCATCTACTATATAAGTATATATATATATATATTTTAAAAAATATAGGTTATATAAATACACCTAGCTAGGTTATATAAAATACAAGATGACACACCGAACGGTTCTGATTCGTTTTTCCCAACTAATCTTTTTTCTAGATTTATTATATCAAATCTGCAGATGCTATGATGACATATACTGCAACACCTATGAACATGTGGTCAAGATCTCTCCATCCAAAAACGAATGTTGAATCACGGAATAGTTATGATATCATTGATAATTTGATACCATGATATATTTGGAGTTGAGTTTTAATATCAATGTCAATTTCAATCAGCAAGAAGATAGTAGTAGTTTATACTATAGATTCTCGCTGTGATTTAAGTGGCGTTGGGTATAATCAATAGATGCATGTCTATTCTTAACCATTAATAATCATTTTTCTCTATTGTCTCCCGTGGATACAAGAATGTTGAAGTGTGGCCGTTCACGATGAGTATCAACCTAAGGTCATCTGAAGTTTACGTATTCAAAATCAAGCTCAGTCGATATCACCTTCACCAGTGAATGGCAAAGTTTGTCAGATAATACTATCTTAGACTTGATTTATCTACCACAAGCATCTTTCCCTGTTTTCTTTCTCAGGCTATCATTTAACTCTTTGCTTTATAGCTGAAATTGTTGGCTATTTCATATATTTTAACCATAATTTCAACCAATTTGCAAAACCGCTTTTGGAACCGTAGCTGTTTGCCACCATTCGAACTTTGCTGGACTTTTTAACAATGGTTTTGTTACGTGGTAGTTTGCCAAATCATTGGTTCATTAGTTTTCCTAGATTCTTTTTAAGGCCATAAAAAAGAAAATTTTGATTTTTAGGACACTGGACAACCACTTGGCAACTCCAGCTACTATATATAGCAGAGGTAGTACTTGGGTAGTAACTAGCTATGTAGTTTTGTTTGCAATTCTTATACATTATTTTTTTACATAATTTTAATATTTAATTAATGATAAATAAATTTTTGATTAATACAATATATTATTTATTTAATAAATTTTAATAATTAATCACTTACAAACTAGTAAAACTTATTAACCAAATAATATACTGTATTAACTAAATATTTACTTATTGTTAACTAAATATAAAAATTATATAAAAAAAATAATGTACACATACCATTACTCGTTTGTTTGCCGATTTATTGTTCCTTCCCTTTCATCTTCTACCAACAAAAAGTTGCCACTGAGAATACGAAAAGGTTATAATCTTAATTCAATAGCCTCAAGATAAAATTGTCTCATTCATATTTTAGAGTAATCTTAATTAAATCTACCAAAAAATTTATAATATAATTTGACAAAAAGTCATTCAATCATTTTTTTATATATAATATTTAGGAGGACATTCAAACTTTATCATATCCTAAGAGTTTTTTTATACACACATCTCTTATTTTTTTCAACAAAAATTCACATTTCATTTTGCATTATTATATTTACTTTTAAATCTATATATAGTTACTTCACTTTTTTATATATATAAATATTAACTCTACGCACATAAGAAAACATATACATTTGTAATACTATATTCCTCTTATGCTAATACATTGTATTAAATCTATGGACCAAAAAATAATGTGGACTTGCAATGAACTAACATATTATTGTTTGAATCTTTCTTCTAATCTTGATTAGGTACATAGTTCGTACACGGATGCATCAACATCAAGTTTATGCCAAAATTCAGCATCAAGTGGACCTTTTTCATGGACATTTTCTTTTTTGTAGTTTGTCTTCATCCCACCCTTCCTCTTTTTTATTTTTTGCCGTATAATGCTGACGAGAGATGTTCCTTTTGGCCACGGAGATAAAATGGACGTCTAAATTTAATTGATTTTACTAAAATAAGATTTAAGCGAAATCAATTAAATTTATATACAATCACTTAAATAAATTGTAGATAATTTATAATAAAAAAATGTGTTAATAATTATTATACATTTAAATCACTATCTAAGACAGCAAAACATGTTATCTTAGCGTAGTTTTGCAATCTTGGGTGATTTAAAATTTTCCTTACCATTAGATTATCATCTTACAAACATATTCACAAGGCACTCAGTTTTTGTGGAAAAGAATTTATCAATATGTGCATTATGGGGACATATTAAGAAATAATTAAATATAGGAATCATTCACTTTTTATGCTTAAGATATCATAAATTTTTACAATGAGATTATAGATCGCCTACTACTAAAGCTTTCTAGATACGAACCCAAGTTATACAATTTTTATGAACAAAATGTCAACTAGGTGTGCTAACCTCCATTGGCCATTCAATTTCTTCTTCTTCTTCTTTTGGTTGATAAGAAGTTGAGGCTATGAGGATGCTCTCTCCATTTCAAGATTAGAACAAATTACCAATCTTAACGAAGATTTATAGTGAGATAATATATCATTTATTAATGGGGATTCAAACCAAAGTGATGTATATGTCATGAGCAGAAGGTCGACAAGGTGAGTCAACCCTTGTTAGTCATTCAATTTTATTTCATTTTTTGGGTTGAGAAAAAATTTTAGGTGAAGAGAGAGACTATCAATTCTAAAGCTAAGGCACCAACCTTATCGAAGATTTACAGTGAGATTATAAATTGCTTATTAATGGGAGACACCTAAATTCAAACCTAAGCTATGTAAATGTCATGAACAAAAAGTTGACTAGGTGAACTAATCCCCAATGATTAAATTTTTTTTAATATACAAAAAAATAGTATAAAGTAGCTTCCAACAAAAACAACCAAAGAACTATCGAGAGTCATGGTTAAATCAAGAGGAGGACTATGAATAAAGGCAAACGCTCAACCCCTAGAAAGTGGCTTTGAAAAATCAATTTTATATATAGCTAGTTGAGAACATGAAATTTTGGGTTTGAATGGGACTAAGACCTTATGGTTTTCTTAGATGAAAGTCAGTGGTCAATAAAATTCTGTACGTAATGGCCAAAGCACCCGTAGAAAACTAGTACGGATATATACTACCATATGAATTTCTGTAGCAAGTTGTAACCAAATTCTTCAGGGGCAATAAAGTCAACAACATATTTCCCCTTTTGCCTTTCATTAGCATGCTACTTGATTTTGGTTTATATATAAAACCCATATGGGTCCCAATTGTATGTCATTAGTTGATTATTATTTTAATATTAAGGGTAGATGATATCCAGATTAATTAAAACACATTTCGATTAATTTTCCATCTTATCATATCTAAGACAAATCATTCATATAAAGACTTGATGATTTTCTTGACTTCACCAAAAAAAAAACTAAAAATTAGAATTTATACTTTTAGTGTGTTTAGATTAACTGTGAAAAAAATATTATATTATAAATCAATTATGTGTATAATCAATTTTCAATAAAATTGATTATGAGAAAATTAATTTATTTTTGAATATGTTAATTCATAATCGATTTTATAATAAAAAATTTTATTTAGATTATATAAAAAATTCACTTTTATGTATTAAATTACCAAAAGATATATAAAGTGATTAAAAAAGTTATTTGATTGAGAGAAATATGTATTTCTCTTTTAAAACTTTTGAAATAATCTGAAATCAAATAATTAAAAATTAAAATAACTATTTTTTAAAAAACTGTTTTTAGTTATGAAAAAATAACCTTAACTTTTAATCAATTTTACACACTTTAAATAAATAAGATATATTTTAGATAAAATAATTTTTAATTGAAAAAAGCAATTATTCCCAAAAAAAAAAAAACAAAATCAAACAGGCTCTTTAAAGTGAATACACATTATATATATTATTGTCTTCCTATAATAATTAGGCAAACCCAGCTTATTGAGTGTATTAAAATTAAATCTCAAAGCTAGTTATTAAGATTTTCCTTGATATCAAGTATAGGAATTAATCCCTTTTTTTTTCATATTTACTGAAGAAAAAAATTTCAAAATCAAATTAAATTATGCATCGAAAGTGGAGATACATCTCATTTCCAATTATGAAAATTATTTATAGAATACTGTTATTGCAAATGAGTTCTTAATACTGCATTTTCTTAAAATTTTTATTGTTGTTGTCCATAAACATGTTTATTATATTAAATTCAGGTCAAGATGTAACACAACTATATGTATATATATATATATACATATGTATATATATATACATATATATATATACATATATACATATATATATATACATATATATATATGTATATATATATACATATACATACATATATATGTATATATATATCCGAAATTAAAGATAAAGCTTCCACAGGAAATGGGCGAAACATAGATATCGCTGTCACTGGATTGAACTCTGTATGACTATTATAATTTTTATTTTCCTTGCCTTGTTTAGAAGATAATTGTGCAAACTTGAAGAAGTATCTGATTGCCAAGATTTAGAACAATTCTTGTATACATCATACGTACATGGATTGAATAATAAAATTTAGTCCGAACATGCGTTTCACTGATGAAATTTCATTCATTTTTTTTTTTCGTATAATGATAATATAGATGTTTTAACCTATGACATCCTATAAATTACCCATACTCCACGCCACTAATCCATTCATAATAACTTAATTTCATCAGTTTCATATATATATGCATTGCGCGTACATGAATTCGTAATTTATTTATTTTTATTTAAAGTTTAATTTAATTAACTGTTCGTGAAAAAAAAACTTTGTATGCAGTATGAAATTTTTTTATCAAATAAAAAATATCACATCATTATAATAACTAAAAAATTTCATTTATAATAAAAAATTTAAACTATTTTTTGAGTAAATAATATTATATTCAATAATAATGTAAAACTCTTTATATTATTACTATATTAAACTTAAATTTTTGTTAGCTATGTAATTTGTGAACTTACAATTATAATCACGTATATCTTTTAACAATGAAGTTCAAAGGAATATACAAAAGAAAAGAAGATTAAGAGAATCATAAATAGAGAATTCTCCCCCATTATTTTAGCTAGAAGTAATAAAACTTCATGTAGGATGTACAAATGTGCAATTTATTGCACATGGGCTCTTAATCCTACATATTCTTAATTTTTTTAATATTTTAACCTATTGTTGTTGTCCATCACATCATGTTCACCATACAATACTTATTAATTATAGGCCTGGATGTTATACTTAACCATGTTTATAATAAATCAGAAACGAAAGATAAAGCCTTCACCAGAAACAGGCGAAACATAGATATCACCATCATTGAATATAACTATGTTCTATTTTTATTTTCCTTTCCTTGTTTAGAAGGCAAATGTGCAATCCTAATTAGCGTTTGAAAAAGTTCATCCGTACATGATTTTTCACACAAGAAAAGAAAAAGCACAGGCTTGATTTGCAGTTTAAACATTTTCTTGTTTTTTATAAATAAAAAAAAACCAGTGATAATTGGGTAACATACACTTAATAATTACATATTTTTTTTGAACAAGGAAGCCCAAAGGAGGAGAGAAAGTAAAGATCAAGAGAAGAATATTGAAAGAATAAAAAACAGAGCACCATTGTTTGCCTATGACATTTTTCTCTTCTTTATTCTTTCTAATTTGTCATCTTCCAAACGTTGGTTGAGTCATATCATAAACAATTTACCCTCCAACAGCATAAAATGATTTTGCTTTGTAGCTGTGCATATATGTCAATGCCAACTTTTGACAAAAATGAAACTAGAGCATATTCTAGGGGACACATCGCACATGTTTGTTTGGGTTCCACTTCCACGTACTCCGCTCAACAAGGAAGGAGTTAATTGCGGCCAAATTAGGTACAAATGTACCCACCCATATGCTAAGCACTGGCCTTCAATTTTCATTTCAATCTCATCCGTGCATATTATGCATAGCACACACATGAATCACTCGGGTTAGTTGTATTGTACACATTACTACACATCACTTAATTTTTTAATTTCAATCCTTACTTTTTTTTCTCTGCAAATTTAGAAGGGAGGTAGATAGATACAAACCTTATGCAAGGCTTATGTTACCCCTGTTGTGTCTGTCTCTATTAAAAATTTACACTGAATTGTTTGAAAATTTTAAGGGATTGGCAGCGCCTTGATTTTCTTTATTTTATTTTTATTCTCTTTGTTATTAGTTATGGCGTAAAATATTAGCTATTTGACTAAGTTTTCTATGTATTTAGGGCTTGCTTTGTAGTTTTTATTATTTTATATATTCATTTGAACTATGATAATAAATTTTGATTTATATGTAATTAGCCTCACTGATGCAAGTGTAATGATATGTTTGCTATTGGAATAAAAAAAAATTTATTCACAAGTTAATACATAATAGTTTAAACATTTGGAAAAAGTTTAATATCAAATTTGGGTCGATTTATATTTTATTTAAGTTTATAGTTTAAAAGGCTTGAGTGTGAGAGACGGAATATATATTAAAGATAATTAAAAAATTATTTGGCTATTTGCACCTATAACATAACCATTTTGATCAATTGGCTCCATCATAATTGCATAAATGATGCGTAAGTGAATAGACACATTTAAAGGCCGACAACCCCAGTACTACAAGTTTATTCCAATGTACTACGGAATTCAAAATCAAATAATTTGGCCATTTATGAAATAGTCAACAACCAATTGTATGTGCTTTCAACTTAATTAGTTCATTAGTGGGTTGACCTCTGTTGTCAAACATTGTTATTGCATCACTCATGGTGCACTTGAGAAGAGAGTAGGGTGCTTAAAATTACAAGCAATTAATGAAGTAGGATGATGATGATATTATTCCACTAAGAGCAAATCAGATATTACGTACAATTTCCAAATAAGAATATATGTTTGCCCCATCCCCTTCCTAGAAAAAAAGAAGAATGTTCTTTAGATTTCAAAACTTCAATTATATTATGTATTAAAGATGTTATTTACAAGGGAGAATGTGATACAGAAAGTAAGCTCTTCATAGCAGATGATTATTAGCAATTTCAACCAGAAGAGAAAACACTACCACCCATCACCATTGTGTAGACTATCACAAATAAACTATGTATTTTGGTTAGATTTTGTAAATTTTATTTTGAATAAACTTTATTTTATAAAATTGATTTTAGTCATAAATGAGTTTGAGGGAAATGATTTATATTTAAAAATTGATTTTGTAATGTTGTTTAGATAGTGTTGATAAAAATTACTATTAGATGTGTAATTACTAAAATGGGTATGATGTAAAAAAAAATTATTTTGAGTTAAATTGTTAATAAATTAATATTAAAAAGATTGATTATAAAGAAATTTAGAGTAAAAAAAATTCTTTTAAAAATTAAGTTTGTTTGGACCATTGTAAAAAATATAATTACTTTGAGTATAACTATAATAATATTTTTTTAAAAATTATTGTTATATTTATTTAAATATTGTTAAGTAAACACTTATTTTAATCTTTTAAAAATACATGTGACATCAATATAGTCTTATAATAATTGTTGACATCAAATTGGTCATTTTTTATCCTTTTTGAAAAGAACCAATTTGATGTAAAATATGTTATTGAAGGACTAATTTGATATAAAAAAATGACATTGAATGACCAATTTAATGTCAAAAATTGACATTGAATGACTATTTTGATGTATTTATCATTGAAAGACCTAATTGATGATATTTGTATATTTGAATAATCAAAATAAGTGTTTACTCTATTATTAACAAAGTTATATAATATCAAATCATAATGATATTTTTATTAATGTACATATAAATGAATTTTTTTCACCGCAAAGCTTCATCCTTAGAGTATTACGTGATTCTATTATAAAGGTTGTCAAATATGTTGACACTGCATTCAAAGGCATATGCATATTTTGAGTGCAAACATGATTTTGGCATGTACAAATGTCACCCCAAATACACCTTAAGAAATTCAGGCGAAACATTTACTCCACAAAAAATTAGTGAAGGTGAATATAATTTTCATTTCTCAATTGAGAAATTACTTCATATTCATCGAATGCTTTGTTCACCACCGGATTCAAGTTTGTTAGACTATTAAAATGTTCCGTCTTATTTCTGTATTCGATATTATTTTCTTAATAAAATAGTAACAACTAAGCAAAAAATTTCATTTCTCTTGTTGAATCATAGCATCAAAGAATATTCAGATTCTAATGAAGACAATTCTAATAATGGCAAAATAAATATGAAGATAATTTTAATTGACTGTCTCTTTTGTTATGACAATAAATAAAGAAGGGCACTCATCAACACTTACAAATAATGTGCTGATGAAAGTGGTGCTTACAAACCTATCATAAATAAATAAATAAGACATTAATATTGTTATCCTTCAATAATTGATTTGACAAAAAAAAAATCATCAAAGATTCAAATCATCTGTCTTTTTTTTTTGTCTTCGATATTATTTTTTTAATAAAATACTAACAATTAAGTAAAAAATTACATTTTTCTCTTGAATCATATCCTCTCTCCTACTTCTCAGTAAATTTTTTATTAATTGATAATATTTTATTCTAAATACATGATTAGAACAATAAAGAGGAGAGAAGATGTGAATATCAAAGAATATGCACAATTGAAAATGATATTAGAAACGGTGTAATCCTAATTTTGAAATAAAAGAAAAAAAGAAAAGAAAAGAAATGAGAAGGTGACCGTACAACCGCACACATGGGACTGTGAGGAGGTCCCTCGCAAAAGGGCTTTGCTTCTGATCCTTTTCTACATTGCTCTTTTACTCTGCATCATCGTTTTACGTTGAAGCCTTCTTTTTCTCTGAAAAGCCTCAATTTGTCATTGTTGCTGCAGCCAAAATCGGTGGAATCCATGCCAACAACACCTACCCTGTTGATTTCATTTCTATTAATCTCCAAATCCAGGAACCAAAACTAGTTATTTAACGATCTTATGAGGATAACAATATATGATGATCATAAGGCTTTTGTTTCACGATGTGTATTTCCATTAGCAGTTTTGTCTCAAAGGTGTTCCCTCCCTTGATTTTTAGGTACTTTCCCTATATTACTCCAGTAAAAATGTAACACGTGTCATCGCATGATTATATATGATATTGGATTAAATTAAAAAATAATAATAAAATTTAAATCAAATCTAAAAGTTAAAAACTAAGTATATTGGAATTTCTCCTCCCTCTAATTAAGTTTTTTAGACGGTGATTGTCAAGTAACTGTTATAATTCATTTTAAGTAGAAGTATCCTGTTGGAAGAAGGATAGTTCTTTCTATTTATCTGCTCTTCCCTATTTTCTTTTAGTATTCATCTATCATACCATAACTTTGTTTCTGTTCACATTTTCGCAATATCTTAGAATTACTATATCCACTTATTGAATACTTTGCTCAAACTTTTTTATTTTATTTTTCATTTATAATGTGTGTGATGTTGAAAGTAGATCATAATTAGTGCATGATGATTAATCAGCACAAATGGTACTGGGGCACTGCCCCCTTCGACAATTACTTGATTGCTGCAGCAGGGTTTGTTTGGAAACTTTCATATCAATAAGTTGAATTCCTTTTTGCTTTCCCAGAAAATTCTTAAAGGTTTGTTGCACATGGCCAAAACCAGGTAGACTGATTTTTCGTGCCTGTCTTTTAGTCTCAAGTCTTAGTTTCATGATCTTGGAAGTGATCTGTTTCATTGTACTACGTAAAAAGTTGGACTTGTGCAGCCACAATTTATTGCTTAATTTGAGTCATTTTCTTAGTCTTGATGCTTGTTTTTCGCTTTCATTTTCTAAAAGATTTTTATATGAATATTTAAGTAGCTTGATCGCGACTTGTTGCTCACTTCTAAGCAAGCCAATTGGACATCATAGAGTAGCTGCAGTCAACGTGATGACACAAACTCAAGTAGCTAAAATGGTGGCTAATTTATGTGAAACCAACATACAATAAATGATTGATAACTCATCTTAGATACCAAACCTATCAGGCTACCATAGCAACCCTCATATTTATACAATTATGTCCTGCTTGAACTGTAAAGATTCCTCAGGTGGTGTAGAATGGAGTAACTCCTCTCTTTCTCAAGAGCTTAAAGTGGTTTACATGGAAACACAGATTTGATAATATGTGATCTCTCAGATCCCTTTTTACAGTCCATGACTTTTATCGGGATTGATGCACTGTGACAACAGTTTGGATACTTGGAGGGGTTAGGCAAATTCAAATCCGGTTCAAATTTGTTTAGTTAAAACTAGTTTTGTAAATTCATTTAATTTTGAACTGGTTTTCAATTTATACTTGTGAAAGTAATATAAGAACAAATAATGTTTGTAGATCTTGGTGAATCATTTTTGGAATTTCAAATAAACTAGTGAGAGAGAGAGAGAAATGAGAAAAAAGCTTTTGTTCATAAAATTGATTAGGGAACACCTAACATAGTATAGGATTTTGTTTGAACAGAACTAGTTTTGATTAAAAATAATACATGCCTATAATTTACTTTTCCTTCACTTTCACTCTAATCTTGGGGGGAAAGATTTGTACAGCTGCACTAATTTTTTTCTTTTCCAAAATCATTCCTTCCACTTCTTATCTGTGTCCTAAATAAGGAAATATGAGATTTTCAGCCTTTTTCTTTCACTCTATTTTCATTTCCCCTCAAAATCACTAAGTAGACCATACAAGTCAAATGAGGCCACATGCATGAAGTAAACCACTAACTTCATGCTTGGGGAATAAAACATTTTTTCTTCAATCTTGTCTCTCAATTAAATGCTTGACAACTTGGTAAAAAAACTGAAAATTAAGAGAGAAATTATTACTAATTAAGAAAGAGAAAATCTTATGCTAAGTTGTCAATATTTAATTAGAGAACATGAAAACCAATTTGCATTAGTCTGAGTGGAAGGGGTTCGGTCACCTTAAACATCTTGTTCTGAGTTTGATCCTTAGAACGGTGTGTATGAAGAAAACATAGTTAGGAGGAGTCCTCACTTCATAAACTTGATTGTGTCCCATGAGATTAGTCTCTTACCTACCAGACGAAAGGATACCTTGGTTTATACCAAAAATAAAAATAAAGAACATGAAAGAATTTAAAGAAATGGGACAAGATTTAAATCCCATGTTTGGTACACAAGAATGATAATTTCATTTTATATTCATTCTATGGAATAAGGAATTCTCGTGGTTGTTGACAATCTATTTATATATATATATAATGGTGGTTCTATTTTATGCCTCTTTCCACGTAATCAAGAATGGAGCATGGGATCAGTTTCCTCATAAAAAAAATGAGATTGAGACTTCATGTTTAATTGAATGAGATTGAATTTTTATTTTCTTGACATATCCCTATTAATTTTACAAAACAACAACTATTACAGTATTACCCTTGTTAAATTCAACCCACTTAAATTTCATGGGAAATAAAATGTATCACTATAATATTTAAAGAAGAGGCATATGGTTAAATGTTTAATGCATGTATTGTACCTATGTTTCAAATGACAAAGTACATACTTTAATTTTTTTCTCATTAATAAAACAATGTTTGCTCTTTTTTAGTGACAACATTTTTTTTGTCATCAAGTTATAAAAGAATTAAACTTGAACATTAATGTTCTTAAGAACATATATTCATAATTACATATGTAATATATGCATGGAAAAAAGTTTGACTTTTTTTTTTCTTATAAAGGGCATTTATTTCATTTAAATCAACTTTAATTCCATTCTACCTTAATTCTATGTATCAAATAATGGAATATATTAGAAAGTCATTTCATTTGAAAGCTACCAAAGTCTTACTGAAAATAGACATTCATTCCATCCCATTTCATAGAATCACCATTCCGTTTGATGTAAAACTTGAAGTTCACGTTGGTAGGACATTACTTCAAGTTTAAGCCAGGAAAAGAACGACTTGAAGTAAACCATCAAAGCATACACACTATTCAAGCATTTCATGCGGAGACTGCAACACTAATAAATTTACAACGAACTCATTAGAATTTGCAAAGACCATCATTCAGCAGTGAGGTAATTTACAACTTAGTCCATTAATGGCTTGACCTCTAACGTCAAACATTGTATATTACTTCACTCACGTTGCGCTTGACAAGAGTGTAGGGAGCTTAAAATAGCAAGCACCTGAAGTAAGATGATGATATTATTCCACTGAGTGCAAATCTGATATTGCCCTTCAGTTACCACACAAGAAGTCTGTTCTTTAGATTTACCTCAATTATATCATGTATCAAGGATGCTGTTTACTGAGGGCAATTCTGATACAGAAGGGATACTCCTAATAGCAGGATGATTATCGGCAATTCCAGCCAGCAGACAAAACACTAGCACTCCATCACCATTGTGTAGACATTTCTCCAAATGATATGGATAGTGAATACAAAACACTTGCCCAACAGGGTGACCACCACAATTTAAGATGCTCTTACAAAACATTTACCCCACAATAGTCGGTCAAAGTGAAAGATGTGCTTCCGCACATGGTATATATGGATGCAGTAGAGGAACACAGCTAATGTGACCGCCAGAAATGATAATAAAGTCAACTTCCAGAAGTCCTGAACAAATAAATATACAGATAATAGGAAACATGGTCAGCACAATTGAGAAGCATTAGCTTCTGAAAGTAATAGCCAGTTTTTGTAAGCAGAAGAAAATCTTTTACAGTATAAAGGCTCTATAAAGCAATGTCGATGATTTTTGTACTATTGTTGGGGATGAAGTTTGTTTGGAACGTGAGATCTGATGGATACTAAATGTGCTTCTACATGGTATGAATTTATAACCAAAAGCATTCAGGTGAACTGGCAGAAACAGGTCTTTCTAGCCTTGCCATACATAAGCATGTATTTATTTATGGAACAGCGATTAATTATCAAACAATTATTTACCGAGCATAGAATGTCACAAGGGGGTCTCACTCAAGAAATGTGAATTCTATGTTTTTCCTGTGGTTTTGGAAAGAAGAGATCACGTATGTTTTGGACTGTGGTTTCTCCACTAGACTACGGAATATTCTGCTGCATCTTTATATGGGGCCAAAGAAAGCTGGGGGTAGGCTGATGAGATGCAATGGGCGAATTTGCAGTCTAAAGGGTAACATCTCAACTGTAATAATTAGATTAGCTTGGGATGTCTTTGTTATATCTTATTTGGTGGTCGTGAAATTAGAGAATTCTCTTTCAAAAGTTGAAAACTGAAGAGATACTCAGAAAGTCATTAATGAAAAACTTAGAGGAAGACTCAGTAGTTCAAAAAATGATGTAATTAAGAGGAATTGTTCTTGCATAAACTTTAGAATCAAATGTAGGAGTTGCTGGGGAAGATCGTTAGCTCTTTAAGCTAGCATTTCGTAAGATGTAACTTGTATTTGAGTGCAGCCTTGTTTGTATGTATGTTTAAAGAAGCTTACTACCTCCTGGCCCCAGAAAAAGGGAAAAAAAGGTTCCCAAAGACCAGATCAAATTGTATTGTACCAAAGATGTGATACTTTCATTGTAACTTATTCCAGAATACCATAGATTGTAAAAATTGATAAAATGAACAGGGAAGCTGACTAAAGAGAGTGCATTGAGCTTGAAGGATACATAACATGGCATAATATACGATTGCATATTTTTAGATTGCTTAGTCAATGCATAGTCCATAGAAGCATCCATGTAAAGAAAAGAATATTGTGAAGTATATTAAGTGATGAACCCCCAGTTCTCTTAACTCATTCACCGAGAGAGATACAGAGAAAGAAGTACAAAATGTCTTACTGTCCCCATTTTATGCAAGTAAGCGGCAAGAATAAAGAAAATATACATAATTGGGTTGGACATGAATCACTATAGTTTGAAAACTCACCTGCGGATTGGATATTATGATTCCCATAACATAGGCCAATAAATCCATCGAAGACTGAAGTGAATTCTGAACACCTCCAACAATCAAACGATCGGATTCAGGAACAAGATCCTATTTAAGAAAATTGGAAAAAAAGAAAGAATGAAAAATAGGCCAAGAAGAAAGATGATTATCAAGAAAAATAACTGTGATTCATCAAAGACATTAAAAGCTAGATTTTTCATTTGTCAAAAAAAAAAATCTTCAGGAAACAATTAGAAACACTTCAACTAATTTCAGAAGATAGGGGTTATTTCCTGCCTGCATTTGTTGAAGTATAGATAAGTCAAACATCCACAATCCAAGCCGAGATATAGCCACACCTCCCATCAGCACAATTGATGATAGAAGGCCATTTTGGATCCATATTGCAGCAATACACGGTAGGAGGCAAGTCCACTGCATGCAAAACATACATAAACCAGGACAACAAAGATCAATAGGAATTACCCATAAGGAAGAAGAACCTGTATGATAAGTATTATGAATATCATGTCTTTTGCATACATGTTTACAAAGAAAGGAAATTGAATATCTGACTAGAATTCAGCACGTCATTTATACAGAACACTTTTAAGCCATTAGTAAGTTCATACCTGACACCAGATAGACCAAAGTCCTGTTCTAATAGTTGATATACGAGACTGTAGCACAGGATATACAACTGTTGCAGCTATTCCAATTACAGCACTTATTCCTCGTGCTATTCCAATAACATATGCAGGTATGCCTTCCCATTCTAAGGTGGCTGTCATCAAAGTTCCAAAGCTGAGGCAAGTAGTTGGAATTTTATCAGTGAGGCTTCAGGCCCAACTGACAGCAAAGAAATACAAGACATGTTTCTTAAGGTGTTTTCAGAAGGAAATTTTCTGAATGACTTTGTCTGATGACTATAGTATAATCGACAGACATTGCTAACTCAGATTTTTTTAATATATAAATAAAACATTAATTGCACAATAGTTAGATGCACAACTGTGCACAAATGCACAGGTTGCTGAATCTGAATTTTAAAAAAAAAAAAAAGTTCAGTTGGTCCTAGACCACTGTGTACAGGTGTGCAAGTGTTGTGTAACTAGCACAATTCTTTGTGATATATCACATAGAATTGTACTTAACAAGTTTCTGAAGAGGTAAAAATGCAAATTTCAAGGAAAATCCTGTGTAAATATGCAATGTCTAATGTCATGTTTTGGCTTTTTTTGTTCATAAATAGACTGGATATTTTAAGCATTAGTGGAAAAGGAAAATGCGGACTAGATCTTTTTCATGTAATATTTACATGCTATAATTGTTTGTATGCTGTCAACCTGAGTACAGTGAAAAATAGCAAAGCCAGAGCTAGTCCAGGAAGAACAACTTCTTGCTGTAAATACACTCTCCATGCAGCAATATAAGGGATCTCCGAAATCCACTGAGCAAATTTTTTCCTGTGTTTTCTATCTGCCAATTCTGAGTTACCACCAGTAAGAGAAAGCAAGCTATCTCCTTCCAAAGAAGTTGGCTTACTCCTTTCCAGATCACTTTGTAAAACTCTTGCCATCCTCCTCTGGCTACTTTCGCCCAAAGCTGGAATCCCATTATACACAGATGTAAAAAGCCAATACTCCACCCAAACAGATACAGTATTCCAGAGCGCTAAAGTTATAGCAGATGCTTTTAGTGATACAAAGCTTATTATGAACCCTGTTATAACAGGAGCAAGAAGCTTGCAGCTTAGATCAATGCGTCTGGTAACTGAATTCATCTTTGTCAGCAATTCTGGGGGTTGACCTTCTGATATAACTAACAACCTGTACAATGGAAACTACCATAAAAACATACTTCTCTTTCACAATTTCGTTTCTTCTATTATTTAACTAGACCTTTCACATAATTCAGTTTCCTTTAAGAAGTGATACTATGAAATATCAGTAAAGCAATTACATTCTGAAAGTGTTAATCTTGCTGTGAAATGTCATTTTCCCTCCATCCTTCACAATTAAACTACTAGAAAACCAAGCAAAACTGATAAAAACAACAATTAATATTTATCTGACTTGTAAAACTTGAGAGATTGTAAAGACAATATGATTGTCAGACTAAATCCTTAGCATCAATACTTGATTAAAGCAACAGATATTCACCGTACATTCTTAATTAAATATAAATATTTTCTCATCAAAGCCTCAATAATATTACCATTCTCTTTCAATCAAGATGGTACCGGCAAGAGTTGAAAGCACACCAATGCCACCACAGATATTGATTATCAACACCAGCAATATGAAAACTGGGAAATTTGTGAACTTCAAAAATGAGTAGACAAGTAATGCAACTACAGTGGCCCCAGCAATAACAAAAGAGAGATTTTGCGTCACCAACCATAATTGCAAAACCTGCCAATAAAAAATGAAGATACAGATTACTCCATTAAAGGCTTTTTTTTTCATTAACAGATGGTTCAAATTCTATCTGCATAATCAAAGAATTATGAAGCAAATTGAAATCACTAAGACCCTCGTGTAAGATATAACCATATACTTTTTTATCTTTGAATTTTGTTCATATCTCATTCTTTAGATAGTAAATGAAAAGACTTTGGCATTTCCAGAGGCAGATGCTGAAAAAATCTTAAGCATGAAAATTCTAGTCACAAGAATCTGTGACGATTAAAGTAAAGGAAAGAAGATGACCATGCATAAAAGTAAGCATTTCATTACCAGACCCATAACTTTCGTGAAAAACAAGTAGAATAGGCAAGATCTCAAATTATCTTTTAGCTTCTTGGAAAATATATGTATTAAACACAATGGAAATTTTGGATTTCGTTCTCCCTTTTTGAGGAACTTTGGCTTTCAGTTTAAAATAAATGAAAGATTTATACTTTACAATACACAAGTGATAGAAAATTGAGTCTAATTTTTTTTGTCCTTTTCTATTCTCCTAATCTTTCACAAAATTTACGTTGGGTTGCTCACAAGTAATAGTTAATATGATAACTAATAGCAAATGGATGACATAACTCTAATGGTGATAAAATTGAAGTGTTAGTCTTTGCATAAAATGAAGAGATGAC
This sequence comes from Styphnolobium japonicum, assembly GCA_023212625.1. Classification (NCBI taxonomy): domain Eukaryota; kingdom Viridiplantae; phylum Streptophyta; class Magnoliopsida; order Fabales; family Fabaceae; genus Styphnolobium; species Styphnolobium japonicum. The sequence goes on along the minus strand of JALBWW010000007.1, from coordinate 11,115,748 downwards.
AATAATTGGGCTCACCTTCACATAAGTCAACCTATCCACCCATCTTCCAATTATGGGACCAAAAAGAGCAGTGGAGGCAGATTCAACGGCGCCATATATTGCTGCATAGAGCAACGAGTCTGGCCAAATATTGATCATATATAAACCAACAGAGAATTCCCACATTCTGCAAACAGGGATCCTCAGTGAACATAACTAGAAATAACAAACCAAAGCAGAAAAATAGTATAACCCATTCACTGATGCACCAATGATTTTGAAAATCTCAAGCCAAGACAGTATATCACGTCTAATGTGGTCTATATCTCTGCTTGGCAATAACTACGTTCAATTGATGCATTTAGATGGGTCAAAACGAATACCTAGTGCTACTTCATATCCCACTCACAAATTTCTGATTTCATAGCTCAAACATTCATTTCAATTCCTTCCTTTTAGGAATAATGTATAAACCCGTTATCCTATTTAAAGCGTTTAGACCTTGAACACAAAATTAAACTGAAAAGAAGAAGAAGAAGAAGAATTTTCTTGATAAAAGAGAATTAAAAAAAAAACAAGAAAGAAAAAAAAGGACTAAAAAAATTCATTTTTTTGTGACAATGAAAAGGAAGAAACTCAGGAACCCAATAAATAATAATCTCAAAATGAATTTAAACCAATGGTGAGACATAAGAGAAGAACCTGGCACCCCATCTAGCTAAAAAGTGGCCAACGTATAAATAAGTGATAAGAGAAGATGGGTGTTCTTGTTGTTGGGTGAGCAGTGGCTCCCTCACTATCACGTTTTCTTCCATATCTCAGTCAGATTCTTCCTTTTGAACTCTATCTGATTTGTCCCAGTTATGTTGATATGATGAGTTCATAGAATCGTAATTTCGCTGAACATGTAGAGAAAACTCAATGCAACAAAAAAATAATAATTTCGCTGACTAGCAGTTGGAATCTGTGTTAAGACTATAACTATTCTTACCTATCAGCTAGAATGAGACAAAGAACGAGTCTATTTCTCTCCAGTGTAGCCACGTAAACGACACATGGATGGGGCAGTGAACCTCTGAGTAACGCTAAATATGAACTGAAATATCAATACATCATAGAGATCCACAAAAACATATGACATATCATAACATGATGGCTAAATTTTTAAAAGAATAAATATTGGTAATAAAAGTTGAATTTTGTCACTGATGGTAGATTACATTATTATGCTTGCAGGAAACAACTGGTGTCACGTCTAACAGTGGAGCTTCAATAGAATATTTTCTTTCCCGGAGTTTTTATTTTTTAATGCAATGAATGATACAGTTCTTATTTTGTTTATTATTATTTTATCATAACCACAAGCTGAAAACGCCGATCCCACTACCATCATCTCTTCGACGTTATTATTTTTATCAGGAGTTTAATTTTAATTTTTATATTATTATTTAATTATATAATGAAATGCATCTATCAAATAATGGCCACTTCTACAATACACTATCAGAATATAGTGTACACATACACTATTTAATATTAGCCATTGATTTTAAAAATAAACATATGTATGGCTAAGATTATTTCAGTATATTAAATTTATTTTATTATTTTTTATCCCTTAATTTTATGTAAATTATATTCACTTCCTAATAAATAAATAAATTTAAATTAAACTTCTCCCATAATCAGTTACAGTTATCAATTAAAATTAGACATGTATATGGCACAAGTCGTTGATCAGTTAGAGCAGCATTTTTTGGCTCCCGATAGATCTCTCATCTCCAAGCCATTATTCAACGATCTCCAACTCGTAATTCTCTCTCACTTGATTTTCACGTGTTCGTGAAATTTCCCAGTAGAATTGGAACATGCATGAGTGTTCCATTTTTTCTTGAAAAATTCAAACTTTTTTGGACCCATTATGTCGAATATCCAAAAAAGCATAAGAAAGTTAGTTCGGTATCGATTTGCATGAGTTAATTTGCAGGGAAAGACTACATTACTTGGAAGCCATAGTAAAGGATTATCTTTAAAATGACTTTGTGGTTATGAATAAAATAGTGATTTATTTAATTTTATGTTCTATGATATTTGGATTAAAAGTTATGATTTGGGACTAAATATTTGGTTTTTGTGTTGCTGGGCTGGGATTGGGAATTGGTTTAAGTGTAGTATGATTGTTAGCTTACTGATGATAATATATATTAATATAGTGGGCTAGTTGCAAGCAATGTATTCCAAGGCCATTGCAATGGTGGAAGAGTATCAGCAAGCCACCTCTATGTCTAACCTCGGTGAAATTAGAGATATTGGCGGTCTTTATCCTATATCGTGAAACAAGAAAATGGTGACAGTTTGATTTTAATTCATAATCATTACTGTATTGAAGGAGTTGAATTTAAATTTTTTAATTTCCCAAGAATTGTTAATAATTTACATAAAAATTAAGGGCTAAAAACATAAATAACTGATATTTAATACATTGAAATAATCCTAGCCATACACATGTATATTTTAAAAATTAATGGCAGATGTTAGGTAGTGTACCTATACACTATATTCTCATAGTGTATTGTAGAAGTGCCCTCAAATAATTACTATCATAATAAAATTTCTTAATAATGTAATAACATCTAATAAACAATAATTTAAAAATATTATTTATATTAATAACATGTCAAAATTAAATTAGTTTATCATTATCGTTAATTGTGTGAAATCGGCTAATAAAATCTAGTAAATTCATCAACTAAAGATTGGTCAAGTTGATAAGCAAATTCACCTCCACAAAATAAGATACAAGTTTGAATCCTAATAAGAGTTGTTCTGATTGAGAAATAGCAAAAATCCTTGTGTTCTAAATTACTTGTTATGAATTAGTCTTATAGGAGCTTAAAGGACCTAACTGTGAATATACTGTCAAGTGTCACTCGACCAAATGAGTTAATTAAAGTGGTTGAAAAAAAAATCTAAGAAACTCAAATTACTTTACTTTTGTCAACGTGAAGCACCCACATCAATAATTTATAGAAAGGTACCCAATTAATGTTATTCTTAGACTACATTTGATACATACAAACCAATTTTTATGGAATAGAAATAAAAAAAGAATGAATGAAAGGAAATGAATAATTATTAGAATTTAATTTGGATTTATTATTATTATAAAACTTCTTTACATTTTCATTCAATTATATATATCACATTTTAAAAAAAAGGCTTAACAAAGTTACTAGATATAAGCTAGTAGTAAAAATTTACGTAGTTAGCAATAGGTTGAAATGTAATTTTAAACCTATCTGCCTGTCATTGTAATGAAAATAAAATGCTTAACTTCTTATATAATTTTCATCATTTGTACCTCTGCAGGAGAAATGGTCATTACTCAAGTCTAATAATTGTTATCGTTTTAGGCATTTAGATATTGATGAATTCACGTCTACAAAAAATGAGTTTAAACTTGTCCTCCATACCATCATCATTAACTGACTTGCCTTTTTTATCTTATTTTATTTCGTTCATATATTATTTAAATCTCTTACCACTAACCCACCCCTAGTGACTTACTCCATTAGCTCTTTGTCTAATTTAATGTTGTTAAAATTAAATTAAAAAATGAATAAGTCAGACTTTTGGTTAAGGTTCAATCGTTTAAACCGGCCGGTCGAACTTGATTACGTCATAAAAATAATCCACATGCAACAATATAAAATATATAAAAATATTTCTAAAATATAAAAAAAAAAAATAATGGTCAATCAATTCAAACGAATAAATTGGTTGGTTCAATCGAATATTGATTAGTTTTGACCAGTCTAAAGTAATTTGACCGTAAATTCAGTTATGAGACTAAATCAAAATTATCTAAGTGTCTGGTTCACGATTAAACTGATCGGACCGTCTAATTCAATCCCAACAACAGTAGTCTAATTGTCTCTTTGATGATGCCAGCTGCATGAATATTTATTTGATGATGCCAACTGCATGAATATTTACTAAATTTTTCAACTGATTCTAAGTTTATAATAATCTCCTTTCGCCTTACAATTTTTTAACATATACCTACACACGGCATCAACAACATCATCGCTTTTTAGCCAGATCAACTAGGTGCTGAGGTGGGTTAAAACATAAAATAGAGCATGTCATTCGTCTGATTTCATGGCATGCTCTATTCTATGTTTTAACCCACCTCAGCACCTAGTTGATTTGGCTATATTCCAAAGGCTGGAATCTCTCTCTATACATATATATTGCATCGGAGTGCACAGTAGAAGTAAACTTAAAATAATAGATCTTATTAGAACAGTAGAACTTATCATAATCATAGCATTAAGTATATGATAATGAACACAAATTTTTTGAAATATTATTGCAACTTGCAAAATCAGTTACAAAACTAGTACAAGGAGGTAGTAGAAGTACTTACAAACAGTAGTCTTGATTACAAACGTAGGTCGTTGAAAACAAAATGAGCTAAATATTATAAGAGAGTTTTAAATACAAATTGAAGCACCGAAAGTTAGAGAAGGATAATAGTGGGAGTAGGCGATGCCCTTTTTGAATGATGAAGTCTTCCTTTTATAAACACTGAGATTCGGACTTAAAATAGTTTCAAATTCAAAATATCTTTTGTCATCCTTATCTTTAATAATCATGAAACTTTTGAATTTTTTGCTTTTGTGCTTTTGTCTTCTGCTTTTTTTCTTCTTATATTTTGTTTTGATAATCACGGTGTTTTTTTTTCTTTTTTTCAAAAATGCTTTTTGATTTTATCTACTTCTACCAACACTTCACATTTTGTTTCTTGTGCCAACAAAAATTATCAAAGATCTTGAAGATTAATTCCATAACAATCATCTTCATTTTGAGAAGTAAATGTTGACTGAGTTTCACCTTCGGCTTCTTTTTAGGAATTAATTTCAAAAAATGGTTTCAATTTTTGAGTGAAGTCCTCCTCTGAATGAACTAAATATTATAAGAGAGTTTTAAATACAAATTGAAGCACCGGAAGTTAGAGAAAGATAGTGATGGGAGTAGGCGATGCCTCTTTTGAATGATGAAGTCCTCCTTTTATAAACACTGAGATTCGGACTTAAAATAGTTTCAAATTCAAAATATCTTTTGTCATCCTTATCTTTAATAATCATGAAACTTTTGAATTTTTTTCTTTTGTCCTTTTGTCTTCTGCTTTTTTTCTTCTGATATTTTGTTTTTGATAATCACGATGTTTTATTTTCTTTTTTCCAAAAATGCTTTTTGATTTTATCTACTTCTACTAACACTTCACATTTTGTTTCTTGTGCCAACAAAAATTATCAAAGATCTTGAAGATTAATTCCATAACAATCATCTTCATTTTGAGAAGTAAATGTTAACTGAGTTTCACCTTCGACTTCTTTTTAGGAATTAATTTCAAAAAATGGTTTCAATTTTTGAGTGAAGTCCTCCTCTGAATGAATTAAATATTATAAGAGAGTTTTAAATACAAATTGAAGCACCGAAAGTTAGAGAAAGATAGTGATGGGAGTAGGCAATGCCTCTTTTGAATGATGAAGTCCTCCTTTTATAAACACTGAGATTCGGACCTTAAATAGTTTCAAATTCAAAATATCTTTTGTCATCCTTATCTTTAATAATCATGAAACTTTTAAATTTTTTTCTTTTGTGCTTTTGTCTTCTGCTTTTTTTCTTCTGATATTTTGTTTTTGATAATCACGATGTTTTATTTTCTTTTTTCCAAAAATGCTTTTTGATTTTATCTACTTCTACTACCACTTCACATTTTGTTTCTTGTGCCAACAAAAATTATCAAAGATCTTGAAGATTAATTCCATACAATCATCTTCATTTTGAGGAGTAAATGCTGACCAAGTTTCACCTTCGACTTCTTTTTAGGAATTAATTTCAAAAAATGGTTTCAATTTTTAAGTGAAGTCTTCCTCTGAATTTATTGATGCTAAGTTTACCATTATTTTGGATTTCATGCTTAAGAGCTAAGAAGGATTTTGAATATATTCTTGAACGTACTAAGGATTTTGCTCAATTGAACATTTTTCTTGCTTATCAATTCTAAATTGTATGCTTGTCACCATTTAATCTTAAATTCTCTAGTTATCCATAATGGTGTTGGAGCATATAATTTTGAAGAAACATTGTAATCTCACGTCATTATTCACGCTATTACAAAACTTACAAAGAACTGTAAAAGCCTACTTCTAGTTTGCAATATGGTTTTTTGTTGAAACAACTAGTATGCTTCTTTTGCAAATGTTGGGAAAATGTCCAGAGTTGGGCCAATAGAGAAAAATCATTCTATAAACCAGTTAGGGAAATTGTTGAGTCTCTTTTTGAACCGTATGAACCCAAAATGTGAATAAGGTATAATACAAAAGAAGTTGAATAATGGTTAATGATAATCTAAATAAATAAAAGTTTGTAGATCATATTTTATGGAAAATGTTTTTGGTATATATATATATATATATATATATATATATATATCGATTGGTTACAATAATCGGATATTGAAAGAACCACCTTGGGAATTCTTATTTTTGAAAAATCAATTTTTTTGTTTATATTGAAGGTTGTATTCATGAACTAATTATATTGATCCAGTGTCAACTAGAATTAATTCATAAAAGATTCAATCTCTTTTGATAGGATAATTTAGTGGTATATAGTGCCAATCTCTAGGGAAAAATTGTTTTGCCAAGTCTCTGGCTATTGTATTGGCATTTTAAAATTCAAGGTCTATTGGGTAGATCAAGAGAGAAACATTGGTTTTTCTACAGTACTTACATTCTTCTTTTGAAACTTTAGGAACATAGGTTTCTTAGGTAAGAGTCTGTTGAAAGGTCAAAGGGGTAAATTTATTGAGTTGGTGTTGAAGGGGTATCCGGAAGAATGGGTCTAATACCCGGTGGAACAGATGCAATGTTTTTATCAGATATCTTTTGATTTGGCCTTATTGTTTTTTGTGTTGAACTGGATGCTTTTGATGTCATTCTTTCCCTGTAAAATTTCTTTGATGAGGATATCAGGAAGGGAACTTTTATTCCCTTTAATGTGCTCAATATCAAAATCAAAACAAGATAATATAACTTGCCATCTTGTCAAAATATGTTTAAAAACCAAATTTTGAACATCTTTTTGCAAAACTTCTTTTACTGCTTTGCAATCCATTTTTAAAGAAATTTTTGGCTAAATAAATCATCTTGAAATTTTATGATACATAGTACTATGGATAAAATTTATTTTGTAATAGTAAAATACTTGAGTTGTAACTCTTCCCAAATTCCTAAGTAATACGTAACTAGTTCTTTTTCATTCTTTCTTTGTTTAAGAATTCCTCCATAACTTATTTCTGACGCATCTGTTTCAACCATTATAAATGCAATAGCGTCTGATATTTCTAAATAAGAGAATTTCTTGACCAGTTGCTTTAGTTTTTTTTTTATGGTTTATGTCATTTCTTCTTATTAAGGTTCAGGTTTATTTTTTATTCTTTTGAATAAAGGTTTACAAATTATTCTACGATTTGAAATGTAATCAGATACATAATTTAAGCATCCTAAAAATCTTTGTAGTTGTGTTTTATATTTTCTTTCATCTAGAAATTTATCTGCAAATTCAATGGATCTACTTATTGGAGTTATAGTTCCTCAGTAGATTTCAAATCCTAAAAGTCTAACTTTGTTATGGAGCAATTTCATCTTTTTTTGCTGAAACAAGTAAATCATTTTGTTTAATAATTTCATAGAATTTATTCAAGTGTTGATTAATGGATTTTGAGAATACAAGAACATCACCTATGATCTATATACTATTGTAAATTAAGTGTAAGGATTGAATATGTCATTCATTAAATTTTGAAATTCATATGGGCATTTTTTAATCCAAAGGGCATAACATTCCATTCATAAGATTGCTTTTGTTTTCTTTGATTGAAAAAAATTAGAGTAGCAAATCAGACAGAAATCAGAAACCATATGTGAAACTGTTAAGTTACAGGAACATCCACGGTAGTTATGTATAAGCAGGATGCCGGGCATACCTACAAAACAAAAGTGCACAAGATTAATCCACCTGAAAGGGCAGTTTAACAAGTTAAAACCAAGAAACAAAAATAAAGCAGAATAGACACAGGATTTCATCATTTAATTTGGTTTAGCATTTGGCACTTGTCAAGGAGTGAGATGACAAAAAAGCTTAATTGATAAACAACTACAGCGAGATTCCTATGGCACTTAACATCCAAAACCCAATGGCTCACTATAACTATCTCAGTTTGCAGGAACGATTCCAAACTGTCTACTTTACAAAATTAAAACTTTCGAAAAATCATCAGAAAATGTCACGATCATCTTCTGTGGGAGCCTGGTCTGTTATGAATGGGAAGCACAACCATGCAGAGGTCAACGACCACGCCAGCATCAGCTAATATTAACCCAATTTGTTATGCACCATCAATTTCCAAATATTATTTACCTATTGAATCATTGTATTTTACTATATAGTTTCACGTCAGTGTATGCCACATCCAGTATCCACATGGTAGAATAGCTATCTGCTCTTTTCATACTTTCTTGCAATCTGTGGATTCACAAAAAGAATTTATTATCTATACCCTTGCTTTGCAGCTTCACACTTGGCAGGCCTTGCCACAGCACATATTGGTCTGTTTGGACATGGCAAGATTGCCATGATTAATTTTCTAGTCTTAAGAATACTTTAGTCCCAAAGATGCCATATTGTAATTCAATGATGTCCTCCCACTTTGCCCAAATATGATTGCCTTATAATTCTGCTTTCCAATGAAATCTCAAATTGAGTGCATATCTACCCAAACCATCAAATGACACAGGTTCTATTCTTACTCCAGTATTTCTCCTCTACCTCAGCCCCTGCAAGTGATCTAACTAGAAAACATTCAATATATTTTCTCAGAAACACTATTAAACTTAGAGAAGGTAGTTCCATAATGCCCTTAGCAAGGTACAGTGGAACTAATGGCGTCCAATGTCTTAAAAGCAACGGAAAACCAACAAGATGCCACAAGTATACCTTTTCATCATCTCCAATAACCACCAAGTAAGCGGCTAACCAGCAACTTAAATAACAGCTTGTATAACGATCCCACACATTTCAGTTCAAATGAAGCAAATCAAAACATTGAATGTCAAGCAACATAGCGAACAAGGTGTAATAGAGGGATAACCATGAAGGAATTGATGTTGCATATCTAATTAAAATGATTAAAAATAAACAATAGATAAGATTGAGGGCCTCTCTTGGTTGTTAACTTGTTATCATCGTTATAGTGACCTAAATGGTCCAAATGGTATCACATATGCCTAAGCTGTACTATTACCTATTTCTTTTAAACCATAGTGAAATATTTTCTCTGAAGAATGTTGAAAACAGTAAAATTAGAAACAAAGCTATTAAGGATGAGGTCAGCATCATGTCATTCTTCATTACATCTCATCTTTCATTTTTTTATTTGATTAATTACACCTCATCTTTACAAGTATGTAACAGCAGGTAAGGGGAATAAAAAACAAAATAGAAGAGAATGCGTAATCCATGTTAACCTTTCAAATCCAAGGGCTATTGATGGTAGATTATAAACAGAGTACTAACATTTATAATTCCTGAAACCCCTCTCCCAGATAGACTAGGCATAAACTCATGAACTCTGATATGAGGAGAAATCACACTCCAAGAACATTTCTGAATCTCAGAACATAAAACCCATCAACCTCATATGTTGCTCCATCTTAGTTTCTTTGTGAAAAAGACTAGCTCTACAAACGCATACCGGCATTGCTACACATATTTAATCTTGAACACAGTAAATAAGTTTATAAGACACGTGAATATATAAAGTCTCGCTAGCAAGATGAAAAACCATGATAGAAACTTCGGGTTGTTCTAACAAGATATTTCAATGCAAGCTTTGGGCAACATCCAGAAGTTAAAGCTAATAAGACAAAAGATGGAGTAACATTTAAGCATCTACCAAAAAAATAATATAAAATAAAATAAGTGAATTTCTATTACTTAAATCGAAGAGAAATCTACAAAGTTGATAATTTTGAAGAGTCAAATTATAATAAAGTACAACCAATGAGAAAATAAGGTATTAGATTCCTAAGTCAGAAATAAATTTGAATTCTTATAAAAACAGACTCAAAACACATAATGATTTAAATAAGTAAGAAGAAACAAACCAACATCTTCTTAAGCTCAAGCCTCAAGTTTTTTCATTACATAATAAATGTCGCACAAAAAGAGTAAGTCACTAAGACATTCATGAGAGATTGAGATAAACTCACCTTTCAGATTTTTAGCCATGAAACCAAATTAAGTCTGCTTAAGAATCCTCCTTCAATTCATCGGAATCAGAGTCACTTGCATTATAACCTAACAAAGATGCATCAAACCAAAAATAGTCACACTAAATTACAGAGGGAAAAAAATTAAGTTGCTGGCAATAACAAGGAAGGGATTGTTTACCTGGATGCTTATCACCAACTTTCCAAACTGAAGACCTAGTCCTTGATGCTTTGGTCAGCCAAACTCTTCCCTTCATTCCCAACAGATAACATCAGTCTTGTAAACCAAAAGACAACAACAAACAAGTACATCCACAGATTCCACAAATTGTTCATATATCATTGAGAATCACACCATTGCTCTTTAATTCAACTAAGGGCCCATAGAATCTATATATTTCACACTAGAAACTATTAGATGCATTTCTGCAATTATTTGTGTATACTATACATTAACATTACATAATGAATGTGATAAGACAAATCAATGAGTTTTAATATTATAACAAAACTCTGACCTTAAAATTGCTTCCATCCATCCTATGTCCAAAGGCATCTATGCATGCAATTACAATTTACAAGTGTACATTTGGGTATAGTCTATAGATACTCATATACATGTATTAGGACCAAACAAAGGAATTTTTTATTTTTTTATTTTTTATAGTCACCAACTTATTCTTCTTTTCTTAAGCAACATTACATTGAAGAAAAACTAAGCAGGATTGACTTGTTCAAGCACTGAAGAACACCAAAATCTAACACCCAACAAACCCTAATCCAGTGAATCCAGGGAAAGTTCATTGAAGAAGACTGAAACAAAGCCAGAGGCACCAATAAAACAACCCAGTACCTTCTGGGCATCTCTGGGAACCCCATAACCGCTGTAGTACATCTGACCCAACAACACCTGCATGTTGATGTCCCCTGCTTTAGCCTCCTTGAGAGTATCCCTGAACCACCGCTTCACACAATCCGCCACCACCTCTGACAGCGGCACGCGGCCACTCTTCTCTCCCCCAGTGTTGCTCTCCATATCCCTTCAGCCACTTCAAACTTCAAATGCAGGACGTGGGTCTTCTTCCGTTTTCGGTTTTTTTTTAGACACTGAGAAGTGGATTTTCTGGTTGCAGAGTCAAAAGGGTAAATTGTTCACCAGAAATTGCTCAAGAAAAATCATGGGTATCTTTCAGATTGAATCAGAATATAGAAAGCACACCAGAATTGCAATTTGGGTTTCAAAGTTCTTACCTTTATTTTTGTGTGTGTGTTTTTGAGCTCTCTCTGATGCTATCTGAAGATCATGTTTGGTTTCAATGAAGAGAATTTGATTTTATATGCAGAAAGAGGAAGAAGAGGAATGAGAAGTGAGACAAGGAAGAAGAGGTTTACGAAGAAGAGAAGGACTTAGAAAGCAAAGCAGCTATTATCTCTACGACGTCGGTTTGGTTGACATTGGTCAAATTTTTATTAATTTATTAAATATTTGTTGCAATATTTTTTTATTTTTGATAATCAAGAAGATTGGAATTTTTTTGGTTAGAAAATAGATATTTCATTAATTATGATGCAATATGTGGTTTTAATTCTGCATATACACCTTCTACTTACCAGCTGGTTATATTAGAGTTTTAGGGGGGATGAGTTTTTATGATGAATATGAGGATGATGATATCTCTTTTAGTGACCCTTTGCTTCCATCGGATAAGTAGAAAGGATTGAAATATGAACTTCAATACTATGAGGATGAGTTTGATGATGAGAACGACATTATAGAGTATGAAGATAATGCAGATCCATAATGTGGCCTTGGGCGTTAGTGTAGCTTAGGTTTCTAGTGAAGCACCTGTTTTACCCAAACCAGTGCTTTTTTATCTCCATGAGATCACTTTCATGCAATTAATTGAGTAGCTCTTGATGCACTTGAACATTGACCTGAATTTTATCAGGCCAGTTGGGATGTGACACTTGAGTTATACATCCATTTGAGGTTTCCTTCCAAAGATGATGCCAAGAATGCTTTGAAGATCTATTCTCTTCATGGACATCAAGACTTTCGAATGGGGGAGTCAAACTCCACCTATTTCATTCTATGTTGTCCAAATTTTGAGAATGGGTGTCCCATAGTGAGGCTCTCAAAGCTAAATGATATTGATTCATGGGCAATCAAAAAGTTAAATGGACCCCACAATTGTGTTGACCTTCCATGTCACAAGATCATCATCATTAGTTGACTTGTAACATTATTGCATCATGTATTCAAGGAATAATCAGTGTTTATCTAGTCGAAACTATTGCTACCATAATTCAAGTAATAAATATGCAATTCCAGTATACGATTTCTTCCAAAAAAAAGGCTTGGATGGGAAAACAGAAATCCATGAAACAACTCTGGTGATTGGGAGGGTTGTTACACTACACATTGTTACCAAGACAGATGACTGCTATGCAACATACTATGTCAGACAACATTTTTCTGTGGGGGACTTTTTTTCATTGCGTCTTTTGGGCCTTTAAACTGTGCCTTGATGGGTTCGATCATTGCAAGCCAATTCTAGAAGTTGATGGTACCCACTTATAGGGCAAGTATGGAGGTAATGCTGATTGCTGCTGGTCAAATTTTTGTAGTTGTATTTGCCATTGTTGAGAAAGAAGACACTGACTATTGTCTTGGTTTCTCGATTGTATTCGTATGCATGTAAGTCAAAGGAGGGGGTTTTGTTTGATATCGGACAAGCATGCATCTATGAAGTCTACAGTTGAAAACAAAAATGAGGATTGGGAACCACCCAATTCTAAGAAGGCAAGTGTACATAGGGTTATTGAGTAAAGAAGGGCATTTTCCTATAGCTATGGAGAATGATCCTATGACAGGTAGAGGACAAAACATTTATGTGGTTGACGACAGGAGTGTACATGCAAGAAGTTAAAATTTCAGGATCCCTTGTTCACATGTGAAGGTAGACATCATGCTGAAGCAATATGGCACTTCATTTTATCTTGTTGGTCATCCAGATGACTGACTAGTCACAGGTGAATGGGCCTATATTAGTTGCTAACCAGAGCCTCGGCGACCTGAGGGACGACCAAGGTCTACTGCCCTTTACACTAAAATGGACTTGCAAATAACCGTTTATAATATTTATTTGATTAATATTCATAATTCTGTTGACTGCTATGCATCCAAGTTTACAGTCTAGGAGACATTTGCAGGGCTGCAGGCTTGCACTAGGCTCTTGAAGATGAGTTATAGTATCCAATTGATCCAAAATTGCATAATTCAAGTCAGATTGTGAGCACCATACAAGAGTGGACATGCTGAGTGGGGAAACAACAAACTCTACGTCATATTTGATGTGTTTGTTCTCGTGCAGCTGCATTGTATATGCCAAGGACGAATGTGAAAGCGCTGCTAGGACATTATATCGCATTCAGAAATTAAACAACCATATTATGAAAAGAAAGTGTTGAACTTTGTCTTACTAGACAACACCTAGAACATGGAAATGTGAAGGAATATGAATTGTATAATGTTGAAGTAAACAACCAGAATGCTTGTCTGACATTAAATTGTCAGACTAGATTATACTTTTCATTTGGGATTATTGTGTAAAAATATGCAGACTTTCATTCCCTCAATGCATACACCAATCTAGATAAGAGAAGCGGGTTTGTCGACATCTTTATTATCTACTTTTAATTACCGCTGCCAAATTTCCAATTTGCTTGCTAACATATAAGAACTGTACTCATAAAGAAATTGTAATCAGTGGACAAACGTAATGATGGAAACTATACAATGGAAGGATTGTTCTCACGAATATATATTACTGTATTGGACAGAAACAGATTAACTACATTATAAATGAGGCAATTATCACAAAAACACTACATTACGGAATTACAAAATTGGACAGCCACAACACTAATATACATTTGATTATATGAAAAGGGGAAAAAAGTAGTTGATAGGTTGATTTGGAATGGAACAGCGCTTGCCCGCTGAGCCTGAGTCTTCTTGAGTAAAATGAGTTTCGCCTCGGAAAAAGAATCTGGATTGAGGCTAAACTGCATGCTTATACCATTGTTCATGCATCTGTGTGAAGAAAGGGGACTCGGAGGGGCCATATGGAGTGCAGAGTATCATATATGAACATAGAGTAGGATAAAGAATCTTGCATATCACGGAGATTTCCTATTCATTACAGGGGAGATTGACTTTTTAGAACTGGTTCAAAGGAAAGAACCAGAATATCATAACATCCACCAGCTGAGAAACTTCTATAGTAAATTCAAGAATCACTCCAACTATCCGCATCATCATCTTCATCACTTCCAGTCAAAGCCTATTTCAATAATTAGCATATTAGTTTACCCTAGAGAAAACAGGTATGATGGTGAAGAGACAAAAAGAATTACAATAAAATAAATAGAGAAAGTGAGTGACCTGGCGAATTGCATTTGCTTTCTCCAAGATGGCAGCAACCTTCAAGTTTGTTTTTGGACGACCTTGAATGCTGGGTCGTGTAGCCACAGCAGGCTTCAAGTTGAAGGACTGAGAGAACCAAAAAGTATTTTTAAAAACAAGAATGCTTTTAATACAAAAGGGGTACGAGTGGCATGAAGAAATAAAAGTTGCTAGCTCTAACCTTTGTTCTTATCTGTTCTAACAATGAATCTCTTTCATCTACCTTTGGTTCTATTTGAGGCCTAACCCGTTCAGTAACCCTCCTAAGCTGCAGTGGCTCAAAGACAAAGTGTTATGTGAGAATTTAAGACCACAAAAAGAGATTAACTGTTATATAGGAACTAGAAAACTGTCATCACCTTGCTTTTGTCATGAGCAACAACAGCATCAATTAGAGGATTCCGGGGACGAGGAATCTTATTCTTTGGTTTTCCATTTGGCCTTTCACTCTCAAAATCTGATGTTTGAGCAGATGTATCCAAGGACAATGCCATTTCCCCCTCTGAAGGCAGAAGACTCTGATTAGACTCCATACTTTCCATGCTTGGTGGTGACATGGGTGAGATAGAAGGATCACCTTGTTCCCCTTCCACATTACTTATAGACTGCTGAAGTGTTTTAACTTCTGAACTAGTCTCTGTCATTAATTTACTTGGAGGTTGAGTTGGTTTTTCGTGTGGGGAGATGGGATCGTGTCCAGAAACAGCACATTCAGCAGGTGGAATTGGCGGGCTTGGGTTTGTATTCTGTACCATCTCTCCCTCTGAAGCAACAACGTAACCATGTGGAGGCATGCCCATAGATACCACAGGTAATGTTAAGAAGGGATTCTGGATTTGGGTTCTGTCTAGAACTACGTAATTACATTGGCCATTTGCTTCATTAACCATGATAGGAAATTGAATAGGTATAGCAACAGGATGCCCTGAAACACCCACTGAAAACCCAGAAGAATGTTCTAGCTTATCACTTTCCACAGCCATGACAGGCAAAAATGGACTCTGATACTGCAAGGTCTCGCTCTCAGAAGTTGGCAAACCAAATTGAGGTTTCTCATCAGGTTTAATTGGCTGCATTGGTTGGAATGAGGCCTGACTTACTTCTACTTCTCTCTGTGAAACTAGGGAAGCATGTTGAAACTTGCCCATTCTCCATTGCATAGGCGGTAGAGGGGGCATAGGTGGCATCTCATCAAGATTATTTTCAGTTGCCTGGGGAAAGAGGTCAGGAAGAAGAGGCTTCAGTGGATCCATGACATGCTTTGTAGGGTTAATCTCCTGGCCAGATGACTGTGATAAGGAATAAGACGATGAGGGTTCATCTGGATGGATTTCTGGAGCAAATTCAGAAGTAGCATGAGAGCTTTCTTGCTCCAATTGATGTATTTGCATCTGCTGAGATTGAAATTTCTCAGAAGCAAAACTTTCTTCATCTCTGAGCAGAAATTCTGCATCCTGTTCACCAACTTGTGATTGTAAGAACAGCTCTAAATGAGTTTCAGACTCTAGCTGCTTATGGGAAGCCAATGACAAACTATCTTTGCCATTCTGTAAAAGATCATTCTGGCCAAGAAATATTGATTCTGACAGCCAAGTGTCTAGCCCTGAAAATTCAGGCACCACTTTCATGTCATCAACAGAAGCACTGTATTGGAATTGCTCCCTAGGAGATGAATTTTGAATATTATTACATATTTCTGAATCAGAAAGGTCACAAGGTACTGAACTGTTCAGGTTCAATTGTACATCAGCAGAAGCAATTTCTGGTTGATCCACTATCTTCTGTGGCTCTAATTCAGTCAAAGATTCTCTAGCAACTGCCTCGTTGACTTCCATCTCTTTCTCATGAGGATCTGCAGAAGTAGAGAGAGATTCTTCCGACTTTGTAAGATTATTGATGGGAGAACATATGATATCAGAAGACGATATATCTAATGATGGTTCCAGTTGATTCTCACTCTTCTCTGCATTTAAGTCTATGGAAGTTTGAGTCAATTCTACCTCATTGGACTTCATTTCTGTCTGATGGGAATCTGAAGAACCAGGGGGAGGTTCTTGCAAGTTCAAAAGATTCCTTGGTGGAGAACAAATCAGACCTGAAGCTGGACAAGTAACAATACCTGCATCGTTTTCAGCACTATCAACAGAAAGAACAGTAAATACAGCTTGATCTTCTGATTGAACATTTTCAGTGACCACATCATTTACCATCACATGATTATCCTGCCTTATGTAATTGGGAGAAGATGGATGCTTAAGACAATTATCATCTTCAACTGGATCAACACTGTAGGTGGATCCACTTTTTTCATCACTATGCACCATCCTTGGTATCTCTTCAAAATTTGATTGCAGATCAGAATACAAAACTTCAATTTCTGCTGAATCTGGTTCATCCTGTGGATTGTCGTGAGTTAAATCTGAGGATAGCTCCCCTGTGAAGCAACTCACTGGAGGAATCTCCACAACAGGAGATAAATCTCCCAAATTAAGTTGTGTTTCAATAATACAATCCTCATCTTTTGAGTCTCGGCAATCAAGCAGCAGCATAGTACCTGAATTCAAGTCTAATTCTTCCATGGATGGGCAAATGGGATCCTCTCCTTGTGAACCAATATCTATACGAACCAAAATTTCAGAAGAATTTTCCTTAGGAGATTCTTCCTGCAACACTTTTATCTCAGAATGATCACTGCATTCATCTTCATGAGCTAATTCTAAATCATTAGAAACTTGTAACAAATCATTAGAATGAACACATGGATCACCATCATCCAAGTTGTCTGAAGAATTTTTATTAGAATAATCCACAAGGCAAGCATCACCTTTTATTAGGGACATAGAAACAGCTTCGGCAGCTATAGATTCAACAAGACCCGTGCTGTCTTCATCATCTTCTAATCTTAAATTAAGTTCAACAGGGTCAGATGGTGTTTCATCTGATTGAGTCCCTGTAGGTAGGGTCACTGGTGAGGCAGGTCCAAGATCTGAACACAATACATGTACTGATCTCATCAGATATGAACCAGAAGAGGCTTGCCCAGAATCAGAAATCTCTTCTTCATGAACGTGTGCATCATCACACATGATATACTTACCACAATCTGTCTTGTGCAACTCAACAATTTGGGGAAGCTGGTTGGATGGTGTATCTTCAATCACCCGTTCATAATTTTTAGTAGATATGAATAATATAGGTTCTGATTGTATATTTTCAACCACAGTGCTTAATGAATCAGAGTGAGTGAAATAGGATCTATCTTTCTTGAAAGAACTATTTTCATCTGATGTAGAGCAGTTTCCAATAGATTGAGAATCTGAAAAGTGAGTTTGCAGTTCTATATGTTCATTTCTATCTCTTCTGAATGAACTATTATCATCTGATGTAGAGGAGGTTCCAGTTGACGGAGAATCTGACAACCGAGCTTGCACTTCAGCATGTTCTTCATTTCTATCTTGTTTGAATGAACTAATTTCATCAGACGTTGAGCAGTCTCCAAACGAATGAGAATCTGAAAATCGAGCTTGTAATTGATGTTCTTCTTTACCGTCAGTATCTGTTTGAATATTCAAGAAGCCTTTCTTAGGTCTACACTCGTTGTCTGTTTCCAATTCTGACTCCATGGTAGTTAAAGCATCCATATAATTGTCAACCTCACTAGTCACATCATCAGAATGGTACCCATCTAATCTGCCTTCTATTTTCTTTTGTTCATCAACTGCCAATTCAGTTTCACCAGGCAACTTGGGATGATTAGAAGACATTTCATCTATCACACCAGTTGAAATTTTTTCATGCACCTTCACAAGATCTCCATTTGTCTCGCCATCCACTTCTGAAAATGGTTTTAGTTCTAATTCCTGCTCATTAAGGGACGAACATGTGTTTTCATTTCCCAATGACTTTTTCACAGGACTAATGCTACTGACTTCAAGTATTTTAATCCCTGTTTCGCTAGTATCATCTGACATCAATTGCACAGACAGTGGAATGATTGAAGTTTCACAAACCATTTTATGATCAGGTGAGGGAGCTTCAAGAAATTTCTCCATGTAGCTTTTCCCAGCTTTTACTTCAACTGCAGATCCATTCAATTGTCTTTTCTTCAACTTCACAAGACGTGCAGGATCACTATAACCATTCTCAATACGCTCCTCAAGAAGCAGCTGATGTAATCTGCAATAATGGTAATTAAATTGAGTCACCAATCAACAGTTTAAAGACCTTTATACATTTCAAAAAGTAGAAGAATAAATTAATGCACCACAGTAAAATTATAGGAACTCACTTTGCATGTGTTGGTACAATATTAGGGGCTTCACCATCCCTCAATCGTGCTCCTTTCTTCTGCTGGAAAGGAAAGAAATAATAATATCTTCAAAATTGAAAATATTCAATATTTGCTTGCATAGAATTGTTTTCTATGGCGATTACTAGGTATTGGAACCCTAGTATGAACAAGAAAAAGCAGTGCTGAAAAGGCAAAAACTTCTCTGCTTGTCTCATATGGTTATATATGCATCCATCGAAGGCATGTCATGTGCATGGACCATATAACTCACACCATTTAATTTCGATTATAAATTTGCAGCAAGATCCCAATCAATACCACAGTATGAAGCCAATTAGGATCACTTTATTAAAAATAAGTAAGAAAATCAAAGTTCCACCATTTAAAACAATTTTCCAGAAAAAACTATGTCACTAAATGCCATAGAATTGGAAATTTTGTACCTTGACTTTACGAATTCTCTTTTGCCTGTGAACTTCTACTGTTTCTGTTCCAGATGAAGCTGACTCCATTTTAAAGAATGATGGATCCGTATAGCGAGTCAGACATGCCCCAGCCCCAGCCACATCAAACCTTTAAGAAGCCAAAAGCCAAAAAGAATTTTTTTTTTAAATATCAATAACAAAATAATCACTTTTTTTTTTACTTAGTTTGAAATCATTTCTGTCTGATGAATCAGGTCACCATACTTGTCCAGAAGGAAAAGTCTTGGGGGACCACGGCACTCTTCATATGAATCCATTATAAATCGAGGTAAGTCTCCACGAGTAACAAGATTCTGCTCAGACCGAAGATTAGGATGCCAATCAATCACTGCAATGCAATAAGCAAGTGTGTCAAAACTAGCCAAGAGACCATTACACCTAAAGGTTATGACTCAAACCAAAATTCCAGCAGTTTACAATATTGACAGTATTCAAATCATGATGATAAACACAAATAACATACAATAGGACTCTGTAACGAGTAATCTAACCTCCATTATTAAAGAATGATGAATGATGAGTTTGGGACAAAAAAGCCTTCTCAAGTGAAGGAACTTCAGCCTCAAGCTGTTGAACACGAGCCATAAGGCTGTGGCCTCTTGCAGCAGTAGCCATTACTTCTTCATGTAAGTCATGGAAGACCTCAGCAGCAAACCTAACCAAAATGCTACAGTTAAACACAGAGAAATTAACAGCCCCAAGTGACTGTAAAAACTATAATTTGAAAAGTTAAATGTTGATACTGAGGTCAAAATTGCCTACGCTAAAAAGGACAGGAAATAACTTCAGATATCCCAATACAAATGGAACTCTGCCAAATAGAACTAAATTTCTAGTAATTAACTACATGACACAGAATGCCATGACTATCACTACTCAAGCAAGATACATACATTTTCCTACCAGAATCATTTGAATCAAATTCACGAGATTAAGCCACCAAGGCTTAGCGCAGGTGGTTGGTGAGGAGGTTGTACATAGCAGATCCTAAGATTGAGCCTTATCACACACTCCAATACCTACCGAAGGAAAAATCAAAGTATCTGTAATGCTACTCAGTTGCATTTTCTATTGAATTGCATTTTCTCCTTCTCTGATTTTAAAATATCAGTAGATACTCAAACATTAAACAAAAAAATACTTTTCCAGCAATCAAATCACATTTAAGCCAATTAACTCTACTGTTCAAATTAACAATGTCAGGCCAAAATCTACCAGGAACTTCGTTAGTTCAAGAATTTTAGTCTACAATCCTTCGATTAAATTCAGGCCAATCCAATCCGCCCTCAACCCAACTGATTCATCGATCCATCATTATATATTACCTTATAAAAAATAATTTATATTCATTCAACCGTTAAACTATAACTACTTATTGTATAGATCTAACGTGTTAAATTTTAAAAAATTAAAACAATAATAAAATTGTTACTTAACAGTGGATATCTTTTTGGTAATTAAAGGTTTAGGATAGGGGAGATTACCATATTCTAAGGTTAGAATCTTTAAGTTTCAGCGAAAACTTATAGTGGTACTAGTTACATAAGACCTACCAATAAAAAATTACCTGCAAAAATCGAACCTAAAACCTTTGTATCGAATTCAATCCTCCTAGTTGAGTCAACCTGAATATAAAGTTCAAGCGACCAAACTAACCAATTGCAAAAGCACAAAACCTTACCGAATTAAACTAAACCTCACTCCAGCATAAATTCGAAGATTATACTAAATTAGATTTTGTTTCTTTTTTGTTCTTTTCAAACTCAGCACTCATTGAACTAAACGTAATCACAGAAGGCGCGAGTACAATAACTTCAATTGCAGGTCCAAAGCAGAATCATGAAATTAAGACGAAAACTCACTCGGCAAGGTCGCCGAGCTGGCGCAAGACGCCGACGAGTCCGGCCATGGAGACGCCTTCGAGGAGAGCTTCTGGATCATCCTTATCCGCTGAACGGTACAGCTCCGGATCCGCCAAAGTGTACTCGTTCCTTATGTGGTACTTCGATAGCGGCATTCTTCGAATTCGGCGAAATCGCGAACCCTAATTTTCCCAATTATCTTCCCTCTGCGATCTTTGTTCTTCCGGCGACTCTGCCTCTTCGTTCCACCATGGAAGAGAGAGAAAGAAGAATGAAGAGAGAGAGTTTTTAAAAAAATAATAAAAATTGGGGAAATGAAATGAATGAAGATACGGTGGTAGTGAGTCACAGACGTGAAGAGACTTATGGAGAGGGTGTGAGTATTTATTATTTAACCGAGTTCAAAAAATAATAATTAATTTGGAATTTTAGAATGTCATGCAATATAATAGTTAAAAAAATAAAATCTATACTTTTCTGTATTTAATCTCGGAATAAAATAATCTCCCAAAAAAAGTTTGTGTCACTTCGATTACGAAAGACTTTTGAAAATATTCCTTCTCTTTTAATAATTTACCAAATCGGATTTTAAAGTTTACATTTTCTTTTATAAAGAAGTGTAAGACCTAACATAAATAAGGTAGAGGGCATGGTGTAGGTTAAACATTATAAAAGATTATAAAAATATTCTTTAAGTAATATTCTAAAAAGACTTATGCCGCTTAAACAATGGAGTAAATGTCTTTTAAAAATATACCCATATCATATTAATTTTTTATTTATAAATATATCAAATTTATCGTTTAAAGATATACATAATATTAAATTAGTCATTTAATATTATATTTTTGTCTTCAAATTAATTCTTAAAATAACATCAAATTGATTCTTGAATGATGAAAATTAATAGTATTAATTATCATTGAATAATCAATTTGATGACATTGATAAATGAATGACTAATGTTATGTCACGTACATATTTAAAGGACCAAAAGAAATATTTATTCTAAATTATGTCTCTCACAAAAATGAAGTTTGCATTTTAAGAAGTGTATAATATTAATATTTAATAATATAAAAAAATATATAAACACCCTCTAAACTATTTTTTCTTTTTGAAGTAGTCATCATAAGCTTTTAAATCTAAGTAAGAGATCCTTATACTTTCTAAAACCTACAAATATACCATTCACTCCACTAACTAACCTAAAACCTTGTCCCATGACTTACATGTGTTAATTAATATAATACACATGATAATATTTAATTTATTTATATTATTTTTAGACAATTTTAAAAAAATTACCCTTTCTTGTTTAATTTCTATTTCTAAAAATAGAAAAATAAATAACATAATTAAAAAAGAAATTAAATTAAAAGAAGAAAAACTTTAAATTTTTTTAAAAAATAATGTAGAAAAATTAGATATTGTCAAGTGTATTAGTAAGCACATACATGTCATCTGTTGAATTATTTCTATTTAACTTTTGTTGAATTATTTCTATTTAACTTTTGTATGAAAGGGATGCAAGTTTCAAAAAATTTAAAGACCTCTTATTTGAATTCAAAAGTTTATGGTAATTATTTCAAAATAAATAAATAAAAAGTTTGAGAAATATGTGAGCATTTTTTTCCTTGATAATTTTAAAAACTAAGTTCACTATTTCTCAACCATATGTATTTTTTTACTCGCTTTATACATTTATAAAATTCTTTCTAATTTTTTTTAATACAGTTTTTTAACTCCATTTTTAGTCAGAAGCTTCCAAGTACTATAATGCGCTGGGTGGTATTGGATTATGTTACTTTTGGGATTTGGTGGTAATAATAATGAATTTTGTATAACCGCAAGATAGAGAATTTGCAATTAATGAAGGGATGTTTTTATTAACCACCCCCCCCCCCCCCAAAAAAATGAAGGGATGGTTTTCCAATTAGCGAAACTTATCTTGACAACTTTAGCCAAATTACTGTGTGATCCAACATGAATTCCTATGCACACATGGGATAAATTTATTTTTTATGCCAAACTAAGGCTTCGACTAATTTACCTTTTACATGGATGTTTAGTGTAGTAGTAAATAATCCAAATAAATAAGGATTTTTCTGTGCGAAAAAAGTTTAATCGAATAATCTTTTTATAATAAATATTTTGAAAAGCAGAGTAGACTGATTTTCTCATACGCTCACAATTTTTTATATATCTATTGATGATTATAAATTTTATTATTATTTTTATGTCAGATTACTTGAGCAATTTAAGGCATAACAACTTGATATCATATTCAATCAAAATTAGCGGCCTAGGTCAACTTAATAATAAAAAATTAAATTCAATGGGTTGCATGACATATCAATAATGCAATGCATGTGAAACATACATTCTTTCCCTGCTAAATCTGTCAAATGTTCCTATTGCTAAATCACAAAGCATGATATTCAATAATCAATGATCTTTGTTAAATAAGATGAAAAGGTAAATTATATTAATCTTTTCTTGGTTGTCTACTTTTATTTGTATAAAAAAAGGTCTATAGAGAAAGTATGTGTCTAGAAAAAAGTTAAAATAAATTTTTAATTTTTTTAAAAATTAGACAAGAGATCAATATAATTTTAACAATCTTTAAGAAAATCAATGTAATTTATCTAAAATAAAATATTATATAAAAAAATATCATTGAAATAAATGAGATGAAAAAGAGATAACAATAAAAAAAAATTATGATCAATCTTATCTTAAAATATATAAACTTATGTAGTTATCATTACCATTATTTTTGCACAAGTAATATTGTTTTTCCTAAAGCATAAAAATATTTATGTGGTATTATATGATCTCGATGATTGCAAATTCTCCTTGAAAAACAATTATAATTACCACATTCATTGACACAAAACAAAATATCAAACATAAACCTTCATTTGCACTTTATAAACTGGCTTTTAAGATTTTTTGTCAAGTTTATGAAAAATTTTAGTTGAAAAAGTAAATGAGATTTTTATCTCAAACATGATTTAGGTAGAAGCAACATTTTGTTATTTTTACGGTAAAAGAAAACTCGTTTAAGTGTGCATTGACAGAAATACCCTTATAATTTGATATTATATCATTATTTTAATAATATTTAAATAAATGTAACTTAATAGTTTTAAAAAATATTATTATGATTATAATTTATGTGATTTTATTTTACAATATTCCAAGTAAACTTAACTTTTAAAAGAATTTACTTTGTTATCAATTTATTTGTAATTAATCTTTTTAACATTAATTTATTAACAATCTAACTCAAAATAATTCATACCCTTTTTGATAATTACACATCTGAAGGTAATTTTTATTAACATTATCTAAACAACATTCATGTAACAAAATTAATTTTCAGATAAAAGTTTTCAAATATAAATCACTTCACTCAAACTCACTTCTAATTAAAATTAAGTTTGTAAAATCAAGTTTTACAAAATTTAATTCAAATACACACTAAAATCTATATATTAAACCGGTTAATAACATAACATATGCTGTTAATCTATAAAGACATAAAATCATAAAATCATTTTTTAGAAAAAAAATGAGTACATAAATTAGGATATATTCCCTATGAGGAGAAATTAAGACATGGTTGGTTTCTCACATTGACTGCTGGGTTGCGAAGAGGTGAGGCGAAGGAGACATCACCTTGTTTTGTCATGGTCCAGCGGATCGTGACAGTATTTATTATATGGTAGACATCACCATGTCATGGTCCCCACTTCTCAGATATTATATCAATTTCAAAAAATATCACCTTATTTTTTAATTATGGGTATAAATAAATTATAATGCAGGTATATCTATTACCTTCACAAATCTTCATTATGGAAAAGCAAAACTTAATTTCTTAATTTGTTCACATATGGGAATGTGAATGAATTGGGATGCAACTGAAATTCTACGCCCGTGTGGAGCCCACAGTCTAAGAGGACATGGGAATCACTTCATGTGTTATTAACTTATTAATTATCACCAAAAACATAAATAAATAAATACTGAACTTAATTATTATGAGAAAAGAATTAAGAAAAAAATAACAATGAACAAAATTGAAATGAATACTTTGTAAAAGATTAAGATCTACTTTGTATAAGAAGCATGGTCAATTTTAAGGTGTACTTGATAGATAAAAAGAAACGAAAATACGAGTAATAAAAAATGTTTTTTCAAGTTTTTATTCTTAATATTTGATATAAAATATGAAAAGAGTGTAATGATTAGAAATTTTTTTGTTGTATCATATGATACTTTATATACCAATATAATGTGATACAAGTGGTAGATACTTGAGCTTCTTACATATGTGGTCAGAAGTTTGATTCATGACTTATGTATAGAAAAATATCTGTTGGAAGAGTTCAATCCCTTAAATGAATTTTCGTAACTCGAAAGATTAATTTCAGCAATCATACGCAGAAGATACCCTAAAAAATATAAAAATATATGATTACTTCATAGTTGTTTCGATATACTCGTAAGAGGAGGATGGAGAAATTGCTTAAAAGTTTTTTGGTTTTTTTAAAAAAAAAAGAAAAAAAAAGAAAAGAAGAGGAAATCCTTGAATACATATTATAATTTTAGTATTATTTCTGTATACAAAATTATGAAAATTAAATATTGAAAGGTGAAAGTTATGTTTGAGATATATATTAATTTAGTAAAATTCAAGTGAACATTTCCTCTTGTCAATTACAGAACATGAATGCTCCCCCTCTCTAATTGTTGATGTGATGATGAGATTTTGATAAAAATTATGTACTTTTTTTTTTATTTTCTTAACCAAAAGCAATTCAATCATCAATGAGTACTACATTTGAGAGTATGATATTGTCTAATACTGTGAACAGTAAAACTATTGAATAAACAATTTTAATTTTATCACTAATAAATAAATTATGTTAAAGCTTTTAAATTAAGTATATTTTAATACAAGATAATTTTAATTTAATATTTTTTCATATAAAATCGTAAGAAACATGAAATAAATTGCCATGATTGTCAATCATCCTAAAACTCAACTTTCCATGTAAATATATAATGAAAACATGTGAAATATACATGCTACTTTTCTAGTAGTTTCCTTAAATATGGTATGATTTACACAATTTAATAGTACGTACATGCGAAACAAATTTTACATTAGTTGACGGAGATACTTACTAGTTATTAAAAAGAACAGTTGCCCACTTGCACATCCGGTGAATTTTTTTGTTAATACTCCGATAAACGGTTATTTTATTTAAATTTAATTATATAATATTTTAATTTAATATAATAATATATATTATTATATTAAAAAGAACAGTTGCCCACTTGCACATCCGGTGAATTTTTTTGTTAATACTCCGATAAACGGTTATTTTATTTAAATTTAATTATATAATATTTTAATTTAATATAATAATATATATTATTATATTGTGTTATGTAATCTATTTTTAATAAATTAATATATTACATTTTTAATAAACTAGTATATTACTGTAGGTGAATATCTCCACGATTTAATCGTAATATAGTACACGTGAACGGAGGCATCAATCAGACATTGAAGCAGGTTAACCAATCATCGATCAC
The DNA here is from genome assembly GCA_023212625.1 of Styphnolobium japonicum. Classification (NCBI taxonomy): domain Eukaryota; kingdom Viridiplantae; phylum Streptophyta; class Magnoliopsida; order Fabales; family Fabaceae; genus Styphnolobium; species Styphnolobium japonicum. The sequence goes on along the minus strand of JALBWW010000007.1, from coordinate 11,088,704 downwards.
GGATTCACTGTGCAAGATACTGTACATTGATTATGATTATGTTTTTGGATGTACCTGATCCTCAATCCCCAACCCCCAACACTAGTTAAGAAGTTTCCTTGTATTTTCTGGGAAAATTCTGCAACCCTTTTTAAAGATTCTTTGATTCTTATTGAACTTTCCGACTTCACAGAGAAAGAACAAATGGTACGGTTTTGGCAGCCATATGGGAAGTTCAGAAACTCTTTCCAACACCATGAGTAGACCTGACCTACCTTTTTGGTTATGGTACCTTCCCAGTTAAACTTTCATGCTTTTTTTCTTTTTTTATTTCTGAATTCTCCTTCGGATAAATAAAAGCATTTGCAGTTGAGCTTGTTTTTCAGAGATTTTGGTGTTTTTCACTTTGTTGGTCCCCCCAACTTTACTTGACATACCTCTCGGGAGAGTGTTTTAGTCATTGTTTTTTCATTACTTAAAGCCTAAACAATGTTAGGTCTATTCTTTCTTGTTTTTTCCTTCATTCCTTTTTGGCACATGGGAGAAAAGTCAAAAAGACTTGCATATAATGTCTACCATCTAAGAAAGCTATAAATGAAAGAAAACTACTATAGAAGCAATTTATGAAAAGACATACTTTATCCATAAAGTTTTTTAATAATATATAAATTTATAAAATAGAATTATAAATATACTGTCAAACTGAAATTGTCTTAAAGTATATATTTTACACATCTCAATGTAATATTAGTCCTTGAAAATATATATTAAAAATATCTACTTATATGAACGTTTATTTTTATTGACATTAATATGTATAAGATCATCCTAAAAAATATATAAAGATATTGAATAACTTATTAACATTAATACTTACTGAACGAGTTTGTACTATTTATTCAATAACTTACTCAAAAGAGGCTATAGACTATAGAGGTTTAAGATAGACTTGGATTGGATGCCATTTATCTAAGGCTTAAAAGTTAAAACTAACAATAAAAAACATTAATTAGTTCCTTTGGTGTAAAGCGCAAGAGTCAGCTTGTTCTGTTCTACGCTGAATGCATATTTTTTATTTAAAAAATGAAAGCCTCCTTTGTAACTTTTGGAGTACTCTATCAAAATATTCGGTCTTCAATAATAAGTTATGAGAATCCTTAATCACGGGATAGGGAAGCTGTTCCATTTTGATATAAAATTAAGCACCAAAACGCAACAGAATCAATAAAATATAGCATCAATGGGACCAACCCATTTGGCTTTGTATACTTTCCTCTTTGCATCAAAACATTTTTCTAAACATGCATTATGTTTGTTACTAGTGACACATATAATATTTGTATGATGAAAAAAAAATTGATTAATAAGCAAGTAGCTGATGGCATATATAATTAATCTGTTAACTTAATGGGGGTTTCAGTCGTTCTCACACCTACAGATGATTTTTATTTCTTCATGAAAATTTATAAAATGATGATCTTCTGGGTGGCTTCTATAAACATGTATAGATGTGGATATAATGATGTAAACTTGGCTTGAAAGTTTTGGGAATTGCTTGTGGAAGTCGTAGTAAGCAATTGAAAAACCCTTTTTTAATTCCCAACAAGATCAAGATCATCTTTAACTTCAACAAACTGTATTGGCGGCAATGTGTTGGTTGATTAATATATACATGTGGTGGTAGAATTCCATTTGTACCTGTTTATATACTGTGCTCTTTTTTCTTGTCAAGCTAAGTCTGTCTGCTATTTTTGTAAGATTCTCTGATTCCTGGTAGATATTTGTTAGTGGATTCGGTTATAGACTTATAGAGCAACTGCCATTCTCTTCGGTTGTGTGTCCCACATATCTTTGGTTGGTGGCCTTCAATATGGTTTTTTTCACCTGCCGAGGACTGCGTTTGGAGTTTTTGGACCCACCTAATGAACTACGCTTGCTATGTGTTATGTTATAAGTTTATTAAACATAGTTGTAAAAATTGGATCAGACTGATCATTTGAGCTAAAAAAATTGGTGACTCTGTCATCTGACCAAGTCAACTCCCAGTATGATTCTTACAACTATGGCAGCAAGTGTCAAATGCTAAAACTTATTTAGAGTTTATTGATTAACGTTAATTCATCAAGCCTTGTTGTTAACCTCATAAAGGATGTTCACTTACTCATAGAAGTTTATGTTTGATACTTTGATCAATTAAACTCATGTATCATTTTGCATAATTTGGTATTGTTCAAACTATTTCTTCGTTAATCCCATAGATTTTGACCCTTTAATGAATATATATATATAATCCTCCAATTGTTTCAGCATTAAGGAGGTACGGCCTAGCTACCATATTTAATATTAGTGAGTCTGTAGGGTTTCACCCACATGATTACCCATTTTTATGACCAAAAAAGAAAGTAATGTTATATCATACTCAAATGCTAAAAAAAACAATGCTCAAACAAATATGCTATTGTGTTTAGACTAGTAAGTTATTTATTCATACATATGTTAACATTATATAAATCCAATCAAGAAAGAAATAATATAATTTCACTTAGATTGGCCTATCTAATCATGTGACCTAGATGGGTGACTTGCACATTGAAATTTTGTCAGTGATGTGATTTATGTTCTTTACCTATATTTTGAACTTCAGCTTGAAGGTTAATCATGCTTCAAATACGGCGACTAAGGATGAAAAATATTTTGGGCTGAAGAAAAGTGGGTTATGCCAAGTACCTCTATCTAGTCTTTACTAAGATGCAGGATCCAAGTCTAAAAGTGTTCTTGGTATGAGTAAAAATGAGAATATAGAAAATAAAAGAATCAAAAGAAGAATGTATCCAGATATAGAAAATAAACATGATGGGCCTCTCCTGACTCCCTTGCAGACCTTAATGTGGGCTGGGCTGGGTACAGGCCTACAAGGTCACGAGAATTGTTTAGTTTTAACTCAGCCCAACAAAAATACCAATCTCACATTATGAGGCCTACAAGGTCCATGAGAATTGTGAGGCCCGCATTAGTTTATTTAAGTATGGAACTAAGCTACTTAGTGTATTTTTGGTCAGCAAATGGAGAGTTACTTGAGACGCCTATATGAATTTGAACTCAATGGATTCGTTCTAGGATCAGTAAATTCCTTTTTTTTAACAGACAAAAAAATGTTTGGGTTATTTTTTAAATTCTCAGTATTACTTAGTTGACAAAAAGAGCATAAAGAAAAAGATGACTAAAGCTTTTCTTTCTTCTTGTTTTGGTTAATGTGACAAAAGCTTTATTATTTTTTTTTTTGTGTTTTAGAGTATGAAGAATTGATACTTGATAGTTCAAAAGATAGGATCGTGACAAAAACATGTTGGACATATTGTGTCAAATACTATTATGATATTTTAAAATGTATGTTTATTTTATTACATGTTTTACTATTAATTTTTTTTTAAGACAAATAAGTTGTTCTACCATCATACAAAACATATTATAATTGGTGGATACAAACTATAAAAAATCACCAACAAAAATTGAATCAAAAACTTTTTCTGTTGACCTATCATGATCATATCAATTGAGCTAACTCTCCTTAGTGGCAAAAATAAATTTTATTATATTGTGATGTCTATAATGGTTGTATTGTTGTGTGATCATGTCAATGTTTGTGGTGCTTAGATTTTTTTTTTAAAATCAAATTAGCCTATGCTTGAGTAATCCCAGTTTTTAGTTCTTTAGTCTTGTTACTTTCAAGATTGTTTCTATTAAGAATAAAAAATTGAGCATTTTGGGATTTAGAACTGGTTCCAAATGAAGCAAAGCAAAAAGACCAAGAATAAGAAAGGGATGATGTCACTTCCTGTGCAAGTTGGTCTATTAGATTTTGAAGATATTGCGTATATATAAATAACAAAGTGCAACACAGTGCCCGGCTAGGGCTGGCTCAATTGTATGTCTCTGCTTTCTTTCGTTTTCGTAAAGTTTTCTATGAACAAATATGAGAGAAAGACGCTTTAGTTCCGCGGAGGAAAGTATTTCATTTTATTTTATAAATTAAATTAATTAATTATTAAATTAATTTATTTAATAATTAATATACAGTTAATTAATAAATTATTTTTATTTTGATATGTAATATGTAATTAACTGTAGATAAATTAATTTAATCTGCAAAACAAAAATAGAATACTATCCTCTTAAGCCGAATTAAAATGTTTTCCTTCTAACAAATATTTTGGTAACCAGAATCCGAAGTGAAATACAGTAGCAGCTAATTGGGAACATTTCATTAAGATGTCTTGTCCTGTAACCTCCCTTCATGATATATGTGGTGCCTGTCCTTTAATTTTAAAAAATAAATAACCATCTTGGTACTTAAAAAAATAAATTTATATTAATATAATCTTTTAAAAAAATTTATACCAAACATAAACTTTTAATATTCTAAACTGATTCCAATTCTAAAAAAATTGTAGTTTTTTTTTCTAATTTATTGTACAAATGTAGCATAATTGAAATTTTTAATTGCATCGATTCTAATAATGGTCAAACTTCACGGTGGAAGTTCTTTTCGAAAGCTATAATCATGAGTCAGTTTTAAGAAAGGGAAACCCCTAATTAATAAAACTATTTGTCACTGTACAATCAACCATGAAGTGTGATCTAATTAGTAAATTAAGTTTTATGTGAACAGATTTTATTCATAATATAAGAGTTTAAATTCTATTAAAAATATCTTATTTAGAATAAAATTAACACACAAATGAGAATTAATGACTTATCTAAGAGTGTAAAAATATCTTGTGGTGTTACCAAAAAGTAACATAGTAACTTAATCATGAATTGTAACTCAGATAATAAACTCTATGTGAGTCAATTTTAATTATAATATAAGATTTCAAATCTCACTTACATTACCTTACGGCAAGGACCAAACTAACGCGGAAACAGAGAGAAGGGTGTGAGACAGTGACCCTAAGCATATTATCTTGCTACATTCAACTGCCTACAGATTTCGTACTAATTTAATAAGTACATAAGTAATTTTCAATACTCATATAAAAAATGCTTATATAATAATATTAATTGTCAAAGGGTTTAGTCACAAGTCGTAATCATCGGGCATGAATTAATGGCGAGCTAAGAGCGAAGATCAAAGCCAAAAAAACAGTTCCCATTGGTTCGGCCCAAGTAATCTATCCCACAAGTCCATGAGACTTTCATGCTAATTTCATGACTACATAAGGAATTATCAAATATTATATATTATAATATTAAAAAATATCAACTTTCAAAGCATAATTATTAAATTTGGATCGATAATCGACTTGGATAAAGTAGTGATTTAATGAATCATTGATTCAATTAGTAAATTATTAGTTGTATAACATAAAATTAAATATATATATATATATAATACATAAATATATATAAAAATACACACTACATATGATGATATTTATTATTATAAATAATTAAAGTACTGTTATTTTGAGAGAAATGATGATCTTAAGAATTTTTTTAAGAGTTTAACTCTTAGGCTTTGTTTGAATTATGAGATAAATAGAGTGAAAAGAAATAGAGTAAAAAGAAATAAGGAGAAAAGAAATAGAGTAGAAAATGAGTAGATTTTTAAGTTGTTTGGATTAAGAGAATTAGGAAAGAAAGAAAATTAAATTTTATTATAAATACATATTTGCCCTTATTTATTTATTTATTTATAAAACAATAAAAAAGAGTATATTAGTTAAATTCCTATCTCTACTCATTTCTTCTCTATTTCTTCTCACTTTAGGAGAGAAATGAAAAAGTTGTGAGACCTACCATTTTTTTTCTTCTATATTTCTCCTCTAACCTAACAAGTGAGCCTTCTCAATTTCTCTTATATTTCTCTCTTCTCTATTTCTCTCATACCAAACAAATGCTTAATTCAAAAAAAAAATCTACTTTTTTTTCCATAAAAATACTCATAACTCACAAAATAATGAGTTTTTGTTTTGGAAAATCGATAGTGATATGACATAGATCTTAAAAAGTTATATGAAATGGACATATAATTTATCTAAATCAGACAAACAAATTAAAAATTATGACTTCTCAAAATTTTAAAAATTTTCTTTTAAATTTCATAACTCGATCGGGTCACCAGTTGTTATTCGAAACCAACCGAGTCAAATCAATTTCCACCAATTCACATGCATAATCGGTTTGATAATTGACTCAAATCGATTAAGTGATTGGTTCATTAATTGAACCACACTAGTCGAACCAGCCAGTTTAGGTCAATTTTAATAACTATGTTCACAAGTTATTCAGTTATATACATTTTGTTTTTCTCTTTCAAAATGAAATCGCAAAAGAAAACCAGATTAATTTAGCTGTGCAGTGCAAATTGTGGTTGTGTGTGTGTGTTTTATTTTTTATTTTAATTTTTACTTTAATTGTTGGTATACTTTGTCCATAATATTTTCTTTAATTTATGTTTTACTTTCTAAAATACATTATACATTTTAGAAGATTTAAATTCTCTCATTGCAACTCGATTTTTACACTTTCAAATTTCATAAGGTTATCTTGATTACAATGTATGTATATATATATATATATATATATATATATATAAATTAGCATTGGGTTTAGAAAAGTTAGGAATGTTTATTCTATTATCTTCTTTTATGATTTATTTACTTGACCCTCGAAATGTCAGATAGTTGGCGGACACTTGTCAATTGAACAACCGATCACCCCAGAATCTTTTTATACTATCAATAAAAAAAAATCACATTATTATTGTAAGAGTAATATTACATAAATAATTTTTTTTAGTTTTTGATACGTAATACTACAAAAGTAAATTTTAAATTACTCATAGAAATGCACAAATTTTTATGAACTATTAGATTAATATTTGAATTTGTGCGAGATCAAATCAAAACTTTTTAATAGAAATTCAAATACTATTCAATAATTCTATAGTCTGCACACTAGTTATCTCTTTAAAATAAAAAATCTTCAAAAGTTATACACCTATCATTTTTCTAATAGTAACTAGGTTTTAGGGGGAAAATAATAATAGTGATCCTATATACTTGGAAATAAGCCCGGGGAAAGAGGGTAATAGGAAATAAACACCTAGGGTCTAGGAAAAGAGATTTAAAAATAACAATAATGATGTTTGTTATAAGAAGAAAGAAAGCAAAAGCAAAGAGATCCAACCAGTACAACCCAAACTCCTCCAATATATATAGCTGTGTTTGCTATTCTAGCTGCACTTACTCTGTAAGCCTCTGCTTCCTCTGTCTCTCCTTGCTCCTCTCTCCCCTGCTCCCAGCCGACCGAGGGCCCATACTCAGCCACAACCATGATTGCAGCTGAAGTAATGCCTGAGAAACCCCTCATCCTTGCAAGAGAGAGCATTTTTTCTTCATCTAAAAGGTACTAATTTCTATATCGAAAATATTTATACCTTTTATTTCTATGCTTCTTTTTTCACTCTTACCAATCATCCAGATGCAGCTCAAAATATAAGTTGAAAAAGAAAATTGAGAGGCATATTGAAAAATCTGTTGTTTCAAGGCTGAGAATAATGTGTTCCACCTCATGAATGAATAGTCGACAATCTTCAATTTTGTTCTTTTTTATGTTATTTCTAAAATGATGCAAAGCCAGGGGCACCAATGAATTCCTAAGGAGCAAAAAATCACCTTTAGATAGCAACGTCTAATCAAATACATGACAGTATGACACTATTCCCACTAGCTTATACACATCCAAAAGTGTAAACTTCAGCATATTCTTAAAATTCAAATTGTCATATTCTCTGTTCTTATGAACTGTTTAATGTTGTGATAGGTTGGAAGGCAAGGTTGCTATTGTAACTGGGGGTGCCAGAGGCATTGGAGAAGCCACGGTGAGAGTCTTTGTCAAGAACGGTGCAAAGGTGGTGATTGCTGATGTTGAGGATGCGCTTGGAACTATGCTTGCAGAGAGCTTAGCTCCTTCAGCTACCTATGTCCACTGTGATGTTAGCTTAGAAGATGACGTTGAGAACCTAGTCAATTCCACAGTTTCTCGCTATGGACAGCTTGACATCATGTTCAACAATGCTGGGGTGCTTGGAAACCAGTCCAAGAACAAGAGCATTATCAATTTCGACCCCGATGAGTTCGACCGAGTCATGCGTGTGAACGTGAAGGGGATGGCTCTAGGAATCAAGCACGCAGCGAGGGTGATGATTCCAAGAGGAGTTGGGTGTATCATCTCCACAGCTAGTGTAGCTGGAGTCATGGGAGGGCTTGGACCACATGCTTATACAGCTTCAAAGCATGCCATAGTTGGGCTCACAAAGAACACAGCTTGTGAGTTAGGAAGGTACGGGATTAGGGTCAATTGCATTTCTCCATTTGGGGTGGCCACATCCATGCTTGTGAATGCATGGAGAACTGGTGATGATGATGAAGAAGATGATGAGAGCATCAATTTTGGGTTGCCTTTCCAAGAGGAAGTAGAGAAAATGGAGGGGTTTATGAGAGGGCTAGCCAACTTGAAAGGAACAACTTTAAGGGCCAAAGATATTGCTGAGGCTGCCCTTTATCTTGCTAGCGACGAATCCAAGTATGTTAGTGGTCATAATCTTGTTGTAGATGGTGGAGTCACCTCCTCGAGAAATTGCATTGACCTGTAATTTTCATGTTTATTTTTTCTTTTTTTGACTATCAATGTAGGACCAAGACATCGTGTGAAGTTTGTAAAATGATTTCCATCAATATAGCTTTAGTAATTTTTGAAGCGTTAAACGTTCACTGTGGTCATTACCAAGCATATCATGTCTAGTAATTCCAGTAATTATACTACTATAGTCACAAATTGGTCACAATTACACAGCCGACTGTATGGGAGTATAAACTGGTCCTATTCTAGCTCTTCCTTCAATAAATTGATTTACAGATACCAATAGTTGTGATCAATAATGAATTTAAGAGTTATGTTAATAGTATTAATCTTTTTTGGTCATGCCTTTTAATATAGTAGGATAGGATAGAATCGTGATACTATCTGCGTTGTCGTATGAGGCACTAAAGTTGTATTCTTTTAATCTTCATATAGTACGTACCTCATGTGGGAGGTGCATTTTCTTGTACTACTGATGGCATAGACATTACCTGCGTATATCACATTAAATAAAAAGACATTACCTGCGTACGTAATAGTATAAGATACTATGATTCAGGTTATGTACAATGTACGATAAAAGGCAGCCAATAACAATTGAAAGGTCAACTATCTAACAATACTTTGTCTTGTCTACACCAAAAAATATCCCTGCATCACTGACATGTATATTATTCCTGGTTCAAGTCAGGAGTTTTGCTAAGTACTCTCCTTATGGTTGAACACTTGAACTTGAATCCATGTATAATATCATTCAAAATTTCATGGCTTCCACCTGGCTGTTTTGGATTTTGTAGCTAGTTTCGCACAGGTCAACCATCTACCATTTATTAAGGGTCATAGTGCTGCTTCCGAGAGGGCTGCTGCAGTCTGAATAATCTAGTAGTTTAATACAAAGGCAATTTCCTGATCATGACTCATATAGTTTGATGATAGGCACTTTGAAATAAAGAGCTAGATCAACAGAATAGAAGAACACCAATTGGTCTGATTAAGGGAGCTTCCTTGTTTTTATTAGTAAGTGGGTTATCAGTGTCAGCTTAATTAAGCCTTTAAACAGGAAGCATTAATTATCTAGCCACCTACTAGTACCTTCCCCTTGGCTCTTGCACTCACCGACTCTGATTTTGAATAAGAAATGTTCCCAAGAGTGATTATATGCAAATTATGCATAATTTAGGCACTGCATAAATCTAGATTGAGATCCTCTAAAGCATAAAATATATTTTATATAGTAAAATACGGATTCAATCACATTGATATAAAAAATAACAATTTGACCAATTGAGAGTTGGTCGAATTGATAAGTAGCTTTATCCCCATAAAAAAAGACAAAAATTTAAATTTCAGTAAGAGTTACTCTGGTTGGAAAATAATAAAAAAATTTGGGCAATAAGCTACCGATTATGAATTAGTCACAAAGGGCTTAACTCGTGGAGATACCGCGAGACGTTATTTAGTCCAAATAGCTAATTAGAGTAGTTGATAAAATAAAAAATACCAGTTTGAATTCTTATAAAATACAAGTAATTTGATAAAAGCCTATACATTTGTGAATTACTTTTTTCATTAATAATAGCTGAGTTGTACTTTATTTAGAAGATCCAAATTGGTATCATCTAAGCTGTCATGGTGGTGATCTTGCCCTTTAAAAAAGGGTTGTGTGGTTGAACTCATGAATCCCATGCCATGGAAATCAAAGTTGATGATACATGAAAAGGAGGTTAATTGGTAGAAGAAAAAGTCGGTTAGGACAGCCAGGAAAGCGTGGACAAAGATTGAGGAGGCAGGGCTTTGTGGCGTTTTAAAAATTGACATAGTTCAAGATCTTGTTCAAGTGAATTCTGACCCGTATCTTGTTTTGGACCACCCTGCCGACGGAACTACCTACTCCATAAACTACGAATTTTGCTACTGTTAATAATTATAATTTGATTTTATATATACACTAGTACTAACTTTTGGTATTTTTTTTGCCAGAAATCTTTATTTTATTGACAGACTCTTCACAAAGAAAAAACCTATTTTAATGATACTTTAATGCTTATTGGACATTGTAATTTAATTTATAATTAGTGAGTAGAAGAGGAGTGAGTTTATTGCCACGACTATTTATCTATTTTCATTCCTCCTTAATTAACTTTTATTTCATTTTTCTAAAACACCTTAATTAGATATTTGTTCCTTATTCTAATATATATGAATTCTCATTATTGATTATAATGATTAATTATTTTTAAAAAAAAACTTATTAATATTTTGCTTATTTAAACCACCAAAATTTAATCTTATCTACAATGATATTTCTCATTTTTTTTATTAATACTGTAATTTATTATTATTATTATTTTGTTATTGAGAAGATGGGCATAATGTATTTTTTATTGAAAATAAAATAAAATAAATATAAAAAAGAGAGAAGAGATATTGCAATGGCATGAGTATTGGAGTAATTAAGAGTTTAAAAATATTAAAAAATATCTTATTGAAAATGAACTATTCCTTATGATTAATAGTTATGAATTTGAATAAATATAGCAGTGTCAACAGAGACAACATAGTTTAAATTAGTTTAAATAGAAATAAGCAATTAACTATTTAATTAAGGGTATTTTGAGAAAATCAAATAATAAGGCTGGTTAAAGAGAAGTGACAATAAACTAATAAGAGTGACAATAAATACACTGTAGAAGAATTGTGAAAGCTCAAAAAGACTTTTTAGTCAACAATAATGAAGAACTTGTTTGATTCATCTTATGCCGAAATGAAGAGTTTGTAAGAAGAATATTTTGGATTTTCCTGGACAACAACATTAAGGCATTTTCACTTTTCAACTACTTGATTGTTTAAACTTTAAAGGAAAAGGAAAAAAAACTCTTTGACTGTTTTCGTTTTGAAATTTGATGTATGAAGTAAAGTCCCTTCTCTAAAAACAACTGCCATTTCTTTCTCATTATGAATTATATAAGAAAAGGTATTTTTTTTTTTTCATTTTCGAATTCTCTCAATTTTAAAGGTGGATTTGATTTTTTTTATTATAACTATTGTAAAGAATTTAGATTTTACAAACTAAATTAACAGCCAATTTAACTAATGATATATATATATATATATATATATATATATATATATATATATATGTATCATCTTAAGGTAAAAGTAGATTCCTTTTGAGGAGCTATTCGGGCAAGTGGAATTTAGAAATTCAGATATTCAAAATATTATTGTAAGACATTAGGGTATAAAGTTGTAAAGCAATTCAAAATTTTGGCAATTAGTATGAACATTATTAAAGATTAAGGATATGTGTCCTCATTTATGAGCATAAATCACATATACAAGTTGTGCTATAAATTTTTTTTATTTAATATGAGAATCAAACTTACAATTTCTAACTGATGCATGACTCTTATTACTTGAGCAATGTTTAGGTGGCCGTTCTAGTAGCCCATTGATGCCATTCAACATATAAGGGTTTTCGTTGCGATGATAGGGTTTCACGAAAAACATTAGAGATTTTCATATAAAAAAGAATAATTTAATTTTGTAAATGAATATAACTATTACAATAGCTATTTAAAAAGTTTAATTTTTTTAATAATATATCAATACATTATTTTTTATGTTGACAGTGTATCAAAATTGAATTTAAAAAAATATAAGAAATTTAATAAGAGACATCCAACATCTCATGCATTCTATACAAAAATTCAAGAAGATTGGATATCTTCTATTACTTAATTTTCTATTTCTTTTTGCTATTAGGATATCTTATATTACTTTTATTCTTCACATCTAGTACAAAACCATATATACATAATGAGTAGACCTTAAAAGTAATAGTTCATTAATGCAAGTTGGTGTCATTAGTCCAAAAAGTTACTACCTCGCAGAAAACAACTTTGAATTTGCAACTCATAGATACAATTGGCATTTATATATATAACTCAGGCTTCAAAATCATCATAGTGGTTACAGACAGCTCAATAACAGAGAAAGTCCACATTTCAAAATCCATCAAGACCTTGAAGACGGGGGAAACTGTCAAATGTCCAAACATCAACGAAGCGCGAGACATGAGTTGTGAATTTGCTCCTGCTGCAAGTGCTCGGATTCTGGGTTCTAGCTAAATAGGAGTACTGTCTACTACTATGTAGCCTAGCTACTAAGGCCATAGATTGCAAATAAAATAATTGTATATGCCTTAAGCTTCACTCACATGTCGAAGCTGTCAAAGATCAAGCAAATCAAACAAATGAGTTAAATAATAGAGGAACAACTCGAGAAAACACAATGGAGTGAATGTTCAATGTGGAGGAATGAGATTTACCTTACTATTTTATTCGGGCTTAAGCTATGTCGTGTCAATCAAATTTTATAAAAAAATGTAAATAAAATAACTTTGTTGATACAGTAAATAAAATAACTCTAAATAATAAGATTGTGCATTCCATTTGGCAGGGAAATGGTCAAGAAAAACAGAAGGAACTGGCCACGTGCAGGAGTGAGAACTTTGAACTTACGAGTCGATTTTGTTGTAAATATGCACTTGGTTCCATATACAGAGGAGATGCGGATTCCAAAGATAATTGACTATATCCCACACTAAACATGGTGCATTCAATAGTATAATACTATAATGTCAGCAGTTTGTAACTTTTTCTTGGTTGTTGTGTACAACAGTGCAAGGGGTCTTTGTTTATTGTTTGATTTCATGTGCATCATGTATCCATGCCCTGCGTCTGTTTGAGACTAAGAAGGGGGCGAGAGGCAGTGGCCAAACTAGGTTCCACACTTCCACGGCACGCTGGAGCAGCATGGCATGGGTCAGAACAAGGTGCTGTTCAACATGCGAAGACAGCAGATACTTATCTGGATTCTGTGAAAGCAGATTTATTACATTAATATTGGATTAATGCACATACTTGTGTCGAAACTAGAATATGAAAGGAACAATAAAGATATAAAAAGAGAATAAATATGCATAATTATTGGATTACATGTAAATTTATACGAAAAAAAGTTTGAATTTAATTTTAATTTATTTTCAGAGTAAATTTTTTTTATACTTTTATTCAATCATGTACTGACACATCATTAAAAGAATTAGACTTTCAAAATAGTTGTTATGATAATCAAACTCTTTTAATAATTTGACAATATATGATTGAATAACAATATAAATTTTTTTTACACTGGATCAAAATTAAACTCAAAATGTTTTTTTATGTGAAACTGCACAGATTCAAAGATAAATCTAATAGTAAAAAAAAAGTAAACTTTGTTCATGTATAAAATGTTATTTATATAGCATTATCCATATAAAGGACTTTAAAAACATGGTTAACAATATTTTATCATCTTAATTTATCAATATTTAATTAAAAATTTCTTGTATAAAATTAAAAATATTTTCCTTAATTTAATATAATATTTACAATTTATTCATTATTTTTTAAATTAGTAGTTAACTTTCATAATTTTAGAAGCACATACATAGAAAGTGATTTTTTGTTACTAAAAAATGACTTAATTAAAACAATGAATTTACACATTCCAATCATAAACAGAAGTTACTATAGTAGACAAATATATATACTTTCGGTATAATTAATTAGGATGTCCTTTTAAGTAATCTCTCTATTAAAATATCATTTATTAAATTATACAACTGGAATAATTATCGAGGTGCAAATTATGCTGAAATTACTAATTAAAACACCCATTATATTTTAAGTTTCGAATAAAAAATATTTAATATCTATTTCACATTATCATTCTGAGGTCAAAATAAAATATCTATTTTCAAAACATAATAATCCCAATCACATCCTTCAAATATATAGTTAAACTAAACATAGGTCCTTAAGAACAAGGGTAAAATACACATTAGTATACATCTTTCTTAACTTACCTCATTAAAGTATTTTTTTATTTTGTTACTAAATTCCCTTTTAATTTGGTTCACTTTAAAAATGTTACTTTATCTGTTAAAATAAATAAAGAATTCTTTGTTTTAGTATCATCTGTCTTTCAATCTATGTTTTCTTATCTCAAAAGCATAATATCACTTATGCATACACTTCAATCATCCATGGAATCTTTATTATACACCAAACATCAATTCACACATATCAAAAGTTGATCCGTTCACCTTTTCCTACATATGAATTGGTAAGAGTCCCTCAATGACTAGTTATTGCTCAACAGTCAGATTGATGGAACACTGCACCATATGAACCTAAGAAGTGAGATTCAAATTTCATGGGTTTGGCCCTACTTTTTTGAATTGAATAAAGTTGTTTTCTAAGGTGCTAGATTTATTGATGGGATTGGGAGCAAATGGTAGACAACATCTTCCAAAAATAATATTTTCTTCCCGACCTTGAGGTGCACCAGCAATAAGAATATTTTTTTAACCACCGATATATTTGATATTTCTAGCATAAGTTTTTGCAAAATGTGTAATTAAGATTTTCAAGTGTGATTCAATCTATCTAGCAACTCCAAGCAATTTTAAATCTATCACTGACAACAGTCCATACTCACTTACTCAATCAACGTTACAATTTGACTACCAAAACCCAATGTTTTCTAATAATAAATAAAGTTCTTAAGTAATTATTTTCTAACAAATTTTAACTTTTGTTTCATTTAATTCTTAAAATAATATTTTCAATGTGAACCACTATAAAGAATTTAATGACAAAAAAAATACTTTAAAAAAATAAGTTGCGAAAGCCTATACAATATATTTAATTTTGAGAGGGGTCAAAGGCTATTCAAGCGCAAAGAGAGAGAAGAAAAAGAAACCCAAATGTGCATGGAGCTCAGTACGTGTGGAAGACATCAAGCCCAATACAATTACTGTAGTCCAATTGGGCAATGGGTTACAGTGTTATAGACCTTTAGGCCACTTCTACAGTCTAGCTTGTTATAGTGCTACAAGCCTACAACTAATAAGTCTGTTTGGAAATGGTCCAATTTTGTTTTATAAAAATAAATTCTTTAGCAATTTATTTAAAAACAACTGATTGTTTTAGTAATCAATTAAAATTATTATTCTTTGAATATTATTAATAAGTTGAATGGTTATCTATTCATAGATTAAATATTTTTATCAAGAACTTTTTTTTTTAATGATTTTTCTAGTTTTTTTTAGAAAAATACTAGAGCATACATAGTTAAATTCTATGGATCTTGTACCCAAAAAAATATATTCTATGGATCTTTGTATAAACGTGGCATGTAAGTGAATTTAATGATTAAAATAAAATTGTATATTTAATTTTATGCTTTTTTTAAAAGTGATAATAAGAATAAATTATTTTAAAGTTATAGTGATTTCCTTAAAGAAAGATGACCATCATAGGATATACAAGGATGGATTTGAACAGAATGTACAATTTTATCGAGACCCTTTAACTAATTGAGCTAACAGGAGTTGACACTTTACGCTTTTTCTAAATCAAAGTAATATGACTAAATATTATTTTTGCTCAAGTAATTTTAGAGACAAACATCAAGATGGGAAGAATTTTAGGAAATAGAGAATTAACTCACACTAATTAAAAAGTTAATTTTGAAGGTGAATCGTACCAAACATGTTATTAAGTTATACCCACACATCTGAAGCCTGCACTCATCAATGAAAAAAGATAAGAGTTCAGCTGTACAATGGATAAGCTGTAATTGTTACTTGACTGTTTGACTTTACCGTGTCAAGTAAGAGTTGATAGTTTTGTTTTTTTGTTTGCCACTATTGTTAGGATCATAGAAGACAAGAAGAGTGTATTTAATGGCATTACAGGATGATCTGTATGCATGACCAATTCAGAATTAAAGGCAAAGTGCAGGAAAAGTACCAGAGGGGCTGGGCAAAGCGCCCAAGACTTTGCAGACACGTAGGCTGTTGCTTAAAAAATATTTGATGTGTCCAATGGATTCAACACATACGTGTCAGCGTACATGTTGCTGTCTCTGACCCATTTTTCCCCAACTTTTATCTTGTTGCTTTATGCATTATGCTGCTCCTCAGATCCTTCCATCACTTGCTAGTGCTATCTTCCAAAATTTCCAACAACAAAAAATTGTTCCTATTGGGATTTTGGTTCTTGGCCCCAACTCAGTGGAATAGCCATTAAAGAAGAAATGGGCTCAGAGGAAACCAATCTTCCAAGCAAACCCTTGAGGAGAAGAGCTTCTCAGGGCCATTCAGTCTTTAACTTGGTGGATGCTAGAAGAGAGATTGCTTATGCTTTGCAACTGCATAGGTCATCACCACCATCATGTGTCACAGAGAAAGAACCTACCGTGAAAGGTAACATCTCCAACTGTGCAGTTAATGTGTCAATGTTTTCAGATGCACAATATTGTTACTGCTTATTGGAGGCTATGCCTCTACCAGGACCTACATGGTCTACAACTGCACCTTCTGTATTGGCTGAGCCACCATCAGCACCCACTGAAGCCTCTGTAGAATTAGAGTGGGGAGAGAACCAAGCTTCTTCATATACTTGGTGGCTAGGATTTCTGGAAAGCTTAGATGGCAATATGACTAGTGAGAAATTGGATCATCCATTTGTACAAAATATTGCGATGGAGAATTCTAAGGTGCTTAGCCATGAATCACCTTTTGTGGAGGCAATAGATCTGAGTTGTTGCCCAGATGATTGGTTGATGATTCCAACAATGGAGAAGGATTTGGGAGATATTGTTATGCCATAGGAAATTGGTGTTTTCCCCCCTCTTGCTGTTTGGACAGCTTAATGCTGCAACTCTATCTTCTAATAGAACTGTTATATATTCTTCGTTTTTTTTTTTGGGTACATTATTCTTTTTCTATTTATTATTGTTCTTTTCAACATATTTTTATTTGTCACTGTGAGGCTGTGAGCAGTTTCCCATGTGTTACTCCAAAATTCATTGCTCAATCAACACAATAAAGTTGTCATTATTCTTTTTCCCTTCCAATTCATGGAAGTGGAATGAGTTTGGTGCTGCTTGCTCTTACACTATGTTGTTAGAGTTTCAAAACTTTGCTATTTCATTAAAAGCGGGAACTGTGTTTAGAAATTTTAAAAAGGAAATGGTTGATTTCATTTATAAATGCATTATTGTATAAAATTTATTTCAAATGACAATAGTTTAAAAGCACAATTTATTTACGAATTGTTTTTATATTAAATATTTTATTATTTACATAATATTACAATTTATTTACGAAGTTTTTATGTGTAACATTTTATGATTTTAAAACCCTATCATTTTTTAAATTAATGAATTGTTTTCAATTTTAAAAGTAAAAGAATAATTTTATATCTTCTTAATCAATTAGCTTAATAATTCTCTTAATTATTAAAAAAAGAAAGTATTAAATATATTTTGAGTTCTTAAGATATTAAACTCTGTTACTTTTTTATTTAATATTTTCTAATTTATCTTTTTAAATAATTAAGAAAATGTTAGGAGAATTTGTATAAAGGATATAACATTACTCAAATTGAAGTATTCTACGGGAATGGATGAATCACACACTAGAATACAACAAGGATAGGTAAGCCTGAGTGATTTTTGTTAATGCTACAGAATTAAATAGGAGAGAAACATGAGTGAAACTATTTGTATACCACTATTTTTTAAGTATTTGTGTTCTACTTTCATGAAAAGTGATGACTGATGAAGAGGACCCAATGACACCATAGAGAAAAGAGCCCACAAAACTGGTAACAACTTGAAGCCCAGAAATTAGCAGACTTTACGTCATTCACTAATTGCTGTTTATGGTTTTTGTGCCACAGAGTCACAGTTGAATTTTGGCAAGATTATTACAAGAGGTTCGGAAAGGGATGACAATGAGTTGGGCTGGGGTGAGTTGTACTCCCGTCCCTCACTTTTTATTTGTGTGGATATTTATTTTTAATTTTTTTATAGGTAAATAAGTACTTATGGGTATTTATGAATATTCATAAAATTATTAAAATTAAAAAAAGAAAAAGAATAAATTAAATAAATTTTAATATCATAATTTATCCACTACAAACTAATTTAGTTTAACAATTTTAAATACTTAAAATCAAAATAACAATATGATTTTCTTGAAATATATATATATATATAACAATAATACAACTTTAAATATTTAAAATTATATATTGGGTATCTACGGGTATGAAAAAAATAACCTCCTCCTTTGCTCTATTTAATACACGAGTGTTAAACTCTCGTCTCCCAACGGGTATTACCCGCGTGTACCCATGGAGGATAGGGGAAATTGTCATTCTTATGTTCGGATGAGTGATGTTCCGCGTAAGGATAACAATGGGGCGGGGCGGGTTGTAGCCCCCGTCCCCTGCTTCGTATTTATGTAGGTACTCATTTTTTATTCTTTTACGAATAAATAAGTACTTATGGATATTCATAAAATTATTAAAATTTAAAAAAAAAAAGAAAAATTGAGAAAAGAAGAAGAATAAATTAAACAAATTTTAATATTATAATTTATCATCGCTTATTCATTACAAACTAATTTAGTTCAACAACTTTAAATACTTAAAATCAAAATAATAATACAATTTTTTTAAAGAACATATATACATAATAATAATAATATAATTTTAAATATTTAAAATTATATATCAAGTACTCAAGATATAGAAAAAACAACTCCCTCTCCTATCTCATTCAATAAATAAGTATTAAATCCCTACTTCCCAATAAATATTACTCGCAGATACTTATGAAAAATGAGGAAAATTGACATCTTACTCCCGCATGTGAATGAATATCTATCCTTGGATATTTTCAATAATTCAGATTGAAATTGGTTTTATAAAAAATTAAGAATGTTGATAAAAAAGAGTGGCTGGATTAGCTTTAAATTAAAAAGTGTTTAGGTGGAGAGGATCATGAATCTTTCTACTTATATAGTTTATATTTTATCTATTTATTTTTAATGTAGGATTTTTTCACTGATACCCATTCAAACTTAAATTTTCAATTAAAAGAAACTAGTTTTTCCCATATTGTATTTTTTTAATCTAATATAAATAATTAAAATTTTGTTTATATTATAAGAAAATAAAGAAGAAAAATATATTATACAATAAGTTCTGTCCTCGCTGTCCTCGTTGAACAGAAAAATTGCGCCTACTTTTTTTGTCTTCTCTTTTTGTCCTTATGTTCACAATCGGCGAGTTCTTTGAAAAAGGAAGAATCAAACTTCTCAATATTTGATCAAGTTTTAAAATCACGTGAAGGATTAACTTTAGAAAAAGGTCTCAGAATAATTTTATATTTTTAACTGCCTAAATAAATTGCAAATTTTTTTTATATAAAAAAGAGATATTAAAATCTTGAATTAACACTTAGAAAATTTTATTTCTTTAAATACATTAAACCGATGTGAGAACGTACTTATAAAATTATTTATAGAAAGATTTTGTTTCGGTTAAATTAAAAGTTAATTAAAAAATACTTAAATAAAAAAAGATGCAGAACGGAAAGGAATTCTACATATCAAATATTTGAACTAAATAAATTTAGTTATCCAAGCAGTAATGATTAAGTTACTCTTTTCTTCTTTTACGAAAAGAAAATTAGGGTTCGCTACACTCAACAAAGAAAATATCTCAATAGTTGCACATAAAGGATATAATAGGACTCAGGTGTTATCTTTAAAAAAATATGTGAAGAGTATATGCACACCTATATTATCATTACTCATTTTTCTTTATATATTTTTTACACTACTTCAATTCAATACAAGGATGAATTCAGTTTTTGCCAAAAAAAAAAACACAAATATTAAATATAATATTTAAGAAAATTCTGAATATAAAAAGTGATCTAAATAATGAAAAAAAATAGATATGCAATAATTATTTTCATTATTTTTTTTTATTTTTTATCACCAGGCATTATAGATGTTCATTTGTTCGGGTTAACCCGATCAACCGATAAACCAACTCAAACTAATTAAAAAAAATTGGTTCGAGTTAGGTCATCGAGTTTGATCGGGTCCAATTCGATCAAAATTGATAATAATTGGTTCGGTTCATGAATTTTGTATTTTATAACTCGATGACTCGGTAAAATGACCCAAATAGTAATATAATTTTAGACATTATCTTATTGTCATTTAGCTTTTCATTCATTTAAAAAACTCAGATATAATGATATATTTTTAATTTTCATTTTCAAGCCTCAATCATTTAATTATTTTTATTTTATTTTAGTTGTATATTAGGATAGTAACATTTCAATGATTAACATACTCATCTATGTTATAAAATTCTACAACTTAAAACATTCTCTGTGAAGTAATATAATATATATATATATATATATATATAACATTCTTTGTGAAGGAAGATATATTTAATATCATACATTTATATTACAAATGAAGTTTATGATGATTTTAAGACATTAAAATGTTTCTTCTCAAACTTAGTTTTACTTTTATCTTAATACTTATATTGTACTGAAAGGCTTATATGCTTAACATTCATATGTAATTGTCCAATTGAGTTTGAAGTACTTAACAATAATAATTTTGCTATTTTGCTATGAGAAAAAAAATGATTAGACAACCCGATGACTCACACTAAACCAACTTAATCTTAATTGGATTAGTTTGGTTCGGGTTACTTGAAATTATTTTAAAAAATCAATCCAAACTAACCTAATTACAGTTGATTGATTTAACCAACTCAGGGCCCATTTATATTATTTTTTTTAGGAGTAGAAGTACTTTTTTGAAGTAATAAAAGTGTTTTTTTTTTAAGTTAAAGAATTCAAGCTTTAAAAAAAACCATTTCATGTGTTACACATAAAATATTTTTTTAAAAGCTTGAACTCTTTAGCTTTTAAAAAAATATTTTTATTATCTAAAAAAACACTTTTATTATCTTAAAAAAAAACACTTTTTCACTTAAAAAAAACTAACACAAACTGCCATCAATCTATGAACACCAGGCATGCAGCTCTTGGTATTTGGTAGTTGGGTTATTTATTTATTTATTTTGTGAAATGGTAGTTGGAATTTTAACAAAGAAGTAATGAAACCCACAGCCACAGGCCCACAAGTCCTGACCCCATCTCAAGTCTCGAGTCTCAACCCTAAAAGTCTCAACCGGTCACTACCGCTCGAATGGAAAGTGACTAACCACTGAGCCTCTTCAAAGCTTCCCTTGTCTGGTCCTGCCAATTTTTAACATAAGGACGGGGTCTTATTATTATTATTATTTTATTATTATTATTATTATCTTTTTTGGTACATAAAATAATTTAATTATAAAAATTATTTTCTATAAAAACTTAAGTTTTTTTAAAACATTTTGGTGGAATCTGAAAAAAATTTTTACTAATTTTTTAGAAGAAAATAATAATTCTCTTTCTACAAAAATTTGAATGTTGATTTAATTCAAAAATGACTTGTTTGTTCTTAAAATGAGAATTTAATTTTTCCACCTTAAATAAATTAAAACAATTGGGCGTTTGTCAATGGACACATTAAAATATTCTTTTTAAAAATATTTTTGAACCAAATAATCTTTTTTCTTTCAAACAATAAAAATATTTAAAAAATTAAAAGGAAATATAAAAAAAAAGAGTAAACACTTATTTTGATTCTCTAAAAATACAAGTGTCATTAGTTAGGTCATCTAATATTTTTTTACATTAAATTGATATTTTAATATTATTTTTTGAAATCAAATTAGTTCTTTAATGTTACTTTTTACATCAATTTAATGTCAAAAATTATTAGAGGACTAAATTGATATTACTTATGTCTTTGGAGAACCAAAATAGGTGTTTACTCTAAAAAAAATTGAAAATTACTATGTATACACTATTCTAAAGGTCGCAAACGCAATAGGGAGAATAATTCTATACAGCTTGTCTTTGATCATATTGGAAAGGTAGATTAATTAAGATATGTATAAACTAATCTTAACTTCACTTCACTCTAAATGAAAAAAAAAATAGAAAAGTGCATTTAGACTCTCTAAACTTTGGCTTATTTGTAAATAGTCACTATAAATTATAAAATCTTCTAATTTAATCCCTAATCTAAATTAATTATCACACTAGGTCCTCCCATCTACTTTCCTTGAAGTTGCTAACATTACGTTGTGAGAGTCACGTGCTCTACACATGTCTATTTGCTTACATAGCAAAATCTATACCATGATCAGCTTGGCTATGAACATCATGATCAACTTGGTTAGGAAGACCTTGATCAACTTGGCTAGTAAGCACTTCTTCTCCTTGAGTAAGGAGAACTTCATCAACAACTTTAATTGGATCAACATGTTCAATGTACACTTTTAGCACTTTCTTTTCCTTTGTTTTCATTGTCTTCGCAATTTGCAAAACATGCTCTTCATTTACTATGTCTTTAATCTCCTCAAATGTCTTATTTTTTTTATTTCAAAAAAAGATATTTTTTATTTAAAAAAACACATCCAAACTAGTACAAAATCAATCATGGACAACTTAATAGTATTCATATTCCATCACCTTTCATCTAACCCCTCATATTTATACACAAGCAACATCTTCAAAGTTCCACAATGCTATATTTCAACATTAATGAAGTAAAATGCTATAAATTCAAAAATTACACAAACAAATAAAAACAAAATAAAAAATATTTAGTGCAAAATCACGAATCAAACACACTAAAAAAATGCAACTTAATAGAGAAATTCACGCCAATCCAAATAGAAGTTGCTGATCCAAACATAATTCTCAAACGAGACCCTAATTTCCGAATCAAACCTAAATTTCAAATTCACTAAGACCTTTGATCATAGTATTAACAACAAAATCAAGAGAAACTCACCTGGTTCATGGACATGATCGACCACGACGAGAATGAGCCATCTAAAACAAGGAGGACCACCACGAAGAGGTACGCACGAAGGGGAGCCCAGAAGCACGAGGAATCACGTGTTTGAAAGCATGAGGACCACCATGTTTCAATCTTTGTTCTTTGTTAGTTAGCCTTCAAAGGAGCAATGTTCTCCTAACTTGTAGAAGGAGGAGACCACGTGCTTTACATGTGTTTTGTTAAGGGCTTTCTTTTATTTAATTTTTTTTCTTTTTGAAAAATTATTAAGTAGGTGAAAAGGGAATAAAAATTAGATAGATTAACATGAAGGGTTAGGATTGAGGACCATTAGAAAGTGAGGACTATGCCACATCATTCCTTAGTCAGTAGCTTCATAGAGAGTGGATGGAATAGTCAGTAGCTTCATAGAGAGTGGATGGAAGAATCTATTGTAATAGCTAATTTAATTTATGAATTAAATTAAAAATTTTTATAGTTCATGATCACTGTTTGTAAATGAAATAAATTAAAGTTCAAGAGTTTAAATTAACTTTTTCTTAAAAAAAAAAAACTTTGTGTGTGTGTATATATATATACTTATAGTTAACACTCTAGTTTTACTATAATGTTTTTTAAATGATCTAAATTGTGCACATACCTCATATAATTTATACAAATATTTTTTTTTCCTTTTTATTATTAGATTTTGTATCCAAATCCATCTAATATTCATCCAGCTACTAATAAGAAATGCAAAGATGAACTTGATATCAATTAGGCGGCATCATTCTTTGTAATAAGTAAAAATGCATAGAAATTTTATATGGTAAAAATCTTGGTCACCTCAATATCTGAATCGATACAAACCCTACCAGATTGATCTCGTGGCTGGTTAAGAATTTTGTACAATCAAGTTTCTCTGGATTGAAAGCGATCCTTCTCCTACCCATAGACCATAGTCCTCTCAATCGTCTAACTAGGGTTTAATGCCCCAATAATAGAGCTAAGAGGCAGATGTCATGACTAGCCATATATGCATGCATGTCAGACATAATGGATTTCCCATATTCTTATCAATACTTTGTATGACAAAAAAAAAACCCAGTACTTTGTCTCCAAAAATGTTGGCTAGAGGACAAGAAAGTGGATGGTTCTCATCCATGAGCTTTCAGAAGCATTGTACTGTCAATTAAATTTCGTTGTTTGTGGGCTATGCCGATAATTGAATGGGAGAATGTCCAAACTCCATGTACTGGAGAAGTTTCTATACATAGTTGGATCCAACTGTTGCTCTTAATTGCAGAGATGTCTGTATACATAGAATCATTGTCCTTTTATCTATTTTTTCTTTAACCGAAAATAAAGAGAGATCACATTTTTGGTCTGGAAGAAAGATTTCGGACCTAAGGAAGCTAGGGCTCCACTCCAATCATGATGCATTTAATGGATTTAATTGATGGACCATATGTGTGGCAGTATGTGTTCATATCCACTCGGTTCCTTTGCCATTGTTAAATTATGCCACTTCAAGTCAATTATAAGTGTTATTTTGAATAAAAAATAATTTATTATAAGTGACATTCTCATGTATCCATAAAAAATTATAGTAATTAAGGAGGTATATTAGTTTCTTGATTTCTCAAATTTAAATTTTAAGGTGAATATCTAGAAGAATCTATTTTCCTAAATACATTGGACTGATATGAGGATGTTCTTAGGATTACATAGAGGGAGCATTTAATCTCGTTTAACACACAAACTAATTAGATGATCACACGCACAACCGAAAAACTGTTACCGAACTAAATCCAAGAAAAGTATTCAACACGTCTTCGTGTAATTTCATGATTCGTGCATGCAGCATGGCCTTGTTTTTGTTTTTTTGTGAGCTCTTTTTTTTTTGTTTTAATGTGTTGTTTTGTTTTCTTTTTTTTTTTTTTAAACTTTCGGTCGGCTTAATAGGTATAGTCATTAAGCCTTTGTTTTAGGCCTTATTATTCATAAATCTGATAATTTTATAATACTATATTTAATATAAATTAATTAAAAATATATAAAAGTTAAGATAATTAAAAAAATATTTACATATTCTTTCACGTCTTTACTTAAGTCTAAATAAATTTTTATTTTCTCTTACTTCTCATATACTTATTAATTCTTAATTATTTTTCTCATATAAAAAATTTATATTAAAAATATGCATAAGTAATTATAATTAATAAAATTATAATATATTCTCTAACCTCCTTAATTAAATGCTTAGTAAAGTTTTAATTTTTTTCTCACTTTCTACAAATATAATTTCTATTAGGTTATTACTTTTATTTAGAAAAAGAAGTTGAAATTAGTAGACAATATAGTTTGAAACAATTTTAATTTAATCTTAAATGTTCATTAAAATAAAATAATTACTCTGATATATATGATTTATATTTATTTTTGGAGCTAACTTTTTTAATAAAAATTGTAAAAATGAAAGAATAGTTCAATTGACATATTCAACCATATAAAAAGACTTAATTCTTTTCTAAATGAATAATTACTTTTAGAATAATGTTATTAATTTTAGTAAGTGTTACCACTGGAGAAAAAAATTCAAATTTAAAAATAATTTTTTTTATTTAAGATTAACAATGTATTAAGAAGGATTAAATGATTGACTATATATATTATTAATTAAAAAAGAAATATTAAAAGAATTTAGCTAGAAAAGTTTAATTAAGAGTTTTACATCTAGAAAAGTTAGAAGAATAAAATTCTAATATTTTTTTTTGTAAATTTCAATTTAAAAAAAGCCTCATTTTGATATTCAACTTTAGGTCTTTATACATGTTCAGCCGCCCCTGTCCCTCCATCTTCTTTTCCTTCTAGTTTTCCCCTGAGTAATGTTGCCTTTCCTTGATGGCCCTTTTGTTTATTTTTATTTTAATTTATTTATTAGATCTATAATCTCTAGTTTGGATATGATATTTTTATTAACCATTTCTTATTCCTTTTCAATTTCAAAGTTAGATATGGTTCCTTTTCCACAAGATCTAAGTTTTTAATAGTATTACAGAGATTATGTACTCCTTGCGCTTCAGGTGTGTTCTTGCACCATGGAGGAGCCTAATGTATTAATCAAGTTGCCAGCCTTAGCAGAGTTAGTTAGCGACAAATCTTGTGCAAATAAGTAAAAAGCACCAAATTTTCTTGTGGAAATCGATGTTGTAGTCAAAAAGTGGAGTGGCTTTAATTCCTTAATTATCTTGTTTTAGTTTTGATCTTTTTTTCAGGGTTGAAGTTTTGGATGTTTATGTCTTAGTAGTATTTGACTACTGTAAATGTCTTTTGTCATATGATCTTTCTATTATCTTCTAGGTTTATTCCTCTAGAATCTTGTCCTCATGAATATTAGACTATGCTTGTGATAAAAGCTGTGAACTCATTGATAATGTATTTAATAAAAAACTGTCATAAATCTAGTAAGAGTAATTAACTCTACTAGTAATTTTTCAACCCGATCTAATTTTAGCCGCAAGTCGTTTTGCTTGTACCTCTCTCCCTACACTAGATCATAGATCTCATTTGAAAAAAAATAATAATAAAAAGCTTTTAATCTTCACATTTTATCTCTAAAGTTTCTAAATTACCTTCATCGAATTGATCAAATGTTAATTTGTTAATAACTAAATAAGTAATTAAATTATGGAGTCATAAAACTAAAATTAATAGCGTAAGAATTTAAAATAACCACGCTGCATTTTTCACCGCTCTTCTTTTTCCTTTACTTCAAAACTTAAAAAAACAAAATGTTATAATTAAAGGTAACTGTATAAATGTTTCTAAATTAGGATATGATAATTTTAGAATTTAAGAGAAGATAAAATATTTTTATTTATTATATATTTTCGACAGCTACAATATCTTTAAAAAGAAGTTTCTAAGGTAATTTTCAAAAAGTACTTTTAAAATTTAAAATTTATTAAAAGAAATTTTACCTAACACAAATTGACATTTTTTTCAATAAAAAAAGATGAATAAAAATAAATAGCCCCAACATTTACAAATAGGACCTAATTGCAGACATACATAGAAAATAAAATAATTGTAAAACTATATCAAAATTTGTTTTATTGAATATGCATGTGTCTGTCTTAATCAATTTGATATTTGAAATTGAGCCTACACTATTGTTAATTTTTTTCACGAGGGTATTATTTCGACTTTATTTTACTTTATTTCTTTTTGTGGTTGTAATTTATGTGGTGTCATATTGGTAAATATTTTAAAATACTTAAATATAATTTAGATACTCAATTCTAAGGGAAAAAGCAAAATTTCTTCAACTTTTTATTGTAAAATTATATTCTTGAAAATAAAGTTTAAAAGAATGGTTGGATGCGTAATTCTATGAAAATCTCTTTCCTTTTTATTCTTGTTTACTCACAAGCAAATACATTTAAAATTTGGCTCATAGGGGAGTATGAAAAATTCAAAAATAGGTTCCAAAAAAACTAAAAATAATATTTATTTGGTAAATTATTTTTAAATTGGATTAAACTATATCTAATTTGTCTCAAATTTAATTTTAAAATAATATTAACTTTTATATGGTAAGATATTTTTAAAACTTTAAACTATAAAGAAATGTCAAAATTATATTACATAAAGAGATTATGATCTAACTCCTATATATGAAGGTTTCTTATTAAGTAAAGTCACAGGTAAAAAAAAATTGAAATAATTACATATAAAATAAGCATAAATAAATTAACGTAATTTATTATTTCACATATTTTTATATTTTAATCAATATTTAAAATTCATAATTTATTTTAATTTTTACGTTCATATATTTTTATTTATTTAATATAAATAATATTCTTCTTTTTTCTCTTGAGAGATTATAATGTAAAAAATTAGCCTATATAAAACTAGTATACATTTGCAACATATATGCAGCCTGTTTGGTTTGCAATGAAACGGACGTTTTGAAAGAATTAGAGTTAGTTTGATTGATTTATTATTTTTATTTTTAGTTAGATATATTTTTATTTTAATAATCAAAATTTTATTTTATTTATTATTTTTTAATTTTTGTGAAGAAAATAATAAAAATAAATTTTTATTATTTCTTTTACAAAAGTTTAAAAATAAGACACAAAAGAAAAATAATGTGATATTTTTATAATTAGACTAAAAACATATATAATTGAAAATAAAAATAAAAAAATCACTTCTACAATGCACTATCAAGTTGTAGTGTATTAATATGCTATAATATCATTACCTTTGATTTTTATTATGTATGATTGTGATTATTTCACCCTAATAATGTTAAAGTTATTGTGTATTTACTCATTTTTTTAATAATATTTTCCATTCTTTAACACCAGTAAATTGAAAAAAAAAATTTGTTTAAATGAAGCAAGAATTTTCCTTTGATAATAGCTCACCACCATCACTTGTCACCATTACTATTACTTTCCCTCACTCCCCTCCCTCTTGAGGAGTGAAGACATAATGAAGGATGTTTTCGAAATAACAAAGTATAGAATTACTAAAAAAATAACAAATAATACCGTCTCAATATTGTTGTAGTGGGAAGTAGCAGTAAGCACTACGCATCCATTTCATTTGCCATTGGCAAAGTGTTTAAATTTTTTATTTTTGTTTTCAATTGTAGTGCTACCATTAGTTGACAGATGCAAACTTTATTTTAAAAAAAATTAGAGTGTGGGTAATTTCAGGGTCGTATGCTCATCAATTCTAAATCAAAGTTGATATGGGTTTTTCTGACCTTTATATTTGCTTGTTGCTTGCTTAGAATATGTGGAATTAAGAAGATCTAAATTTTTTTTAGGAGGAGACTTATTGCTCTATTAGCTTATGCCCTAAAGAATGAAAGATAAATGATATGATAGCAACTTGATAATCACTAGTTGAAAAGGAGTAACGGGAGAAGTTTTGACATGAGTCTAGTAAAGAAGAATGGAGATTGAGATTCTAAAAATTAAAAGAGATATCTTTTGTGAGAGTGCTCTGTTTCTTTTTAAAAAAGTAGTAGAATTTTTTGGGTTTATTTTTTTCAATTTACTAATACGTTAAAAATGAGAAACCATGTAATTAAATACAAATGAGAAAAAAAAGATAATCTCAACTGTTTATATCTGAAGAAAATCAATGATAATAATATCATATTGTATTAATACAATATAACTTCTTAGTATATTGTAGAAATGTCCAAATAAAAGATAAATCAAACGTACTCTTATGCATAGTTTACAAAGCACTTTTATAGGAAGTAAATATTTTTTCCATTTTCTCAACACCCGTTTGGTTGGGAGAAATTCAAAACAAACATACCCCATGTTCTGTACCATTTACCAATAATTCGTAAAAGCTGTTTTTCAAAAGATGCAGGTAATTGGAATTAAAGGATAACCATAAATACTGCTAAAAATTAGGAGAAGTAAAACAAAACAAAAACAAAAATAAAAACAAAAAGCAGCCCTTAAAATTAAGAATATTATGAAGATTTGATGGATCGACGGGAAGGCCCGCCGAAAGCGACGGCGCCCCCACCATTGATGGTGATTCGTCTCCGTCGAAATGGACTTGAATGGTCAAACTGTGTCAATTTTGCAACAGCCTGGCATATTCCAAATGGCATCCCCTCTGCCTCTAACGTCAAGTCCTATGTACTTTTTACTAACAATCATTGAATCACGAAACTGTCTCTCCATTCATGTATGTTCTTAGGTTGCCTTCTCATTTCTCAAAAAATATCACCATTAAAGAACAATGATAAAACAACGATTAAGCTCTCATGGTTATGTTTTGAATCTGCTGATAATGATAATGGTGGTAACTTGTTTTTGAGTTCGTTAACTTGACGATTGAGATTCATTAAAAATCAATGAATTGAATTGGAGGCCAGCTTACATAGAAATGGGTAACGGTAAGGTGCAGGTATGAAAAGTTTTCAAAAAATTAGGATATTACAAATTAAAAAGTTTAATTTTGATTTATTGTTGTATAATTTTTTTAATATTATTATTTAATAATATTTTATTAAATTATTAAAAATTTTTAATTATTATAATAATTATTTAAAAAGTTTAATTTTTTTAATTTTTTATTAATATAAAATTAAATAATTGATAATAAATTAAAATTAAATTCATAAATTAAATACTTTAAGTTTTATCAATGAATGATTGAAAATAAATTAAAATTAAATCTATAAATCAAATCCTCTAGCTAGGTTTCATCATTTTACGTCTAGGAAGAAGACCTCTGGCTAGGTCTCATCATTTTACGTCTAGGAAGAAGCAGATATGTCATATTCTCGTAAATGAAAAGAATGTTTATGCAATTAGAACTCGTGACCACCAAATATGCAATAATTTAGAGTTTGATAGGAGGAAGGAACACATCAAGACTGTAGTTTAAATATTATTAGGTCTTTTCAAAGATTATTTAATCCTGTAACCAAATCACAATCACACACAAGTTGCTTTTTTTTACACTTTCATTTATTTTTGTCCTTCTTACACTATGTTTTAAACTTTTTTAGTAATAAAAAATTGACTAGAATTAAAAAATTGCCACGGCCTCTTAGCAAAAATATCGAAACCCTCTTTTAGACGTTTCGTGTTTTCAGCCCATTTTGAAAAATGTTCTGGGTATATTCTCAGCCACTTTTCAGGTCAGTTTTCTCTCTTAAACTTAAAGTTACAATTTACTTCCCTTATGTGGCCCCATTGAATTTGAACTATTTGATTAACATTATTTAATTAAATCATAATTTAATAATTTAAAATTTTATATTTTTGTGTGACAAACTATATAATATATCCGATGCACTGCATCAATGCTCACCGCTTGCTTCCTTAATCCACCATTGCTCTTTGTCAGCACATTCTCTACTGTAACACGACAAAATTTGGAAATAAGTTTTGGGACCAACTGAAAAATCTGGAATTTGGCCATTGATTATTGACGAACCAACACCGCCAGGACACTGGCGAGTGCAATACAATGACAATGACCTTGGTCGATTTACAAGTTAAAGAGCCATGACTTTTGCCCAACTTTTGTCTTCTGGGCACGCCAAGGATATGTAATTTGTTTGTTAAAAAACTATAAGTAAACATTAAAAAATAAAAATATATATTTAATGTGTAAAGGTATTAAATTATGGGAAATGTTACAAGAAGCTGGAGTGTACGAGCGCCCAAAATGTTCATTAACTATTTATAATAATTTGAGAGTTCTTTTCAATCTAGCTGTAAAAAAATACTTATAAGAAAAAACAATTTTAATATTTTAAACAAGATTAGACTCACATTTAAAAATTATGAAAATACCCAAACAATAATTTTTTTAACTTATAATAGTTTATGTGAGCTCCACATGTATTTTGAATTCTAAGATCTACATATATTTTGAATTCTAAGAGCCCCAATCTCTTGATGCTTCATTGTATTGTGAGTAATGGTTTGTTAAGTACTTGCGCTTTCCATAACATCACCATTTTTTTATTTTTTAGTATATCTCTCATGTGTGATTGCGAGAACTAATCTCTCGAGGTATTAAGATCTATTAAAGAGATTGATCTCTCCTAACATATGTTTTTCCATACACATGAGTTAAGAATCAAATCCTTGACCACATGCTTAAGGAGCCTAAGTATCTACCATTTGTGTCACACCATGTTAGTATAGCATCACCCTTTAAATTATATGTGATTTTGTCTTGTTTTAAAAGCCAAATTGTTAATTTAGTTTGATTTTGTCATATTCTATTTATCTAAGCTGAATTCCAACCTCAAAAGTTTTATTTTATTTTATTTTTTGGATAGTCAGTCCAACATTTGATCTACGACTTCAAAGAATTAATAGTTAAGGATGATACAAATTGGGTAGCAAGAAAAGACATGGATTTGGATGTAAAATAATAATAATACAAAGGACAAAAGGAAAAATAAATAAATTCTACTAATCATGGATCTCGGAATTTTGTGGCCGAATAAACTGTTTCCCCGGCCCCTATATTCGTGGAATACTAGTGTTATGGATATTGATGTCCAAAGGTAATTTATGGCCGCTCTGTTTTATTGTCTGGTCTAGCAATGCAAGATGCTTAAACAATTGTTGAAAAATATTTAATAATATTTGAAGTGTTTTATGTCATAAGCTATGAAATTTATTGAGTAATCGAGTTAATAAATAGTGTATATTAAGTTCCAATTAAGCTAATTATGGGAAATTTAAATAATATGCATAAGCTTTTCGAATTTTTATGTTGTCATTGTACTAAAAAATGTATTAAATATATTGATTTACTAATACGAATATAATTGTTGGAACTATTTCTTTAGCCACTAATACTTATCTATAGGGGGCACTTCATAAATGATGTGGCTTTGGTTTTGGTAAATTTTTATTGTAAAAGTTACAAACTTATATTATTTCAATTTTTTTAAAAAAATATTATACATTTTTCATAGTAGATGAGAAAATGTTTAATTTTTTAATTTATAATCTATGAATACAAATTTGATATGTTCATCATAAAAAATAGCATCATAAATTGGGAATTAATTAGTCGAGTTCTCCATTTGTTTTGCCTTGTTTTCTTTTGATTAAATGATACAATTTGGTTAACATTTCGGTAACTGTCTGTGATCCACCCGAGTAACAATATTAGAACCTCAAGCAAGGTTCCTTTTCTGTTTTGTTCCCCTATAATATACTATTATCTAAAGTAACTCTGAAAATGAAGGGAAAAAAAAAGGCAAATTCTTTTGTCTCTTATTCAACTTACGGATGCTTTTGAAAGCAAATTGCCAATGCTGGACAAAACATGATCAGATCCTGCATACTACATTCCAAAAGTGTCAATTTAAGTTCATAGCACTTTTAGATTATACCTAAAAGATTCAAAGAATCAATGTAAAGGTTTTCAAAATGACTAGCCAAACTTCCCAAGGGCAGATTAGTCATTCTAGAAATATCCCCAATTTGGTCTTGGCTCTATCATGCACATACATATACAAGGTCACATCGTTTTCTCCTCACAAAAGCATTCCAGCTTAATAGCTAATGATTCTTACTTGTATTTTTGGATGTGACAGATTTTGTCATTTCACACGTGCAGCATTAATCACAACAAAGTTATAGGAGAGCTAATCCACACCATCCAATCCCCCATCTAATAAATTAACTAATCTCCACCGTCTATGCCCTCTTGAACCATAATAAGGCACCACACTTGGACATTTATATCCCTAGCTAGGCCTATAAAAATGTAGCCATCCATGCCATATTGCCATGCACAAAGAGAGGGAGCCACTCCTAAAACCAGAAGCATATAGCTGCATAAAAATATCAGAAATGGCAGCAGGCAACATGGAATATGCTCCTGTGCCGGAGAGTCAACAGAAGCTGGAAATGCAAAACAAGGCAACGGTGGAAGCACTCTACAAGGCACTGTTGGGACAAGGCCAAATAGACATGGTGGCAAAGTTGCTAGCAACTGACCTTGAGTGGTGGTTCCATGGCCCCCCACACTGCCAACACATGATGCGGGTGCTCACCGGAGAAACAGCTCACAACCACGGGTTCCGGTTCGAGCCGAGGAGCGTGACAGCCATCGGAGACTGCGTGATCACCGAGGGATGGGAAGGTCAGGCTTACTGGGTGCACGTTTGGACATTGAAAAATGGCAAGATCACGCAGTTCAGAGAGTACTTCAACACATGGCTTGTTGTGAGGGATTTAAGGCCACCAGGGTGGGAGCACTGGGAGGATAGGCAAGATAGCATGACATTGTGGCAGAGCCAGCCTCGTGACCTCTATCGCCGGTCGCTGCCGGGACTGGTGCTAGCCATTTAGCCATAATTCACGGTTGTGAATTGTGCTCAATTGGTAGCTAGGGACATAATGTATGTATGGAGTGGCCCTACGGATTAAACATGTAGTTCAACTCAACCACACTGAATTTTAGTGTACATTTGGCTTGTGGACCAGGTCAATCGTTCAATAAAATCATAGTCAAATTAAAAGAAAAAAAGAGACAGCAAAACATTATATATATATGTATGTATGTATGTATGTATGTATTCTTGCTTTGTTTATTTCTACTTGTTGCCTCTTCCTTGTTCTGGAATGACTTTGGAAGACCCCTCAAAATGGAAATGAACAAAAAGTTGAAATTTGAAAGGCCTCTTTGAGGAGCAAGGCTCAGAGTGGGGGCGCATTTTATAATTAGTTTGGCAAAGCCAAAGATTGTCTTAAAAATGGTGCCTGAATTCTGGCAGGTATATAAAATAATACAACTCTACATGTAATTATGAATTATTTTGTACCCAAATCCACAATTTCCCCAACTACTTGTGCTATGTGCAAGTAGCATATGCTTCTTGTCTATGTTCTGAGTAACTTCCAGTTTCTCCATTTAGATAATATGCGTTTGCGAGCCAAGCTATGATACTCGATTTGTTTAGAGTTTGTTTAAGAATGGCTAACAAGAGAATAGAGGTTTTTGACAAAAGGCATAGTTGAATCTGAAAAGGGTTACGGTTGGATTCAACAAGTTGCCTAATAAGGACATTCCTTTATTTCGGGCATCAATGTTCACCCCACACTTATCTTCATGACGGGTATTGCTGTTTAAGCAATTTGCATTCATGTACATACAAGACTCATTATATTTATTTGCACAACTTTTGTGATGTAAATTTTTAAACTTTTTAACAATGTCTTTTGAAAATTATCAACACAAGATAACATATCTTACCAACGGACTTAAAGAGGTGTATAAGAGTACAAATGCGAAGGTGTATTTTGAAATGCATAGATGACTTCATCAGAATTAACATAGTATAACAGATTAATCTGCGCCATAACAGCTAAAACGGCCCAATGTCTCAACATATGTCATTAAGATTTGTCCTCTTCATGTTCTTTTGCTGCCATTATCTTCAATATGAATTGTCAGTGGAATAGGCGCTTCCATAACATTTTGCTTTCTTACTCTAGAAAACTCCACTTCAGGAAGCTGCCAGTCATTACTGGAACAATCTTTTGGTTCTTCAGACCAGATCTTGGACAAATTAGGACTGCTCCAAAGTGGAGAAGTGGACATTGATCTAAATTGAGGAGCTCTGTCTTCAGGTGGCAACGAGTTCAGTGCAGGCTGAACGCAGCCATCAGTCAGCTTTTTGCAGAAAAAATTGTCATTAACTATGTCATAGAATTCTGCGGTTCTAACTTCCTGTGCAAGAGAACACCAGCAACAAAATAGCCATTGCATACAATCTGCCACTGCTGGCTTCCCACAACAAAGTTTATTTGGTGGCAAGTTAAACCTCTTCCTCATTTGGATCCTCCAAAAGCCGCCATAGAGTAAACCAAAGACACAAAGCAATATACCTATCAATCCCAGAACTCTTCTGACAGTCTCATCATCAATATTGATGGCAGCCAGATTAAAGATCCAAAAGGGAGCCACGCAGAAGAGGAGGAAAGTTGCAATATGCACATACATGTTACCAAAATGAAGTCTTTCCATATTCCGCCCAAAGACACAAAAACTACAAAAGAGAGTAAGATATGCCACAGAAAGATTGTCCCCAAGATCAAATAATCCCCCTCTCCATTGAGGTGTGTACTCAACATGGCTCTGATAATTTCTTGATGCAAATGCGAATCTCTTCTCCAAGGACAGTCTTGAACCACTAGACCTATAGCCATCATTGCTGGGAATATTATTCTGCGCTTCTTCATCAGCTTCATACTCCTTGCCTAGAGGGCTGACAATGCAGTACACACCTGCAAGTGCTGGAGCAGCAATTGCAATGGAGATACAGATACCAACACCAACAGCAGGTCTTTCAGATCTATTGAAACCCAAGTTAAGGCCACACAAGGCATACTGAGCAAAGCAGTTAACATGGAGTAACACGACAACCACCATCATATGGACCCATTCATAAGGCTTGCAAGTACCATTCTTGCAGTATACTTTTCTGAGGATTGTGATGTCCTTTGGCTTCCACCTACAAAGAAGTACAAGATGGTGGAACCGCTTTGGATGCTGGTATAGACACATGAGTGTAAATAGAGCATTAAGAAGTTGATTGTTGACCTCAAACCATGAGTTTCTCTGTGACTTCTTGGTTAGGACTCTGTTTAACATTCCTGTCATAACAAGAAAAAGAATTGCCCCCGAGACAGCAACACAAATTATCCATAAAAGAAGGGCCATGTTCAAAGGATTCTTGATCCATTGTTTGCAGATTTTCCTGAGAGATGGCCAATCAATCTTCTTGGCAAAAAACCCATTGAAAGGCTTTTTGAAATTTTCCCTGATGGATGAAGGAACAGAACGTGAAAGTTCATCTCTTTCCTCAGCTATCTGCCGAAATTTAGCAGATGGGGAAGCTAAACTAGCATGGGAAATGAATCGCTGTTGTTTAAATCTATTGGCAATAAATGTCAACATTCTGTATTTCCCTGTATGAAGGCTTTCATCTCCCAGCAGTCCCTTCTGGGATGATGAAATTTGAAGAGCACTGTTTACATTAACCTTAAAACCATTTGTGTTTGCAGCCAAGGTTGGCTCTTGCGGATCCTCTTGCATGCTTCCTCCAATACTAGCATGAGTCATTCTACCAGCCAATATGATTATAAAAAATTTAATTTGAAGGTCCAAAAATGGCCTGATTATCTGCACTGAAAGAAGTCCACAAAGCTAAAAAATGATGGAAGGCCTATATTTTCTAAATACTAAAGGTAGTAAAATTTCAAAGCTGATTGAAATGGTCATGGTCAATGGAATCTCAAATGTACAAAAGGAATAGACAATTAACATGTTATTTTTTAACTATTCAGATTCTTACCCTTTCTTAGTACTACGAAGACATCAAAAAAGAACTTGGAACCAGGAAGCCGCAAATGTTACTATTGTGACATCTCAAGAAAGAAGCACCGTGAAACTGACATGAATGTTAATTTGGTGTCCAGCAACAGTCAGTTTTAGGTTTGCTAAATTGAGGTTCAGAACCTATTACAAACACAAGGACCTAAAAGGTTTCTCAGCAAAAAGGAAAAAACTTTTTTTCTAAATCAGAAATGATGATATTGCTTGAAGTCATAAATCCAAAAGGAGAAGAAAAATCAGCTGAGTAGGATAAATTTCAGACCCAGGTAAATGAGAAACATCAACATTCTTCTCTCTAAGTGAACAATGAATGTGAATTATAAAATGAATCCGCAGAGAAATCACGCCATAAACCAAAACATATTGAATAACTTATACCAAAATCAATATGGTTTTGCAATTGGCAATTAATAGTATTTGCTTCATTATGGAGTACGTATTTGTATTATGTCAGCCAATATTAGTACTGTAAAAGTATCAACCTTATGGAGTAGTTTCTGGTTCAGCTTTATTGGCAGACCAGATCAGGTTGCATAATTCCAAGGTAGAACTCAGTTTACTTGTTCTAGTACGGCAACAAGATAACCCTGTCATTCAATAGGGGGCAGTACCGACTTATTCAATTGGGGGCTTACTACTTCAGATAAATGAGAGGGCGGAACCAACTTATTCAATAGGGGGCTTCCACCACCCCCAACCCCCCAAAAAATTGAAAAATCCAAAATTTTCATTTAATTCTAGTTTAGTTCTTTATAAACCATATGATTGGCCCTTCAAAATTTTCATTTTCTCAAAAAATCCTTAATAACTTTTATTTTTCCTGTTCAATATTCTAATCCTACTTCCGTTAAGCATTAAGGAAGAAACTTTCATATTGACGCCATAGACTTGTTATGATTTTCAGAAAACACATCCCACATAAAGAGTTCTACAACCAAGCCAATCATAGTTGATAAATTATGCAATAAAGTAGGCAACTGGAATACTAACCAGAGCTTCAAAAAGGGGGTGCTCATAGTAACTTCTGCAAGTTAGAGATGGGGAGAGGAAACTGTTTTGTTCTTTGATTGCCACTTTTCTTGACAATGGGCTTTATATTCTGCACAAAAGTAGCATCACTGGACACATTAATGATTGGAATGAAAATACTCTCTTTCCTAAGAGAGATGCCAGAGCTACAACAGCTAAAGGACATATATAAATACATGGGATGTTCTGCATATGGGTTTTCTGCAAAACAGTGAAGGAAAGAGTTGAACAGAAATCATGAGATGTTTGGAGATTCCTACTCCTGTCAAAAAACAATCTTGCTGCTACTTTTGGTAGTTAAGGATCTATTCTCTAGTTTGTAATCTCTTGGAAGTTGGAAGCAACAAATTTGCATCCTTTGGCACTTGCTTTGAAGTGTGCATTATTTCTTTGGATGAGACAAATGTCTCATTAATCGAAAACAAAAGGCAATTATAGTGAAAAATGAAAAGAAAAAAAGGATAAATATTTTAGAAGCCATGTAAATGTCAGGTTTGTGAAGGGACCCTTACCAATTGGTCCAATTCCGTGCCACTGCCACCCACCTTCAACGTAGCATAAGAGCTAAAGCCTACAATTGTGGAAACAACCCAAACCAGAAGGGGAGGTAGAGGCAGAGAGAAATATGACGAACATGGCAAAGAGTGCCTTGTGCAATGGTGGCTGCTATCTGGAGGATGAGTTGTTATTCACACTTCACAGTTCACAAGTGTCCACTTCAGGGGGTCTTCTGTATTGTTGAATTATTCGTTGCCAGTTGCAAAAGCGGGAACATCTCTCAACATTTTTTCAAAACACTAGCTGGACCCCGTCCGTGATGCACGCGGGCACCTACTTTTGTTCAGGTCTAACGGTGCTATGTTCACATAAGTATCTCACGTGAAAATAAGTTACGCGGTCCAGAGATTTACAGTTTAACATATTTTAAGTTTATTTTGGCTTAATCTAACTTTTTAAGGAGTTTATTTGTTAAATAGACCTTTTTAAAGGTACATGAGCCTATTTAACTAACAAGTTGGTTTATTTATTTATTATAATAAAATTAAAAATTTATAATACTTATATAACTTGTTAGTTATATATTAAAAGTTTAGTTTTGATTTATTATCAGTGTAAAGTTTCTTTATACTATTATCAAATAATTAAAAAAGTTTGACTATCATAACAACTATCTTAAAATTTTAACTCTTTTAATGATGCGTCAGTATATGATTAGATAACAATGTAAAAAAGCTTTACATTGACAATGGATTAAATTAATTCTATATATTAATCTAGTTTATTTATTTTATACACAATACAATAATTTTGTTAAAAATTAAATATATTTAAAACTTATAAAGTTTGAATTTGTTAACTTATTTGAAGGCCTTTATGAAATGTAGGCTTTTAAACAAGTTTTTAGGTCCGACCATACTTTTATATTTTCATAAAGAGGTCAAGCCAAACCTAAAAAAAGCTTATAATAAATAATAAGTCAGGTTAAGACCAATGTTTTCTAAAACAGATTAGGTATATTTAAGGTAAAGTTTAGCCTAACCTAACCTATTTTTACTCCTAGTACTCACAACATCTCACCAAGTAGGTAGACACATATAATTTGAATTTGATAGGTTTGATATGTTTCAATTAGGGTCCTATCAAGTAAATTTTATCAAATTACCAACTACAAATTTCTATCTATCATGCATTATATTACCAATAATCTCTCTTAAACCAAAGCTGGCAATTCTTAGAGAGACAAAAGATATTATAAATAAGTGTATGGCAAATGAATAAGAGATCACACATATTTTCAGTAACTAAACTTTAGTTTTGGGAGGTGTTCTTGTTCGAATCCTAATTGGATAGTTGATTTACTAAAGCAGTAAAAACAACCAAAGCTGGCAATTCTTAGAGAAACAAAAGATATTATAAATAAGTGTTTGGCAAAGGAACAAGAG
The DNA here is from genome assembly GCA_023212625.1 of Styphnolobium japonicum. Taxonomy (NCBI): domain Eukaryota; kingdom Viridiplantae; phylum Streptophyta; class Magnoliopsida; order Fabales; family Fabaceae; genus Styphnolobium; species Styphnolobium japonicum. The sequence continues at coordinate 11,048,336 of JALBWW010000007.1, read as the reverse complement.
ATCACACATATTTTCAGTAACTAAACTTTAGTTTTGGGAGGTGTTCTTGTTCGAATCCTAATTGGATAGTTGATTTACTAAAACAGTAAAAACAACGGTGGTGATATCTGCAAAAGAGATTTTGACGCTCAAGTCAATATATGAAATCGGTAGATAAAAGGGTTTGAGATTCCCCTATATATAGCTGTAGAGTGATCAAATTCCAATTAACTCCAAATATCTGGGGATGGTCTATTCCAAAGTTGTAGGCGTGGTGTATCGCAACGTGGTGATCTCTTCCATGTAGTTTGGCATAATCTTCGACAGACTAGGCAATTGTCATCAAGTAGAGGTGCCCAATTTGAGTCAAGACTAAGATGGGTCTGAGATAGGATATAATTGGGCTTGGAAAAAGCCGAAGGGATCCGATTTGAACAGGAGGATTGTGTGGTTTTTCTTATAGTAAGCTACATATGATAGTGGATACTTAACATGCCCCAGTTATGACAATGGATAGACAAGCTTTATGGCCCGTTTGCTTGACCTTTCTTCCCAACGCTCGAGGAATTGGAGGTTTTTTTTTTGTTCTAACGCAAAAGGTGAAACAGACAGGTTGTTAATGAATCAATGCGTGAATAATTGAAAAAGAAATGGAGGCTATATTCGTGAAATATCATGAGACGATGGTTCAATCCCTCAAGCATTAAATTCCCCCTTTGATAACAAAAAAGAAAGTACATAATTTTTATTTATTTATTTCTAAATTTGATCTTATATATGTTAATAATATTACATCAGTTAATTAAAGTGATGGCACTTAAAAACTGGGATCCATCCAAGATCAGCCCAATGTCAACAAGCATGGAGCACTAGGCTAAGCCCATCAAAATCATTTTACCATAAACTCATTAAGCTGTCCTTCTGGAGAAAATAAGTTGGGCCACATCGGGCTGACTAGTACCCCTTTAGAATCAAATTTCTAGTCTAATAGAAATTCAATTTTTCATGACTCATACTTAGAAATAAAATAACTATTCACACATACAAAAAAATTATATCCTTGTTTACATCATTAAATTTATTTCTAAATTTGTTTAAGGACATATCAGCATTAGTGGCTTCTATGGTACATTGCGGACGCATGCTTACTCATTGAAAATGATAAGTTGATAGTATACCTAGCTAATATCCTATTCTCAATTTTTAAAGACATGAAGGGTTGTGATCATTTTGTTTGTCATTTTCAAGGGATGTAGTACTCAAGTTGTACCATAGAGGTCACCTATTAGCATTTTGTACTCAAATCTACATATATATAATCTAATGATTATACATTATTTATCGATCTTTTATTTGATCATTTGTACACATAACATTTTCAAAAAACTTTTATTTTCCAGAGAGGAGATGGTTGAATTGAAATAATGGCAGATGATAGAAAAGTTGGTGAGCATTAATTTTCCCGGCACCCAATTTCTATTGGAGCTAACTGATCTAAAGTTTATTTTATTTTTTGGTGTAGGTTTTAGTACTGACAACTTATTTATCTTGTTAAAATTATAAGGTTTAGGTAAGAAAAGAGTAAAAGAAAAATGAAATACCAATAAATAATATGAGATTGGATTGATTTGATGTATTGTAAAATATAACTAACTCCTATTTATACTAATAATTATATTAAGTACTAGTGTAGTGTTATTAGTACAAGTCCAAGCCTATTAAGACAATAAAACTCCTAACCCTAATTAAAAAAAGAAACAAATCAGGAAACATAATTAAATTATGAAACAACTCCTAAGATTACTTCATCAATTAGAAGATTAATTGATTTCACAATATATTATAAAGATATACTAATATATTCTAAAGATATGCTAAAATACCCTAAAGATATTCTGAAATATTTTAGCACTCCCCTTCAAACTTAAGCTTGTTACAAGTAACAAACATAACCAAGAACACAGCAACCCATATAAGAAATAAGACAAAATAGACCCAAGCCAAATAACAAGTCATCAAACAGGATGAGTCGTGGGATGTACAGTCAAACAACCTCTTGGAGATAGAGGTGAAATCAAGGCAGAATGGATTAATTAGACAGGAGAAATGCCACTACTAATAAATGCTAATGAATAATATGAAAATGGATTGATTTGATGCGTTATAAAATACAAAATACTAACCCCTATTTATACTAATAATTAGGTCAAGTACTAGTATCTATTTATAATATATAAATTCAGGCTCCTAAGCAGTTGCCACGTCAGTTGATAGCGTCCCTCAAATTGCCATGTCAGATTGTTATACTTCTATTCTAATCCTTTTAGAGCACCATCTGTCCATCTCACCATATCAGCATTCTATGAAGAATCTTACCTCCCAATTCATTTTTGTCTCAGCTCTCAAAACTCATTCTTAATCGTTACAATTTCATAGACCCTATACATTCCCTCACCGTTTTCCAAACTGTCCGCATGTTTTTCAAACTCTCCATAGACTTTCTCCATTCCTTACTGTTTTCCATACTCTCCACATTCCTTTTTCTTCTTTCCCTATATTAGTACTGAACACACTCCACAGAGAATGAAAATCCTCTTCTGTCATGCCTACAAGGTTCTCTCTACCTCCACCCGCAAATGGTGAATTGATATTTGTGTTCACGATGGGTTCTGAACAGTACTGGCTTTGCATCGAAGGTGGCTGCAATGGAAAGGGTTCGCCACCATGATTGTCGACGAGGGTTGAAGGCTACCGTCGTTGCCACAGTAGACCAGAGAAATATTCATTATCCTCTAAAAGGAGCAGAGTTGTTGCTATACACAACCAATTTGAGGGTCAACATCTCATTCGATGAATTTGTAGCAACTGGTAAGTGACAACAAATACTTGCTAATTTTGAAAAATCAAAAAAATTCATTTTCTTTCATATTTATTCCTTTATTTTGTTTGGTGAATTAAATCACACCAAAGTGCTTGACTTCTTTATCTTTGAGGTATCTACTGTATTAATCTTTATTCACGTATGGATTTTCTGTTACATGTTTTCATTACTCATGAGCTTGATCTGGTGTTCCGCACCATTTTGTCCTTAATTTGCTGCAATGAGGAGTTCAGGAATACAATGGTCATTCTCAAACAAGGTCTTAGCCCTTCCTCAATTGTTGTCCTTCAAGGCCACTCAGGAAGATAGGCCGAGAAAGAGTATTGATCCACTAGCTTCATCTGGATATATGACCACGCCAATTGCCAATGCTTTTGACTCTAACCAGAATTCATTCTTGGGTATGATCTAGGTTTGTTTCTTCTTCTAATAAAGAGATGCTTTAAACTTAGAAGACTAGCAAGGAAGGTTCACCTTGAAGTAGAACATTTGAACGTTTTATCCTTTATCTTATAACTTTGATGGGTATTTTATTTTTTGCTTCTGTGAATTCATAGTGGATTTTGATATAACTGAAGTTGAAGAGTGTGACTTTCATATTTTATGTTTTTTGTAATTTGGTTCTACAACTAATCTTCCTTTTCTTTCTCACCATGAAATTTTGTAGAAAAAATTGTCCAAAGGCAAGCAAGTAGGAAACAAACATGGAATGGCATTGTATCCTCTGCAACATTTTGATGCACATTCAACTTGTCGTCAGGAAGCAAGAATATTTTCAGTCTCCAACCAATCTAATCGAGTGAGTCCTATTCTTTAATCTAATCTTGCTCCTACCGCATTAACATGGTCAATTCAACCATAAAACCACAAGCTTCTGGCTCCAAATCCTTTGGCACAACTGTATCTCTTCTTCCATCTGTAGGTTTCATTGTTGGCTCTCTTGACTTAAGGTATTATAATTTAAAACATCTGAAAAGTTCCAATTTTTGATTTCCCAAAAAATACTTGCTAAAAGGCTCCAATAAAGATATATTATTGAGCAATGTAGAGCTAAGACGTATGAAATTTGAGTTTTCTCGATGGAATTGTTCCAAATCAATGTGAATGTCCCCCATTTTTTTCCTTCTTTTATGTGTTATAAGTTTTTTTGAGATAGCATTAAGAGTGATGTCAATTTTATTGTTTTGCTTGAGAAGCTGAGTTCATGAATTTGGTATGTTTCTCCACCAAGATGGTAGTGCTATAGATCTTGTATTGCTCTCGTGAACTATTTATTCGAAGTGGACCACAAATTTTCTGATCTAAAGGTAGGATAGGATGTTATAGGTGGCCTACAAATATGCCTAAAACCAAGATTTAAGGGGGATGTTATCAGTTTTATACCCTTTTTAATCTTGTAGGAGAGAAATAAATTCTGGTAGTGTTGTATCCCATACCATCAAGGAAGTTTCTCATTCTTCATATTGGTTGAGGTGCTAAAATCTCATTGGTAAAGATCCTCCATGATCCATAAGATTCTCGTATGTTGCTTGTATCACTGGAATATTTGAAGAAAATATTTTTGGGCCTGCGGTGTGTCTGAAGTCCTACTGCTGTTCTGATGATCATAAGCAAGTATTCTACTTCTCTTATTGGTCTGAATTAATGTAATATATATAGAAGCTTGCAATGCTACACCTCACACTACCATCGTGTAAGGTTTAGTATGTTGCTTATCATCAAACTTAATTATTGCAAGCTTGAAATGGATCATATGATTAGATCATCTTCACATTTTGTTTCTAGTGTTGCCATCTAACCAGAAACTTTAGTGTAGCAGTAAGTAATTTAAAATCCTAATTCAACATTTAGTAGTAGTATAATGTTAATTGAGTTATTAAATTCATACTCCATAGCAGTATGTTATTATTTCCATTGCTTGCTATGAGATTGTCCTACGTTATTATTGTACTAGGAAGCAGATTGCAGCCTATGCTTTTCTTGTGAGGATAACATGTGATTTTATTGGATTCTTAATATATTATATTGGGCTACCTTTGGAGTGTTCTGGGATTGTAGGACAGGCCACTTTCTAAAGTAAGATATCCAATGGGTTTGGGATCTTAACCAATTAGTGTTTTTCTACCAGAAGCAGAGAAGATAATCTTTCCTCATGTAAAGTATGCATAAATATTAGTTTATATGGTGTTGAAGTATTGATGGAGAACTCTGATAATCAGCATTTGGTCCTATTTGCATTATCTATTATCGTTTATTGTTTTAATCCTACAATCCTATTTTGGTATGAAAACCAGAGACCAAAGAAGTATATTAGAAATTGTATCAGAAGCATCAGAAATTGTGTAAGAACTAACAACTGCTATGGCAGCAAATGATTCATTGCATACTTGGAGCTGTCTGAAAAGTTGTACGATGGCAAACCTTTCATGCAAGTTGCTCCTATAGGTGTCGATCGTCATTTGTCTTCTAATATGAGCAAATGAAGGTTAAGGTCTTGATTTTTATATGTAACAATTATGTTGAACAATCAAATCATCCAATATGGTTAGTTGCTTCTCGACAGTTAACTTGGATGCATTGGTAACAGAAGCTAAGTGCTTGCATCTTATAGATTGAATTTGTTTCTAGTGATGGGTTAAGTATACTGGTTGTTTTTGCCACATTTCTCTATGAGAAAGTTTACATTCTTGTAGATAATTCTATACAATTGAAGTTGTGAAGCATTCATTTTAAGCTAAGTTTAACAAAATATAGTATGAGTAAAGTTTATTAAGCAATGTGTGCTTACATAACATGAACCTAACAAATCACAAGGTATGGTTGAAACCCTTTGTAAGTCTGAATTTTCATATTATAAATAAATTGATTTTTTTTTAAAACAAATGGTTTGAGTTTTTATTTTTAATTATAAACCTAACCATAATCTCAAAAAATGCTATGCCCGTGCAACGCACGGGTCTACATCTAGTTATATTACTAATACAAGCCCAAGCACATTAAGTTAATAAAACTCCTAACCCTAATTAAAAAAGGAAACATAATAAAATTATGAAACAACTCCTCAGATTGCTTCCTCAATTAGAGGGCTAATTGATTTCACAATATATTATAGAGATATGCTAAGATATTATAAAAATATGCTAAAATATCTTAAAGATATTCTGAGATATTCTAACATATCTTTCTTCTTCTCTCACCAGTATTTTTTTACCTTGTATTTTATAGTTCTTTGTTGAAAAAATAGATATGAAACTGACATAATTTTTATCTTGTAAGCGTTTTAGCAAAATCATAATTAGATTATCTTGACTTCGGACTAAATTGGCTACTACATTATTGTTACACCAAAGCAGGACCACTATATTGAGTGCCTAGTTATGTATGCATAGATATATGGATTATGGATGGCCAAGTTTTATATATGGAAGCACAAAATCAATGTGACCAAGCAAGTGATGACCATGTAGATGTACTAGTACTGTCTTTTGCTTTATTGGTTTTGGCCATGCACAACAATGCACATGTTAGAAGTAGGGCCTAGCAACCACCATGATATTACAGACATGAAACGCTGAAGATTCTCTAGCGGGTTTGGTCGTTTGTTATACAAAACATGGGTTCCTTTGATTTTCTTCTGCCACTATTCTCTATGGTCTGCAATCAAAGTTTCTTTACTCACGTAAATTCTTAGATAGAAAGGAATATACCACTCTAGCTTATCTTGATGACCATGGCAACTTTGGTGGGGTAACTGGGGTTCGTTTTGGTAATCCGTCCAATTCTACGATATTGGCTTCTGTCTGAATGATATTCGAGTGGTAACATCAAATTCAAAATTCAAAATTCAAAATTCAAAATTCAAAACGACAACCTTCCATATCTTTCTTCTCTTTGTTTTTTCCCAAATATATGTAGTCTTTGTTTCTTATATGTTATATATGGTTGACGGAACATATCTAGTGAAAGGAGTGGTTTATTATGAGAGTGAGAGGAACAAATTTTGACCATTAGATCATTTATGTATGGTTAAGATTAAAACATAAAGTCATATGACCTTTAAGTAACATCTAATCTTGACCATACATGGATGATCTAATGGTCAAGATTTACTTATCTCACTCTCACAATAAATCACTCATCTCACTAGATATGTCCCCTATAATTAACAGCCTAAAGATTGTAGTGCGATGTGCTTAACTACAATGCTGATTAGTCACACGGATATTTCTTGTTGCATGAGTCTAAAAAAATTTAAAGATTATTTATATGTGAGTGAGTGGATGTAGGGCGGCAACGTAGATGGATTAATTAAGTCTACCTTGGGTAGAAAAGAAAAATTAATGTGGTATATATACTTGGATTGATCCTTGATTCATGCGTTTAAATTTTTTAGTCATGTTGGTGCTAGCCAAAGTGTGTCATGCCACACTCCCAAGGCCTTCCACAACTTTAACAATTGGTATCAGAGACCTCCAAAGTTTGCTTGGGCAACTTTTTCTTTGTTTTTATTTTATTATTAATTTTGTTATTCGTGCAATGTGAAAGAAGAATGAATCTCTTAAGAGGAGAGTAAATGGACATCCTAATTAATGGTGAGTTGCAGATGAAGAGAGCCTATGAAATAGGAGCGCTAAGATGGGCTATTCTAAAAAACCCTTAAAACTTGTATTAAATTGTGAGGTTTTTGAAATTTGCAAAGCTGAATTAATGAAACTAACAAGCACCTAGTGGTACGTAGGAACACCTACTTTCAAACGAGACAGAATCAGGTTTAACCGTTTTTTTTTTTTTTTTGTTGATGAAAAATCAGGTTTAACCGTTTAAGCTCACAAACATGCAAGAAAACTATGGTGCTGAGATGAGATCACTCAAACGGCTAGTTGATAAGACGTTATAAAAGAAGGATATATCAAGAGGAGAAACAACAAACAAGCATTGAGAGGAGCAAGTAATCGTGCTTACACTTGCATATACACATTTTAGAGGGCCTGGTTCTTTGTTCTAGCTCATTTATTATACGAGCAACTAAAAAGAAAAGAGATTTTCTGGAATAGTAAAAGAGAGTTAAGAAATTCATTTTAAGAAGTTTCTTGAAGATAGTGATATTTGTTTCGGGATAGAAACATAAAAATGTTGTTAAAGTATCATTTTAAGCAAAAACATCATTGTTGGAAGTAGATTGGTGAAAAAGAATCTGAAACGATTATTTGAGAATGAACCAAAATAAAATACTCTATTTGCACTCTTTAATAAAATACTCTATTTGCACTCTTTTCTTTACCATAAATTCTTGACTTTACACGTGTTCTTGTTACTTGGTCTTAGTGTGTGTTTCATTTGCTTAGTTAATTTTTAAAAAAGCTGTCATAATTTATCTATAGAAGCAATTGACACCCTGTTAGTTTTATGATGACTATATCATTGGGTGACAAAATTGACATTTACTATTATGTGTGACGGTGATAATAATTAATACGCCAAACCACAAAAAGGTCATTTGATTGTTTTTTCTTGCTTCTATGTGTACAAGTAATATAATCATAAAATATGGTTGAATTGGCAAATTAAACTTTATATAGGCAGATTTGTACTGCAATGCATGAATTCAAATTATTTAAAGCACTTTGTAACTAATTAAGGCCAAGTCAATGCCTAAAAAATAATTAATCCAATCTCTAAAAAGTGTAAAGATATTTCATAGTCTTAAAAAAATGTACAAAAAATATGATTGGCTCTTAGAAAAACATCTCTACTAAGTTAATCGGCAAAAATTTATCAAAAAGTCATTTTGAAATCCTTTATCCTTATTTAAGTATATAGCATGGGAACTAAAAGGATAGCACTAGAAGTTGTTGCGATCAAGGCTTACTCGTATCGAATTGGGACTCAAGTCGATTAATCTTTGACCACTTGCTTTATACCATTCTGCTTTAAGATAATCTGGATTGATTTTATTGAACTAGCTTATGTAATTCTTGTGGATCAGATGGCTAGAATCTTAAAAAAAAGGGCCTAACGAGATTGAGAAAAGTTCCAATATGAACTAAACTGATAAAAAGGTAATATGAAGTATGGGCATGGGCTCCTATAACACCCTAAGAGGCCCCAATGGATTGATAGCCACAACTTCTAGCTACTTAATTAATATAAAAAAGTAATAGGCATGCGATATTTGTGTACAATTAACATTACGAGTTACGCTATTTGCATATAAATAAAATATACATTTCTTTACAAATCAGTATCCGAATTTAATAAGATCCACTTACACTTTAATTTACTTAACTTAAAAAAAAATCTGTATAGTTTAAATTTTTTTAAACCCTCACTCCTTAATTTATAAGAATTATTTAACTTAACATTGTAATTCATCCTCTCAACTATGAAGAATGATAAGAGGTTATATCTTATTCCCATCTTCAATTTTTTTCCCATATCTCTTTTCTTATAAAGCAAAGGATAGTAGGTATTTAAAAAAAAAAATCAAGATGATGAATTAAAATTGGGGGATAATTTTGTAGCAAAGTAAATCTTTTAAAAGGTTGATTTTCATTTTCTCCATGGGATGTGTATTGACATTTTGTCAGGTAAAAAAAACCAATTTAACTAATTAATAGCAACGTTCTATTAAGATGATGCTAAAATATCAATTTAAGATTTTAAGCAATAAACGCTTTTGAGAAATATCTAGCTCTTCAAAGTTACACTTAAGTCAATGAAAATATTTTTTTTAATAGATTGATAGTCTGTAATTAATTTCATCCAAAATCATGACCAACACTATTATTTGAGTAGTGCATCTTATACTTTAGATATTTGTTTGTGGATATTAAACATGCATTGTAAAAAGGAATAAAAATTAGATAGTTGGTTAAAACAAGTATTTAACAACGTAATACCTAAACTGCTTTTATACCATCATAGGTTAATTGATCAATTTAACAAATTTTGGAATGTTATGTGCACTTTAAGAGAATGATTCAAAGGCATATTGGAAATATCTCTTTCATGAATATTAGATTAGATGTGTTGTTCAAGGAAACACTTCAAAACTGTTGCCCTTGTTCTCTTTTCCTTTTCGTTTTATATCAAGAAACCGCATGAATTGATCCCAATTAACTTTCTACTTTCCTTTAAAACGATTGGAGGGTATACCATTATCACTGAAGTTAATGCACCTAAAATTTGCATTTCCTACAGAACATGAAAGGATAGAGGTGCTCACTTTGGTCCCTTTGCTTTGAAAGTGATACATATTTCATACTATTCACTATGTAACGTGTCAGCTAGAAGAATCTTATATGTTTCCAAGCCGTAAGCAAAATTTGGTCTTACTCATGGAAACAACAAAAGTGACAGGCAGAAAGGTACACCCGTGGAAGAAACTGCATTCCATACAAACATTGATAAGTATTGATTGAAATATGCAGCTAAGTCAGAAAAGAGTTTCCTATACTCTGCTGATACGTGTACCTTTCTGTATATGACAATTACTATAAGTTTATCTCCAGCATAGGCTAAACTAATACAACATGGTTTGCTAGGTTCATACTCAATTACCCATTATGATGAGGTCATGTACTTCATAATTCAAATTTACAGTATTCATATCCCATTAGTGACATGATAAGAAAAATGAGATCTTTGAATCATCTTTTCATGCTTTTTCCCTTTGATTGGACAAAATTAGCAATCATGCATTTCACTTGGAAAATGCCTCTTGTCCCTACCCTAAAAGCTATATAATTTTGCTTAATCTCACTGTCTAGTCAATGAGTGAAGCAATCTGGAGGGAAATTAGCAGATTTCATGATCTGCTTGCGCTACCATGACGATATGATGGTGTCAAGTGATAAGCCATATTTTTTTTCAAAGCTTTGGGAGAAGATGAAGATATGTGCATATTTCAGGGTTGACTGTGTGAATTTGGGCTTCGATTAGATCTGCATGCTCCCAGATTTTCGAAATTTGAAGGCTTCTGATGGAAAATTTGCCAATACAAAAACAAGCCAAAGTCTCCCCATTCTGTTTACAATACAGTCACAACGTGGTTATAATTGTAATTAAAATTGAGTAGAGGTAAATAATGGATTTAAGTTGTAATAAAAATAAAATAAAAAAGCACTGTCAAAACCTATTTATTAAATATGTTGATTAGCTGCAGAGAATGTTGATCACTCGACTCTTGATTCGAGTAAATAGGCACATGATGTTGTTTTGAAGGTGCAGGCCTCATAAAATGTTTAATGCTTAATTAATTCCCACTTATTAACTATCTAATTTTTATTATTATTTGGCTCCACTAGTAGACATTGTGCTTGCAAGTGGTGTGCCCATTAAGCAGTGTCTAATGGCACCTTACCCACTTCCTTGGTTGTCTGCTCCTCCCCCCTTCTTGATAAACACCTCATAAACCACTGATTTCATTTGTTAGTTAACTATTTCTTTTAGAATGTGATGTCAAGTAGCCTACAAAATTGACATGTCTGAGATAATATAATGGTAAATCTCAAAAGGCTTTTTAAAATGTATCTTTCTTTTCATATATTCCTATTCTGTCATCTTATAATCTATTTGGTTAGTATTGTCATCTACTACTCACGTCCCTATCAGTGCCCTGGTGGAGTGGAATGACAGGTCAATGGGCCGCATCCAACATATCATTAAGCACATAACAGTAAGGACCATCCAGCCAAAAAGTAGCTCATATGGTTGAACCATGAAACTATTAACTACATGGTTAATTAACATAATGGCAATATTATTTATAATAATAATAAATTCAAGGTTTGGCCAGACCATTGCAGTGATGGTACTCCATTCTCTCTGGTTGCCTTTCATTATCTAATTTGCCAAGTGTCTTGCCTTGGTTGGTTCTTAAATTCAAAATGTCTCAGCTGAGCCCTGTGCAGGACCCAAAGGAATAATTTACACGCACCCACTAATCTTTATTTTCAGTTTCACACTCACACATAGCATGTCCTCTAAGATCGTGATGGGCGAAAACATGTCCCACCAATGCCTTTTACACTTACCATGGCCCTTTCTTGAAGCCAAAAGAAATTAAAGAATGGCACCATCTTAACATCGACGTGTGTTGGTGTGGAACAGCACAAACTTTTTCTATATCAAACCATTTTCTAGAACTTACAGTAAAACAAATATATAGGGGCCTAACAGATAGGACATATATGTGTCTGCATATTGTTCATTGACCTCTCTGCCTTCTACCTAGACCATAGATTGCTCTAGATTACGCATTACCGGCTGCTGTTAATATCCAAAAGGCTGCAGCAGATTTCCTTGACCCTCCTAAGCTAGCATGGATGTCTACTATTGTTCCCTTATGCAAATGTGACCTAAGAAAATTCAAGTACTTGAAATTCTAATTTTTGGTTTTAAGGAACTATACACTCCTAGTAGACTAGTGGGGTGAGTAGAACTTGCGTTCTTCACCTTTGGTATGGGGACTCAGGTTGCTACTTTGACAAAGCTCAAGTGGCGAATTCCAAATTTTGATTGAATACCCAAACTCTTCTAGCTGATTCTAAACATGTTAGATTATCATGAATTGGCTAAAGTAATAAGAATTAAGAAGCTTAAATTGTGGTCTTACCAAACAGTGGATGATATCACTCTCTGTATAATTGGTCCTATAAAGAAATCTTGGTTCCCTCCAAAATTGTGAACTAGTTTTTGGAGGTACATTTTGTTTTCCGCAAAGAAAACTATGAGATTAGTGGCATAATGACACTTCAAGAGCTTTGCCTCAGAAACCTAAAACTTCTAAATGAAAAGAGATGAGAAAATGAAAAGATTCTCTTTTCTTTATACATTCTAATTCTTCCTATTAGTAAGGCATGAAATGCTTCTATGGTCTTCTCAAGAGTGGACTTGGAAAGAGACATAGTAGACATAGTAGTCAATTGAGGGGAAGTGGGTCTAGTAAAAAAGCGAATAAGGGCAATCATGAAGCTTTAAGACCTTACCACATCCACATCACCCTCCTCAACAAGAAGAAAAAGAAAAAGAATCATATGCTATAAGAAAAAGTTACAGAAGCCACAGAACCCAGCTGTTTGCTTATGCTCCGTAGACCCACTATTCTGTATGAGATCTTTTGAATCGTTCAATATCAAGAATGAGGAAGCGGCTATTAGGTAGATCGGAAAAGAAAATTCATGAAAGAAAACAAAATGCTATTAGGAGATTACAAAGCAAATTTCCACTATGCAAGTACTTTATATAGTTTGACAAATCCTGCATTTGGAAGCATGATAAACTCATTGTAGATACTATACAAAACTGATATATGTAGCTCCTAGTACAGTAGCAAATTCTCTTTCAAACATAGTTGGTGGAAGAATAATAAAAAGAATATATAGAACATTTTGATTAATAAGTTGGGCTGCTAATTTTCAAGCATAATAATGTGCTTTTGAACTGAAGGTGGAATTTACCCTCTCCCCTTATTTTTTTCTTCTTAATTTTGTTGTTGTTGTTGTTGTTCTTCTTCTCACTTATAGTAGTTTTCAGGAAACAAAGTGTCGCCGAACTTCAGACAGCAACATTTCTGATTATGACACAGAATTAGGCATGTTCTGTGGCAAGCAGCCGTCTGGATGTATGGATATGAAAAAAATATGTGCTAACAAGTAACAATCTCATGCAAAAGAAAGGTTCATCATACTGTCCACTTCTCAATGGGGGCAAGCATATTGTTCTGTAAGATGGTCTTTTCAAAATAATCCCTCTCACCTCTTTTACTCCCTTTCTCCTTCCAATTCATTTATCAGCATAGATGATGTGACTTAAAAATTCAAAAGTTGGAGTCAAATAAAGAGATAAGCCTCTGATATTTATATTGGGGCAAGATTCTTGTGATATTCACAGACTTCATGCCAAAGTTTTACTCCTACTAAGCAAGGCGTGCTGCAACTGGAGCAAATTGCATTAAGCCAATAAATTTGGCACATGGCAGTTCTGGTGGTTAAAGAAGCTTTAGCTTTAATTTCAAGAATAATACCTACTCACTCGGTTATATATCATAGTGAGATATGAAAATGACAACGCTTTCCATTTTGGCCACGTCTGCATTTAATTGATGATAAACTAGTCGTAGTCTTGAAATCCCAGTAGGGTGCGGGAAGCAGCTTTCTACTTTCTACTTTTTTCTTTAATAAGTTAACCATATAAGAAAATTTCCATTTCGAAGCATAAGTGTTGTGTTTTTTTCTTTGGTCCATTGAAAAGAGTTATAACTGCAATTAAGATGCTTGTACCATGACTTCTTCTATCCAACCCCTTAAGCTAATTTGTGGGGGCATACAATAGTACTATGCAACAGGTTATTCCCCCCCCCCCCCCCTCTTATTTGTGAAGGTGCAAAATGGGTACTCTTGAAACTCTTTCTCTTTTTTTTTTCTTTCTTTTTTTTCAAGTGTGTATACTGTACAGTAATTTATATATGTTTGGATCCCTCAACCCTTCAACTTCACATGAAGCCTTCTCACATGCCTATTGGGTGAATCTGGTAAAGAATCCAAATTTATGAATCCCTTCCCTTGCACACTGTAAGGCTTATTTTTATAATCTATTTCTTCTTCTAGTTTTCTTCTCTGTCCAAATCATACATGCTTAGTCTGGTTTAATAATAAATATTTTATGTCCAGTCCAGTTCAGGTGTTATACCTATAAATTAGATTTCTTTGGTAAAATGGGGGCATAAATTAGATTGCTTCCCTAATTTTAGAGTACCTGATAGGGTATATCTGTAATTCATTCTGTATGCTCAGTGATGAGTAAGTGGTCCTATTAGTTGTGGCTTGTGACAAGTTGTTTAGGTTGCAAACTCAAAGGTCCCACACCCGACTAAGCCTTTCATTTCTTGCACCCATCCCATACCCGCCTTTAAAAGCACCCTCAATTGCCTCTTTTGTTATATATGAGTAGGCTTGAAAAACATAAGATGAAGATGAGTGTCCCAAAATTCACCACTTCGTGAACTTCTCTCTTTCTTATTTTTATTTCTACTCCCAAGCTCCACTTCTTGTAAGAGTCAGAAAACTCCAACTAGCTAGCGGCATGAGAAGGTGCATGTTGAGCAAGATGGAGAAGCAGGGCACGTGCAACACTAACTCATGAACGCACGGGGAGTGAACCCAGAGAATCACATTCTTTCTGTTTTTCACCAACCATAGAGAGTCTGTTAGCTGCAGTGAGTTAGTCCTTCATGTGCCCCTCTTCCCCATCATGACCGCAGCACCTTATAGCATTCGGAAATGCTGAAAGATGGGATTTTGAATTGTGATACTTCACAGTTCACATTGAAGGTGAGTATTATTGTCATCATTTTCATCTGTCTTTATTCTTCAACATTAATTAGCATGTCTTCTGTATTATGAGATTGAAAAGAATATTTGAAATCAGTATAAAGTCAAAGTAATTAAATTGGATAAACATTGAAACTTTAAGGATATTGAGTGGCTTGGAATGTTGGTGTGAGTTACGAAAAGGTCATGGTGGATAAACATTGACTGAACTATTAGATTGTGTCATAATCAGAGAACATGACATATTAAGAGTAATCACTATGGATTATATATGTTGATCAAAACGATGAAGGCTGCGAGTCACAGTGTATCACTCACCCATTCAACACACAAACATTTTAGCTGGAAAAAAGGAACACATGTCGCACAGAGATCACCATGCAAGAGCTAGGAGCCTAGGAACGATATCATGCTGTAATCAGTAGTTGATAGAAAAAGTCATTTTGGGTTCAGTTTTTTCTTACTAAACAGTAACTTTGCACACCATCTTGTCAGCAAAAAACATATGTCATTCTCAATGAAGCACTGATGAACTTGCCTCGCCTTCCTTCAATGGTATATGAATCAGTAGCTGGTTTATCCTCCTCAAAAAATAAAAACTCAAATGTTAGGCGCACTTGCAAGTACTGACATGCTTTTTCACAGGTTAAACGTTGGAGAAATCTTGTTATGATTGCTGTAAAATTCAACACTGTAAATTTCTGTTGATTGAATGATTGCCGTGCTTATTTGACTGATATTCGCGGGGAGATCATGGTGATATCAACTGAAAGGAAGCCTTTGAACAAGACAAAATGAGAACGAGAAGGTATTTTGTCTTTTTATGCAATAGGATAGGAAATGGAGAAAGAAAGAAAAATGAAGAGATACCATTCTCCAGTACTGGTTATTCTGCTGATTTCCATAATATCACATATGCATTGTGTAGAGCCGTTGGGTGTCATTTTTATTCATATTTTTTCTAAAGAAAAATAATGGATCTATTTTATTTTATTTTTGTGTTTGAACTATATATATCTTTATACCCTTTAGATATAAGACTAACTTCGTTAGGGACTAGAAGTGTGATGGCCCTCCCAACAATGGAGAATCCAGAAATCAAATCTTTGACTTGATACTTAACATCAGAGTCACTTACCATTCCAAACAACTACTTTGATAAAAATAATAGATATATAACATTTTAAGAAAAGAAAAAAGAAAAAAGATAATTATTGTGCACAAATAGCCGTTGGTATACTTTGGCTTCTTTTTTTTCCCATAGCATTGGTATCCTTGCTAAGTTGTAAAACATTTAGTGATTGTGTTGGCTCACAATAAATGTTTACTGTTTATAAAATAAAACACGTAACTAAAAAATATTTGACAATTAATTAAGGTACAATATCTAAGAAAAAACATGAATACTGGATTAATTTTTAAATTTTTGAATATATGAAGAGTTGTTTATATAGAATGCACTTTTTTTTTGTACAAAAAAGTTTAGAGAGGGAAGGTTGTCCCATTCTAATATCAGGATATATCACAAGCATCAATGAGAACTTATGATATTTACATATGACCTATTAATAAAAAAATCATCATTATATAGAATAATCTTTTCTCTAACTATGATTAAAGTCATAGTTTATGAATTAGGGTTTTACCAAATATTAAGAAGTCATTATCTTAAATAGTAAATGAAATTCTAAAAAAAAAAGTAAAAGAATTATTTTGTACAAAAGAGGGGGAACACCACTTGATCCACCTCATCAATTCATTGAATTATGGAAGTTATTAGTTGGTCCAGTTCTTCATTATTATCCTATTTGTTGATTATTTGAATTTTGCTTAGCATCCGATGTCATGAGACAATTATATAGACAAGTCCACCATGAAAGGACGGGAGAGATGCCTCTGTCAACAGCAGTAGACAAGCGAGAAACTTACTAAGGTTACATAAAACATACCTTCAATTTCACTTTTGAAAATTGCTGTTATAATTATGTTCTTGCTCTCAGTGTTGTAATAAACATGTACAGAAATTGTTTAGTTGGTTGGTGTATAACATTTTTTCACATAAATCATCATTATCTTCTTTATCTTCTCAGGCAACTTGGGCAAATTTACTTAACTCATAGTTGGTGACAAGAATTGATAGTGATGTTCACAAATAGGAAATGAGATAAAAGCAACCATGCATCCAAGAGACAATGCATATCGCTGGCATAACAGTCCCCATATCATGCGTTGGCCACACTACTCTTCCGTACACCTACTTAATTAACTCTCTAATTAACCACAAAAGCTTTTTGAATCAACTTTGGTGGTATGTATGTGATTTGATACCCTATTGTTTCAATGGGACTGTCCATTTTGTATGCATATATAGCATCTAAGAAGACATGGGGTCATGGAGACAGCTGATGGGATCGATTAGACTTAAAAGAGTTTAACTTCATTTGCCTATCTTAATTAATATGCCACTTTCTGATAAGATTCATTTTCTCACTGACATTTTGGAACACAATATAGGACCATTCCATTTCCATTAAAACCCAAAAATTCTTTATGTGCCTTTATTGCTATATGGATCTCACATGATCTTATGTCGGCTTAATTAGCGACTGACTACATGTTTGTGGGAAATTATCAATCAAACTTCACTTTTTTACTTTCACAATGCTGAAGAAGTTGGCTTCTTAATTACTATCATCTGCCTTGCCAAAAACAGTAATTGCTTTGTAAGAGTCCTCATCTTCACAATGATTAAGAGATGTGGGCCTCATAAGTCATAACAAAGCAGTTTTTCTCACCAGTTTAGTTCATCTGCACCGACAAATTCGACCGTGAGATCATGAGATGTCCAAAAGAAAAAAAAGAGAGATCCAAACTTATTTTTATTTTATTTTTTGCACATTTTTCTTGACTTTCTGTGTAATGCTTATTTAAGAGTTTCGTCAGGACCCAGAAAACCTGAAAATGCACGAAAACATGAAGCACTTGTAAATTAGTGCTTGTGTAGAAAGATAAGTAGATAACCATTAAGTGACATCACCAAAATCTATACCTTGATCAGCTTCTAGATAGGCATGGATCTCTGAAAATTATATTTCCAATGCTCATTTGGAACACCTTATTAAACACGTGTTGGGTAATTGTACAAGGTAATATTTCTAAACAAAAGATCTTATTTATTTATCAGTTACCGACGCACACCCTTCCACCTTTTTGGTTTATGCAACAATAAAATAAAAGAAGCAACTTTTGGAACCAACATAGGCCAGTAAAGCAGAAAAATAATATCCTCAATACTTCCCACCAACCTCACGCACAGAAATCACTTTCAGAGCTTAGACTTGCGCTATTTAATATCACTTTTTCTTTTTGGTTCAGAGAGTTGGCCATAGTTAATTAATTTGCAAGCAATTTCATTGTTATAATTTATGGAGGTTGATGGAGACCAGGGATGTGGTCCATAAAACCATAGTAACGGAGCTAATTGCTGGTGGTAGGTTACGTTAAGTAGCCTTGGCCATAGGAAAAACATCAAATCTGACCCACACCTAACAAATTTAATTAGAGTGCAAGTGGATTATTGCGACACTAATAATCTTAGTCTAGGTATTAGATATTATCAGTTAAGATCTTGTGGTTTTTAGTGTAATGACGGGATGAAAATTTCAATTTCTAACTTCTTATAAATTACTCAAATATCTAATCATTAACACACTGCTAATGACTTTGAACTGCAAACTAGGTGAGGTACAATAATTCATCTTATATACATAATTAGAAAATTCAGGCTCTATTTTCATGGATATTTCAACAATTAATTGAGAGGTTTTTAAAATCCAAATCTTATTATTGGAATAAGAATTGATTTAAGGATTAACTTGGTAGGAGAAAAATTGAGAGGAGAGGGAAGGGTTGAAAATTTATACGTTGAGAGAATGTACGTACTTGCACCTTTTCTTTCTGTTTTTCTTATTTTCACTCTTGTCAAACACACCTTAAAATAGAAAACGAACCTATGTAATCAATCCATTCAAAGGTTTAACTTGTTTAAAGTGTTAAGTATAGAAATACCCAAAAATGAATTTTATTTCTAACCTACGTCTTGAATTAGGAGCTCTTTCCGCTTAAAGTATGGAGAAGGCAGAGTAGTAGGGAAGAGAACAAAACTTAAAAATCATAGTCAAGAATGTTTCGATAACTTGTAAATTAAACCAAATTATTCTTTAAGTTCAATTTATTATGACTTATGAATGATTTTTATCTCTAATCAAAGAAGCATAGACTATCCAAATGTTTGATCTGAAATTTGACCAAAACTGGAAAGAAAAACTAGATTCTGATTTTCAGTATTTAACTCACTTTACTGTATGTTATGAATTGAAGTACAGCTTCTGATGTGAATTACTAGCAATAGAAAATAAGATTAGGGGGGAAGTTACCCTTAAAAAAAAAGGATTACGAGAGATTGATAAAAATGTCCTCTTCCGTTAGGGCATGACATAAACTTTTAACTTAAGCATGCTACTCCTTGTGCCAGAAAAAGTCCAATATGCACGCTTAGCGCAGAGGGAGAAAAAAGTTTGCAAAAAAGGACAAAAGCCACTTCATTCTAGTAGGGAACAAAGAGATCCCCCGGCCAGCAACTCTATGCTTCATGGGAAGAGAAGCATCTCGCCCCCTCCTTGTTAATTCAGACCACATATAACTGCCAAATATGTTTGACAGTACACTAATAATAAAAAAAATTAAGCATGTCACTATAATCAAGTTCAATAGCTAAACATAAAAGAAGAATCAAGCCGCAATGTTTGGCGCAATTTTGACTTGAGATAGCTTGCAAGGTTACGACTTACGAGCCAACTTGAAAACCTAATTTGTTATATTTTTTTAATTACAAAGGAGATCTGCATGAGGAGAGAGAGAGAGAGAGAGAGAGAGAGAGAGTACGCTAGAGTTCAGGCAAAACAAATTAAACAGTTTTGAAAAAGATTTAGTGCCACTTGAGTTATGGCTCTTGATAAAGCTAATTTGTTATATTTATCTGATTAGTAAATCGTTATTCAAAAGTTGAGTCACATTCTTATTAAAAACAAAGTGTTGAGTCATATTCTAATTAAAGACAAAAGGTTGAGTCATATTTGTTTTGATCCAATGGAAAATCCTATAGACCATGCAAGTTTCTTAAAATATTTTTAAATCATTCAAGTTAACTCGTAGCTTTCTGTATTATGTAAAATGAAATTAGGCGTATTGCTTCTTAGGTTTAATAAATACAAAGAATTTACTACTTAGGTTTAAGCTCAATTTACACGAACTTAAAAGTACACTGAAGCTTGTCTCATTATCTGAGCTTATTTACATTCCAATGAAGTATATTAAATAATGTCAGGACAGAAATAAAATAGATCAAAAGAAGAGAGTATTGAAGCAGTTTGTAGTTAGTATTTTACAAATGTAACTCATGTGACAACTAGCACAATAGCTCATACTAAATTATCATGGTTCATAACTTCTAGTCCCGAAGACTACCTGAATTGAATTCTTATGACAATTTGGCACCCCAATCCCTGTATGAAAAGGTGGAGAAAAAAAAAGGGGGGAGGGGGGGGGGTGGGGGGGAAGAAACAAAGAAAAGAAGAGAGAGACTCAGCACAAAACATTGTAAATGCCAGCGATTATCTGCTGAGTTCAAACTTCAGAATGTTAACTCAAAAGATAAGGAGCATAAATAGCCAAACACCTTTTCCTTAGGCAGCCAGCTGTAAAGGAGTGAAGGACACAACTTTAGTTTTCTGGTAGGCTAGGGGAATAGGAGGAAAATAATAATAATAATGCAAAGGCATATATATCCGTAGATAAACCTTATTGTTAACTTGACACAAGCAATTTGAGTTTCATGATAAACAAACTAAAGAGGCAAGAGTTTGTTTTAGTTCTGAAGTTATTCAACAAACCAGTTAACTTGAGGATATAGGCGTGGAAAAGATGTAACTCATGTCCAAAACTGAAAAAGATGCAATGTACGGATTAAGGTAAAAGCTTTACACACATACCATACCATGTAATTCTAAACATTCATCAATGAACTACAACACCACCGACACCGAGTATGATTAATCTAAAAAGACACGTGAATCCTCTATCAAAACCAATCAGATAATGCACATGAAGTCCCAAGGTTAAATAATATATATTGTTTTTTTCCTGTTTGGTTACAAAAGGAGCTGCCTCATGAATGTTACTCAAATATGATTCTGCAAGAAGCATGAGTGAGCACAATTAGTCATCCTGCTTTCCACATGCTGGTTTAAGACTGCATATGTCTCTCTAGTTTGTTAACCACAGATATTGTTTAGCACTTCAACCAAATGTAAAGTGAGCCCAATAGACTTCCAAATCAGATCTATCGCCCAGGCCACTTTGATTACTGAGATTATTTGGGGCTCAACAAACCAACAAATTGGGTTTCTGAATTAGTAAGTTCAAATCCCGAATTAAGGAGCAGTGCTTCCTAGGGCCTAACTCCGGGAGCAAAACTTTTTTCAACAATTTTCTCCATCAATCCAGTGCTTCAATCAAGCCCTTTTGGCACATCTGAAATATGATATCACGAAATGTTGAAGATCAAGGATAAAAACACTTCTCCAACATTTCCTCCAATAAAAGACATGCTTCAGCAATCTCATCTTTACCAACCAAATCATCAAGCATGATCCCAAATGTAAGCAAGTTGAGATGCCAATACCCTTCGACCCCATCTATTGCACAAGCCCCCTTGCCTTACTTAATTCCCCTGCCATACATAAGGCACCTAATAAAGTTTTGTAAGTAACCACATGCTACTTGCATCCTGACTCTTCCATAGGAGCAACAACCTTAAGTGCCTCAGCCATACTATTCTGCTTACACAAACCATTTATATACATATTATAAGTATAAACATCAGGAATGAGTCCCAATACAAGCAATTCATCGAACAACTCATCTTCCTTGACATAGTCCCCTTCTGCAATAACCCCACTTAAAACCATACTATAACAAAGCTTAGTTCCATCATCTTTCATCAGGTTCATGATACCCAGAACATCTATACCCCTCCCTTCCTTTACCAAGATCCTAATCACATTTGAATAATCCATGACACCCAGACAAAATCCTAGTTTTCCCATATCTTCCCAAACACCCAAAACCTCCACATTAGTCAAATCCTTTTGTTCACACAATGATGACATTTATCAAGAAATTATCTTTACATCCAGACTGTACCCATCATCTATCATATAATTCATTTTCTTAATCCATTCTATCAATTCTACACAAAGCCTTGATCAACATCCAAAAAGCCGATTCCTCAATGCGAATGTTCATATGCTGGAACTTCAACAAAATCTGGGGAACCATTTTAAGGCATTCTCTCTTCCTACAAAGCATTGAGAGCAAACAGTTGGAGCGCACCTGAACTTGGGGATTCTGTAAAAGAGATCAGCAACGTCTTGGATTCTGAATACTAAGCATTGGGAGTTGGGTAAAAGGTATAGGTTTTGAAGGAGTCAATGAGAGTGGAGAGAGGAAAGGGGTTGCAAAGGTTGTCTTTTGAAGGTTGTTGGGAAGAACCCATTGCCATGGTTGCTTGTTTGAGTTTGGGGATTTGCATAGCTTGCTGTTCACCTAAGTTATGGTGCCACATAGATACGGTCTTAGTTAAGATATGAAATAGATATTCTTATACCTTAATTATTATGTGAATTATATTAAATTAAAATTGGTAATGATTATATAAATATACAAATTAGAAGTATATTAAAAATTAAATTAAATAATAAGAATATAAAAATATTGAATAAAAAATAAAAATATTAGAAAAAAAAATTATGAATTTTTTTTATCGTCTATCTATTTTATAATTTTAAAGAGTATATAAAAACTCTTATCATATTTAAAGTTAAACTGCTATCATAGTATATATAAATAGTAAATATATATTATATGTTTGATTTTTATAGTTTTTTTTTGTTTTAAATTTTATCGTTATAATTTTTTTGTTGTTTTTAATTTGATCCATATGCTAATGGAAGAGATGATGACATAAACGGTGCCACTTCATTTTCTATTTTTCATGTCAGATCATAAATTGACAGTATTATAATCAAGTCTAATGACATAAATTATTTTGTTAACGATTATAAATACAAAAATTGATTTATTAAAAAATATATAAAAACTAAATTAAAAATAAGTATAAACTATAAAGACAAAAATATATTTTAACTATTTTTTTATATACTCAAGAAATTATGTTGTTAAAAATGCTATTATTTGGTTCTTATATATATACATATATATATATATATATTGTTAAAAAGCACATAGCTTTGCTAAATTAATTTCATAAACTGAGATACTCAATTTAAATATAATAAAAGAATCAACCAAACAAATATTATTTAAAATTCTTTATAATGTTATGATTTAATTTATTATCTATCAATAGAGAAACCGTCTCTAATGTTACGTGGAGTCCCTAATTTCAATTTTCGTAAACTTATTTCTGCTGGCTCTTTTTTCTCCTGCTCAGATCTTCTTTCTATTTTGCAATGTTTCTCTTTTAGTTTCATGCCACGTGTTGTTGTGAGTACAGCAACTGGTTATGGATTCGTGATTGTCTCCTCTCCGGATAAAGTGATGGTAAATGAACGTGTTCATGTGGGCCCTTGGTCCTACTTAACAATTATTTATTATTTTTTTCTTTGGTGTGAATTTACTATTTATTTTAATTATGCATTTATTTACTTTTTTGGTTGACACTTCCATTTTGTTTCGTCGATGTAAGTGAAGACCGAAGACGATGAACAATGTCCAATCTTTTTACCTCTAGTTTAAAGAAACTACTTTTGAAAGGTGAAGTAACTTGGTTTTGCTAACCAAAAAAATAAATTAATTTTAGAAATAAATACTTTGTTATTACTAAAAAATAAAAGATAAAACACTGTTAACCAATAGTAAGAATCACATAAGAAGTAAGTGAATTAGGTGACTATAAGTTTTAAAATAAACTTGTACAATTATGCATTTTGTTACACCCAATCAATATATAGAATAGATATATTTCACAATACTTCATACTTGCATATGATTAACAGTTAATATAATGCATAATATTTCACATATAAGTTCATAGAACAATGTAAATTATAGTGTGATTAATTAGTAATTATTCAATATCATTGAGACAAATATTCAAGATAACTCAAACAGAACTTGAATAATTATATAGATCAGGCAAACTAGCTATATATCAAGTTCTAATAATCTAGATAGAAATATCACACGATATGTAATAGATTAACAATTATAACAATTATGAGAATTTAACAAATGATTAGTCAAATGTAAATTGCTAAAATGTAAAGAGATTAAGGGATAAGAGAGTGCAAATAATATTTTACTGGTTCAATCACTTCTTGTGGTTTGCATCTAGCCTTAAGATCATCCACTTGAGGTTTTCACTATTATTCAAACTTATAACTTAGGTGCTTGCAAAACTTTTACAAAGTTGAGCACTCTTCACACATTTTGAATCATTTACCCTTGTGCCAGAGCCTCAAATCCTCAAAGTTTCACGGGTGCTTGAAAAACCTTTAAAAAGAACAAAGCATTTATTACACCTTAGGATCATTCACCATAGTGCTTGAGTTTCTTTCTTTTCTCTCCGAAGAAAATCTACCCTTGAACTCTCTTGAATGATTCTCCACCTTCTTACAAATATATATGATTGATAGAAATGATAAACTCTATCAAATAGTAGATATTACAATTTGAAACACTAATGGATAAAGAGATTATGACAATGAAGAGCTCAAACATTGATTTTGATGGAAAATGATCAAATCCTTATAATGATTTGCAAATAAGTGTTCATCAACTTGTTATTGCTTCAACCTTAGCTTTTATATATAGCCCAAGTGAAAAAATTGTCGTTGGTGGTGTTTGGAAGAGCTTTTTTCCCCTCGAATACTAACTGTTTATAACCGTTATTTTTGTCTTCTACTCGAGAAATATTCAAATACTTAATCTTGGTATTCAAATATATTTTGACAAGTATTTGAGTACTTCATTTGCGTATTTGAATATTTGTTCTGAAAAACAAAATATTTGAATACATAATATGCATATTCAAATACATGTCCTTTAAAATTGATTCTATAAAGTGTGTATTCTAATACTCAATTATGGTAATTGTATACTCGGTCATGAGTTAGGTTCTGGAAAAGAGGGTATTCGAATACTTTATTTGGAGTATTTGAATATAGTAATTCAGGATACAAAATTTAGTTTGCAAATGTTATAACTTCTTGGTTTTTTAACGGAGTTAAGAAAATGATCATGTGTTGGAAAATTCTTTGAGTTACTTTCATACGAAATAAGTTTTAGATCAAAACTCAAAATATTTTAAAAGTTATGATAAAAATAATGATCAATTGTTAGTTTTTCAAAACTCAAACTTGGCTATTTTTATTTGTTTTGAAATACCACCGTGTATGACTAACTTTTCAAAACATGTTTGTTGGGCATTTTGTCATGTTAAAAACATTTCTTAAGATTGAAAAACTTATTTGAGTTCTCTTCATGTTAAACATTTATCCTTATAAAGGAGAATAGCCTATATAAGATAATATATACCCTTTTGAGTTATTAGGCTTCTAGATGCAATCTAAGCTTCCAAAAATTCTTCCATTCAAATCTTCTCAATACTTGATTCATCTTTTTATTCTCCTTCTTGAGTTGCGCATGATAAGAATCTTTTGTTGAAACCAAAAATCTTATAAAAAGGTTTAAGTACTAAATTTTTGAAAGCTGTAGCTTTCCCTGTTTAAATTTTGAGGATAACAAAAATATTTATTTAGTTTGAACAAGTAAGTGTTTCGACAATAGTATTAACAAATCGCTACTTGTATGTGCGTCCATTCTACTCTGTGCTTAAAGAAAACTCTTTGTGCGTCCAATATGCTATGACTCCTTGTGCGTCCAATGAATGTCTAAAAATGCCTTGTGCGTCCAATAAATGTCTTATATACTTTTACTATTGGTGCGTCCAATATTTGTATGCATATACTGTTACTATTTTTATTGGTTCGTCCAATACGATCCTTTTGCCAAAGCTCGAACTCAATTCACTCCTTCAAAGTTCAAAGCTCAAGCTCTCGTCCAAGTTAAAATTCAAAAATGAAGAACTGTTCCTCATTAAATGTTAGAAAAGAACTCTAACAACTCACGGCGACAGAAGAAGTCAACTAAGCCACTTTTGCTGACATTGTCTGACAACTACAAAGATCTGCAAATAAGAAACCTTCTGCAATCTTAGACAAATCAGGACTTTGTTTTCACTGATTGGAAATCTCAGAGAATAAAAGTCACCGTCAGAAGAAGTTCAGCACTTTTTCAGTAGATGCATTTAATGCTACTTAGAACGGTAATAAATGTTTCCGTTGGACGATATAGCTCATGAAGTCTGCTCAATTTGTTCTTACATATAAAGAGAAGAAGCAGCACTTGAAGAAGTAGAGATCTTTTGCTGAAGCATCTTACAAAGTCTAAAAAGCTTTAATTCTTCTTGGATTTCCATTTTCGTGTAAAAAGAAAAAGCCTTGAGATTTTTATTGTTTATTCTCATTTGTTAGTGAGTTTCAAACTCAAGCTTTCATCTACTTTTACTTATTCACCTTAGCGTTGTAAGCCTGAAGAGGCTGTGTGTAAAAGAATACTGGTGTGGTTGAACCTGAAGATGTTGAAAATACTTGTTACCTGAAGAGGTGTATAATACTTGTAATCTCGAAAAAGATTAGTTGGAAAATCCTTATGGTTGAAGGGACTGGACGTAGCTCTTGGTTGATAAGAGTGAACCAGGATAAATCTCGTGTGTAAGCTTCTCTTCTCTTCTAGTGTGTTTTATTATATTCACTAACCTCTGGGGTTTACTATTGTGTTTATTAACAAAGTCTTTTTAATTAGTTTTAGAACGTGATAACTATTCTCTTAAAAGTCTTTTCAAAATCCTTAGAGTCCAATAGGACTGAGCCGTGTTGGTTCTAAGTTCTTTACTTGTCAAACTTTATCCTTCGCTGTATTCAATCTTCTGTTAAAAAGGAACATCTTTTATTATTTATCAAAAAGGGTTAAGAAACACAATTCAACCCTCCTTCTTGTGTTTCACTTGGTTATTTCATCTTTCACTTTCTTGAAAACCACAGTCCAATTCTTCAACCAATATTTCAATATGCATGATTCATAATTATATAATTATATATTCCTCATACATATATGATGCACATATAGACATATCCAATATTAGTTAATTAAACATTTTGATAAGTACTATTGAATATAATCTATAACTATGTTACACGTAGCTCATTGCATGATTCTTATATAAAATGAACAAGATATATTACATAATCATTGCATGACCAATTATAGTTCATCAAACACACAACACACACACACACATATATATGTAGCATATTTGTAATCTTTTTTGTAATATATATTTGTCATTATCAAAATATAATATAATAAACTATTACGACAAACATATATCCACAAACACATCTTTTTGCAATACAAAATTATAAAAAAATGTGATGATAATTTGTTTTTCTTCAAAGATGGGTTTGTCGTTTTATTTTTCAATTGATTTTATATTTCAGATTGTTGGTAATTTTAAATTTAATGAGTTTTTTTTTCTTTTCTACAAAGAATAAAATTTTATCATAGCAAATAAATGATCACAAATGAATTGAAAATTGTAATGGGTTTATATTTTCCAATTACGTTTGTTAACACTAGAATAAATTTTTAATAATAACAATTTATGTTAGCAACTTTAGTGCTTAGAACATCTTTTTGCGTTTAAAATATTTCGTTTATAATTTAGGTTAGTTTCATAATTTGAATAGCAATTTATATTGATGTTTTAATAGTTACTATTTTGTTCAAATTTTTATGCATTTTCTTTAACGAATATTAAAATAAATTATTTATAGATATGAGTAATTTAGTTTTGTATTTTTATTACTACTTTAAAGAATGATTATGTGCTAAAAAATTATCTAAGACAAAATTTATATAAATATGCATAAAATATCAAGATAAAATTGTATTGACCAAAATATTAAAAAAAGACCAAATATAAATGAAAAAAAACTAAAAAATATCTGTGAAATTCACGGTACTACATACCATAGTTATTAAACTCAGATTGGTAGTTGACTCGGTCAGAGTATTGAGTCAATGGGTCACTGGTTCAATAATAAGTCACTAGTCGAACTACATAAAATTAAATAAATAAATATATATATATATATATATATATATATATACACACACACATTATATATGATGATATTTATCATTGTAAATAACTAAAATACCCTTATTTTGAAAGAAATGATGACCTTAAGGGGAAAAAAGAGCTTAACCTTTAATTCATAAAAAACCCTAATATTTTCGTTAAAACACTCATAACTCAGAAAAAAGTTTTCTTTTTGAAAAATTAGGATTGATATGAAGTAGATCTCAAAAATTTATATAAAATATATATATAATTAGTCTAAATCAGATAAACGAATCAAAAATTATAACTTCTTAAAGTTTAAGAATCTCTTTTAAAAATTTTATGATCCCGCCATTTATCAATTCAACCAATCAAGTATCAATTTTTAATTAAAATTGACCAAATCAAATCAATTTTCACCTATTCGCATATATAACGATCTAATAACCGACTTGGATTAGTAATTAGTCAACCGATCGAAACGGCCAATTTTAACAATTATTCTACATACTAATTTTCATTCAAAAAGTATGATCGGGTCAAAATCTAATACATATGTCATTTTCTTGGACGACAAAAAAAGTAGACCTATTCTTCATCACACTCCTCAAAGCCCAGTACATGTTTCATTTTGGTTGGCATCTTCCTCACACACTTCAAGTCTTCAACAAGTCGTTTTAAATTGAGAGATTGCAACTCGTAAAGACACGCGGTTTATGAACCCAAAAACAAAAAAAGACACGCGGTGTTCAGAAGAGACGGTTTCAACATTCTACCACAACCTCAGGTCTTCCTCAGTTCCTCTTCTTCTTCTTCTTCTTCTTCTGCAGCTTCCCACTTGACTTGATCCTTCGCAACTTGGTCCTTACACACCCATATATATATAAGAAAGCTTAAACCATATAGAGACATTATACACAAAAAGCTTTCACAAGAAATTGAAAGGTCAATATCTATATTCTATACCCTACATTCAGCTTCTCTATAAACTTCAATCTGCAGTCATGCAAAGTCGACAGCCCAACGTGACGGCGTCGGTGATCCCAACAACCACTGTCATCGGCAGAGAGTATTGTGCTTCATATCCCATGGAACTAGCAATTGTGGGAACGGTAAAGGCATCAGCTGATAATTTCAGTGTCAATGACATGAACGGCAACATCGTAATTTTCAAGCTTAGAAGGCCTCTCATCTCCCTCCATGGTCGCCGTGTGTTACTTGACGCCGCCGGAAATCCCATCGTCACGCTAAGCAGGAAGGTTTGACCATATATATATATATATATATACACACCCTGTACACCCACTTGTTTTAATATCTTTTATTTATTTAGTCCCTATTTCAGAGTTCGAATTGATTGTTTTTTTACATGATTTAAAGAGGTTGAATTAATATCCTAATCATTAGGATAAATTATGGTGAATTTTTTTTGAACTATTATAAAATTACATTAGTCTAGTTCAAGAAATGTAGCTCTAGTATGGGTGAAAATATATTAAGTTAAGTTAGACTTTATCTTAAATAAGTTTGACCTGTTTTCAAAAATTTTGACTTTAGCTTAGCATATTACTTATTATAGGTTTTTTTTTTTTTTTTGCTTGGTTTGGCCTTTTTGTAAAAATAGAAAAGTCTGACTTGACTTAAAAGCCTATTTAAAAGTCTACATTACATAAAGACCTTTCAATAAGCTAACATGATCAAACTTTATAAGTTTCAAATATATCTAATATTTAACAAAATTATTATATTGTGTATAAAATAAATAAAGTATATTAATATATAACTAATAAATCATATAAGTATTATAAATTTTTAATTATATGTTATTATAAAATAATAAATAGACCGACCTGTTAGGTCAAATGAGCTTTTTTAAATGCCTAAGTCTCTTTTTAAAAAGCTTAAGTTTGACTTGTTTGATACATAAATTAAGCTTAAGTAGGCCGAAAGTAGGCTAGGCTGTATACATAGGTCCCTGTTGGACCTTCTGACCTATTTCCACCCCTAAGCTCTAATGACACCAAGTTACATAAATATTATTCCTTGGATCAATATTTTCTTTTAATTTTTTAAGATCATGTAAATTATAATCTTAAGAATTTATGAAACGAATTAAATGTTAAAAGTAGATGATTTCTTCATGTAGATAATGACAGCACATAATCGATGGCAAGTTTTTTTGGGTGAAAGCACAGAGCAGAATGATTTGCTCTTCAGTGTAAAGCGATCAAACGTATCGCAGCTAAAGGCCAAATTAGATGTGTTCTTAGCTAACAATACTGAAGAAAAAGTTTGTGACTTTAAGGTGGAAGGAAATTGGTTTGAACGATCTTGGGATGTTTTTGCTGGTCAATCTCTCAACATTGTTGCCCGGGTGAGCCTTTTTCTATTTACCTTTGGATTGGATAGTATTTAGTTAACAATTGATTATTGTTAAAAATACAACTGTTTTTTTATTTTTTTTATTTAAACGTACTATTATGGGATTGCAGATGCGTAAGCACACCGTTCGAAGCATGGCGTTTGGTCAAGACAATTTCGTGGTCAACGTGGAGGCCAATATTGACCATGCATTCATAGTGGCACTATTTGTGATTCTTGCGAATTGATGATCGGCCTTTTGGTTTATAAAGTCCTTTGGGTAATCGCAGTTTCTTCAATATGTACATTTTAAAAAGTCGTGATATAATGTAGATATTTTTCTTTAAATTTTGTATTTGTCATGTATTTTAAGGTAAATTAGCGGTGGGTAGAATTCAATTTCGAAATTAAGTTGTTATTAAAAAAATTTATTGTCACTTGAGCTACAACTCTTAATTATGTATTTGTTTGAAATATTGTGTACTTCATTATTTTTTTAGTATATTAATAACAAATAACAGTTGTTATGACAATTTAAACTTATACTCTCTACTAAAATTTATAACTATCTCAACAACTTAGATTTTGTTTTTTGGTACAAGAGAGGTTTAGGAAAGAGGATTGAAGACACATCCTTTGTTTAAAGTTAAGGCAAATCATCAATATTAGTGAAGATTTATAGTGAGATTGAATATCGTCTACCAATGAGTATACCCTAGATTCAAATCTAATTAAATCATTGCTAACATAAGTAGAAAGTCCGACCAAGAGAATTGATTGTTGACTCTTAACAACTCAGATTATGCTTAGGTGGTCGTATACCTCTTTAATTATCTTTTCAAAGCTATGGTAATATTTTTAGTAAAAATACATATAAATCAAGGGGAATGGCTTAATAATCAATGATGTGTGCTTTCTGCCTTAAATACACAGGTTCAAACCTAGACTAGCATTTAGAGGATTTGATTCCTTCAACTGTATCAGGCCAATATGGAGAGTGTATCCTTAATTAAAATCATCTAAAAAGGGACTTAATCTCAATTGACTCATAAACTAACCCATAAAAACTATTATCTTATAAACAAAAAAAATTAGCGAACACATATATTGCAAGATTAAAATTAGACATAACCCACCCTAGATTCACTCAGAATTTCACAAACAAGTCAAACGAAACATAAAAACTATCAGGAAGCCACTTACATGTCTTACACATAACATCCTAGCATGAGGAGATAATTAGCCCGAGATCTTGACAAATCAGCTTTATAAATTTGCACTTTTATCAAATTCTTTGTATGTGCACACTTAATTCTGCCCTTTAAAAATATGTCATGGCATAAAATCCTTAGATCTTATAATAACAGCAGCATCCATAACTTGAAAAGATTTTAACAATGATTTTAGGTTGTGTTTGGTGAACTGTATAAGGAGGACATGATATAAATAAATACTAACAGGTGTTTGATGCAAGGTTCTGAAAATCGAACCGGTGATTGAACCGGACAAGGAATTGATTCAAGATTCAATATTTAACCGTGGTTGAACCGTGGTTAAACCGGAGTATAATTAAATAATTTAAATATATATATATATTATACTAATTAAACAAATTAAAAATCATAAAAAACAACACAAATGATAAAAAAAATAGTTTACGACTAATTTTTTTTAGAGTCCAAAGCATTCAGTAATAGTATTATAGCCTATTTTTGTTTAAAAAAATTCTAATTTCAGTTTAAAGAGATATTTAATCAATTATACATTCAGTTTCCAAGCTTCTATATAATCTAAGTTTAAGTATTTCATATAAAATTCTTTTTAGATTGGCTTATTAAGTTTTTAGATCAAAATGATATTATTTGAATTAACAAAAAAAAAAAACCAATTGAACCTAATTAGACCGATCTGGGTTGACCGATTTATCGATTTTTGACCGGTTCACCGATTTTTGACTGATTTTTAGGATGGACAATTTTTTGGAGTGACCGATTCCTGATCTAACTGATCAGGCCGGCCGGTTCGGTCCAATTTTCTTAACATTGGTTTGATGTACTCACCTAATAGTATAGTTAAATGTTAAACCTTTTTATCTTATTATAACCTAATAACTCTATCATCTTTCTCACTACATAATAAGACCAGATAGGAAATTTATTTCAAGTTTACCCCTCAACTTTCATCTCTCTCATTGTGAAGTCTGAAGTGTCTCCATTGCCATAGCCGTGATATCTGGCAACCACCATGTGGCAATTTTTGGTCTTGTGGGCGATGTTGGGCAGCCCCGTCCCTGTTGACTTCCTCGGAGGTTTGGCTAATTTTTGTTACCATCGTGATGTCGTGCTAGACTTTATGGGTGGTGCTAAAATGAACCCCCTGGTGTTATAGCTATTGTCAGTCCTCATAGGGTTGTCATTGCTAAGATCGAAGCTTTGACTTAACACTGAGCACGACCCACTTATAAGGCGTGGATGAGTTGCCATGGCAAACCCGAAAAAAATTGGTTGCTGTTAAAAAACCACCAAATCTTTACCTGTCACATGAAGTGCGTATGAGTATGAATTCTACAAATATTAGGGGTGTTCATTGGCCGAGTTAGATCGAGTTGATCATGACCCCACTTTTAGTTTTAGGTTTTGATTGGGTTAATTATCATTGCTTGAACTTGATCATATTGAGGTTCAAGTTAGGTCGACTCAAAATTGGGTCAATTCAATTAAGATACACAAAAAAAAAATTTATGTAATATTTTGATTATTTTCCCTCTACTTATATAAATTTGTTTGTATCTACTACTTTTTTGTTTTTGTCAATCTAATCTAATTGATAATTACATAATAAGTAAAGGACATAATAACTAAAATTATGGAGAGTCACAAAATTTGATCAAGTCTAACATTTAAAAAAGTTTTACAATAATAGATAGAAAAAATATTAAAATAATAATAATTTATTCAATATCTTGTTGAGTTTGGGTGGCTCGAAAGGTGACCCAAACCTAGTCCGAAAAATACATCAGATTTAAACAAAAGACTCATACCCAGCTTAAACCTTTCGGGTCAGAGTCGAGTTTTCAGATTGAGACTGGTAATGAGCACCCCTAACAAGTATTACAAAAGGTTCTTTACTACCATCTTTACTCAAAGTATCAAATGATGTTTTGGAATGAATTAATTTTAGCATCAGATCTATAGAACTTCAAAGCTGAGTGCCTGCATCTTTCATGAAAAAGAATGTGATGATGAGTATTTATGAATATAATTATTTTATTTAAATAATAATGACCAAACATATAATAATATAAAATTTTATTAACTTTTTTATACTATAACAATTTATCCTATTATCTTATACTATTATGCACCAAACATAACCTCAAAGTTTATAGTCCATAACACGATGAAACATTAATTAGTGAAAATCTCTGCTCTCAAAATTAATCTTATAAAAGGACAACATAGGGGAGAGTCAAATAGACAGGGCTAGATCTAAAATGTAAAACTACTAATTACATCAGATCTGATAAGACAACCCACATATTTATCGTAAAAATGGTGGATCTCACAAAAAAATATAAAATAGATTTGCGTAGAATTGGATGTAAAAAATAACATTTTGTACTATACTTGATAAATAAAAATTGTGTAAAAATTAACAAATCGATGATAAATTTAGTACTTAATTTAAAATTTAAAATAAGTGAAGATATATTTTTCTTGTTTCTGAAAACTAAAATTGATTTTGAAAGAAAGAGAGATGATATATATCACCAAAAAATTATTACGAATTGGTTATGAATAACTTGGCACACGACATACTGTTTTTTAGCCAATAAATTAAAATAAAAATGAAGAAGAAAGATCCAGAGACATCACGCCAGCTTATTCGTAGGTAATTAAAAATTCTTTCATAACATTTATCATTTCTGTTGAAAGAAATGGGACCCCTATAATTATAACTTTGATTTCTTTCTCTAATAGATAATTTTGTTAAAATACTACTTTTTTTTCATAGTTTTTATATACTTTTTCGTATTACCCAGTATGTAGACACATGCATGATGCTTAATTTTAAGTAAATCCTTAATCCATTTGTACATGTATGATATTCAAATTTTTTTTTAATTAGTTGCGATTAGTTAAAAAAATTGCGCTCAGCTGCACATGCAGCCACCATGCCAATCCAATCTCTCTGCAGCAATACCCATCGAGAAATTGTTTTGGTTTTGATAAATTGAGCATGCACAAGGGACAATCTATCATCCTCGTAAGACGGACACATAGCTCTAAGGAAGTCAACCACTATTTTTTTGAAATAATAAATTAAACTTATAACCTCTAAATCTCTTTATACTTTTATCATTTGCACACCAAGTTTAAATTAAATGACTCCATAAACCTATTTTGAAAGTAAGAATTTAATCTCCCGATAGTCAAGTTTGTATTGTATATACAAATAGTCCAATGTAATGAAGATTAAATTTTTTTTTTTTTTGTTTTCAAAATACTAACTCCTCGAGATATGGAAATCAATTTAAGGGATTAACATCTCTTAACAGATGTTTTTCCATACACGAGTTAGAAATTGTACCCCTGACCACATGCAAGGGCCTAAGTATCTACCACTTGTGCCACACCATATTAGTTGTAATGAAGATTAACTAACAATATAGGGAAAAATTAAATCCAAAAGATTAATTAACAACGTATCAATCAGCACACGTTCCTTAATTTGAAAGGGTCCAGCATATCCGCGTACAAATCTTCCCTCCCAACTTGGTCGTTTGCCATTTCACACCTACACATATATATACATAAGAAAGCTTCAAGCATAGAAGAATTGCATACCACACACAAGAAAGCTTGCTTTCACAAGAAATATATTGAAAGGCCAATATATATTTCTAGCTATATCATTGTATATCAGTTTGTCTGTAAACCTCAACCTGCAGCACTCATGCAAAACCGACAGCCCTCGGTCACCACTCCGGCGAACCCAGCCGGTGTCATCGGCTCACAGTATTGTGCTCCATATTCAAAGATCATGATATTAGCTGATAAACTCACTGTCACCGATATCAACGGCAACATCCTTTTCAACCTTAAAGGCTCCCTCATGTCCGTCCGTGATCGCCGTGTCTTACTTGATGCCGCCGGAAACCCCATCGTCACCCTACGCCGGAAGGTTTGACTATATATATATACCCACTTTGTTTTAATATCTTTTTTTTCTCTTCTTATTTAGTACTTATTTTAGATTTTCATTGTTTTTGAAAAGATTTTAAGAGTTTGAATTAGTAATCTTGAATTTGGATGAAATTACATTGATCCTCTTTCAAATTTTAAAAATTACAGTAGCATCTCAGATTTTAAATTTTCATTTAAAAAATTACATAAATGTGTTATTCCTTGGATCAATATTTTCTTTTAGTTTTTTTAACATCATATAAATTATCTTCTTGAAAACTTGTGAAATGAATCAAATGTTAACAGTAAGTGCTTTTATTTATGTAGATGATGACTGCACATGATCGATGGCAAGCTTTTAGGGGTGAAAGCACAGAGCCGAACGATTTGATCTTTAGTGTAAAACGATCATCTGTATTCCAGCTAAAGACCAAATTAGATGTGTTCTTAGCTAATAATACTAAAGAAAAAGTTTGTGACTTTAAGGTGAAAGGAACTTGGTTCGAGAGATCTTGTGTTGTTTATGCTGGTGAATCTCTCACCATTGTTGCCCAGGTGAGTCTTTTTATTTACCTAGATTTATTTTGGATAGCTCGTAGGAAAAAAAAAGATTTTGGTAGTATATGTAGTTAAAAATTGAATTGATTATTTTAAAAATACATTTTTTTCTTTAAACTCTAATATTTGAAAATGCAAATATTATGGGATTGCAGATGCATAAGAAGTACACTGTTCAGAGCATTGCATTTGGGAAAGACAATTCCATGGTCACAGTGTATCCCAACTTTGACTATGCGTTCATAGTGGCACTAATAGTGATTCTTGACGAAATTAACCAAGACAAGACACAAGCTCAGGGTTGATGATTGAGTTTTGGTTTATAATTTCCTTTGGGTTATCTAAATTTCTTCAAGATGTTCATGTATAGAACACAAATTGTGATATAGTGAAGATATTTTTCTTTGGATTTTCTAGCCGTCATGTATTTGTTTGTACATGTAATATTGTGTAAATTATAATTTATACCCTTTAACTTTGGTTCATATGCGGATTAAATCTTTAGAGTTTGAAAATTAATTTGTAAATGATTTATGAACTTCACACTATTAAAAAAATAACATCCGTTTTTATAATAAACTGTTATCATCACGACTTAAACTAATATTCTCACTAAAAAATTTACTTTCTCAGCAACTTAGATTGTGCGTAGGTGGCGGTGTGCCTCTTTCATTTTTTTCTTTTCCAAGCTATGTTAAAAATTTAAGTAGCAATGGTGAACACATACATTGCAAAATTAAAATTAGAGACATAACCCAATATTCAATTACAGACAAGTACAGTCATTGACAGAAGGAGGCAGCGAAACATATAAACTCATGGAAGCTATAACAAGGAGTTTACCTCCCTTCTATCCCTGATTTATGAAAGTTTCTTGAGACCATATAAATTAAATTACTTGATAACAGAAGAACTTTAAGGCAGAGATTCATTTTAGATTTTTTTTTTATAAAAAAAAAAGGTATCATAATTTGTTGACGTTGTGGACAATTTTACACCTTAAACAATAACAATGACAACGGTGTACGTAATAAATAGTGATGACGGCAATAATGATATTTCTGATGGTAGGGCCGTGGGGCAAACAATATTTTATTATTTTAAAAAAATGCATTAAATATAACGGTAATTGAGCTCATGATTTTTAAAATAAAATGATCATTTCGATTACCCAAAAAAGATGATCATTTCTTTTAATTTAAACGAAATAATATTTTCTTGAGAAAGATTTAGTCTTAATTAACATAAAAATAGACTCAAAAATATATTTATTGTATAAAAAATTACATTTTCATTGTTAATTACTTCCAATCATAATTTTACCTCTCTCTTATTCTCATGCCACTCACCCTCATTTTGAAGTAATGCATTTGTCCATGCATTGCCTATCTTGATTTATATTTTAACTTTTCCAATTACATTAATCTTTCAGTGGTGAAAGTAATACTATGTTCTTTAAATCTCTAATGATCTAATTTATTATGGATTTAAAATTTGAGATATGCGTGACTCTTTCTTAACTTTAAATATTTATGTAAAATACTATAAGATGTATGTTAGTGTATTTTAAATTAGATTTATATATTATATATTGTTAAGAAGTGCATAACTTTACTAAATTAATTTCATAACTGAGATACTCAATTTAAATACAAAAATATTATTTAAAATTCTTTGTAATGTTATGATTTGATTTATTTAGTTGTCATTATAAAAGTTGGTCAAATCTATACCTGTAATAAAATTCCCTTGAGATTAATAAATGTTATTAATGGATTTTAAGAATTATATATAATATTTTAATAAAACAAAAATTTCTATGAATGCTTAAAATTCAAAAGACAATCCATGTAATATGTCTTTTAAAAACTATTTAGTGTAGTAATCTCATAATATATTAGAATTTCTCATCTCTCTCTCTCATACACACACCACACATATACACACATATAATATCATTTGTAAGACAGCTTCAGCCATATATAGAGGAATTACGTATTTTTTTTGTTTTTGGTTAAGGGACGAGAACAAACAAAAAGAGGAAAGAAAAGAAACTACAATCTCAGAAAAGCCACACCCGACGAATCAGCAAGAAGAAGAGTTGCAAGACTCATGGGAGGAGCCTCAAAGGTTTCCATGCGAACATCATGAGTGGCACCCCACTTAGCCAAAAAATCAGCACATTCAGCACATTGGTTCCCCATAGAGGAATTACGTATGTACCACATGCACTACAGAAAAGTTTTTACAAGAAATTGAAAGGCGAATATCTATATATCCTTCAGTTTCTCTGTAAACTTGAAGCAGCACAGCAGTCATGCAAGTGACAGCAACAACCCTAATTATTGTGTTCCATATATTTCCGGTCGACCTAGCAATTGTGGGAAAGGTCGAGACATCAGCGACAACATCGTTTTCATGCTTAAAAAAAGACCTCTCATGTCATGTCCCTCCGTGAAAACCCATTGTCATTTGTCACGCTACGCAGGAAGAAGGTTTAACCATTTATATTTTGTACCCAGTTATTTTAATATCTTTTTCTTCTTTGTTGCAGGTGAATAACGCTTGTATCCATGATTTTTTTTCTTCTTCTTTTGGACAATGCTTCGAGACTTCTAACCTTTTGGATGAAATTTTTCTTTTAGATGTGTATGAATTTTAAATAAATAAATAAATAAAACGCTAAGATTTAGCGTAGAGACTTGAGCGTGCTTGTGCGAGCTCTTCTTAACATCATTCTTTTTTTTTTAATAACTTGATTAGCTGTTAAATATATATTAGTTTGTTAATTATATTTGTTAGACTCTAAACATTTATTGTGTCAACCAACAACCAATAAATATTTCATTCAAAAGTACCAATATTCTAATTAGTCAGTCAAATATTTTGCATCTATTATAATAACCAACAATAAAAAATGTTTTACCTACATAAATAATCTAGAGGTAATCATTATTTGCGTTTACCTACATCATTAATTTATTGTGCTCGTTTTCAGTCCCATTCCGAACAAATATTTTCCATGATAAAATTTCTCTTTGTAATTTTGTACGAAACTCTTTCTTCATCCCTAATTAGAATTACTCTCAAGCTAGTTACACAAACATTGTTCCATTGATCAATGTTTTCTTTTAATTTTTTTAACATCATGTAAATTATAATCTTAAAAATTTATGAAACGAATCAACTGTTAAAAGTAAGTTCTTTTCTTGGTAAATAATTATTGGGAAGGTGCCTAACAATTAGGTATGGTCAAATATGGAGGTGCCTAATTCTCACAAATCATTCTTGCCTAACTCTCACCAACCAAACTCCACCAACCATCTTGATGCTTATATAAAGTCATCTTCATTCATTTGTATTATCATCCAAAAACAAGAAGCAAGACTTGCTAGAGAGAGAAGAGAGAAAATAGGGTGAGAAAGAGAGAAAGCCCAAGTAGGCATATTTGGGTTGTGGTGTTGTGAGCGGAGAGTATTTGTAAACACAGTGTATATTTCATAGTGAAAATATTGCAGTAGCTCCGTGAACGTAGGGGATTTCTCGAATTACGTAAATTCTTGTGTCTACTCTATTACTTTAAGTGTGTGTGCATTATTGTTGAATTGTGGTCCTTCCGATTTATTATCTCTAACAATTGGTATCACTAGGTTTTCTCTCTTTCTCACCTTATTTTCTCTCTTCTCTCTCTAGCAAGTCTTGCTTCTTGTTTTTGGATGATAAAACAAATGAATAAAGATGACTTTATATAGGCATCAAGATAGGTGGTGGAGTTTGGTTGGTGAGAGTTAGGCAAAAATAGTTGGTAAGTATTAGGTACCACCATATTTGACCATGCCTAATTGTTAGGTACCTTCTCAATAATCTCTTGAAGTGGGAGTCTTCAAGTGGGAGATTGTTGGGAAAGTACCTAACAATTAGGCATGGTCAAATATGGAGGTGCCTAACTCTCACTAACCATTCTTGCTTAACTCTCACTAACCATTCTTGCTTAACTCTCACTAACCAAACTCCACCAACCATCTTGATGCCTATATGAAGCCATCTTCATTCATTTGTATTATCATCCAAAAACAAGAAGTAAGACTTGCTAGAGAGAGAAGAGAGAAAATAGGGTGAGAAAGAGAGAAAGTCCAAGTAGGCATATTTGGATTGTGGTGTTGTGAGCGGAGAGTATTTGTAAACACAGTGTATATTTCATAGTAAAAATATTGCAGTAGCTCCATGGACGTAGGGGATTTTCCAAACTACGTAAATTCTTGTGTCTGCTCTATTATTTTGAGTATGTGTATTATTGTTAAATTGTAATCTTTCCGATTTATTATCTCCAACAATAATGAGAGCACATGATCGATGACATGTTTATTTGGGGTGAAAGCACAAAGGGGAACAATTTGATCTTTAGTGTGAAGGGACCAAACATATTCCAGCTAATTAAAGACCAAATTAGATGTCTTCTTAACTAATAATGCTGAGGAAAAAGTTTGTGACTTTAAGGTGAAAGGAAGTTGATTGGAGCGATCTTGTGCTGTTTATGTTGGTGAATCTCTCAACATTGTTGCTCTGGTGAGCCATTTTATTTACTTTTGGATAGTTTGTAGCAAGAAGAACAAATCGTAGTATTTAGTTAAGAATTGAATACTGTTAAAAATACAATTATTTGTCTTTAAACTCTAATTCTTGTGCAATATTATGGTCTTATGGGATTGCAGATGCTTAAGAAGAACCCTGTTCAAAGCATTGCGAATGGACAAGACAATTTCATGGTCACAGTGTATCCCAACATTGACTATATA
Organism: Styphnolobium japonicum; assembly: GCA_023212625.1. Lineage (NCBI taxonomy): Eukaryota > Viridiplantae > Streptophyta > Magnoliopsida > Fabales > Fabaceae > Styphnolobium > Styphnolobium japonicum. The sequence goes on along the minus strand of JALBWW010000007.1, from coordinate 11,006,916 downwards.
TGCATTCATAGTGACACTAATTGTGATTCTTGACTAAATTAACCTAGACAAGAGGCAATCTTAGAATTGATGATTCAGCTTTTGGTAAATAATTCCGTTTGGGTTATCTCAGTTTCTACAAGATGTTCATTTTTTAAAAGGCTAAATTAATCTGTAAATTCTTATATTCTTTTAAAATGTTCAATTAATTATTTTTATTTTAAAAGCTGAAATTGAATCAAATAATTTTTTTAAAATATTTAATTAAGTTACTAAATCCAACCTACCGTTATAACTTAAAACATTATAGGGACTCAAACTATATATATATATATATATATATATATATATATATATATATATATAGGAGTATATCTAATGAGAGGAGTGGTTTATTGTGAGAGTGAGAGGAGCAAATCTTGACCATTGGATCATCCATGTATGGTCAAGATTAAAACATAAAGTCATGTGACTTTTTTAAGTTGTCATGTGACATTTAAATAACATCTAATCTTGACCATTCATAAATGATTTAATGGTCAAGATTTACTCCTCTCACTCTCATAACAAACCACTCCTCTCACTAGATATGCCCCCTGTATATATATTCAAATTATAAAGACTCAATTACAAAATAAAAGTTGCAATATATTGTAGAGTTTTTTCTTTAGGATTTTCTAGCCATCGTGTATTTGTTTGTAATGTTGTGTAGTTTTTTGTTTAGTATATTAAATAGTTGTTATCAGTTATCACATTTTAATTCCACAAAAAAAAATTATCAAAATTTAATCCATTTGTACATTTACCATGCAATTCAATTTTTTTTTCTATGAATCAAAAATAATTGCAATCAGCTGCACTGCACATATCCCAATAATTAAGAGATACCATGCGAATCCAATCACTCCAGCAATACCCATTGAAAAATTGTTGTTGTGGTTTTGATAAAGGGTATTGATATAGAAAGAAGACACGGACGAGAAAGGAGGCAATGGCGTTGGCAAGAAGAAGAAGGGAGGTGGAAGAGATAGTGACAAGGGATGAAGAGGGGGCGGCGGTGACGGCGGAGAGAAAATGGCCCAAAATATGATGGAGTATTTGGCACCTGCCTATGAGTATGGGTATGGTGGCCATAAGTCTACATGTGAGGTGTTAGAAGTTTCAAATGCATCTTTGGCTGATTTGGTTTTGGGCACAAGAGAGTTTAAACTTTAAAATCAACGATGAGATATTTCCATCAATGCTTCCCAAAATCAACGACTGAAAGCATATATAGCAATAGCATCACCTTTTTCATAAGTCGATGTGATTTTTGGATTAGAGGTAAGGATAGAAAATGAAAGGGAAGAGGTAAAGTGACACAAACTTTTATTTGGAAGATTTATTGAGTGTAAAAGAAGGGAATAAGTTACCCTAAAGTTCCAAAAAAATTTCTTATCGAATTCGGGATAAGGACAGGAGATGTATTTATTTTAAATTAAATAAAAGAATTATTTTCATTCTCTATTTTTAAGTATTTTAACTCCTCGTCAGAGAAAAAAGAGTCACTCTCCTTTGTTATTAAACATTCAACTAAGGGCGAAGCCGACATCAAGACAAAGTCAATGCTCAAATAAGAATTTGTCCCACATCTAAAGAGTGTGAAAACATATTATAGTTTTACCCAAAAAAAAATTCAAGCAAGGGTCACTTTCTCTTTGGTTTAATATCTTCCAAACACAACATAAAAGCCCCAAAGTCTTTCGTATCAAATTAGAAATAAATGAGCAGAAAGATTTTATTTTAAATTAAATAATAAAAATAAATCATTAAATACTTAAACTTAAACTCTCATATTAGAGGAATAGTTTCACTCATTTTCTTATGTAAACATCCAAATGAGAAAATAACTCCCCATCCATCCCTTTTCTTTTCGCTCAGAACCTAAGATAACATAAATTACTCTTTTATCATTTGCTCCAAGTTTAAATGGTTCCATAAACTTATTTTAAAAAGGAAAAAGAATTATTTTAAATAGCTTCTTCAAAAAAAGCTTCGACACATCCATGATTTCGAATTTTGAATAACCTTAGTAAAGCATAATTTACATATACTGGACTCGAAATTAAGTTTCTCTTGTTATTTATGTTTGATCGTGGTTCACTATGCAGATATGATCCTGGCTTCTGTAACATTTTGCAGCTTTATATTTATTGAAACCCTTTTTAATATAATATCTTCAAATAGCTGCGGGCCTGCGGGTCACTCGCATTCAGCAAAAGACAGATTATGAAACGACTGGCGTGCATCTCGTGCCAGAAAAGAATCCAACACACAGCACCTCCATGTTTAAGCTAAAAAATTGTGCAACTTTGGCACGAGACACGGACGAAATAGCACTGGCTCAAACTTGAATTTAAGTACATGTCGGTTAAAACAAGGGTCTCCCAATTGAACAGAAATTACACGCATGAGTGAATGAGCCCCATTTTCAGGAGTCAATCACCCACATCTGTAAGCAACACTTAAATTATGAATTCGGCTGAAAATTTTACAAATTGGAAAAGGGTGGAAGATAACACGCAAAACAGGAAAATAAAATAATATGAAGAAAATGATATTTACACACATTTACGAAGATGACATTATTTGCCGAAGCCTCCAATCAATTTGCAGGATTTTCTTCCCGTCAAGTACAACCCTCTACCATGGAGGCTAATGAATATATTGCATACACTATCAGTAGAATGCACCCTACCAATATTTTCAGACGTATTCACAGTGGAGAGGGATTGAAGCAGCATCACAGGATTATCCAACTGCAACAAATATGTGTGGCACTCCTCAGGTGTTTGATGTACTCCCTTGAACTGGAGACAACCAGCGTAAGTCATTGCGGGAAAAAAATGTGGATTTATATTGCTTGAGTGTTGTCATCGGCATAGATACAGACACATGCATCTGCAGCACCAGCAGCAAGTAATACTTGGTATGGGTGGAAACTGAGGCAGCTTACAGAACCAATTTTCTGGGCCATTAGGGTAGGATAGTAACGAATGGTGCCTAGTTGATCACCCTCCAGGCTAAAGACTTTAATGAGTTGTTTGGCTGAGCCACTGGCAATAATTGGGGCGTGTCTATGTACAGCTAAAGCTGTAAGTGATCCCCTGTGAGCTTCAATAGTGAGATAGGTGCTCCTATGATTTCTGATATCAAGGAATTGGATATCCCCAGCCTGAGAAGCACTAACAATCTGAAGGGGGAAAAATGCCACATAATTTCATCATCCATTTCAAATCAAATTATAAACATCAAATCCCTACAAAAATTTATAAGCATTACAGGTTATTGAAAAAATTATGAAACTAGAAAGATGCTCTTTTTACCTTTCCTGGCTCTAGTCCAGGTTGAAAGCCGATCCCCACAACTCTTTCTACTCTCTTGTGTGGCCGTAATTCACAGACAAGCCTAATAAGCATCATTTTCATTGCAGAGACATTAAAAGTAAGACAAGACGAGGATTCTAAATTGAACCATTGAAGCTTTAGTTAAAATTTAAGGCACTAGTACTCATTAAAGTAGTGGAAATCTGATTATATATTTAGATACAGGCAGGTAACCATGACAAAGGAATAATATTGGATAGAAGCCAACAAATAACAATGTTGCTCAGTTCAATCACATCAAGAAAGGAGAACTGATAACCACATTAGAATTTTCATCATGGTGGAAGAAATTGATCTTTGAGGTGCTTACATTTCAGGTGTCCTGACATCATAAAGTCTGACAGAACCATCTAAAAAACCAGCTGCAAATTGGCCCCCATGAACTTGAGATGCAGCCTGAAATACAAGATACAGAATATAATTGAAAGGAAAAAATGTATGGATGGTAATGTGTTGTAACCAGGTGCGCAAACAGAAAATAGGGAGAAGAAAAAATACACAGAATTTAACGTGGTTTGTCCTACAGCGAACTATAGGCCTAAGTCAACCGGCAAAACATGGGAAATTTACTATGATCAATGAAGATTACAAGGAGTAGACACACACTAGATTAGTGTTGGGCTCTAGTCCCAGGCCTATGAGCCTGGTTCCTCCACTTCCACCACTAATCTTCATGAACAATTGATACAAACTTGGAAGAACCACACCCCAAAAGTCAACTATTAAAGGTGGGAGAGCCCAAGGCTATATAAACCCAACATCTGAATCTCATACTTCCAATGTGGAACTCAAGTCTCATACCTTACAATTGGATCCTAACATTCCACCACGCTTCGCAGCCACAGCGCCCACGCGGGCTGGCTATGCACTAGTCCTTTGACTAGTTTCGGGCGAACACTATAATGCCAACGTCACCACCTGCGCCGCTCGTTTGCAGCTGAGAGACATGGTGGATAGCTCTAATACCAATTGATACAACCTTGGGAGAACCATACCCCAAAAGCTAGCTATTAAGGTACGAGAGCCCAAGGCTATATAAACCCCACATTTGAATCCCATACTTCCGATGAGGGACTCAAGTCCCATACCTTGCAATTGGATCCTAACAACAATCCTTGTTGGGTCACACCATGGGCATTTTGGGGGCCAAGCCCAAAATTAAATACAAGCCATTTTATAACGCCAACTACAAAGAGATAAAAGAATTCAGATTTATATGCATTATCTAGTTACAGATTGGATAAAATAATAACGAGAAAAATCCCATGCAAACTGTTCAAACTTCAAAGATATACTACGGACAGAGCAGTCAAAAGCTAATTCTACATAAAATAACAAGTGTAGCCTATGGATTTGGCCCCTGCAAGTGGCACAACCATATGAGCAACCTAGAGTTGTATGATCATTCAACTCAAAGATCTTCCTTCGCCCCTTCTAGAAACTTAAATAACTAGAAAATGATAAATATATAATAAACTATCAGCATACTGCAATGAACTCCACGTTTCTTAGTTCCGAAGATAATCATAAACCATATCATAACCACTCCTCAATGTTTCAGAATATTTGAAGAGGAATTCATGGTCAGTATGAGAAGGTCAACTTCACACATCATCCCAAGAAATGACAAGAGTAAAGTAAGACAACACAGACAAGCAAAGAGTTGAACTGTGGAGTAGGCAAACATGAGATCAGCAATGGTCTGGGTGTTTCAAGTCTTAACAAAACCAGGTAATTTGAAGGACCCCAAGTCAAAAAATGGTTTAATGGATTTTTCTGGGTAACAGTTAAGAAATTGGGTCATTAGTACATAAAATTCCCAAAAAAATATGAATTACCCAACTTAGACTCTTCCAGATGCATGTCTAACCCAATAAGAAATTTTAACCCAAATGTCTAAAAAAATATAATTTTGTCCACGTTTCTTACACTATAAGCTCTGCTTAGCTGCCATGTCCATGCCAAATAACTCAATCAAACATAATAATTAACATGGAAAACAACAACATGCATAGACAAGGCTCACCAACGCTGAGATACTGCAATCTGATGAAGAAGGTATAGGATTAACAAGCTGCTCCTTATCCAGATCCCAAAACATAATAGACGATATCTCACCCGAAGCATACTGGTAAATGTAATATGGAACAAGAACATTAAAACAATCATTAACATCAAAACATGAGGGAATAAATAGAATTTTCTTTATGGGGCAGTGGTGGGGATGGAAGGAGGGGAGATATCCCACACTCCCATGAAGATCAAAGAAGAACCAGATACCAGATAACCACTTTGTTGTTGCCAATCAACAACCGCATTCATACTCATGCCAGGTTTATGACCATGAATGGAAGAGAATGCAGTGACAAGCTTTTGTTTACCCTTCAGAGTATAATCTTTCCAAATCCGAATATTTCCATCAGCTGCATCAAAACACAGATTCCTTAATAAATTCAATATTCCAACAATAGTTTGAAACAGAAAGTATATTAAGAAACAACACAGAAAATTACATGAAGCAGCAAGAAGCAAGCTATCATCAAGCTCATTCACTAGGCAGAGCTTAGAAATTCCTTTGTCAGGAAAATCATGATTATCAAAACTGTTGAGAAGTGTTGCCTCTTCATGGTTCCATATCCTGCGGCAAACTCCAAAGGACATTAGACAACAAAAGTAAAAAAACAAACTGGTATAATACAGCGAGTATAGGCAACTAAATTCATCAAGACCAGAAAATTATTCTAACCGAATGAGAACACTGAATTCCTACTGTCTTTAAAATTATGTTGAGCCTTTTGGTCTTTTTGTTGCCTAAGTCTCTATATCCAAAAAGTGTCAAACCCAATCTTCCTGTGTTCTACCAGCCCCGAACTTGAACAAGATTAGGATATCTATAACATTTGACAGTTTACTACAGTCTGAATCAATTGCCCTAACATTTTCTACACAAAAAATAACCCCATCATGCTGTGTCCTAGCCATGCTCAGCTTTATTAAAACAGACTCCGCTTATCTGTGGTATTAATGAATTTTGCATACCTGATCCGTTCATTCTCATCAGCAGCTATCACTATAGGAGAGAAAGGCTGCAGCAGTGTTGTTTGTGTACCCTTTGTGTCCCATTTAGCAATTGGATTTGTTAGCCTGCTACCAGCTGAAAGAATACAACAGCACAAAGTTCTCAACTGGAAGTATGTGAAGAACTTGATTAATTGAATAAAATACAACATAAAACAAACCAGTGTGCTGGCATTTTGCTATGTGCTCCAATGCAAATTTTTCCCTCTCCTCTCTTCTAGCCACTATTTCTTCGCTATCATCTGCAGCAGTTAAAAGTGGCTTGGAAAAGTGCCCACAACTCCAATTATATATAGTTGATTGTGGAAGAAAACTGCGATCTGAAGTCCCAGAAGCTCCACTAGAACCTAAAAGTGGATCAGCTAATCCTGAGTCCGGAGAATTCATCAGGTGGGGCCTAAAATCCAACGAACATACTCTTCGCATTCCAATTCCAGTTAAGTAACTTGGGCGAGGAGGACTGACCGGAGGAGTTCTGAAGGTTAGAGGCAAGTGACCTGCCACAACAGCATGCATAATGAACAGAGGCCAATAGCATATTGCAGGGGAATTATTACAAAAATTAAATTGATGCAGCGACAAACTTTACCATACTTCACTGGAAATGATCTCAAATGATTAACCACTAAATAAAGAGTTGTGTTACTATGAACTCCTAAATCAAAGGGAAATGGAGAGATATACCTCCATTCATATCAAGCCATGAAGATGAGCGAGCTAGTCCAGCATGACTAGGAGATGCCCTAGGTTCACCAGTCCGAATTCCAGTGGGCTTTAATGGCTTTGCTACCACTTGTTCAATACCTATTATGGACAGTACCCGGCGACCAAGGTTTGAAATGCGTGGAGATGGGTCTTTTGCTAAAGCACACATAGCAAGTACACATTGTGAATACAATGCATTATCTAAGGGCTTTGGTTCAGTGTGGTTAACCACTCCATTGCTGAAACCATCATTCAGTATTGCTGAATCAGAATGATGGGATGAATCATCAGACAATGGGGATCCGTGCATAATTCCAGAACTAGCAAGAGGACTGCTAGATGAGATCCGTCCATCTCGAACCACTGAAGAATTGTCATTTCCAACCCTCAAGAGAGGACCAATTTGAGACGAAATAATACTTCCATGAGGCATATGTTGGTTCTGGCTAGTATATCCACCACCTGAACCTTTTATATTTGCCAATGAAGGTAAGGAATTCAGCAAACAATTAGTCTGAGGTTTCCAATATGCGGCAGCAATGGACTTTAAGTGCTTGTTGTGGCCAAAGGCAAAGCGTGCCAGAGCTGACAATTGAAAGAAAACCAATGTCACCGAGTGGTCTTAGATCCCCACAACCCCAAAATAAGAAAGCACCAAAGGAGAGAAATAAAAGAAAAAGGTTTGAAGTATAAATGCCTTGGACAGATGTAAAACCAATCACCTATCGTAAGAATACTTAGGAGTTGTCAACTGGTCATTAATAAATTAGAGAAAAAAATTATCAACTCAACAAAAAACAACTAAATACAAATTGAACCCGTTTCTCCTTGATGTTTTCTTTCTTCTTCACTTCTAACAATTAACTTATTTAAAAAAATTTCACTTTATACAAAAGTTCAAAAATAGCTAGCAATTCTGAAATTGTTTCCAGTTGATTAAGAATTTGCAGGGATTATAACTATTTTGAAAATACCAATTAAGTGCTGGATCAGTACCTTCCATCTTATCATAATCATAAAAACATGAAATCTTTTAAAAATAAACACTCAAAATAAATATATAAATTCAGATATTTAATAACCTACCCACTGCTACCTCTGCCCTCACTAATGGACTCCCATCTGAAGCAACACTCAGAAGACTTTTAATTATACGAACTTCAGCCCTAAACTTTTCATCATCATCACATTCTTCATCTTCACCAACACCTCTACCAGAGTCAAATCCCACATTGAGAAGGGTACCCAGTGCAAATACAGCAGAAGCCCTAACCTGAGACAGAACAAATTATCATCACAAGTATTAAATTTTATTGATAAAAGAAGAAGTTTATTAAGACGGAAAGAAGAACATGACAATTATTAAATTAATATACCAAAAATAACTATTCATCTCGTAACTATAATAGAGCTAATAAGTAAAAAGGTACCACCTCTGGCTGAGGTTCAGACAGTAGAGGAGCATATATAGAAATGGCATCTTCCTGCAAACCTATTTTTTGGGCCTCCGTGAAGTCTTCCCACAGTTTCCCCAGACACAGGCAAAGCCACTGAAGGAAAAGGGGTTCAGTTTGTGAATCATTGGGAGAAGAACTCTGAAGGTGCTTTAAGCAGACATGGATCAAACCAGCTTCGATACAGGCTTCTTGACCTCGTCTATGGCCATCCACAATCACAGCCAAAACAAAAACAGCCATTGCACGTTGCTCTGGATATGCTCCCATGCTATCGAGAAACTTAATAAAATATATATGACCTCCATCCTTCACTAGATCAACCTGACATGACTGCCACCCAACAAAAACAACACCATCATTGCAAGAAGACACAGCAGACATGCAACAGGTAGAGTTTCAACACCAAATAGTAGTAGAAAATAAAAAAGGAGATTAATGCTGGACCTAAAAAAAAAAGAAATTTTGTAATATTTGCAATTATTCAGTTATTCATTTTTTTTTTTTTACAATTGGCACTTGAGTGTTTTATATTTAGATTGACTACATGGTTTTCATTTTTAATAACTTAGGAATTCTATTAATAATATGAACAGCTTCCAAATTGAAGTTTCTTACCCAAAAAATAAATTAAGAATAGTAGGGTTTGCAAATATAAGGGTTTTTTTTTAATAAACTGTTGAATAATTGAGCAATTGCCTATTGGCCCTATTTTGTCTCATTAATTCGCTTTCTTCCCATTGTCTCCCCATCTCTCTAAACATCTCCTTTCTCTCTTTTCCTTATCATCTATGTTTCTACTTTTCTCTTCCCATCCTACAACACTTATAATGCAAAATATAACAGAATTTTAAAACTGTAATAATTACACAACAAGTGGCCTAAACTGTCACAGCCAAACTTTCAACATCATTTATACAATGAGCAAAACTCGTGTATCTTCCCAATCATGTATATACATACTAAGTGCATATTTTGACAAAACATGAGCAAATTGACATTCTCTTATTCAAAAATCAGAAATACAAAAGGAATTTGTTAAGCAGAGGGAAGCATAAAAATATTTCAAGAGGCCACACATTAATTTCATAATTAATGTTTCAAACGTTTAGTTGACTATTTCCCTATTTAGTTTAACGATTCAATTAAAACCCAAAATTATTACCTTGTAGTGACACATGACCAGACCCAGCCGCAAGAAAAAAGAAAGAAAGGCACATCACATGTAGTGGACTAGTGGGAGATAAGCAAAAGCAAAATGACAATATTCAAATTTAAAATCACATTTAAATATCTATATCTATATATATATATATATATATATATATATATATATATATAGATAGATAGATAGATAGATATAAATTCACATGTAGTGGGAGTTTAGCATATTCAGCATATCAAAAGCAAATCAGATCCCTTATATTACTTAAATATACTGCTACAGACAATAATTTTCTCCAAAGGTACCTTGTCAAGTGCAAGAATCTTCGTCCATATGAATACAAGAATCTGACGAAGTTCTGGTGTTGTTGTTTGTAACAGCTTCAAAACATAAGGAAATATTCCAACAGACAATGCCTACGTATAGGAAACTTGGTATCAAGTTATAATATCACAAGCCTTTTATAAATAGGGAAGACAACCACAACTAAAGTCAATGAACGTAGAGAGAGAGAGAGAAATTACCAGATCTACGGCCCATGGCCCCATGTCAAGGAACCTTCCAAGGAGTACTAGAGCCTGAAATCGATGGCATTGACTAAGCAAAACCTGAAATACGAACAGTGCTAGCTTCTCAATGCATGCAATGACATAAGCAAATGCTAAACAATCTTCCCACAAGCATAAAATATACATGTTGTGAAAAAGAAGAAACTAACTAAGATTGAGAGTGCACAAGCAAAAAGGATGAAAGGCTAATTTGCAAATTATTTCTACTTCAAATAGAGCAGTTGTAGAAAAACCAACACATGTTCTTAGTCAACTTACAACTAAGAGTATGATTATTGAAACTAGATAGAATAAAGATAAAGCATGGTAGTTGCCAAGTCAAACAACTTGCAAACAAATCCCTGTAATAAATAAATAATTGAGACAAAGATCTACAGGTTGCATGGTTTAGGTATCTTGGATCCTTCTTACAAAGTGATGCGGAGATTGATGGGGATGTTACACATAAGATTCTCGCTGGGAGGATGAAATAGAGAAATGCTTCGGGTGTAATCCTATCAAACTAAAGGAAAATTGTACTGGAATACTATAACATCAGCGATGCTCTATGGTAGTGAATATTGGGCAATGAAGTGCTAACAAGAGCAAAAGATAAGGGTAGCAGATATGAAAATCCTGATATGGATGAGAAAAGATTAGAAACGAATATATTCCAAAAGAAGTTGGAGTAGCACCTATAGAGGAGAAGACAAAGGAAACACACATAAGGTGGATTGGTCATGTGAGAAGTCTAATAAAGGCACCAGTGAGAAAAGTGGATCAAAAGGAAGATAGTCTGCTTAAAGGGGATAAACGAAGACCTAAGAGAACATTAGCAAAAATCATTAAAAAGACCTTACTCTACATGGTTTTACTACAAATTTGGCTTTTGATAGAGCCCAATGGTGCCGATTGATCAATATAGCCGACCCCAACTAGTGGGATAAGACTTGGTTGTTGACACTTGTTGTCATTGTAAAGAACCACAATGAAGCACTTTGAGAAAATATGCTATCCACATAAACATCCAATAGCATCTCCATTAGTTGAAGAAACAACTCAGAATTATCATATCATTTTGCAATACCACTTCTGGACCTAGTCATGTGTTGTATAATCAAACCTTGAGGAAAAATTGCTAAAAGAGTAGAAACTCACAACAAATACATATTTTTGTCAAATTTCCCTCAGAAGGATGATACTGATCATCAGCCAATTTGAAACAATTTCAGCCAAGAAATACCTTATTCTATCTTACCCAGCAAAAACCTAATTAAGGAACAGGGCCTGATAGCTGATTTAGCAACAATCATCCAACCAACATAACAAAAGTATTAGGAACCAAAGACCAAGACATGTGCCGCACCTGAAGAACTATAGGCAACTGCTCTGGTGGTTTCTTAAGTTCAGAACCATGGTCAAGCCATACCTCAAATGCTGTTAACTGCTCAGTGAAAAATGTACTAGGCTGAAAGAACAAATAAATACTTCACCAGGTAAGCTCAAAACCAATGAATAATCTTTAATATAATATTATTCCTTGTTAAACCTTAATACCAAAGCCAATTGTTCTTTTTTTTAATATTCAATTCCAGCAAGAAACTCAACTTCAGAAGTATAACAAAAACCTCTAGATACCTGAAATTCTGCATTAGGATCCTCAACTAATGAGGGAAGTTGAGAGAGGCAGAGCTCAGCAGCCATGTCCCATGCATCCCTGCAGCATGAATAAATAACACAAAGTGACAATAATTTTTGTCAGCACATATTACAATATCATAACAATTATCACCCACAATACCACATATGATGTTGATGGCTTGGCGGCAACATTGGGTGAGAAACAGGAGAACAATTTGCAGATCGCATAATTCGCTCAGCAAGTAGAAAGTTTCGGAATAGACTTGCAACAAGCAAATCCTGTCTGAACAGTCTCTGAAAAAGATCTGCAGGACAAAATCAATATAAGTAATAAGATAGAAGATACAAAAAAAAATCACTCGATGAACAACTGGATTAAAAAACACCATGGTAATTTAATAAGTGCAGCAGCAAGGATGGGGAGGGCTGAGACCTACCATGAGGAAGAACATTCCAGGCAATTGTGTCAGTTACTGCTGTAAAGATCCAATTTAATTCACCCAGAAGCGTCTTTCGGTCATTTGGACGGCCAGGGATCTTGTCTATAAGTGAATAATCAAGCGACTCACGAAGTAATGAACGAGTACAAAACCTAGGAGACAAATTACATCAAAAGAATTATTAACAGCCATTTTACTATAGACATTAAGTAACACAAATGCAGGGGTCAAACATAAAATCAACTTTAAATATTAAAGGCCCAGTGATTGTCTGCAAACATCCATAAACCATTTTCAAGGATGCACAGATGCATAGCTCCATTTCCAGTAACTGACATCAAAGTGTCCAACAGATACAAGATCTTGAGGTAAAAACTAAAGTGAGACATATAATTGTATAATTGTTCAATCTTCTCTTGATGATTACATAATTGAATCTACACTATGTTAGTGCCAGTACAAAATGAAAACAGGTTTTGGGCTAATTTTTCATGTTGGGCTGGCTTTACATGCCACGGGCTGATGGCTAGTGAGCAGGATATGAAAAACCCAGTCCATCCCTTCACTCAATTGGGTAAGAGAGCCAACCACAACCAGTATTCGCAGATTCTTGGCAGGGATCTTCATCCTTGACCCTCCAATGTAGAGAGCAAGTACTCAGCTAGTCAGTTTATCTAAGTAATCAGACTTGGACAAAGTCATGACTCCATACAATTGAGAACAATTGTTGAAATTGCTGGTCTGTTGCATTTTCAATTAAATCTGTTAGGATTGAAGTTTTCTGTGAGATTTGGTAGGATTAGTGTTGTTAAGTTTGGTGGGTGGGTTGTGATCAGAAGGTGGGTTGTCATTGAAGGATAAATGATGATGGTACTGCATGGTAGAGTGTGCAGGGGACGAGTAGCAGCTAAACAACAACAATGGAGCACCAGCCTAATTCAATTGAGAAATGGAAACCAATTGCTATAAGGACAAGAGTGTTGGCTGGAATATCAAACTGGTACCCAAGCCAGAATTTGAAAATCATTAAAAACAAATAATAATAATAAAGCAGGATATGTATCCAGAGGTTTATACACATACTAGTATACAAATACTATCAGAACATATGGGTACTTACTAATTATACATATTCAATACCGATAGTTCCAACAGTTCAACATATTGATGCTTTATTTATAGACACCTTTGCTGCATTCTAGATTTCTTCATGTTCCTTCTTGTTTCTTATTTTTCTATTTAGGATGATGGCTTATCCTCCCCCTAGTTGTACTTCCCTCATTTCTCTTTAATTAATTTTTTCCTACCAAATAAATAAATAAAGTAAATCCCTCCAACCTCAGTGCACATATAACAAAGACCGAGCAAAACACAAGTGTGCTTGGAATGTAAAAAAAAACTGGGATTTGATTTGATTTGTAAATCAAATCTTGTGTTTGGAATGTTAAAAAATAAGAAATGATTTGATTTTTAAAATCCATGGATTTCAATGGTTTAGATTTAGAAATCATGTCATTTGTTAGGATTTGATTTGGTTTTAAATTTAATTATTTAAACTGACTATTTTAACCTTATAACTTTTTTATTTTACCTCAATAATTTTCCACAATATCATTCACAATGATATAAGCGTAAAAACATAAAATAATAAAATCAAATAAAATCAATTCATTATTTAATGACTTCCAAACATAAGAATTGATTTCCAAATCCAATTTTTTATAATCAGTTCCAAACATAGAATTTGATTTTTAAATCAAATCAAATAAGATCAATTCAAACACAACCTAAGAGAGGCAAAGGAAGCAACCCTCTCCCAAAGAAAGAAACAGAGACCTGAATAACAATTCACATTAACACTGTGGCACCATTGCGATCACCATCACCCTATGGCTACCGTCATTATCACAGTGGTTATCTTTTTTTATTATCACTACTGCAGTTAAACTTAAAGACCAGATGCAATAAGTTACACCAAGAACAGTATAGAGTCAGTTTACAAACAAACCAGAGCACCCTCAACCTCAATGAGTCAGTTGTATGATGAAAAATGCTACTAAGGATAATGAAGAATACAACCAACCATCATGAAAAGCCACTAAACAAAAGGGGTAGTCAGAGGTTAGTAAGGGAACAACTAAGCGTTCAATCTGGGAAGCAAATAGACAGAGTCAGTTTAGGAACCCAACATATTGTGTAAACTAATGTCACTATGTTAGAAACTGATATTGATATCAGATAATGCAGACTAGCTCCATACAATCAGAGATAGACCTCTGAGAGGAACACTAGAAATCAACTAGAAAACAGCATAGAAAACAAAGAAAAAGAATGGACTCCTGCTGAGAGAACAGTAGTACAGACCCCCTAGGCACTCTCCCCGGCCTCCTTTCCTCCAAATTCTTCTCTGCCCCTATCTCTTCCCTTCTCACCCCTTTTAGGCCAAATCCCCCTTGCTCCCTGGTGTGATTCCAGGATCTTCCCTCAGCTCAGTCACCTTGTGCCAGCTGGCAGGTTTGTTATTCAAAGCCTCCTCACTCCTCAAAGGTTCCCCTGTGCCTCACCCCTCTTAACTAACTCCTCATTTGTCTCATTATACCTCAAACGCATTGTTCCCCTGCTCCCCTCCCTATTCCTGCTCTCATATACCCGCATTTTCTTCTTAAACTTCCTAGAATACACCTTCGAGATTGAACGTCTATCACACATTAACAAAGCATCTATTATTTAAAAGCCCATGCATAATGCTCTATAATATTAAAAAACAAGAGGCACACTAAACCTCACTGAAGGTTTTACATCTGAAACATTCTATACAAGATAAAGTAAGCAGGAATTAATAAGGAGAGAAGTCTCACCATCGCAATGCCATCTTAATAGGAGTTGTAAGGCACGATGTAAACACATCGGCTGGGAATTCTGCACTCTGAGGTAAAGTCTCATGTGCTTCACATGCTGCAAGCAGAATGCAATCCCTTGTGGACCCAGAGGAGTTAGAAGCACTCCATTCATGAAGCTAATGAATAACAAGTCATGTCCAGAAGCCAATTTGGCAGTTCAAATTACAAAATGAAAAAATCAGTTCCCATATCTTTGCAGTTTTCCTTACACACAGTAATTAATAGACATGACTGTGTGAATACCTCAATGAAGGCATTGACAATCATCCCAGCAGCAGAGCAGTCAAAAACATAAATTGATGGGGTCTTCAGCCAGGAATCAAGGTCACTGATTGGTAAAGGGATATACTGCGTATAACTCTGCAATTGATATGATGGATAATGAGAATCAGAATATAATGAAGTTCTTTTTTACAATGTATTAACTGAGGGTTTGTAAATTATTTGGAATTTATGGTCTAGTAGTCAGGGTTTTCTGATAAATAAAGATTTTGATCAAGTTTAGGTTTATTATCATAGTAGAATTAGGACCATTTCGTTTGCCAACATAATGATTATTGTCAACTATAGTTATCATCTATGGACCAAGTTGCCCCTGTTTTCTCTGACATCTCTTGTTCCTCCTTTTTCTGACTCTATAATCTCTCTCCCTCCCATTCTCTATTACTAGCCAGGTTTAATAAACAAATTAAATAACAAGGCAGGAGAATTTTAAGAGCTAACATTTTTTTATACTAGTTCTTTCCTTTTTGGTATTTTAATTTTGATATGAAGCTTGACTATGCAAATAGTTGCAACCTTATAGATGAAGGAAAAGAGGAAAAAGACACACAATGGATAAAGATGAGAGAGGACAACTTTTACTCAAAAGACTACATGCTGGTGCGCCAGTCCTTGAAGCCAATATACCATTCCTCTATTTTAAAAATTAATTACAATAATAAAAATGTCTTTTATTATTTATTAACATAAATTTTTTTATAAAGAAAAAAGATAAAATAAAAAAGTTAACCATATAACAGTAAAAAGAAAGAATAACATTTTCATACGTAAAAGATAAGATTCATTGCACTCCCCCCTAGTCTATTGGCACAACTGTATCCCTAATCATTTTGTTTGAACACATTACCCTCTGATCTATTTGTGTAGTTTCCTCTTAGTGGCACCACATCTTTACATCTAACATTAACTAACGATAATGCTCAGACAGTGACATTTAATAGCCTAAAAGCTTGTATATACCATAGTTAGCATCTATGTTTACAAAGGCAGTACTTGTGGTTTTCATCTGATTAAATGCATGCAAAGGTATGAAAATTTAGTATGATATGTAAGAATAAGACTCAAATTATCTGTCCCCAATCATTCATGTCCCCCAAATAAAATACTGCCAACTAAGAGAGAGGTGTAATATTTTTTTTCCAAGTTGGCAGTATTTTACTATGGAGACAGGATTGTGGGGACGGAGAGGGGACAGAAGATTTAAATCAGTAAGAACAGGAATATTAGAAAAGTTAATTATGTCAACTCTTACTAATTTGCAAGTTCTTGCCAAAACATTTTGTCTAACTAAGCTAAATATAAATTTGACAAAAACTAGAGGACAACAGGTTACAGAGGTGGGACCTACAAATCCACATCATCCAGGCTATTACTACAGAAGGGTTGTAGTACAGCCTTATGAAACACCTTACCTCTCCCACTCTGGTAGATGTGGTACGTTGCCTGCTAAGGTCTTCTTGCGAGGATCTTATATTGTGATGAAGTATAAGCTAGATACAAAGTGTACAATGAAGAAAGTTATAAAGACAACCAATAAACCCACATCATCTAGGCAATTGTTGACTACAGACGGGGTAGTGTGTTAGGGCCCAAAATCTGAGTCGTGACCCAAATATGCAGTTGGTAACCCAAATGTCACATGGGCCCAAAGTGTGGAGAGTTTATACTAGGAGAGGCAAACTGAATTGAATGCCCTGTTGGCAGAGAGAGAAAAGGATAATGGGGTGTAACAATCGTTTTCTGTTATTAGGCAGGGGAGTGCGTGGGGTGTGGTATCTTTTGGGAGTAATCATTAGTTTGTTATGGGTAGAGAGCTCTAGCTCTCTATAGGAGCACTGCTCTATGGCAGAAGGAGTTTTTCCTCTGTAAATTTCCTTTTTCAGAAAATAATACTTACCTCAGCATTCCTTTTTCATTATTTATCTGCTTATAATTTTACTGCTAGTTTCGGGTACGTATCAAATTGGTCCGACCTGCCGGATACGAAGAGGGGATCAGCGGAACAAGGAGATTGCAGGGGGTGAATGCCACCAAAGAAAAAAACGATGGAAGCGAAGGTAGCGGCATTGGAGACGAAGTTATCAAATGTAAAAAGGACTTTGTCGGCAATGCAGAGCAAAGCTGATGAGAACCAGAGCAAGGCCGAGGAGAATCATGAAACTCTCATAACCATGCTTAAGCAGTGCTTAGACAAGAAGCTCCTAGACGAGGAAGGGGAGACTAGTGACACTAGCACCAAGAAGAAACCAGACGAGACTGTTAAAAACGATGAGAACAAGGACTCTTCAACAAAGAAAGAGTCATCCACGTCAAATTTAAAAAAGTTACAAGGAGAGGCGTGGGAGGAGTTTCATCAGTCAGTAAAAAAGGTGGAGCTACCCAAGTTCGATGGCGATGATCCAAACCGGTGGGGTGGATTACACGGGCGAGAAATTTATTTCAAGTGTTCGGAGGCGAGCCCAGTGAGTGAGGGTGAATTTAGCTCAGCTATGTATGGAAGGACCCACAATTCATTTCTTCAATTCCCTCCTCGATGATGAGAAGGAGTTGACATGGGAACAGTTAAAGGTCGAGCTCCTCGAACGGTATGGCGGAATGGGAGATGGCGGCGTCTTCGAACAATTGACAAACCTCAGGCAGAGGGGTAGCGTCGATGAGTATATCCAAGGTTTCGAGCGTTTGATTGCGCAGGCGAGGAGAATACCAGATGATCAGTGTTTCGGGTATTTTCTTCATGGACTGAAGGATGAAATTCGAGGACGAGTTAGGAGCCTTTTAACATTAGGGCTGTCGCGTTCTCGCCTGATGAATGTGGCTCGAGCTGTGGAGAAGGAGATTGGGGGCGAACAAGGAAACGCGATGACGTTTGGAGGTCGAGGGAACCGAAATGGGTTCGGGTCGGGTCATAATTTCCGACCCAACTAAAGTAACCCGGGTCGCAATTCAAGTTCAGATTGGGTCTTTGTACGTGGGTCTAAGGAGCTGAATTCTGGAGGAGGGAGTCCATTGAAGGGTGGGTCATATGGATAAAAGCCCAAAGTTGATCCCAATGTTGAGCGGAAGAGGGTGAATTCTAGAGACAAGGGGGTTACTCACCTTTCGTATCATGAACTCATGGAGAGGAAACAAAAGGGGTTGTGTTACAAATGTGGGGGTCCGTTTCATCCCCTCCATCAATGTCCGGACAAGCAATTGAGGTTGATGGTGTTAGATGATGAAGATAACGGAGAAACAGAGGGGAATATTGTCACCATAGAGAAGGAGGAAGAAGAGGAGGCTGATGGCGAGTGCAGTGTTATGAATCTTGGGAGTTTGGATGCAGAAAACAGAGGTACACCTCAAACTATGAAGCTTAGGGGTCGAATTAAAGGAGTTTCAATTCTCATTTTAGTTGATAGTGGGGCAACCCATAATTTCATTTCTAGGAAATTGGTGACTAAGATGGGTTGGAGTACAGAGGAGACACACCCAATGAGAATTAAATTAGGGAATGGGTATAGGGCAACAGCCCAAGGCAAATGTAAGGGCATTGAACTTGAATTGGAAGAGGGGAAGGTGGATACCTTTCTGTTTGATTTGGAAGGCATAGATGTGGTTTTGGGAATTTCTTGGTTGGCAACATTGGGAGAAACACGGGTTGATTGGGGCAAACAGGTGATGAAATTTCAGAAGAATGGAGTGTGGTTGGAACTCAAAGGAGGAGGGGCTAAGGACGTAATTGACACAGCCCTGCAGAGCTTGTTAGGGAAACCACAGGGGTGGGCTGAAGGCTTACTTATATCAACCGAAGTGATCTTAAACAGTAAGGCAAAGAAGCATGTTGAGGTTGGGAAACTTGAAATTCGACAACAGGAACAATTAGCCAAACTTTTGACCCAATACGTTGCAGTTTTCCGGGATCCTACAGGGTTACCTCCAAAAAGGGGTAAGGAACATGCCATCTTATTGTTGGAAGGTCAGTGGCCAGTGAATGTGAGACCATATCGCTATCCACAACATCACAAAAATGAGATTGAACGCCAAGTGAAGGAGTTGTTGGACTCGGGAGTCATTCGGCATAGTCAAAGCGCTTTTTCCAGCCCCGTCATCTTAGTGAAGAAGAAAGATGATACTTGGAGGATGTGTGTCGACTACCGGGCATTGAACAAGGTAACAATCCCTGATAAATTCCCTATTTCGGTCATTGAGGAATTATTAGACGAGTTGCATGGTGCCCAATTCTTCTCTAAACTGGACCTCAAGTCGGGTTATCATCAAGTAAGAGTCCGGAAGGAAGATGTGCACAAGACAGCATTTCGAACCCACGAGGGTCACTATGAATATTTAGTGATGCCTTTTGGGTTGATGAACGCCCCTTCCACTTTCCAATCCCTCATGAATGAAGTCTTTAGGCCTATGTTAAGAAGGTTTGTGCTTGTGTTCTTTGATGATATCCTCGTGTATAGCCCCGACTGGGACACCCACATGAAGCATTTGGCTAGGGTTTTAAACACATTGCAGCAGCATGTACTGGTTGCAAATCAGAAAAAATGTCATTTTGCCCAATCGTCAATCGAATATTTGGGACACTTGATCTCAAAGGAGGGAGTTATGATGGATCCAAGCAAGGTGAAGAGTGTTCTCCAATGGCCTACTCCTAAGAATGTCAAAGAAGTGAGGGGTTTTTTGGGGTTGACGGGCTACTACAGAAAATTTATCCAGAATTATGGGAAGGTCGCTAGACCCTTGACCGAACTCACCAAGAAGGAGGGTTTCAAGTGGAATTTGATGGCACAGGAGGCATTTGAGCTCCTAAAAGCAAAGATGACTACAGCACCTGTTTTGGCCCTACCGGACTTCACTCAAGAATTCATCATTGAGTGTGATGCCTCGGGCAAGGGCCTTGGTGCCATACTCATACAGAATGGTCGACCCATTGCTTATTTCAGCAAGGCTTTGGGTGAAAGAAACCTTTCCAAATCAGCCTATGAGAAGGAATTGATGGCAGTTGCTCTAGCCATTCAACATTGGCGTCCCTACCTCTTGGGAAGGCATTTTACAGTACGCACAGACCAGAAAAGCTTAGTTATTGCAGCAACGCATTTCTACCATGGATCAGCAGAATTGGGCAGCCAAGTTGTTGGGATACCGGTTTGATATAGTATATAAACCTGGTCATGAGAATAGGGGTGCTGATGCACTTTCGAGAATGGAAGAAGAGGGAGAATTTGGTGCTTTGGTGTCTTATCCGGTATGGACAGATTTGTCTCAAGTCCTTTCTGAGGTTCATCAGGATGTTTATTTGCTGCAAATTATTGAGGCACTGAAGAAGAATTCGGGGTCCAAACCTGGTTTCTCTTACAAGGAGGGGGTTCTCTTGTATAAAGGCCGATTAGTCATCTCGGCTCAATCGATTTGGATTCCTCAGATGCTGGAAGAATTTCATTCTTCTCCTCTAGGAGGACATTCTGGGTTCCATAGAACTTATAGGAGAATTGCTGCCAATGTGTACTGGATGGGCATGAAAAGAAGGATCCAAGAGTATGTACAGGAGTGTGATGTGTGTCAAAGGCAGAAATATCTCGCAGCGTCCCCCAGAGGTTTGTTGCAACCTCTAAACATACCAGAGATGGTTTGGGACGAAGTTTCTATGGATTTCATTACCGGACTCCCACGCTCTAAGGGGTTTGAGGTCATATTTGTAGTGGTGGACCGACTGTCCAAGTATGGGCATTTCATTCCTCTAAAACACCCCTACACAGCAAGAACAGTGGCTGAAATCTTTACTAGGGAAGTGGTGAGGTTGCATGGGATTCCTGCGACAATTATCAGTGACAGAGACCCAATTTTTGTGAGCAATTTCTGGAAAGAACTCTTTAAACTGCAGGGGACTCAGTTAAAAATGAGTTCGACACCACCGCAGAAACAGATGGGCAAACTGAGGTAGTGAATCGATGTGTTGAGACTTTTCTGAGGTGCTTCATTGCTGACCAACCGAGAACATGGCTGCATTGGTTGCATTGGGCTGAATACTGGTACAATACAACGTTCCATGAGACTACAGGGGTCACACCCTTTGAAATTGTCTATGGAAGGAAGCCACCAGTTATCACTAGATTTCTACAAGGTGAGACACGAGTAGAAGCGGTGCAGAGGGATTTGATGGACCGGGACGAAGCTCTCCGACAACTAAAACAGCACCTCCAAAGAGCTCAAGAAAGAATGAAAGGTCAAGCTGATCGCAAAAGAAAAGAAATTTGTTTTACAGTCGGGGAATGGGTGTTTCTCAAGCTGCGCCCTCATAAGCAACAGTCGGTAGCTTCAAGGATTAATGCCAAACTTGCAGCAAGGTATTATGGCCCTTTTCAGGTAGTAGAGCGTCTCGGAGCAGTGGCTTATAAGTTCAATATTCCGGTATCTTCAAAAATACATCCGGTGTTCCATGTGTCATTGTTGAAGAAAGCTATTGGCAAATATCAGGTTGAGAAGGAGCTGCCACAAGGATTAGAAGGAGATAGTTCCATAATGATTGAACCTGCAGCTGTCTTAGCTATCCGGACTGTCTATAAAAAGGGCGATTCTATTAATCAAGTGCTGGTCCAGTGGAAGGGGAAACCAGCTGAAGAAGCTACTTGGGAGGATGAATTCACAATCCAGAGTCAATTTCCAGAATTCAGCCTTGAGGACAAGGCTGAAATTGAAGAAGGAGGCATTGTTAGGGCCCAAAATCTGAGTCGTGACCCAAATATGCAGTTGGTAACCCAAAGTGTGGAGAGTTTATACTAGGAGAGGCAAACTGAATTGAGTTCCCTGTTGGCAGAGAGAGAAAAGGATAATGGGGTGTAACAATCGTTTTCTGTTATTAGGCAGGGGAGTGCGTGGGGTGTGGTATCTTTTGGGAGTAATCATTAGTTTGTTATGGGTAGAGAGCTCTAGCTCTCTATAGGAGCACTGCTCTGTGGCAGAAGGAGTTTTTCCTCTGTAAATTTCCTTTTTCAGAAAATAATACTTACCTCAGCATTCCTTTTTCATTCTTTATCTGCTTATAATTTTACTGCTAGTTTCGGGTACGTATCATAGTGGAACCTTATAGTCCACCTTACCCCTCCCACTCTGGGAGATGTAGGACCTCGCAATATTTAATTTTGGATTCTTCTAATATTGTTTTAGTTTTGCTATTAGGGAAACTGTAGTGGATTCCCTATAAACCACCTTCCCCTTACATTCTGAGAGATGTAGGACATTGCAGTATTGATTTTGGATTATTCTAATACTGTTTGACTTTTGCAGTTTTGCTATTAGGGACCCACAAACCCACATCATCTAGTTATTGTTTACTACAGAAGGGTTGTAGTAAAGCCTTATGAACCACCTTACCTCCCCCACTTTGGTCAATGTGGGACATTGCTCACTAAGGTCTCTTTGCAAGGATCTTATATTTGATTTTAAGTATAAGTTCAATATAAATTCTAATGTGAGGTTATAAAGGTGGAACCCATAAGTCCACATCATCTAGATTCTAGGCAGTTGTTAACTACAGAAAGGGCAGTGGATCCTTACAAACCACCTTACCCCTCCCAATATGAGAGATGCAGGACATTGTGGTATCTAATATTGAATTATCCTAGTATTATTTTACTTTTGATATTAAGGACATTGCAAACTGCATGAATAGACCAGAGGGCAATATCCAGAGAAATTCATAGGTCCCCTTTGATTACCTAAAAATAGGTGCAATAAACCTTCGTGGGCATGAGGACTCCACCTCTGACATGTCCACTTGGTTGGTGCTGATTGGATTATTACCACCTAATCTTTGGTAAACAAAATGTACCTATAAATTTCTGAAAAAATTCAATCAAAAGATCCTAGGAAAATGCAATTGCACTAATGGAATAAGGGGAAGTGTGATTAACGCAAAAAGTTATTCTCTTGTTGGTTGTCACTTGTCAAAGTCTTAAAAAGATCCGCGCAGGTGACTAACAGATTTTACCTTTACCTAATACAAGAACTTCTTTGGACTATGCTTGGTAGGAGAGATAAAAATATAAGAAAGTAGAATAGAGAGGAGAGTGAAAATGGATAAAATGTGAAGGTTTTACTTGATACTAGTTGGTGCCAAATAGAAAATGTGAAAAATGGAATGATTAAAAATCATTTCATATTTCACTGTTCGTTGCCAAATAGAAAATGTGAAAAATGGAACGATTAAAATTATTTCGTATTTCACTAATTGTTTCCAAATAGAAAATGTGAAACATGGAATGTGTTAGAATATCTCAGAATATCTTCAAGGTATTTTAGCATATCTTTAGAATATCTTAGCATATCTTTAGAACATCTTTATAATATATTGTGAAATCAATTAGTCATCTAATTGAGGAAGCAATCTTAGGATTTATTTCCTAATTTCATTATGTTTCCTGATTTGTTTCCCTTTTTAATTAGGGTTAGGAGTCTTATTGTCTTTGGCTTGTACTAGTAGTACTACACTAGTATTTGTCCTAATTATTAGTATAAATAGGGATTAGTACTTTGTATTTTACAACACATCAAATCAATCAAATATCATATTATTCATTAGTATTTCTCCTCTCTTTTACTCCTTCCCTACCTAAACCCTATAATTTCAACAGAATGATTAAAAATTATTTCACCCCTTTACTAGGTACTAGTGAAAGTAAGACGTGAATAAAAAAAATTATTCATAATTATCATATTATCCTTGTTGACAAGATTTCTAAGCAATATAAGAGTCTTAACTAGTACTCATTAAAATATCTTGCTTGAACTACGCATAATTTTCACCCTGTTTTCGTCTCATATGTTGGCCACTCCATTTTCCTTCTGTCGTTTTATTTCTCCTACGTTATGATGCAGAATAGGTAAGTGTTAATTTAGGATAATTTCTGTTATTTTTATTAATGATAATTTAGGGATTTTACCTTATCTCTAGATAACTTATTTTATTTTGGCTTTAATGTTGATTGGGAGTTGACTACATGTCTACTGTAGGATTATAAATACTTCATTGATTGCTTTATGTTGGTATCCCTTTCATATTATTAATAAACAGACTATTGTCAATTTTCGTGTGAATTTCTTGTGAGTTTTGGGGCCCATGGTTCTACATTACTTCCATTCCTTATTTTCCATCCTTCCATGTTCAGCATGTTTATCTCTACTAAACAAAGTGCGAACTTTATTTTTGGAGAGGTGGGAACTTAAAAAAATAAATATATTTTTATTAATAAAGCCCCATACCATAGCATCATCCCTATCTATTGGTCCTACATCACTAATGCCAGTCAAAACAGAGCAATATTTGACCTATCAAATAAATATCTCCCATCAAGGATTATCAAGGAGCAAAATGACCTTATTGAAGACCCAAATTTCACCATTGGCAGTTGGCTTTGGCACACCATGCCCATTGTAATGAAATAAAACTCTTTCAGACTTCGCATATCTACGACATGTAGTACAAAGCTTCTTCACTTCTTCCACCGTTGGATCAAGTTGACACTTATAGCGTGCCTGTTGACAATTGACATGCCCACAAGATTAACTAAAAATCGACATCAAAAGGTAATATGACGATGAGCTTAACTAGCTAAACATTCCCACCTTTGGTTGCCACCTTTCATACTGACTACTCAAAGTTTTTCCAATTGACTCCAATGCTTTTTGAGGTGCCATAGAAAAAGGATCTGCAGCATTGACAATGATCAAAATTTAAAAAGAAAGAATTGGATCTAATCTACAAGAAAATATATATTAACAATAAATCCCACAGTATGTACTAACAATACTAGGTTGTCATACAAAAAACTGAAGGGGATGCAAATTATTGAATCAGAATTTGTTAGTGCCATGATCATAGTTGTAAGCATCTGAAGTTTTGATATTTGATATCACTTTCCTTGGTACAAATGATGCATTATAATTTAAAAAGAAAAAAAGAAAAATAGTATGTGGAAACAGTTCAGAAAAAACCATAAGATAGATCAGAAAGGTTCAATATGAGCAATTTTTCTACATTTCTCATTAAGAAGCCTGCAACTAAGACAATATAATTAGGTTTGGAATCAACAAATGTTATGACAGAAGAAAAAGTTTGATAAAACAAGCAACAGTATGAACAGAGTCCAAACATATGAAATAAGTGCAAAGGAGATGCACAAATATATCTGCTTTACTGCCAAAAAATACATTGACAATTATTGGTTTGCACTGATCAGCAACTGGAACTTGTAAAAACAAGTAAAAAGGAAGGCTGAAAAAGAGGAAAAAAGTGTAAAAGTTATTTCCAAACATTATCTGAACAACATAAACATGCCAAATGTCTCAAAGCAATGAAGAAACTGAGTACAAACCAGAGAAAATAAAAACTTGAAAAACAGATGAGATCAGAAGAGTAAAAAGAGACCTATCCAGCACTCCATTCTGGCACAGGGAGATATCTTTATTATATCTGGTGGATCAACACTAATGTTTAAACATAATACGAGAGCTACACATCCTGTCTTCATCTGCATCACAAAATTGGGAATTAAATCAAAGCAGACTTCCTAGCAAAGATAAAATATATAGGCATCTTCCAGGAGCATTCATTAGAACATTTAGAAAATAAACAAGAACCGCAACCACCAAATCAAAAGGCAGTAAGTAACCTCACCATTGCGCAGAGGCTCACCCTCAAACAAGACAAAAACACAATGAAAAATTATTCTAATTAGGAATAAAGCAGGAAATGTCAGGATACCTATCAAGGTTAACACAAGACTCAAAAAGAAAAGAAAAAAATATCCCTTCGCAAAGCTATACTATTGCATCACTTTAATTTATAATGAGGGACAAAATTTATCCCAGATGGAATTGGGCTGTCTCCTCCCCCGCCCAAAAACAAAAATAGGTAGAAAACTTAGAACACAGGAAAAATCAACTAGGTTTCTTCTATAGGACTGAAAACAATCATGCTAGTCAGCATCACCATAAACGATTGATGACTTCGCTCTTCGCACATTTCACATTTCATTATGTTAAATTATCTGAAGGGCAGCAAGAATTTGAAGTTTTATTGAAAAGAACAATCTCATCCTTCTTCCACGAGTCACTTCCATTCGGATAATAAGGCATTTTAGAAAATTGTAAATGCCAATGTATGGAACTTCCATATATCAATGCCTTTAGAACATTCACTGATACAGTAGGTTGGCATCACTACACTGAATAAGGTGCTTATGTTGAAGTAGCCTCAAATTATTTTTACAAAAAGAAATTGCAAATGTTGTCAAATGGAAAAACACAGAAGGGAGCTAGGATCACTGATTATGGAAAATTACAAATGCAAAATTCCCAGTTGATACTATCCCATTAAGCAAAAGTGGCTTGCCTGTTTCCACTTTTAACGAGGGAAACCGATATTCAACACTTATTTGTCAACCAATCTCAACTATAAAACCAACATATGAAACTAGCAAACTCCTACTCATACGAGGACGCCACTTCGTAATGGGTGCAACCAGGATTTATGAAAGATCTATTATCGAAAATAATCAATCATAAACAATATTTTTCCTGCATCAGTTGACAAATCACTGCTCCAGTCAAGCAAATCCAGCATAATTTATCCATTTCATGAGCAGTTCTTTAGCCAAATAGGTCTCCCTCTGTCCCTTGAGCACGTATTATGTTTATTACAATTATTCCTGGTATGAAACTTTGTCTTTAATAGGCTAACAATTACATCCACACAAGTATGTCATGCCTACAGAAAGGAAAGCATGGGCCATTGTAATGACCGAAATGGCCTACCTAGTTGCCTAATTTCTATTATGCAGAACACATCATTCGGGATAGACTATTTTTTCTCATATGATTAGTGAATCGTTATAATCATCAAGGCACCAAACGATGTTCACTATTTATAAAATCAAGTGCCAATTTCAACCATTGCTAGTAAATTTCAGATTCAGTCACGCTTCATTCCAATTTGAAAGCTTCTCATCACACTGCAAATCAGTAACAACAACAACAACAACGAAGACCAAAAAAAAAAGGTTTTCTCATTATACGATGAACCATAACAGGTATATGAAAATCTTACTCTGTCCTTAGGCCGCCATTTGGAAACCAAACCACTATCAGAGGGTCCGGCGGGGACGGAGGCCTCGAACGCCTCGTGGCGAAGCTCGCAGAGGACAAGATTCTGGGGCAAATACGCCATACTGGTGGTGGCGGCGGCAGCATTGCCATAACTACTGCTGGCAGCAGCTTCGGAATCCCGTCTCAGGGAGGCCGAATCGGCGGCGTCTTCGGCGGCGCAATCGTCGGAGTGGTTGGAGACGAGGAGGAGGGAAGATTGGGAGAAGCGAGACGCCATCAAATCACCCAATGCCATGCAAATCGAAATCGGTGAAGCGAAGAGAGGAAGCTAGGGACGATCGTAAATGGCATGGGAAGGTGGAGGAGGAGAAGGAGGATGAGGGAGAAGGTTTTGTGATGGAGAGCTAATCAACGAAGCCGCTGAACCAGCGGCGCATGGAGATTCGCAAGAGGAAGGAGAGGGAATCCAGCTCGGAAGGAGAGAGAGGGGTTTGGAAACCCTAGGAACCTTCGCTTGCGGTTGCGGAGAAGAGGGCGATGGCGGCGCATACAACCACTGCGGCGGCACTCTCCGAGAATGCGATTTTGTGAAATGAGAATTTGGGGGAATTTGGATGTGCGTGCGCCTTGCTATCTATTTCTTGTATTGTATATTACTATATTGTATTATTAATTTATTATTATTCCTCCTTTTTTTCTCACATTTTTTTTCTTTTGTATTAATCTGGATATTCTTGTTTTTATAATTCTTATCATTTTACAAAAAAAAATATAGGTCTTTTTTAATTTCAGCTCATCAATTAATTATTTATTTATTTATTTATTTCTATTTACTTTTGTAGGAATTATAATTGAATTAGTTAGTTAATTACTTAGTTAATTGAAATTATATTTGTTAACAATTGTATAAATAGAACTAAAATAATTAATTAATTAGTTGAATTGATTTTATGAGGCTAGAAAATTGTCATATTCTTTTCACTTTAGTTTGTAATATTGTTTGGGTAAAATGAGATTCATTAAAGAAAGCAATAGTATATGAGTTTGGATATGTTCTTTATTTTTCTTTTGTCTTAAAGGTGAGAATCAATCTTTTATATTTGAAAAAAAAAAATCATTAAAGAAAGCAATAGTATTTACTATTAAGTCTTCTTCTTCTTTTTTAATGCATTTAGCATTCAAATTGTGGTTTCGAAATGATACTAAAGAGATCCATTTCCAAAGTATATCATATAAATTGTACTGGAAAGTGAGGATCGCATCTAATGACGCGACTTATTTGTTCTTATCTCCAAAAGAAATTGAGATTTTTAAATGAAACTTTTTACAACCAACTTTTCAATAAAAAATTAGTACAAGCTACAAAAATTTGGACAGAACATATTTACATAATTCACTATAGTTTTGCACACACACAAAATACCCAACTCTGTCTAATTTGGTTTCTCTTCTTTCATTCTAAAAGAACAAAAATGACCTCAAAAGTTTCTATAAAAATTTAATATTAAAATAAATTCATAATAAAATTAATCTGAATTTCAGCATCAAATCTGTGTTTTAATTAATCTTCTCTGAGTGACATCGCTTTGGGAAAAAGGAAATTTGTTGAAGTATAGTATTTTGAGAATTTTATCACTCAACATTACATATTTACAGCACTACTAATTTTTGGTGTGAAAATGATGTGCAACTGTAAAAGGTTATCAAGGACAAGAGTTCAACAGGAAAAGATGAATAATTTCTCTGCCGACATTAAGAAGAACAATTGACATACATCACACTTACCATGTCAACAATCCAAGGCAGCCATTCCAATTTTCTCAGATTTTTTTTTTTTGTTATTAAAAACAATGCCTTCACTTCATAGGAGGGGCTTCCTTGGATCCTGACCTCGAGCATATCTTTTCTTTTTTATTTATTTTTTTGTTCTCTTTAAATATTCAATAGTTTTTAACAAAGCAAATTACTACTAGTGTGGTAAAATGAAGAAAAAATTTCATCTCCAAAAGAGAAATTGAGGAAAAGTTTTCCAAAAAGCAATATCCAATGCTCTTCAGTAAATTCTCAAGGCCAAAAGATAGACCTAATAATAATGAAAAGGAAAAAAAAGAAAATCTTGAATGAATAATATGAGGACGAAGTGATATGTATCTTAATTAATATTAGGCTCTTCAGTTGAAAAGAAAAAATCTAAACAGACAATTCTGGTAGAATAATTCCAGAAAAAATGAGAATTCTTTGTTCAATGTTAAGCTGTGGTACTATTACCTTTTACCACTCTTGCTCTGCAACTAGCAAACTTAGCTATATATGCTGAGTACACTTTTGAGTTTTGGCCACTCAAACAGGAGAGTCCTCTTCACCTAGAAGCCAGAAGCAAAACACCACATGCCACAATCTATCAATTCCAAGTTGCATCAAGAAAGCGACACTGACTGGGTGCAATGACAGAGATACTTTGAAGTGAGTGTTTGAATCCTGAACAGAATTAGGAGACGACTACCTCAAGCTTGTGTATATATATGGCATATATCATTGAAACATAAACCATTTACAACCTTTTGCTATGGAAAAATTAAATCAATAGAGAAAGCACCAGTCAGCACGGTACCTCACAATAGAAACAATAGTTGAATTGGAAAGCATCATGAAGGCATAAACTGTCCTTTGAACAATGCCAGACAATTGGTAAATTTAAGTCCTCTCTGTGTGTCTGACGCACACAAACACTGGGCAAAAGTCAAAGAATGAAACTCTTTTGTGAGTTGCATTCTAAACAAAAATATTTTGGTGCAATTATGTATCCACAAATGGTTTGTGACAACGACTCTTTCTCCATTTTCCCAAAGTCTATCTCTTTCGGTCTTTGCCTCTCAAAAAGCAACCCACGTCCTCTCTCTTCTACTTTCCACATTTTACAATTTCAATTCTGGGTTCTAAGGTAAAGCAGTTGTTTTTTTTTCTTTTTTTTCTTTTGGTTAGAAGGTAAAGCAGTTGTTGACCGTGGTGATAAGTGCGCTAGGTGGAATCTTACAAACCAATTATTCTTTCGCAGATCTTTCTTCCCACTTTCTTTGTACAAATGGCAAATAGTCATTTTATAATCCTAGTTACTTTCAATATCCAAATAATTCATTACCAAAAATTTCTGGCATGATATCCACGCTCCAAGTTCAACTAATTCTCCCAACAACTTTAAATAACTATTAAATCATATAATTCAAAATACTAGTTTAAATCAATATAATAATTATGTTTTCATTTATATACCATTTTTTAAATTCTTGTATAATCAAAATGGAATATAGGATATCACAGCCTCTCCTAATGGAACAAATAACATCTTCGTCAAACTTACCCCAAAATCTCCGTACATAATATCTTGATTAATTACATTTTCCCATTATCTATTCGTATACAATGGCCACGTCGCCATTGATCGTAAAGTATAAAAGTAATAGTAAAAATCTAATGTCAATAAATAAGTAGAACTCAAATTATTAAGAGCGTACTTTGGTAAAGCGCCCTAATTCTCTAATTCTTTGTATTGCCACATGCTGTCACACATTCGTGTGTAATCATATTATAAAACTCATAACATTATCTCTATGCATACG
Source organism: Styphnolobium japonicum (assembly GCA_023212625.1). Taxonomy (NCBI): domain Eukaryota; kingdom Viridiplantae; phylum Streptophyta; class Magnoliopsida; order Fabales; family Fabaceae; genus Styphnolobium; species Styphnolobium japonicum. The sequence goes on along the minus strand of JALBWW010000007.1, from coordinate 10,975,595 downwards.
TAGTTGCACAATTTATAAGTTCTTCTAAGAGTCATAGACGCATGCATAATTGATATCATAACTACAATCAATGGAAGATCTTGTGCTAAAATTATGAGGTGGTCATATAATATTTTAATAATATTTAAATGAGTAATATGTAAAAATTTTAAGTACATATGTGAAACTTTTTAAAAAAATTAGGGTCATATATAATGTTTTGATAATTTTATGAGAATAATATATAATTTTCTTAAATACTTATTTAAAATATCTAAAAAATTTCGGGGGTGGAGGCGTGGCTCTCCCCGGTCTCCAGAAAACTCCACCAGTGACTATAAGAGTTAATTTTAATTTTCAGTTGTGGGTAACATAAAAATAAATAAATACTGATAAACTAGAGAAAAAACATAATCAACTTATAAATGAGAATGTTTTTTAACTTAGTGACAAATTTTAGTGGGATCGGAACTGGGGAAGCAATGGCACTCCTAAAATTTTTAGAAATCCCATAAAACTATTTAAGAAAATTACACATAATCTCCTCCAAACATGATTAAAATATTATATGTTCTCAAAATTTTAGTCTAAGATTCATAACTGTAATTGAAGTACAATATAGTTTAACTTGTAATAAAAATATGAATAAGGATATAATACAATGTAGAGATTGCATTTAGATAAATTTATTTCTTTTAATTACTGACCAGAGTTTGAAGTTAGGTAATCAAAATAAAGACTAGAGAAAAGTACACTCCTCCTTAATCCAAACCCTTGAGTTTGTTCCTTTGGGTTTGTTCATCTGCTTATATCATGTCAACATAAGGATATAATATACAAAACCTAAATCTAAAAATGACTCAAATAAATAAATAGGTCTACCTGACCTTATCAGTCTACTTTATACCCGCGATTGATTTGGCATACGAATAGAGATCTAATAACTTCAGTACAAACTTTTGTCTCAGAAAAGACACAAGAATAAAATTAGCACAATTGTATTTTGAAAGAACTCCCCAAATGGTTGGAATACGGTAATCGCAGTGATTCTGAGATTGAAAATGAAACGCTACTTCTAATCTCATCGGTCCAGTTGTCCAACTGTGATGTGAGTTACTCTCGAATTTCAAACACTAAGACATGTAAAAAAGACAAGAGACAAGCATGCCCAAAAGAACCAATCCAAGAGCATATATATGTAAATGACAAATGTCTCATGACCTCATCACGGGTCTTAATCGCTTTTGCATATCTAAAAGCTAAAAGCCATCAATGATTAAGCATTTAATTTGAAAAACAAATTATACTACCTTGGATTCGATGAGGTGGGTGCCGAGTAAGATATTGACATGTTAGGTTTTGTTTTTGTTTTTGTTTTTGGGAGAATTGACATGTTAAAATTACTTGGTTCTGATTATTGGTTACGACAAAAGCTAAGGGCTAACGGGGGATCAAATCTTGAAAGCTGCATGTAAATATATACTTCACAACAATGTTAGGAGATTATGCTTCGCCAATTGTTAATTTAATCTTCCTAAAGTTAAAGAATTTATTTAGGAATTATTATTAATACACCATTTGGTTGCACCATTAGATCCAGTACATGCAATACCCTTGTGATTTTACATTAACCATTAAATAAAATTGCTTTAAATTATCATCGGGTTGGTTCCTCTGATAAGGATCCAAGTATTTTGTTTAAGAGATTTAAGTTTGATTTCTACTATCAACAATCTCCCTTAGTAGGCTTATGGCACGAGTCTTAGAATGTGTTAGCTTATCCTCTCTTAAACTTTTATCTAAAAAAAATGCTTTAAATTGTTGTAATAATTGTAGAGGATTTTTACCTATGTGATACACCAAATAGCATAGCTAGAGCTCCTTTCCTCTTTCCCCGTACCTTCATCACTTTGATCGAGAACAATGACATAAAAGACAATAATACCGTGGGAAGGTCGAAATGGCTCTCAGTAGCTAGAGTGGATTGACAAAGAAAAAGATAATTATAATTCAAGACCTGAAATTGATTGAGAATTTTATGCAAAAATGGAAGCAACTAAAAAATGCTTGAAAGTTTCCTGATCAGGGATAGAGGATAAGAGCTTAGGGTAAAGAGAGTGAGAGAGCTAGAGGATGATGAGGACTATGAAGGAGATCCAAACCATATCAGTTGTCACACATCGATGGACTTTGATAATGAGAATGTCTATATTGTAACTTTTGGCACACCATTAATTGGTGTGATGGGCCCTTGCGTATCACTATTATGAATTGTTTGGTTCGGCCGTTGGGGGTGATAAATTAATCACCGTAATGGGCTTGTGGCGCCCTATTCGATTGTGAAGATTGCTGTTTAGGGCTACATATTGAGTATCTCCACTGGATAGGTATCGATTGGGTCTTTTCAATAATATATAAAGCATTTGAGGCTCCATACTCTTTTGATGGGTGCACTTTTAATGCAAGTCATGCTAAGCTGGGTTCCTTTATTGGAGGCATGCTTGTTGACATACCAAACGTTAACATGCCAGATGAACAATTGATGACTCCGATATGATCCATTTGAATATAAACCTGTTAGTAATAGGGCCATTCATTTTATTCAAAGTGAGTTTACTAAGCTAGATAGGGGCTTTTATATTCATGAATTAAAAAAAAATACTATTTCAAATATCTTATGTGGCTACCATTTATTTTGGAAATTTTGAAAGAATATTTAATTTACCTTAATTTTTATATAAATTTCATTTTCTATTATACTATTTGATTGATAAAAAAAAGTACATATTAAATTTCCTACATCTAAATCATATGTCGTTGTTACTATAGTTTTTATCTTCATTGAATACATGGTCATATCCATGTTGTGATGTAGAATGCCGCGAAGTTCTTGAATTACTGTGCCTAAATATAGCTTTATTTACACTTGGTAGATTGATGATCCTTCTATACCAAATCATTTCATCAAACTAAGGTGATGCCTATAGGAAGACTAGGGTTTAAGTTTAGGAATGTGATGCCTCAATATTTTCTCCAGCATGTAGTCGGATGTTAGATCCGCTAGTTACAGCATTTGTTTTGGGGAGTTCTATCTCCTAAGGGGTTTCATACCCCAAGTGATTTTATATTCAAAAAAATATTTATATTTTTTAAATATTATTATATTTATATTTTTTAAAATATTATTATATTATTATTTTAATATAAAACATTTTTTTTAGTTGGGGTAGGAAAACCCCTTGAGTAGGATAGAAGGATCCCTTTGTTTTTGTTCCACCATTTGCTACTTGATATGGTGAATAACTATATTTATGTAGTTAATAACTACTAAAATATGGTTACTTAATTGTAAGCATAGAGTTAATGACCACACATGTAAATAAAAAGCCACTAAAAAATAGTTATCTGATAACAAATGTATTTATTCACTGTATTTCAAAATTAAGTTTAAATCCACTGTATTTTAAGCTTTTTAAAAGTGTAGTATTTTTTATAAAAATTTTCTTTTTTGGTAAATTTAATAGTAATTTTTTAGAAGCTTATGACGTTAATTTTTTTATATTAAAAAAAGCAATAAGGGACTGGAAGCTAGATTTGTTTTGCATGGTAAACAGTGTCGACATTTTCGTCGTATAGCTTCCAAGAAGGCAATGCCGATAGGTATAATTTTAGAGCCATCAGCTCACTTTATTGCACCAATGTCTCCATGATGTGCTCATTTCCCATCTCTGACATTCAAATTTTTTATCCCTTTGATTGACACAACCTCTGACAATTATGCTCAACACAATTACCAATTTACCCTATTTTGTTCCCTTTCGTCTTTTAAAACAACTAAGGAAAATTTCAACCAAAATAAACAAAACAAAACAACGAACAGAAGTTTTGTTTTGTATTAATATATGAACACTATATTTTACTTTTTGATATTTTACGTGATATGCTAATTCTGTTTTTAAATAAATTTTTTTATAATATAATAATTACAATTACCATTTGCTCATGAATATTTTGAGATGTAGTCATATAGATGCCTCCTGTTTATTTTTATTTTCTCTCGTTTTTAGTCTCAATTTTTTTTTGTTATTTTTTATGTAAAATATTTATTTTTATACATTCAATTTTATAATCAAAATTTATATTAGAATATTTTGATTATTATTTTATAAAAATAAATAATTAATAATATTTTTCTAAAATGAACAAAAAATCAAACTAGAATAAATTCTATCAAAATTTACCAAGGAACCTCAACCATTAAACTACCTTATTTGACATAAATGGGTTAAGAAAAAATAACAACAGTTACTCTCAAATAGCAATGGATGTAAGGCATGTCTCATGCAAGCTTCCATATTATATATGTAGTATTGCAAATTTAAAATCGATATTTATTAAGTTGACTAAAATAAAAAAAGGAAATAATTTAATCTGAGGGCATGTTGCATACCAATTATTACGAGAATATCACTTTATAGATTATTATGAGAATAGTGATCTTAGAGATTGACATGTATCTGCAACTCTTTGGTCATAAATATTTATTACTATAAAGTATAAACTTCACATTTAATGATCCTACCAAAGAATAAAATCTGTTAAAAGGGTACCTTAGTAAAAGCAACATTAGTGCCAGGAGAAGAATAAACAGAGTCTAGGTTCTTGACAAGGCGAGAACATCAAGAAGCAGCAAAGTGCAATGGCTAGATTCATGGCGTTCTTGTCTATGTTGAGCATTGTGATTCTAAGGAAGTGTATACACATATATCATGAATATGCATATCTGTTGACGGACTTGGCTTTCGTTCTGGTGTCGTCGATGCGATTTTCCGGCATGAGATTTCGGCAAACTGCAGTGGTTTCCGGCAGGTATTCTCCTATGTCATCAATGATCGTTAGGCATGATCGCTAGGTAGCTATCTTCCACTGTAATTTACTTTTTTTTTCCCATAAAAAAGTAAAATTTATGGTGAATTTTGTATTCAGCAATAATCTTAGGTAAAGCCTCCCTAGAATTTGGCTTTCTTAGTCTGTATTCTCTATTGTATGGTGCAACACTATTTAATCTTTTTGCGTGTATGTAATAAAGTTGCCAAATGCCAATTATGGATTGGATGGGATACTTCTACATATATATGACAGACTCGGTGCTCAAGTTAAAGTAGTTCTTATTGATTTCGACAAGATATAGACTTTCATATTTCTGTGTTAGGTTTTGCATTCATGTATCCTTTAGAATTCGTATGTATGATGGTAGAGATACGGAACTAAATTAAATGAATCAAGAGAAATTGCATTTTCATGGTATGGGAGCTTCCTTCCTATCATCATATGTCAGAAACCCTTTGGGATATTTTCTCATTTCAAGAAACTTTTCCTCAATTCATATGTCATTTAGAATTTGTAATGTAGTATATACAGTAACACGTCTTTTATGTATTTAGAAATATTTTAAATATAATAAGTAGGGATAAGTCTCAAAAGATGGCAAGTTTGAAACTATCAAATATTAAAGGCAACTTGAGAAACTATTTTGTTTACAAAAATTCACGTTTTACTAACTAAATATTACTCATGATTTTGTATATGAAATTTAACATTTATAAGATTCACATATTGTATGATTAGAATAGCTCTTTCTAGAATACACAACTTGTGAGCTAAATCTAATAAACTAACTGGATAATTTAGCTATTGTGTCTAAAATGCATTTATAGCTCAGGTGATTGAGCAGGTGGACATTTAGATAGAGGCCATATGTTTCATTTTAATTAATGTATCAAAGATTCGAAAGGAAAAAGTTTAGACAACTTCCAAGGAAACTGATTATGTGGATCAAAGGTAAAATATTTTGCCTTTTTTCCTTCTTCTTTTTTTTTATTGTAGTCAACAATATCGAGCTCAATATACTTTATATTGAGTAGTGAAGTTTTAGATTTGAAATGTTCTTTGAAATCTCAAAGTCTGTAAAATGAAAATAAGTAGGTTATAGGATTAGCAAAGTTATAGATAAAACTTGCATGTAGTTACATCTGAAGGAATTCTTCATTCTATAACTGAACAAATATGAAGCTCAGGAACATAGATGGCCTAAAAGAAGGAGGAGAAACTCAGCAACCTAACAGCGTGTTTTGCCCCACTAAAGGGTAAAATACTGACCCAACCATCAACAGAAAATTAGTAGCTTCATGTGGTAGGAATTTTGTTATCTTTTACCTTCTTTTGGCCCACTGGTTCATGGCCGGGGAGATTCAAGGAGTAGCATAGTGGAATAAAATTGCCTCTTCAGAAAGTTCATAAGCTTACGACTTAATTGTTAAAAAAACATTATTTTGTTCATATGAACTACTTCGATACTTTGACATCTTTGAGTTTTGCAAAACAATTTATCCTTCGAGGCTATTCTCAATGTAAGCAACTCATCTATATGTTTAATTTTTCAATAAAGTTGGGTACTTTAGAGGTCAATTTAAGACACAATCTTCGTTGTTTGGGTTTATCAGCCCGGTTAATCAAATTTCTATATATTTCTTTTTTAATAATTGATTTCTGATGCCTGTTCCCCGATGAGATGTTGGGAGATGTCATCAACTGTTGTATGTGATTGCAAATTTGCAACGAAGTTTATAATTCGTGTGTGGGCCAATCAATGCCTTAGATTGTAAAAATGCGGTGTTTAATGTTCTGCCATCTTTTTGTTATGTAAAATACTCACCTATCTTGGATGCAGAATGTAAGATACTTTATAATTTAAGAGAAAATTGTGTTACTAAATTTTGGCTCATTTATAAATAGCTAGCATGAATTATTAATTTAATTCATAAACTATATCAATTTTTGCAATAAATCCTTCCATTCATTTTTCATTAAATTGCTAATGGAGAAAAAATACATTTAGAGTACTCCTTAAACTTTGTCTATTTGTAAACAGTCATTATAAACTATTAAATTTTCTAATTTAATCTTTTAAACTATATTAGTTATCGCAAATAAGTCATTTCATACATTTACTATTAAGTTGTTAATAGAAGAATAACGTAATATAATCCTTACCTACCATCTTTGTCCCCAATTCTACCCATTCATATTAATTTTTTTATTCTGTTTTTAGTTTTTATCTATTTAATAATTTTTCATAAAATTCAAAAAATAATTATAATTTATAGTTTATGGTAGCTGTTTATAAATTGGCCTAAATTTGGAGGAGACCTGAATTTACTTTTCCTTTTTATTATGTGATATGTATTTAATGTAAATTTTGATTAAGATAATTAAACTGAAGTAAATTTTATTTATTAAGCAATTAGATTATAAAATTAATATAAAATGAAATTTAAAAATAATGATAAATCAAAATAAAAATTTATATTTTCACTTATTGATTATTTGTTTATATGGCAAAATCTACACCTTCTATTTGTTATAATCCTATGTTTTATTTTATTTTATAATTTTTCTCTCTTTACCTAATTAATTAATTTTTAGAAATTAAAAAATATATAATATTATTAATAAATAATAATAAAAATTAAATTGACAAACTTTAAATAGTCTAGATGTACTTTTTTCTGCTAGTAACTTAAGAGAGAGTGGATACAAGGACCTAATGTAATAATTGATATAGTTTATGATTAAATTTGAAGTTTTTATAGTTTATAGTGATTATTTGCAAATGAATCAAAATTTAAGGGATGTAGATGCACTTTTATTATAATTTAACATTACAATACATATTTTCATGGAACTTTGATATACTATAAGTGTAAAAAAAATTTATATTATAATAAATTATGTGTTGTCATATTATTTAATTGGTTTGAAATTTCAAATAGTTATTATTATAATCAAACTCATTAATCATGTGTTACCTTTATGCTGAAAGTAATTAAAATTTAATTCTATCTTGAATTATCATATAGCAAACATAAAAATGCTACATTTCATATATTTGATACTCGAATATCTTGCTTATTGATGTGAATCACATTCTAACATATATCATATAATTTCAAAGATTTTCAATATATATATATATATATAATCAAACTCTTACCATATAACCACAGTCTTTGATAAAGATATGCTCAACCACTTCAATTCATAGATTTTTACTATTTGATAAACAGGTTTTTCATACTAGGGTATCTCACATATTAATGTGAAAATACTGGTGTATTGAAAGTAGTGTTGTTAGAACTAGATCAGATTAGACGATTCAATTAATTTGACTATGAATTAAACACTTATATGATTATGGTTTAATCTTATAATCGAATTCACAACTAGATTAATTTAGATCAATCAAAACTAGTCAAAATTTAATTAAACAAAACAACCATCTATTTTTTTTAATTTAATATTTTATATTATTGAATGTGAATTATTTATATAATATCATTTGATTCGACCGGTCGATTTAAAATAGTTGAACTTGAATAAAAAATCTCACCATTTCAATGTTTAGTTCAACTTTAACAATATTGATTGAAAGGTAAGTTCTTAGTCTCTTAAGGCTTCGTTTGGTGTTCTAGTATAAAGTCAAATAATATAAGCTAGTTGTATAAAGTTTGATAAATAGTATAAAAGAGCTGATAAGCTTTTATACTATCAAGTATTTGACCACTATTATTTATATATAAATAACCTGATTATATATATAAGCATTTACTATAACAAAATTATCCTTTTATATAAAAAAGAATAAAAAATTATCATTCTTTTCATAGACGAGGAAGAAGTCTTCCTCCAGTATCCTTCTAAAAGTATTGTTGGTCTCAACTTTTTTGCACTGTGCAATTAAGAAAACAAATTTCAGAAAATAAGAAGAGTAATTATTATAAACTATAAAGAAAAGGAGAACAACGAAGCTTATGATATGAAGATAGAGAGAAAGTCACACTAAGGGCTCTAAAAGCACTCCAAAATGGCATGAATCATATCCTGTCATCCATGGTGGTAGATTTTTTCTTTTTCTTTTTTATAAAAAAAATCCAAAGTCCACAACTTTTGACAACTCTATTTGAAAAATCCATGGAATACTCTTGGACCCAGAATTTTGTTTTCTTCTTCGCCTACAGATTTTGCAGCAAAACCAAATAAGAGCTTCCATGGTGGTATTCAAGCAGATGAATGCAAATCCTAATCAAACAATTTTTGGGCTGTCGAAGAAGTTGATTTGGGACGGCAACAATCGTATGTAGGTACATGAGTGCAACAACACGTTATTCCACCAGATGAGCGCAGTAGCAGCTGTGGTCGGCGACAATAGGAGAGGGAGAAACTTCAGAACGAGAAATATGAAAATTGAGTGGAGAGATGAAAGTTATGGGGTAAAGTTGAAATATAATTACTATCGGGTCTTATCATGTGGAGGAGATGATAGAGTCATCATGTCATAGTAGGATAAAAAAATATAACTTGAATTAGGTATACTATTATGTGGGTGTGTCAAACACATGACCTGATAATATTTTTTATATTATCAGATTCTATTTATACGGTACACCAAACACAGCCTTAGATATTTATGACATAAATAGAGGCTACCAACGGTGTTTTATTCCCTCTGTGGTACTTTTCAACCGTAATTATTCACAAGTTAAAACAGAAGATGAAAAAATTTGGCCTCGTTAAAACAATAAAAGATGCTTAACTCCCACTGAAACAGAGTCCTATGAAGCCTCTGCATTTTATTGATTAATTCACCCTTGCTGCTAATAATGTTTTGATACAAAGTTACAACCTTCAACCTCCACCTTCTTTTGGTTGAAGTTGCTCAACAGTCAACACATTCACCGGCTTGTGACAGTCGCAGGCGCAAATTAACTAGGAATCAAGCTTAGTTTATAAACATTGTGCTAAAAAAATTTCATGTTGATAATCATTTGCATAGAAGCAGCATTGAAGATCTATTATTCGCTGTATGCTTCAATTCAAGACATGGAAAACAAGTCGCAAAAACCAAAACCCCGTCTTTGGTGGAAAGATCCTCAGTCAATGAAATTTTGCTGCTGTAGATAACTCACAGACATCCCAGATGGTGTCTTAAATTAGGCTGGCAAGCATCTAACATTTAGACTTATTTCGAACCACCTTTCTTATTACATCTAAACTAGCTAATTTTGGGTTGAATAACTGGCATATTACAGGCTCAACTTGAAGCTTGCCTCTGACTATTTCATCAAGCACTATTACTTCCTCAAACAATAGAGAAGAACACTAGACGTTTTAGAGTCCTCTATAACCCTTGGATTTGGCCCACAATACAGCCAAGAAAGAAAAAATAAAAACAAGGACATGCATATATAACTCATAACACCATGTAAAATTGATTTTGGCCCCTTTAAGGTACCAATAGAAATTTGAGCCGCAATATATAAGGCAGAAAAGCAAAACACTTCTGATCTCTTTCATGAAGAAGCTTTGTTTTAAGTTCTAACTATCTTGGGGGCATACTATATGATGGAAGGAACTGACTATAGAAGGTGAAGTAAATTTTTTATAAAAAAAACACAAGTGCTGCGTTAATTGTTAGACATAAACTTCCAATGGCCAAAATAAAATATCAGTTTCGCACATCACGAATTTCTATACAGTGGAGAATCGACAATTAAGTAAACCCAGATAGAAATTATAGGTGCAAAAGAAAATTAGGAACAGCTCATAATATAGGACGAGATAAGATAAATGAGAGACAACGAGTTGTTGGCTCATCGTTTTCTAAGATCACAATTGGCTACTGTAGTATAAATTTTACTCGCTATGAAGATGATATAATACAGTTCCACTTGATATGATAAGGTAGACATTTATTGACACTAGGATCTTAGCTAAGTTTCATATGCTAGACAAGGTCAAGTCCATTGCGTCTGCGAGGAAGTCTGCAACCAACAAAATACACAAGCTATAAGTAACACAGATTACAAGCTGTCAACAAAGATAGAAATTGAGGCTAAGGCTAACCTGCATCTTCTTTGCTGAAACATAGGGGAGGTGTAATTCTGAAGACATTTCCGTAGTAACCACCCTTTCCAATTAGCACTCCTAATTCTGGAGCAACGGCAGAAGAGCCGGTTAGTAACTTAGCAAATGGAAAAAATATGGCTAGAACCAGAATGCATATCTACAGGGATATGGACTTTACCTTTCATTTGGTCCATGACATGCAGTGTTTCAGCTTTTGCTGGTGTTTTAAGTTCACGATCAGTGACAAGTTCAATTCCAAGCATTAGGCCTCTTCCTCTCACATCACCAATTACTGCCGTATAAACCAACAAGTTTGTTTATGAAGAGAAATAATTGGTAGAAGAAAAAAGAATCATGAATGCTTTGTGACACTAATGCTTCTCAGTTGAAGGTCCTCTGCTATCCATTGAGTAACTCTCTCTAGAAGGAATTCGTGTATGCTTGAGCAATAACTATAATGGGCAAGGAATAAGGGACGAAAGATTACATTCATATTTTTCCTTCAGCGCAGTGAGCCTCTCTTTCAAATAGGATCCCACTACAAACGCATTTTCTTGAAGCTTCTCTTTCTCTATTACTTTTAAAACAGCCAACCCTGCAGCAGTACAAACAGGGTTGCCACCAAAGGTGTTAAAGTAACTTCGCCGAGTCAAGACCTCTGCAATCTCTGGAGTAGTTACAACAGCACCCAGGGGAATGCCATTTCCAATGCCCTGCCAAAAGTAAAATTAAGAAACGAGCCAACAGATGAGAGTCATCAACAATGCGGAGGAGACATACATAACAAGGCAATCATAATTATAAAATAGTACCAGTTATAGTTTATGCTGCACTTTCATTTCATGAACAGATAAAGCAAGTATTCTTTGGTGCAAATTATATGGTTGTAGAAAGTAATCAACCTAGCCAAGCTTACAAAATCCCAAATATCGATAGAAGAGTTACCTTCGCCATTGTTACTATGTCAGGAACAACACCGTGGGCCTCAAATCCCCAAAAATGGCTACCAGTGCGAGCAAACCCAGCCTGAACCTCGTCAGCAATACAAAGCCCTCCTGCTTTTTTAATACTATTGTACACAGCAGGCAAGTAACCAGGAGCCAATTCAACGATGCCCCCCACTCCCTACCATAAACAAGAGCAGCATGAAGGCGTGTTTCTTTACAAAAACGCACATGATATGACCAAATTCACTTCAGATAGAAAATAAAAACATTGAAATTAACTAAATGCAACATTATTTCTCAAAATCAACACTAGGCAGTAGCCACTTTCTCATCATAAATTATTCAATGATAAATTTTATGTCTGACACTAATAAGTGGCTAATATAATAATGCACAGAAGTTGCAATAACATACAAATTATATACATGTTTTTTTATAGCTTTAATTTTACAAAGACTTTCGTGATAATTCTTATCACTTCAACATTAAATTAATATAGTGTATTTATATTCTAAAATGCAACATTTTTCCTTATAAGTTAAAAGATATCTTCAATTTTATTATTCTATTATAAATATAATTATGTAGTAAACTTTTGAATTTTTTAAATCCGAATTCTTAAGTCTTACAAATTGAATTTTGTATTCTTTTATTCAAAATTAAATTTATTATATCTGGTTATTTACTCATTAAGTCATGCTGCAAGAATTGTTTCAGAAGAGAAAAAAAACAAAAAAATTACAATTTACATGCCATAAAGAAAAACTAATCATGTAATAAAATTTTGAATTCTTTCATCCTAATTCTTAACTCTTATCAATTGAATTTTTTTTATTCTTTTAATCAAAAGTTAATTTATTATATCTGGTTGTTTACTCATCAAGTCATGCGACAAGAACTGTTTTAGGGGGGGGGGGGACTTTACAATTTAAATGCCATAATGAAAATATAAATGTAATGTCAAAGTATTTTCACAAAAGGAGAGAATAAAGAGATTGTCTAGAGAAATTCTAAATCAACTAAATTTTTTCGAACAAGTGGGATCTGTCTATATGCTTCAGACTAGATAGATACCTGTATGGCTTCTGATATGAAGGCTGCAACATTTCCGGAAGTCCCGAAATTAACGATATCTTGGACATCTCTTGCATACTTCTCTCCATCAGAACCAAAAATACCTCTATAAGGGTCTGGATTTACCGCATGATGAACACCACTCTGTTGGCAACACCAGCAAAAGAACATATTAGGCAAACGCTATTTTACATTCTAAATTTTCACAATATAGTGAAAATATTCATTCAACAAAATAATTTAAACTGAAAATTACTATAAAAAATATTCATATTGAATATAATAAATAAATTTAAAAACTAAAATAAAATTTTTAAAATAAGAACTAAAATAAATACAGCATAAAAATATAGACAAAAAAATTTAATAAATCAAATATATAATATAAAAAATAAAAAGTGTCCACCATATTTTGAAATTGGCAAGGAAGAAAATACTTTTATTCCCATTAACAAAAAAATATACTATTTCTAGGCCATGATATTATATATGTTGTTTACTACGAATTGAAACGGGGCAAATCAGACACTACGGAGTTGTGATATTATTTGCTTATCCTGAGAAATCATCACACACGGCACTTAGCACTGATATCGAACTTCATAGTTTCCATAGTAAAGTCCATTTTAAATGCTAACTAATGATGGACAAGTTCCTTTTCATGGTTGACGTGTCCATTGAAGCCAAACACCGCTGCTGTTGCTATCACACACGTAGAAAGTTTGGTGAAACAATCCAGTCTACTTGGTCATTAACTAAGCGAACTTAAGGATGTGATTCATTGATTATAAGTGGGAAATTATTTTTGTAATTATTTTAAATTACACTGTTTTCATATTACTCTTTTGCATAAGTAATTAGTTTTTGTACACGATTTTATATAAAAATAAGACAAATTTATATATAAAAATTAAAATAATATAATTTTTATAAAAAACGTTATGTAAATAAACACTAGGTTAACTTTTAAGTGGAGAAAGTATATATACCTGTACTACATTAAATTTCCAGATGCTTTGGGCTGTGGCCCCCATCGTTCCAGATGCATTCCCATGGTAAGCATTCCTTAGAGATATTATGTCATGGCACCCTGTGTACAACCTTGCTATCAGTATCGCCAATTCGTTTGCTTCTGTTCCAGAGTTTGTGAAAAACACCACCTACGTATAATAACACAGACAAAGGATATATTCTTTTTAAATTAAAAGATAATCATAAAATAAATATCTTTATTAGTGCATGTTCATGATGCACCTATCACTTATTATCAAACGAAAGGTTACCAAAAAAAAAATCTAATATTGAAACATTATCTTGTAAATTTATTATACTAATAATTCCAAATGTAATTCTCTAATTAACTTAAAGACATATATGGTTCACCAAATATCATATATTATACTCCTTATGAAGCATATCTCTCATTAACTAATTTAGTCATATTTAATAGTTTTTTATGATATTAAACTTCGATGATGCTTAAGACAACTTATGCACAGATTGATTAATTTATTATCTCAATCTAGTCAAAGGTATATTTATAATATAGGTATAGTTTTGATACCATATGTTTATCTTTTAATAAAAGTAAATCATACTGATAGTGGAGTTTTTGTTTTATTTTTCCCGCCAAACTTAACGGTGTATAGTTTATCGCTCGACAATGACATGCACATTATTTATTGGGCACGAAACCATATGCTAGCCGCAATATCATCCACGCCACGCATGGCATCGCAATCCCATGATAACGTAGTTAGAAAATTGACAAATAATGTACCAAATAAAGAAAAAGAAAAGTGACAAATAAAGCTTTTTTTTTATATTAATAATACTAAACTCTACCTACATCTTTACAGATGCTTATCTATTTTTTTGGTACATATGCTTATCTATTTGGAACAGAATAAAATCATCTCATTTCATTCGTATTGGTTTAAGTTGGGAATCTAACAATTATTATAATTTTGTAAGCAAATGAGAATAAAAGAACTAATTATTGTTAACATTGATGGTGACATTTCTTACTCACATTTATCATCACTTAACTGATAGGAAATTTTTAAGATTTAATTTTCATCCTAATTTATATCATATCTGTATATAATTGTTATTAAATATTTTAATAATATGACAATATATCATCACATAAAAATTAAACTCAATTTTAATTTTCATCCACTCATGTAAAAACTATTTAAACTTTGTCAAAAAAAAACTTATACTCTCAATCAAAATTATATTGAATTTTTAACAGGAAATAATTTTTTTGGGGTAAAATATTATTTATTAGTATTTTTAAAAAATTGATAAAATCGAACCAGATAATAGATTAGTAAAACTTTTAATTTATATTTAACTTTTTAAATTGACTAGTCAAATAAAATGACATCATTAAAAATAATTTATATATAAAAAAATAAAATAAAATAAATATTCATTTTAATCTTTTAAAAATATAAGTGTCACCAATAATAAATATTTCAAAAAAGTTTTTTAATACACATCAAATTAGATATCTAAAAGCATAAATTTAATGAAAAAAATTATTAAAAATTAAACAAATAACATTTATATTTTTAAATAACGAAAATGAATGTCTACTTTATAAAATATATAAAAATGTTTTTTAAAAATATTAATAATTAATCAATTTAACTAAAATTTAACTAATTAAGTAAAAATTTAATTATGAAAACTAAATCATAACTATTAAGCGTCCGACTTACGGTTAAAGCCTCATTCGTTCTGGTTTCGAGAACACTAATTTTTTCCTTGCAGTAAAAAGAAATGGAAAACATGGGAGATAGAACTACAGAAGCACCTTAAGATTGTCGGGGAGCTTAGAAGCCAAAGCCTCGGCAAAATCGGTGATGGCATGGTTGAGGTAGAGCACCGTGGAGTGCTGCAAGCGTTTGGTTTGGTTCACTATCGCTTCCACCACATCAGGGTGGCAGTGCCCGCAGCACACCGTAGCAATCCCTCCGAACGCATCCAAGTACCTTCTCCCCTTCTCGTCGAACAAGTACTGCTTCCTACCCTCCACCACGTTCACCTGCAACCCACCACACTCAATCACTATCTCATTATTATTCAAAAATAATAATACTAATAATAATCATCCTATTTATTTAAGGAGAAACGATTGGGTGCGGCGCGGACTCACGGGAGTCTTGTAGAAGTGCAAGATGGAAGGGCTGAGATACTCCCTGCGCTTCGTAACGATCTCATCGCCGGTGGGCCCCGTATACGGAGGAGGAGAGTAATCAAACGGCGGAAGCTTCGGTGCGGCGGCGACGTCGTTTTTGCTCTCGGCCGCCGCCTGAGAAAAACTGGATCGCCAGAGTCGAGGCGGCGATACTCGCTGTAAGAGCCTCATCGCTCGGGATGCCGTCATTTCTCACAGTCGGCGAAAGATTCCGGCGAAGATCCGATAATGCAGGACCCGACCCGACGCGGCGGGGGTGAACGACTGAACGCTGTGTGGAGAGGGAGAGAGAAGAGGTGAGAAATGAGAATGAAGAGGGGGAAGATTTATATAGGGTACCGTGAGGGGGTGATGACGTGGAGAGAATGGATTGGGTGAAGAGATGAGGAATAACCATCGGGGTTGGTGAAACGTACAGTTTTGGGAATTCAGTGTCCTAAATTAGGTTTTGTCTGTATGTGGTAAATGAGCAATTGGCGCATTTACCCTGTTTTACCTTACATAGTTCTAATTGTGCTGTATGGGAAAATCCCATGAATGGAGACACTGGCATTTTCACAATTTTCTCTGCAGTGAAGGATAAATATCTTTTGTACCAAAAAAAAAGTATAAATATATATATTTCTCCCTTTCCATTTCCGGACACATCTCTGTTCTCCCATATTAATTTCTTACTTTAATAATTAGAATTTCTTATTTTAATAATCAAACCCTTATAAGATTCATTAATTTATAAATTTTAATAAAATGTTAATTAAATTTAGTAAGTATAAAAAAATTGTAAAAAATGTTGTTGAAAATAATTATTATTTTTCCATAAATAACTTATTTAAATTTTATTATCAAAATTGTCTTGGAAATTTTGAAATTAGAAATATTTAATCTGATTGATATTCATAATCATATTGAATAGTTTATGAAATTGATATTGATTAAATAATTTATAATTATGAAATTTTATTTATAAATATTAACAATGTTAGAGATAAATAACAAAATAAAAATAAAAAATTTAAATTTTTATCAAAAAAGAAACAATTAATATAAAAATTGTAAGCTTGTATATTTCGTGTAATCACTCAATTGTGAATAATATAAAAATTTATTAATAAAAAGCTAACTTTTATGTTTCAAATTATGAGATGTATCATATTATTTAAATGAAATATTTAAATGAATTATTATAATTGTATTTTTAAAATTATTTAATTATATTTTTAACAAATCTAATGTCTAAGTAATTAGAAACAAATAGGCTACAAAGAAAAAACAACAACAACAACAACAACAACAACAATAATAATAATAATAATAAAGTAGCTCAAAATCACAAAGATTGTATTTAAATATGAAATTTATTATAATAAAAAATTACTATGCAAATAAAATAATTACATGTGATGAAATGAATTTCATTTTTAAATTGAAAAATAAGTATACTAATAAATTATTCACAAAAAAATATATATTGATAAATTAAATGAAAATTAAGATGATATAATTTTAAATTCTGAAATAACACATTTATATAATCTTCATCCGATTTTTTATAGTTAAATCAATATTTCATTATTAATAAATTAAAATTTGAAAAGTAAGAAATAAATATATTGATAAATAAATAATTTATATTTTTAAATTATGCGATGTATCTAAAATAATTTTTATAATAATTTTTTTCAAATTTTTTTATAAGATTTTAATCAACTCTGAAATCTAAGTAATTAAAAATGAAATAGCTATAAAGAAAAACTAATAATAATAATAATAATAATAATAATAATAATAATAATAATAAGGTAGCATAAATTCACGAATATTTTATTTAAATATGAGATTTATTGTAATTAAAAATAATATACTAATAAATTCATTACATGTCATGAAATAAATCTCATTTTTTAAATTAAAAAATTATACTAATAAAGTATTCATAAATATATGCTAATAAGTTAAATGAAAAATAAGATGATATGAATTTTAATTTTGAAAACAATATATTCGTGTAGTCTCCATATGCTTTTTTATGGTTAAGTAAAATTTCAATTTTGAAAAATAAGAAATAAATACACTATTATTAAAATTTAAATGAAATCAAATCAATTATAATTGAAATTTGAATTTGAATTTGATGTTAACTACATTATTTAAAATTATTTTTTATAATTATAATTAAAAATTCTAAAATATTAAATTTTTAATAATAATTTTGAGAACTATTAAGAAGAAAATAACATCCACATTTGAAAAGAAATTAAATACATAAAATAAAATATTCATTTTATGATTGACATCTTCATGGGAGATTTAAAAAATTAGAGAAAAGACTTATTGTACGTATAAGTGACATGTGACATTAATAAAACTTAAATAAATTAGTTTTAATAATATTATATAGATATAGATGAGTTTATAAACTCTATTACATTCATTAATATAAAAAACTACATTAGCCAAAGAGCGTTCATGTAGATGTGACATCAAATCCTTTTAGTGACCATTTGATTTCTAATTCAACTTCCTTTTCCCTTTCCCACACCAGGCCATAAACATTTATATTAATAAAAAATCTGCATTCAAATTAAGTATAGACAATTCTAGCTAGTGATCCACACAAATACTCAAAAAATTGATATTTTTATTTCATTTTATTTATTTATTTTTGTGAATTATTTTATCTTTTTCTATAATAGTTAATGCATACAAATACTGTCACGTAATGATTTTTAGTCAATATTAATTAATTCATTATATATATTTTAAGTAATGTTCACATAAAAATAGTTGTATTATATATATGTAAATTCAAAGTTTATATCAATAATGAGTGTTGTGTATTGCAGTTTAAAGATTTTTAGTTCAAATCTTATTAATAATGGATAGGATAAAATTTATAGAAAGGTGTCTAAGTCGTGTAGTCTAATAAAATTAAAAGTTAATAAAGAATCTCGTTAAAGTTAATTAGGAATTTAGGATCAGATATCAGTTTCAGCACAAGGACTCTTCAAATTTAAACACGATCGAGATTCATATTCACTTGGCCAATTTTAGGCCGTAGACAACATCATCTTAATGTTCTTTTTTTTGGTTTCTGTTCATTTTGGCATCAATGTGCTGTCAACATTGTATGCCAGAAAATTAAGTGACGACGTAAGATATTTAAATTAAGGTTCTGTTTTTTACAAATTCAACTTTCTTAGTCATATTCAAAATTACGTTTTTTAGAGCATAGCATAGAAGGTTATTATTTCGATTAAAAATGAGATAAGTTAAGTACGAGTTTGTATCTTAATTGCCACTGGTCCGGGTGTGATGTTGATGTTAAAAATTTGATTATTTACTGGTCCACATTTTCCTCTCCTCTAGCCAAGTGTTTACAGCTCCAATGTGCACTTCAAAAGCATGAGGGAACTCAACATTTCCTCAGTTGGACGAGCATTTCTTTATATCGATCACTGTTCGGTTTCTCTGTTGAGCTTTTTCTATTGGATTTTGGATACAGAAGGAGCTCAAATGACTTGAATTGGGAAAATATATTCTCGAATTTCACGATTTTCCTTATACTAAATTATGTTTATTAATAATTTGGTACTTTGGCAGAGAAGCAAATGGACATGCGAGTTGCGACTTCCATGAACGGGAGCTGGCTCTAAATTCTGGACAAGTAATTCCTAAGAAGCTTTTTTATAAAACCAAAAAATGGTAATAATGATAATATACTGTATAGACAGACACCTTCAACTAGAGGTGTCAATTCAACTATACACCTTCAACTAGAGGTGTCAATTCAAGTCGATCAGTGTCGAACCAAGCTTATTTCAGGTCGGGTCGAGTCGGGTCGGCCAACGATAGGTTCGGGTTAGCAAATAATCAATCCAGCTTAGCCCTTGTGATTGTGGGTTGGGCTGGCTCAATTTATGGGTTGAATTTTTTTTGTATTTATAATAATAAGTTATTCATAAATTAAACTTTTACATTAATCAAAACTCACAAAAATATGTACGCAAATTAGATACAAGTATAACAAATTATATTAAGTGTCATTAACATAAATAGTGAAGATTTATTACATTGTTTTTGACAAATGATTTAGGATATATCTATGAAGCATTGTTTGAACCATAAATTAATTGATTCAAGGAATTAGTACAAATTAACATCATATTTCAAGTAGAGAAAAAAGAAATGCTTAGATATACTCACTAAATATGATTCTTTTTTTTTTTAAATCCAAATAAAACTAGTCATATGAATAGAAAATAACAAAATTAAATATATAACAAAAAAAATAACATTTCACATAGTCGGGCCAACGGCTCGGCCAGCATCAGGCCAGCCTATTTTCGGACTGAGTTGAATCTGCCCATAGTTAATTCGGACTGAGATTTTTTCAACCTAGTCCATGTTTTTTTATCAAGCATGAGCTGACCCATTTTGACACCTCTACCTTGAAAGCTCATGAAAGGCTAGGCATGTGCTAAGCCCAATATTCCACGAAGAATAAAATGTGACCTTGTTCATATGTACGCAACAACATAATGACATAGGGCACCTCAAACATAAGAAAGGGAGACTCACCTACATAACCAACATTCCTTCTCACGCCTAGTCCTCTTTGGGCATAACAATCAAGTTATATATGAAAAATGGGGTCTATTTCAAAAGGTATGATTCATTCTAGCCTAAACACTCATCATTTTCACTTTCATTTTAACTTGAGCCTCATATTGCATTTGTAGATACCACCTTCCATATTGTTGGACATGTGAAGTATTTTTAGAATTCGAATTCTGTTCACTAAGCCGCCTCAAGTAATTGATATAATTGATATGAACAATGGTGTCGTCTGTGAAAATAAAAGTAAAACTCTCCTACCCGACCATCTTCATGATCATCTCCAGCCATGGTTTCCAAGCGAAAAGCGCTACCCAAACGAAGAACACCCAAAACCAAACATTCAATGGCCAAGAAACTCCCATCACTCCTAATCTCATTGAAAACAACCAAAGCCATAACCCTCCCATACTCACCATTATACAAGAGCTTCAACAGCAGCTCAATGACCTCAAGAGATCACTCTCGAACAACAAAGTGGAAATGGCCGATAATGAGCACATGTCTCAAAGAGAAACCCATACTCGCGGAGATGATGCTGGCAAATTTATGTCATAAATTTCAAATGCCACATAAGTCTCACATTTTGTTATGGAAAAAACCACACGGGTGAAAGAAAGAAAAAGAAAAAGAAAACATAAAGACCTAACATCTTTCCTTCATGTGGTTATTTTTCTCACCCCATTACCAATTTTCTTTCCTTTTCCAACTGATAAATATTCTCTAGTTTTTATTGAGACAAATACAGAAAGTAAAAATTGGCAACGCAATGCTAAATTCTCTTTGTTGGCAAATGGCAATACCACGCGGATAAATATTGACAAATGAATCTGCCCTCTCAATGGAACCTTTTTGGCGATTCCACCAAAGCAAGCAGCCAATAATTTGGCCAAATCACATTATATTGCTAAAATATGCTCGTAATATACCTGATTGAAAATCTGGTTTAGATTAATTGATCAAAATGTATTTAACCTTGTTTCTGAATCAGTTGTTTCTCTCTCGATATTATATATGTGGATGTGGGTCACATAGTCCCTCAAACATCACTTCAAATGAATAAGGGACAACCACGAGATGTGATTTAATTAATAAATTGAGTTTCATATGGACATATTTTAAAATTGACTCTTAAGTGATGACTAGTGATACATTTTAAAGATGTATGGACACCTCTTAATCTTTATATATATATATATATAACGAATAAAGGGGGCATGTAAACTTCGGTTTTGCTGTTAAAATAATGGGCATACTCACACTCATAATAGATGGTTCATTTCCATTATAAACATTTTATGCATAATAAAAGTAAAGCAACTCAAGAGCTGTTTGTGGCCACCGTTAGGAGCGAGCACGGTAATAATGAATATTAAACTATAATGTATCAACATCATGATCAATTTATACACTTTGTTTAGAGAAAGATTAAAAATAAAAAGAAATTAAAGGTTCAGAAAACAAAATGGCTTTCAACATCGTAGGTTTTTATTCTGATGGTACTTTTGTGTTTGTTTGCAGAGTTGGATTTCCACAGCCAAATTCCTATCGTACGATGTGAATGTGTTTTATGTATATTTGTTATTAGTCACTGATACCCATTATGAAGACATCATTATTATTAACAAAGACCAAAACAACTGAGGCATCTCAAATAGTAAAGATTAGCTAAGCAACATCTATATGGAATGTTCGAGATGAAACCGATTCTTCAATATTTATTTAATAACAACTTTTAAAAAGAAAAATGAAACACAAGTTATGCATCCTATTCATTCCACCATAGCTAGACAACAATATCAATAATCAACGAGATGGTGTTGGGAGATGAAACCGATTCTTCAATATTTATTTAATGACAACTTTTAAAAAGAAAAATGAAACACAAGTTATGCATCCGATTCATTCCACCATAGCTAGACAACAATATCAATAATTAACGAGATGGTGTTGGTGTGTATCATCAAACAACTTCATATCATATATCTATCTGTTAATTAATTGATGACCCAGTTGAACATGACATGAACAACCAAAAGCGGACCTAGCTACTATACTAATATTCGAATCGATCCTTGCAAGAGGAGAGAATCTTATCTTGCCAACACCAATCAGATCCCTTGCTGATGTGGCTTGACTTTCTTAGCTTATCTTCATTCCTGATTTACCAAAAAGACAAAAACATTGTAAATGTGTTGAAACTTCAAACCAAAGCTTTTGGTTATAATGCAGCCGCTAAGGACACTTCAGTCCCAAGTTAGATGCCAATAGTTCAGAACTCAACAAACAGTAAACCTAAAGAGAAGGGGGCAAAAAAATCGATACTAGTGTATGTGAATATATAATCTGCACTTATGTGGCTACACGCAAATGATGATATAGAAAGCCTGATTTAACACGAATCCAAATTAATCGTGCTTTGGATGTTCTATCGAATGCTCCCAACAGAGAAAACACGTTTATTAATTAAGTGGGAACACCTGTCTATATATATATCTTCAGCTTCTACACCATGGAGATTCTAAGCGACATTGACATTTATATAGAATATATAGAATAATGTTACTGGAACAACTATTACAATCGTGCATAACTACGTAGTTTTGTTAGAGATATAAACCTATTGAAATGATTCTACTTAATTCCTTAAGTTGTTGGGTGAAGACACTTATGTTAGAGATATAAAAACCAATATAAGCCTTTATCTAACTTTTTAAACTGTTGAATGAAGCAACTTGAATAGCTCTAGCTAAATAAATTTCATACTAGTTTAACGAAGACAAAAACTCAGAGGAGTCTTTTAAACGTCTACACTTACACATAGGCAATTGTGTTCATCGAATTGAGAGATGATTGGCGTTTTCCTTGACAGAGACATGAACGACGTCCAGGCTTTCTTGTTATCTACACTCCAGTAGGTTAACTCTTTTCTTTTCTTTTCTGCAGGGATACATTCAGAGTCCCTGTATTTACACATATTATATGAATTACATAATTTAAATTAAAAATTATAATAAGGTTACATTATTATTTAATAATTTATAAAAATATAAAAATATAAGTATTTTTTAATATTATATGAATTTATTTTTTATCTATCGTGACTGTAAAAAAAGGTTTAAAAAACAATCACTATTATTAGAGTTAGATCATTTTAAAGTTTATATATATGACGGTTCCCACCATTTTTCGCTTCAAATGAAATACTTGACTGAGTATGACAAATTCGTTCTTTGGGCATATCCAATGAAATTGCAACCAAGGATAACAAAATCAGTATCCTTAACAAAGTTATATTTATATCTTTTGTTATAAATTGTATACAATTCTTGATACGATTTTATCTGAATTGTTTACGTGATATCATTTCAAATCAAATGCAAACAAATTTATTCATATACACTAATTTGAGGCATGACAAATGGATGAATTGTATGAATTTTAAATTAGATTATAATATATAGATGGATAAAAAATAAATTATTAATTCATTTAAGATTTATTAAAAAATTATTAAAATCATTCAATTTATTCATTATTTATTTTAATAGGTGGCTATCCAATCTATCTATTAATATATTTTAATAGATATAATGAATTAATATCCAACCCATTATTTTAAAATAATTTTTTATAAAATCTCTCTCTCTCTCTCTCATAACCCTCCACAACCCCACTCTTATATATATATATATATATATATATTGAAACACGTGTATAACCCCTCACGCGTGTAATATGAATTTTCATTAATTTTTTTAGCTTGGAAGATAGTTCAAGTTTTGGATTATGACTTATAATACGAAAGCTGAAAAAGGAGTAGAAGACAGATAAGTATCTTTTGCATTCCAAACAAATCAATCCAAGCGAAAAATTAACTAAAGCATGATCTTCCCTATTATGTTGGGTTCCGTAGCGAAATATGTCTACAAAAATCTCTCAAGTTATTTTTGTCGTATTGTGTAGTGCCACATTCATTTGGAGGAGATTGTGCCCTGTTGGTTGGATCTCATGGTCCCACTCTCCCTAGGCCATCTTCTGTGAATATATGGGTTCCCAGGCTCTTTTATCTTTGATCAGTTTGATGTGTGGTCTTCAGCTGTGCTTTTTATTTTATTTTTTGTGAAAAAAAGTTTAAAAGAAGGAAAGTTATTCAATTTCAATGTTTGGTATTCACAATTTGATATTTATAAATAATCTATTAATGAAGAATTATTAATAAAAATTAAATTCAAAATCTTTTTATTAATATTGTTCAATTTTACTAATTGAGTTACCTTTTATCAGCACGTTATTATTATTATTTTTGGCAAAGTTTGCTGTGTTATTTTTATTTTATTTTTTGTTTGCGAGCTCATGACTTAAAAAGCAAAATACGCTTGTCCAGAGCGCACATGACATAAAGTTTGCTGTTATATATATAAGCTATAAGCTTGCATAATATAGCGCATTAGTTTTCCCATGCTTCTGTGTTGCTGACAGTGCTATTTTCAGTATTTCTTCTGAAATGAACCGTGAACGCAACATTAGTTTCGCCATTAAATAATGCTTATGTGTTGCTGGCAGTGCTACTTCTTATGAAATGAACCGTGGGCCGTGATTAGAAGTGGAGAAATATGAGCTGTTATCTTTCCATAGCCCTATCGTTAAATGAGGTTACTGTGTTCGCTACAACGCCAAAAATTAGTAAGCACTTTATGGTTTGGACTTTTTATGAAATAGGCCCAATCAAATAAAGGCAAGTGCCTTTTATGAAATGAGCCCAATTTGGGACTTTGTTTTACTTATTAAAAGAAATTAATTAGTGAAATTATAGTAGATGTACCTCAGGATAATGAGCCGGTCTGGCCCAAGCTGGGTCACCTTGTTGGGCCAACCAATAATCAAATTGGGCTGGTCCAAAAATGTTTAAACTTGAATTTTATTAACTCAGCTTATGTTTTTCGTTGGGCTATTTGGGTTTGAATCATTTTGCCACCTCTAATAATGACATTATAATTGATAATCCAACCTATCAGACCCAGAAACAAAAAGCACGAGGATTTCATCACAGTACGAAGTCTAAATCCACCATTCATTTTATTTTCTCTTCTTTTCTTTTATCGGTGGAAGAGAATATCAAATTTATCATTTATACTTCTTTTTGGGTTATTAAGGGTGTTTGTAGTTTGAATTTGTTTAGTTTTGAGAAGGAAAAAGTTATATGAATCAAATCAATTAATTTTTTTATATTGAGAACTAATCAGTTTATTTCTAATTAGATAACTGAACCAAACTAAATCAATTATAACTAGTTTAATTCGGTTTAGTCTAATCTATTTTTGAAAAAATACTTTTTCTTAAAAACTTCATACAAAACTTCATTAAACTCATATTATTTTTTCTTTTTGTGGCCCAATTAAAAATAAATTGGACCAAAAATCATAATAAAAGCATCGCTAAATAGTTATAAAAAACAAGTTGGCATAAAAATATTTATAGAAACAACATGAAATTAAAATCTAATTATTTATAAAATATGTAAATTATTAAAAAAAATAAAAATAATTATATGAATTCAAATTGATTTAACTTGATACATCTATAGTTTTATTAATAAATAATAAATATTTATAGAAATAATATGAAATTAAAATCTAACCATTTATAAATATATAAATTAAAATATATATATATAAATAATTATATAAATTTGAATTGATTTAGTTTGATATATCAATAGTTCTATTAATAAATAACAAATACTTTCTCATTGCTGATAAAGCACCGCTGATAGCGATGTCAGTAATGAATACTACAATTCCTTCTTTTTCTGTGTTAAAGAGTTTTTTTTTTCCTTTTTTCGGTTTATCCTTTCTGTGTAAGATATTAAAACACATTTCCTTGTTCAGGACTAGGAAAGATTTGAGCGAGGCTATGGGAGAGGGTCTTCGTCAATGCATGATTATTATTTTTTGTTATATGGATGGTTTTGTAAATTTAAAAATGAGGAGAGGAAAAAATAAAACAAAAGTAAACCTTCAAATTGGTTCTCAAAAGATTTGGTCGATATCAATTTGGTCATTGAAAAATGACTGACATTAATTTAGTCCTTAAATTATTGTTTTTGACATTACGTTAGTTCATACATGAAATTCGGTGATGAGATCGTCAATTGGCTGCTAATGTGACATGTTTTCTGCTGATATGATCTGTTAAGTGGTGATATGACCAAATTGACATTTGATGTAAGTGAAAGAAGGAAAAATCCTCAAAATTTGAACATAAATCCTCAAAATTCCAAATCGTGTCAAATCTTCAATCCACCATCTTTAAGCTTCTCATTGCATGCCTTTGACGCTACTGCACCTAGATGAAGGTTCTCTTATTGTGCATTGTCAACTTAGATGAATAGGTTCAATGTTTGACAGTTTGAGTTTATGTGCAGTTTTTCAAGGTGTTGGGTTTGGGATTGATTTTGCGAGCTAATTAAAGTTCTGATTACTGGTAGTGCAATGAAGCTATTATGGTGTGTGATGGAGTCTTGATATGGGATTTGAGTAGGAACTGTTGTGTTTGGTTATTTTACAAATCTCAAAACTATCATGGGTTGAAGGCTTGTGATACAATAGAGATGTGGGTTGCTCAACTACATGAAATGTTGAGGTTGAGCTTTTGAGGAGGGGCTATGGTGAATATTTACTATGGTAGCAAGGATGATGTTAGGAATTTGGGAAAGAATGCATCTGGGTCATCATAGAACTTCATGTTCGAACTAACTTGATGTCGAAAATAATGATTCAAGGACCAAATTGATGTTAACCATATTTTAAAGACCAAATTGATGTTAGTCAAATCTTTTGAAGATGAATTTAGAAGTTTGCTCAAAGTTATATTATTACTTGACTGAGTTGATTCCATGTTGGATTGATCTTTCTATCATTTGGCAAAGCTTTGAATAATGTCAACAATTAACAATGCACCTAAGCAGATAATTGGTCACATCAGCGTTCCACTAATAGTCTCATCATGGATTTTCACGTTTGGATTAACATGATGTCAAATATAAATGTTCGAGGACTAAATTAATATCCACTATCTTTCGATGACCAAATTGATATTATTACAATCTTTCAAGGACGAAAATAGGTTTTTACTCATAAAATAAAAATATTCAAACCTATGACATCAAATACACAATGATAAAATAAACAAATGGTTAATCAAAATGATATGCAACTTCAATCCTTCAGAAGATATCAAATGTTTGAATCTTGAAAATTACTATGTCTGGTCAACACAAAAAAATACACAATGATAAGGTGGTGATCAGTGACATGAGTTTAAAAGAAAAGAAGAATAAGTTGTTTTAAGAAAATAGAGCAATTATGAAAGAGAAAAAAAGAAAATGTGTCTACCCCTCTCATGTTTGAATGCTAATAAAATATAAAATTAGAGATTTTCTTTCCTAATTTATTTAGGTGATGAAATAAAAGAAAAGCAAAGGATTTTGTTTTTTTAAAGAAATACTGCTGTTGTTTCCTTTTCGATTTACAATTAACAGATTTACCTTATTTTTTTTGGTATATGAGCTCGTCAAGTCTGTTGAAGCAAGGGTGAGATCAAAGAAGGTAAACACATTAGGTGGGTCTGGTGCTGAAACAACATTGGGAATTTTATTGCTTATCAAAGTCAATTTTAAAAAAAAAGAAATCATCGCTTTACTCGAGTTATTCTTCATTCTCTGTGACAATTTCGTCAAGTTTGGTATCTAATTTTTTTTTATTGTTGAGATAGTCGAGTAAATAGCATTACTCATTATTGCCACATTTTTATCGTTGAGATAGTCGAGTAAATAGTATTACTCATTATTGCCACATTAAAATACTCAAGCTTGGGTTAAGCTGGCCTTGACCCACGACATATTTGGCCCCATCAGTTTTTAATTCGCTGAGGTCAAACTTTATATGGGGAAATCATTCATTTCGTGCTTTGGCAAATGACTTGGCAAGTAATAAGAACCTAAGATACACACTGTCAAAAAAAAAAAAAGAACCTAAGATACACAGTTTTGCAGGTTTCCATCTGTTTTATGCCCCATTGGCCAAAAAATATATCTGTTTTATGCCCATTGGCAAAAAAAAAAAAATCTGTTTAATGCCCTTCAAAAGGAAAATTGCATATTATAAAATTAAATCTTATAATTTTCATGGACAATTTATAAATAATTTTTGGGTCAAATACACTTTACCCTCCTAATTTGTTAGTCTTCTTGTATTTTTCACCTTAATTTATATAATTGAGCACATTACACCTTAATTTAATATTTTCTAATGCAATTTTCTCATTTTTATTAAAATTAAGTTTTAACTTAAAATAATTAACCTAAATTATAAAAATACTCGTATCCTATGTTCTACCTCCTTTGAACATTTATCTCAAGTATAGCGTCATCGTCATCACCAACCAATATTTTGCTAGCGAGTCTTGCATTCCACACATACACACATACACAAACAGATTCTTGCACTATCTATCTCTTGATCCAGAGAGAATGCGAGAAATTGTAGAGAGATGCCAAACAGCAAGAACAGCTACTGTTTCTTAATCCATAACTTCATTTTATTGTTCTCTTTGACCTTTGGTAAACAATATTAGTAATTGGTCTTAATTGCCACGATATTTGTTTGGCTTCTACATTGCTGTATAATTTACCTCTTCAGTGAATAACTTATGTCAGATGGAAATCTTTGTTCCTTCCCATCACAATTTGTGCAGTTGTCCATTCTCAATGGTTGAGGTGTTACCTCAGCTCTGCATGTTCGTTCTTCATTTTGAGTTGGGGAAGATGGGGAAGGGTGATGGGTGTCCTATGAAGAGTAGAAGACCCTGTTGCTAATGAAGGATAAAAAATATACTATGGCGTAAGAATGAAAGATTGGTCAGCAATACTAGGGACTCTGGACTTGAAAGAGACGTTCTTAATGTGAGAAAAGGAAGAAAGTGAAATAAGAGTATTTTTGATAATTCATGTTAATTATTTTTAAATAAATTTTAATTTTAATAAATATGAAAAGAATGCAATAAATAGTACTAAATTGTAAAAAAAAAATTCTTAAGTAGACACAGTCTATCATAGACATTCCATTTAACATTACACATGTGTAAGATTTTATGGATCATATTATGAATACACCTATCTTTAAAAAATAACTTGTACACATGTAAATTATATTGGAATGTACTCAATTATATACATCATCGACATAGGGTAACACAAGTGGTAAATATTTAAGTTCCTTAAGCATATAGTCAGGGGTTCGATTCTTGACTCATATATATAAAAAAACATGTTTAGGAGCAATCAACATCTTATACCTAGAAGGTTTAATCTCCGTAATTGCCGTAAAGGATACCTTCAGAAACCAAAAAAAAAAATTATATAAATCAGGATAAGAAGTACAATTAGAGTAACAAATTCAGGGAGTAGAATGCATTTTACCCATAACTTCTAATGAGATTACACGTGAATCAAGTCTATTTTTGCGTTTAATGTCTCGAAAGAATCGTCATCAATGGTGTTGGGCAGAGCATCAAGCCATCAAAGGTCCAGGTTAGTTTAGTCAAATATGGGAATAATCAATGCCTCATTTTTTGGTACTAAGGAGGGGCTAAGGCCCCTAAGCCACGTTAACACTCCTTAGAAAGGAAACACCTGCAAGGTCAGCTAACAAAAACTGATTACAAGAGGGGAAATGTCCAATCAATGGACGCCCACATCAAAATCAGGGTTGTTGATCACAACTTCAAATTATGAACTAAAGTCAACCAGCTAAATTTCTATGTAGAAGAAGAACTAGTGACAGTTTATTGTACATTATAAATGTGGGACATCGGCAACTATAAACTGTCTACACAAATTCACTGGGACAACGATATTTTAATAACAAAAATGCATGACTATAACAGCACTGATAGCAATGATGACCTCAGGGTGCAGATGAGGGGCATTAATACTGTCTAAATGTAAGATTGAGGCGGCCAGGACAAAGCCAAGTATCTTTCAGCAATTCCTTTGGGGCTGAATTTGGTATGATTGACGACACACCATGGAAGACATGTCGAGATTCACCACCAAATATCAACACATCTCCTGATTCTAGAAGTACATTGCCTGCCTTCTCCACATCCCTCTGATCCCCATAAAGAAATTCTGCTGAATCACCAATAGAGAAGGACACAACAGGCAATCCTTTTCGGAGACTTTCTCTGCTTTCATCACGATCCTGCATCAAGTAGTTTCAAGAAGGAAGCAAAATAAGTTTGTCAGATCATTCTTATTATCAAACAATGGCTAACAACAAAATGGATGAGATAAACATTTCAAACAAAAACTTTGAGCTTGCTAAACTAAAATGAGACATTATATAAAGTATACATTTATGCCAAAAGTATAAAGCACTAGCTTAATGCTTCTTGTACTAGCAATTTGCGAATAGATATGACAATATTGAAATGGGTCAGACATGCTTATTGACTTCAAGTAATGATCCACAACTTAATCAAACTCTCTTAATATTGAAGGCTATCCCCAAAAGGCACATAACGGCCATACTGACTGGCAACAACCTATAATCTAGTATTAATATTCCAACCAAAAGTTTCCACAAATGTCCATTACACTGTTTAGATATAAAGGAATGTACAGGTGATAAATAGGAAGATTTGACTACATAGACAAACATCTATGATAGCTCTATATGCTTATTATCATCAAATACTTGGTCCCAGATCGGTTATGTATTTCTGCTTTCTTCTTATTTTTCCTCCTTTTTGCTCCCCCTCCTTTATTATTGTTTTCTTTTTCAATTTTCTGAGAACAAGTCAACCATATTCAAAATTTCATTGAGTTTCTGTGAAGAAAATGCAATCTATGTTCCAAGAAAATAATGACAAGTGGCAAGGTAGTGTAACAAGTACAAGAGCTGACCTGATGAAGACCAAGCCTTCCATTGGTTGTATAAAAATTGACGATGCATACATCGGGAGACATTGAAGGGAGTATGTCATCCATATTGCTTACTCCACATTCCTTATTAATTAGAGAATGTGCTTCTTTGGTTGCTCTTTTAACCAACTTACTGAAGCGATGAGGAATACTAGGTGGCTTGCTACCGTCAATTAGCCTTTTATTTCCATATTTTCTGGTTTGAGGATCCCAGTCCAAACCAAGACACATCATCTGCAATCGGAGTTTCGCACCATCTGCATAACCTGGTCGATAGAATCCCCCAGGGCCCAGACCAAGGTGACGACAAATGTTCACTATTTCCACCTAAAATTATTAGAATGATGTGCTAAAAGAATTAAACTTACGAGATATGAATCAACATTTTTCAATCAAATGCAGAAAAGTTATGGTGCAACATTCAGGAAACATGGGGCAAACTTATTTGAATGCAATGCATATCTACAAGTGAGAGAAATTTCAACAATAGACAGGAGACTGAAAAATGCTTGCATCAAAAGTATCATTTTATATATATTGTCGCAAATTCTGAAATATGTCTCCTCAATGTTTTAGTAGTTAGTATAATATTCATTATAAATTGCAATTTCTACTTTTGCAACATGAGTGGATTCTAAAAGAAAAGAGAGAAATAGTAGCATGCATAGCAAAGCAAGGGAAAATAAAGTACCTGTTCATTGTGGGTTATGTAATGTTTCAAGAGAACCATCCCAGGCCTCAGTATCCTCTCTTTTGTTCCTCCCTCCTGCATCTCAATGTAGCTTTCCTTGTTTTTTTCAAGCCGTGTAGCTCCTATTAAAGCATAATTTCGTTTTCCACGAAAGCAGATGTCATATGGTTTATACTTTGGCAAACTAACTGAAGAATCTAACTTGTGACCAGCTGCCGCATAGTTTAAATCGCTGTGGCTAGTATGTGGTCTATTGGAAGAAGCAACCTTCTTCCCCAAACGATTACGATGAAGTGATTCATCATGGTGGCTTGTAATGTTTGTTGTTGGAAATGTCTCAGTAAGAGATAAACTATTATTTTCAAAACTGGAACTAAAACTAGATACACCAAGGTTATCCCCACTGGCTTGTGCCGATCCTAAGTCAACCTGAGTTCTCTTCAATTTTTTGTGTTCAGAAACAGTAGTAGTTGGTGGGAGAGGTAAATGATCAGACAAAGACACTAGCTCAGGGTGTTTGTCAGTAGATGAGTTGCATCTAGTGACTCTAGTTGACAAAGGGAGTGAATGATTCTGCATATTCTTATGACGTAGCGTTACACGATTACTGCCAATCATTATATATTCTCCATTGTCATGATAAGTATCAGATAATGGCCCATCAGGTATAACCTGCATGTGGACCATGAAAATTAAAATAAAGAAAAGTAAACAGTTATTGCTAACTATTATATAATCTTCAATGTAGCACAGAAAGCATAATAGTATGATACAAATATTATTGCATCAAGTTAGCCACAGCCAAAATAAGGAAAAATACTCACTTACATTACAGCTTATAAGCAAAAAAATAAATACCAAATACACACAAATTAACAAATATTTCTGTATTTTTGCGATGAGACTTGAGATGATATTCCGAGACACATGGGAAATTTGACGAGCACCCAAGGAAAGGCTCAAGCACTGATATCAATAAGAAACGGGCTGAAATGTTGCTATAGGGCATTCAATTACTAAAGTTTACAATTCCATAACAAAAAGCAAACAAAATTAGTATTGTTGCCCACTTGAATCATCAAATGCAACTTTCATAAACACAAACAAGTTGTTACAAAAAAATAAAAAAAAAAGGTACAATGAACATGCACAACTAAAATTTCCATACAATTAAGCCAATAAAGCCTCAAGCATCAAGTCACTTAACAAAAAGCAAGCATAATTAGTACTGTAAATTAAAAAAAAATCCCATTAATAAGAAAAGTTGGCTCTGCTGCCATAAAGCAAATAATGATAATAAAAAAGACGCAGAATTTGAAAAATGCACACACAAGTTACTTAACTATATTCATTGATTGGAAACTCAGCAATAATAACACATAAATCACCCAAAGGGATAATGGATTATTTATAACCCCCTAGAGTAAACCATCAGTCAAATCCTAATCAAACACTGAAACTAATCAGATACTAAAATTAGCACGAGATAAAATAAAATCCCTAAATGAACATAAATAAATAAATAAATAAATCAAATGCTTTCAATAAATAATAAATAAATAAAAGGTTTGCAGCTTACTGGGTCTTTGCAAATAGGAGAATTTCCACCAACTCGTAATGGTTCTGGTTGTAAAGATTTGGTGCTCGTGGTGTTTTTACCCATCTTGATCGAAGATGAAAACATGGTCGAAGAAATTTGGCAGTGATTGAAGGGGAAGGAGGGGCGAGGAAGGAGCGAAAAAGCAAGAGTGTGACAGAAGGTGGTGCGAAAAGCAAGCATCATTCGAAAGGCAGAGACGAACAATAAAAGAACAACAAGTCATGATCACGCAAGTGCTTTAACCTCGATTTCGATACGAGGAACCGATTCAATTTAATGTGTTATGAGGTGCGGTGTTCCCAAAGCGACGGATTTCCACTTCGTTTCGATGGCAGTTCATATGCTGACTGAGCTGACTCACCCAAAAGATGGAGGCGGAACATGATGCCAATGGGTTGGGTTTTCGATATTTCGTAGGATTGTGAAAGGAACGGCTTGTTCCGACTCGTTTAAACCTATTTAGGATAGGTTACGGGTCAAATAAAATTATTCGTATTTAAATAAGTTTGTAAAATAATTAATTTGATATTTTTTAAAAATAAAATTAAGTAATTAAAATATATTTTCAATATATAAAATTTAAAGTTTAACAAATAAATCACAGATTAATAATAAAACATGTTTTAAAGTTCAGTAAATATTTTTAAAAAATACATAAAATTACAAATCAATAAAAAAATAAAAATATATAGTAAATAAAAAATAAATGAACTCCTAAGCTAAAAGAAAGGTTTAAAAATATTAATACTTATACAAGTCACTAAAATAGTAGTTTAACTCGCATAATATATATAGTTAAATGAGTTGAAAATAGGTTTTGCTCGTTTTGATAACTCTAAGGGTCCGATTAGATGGTAGAATTGAAATTATAATTTGTAATTCTAATTTTAATTCTATTTCTGTTAGAATTAGAATTAAAAAGAATCTTAATTTTTATGTTTGGAATAATTAAAGAATTGAGACTTTAAAATTGTAATTCTGAGCTGAACTAAAATTTTATTATTTGAATAATTTATTTAAAATTTATAAAGATATAATAAATAAATTTAAATTAATATATAATAATTTAAAATTATAAAAAAAATCAATAGAGCTTGCGTTGCTGGATTACAGCATTCGCAATGGATATCAAACTAAAAAACATCATTGACAATGGCAAAGGTGATTGCAGGATGCCGGCACCTATGATCAAAGAAACGCGACAATTTGGCCTTGGCACGCTCAACGACGACAGTGATTGGAAGCCGTTGATTGTTAGCACGTCAGAGGCGCGATGAACAATGTGGCCAAAGCACACCGACAACGATGTTATCGAAGCACCCCAGCGGCAATCTTGCTGGATTATGTTAGTGTTGTGAATGATAATAGTTATTTAAGAATTTTTAACTTTTAGCTTTTAATATTCAAAAAATAAAAAATTCTTGGTGCTTGAAATTGAAATTTTTAAAGTTTAAGCTAAGAATTGAAAGTAGTATAAACTAATTATTTTTTAATTTCATGGAATTGAACTCAGAATTAGAATTCTAATTATAATATACACAATAAAAAATATAATTAGAATTGGGAGGTCCAATTTCAATTTCAAGGCTTAATTCCATCTGTTAAACGGGATCTTATATTTTTAATTGCATTCACTTATGGAAGCAGTATGTTAGGTTTAAAAAAAAAATTTGCAACCCAATCCAATCTTATCTACACATATAGGGTTAGATTAAGTTGAACCGTAAGTTAAACATACAAAAAAAAAACTTTAACCTACAAGAAAAAACATGTCACACAAATGTCTTCGTTCCACTTAAGTAACTTATGTCTCTTAATCAAGTGGCTGGGGTTCGAATCCCGACTCTTGGGTATAGAGCAAATTTTTGTTGGAAGGGAGTTGCTTGCCTTCGGGTGCCATTCATTTTTCTGAGAGAGATTAGTCTTCGCTTCCAGTGAGAGATACTACTAATCGAAGGATAAAATATATATATCCTTTTTGGGTAAATAAGTACACATATATTTTTGTTTAACAAACCATTTCTGAAGTAAGTAACAAATATTGAACTATTACATAAGACAATTAAAATGTTTGTCCCAACCTTTCATTTCCAAATAAAATCAACCCAAAATTAGGGAGACAACATTCATCTAAAACACAAATTCATGGATAATTAGTAAAATAAATTATATAAATCTTACTAAAATTCTAAGATTAAAACCTATAAATTTGAAAATCTAAGAGTGAAATAAATTAATAGAAGGAAAAAAAATTAAAAACAAAAAAGTGATGGGTTGAGTTGTGTAAGTTGAGAAAGGCCTAACCCACAACCCTCCTCAATCCAAATTCTGACCCATCAATTGTTATTTCAAACTCGTTATTTATAAGTTAAGTTGAGTTGATTTCTGTAGATTCATGTATACTATACCCATGAACCTAGTATCACTATTAATTTTGAGTTTTTTTGCAAATGTATGACTCACCATAGTTGATGGGCACAACAATATAAATTGTATATAATTAATCATAATAATATATCACTAGAAGAAAGGGTGGATTAAAGAAATATCAATCTTAGTAGAATAATCAATTTGGAGTTTAAATTGAGAATGATCATACTTTTAGGAATCAAAAGTTGTTAACCCATTAAAATACGTATTATTAACTCTTATTCTTACATTTTTTTAAAAATAAAACTTCTTTTAGGTTCCATCTATTATCTTAAAGACTAATGGGATTTGTAAGACATATAAACAAATGAACTTGGCCATTACGTACAGAGAAAGAAGAGTAGATAAAAAAAATGGGAAAACTATTGTGCAAATATCTCAGCTTTTGTGAGATAACTAATCACGGTTTAAAATTTATTAATTGATTGATTAATTAAATTCAATAAGGAGAATATTTGAAAATAAATGAAGGATAAATAACATTTGAGAAGAGAGCTTAAAAAAAAGACAAATAGTTAAATACAAATCATACTAGTTATTAAAGCTATATACAAGCAAAATAATGCCAAAGACCACGGGAAAAATATTTGTAAAAATATTTGTGAGGCATTTGCATAATTTAGATCATTTAAAAAAGTTATAGTGAAATTAAGATGTTATATAATGACTTATATAAAAATATACAAAGAGTGTGTGAGTATAAATTTGTATTATTTTAAGAGTTTTGTTAATCAATACTTTAAGTCTATTGTTTATGAAATATTTAATATTTTTAAATAAAATCTCTAAATTAATTAAGAAAAAAACATTAAATATGTTTTAAAATTTTAAAATATTAAATACTTTATTTTTACATTTAATTTTTTCTTTTAATTCTTTAATCAATATCTTTAATAAGCACTCGTTTAACAAATACTTTATTTTAAAGAGGAAAAAAGAAGAATGTTCGAAATTGTTATACGTGCTTAGAAGGCTGCTAACCACCCCTGGGCTTGGCCGACCCACAATCAATTCACTTTGGGAAGTGAGTCAAGTGACAATTTTTCCATATCGTGATGCAAGTGCAGCGTACTATTTGATAACTCTGCAAAATCAAAGTGAATGTTTTAATAAAGTTTTCGTATTAACTAGGGGTGTGATCCGAAACTCATCCCTACTCAAGTCGTTTGGGTTGAGTTAGGTCTGATGTTAGTTAAAATTTAGACTGATATTGGATTAAGCAAAAAATGTGTCGAGTTGAACCAGTCTGACCCAAAAATTATAGCCAGTGATTGATTTTTTGTACTTGATCAGACTTTCTAGGTTGGGCCAACGTAGCATTATATTATTTTACTGAACTTTGATGTTGGGCCATTAATGATTTCTTCTTTCGTCTTTATTTTTTGTTATTCATTGAATAAAAATGGTGATATGATACTATTAAAGATATTGTGATACTTTTATTTTGTTAGCTTAACATAAAGTTAGTAACTAACTGAATTATTTCATAAAAAAAGCGATGTCATTTTTATCTATAAAGAGTTAAATACTAACTAATAATGTCATTTTTTATGAAAGAATCTAGTCAGTTTCTAAGTCAGTGTTATACTAGTAAAATAAGAATGTCACATTATCTTTAATGGTGACACATCATCATTTTCATTCAGTGAATAATAAATACACAGACAGAGAGACCAAATTAAAATAAATTTATAAATGTCAGAGACTAAATTAAAAAAATTAAAATATCAAGGCTGAAATTGATAATTGAATCGCATGTGATAAAATTGTACTCAAAATCTTATATGCATAAGGGCAGACGTGTTTGTAAGTGAAATAAGGTTTTAACTATAGGGTTGTATCACTTTATGCGGCTGTAACACCTTTGCTGCAAAGTTTGCTGTAACTACTGTTGTAATAGGTAGATGACAATTCGGCTGCAATATAGGATTTATGAATGCCTGAGACGTGTGGGAACACACTGTCCTCAAGGATTTATTCGCGTGGTGCGAAAACCTTTCAGGATATAACAGGCTCGTCCCGGTTGTAGACCGAGGTATCAGAATAGCAAAGAATTATTTTGTGCTAACCCAACAGAGGATAAAAGAAGGAGAAGATAGAGGCTGATGAGCTGATAAAGATGATTAAAACTCAGTGAAGGAACTCGAAATTTAAAAAACCCAAACCTTAGGTAACCGGCAGAGAGATAAGTGGAATCCACTATCTGCAGTTGGTAACTGGTGGAGCAAATTTCGGATAAAGACTAAGTCAGAAAAAAAAGTTTTTTTAAAAAAAATTCGTTGCCAGATAGGGTTCCTTAGACCAAGTCAAAACATACAAATAAAGTTGTTTTCGAATAGGGCCATTTAAAAATTTAAATAAAAAACAGAGCAAAAAACTGTGAGACCTCATTATCGTGGGGGGGCAAATCAGGTGATTTGCACTACCTGGGCCCAAACTAGGGCGCGCGAGCCCATTATCTCACTAACTCATTTTAAAAGTCCATATCACAAATTATCTTATAAACCTTCTAAAAATTTGAAGACTAAGCAACGTGGGACATTAAACTTTAGAAATACTACAACATATAATACAACAACTACAATACTCCACAATTGCGGATCGCCGCAAACTTTCTATCAGATTGAAGAAAAGGAAGTCTTTCATTTGCACAATTAAGCAATTGTTGTTTATATTTACTTTTGAGTCCAATGGGTTCAATGATGGACGATAAGGTTGAATTTTCATGAGTATGTCCTCAAAACACAAAATCTTAATCCAACATTTGATCTTTATTAGCGACAGATTATATAAAAATCATTGATAGGTTCTTAACAAGTTTTATAGGTGTGAACAGGTGCATCCCCAGAGACCTTAAATACACACGTACATATATACATATTTATTTAAATTTAAATAGGAGTGTGCATCTGTGTGCGTCTGTGTAGATATAAATAAACATAAAAGAGTTGAAACACATGCCTTGGGTTGATCGGATCAGAAAAATGCGCATTTAGTAATTAGCAGAAGGGCTGAAGGGGGTAGGGGAGATCAAGAACTTCTGGTCAAGTTATATGTATAATGCACGTACAAATGGCTACCTCAGCTGCTTGGCCTTGAGAGAGGGAAATGAAATCCTCATTAGGCAAGAGTTATGACTTTAATTTCAAGAATTCACTACTACATGCTTGAAAAGTACCCGTTAGCCAGTAATAATATTTCTGCAACAGATGATAGAAAATGCTGCAAAAGTAGCTTTAAATAGTATCATCACAAATAGAGAACAATATCAGTTTCTGTGACAGCATTTTGGTATATATAGATCAGGCACTAATACATACATGAATTCATAAACTACTCTGGTGTATATTTTATTTGCTTGCATTTCTCTAACTTAGTCCTGCTTGATGAAATTGAATTATGCTGCAGAAGAAACAACTGCTCATCCATTGACTCTTACGAAAGCACTATAATTTCAAACGATAAAAGTCCTAGTCCCAGAGAACAGGACTCAGATTTTAGACAACAGCAATTCCATTGCAATCTCTCAATTTCCTAATGGAACAAGCTTATAAACCATGCAAGCACAATAGAGGACATAAAAGCAGAATGGTATGCTAATAAAAAGATGTTTGCTTATTATCAATTGTGGCCTCAAAGTTGCTATAGTCTGTATGTTTCCTTAGAATACTATTTTTCATCTGTACTCACGAGACAATAAGTGGAACAGTAGACATGGGTTAAGTCAAGTGACGCTAAAGTATTTGTAGTTGAAAGCAATAGAAGAGTAATGTTATATCCTCTCTCGACAAATTTTCTTAATTAATTAAAATATAAAATATTAAATAAAAAAGTATAAATATTTAATATCTTAAAAATTCAAAAAGTTAACATTTAATTATTTTTTCTTTGAGTAACTAAAAAGATTATTAGGCTGATTTATTATGAGGATATATAATTATTTTTACACTATTTTCATGTGATAATTTAGTAAACTCTATTACTATAGCGAAAAGTTCAAAAATATCAAAAACTTGATCCTAATGAGAAATAATGAACATATATATACGTTTTCCAGCTAATTTAAAGACTGTTAACAAACGTTTTCTGCTTCAATGGTATCTTATTTATTTCCTGATGAGTATGATTAGCATCCACAAAATGAGGATAAAGTCCTAAGCCCTGCTTGGTAGTGCTGGGAATAATTAAAGGTGCTGAAGGAGCTGTTATGGGTAGTTGCAACCAAAAGATAGTACTGCTTAAGAAGACACCAAATGTTAATTCTACTCACCAAGAAAATATGCTCCAAAAAGCTTTTAAAAGCATTCTCAGAAACTATTGGCCTTGAATTCTCTTTTACCAACACATCCCTATGTTCCGCTCCTAGAAGACCAAAAGATGAACAGGAAACAGAAAGCGAGCATAGTAAGAACCAACAGTAAGGAGAATGATACACACAACACTCAAACAACTTTTAAAACAGTTGATAAATTGTTGCAAAACAGAAAAAAGAAAAAACAATTTGGTAAAGAACAAGAAAAAGAAAAAGAAGCACTCACAGGGTAGTTTGAACCGCAGCTGAGCAGGTTTCCTCTGAAAAAAGGGTAAAGGGATAAGGAGACTTCCAATTCCAACCACAACCACATTGGCCATGGTGTAGTCCCACGCACGAAGAAATTCTTAGTTACTCTCACTCTAATAATTTTAAGGGTATAGATTTTACTTAAATTTCATTATATAATATTTATATTTAATTCAATGGCATATATTATTATTATTATTATTATTATACATTGTTATGTATTATATTTTTAATAAACTAGTGTATTACGTAAGAATCACTCTTCTCACGAGTCATGACACGTGTCCAGTCCTGTGTACTATAGTCAACTTAGTCTAGCCACGGCAGCAAAGTATCCAACGTTGTCGGTCACAAACTCGATGATGCAGCAGGATCGGTGTCGTTGACATTTCTTCATCACTAATCCCACTTTTACAACTGCTGTTCGAAAATTTTCATTTGAAATTTTTATTTAATACAATTTTTAATAATTATTATTTTCTGAAAGAGATTTTTTTTCTGAAAATAAATAATTACAAAAATATTTATGAAGAGCTTGTATAAAATATTTTATAGAATTCCACTTAAAAAAGGCTACTTGTACAACATCAACTGTCATATTGGTGGACTTTTCAAGTCCAGAAGAAAAAGAGCTATTGGAAAAGAATATATTTTGCAGGATAACTTTTTCACCTAAGTTTAGCTTATTCTCCAAAACGGTGGTTCTCAATATTAAACTTGGCTAAATACAGGGAAGCTGAGACGAAAGTTGAGCTAAAAGGTATGGTTCAAACTTGCTGGTGTTTTAACAATTGGTTAAGTGAAGAGGATTTGATGATCTTGGTGTACATCCTGGGTAGTGCTAGAGTCTTGAGGGTGATTTTTTTTAATGCTTGTTATGTTAGTTATCAATATATTTATGTGCTTTGTGTGTTGTGTTTAACATATTTTTAGGTGTATAGTTGGAGCCTTGGAGGTTTGTATCCCTTTCCCAGTATCCATTATACTGAAAATAAAGAAAATAAAAAATAACTATATAAATGAAAAGTTAGTGTATAAGAGACGTTATTTGGGCATTATTTAGCTCAATATGCTTGGCACAAAAGGGATTCGTAAAGGTATGTGGAACATGCCGGTCATGCATAAAAAGGAAGATGTCATTTTTGTGTACACTAGACATGACAAGAAGAGTGTGGAGCTCTTTGAACAAGTAGATGTTTCCCATTGATGGATGGGATAGATGCCCCATAACAAATTGGATTTTAAGAAGGATGTGAAACAATAGATCTGTGACAAAGATGGATTACCTCAGTACTAATCCTTACCGATCGAAGATAGTTTTTCTTTCGATGTGGAATCCGAGATAATTATTATTTGATCTTATCGAACTATATAGCTGGTTCGTTATTGTGAATATTCACATATAAATATGTGGGTGTAAAGTAATATGAAATTTAGATATAATAGGTCAAAAATAAAAAAGAGATAGTCCATATATACTCTTGGATGACTTTCGAATATCAAATTAGTAATTATTTAATTAACACTCACATATTCCAAGTCTTATTATATATATATATATATATATATATATATATATATATATAATTTCTAGTTAGATCCCATTCACTCAACTACTTCAACTAATTCTAGGTGGCAAACCTTTTTCAATTCTGTAAAAGTTGCAAGATTTAAACAAGTCTAAGCGGTTACCTTTCTATTTTATGTTCACTTAAACATTGATAAAATTAGGTCCAAAATTATTATATATCAGAATTGGCAGAAGGTCCAAAATAATAAGGCTTACCATGCAAATGTCTTCCAGTACTAACTAACTTTTGAAGTGTACACGTACTCAAAGAAAGCAAGTATACATATATAATTTTCATTCTTAATTAATTTTTAGCTCTCTTATATTTTGGTTACATAGGAAATATTGCACATCTAGTAAAGAGAGAAGAAAAAAAGACGGGACATGAATCAAACGTATCATATGATCAAGTCAGTGAAAACTTTTACTCATTCCCACTTTCTCTCATTCCAATTTCACCCCTACCAACACATTCACCTTAATTAACTTTTTGCTCCCAAGTAAAACTATAGAAGATAACAGCTGAGACCTGCTCGACAATAAATGATACACACTACAAAGTATAGTTCCTAATTAAATTTGTTTGTACGTACAATCCAAACATCATTCCAACTGTGAAATGCCAATCTCAAATACATGTGGTGGAGGAGTAAACGGTACAGTACCATGTATGACACAAATTGATTGTTCATTTGAAATATGCTATCCACCAGATTGTGCGACAAATTCCAACGAACAAGTAATCAATCTTCAACTCTCCGCCACCCTCCCCTCTTTCTTATAGCATGCAATAGTATGTGTTTTTAATTTTAATCTACTTTTAGTGTAAAAAAATTTTATACTATCATTTAATTATGTACTGACAT
The DNA here is from genome assembly GCA_023212625.1 of Styphnolobium japonicum. Taxonomy (NCBI): domain Eukaryota; kingdom Viridiplantae; phylum Streptophyta; class Magnoliopsida; order Fabales; family Fabaceae; genus Styphnolobium; species Styphnolobium japonicum. The sequence goes on along the minus strand of JALBWW010000007.1, from coordinate 10,932,103 downwards.
ATTATTAAAAGAGTTAGACTTTCAAGATAGTTATTATGATAGTCAAACTTTTTTAATAATTTGACATTACATAATTAGATGATAGTGTAAAAAAACTTTTCAATTGATCAAAATTAAACTATTTTGCGAAACTTGGCCAAATATAATTATTTGTTAGCTCATAAGGCTCCATATTGTGAAAGGGACCACAAAACTGCAATAATCCCAAATAATCCATGGTTAAAGAATCATTCGTCTCCAACTTTCATGGGGATATGCACCTCTGGTCAAGAACTTCATCATTTATTTTCCATAGCCATTACAATCTGCTTAGTCATGCTTGTTTCTATCAGAAAAAGAAGCGAAAGGCTTTTCAAGAAGAGGTTAAAAATGCAGCCAATTTTTTTAGAGTGGGCGGCCAATCGTTTCACCCACTACTGTTACACTGATTAGCAACACATATTAGCAGCATAATGCCTTGAAGGGTTGCTGTCTTCTTTTACTCTATAACTCAAAGAGAAAAAAAAAAGTTTCAAGGCTCCTATTTTGTGGGGGGTATTGCCACTCATATCATATTAGCTGTCCTGTGTGGCCCAAGTTATAAAATAAAATAAAAATTGATGTCTTTGTACAAATGATCCTATTGTTTCTGTGTGATGCAGTTTGGTTGTTTCTATGTGTAGGTATTGCTGGCTAAATCCAACATGTGAGGAAAAGAGACAAACTCGCTTTGTACGATATGCTCATGGAATTTTTCCCATCACATTTTCTTTCCACCCAAATAAGTTTACAAGCACTTGTTCTGTTTCGTAACTAGAACCTAGCCCGTGAACCTGAATGTCACTCACAACTCTCATGTCATGTAACAGATTATGGAGGAGTGGCATATGTCATTTTTTGGACTCTGGCGACTTAAACATAACCAGTCATTGGCACAAACAGACCCCACATAGAGGCCCCGACAAGTCATGCCCAATTATAGAATATTTCCTCCTTAAATAATAATAGTAATGATAATCGTGGCTAGAGAATTTAGCTTCTTACTGGCGCAATGCAAATTATCAGAGTTCAGAGTTCACTTTGTAGGGCTGACTTTAACTGAGAGAAATCGGATTTTCAGATGCTAGCTAGCTGCTAGCTAGCAGCATAATGGTCTGTGCATGCCTCATCATCTGTTCTATTTCTATACATATTCTGCAAATTTTTAAATGGTTGTATTTCTCCTGAATTTGCTGAGTGCCTGAGGCTCTGTATCGCATGCTCCCAACGTGAGCCTAATTGCTGCATGCTAATCATATTCTATATCAATAGTGAAACCAAACCCCTAAAAGTTTATTATTTCTATCATAAATCATATATAGTTGTTTTGACATATATCTGTAGACATTTTATTTCAACTGGCAGACCAAGTAATTAACCAAGACTTGTTTGTATCTAGCTAGCTAGATGTTTCTGAAATTCTCCCTCTCACTCTCTCTCTCTCTCTCTCACGAGCATGCACATAGAGACAATATGACATTGTCTGTTCAGGCTCCTCAATCTTCTGTTGCAAGCTCTTCATATTCAGCCAAAAAAGAAAAGAAGTGGGGTTTTGCCCTGTCCAATAGCTATAATCTGATCGCACTTATCAACCAAAAATATAAATGCTAGGGTAACATTTTTAGCATAACTTAAAAAATAAACTTACACTTAATAAATCATTTGAAGACTAACTGCTTTTCAAATTAACAACAGTGTAAGCGTGTTTCTTTCTTGGTGAGTAAAATGATTGTGTTAAAACTCAAAAGTTACTCAAAGAAGGATTAAGTTCAACTACAAAAATTGTCAATATATACGATATGTAACTCGGATACAACATCATATATGGAGAATTTTTTGGGAAGATTTAAAAAAGTAACTCCTGGTAAGAATATGGATCGTAATGAAAAATATAGTGATTCTGTATATGAAAAAAGATGTAATGATTTTCTTTTAAGGTCAATATTTTATCAACAATTTTTTAAATAATTTTTTTTGCCTATTGGTGTGTGTTACAAAAAGGAAGGTAATCTTATCCTTTCTAAGCCCCTCACTCTCCAGCTATATGAGAATCGATTCAGTCTTGAATCACACTTCAAAAGAATTTATCCATTGAACTAGTTCATACTCTACACAAGAAAGAAACTGTTGTCTTTTAGGAATTTTGGAAGGAGATTAGCATACGCATTGTCTTCAAGTAACGTACAAAAATCCATTACGTTGGAGCTGTTCTATGTAAAGGAGAAAGTAAATAAACAAATGAATAAAAGGTTTGGAAAGGAGAAAAGAGCAGTCACGAGATAGAGTTCCAAATTTTGCACTATTTAGATTAATATTCATTTTGTCTGATTGGACGTGTATATAATCATTTTCTTTACTATTATCCTTTGCACCGTTTCATTTTAAGATTGTATTTGGAGAATTAGTCGGGCAAGAAGGCAATACATTACAGATCAATATGAACCACGTTTCGCAACAATTTGCTGAGTAAAATTCATTAAAATTATAAGTAAGCAAAGCGAGGACAAATAAATGGTGTGGTTATGCAGATGGATTTAACTGCTTTATAATACGTTGTGCTGTGGTTCATGCATGCGAGAAAGAGATCTACCTTTCTCAATCCATGTTAACAAAACCAAATCCAATTCGAATTCCCACTTGGGAGCAATTATGATAGAAAAGCAAGAGTAAAAGGAAAAGTTCTTCATCAATTGCAGCTTATTGGTTGGGGTCTTTTTGACTGTGCCTGAAGTAACATACAACGTATAGATACATATCCTCGGGTTTAGATTATAATATATTTATGTTTACTGTTTTCTTTGTTTCATTTGATAACCCTATTCATTTGTTGTTTCTTACAAGTTTTACATCACCTAAAACACAACATATTTTTAAAAAGTTACAGCATCTCTAAATGAATTTTTCACAAGTAATATCCAATATTTTTAGAATGCCAATGACTTCAATAAATCAATGTTGTATTGTAAAACTGTATTTAAAGGTATCAATCTCCAAATAAATTGGCACAGGTTATGATGATTATAGTATGTGGTCATGCACTAACTATAAATAATATTGTTACAAGGAACCACCAGCTAATTCAGCCTAGCTTTAAAATTTCTCTTTTATATATATATATATATATATATATATATAATATAGGCTTAATTTTAAACTCCTACGACATTTTATAAATTGTTATGAATTTAATTTATGTAATGAGAATCTTTAATTCAACGAAATAAGAAAAAAAATGATTAAGTTTATCAAGTCTACCCTAAAATAAATGGATGCCTTTCCATATAGAGACTAGCACCCTAAAATAAATTATTGGGTATGGAGGCTTCCAGTTTTACACTCACATCAGATTTATCTCAATATTGATAAGCACCAAGTCACACTCAGCAGTGAGTGTATTATTAGTATTAAAGTTCTGAACCCGTTAATTTATTTCGTTGCTCAATTAAATCAATCTTTTCAGCCAACATTGCAATGCCTTTGGCATTTCTTCCAGAATAAAAACCCTTCCGAACTCTTAATCATTACATCAGTCAAGCAAAAAGGCAAGCACGTGTTCCTGATATTCTCCAAATAATAGCTCCTTTGTACATTTTATGCACTATGAAATCGAATATTGTTTCTAATGGGGCCATCTGACATCTCCATCGATCTCTTACAAATTATAATAAACAAAGTAAAAATGAAAAATTCCTCTTACCATCATCAAGAGAATTATAGTTGGTTTGGCACATCTTTGCTAGAAGGACTAAATATTATGTTGTTAAAATATCCAATCATTCTTGCTAGATGGACTTAACATTATGTTGTTAAAATATCCAATCAAAGAATGATTAGCTGTAAATCTCAATTAAATTAAGTAGTATACTAATGGGCAAGCTAATATTATAGTATTCAAGTTAGACTGTAAGACAAATGCATAGTTTATCAAAGAGAGAGAAAGACAGACTTGGTTCTAGGACATCTAGAACAACCCTATATTCATGAAGAATAAAATTGAAAGTAGTAAGCGCGGGAGACAAGGTAATTATTTATTTTTTGTGTGCTGTTGATTGTTTTGTTGCCATGATTAATGGGCACACATGTGAACAGGTAGGTACTTGATAATTAATTACCTTTCTGCGCAATAGGCGCAATGTTTGGATTCTTTATATATATATATATATATATATATATATATATAGAGAGAGAGAGAGAGAGAGAGAGAGAGAGAGAGAGAGAGAGAGAGAGAGAGAGAGAGAGAGAGAGCTGCCATTTCATTTATTTTCTTGGGAATCATGGCACATCAATTTGTAATTCAATAATGGATGTAATTTTAATTCATTATTAGTGTAAAGTTTTTTTATATTGTCATTTAATGATGATCAATATAGTTGTTATAATAGTCAAACTCCTTCAGTGATGTGACAATACATAATTGAATGATAATGTAAAAAAAAATTTACACTAAAAGTGGATCAAAATTACACTCTTCAATAATATAGTATTGGAACTTGGAAGTGATGTTTATATATAGTATTATACTTATGTACAGTTCCCTCCACTTCAAATGCATGGTTTTATTTTATTGTTTGGTTTAATGCTTAAGGATAGACTACATTATATAAATCAAACCAAATTGTATACATATAATAATTACATAATATTATATATATATATATAATAATAATATTAAAACTATTTATTATTATTATTATTTGGATTTTTTCATTTGACTTTGTAATTATTAAACCATGATTTGAAATCAAACCAAACGGTGAATTGTGGTGTGATTTGGTTTCTAAATTCTTGAAATGTGAGATATGATTTATTTTGAGATTAAGTAATTAGACCTAGACAGAATAAAATGTAAATATCCCTAATCATAACTACTATATTATAAGCTATGTAAGAGCGAATTAATATGAAGTATGAAAGAAAGGGTAACGAATTTGTACGTTGGATTATTGCATTTATTTCTTTATTTGGCAGGTCCAGGTATTACCTTCATGTTAGAAAACTAATTAATGGAACTAACAAACAAAGAAGATTTCGGTAATCATTCTTGATGGTAATATGTAGTAGTTATATATACATACATATCACATATCAGCACTAGCATAGGGTTTTCTCTTGTTGTTACCCTTTGAAATCTTAGATAGGCAATTCATGTATTAATGCATACTTCCTCAAGGGTTGAGAAGTTTATGGGCAAAACTGAAGGAGCTAAACTTGCACTAATTACTATAGGAATATTAAAGTTGATTGTCTTCAGGGGTTATAGTTGGGGAGATGCAATTATAGATTGTTAACTTTAGTAAATCTTAGATTAGAATTCCATCTGTAGTATAAGTTATTCAAAAAGAGTAAACCTTTTTTTCTTCTTAAAACTCTCAATTTCTGGTTAAAGCAAAATTTGATTTTAAGTACTTTATATTCAATGTAAAGAATTTTAGTAATTAAGCCAACTGACATATTCTTACCTAGAGTCTTTTTTAAAATTATAAATATTCTTAAAATAACCTTATCATAGAACTACTCAAATATTAATCTGGATAAAATTAAGTGACGTGGGATTCCTTTTGATTTTTTCACATCACAAAGAAAAAGAGTTAAGGCTAACACATACAGACTATTAAATGTACTTCGATGAACTTTTAAAGAAGTTGGACTCTTCGAAATCTCTAGTACACCTGCAACTCACATCATTATCTGATTAGCAAATGATTAATCTTATTTACATAAATAGATTTTTCACACATTATACATAACCTAACATTATAATTATTAACTAACAACTGCACACAGACTTGAGTTATTTAAATTTTGCGCACACTCTCCGTACAAGTTTATCACTGTATCATTTCTCTTACCATATTATATATATGTGTGTGTGTGTGTGAATAGTGGTTGAGACGAGAAGTATTAGTGAGAGGATGGGGTCGCACCGGGGGGAGGGGGCGGGGGGGAAGAGAGAGAGAGGAGGCACGTGCACAGTGAGGAATGAATGTTTAGTTTTGTTGTGGGCTTAACGCGGTTAGGGAATCTGCACGTGATGGAGGGAATGAATTAGAGACATGCATGGGGTTGGGATTGGGATTGGGATTGGGATTGGTAGTGGCGGATGAAGCCATGAAGGGATTCCATTCCATGATAAGCATCGAAAACTGCGAAGGAAGCGTCAAAGGTTGTTTAGCTGTCAATCCCTCCAAACTCTTCTCACGGGGCTCCATTCCATTCTCTCTCTCTCTCTCTCTCTCCCTCCCTTCCTCCCTCCCTTCTTTGTACATCTCTATGTCTTCATAAAAAAATTGTAGTGTTTTCTCTGAAATACCCTTTCATATGGTAAGAGGCTTAGCAACAAGCATGTTCTGTGTAATATATAACTCAATCAAAATTCTAGTGGGGCTAAAATCACCTCTTTGAAAATTTGACCCACATGCATCCACCTTTCATATTCAAATTATATAAGGATTTCTCTGATTGGATGTGACATTAGAATTGTTTTTTTATCTGTATACTTTGATCATTAGTTTAAGTGCATGTCTAAAGTTATAACATCCTTTAAGCATGGCATGGTTGTTTGAAATGAATATAGGAATGGATAAAATGTAGAATGAAATTAAGAGGTAGATAAAGGTTGTTTTCACAAGTGAGTTCTTGGTAAGAACGACTGACAGACATAAAAAGATCCGCAAAGTAATTCATTTCACTTTGCTAGGAGTGAAATCAAGTAAAGGAATTGAATGTAAATGCATTGAATTTATAATTTTAAATAATAAAAAAGGTGAGTGAAATAGTAAATCATTTACTGTCTCAATTTCATACAAGATGAGGCTCATCTTATCTTGGTTTATATTTTTGGGATATACTAGCCACTTGACCTCTCAATGCATGTTTGGAGAGCTTTAATTCTGTTTTAATTTCTCTCTACGTTTATGTGAGATTTGGGTAGTCCTAACAGCTGTAAGTCCTCAAAAGTGTTTTTTTTTCTAAAGAATAAAATGTAAGTAATTCTCTTCAACTATGAATCAAGTTTAAAAAATTATTGTGTGCTTTTAAACTTGTCAAAACAACTTTCTAAACTAATAAAATAGTATATAATAACATTTTTTTGTTAATTATCTATTCAAATCTCTAACACAAAAGTAGTCACATAATTGCATGTGTTAATTTTTTTTATTAATCTCAGCTTAAATCATTCTCATTCAATCCCAAATCATATTTTCCCTAAATCAAACTCAACAAAAAAGTTAGGGTTTTATAAATCGGTAGAAGATCTTCCTTACTTACCTAATGTTATATTACAAATCAATGTTTTCCTCTCGTTACTTTAACTCCCTTACACATTCAATTGTTAATACAGATAATCACTTATTGAAATGAGGGTATTAAGTTTAGGAATTCACCTTTATGATTTTTACGAACCACTAAAACAGTTATATGAGCTTAATGGATGTCTAAAAAAGAGGCTTAAAGATGATTTAAGAGATAAATATTAATTATTTAAGGTGAAATTAGTAAAAATATCAATACTTTCAATCACGTAACTACTTTCTATTAGTGATTTAATTAGAATATTAACAGAAGAATTATTATACATTATTTTATTAATTTAGGGAGTCGTGTTTATGAGTTTGAAAGCACGAAAGAATATTTTAAACTTGATTCAAAATTAAAGAGAATTTCTTGCATTTTAACCTAAAAAAGAAAGTTATATATTAAGAAAGTAAGGAGGAGGTAAGACATTAATTGTGAGTATATTATATTATTATTTTATTTTTATTGCTGGTGACACCGAAACGGGTTGGCTTTATTTAATTATATTTGATCTTGGGGTCTAGGACATAGTTATCAAGTTCTCTTAGCAATCTTGCGAACTCTGAATCAATTCTCGTATATCAATTTATGGTACTTAAGAGTGTTAAAAAAGTATTGAGATAATAACTTTAAGAAGTGATGTACCACGAACTTGTACCCATATTAGAGAATATTGCGAACTTTATAACTCTGGTCTGGATCTGGAATAGAAGAAAATAAAACGAAACTATTAAAACAGGCTCTGCCATACAGAGAGGGTTGATAATAGCATAACAGATCTTGGGTGAGATGAAATGAAAACCCCAGAAACTAGGAGATTTAGACAAAATTCTATAGTTAATTAAGCTATGAACGCTATTTCTTAATATACCAAAAAAATCAGAAAAAGTTGAATAGTTAAGACTTGGTGCTCTCGTGTCTGGAAACATGGTAGGTGATCACTGATCTAAATAGGTGACCTGTGTGTGTGTGGGTGTGTGTCTATATATATATATATATAGCAAAGAACAGTTTGCATTTTATTTTTTCGCTAACAGTTTGCATATATTTCTTCTTCAAAAATAGCATATATGTATAATCTGAGAAAAATGATAAGGTCAGTTTTGTAATTCACTTGTGAAAAGCATAATTTGTTGTGGGGGAGATGTAGGTAGTCGTCAAGGAAACAAACAAGAGATCACATATATTTTTTGTTCGCCCACCCATTCTATAAAAAAAAAACCACTAAGCCTCATATGGAAAAGGGAAGGCATCGAGAAACCCAAGGGAGAGGCAACCAAAAATCAAGTAGACGAAAGTTAGAAGAAGCAGAAGAAGCATGGCTTCTAGGGAGCGAAAAAAAGCAGCTATGCAGCGCAAGTTGCAACAACTTCGATCTGTCACAAATTCCAGTGCTGTAATTGACTCGATACACTGATTATAATATGAAGCATATTCACTTTGGCTTCCAATGCTTCTTCAGCTGCAATCAAAATTTTCAATCTTTGACGTAATTATTCATTTCTTTGTTAATTTGGCAGCTGAACAAAGCCTCAATTATTGTGGATGCCACCAAATACATAGAGGAGTTGAAGCAAAAAGTGGAGGGACTGAACTCTGAGATTGGAACCGCTGAATCATCAACCTCCCAAAATGAACTACCTATGGTGCTTATTGTTGCTACATTTTTCCTTAGATTACAATATAATAAATATTTAATTCTTTCCATCTTTTGTAAAAAAAATTCACAGGTCACTGTAGAAACCCTAGAAAGGGGTTTCCTCATTAATGTGTTTTCAGAAAGGAATTGCCCCGGAATGCTTGTCGCAATACTCGACGCCTTCGAAGAACTGGGACTTGATGTGCTTGATGCTAGGGTTTCTTGTGAAGACACTTTCCAGCTAGAAGCTGTGGGAGGAGAAGTAAGACAATATCCGTAATTTTCTCTTTAATTACTCTTCTTTGCATTTTCCTTTTTAAATTATTAATTTTAAGCGTCCTAAACCATTTACATTTCTTGGGTTAATGGGTTTACATGAGTTCTGAAACTTGTATAAGAGTTTATATACTCCCACATCAAAATAGTAAATTTCAGAAAGAATAAAAAAAGAACATCACGCGTGAGTTGTACAATTTTGGTTTGAGCGACATATCTAAAATTTCGTCACCAAAGTACTGACATAATAATGAGTGGCTCCCATATATGGATTCTTTTACCCGTATTCTGTAGTTACATGGGTTGTAAACTCGCCAACAAAGCAAACAGCTACATTATTATCCACTTTTTCTCATGGAGTTACTTGGTTAATTAAATGGGACAGCTGAAAATTCTCTCATGTGAATCTAATTTCCTTCCAACTCTTTGACAAAAACCTGTTGATTTGCAGAGTCAAGAGAATGAGAGCATCGACGCGCAAGTGGTGAAGCAAGCAGTGCTGCAAGCAATCATGAACATGGATTAATCGAAGCACAGATGTGCAAAAAATCCAGTACCTTTTATTTTTTTTAATCTTATTTAAGTGTAAAAGTTACGTATCCAAGTGAAAGAATTTAAGTGTGGTAATATATTCTGCCAAAATCTGAAGTACCTCTTCAATGGCCCTTACATGTGGCCTATATATCAGCATCTTTTTCGTTTGGTGGGAAAGAAAGAATGGACAGGGATCGTCCAGGTTGATCTAAATATTGGCATTTGGCATTCACTGACTGGGAAAAAAAAAAGAAATAAAAAAAATAGACCATCGAATTTGTTCCTCGAACATAGCCGAGTGAACTCTGCGGATGGCAGAAGAAATTGGTATTATTATGCACTGATATAAGCAGGCAGATGGAGGATTGGGACAAGGTAAAATAAATGATTTTACACTACTGTTAATGCCAAAGTTATATGGATTAAGAAATTAGTATTTCAGCACAATCAGTTAATATATAGTATATTGAGTTCTAACAACTATATATGAAAAACTAATTAAGTTAATTACGAATGGAAGAAGAAAGATAAAAGAAAATATATTTTTGGGTTCTTAGACAGATGAACTAATAGTTGAGCATACCTATATATAGTAGGAAAAAAGAGAGGAATGGGGTGAGATGAGTGAAGTTAGCTAGTAATGCAATATACTACATTATGTTTATGCTTTGTCAATTCATTTTCCCTCCTTTACTCTCATTTTTATCTTGGAATGCTTCCTTTAAGGATAAGATCCTTATCGCTAATTTAAAAGATTCATAATGGATGTCATCAAAATAAATAACTACCACATGAATATTTTTATTGGTTGTAACTTATAACCAAAGAATTTTGCCAAAAAATCATAGCATCTTAAAGAAAAGACATTAAAATTGAAGCAGGTTTCACAAAAACTGGAAACCATATAAATGGTACACAATTTGGCAATGATGACATTTAATCAATTGTTAGATTGCCATTAGTAAAAAAGTCTTATATAGAAGCTGTTGAAGTGGCTAGCTCATTGGATGCTTAGTCAAATCCGTGAAGGTGAAGTGATCACAATTTACCTACAGAATTTAAGTCACAGTGAGACTGCTGCCAAAGCTGGATCTCTGTTTAGACTTCGGTGGTTAAGTCAGACAATAGTTCTAAAGAAACGAGCTCTTCGTAGAAAGGATCACGAGGAGAGAGAGTGAAGTATTCTGCAGAACGTGAGAATTTTAAGTTATTTTGAATGAGAGGGGCACCTATAGGAGATATATAAGGGTTTAAAGGTTTTGACTAAGCCATTATCAGTTGGTTAGTAGTGAGGAGTAAGTAATTTTCAGAAGATGAGATGGGTTAAACTTTAGTGCCATCATTGTTAAAAAGAAAAAAATTAATAATAAACTGGCATATCCATTCAAGTAGTTTTTTATATTATTGGTCTAGTATGTGTTAAGTATTTCACACAGAACTGTAATCATGGAGTTTTATTTATTGAAATTACATACTTTTGTTTAAATATACAGCAAGCTAGGTGAAAAAACAAAATTTTCCCAATCACATTTGCCAACAATTAATGGAATTATATTATGACAAGAAATAAAATTATATGTAAAAGACTAACTCTCCCAAAAGTTTAAGTTGTTAGGTAAAGGCTCAAGATTAATTTAATCTCTAACATTATATATATTATCCATATATGTTTGACCTTCCAAGTCCCAACGCATGCGCATGCATCCTAGGATGCTTAGTTTGAGGTTTGAGCCAAACACTTCAATCCGTCATTTGGATTCACAGTAGAGTTAAAATGGTGGAAATTTGAGTTAAAGTAGTCACATATACCAAAATATAAATTATTCCCTAATGTTGACTCCAGTCGGCTGTATATATATGACCTACATCAATTTATTTTTATTTTTATTTTTTCATTGACTAACTCATCAAATTTTGAATGCGATTAAAATCACTTAGCTACAAATTAATGGTAAATGTAAATATTGCCACCCCACGTTGATTTGATTAGTTTAGAAAATAGCTTAGATCAGTTTTGAAATATACCGGTGCATCCAATTTTATATTCACGTGATTCATGATTCACAAAACTTATGTTAACTTCATATTCTTATTGTTGCTTTGCGGGTGACGACAACAAAAAAATAATGGAAAATGTTAATAATTAATAATTTTACTCAATTCAGAAGTGGTTCTTTTCTATAATGGAAAATGATTTGGGTGATATTCGATTTTATATGCTATTATTTGGAGGGATAATGTCTTTTGCAAACTAATTTCTACTTTACATTACTTTTTATACCATATGTTTTTGGTACAGAAAGTAGAACCAGGATATAAAAAATAAATGTACAAAAACAAGCTAATTTGAAGCCCATCATCCTTGGGTTGCCAGTTTATGGCTTGCGGACTGCGGTAGTGAATGGAGATGTCATGTGTGATCAATATAAAGGACATGGGCTCCATCTTTGGTAGCCCAAGGAAATTGTTTCTTGGCTCTCTCTTGCGGGGGAGATTCGTTTCTTCCCAAATCACCCAAATAATTTTGAAGCCCATTGCATGGCATAAAGTATATTTCTTTTTTTTATAAAAAATATTACGCAGAATTTCATCAAATAAAAAATTATTTTATTTAATCATATAATGATATAATAATTTTCAAATATTTTAAAAATAAAAATTCCCTTAAAAATTGTAATATGATTTTTTTAATAAAAAACAATTCTCTAAAAATATGAAGTGGGTGTAAGTGATACATATTTATAAATAATTTAAAAAAAAGTTTTTTATTCTCTATTTAATATAAATAAAATAAAACTTTGAAGTTTTAGGAAAACGTAAAATTGCATATCAAATGGATAAATCACTATCTATACTGAGAAGTTGCAAATCACCTTATATTTCAGTGCTTCTTAGTTTTCTTTAACATAAAGAATTTAATCTTAGGTTCGATCTTCAACAATTCTTAATACACACAAGGTTTATCATTTTATAAAAAAGGATAAAAAAAAGTATATAAGTTGGTTTATTCTGGGAGACAGTTAATTTCTTTACATGATATGTATAATACAATTGTTGGACCAAACTATTATTTTTAATTAAAAATGCACTTTTTTTTCCTACTTTGTACATTTTGATTTTGAAATGAGTTAGTATTTTTTCTTTAAATATTTGTTGCTTAGTTGAAAAGTGGAGTCGAGTGGCTTAGTTGAAAAATGCATTATTCTTAATAATGAAAACAAGAAAAGTGTCCAGCAACAATTCTTGATAGTAGAACCATTGTTTTAAAAATCGGTCCGGTTTTCTTGATAGTAGAACCATTGTTTTAAAAACCGGTCCAACCGGACCGGTTCAACCGGTTGGACTGTGGACCGAAAACTCCACCGGTTCTGGTTCAACTAAAGAACCGCCCGAGCGGTTAAACCGTAAAAATTATAAAAAAAACCGGTTGAACTGGTTAAACCGGGAATAAAAAGCCGGTTGGACCGGTCATCAACTTTTAAATTGAATTTTTATTAAAAAAGAAAGAAGAAAATTATTTTTTTTTAAAAAAAAACTTAGGATTTAGCTCTTTTAGGAGTTGGGTTGGGGGTTTCCACAATTCTAGTCTTTCTTTTTCACAAAATAGGTGACGACACTATAAAGCGGTTTATGATTTTTGTGATTAGTTATATATATATATATATAGTATATAGTATAACGGTTCAACCGATCAAACCTTGAACCGCTCTCCTCTCAGATTATCCGGTTCAACCGATTTTTAAAACATTGAGTAGAACACAATAATAGACTGCTCACATTACAATCACTCGGAAACAATGCCTTGAAGAAGACGAGGTCCTGCATGGACTTTCTGATTTATTAGAGTTGGTGATTAGTATCATCAAATGCCACTTAAGCTAACCACGAAGTATCAATTAGGTCCCGTTGAGATAAATAACTTATATAAGCACTTATTAGAGTATAGCTTATTTAATAAGTTGTATTGTTATACGCTGTTTAAAATAAGTTAAATAGTATTTGGATAAACACTTTGAGAAGTATTTTTCATAAACCCTTTGGAATAAATATCGAGCATTTGAATGATATGCTATGAATTGTGTCAATCCCTTAAGGTTATTTTTGTAAAAAATTATTATAAAAATAACTAGTACCTAAAGTATTTTTAGTTTTTACAAAAAATTATTTTCATAAACTTAAATTTTTAACTTATGAAAATAAGTTTAAAATAATTTATAAAAATTTTATAAGCTATTTTAATAAGTTTATTTAAACAAAATAAAAATATTTTATAAGCGCTTCTTATAATATATAAGTTTAAATAAGCTACATATAAACCTATTTAAATAAAACTTTAATTGGTAACATGAATTTCATGGGATCTAATTTTACTTATAAAGTAAGAATTCAAATGCTATTAGAAGCAATTTTTTTGTGACCAAAATTACGTCAGCAAGGCTTTTACCAGAATTAGTCCGACAGCTTGTGTGAGACCAAAAGAAAAACAATGCCACTTAAACTACGTGTCATAATTTCTTGAAAGAAAAGAGCATGCAGGTGTACCCTTTTGTTTCCTAAATTAGAGGCGTAGAGGGATTCATGAACCATGATGGAAACTACAACCTAATTCAAACTTAATTCTCTACCACTCAAATAAGAACAATTTGGTCCGTACCAATAATTCTAATTGAAACAATGTTATTTCTCTAGTTTGTTTATTAGACTAATTTAGAAATGTACAAAACTTAAATAAAGTTCTATAGGTGTTTATGGTACTATTATTTAATTAAAATATAATATGGGTATTACTTTTTACACATTAACACTGATAAATCTATAACTTATGTAGATTTACATAGATTTTTAGAAGTCAAAGTTGTAAATATTTGCTTGGAATTGAAGAACATTTGTTTAGAATTGTTACTTTATCTTGTCAAATAGAGTTTAGGATCATGAGTAATTATTTGTAAATAAACTCTATTAAAAGTTATAAAAATTTGCAGGAAATAAATAAAGTGCTTAGCGCTAAACCCAGTGCTTAGCCCTAGGAAGTCAAAGAATACACAAAGAGTCAGCGCTCAGCTCCATAAAGCAGCACCCGTCGCCCCGATTTATTGATACCACCGAAGGTCTAGCGCCCAACGTTGGAAGATTAACGCTTAGCTCCCGAAATGGTTGAAGCCTCTGGAACACTAGCGCTCAGCACTATAAACCTCACGCTCAGCGCTCATATTGCCTGAGGCTACTGGAATCTCAACGCTAATACACTAAGCTAGGCGCCCTACAGCAACTGGAATGAATATTCTGTCAAAGCATCCAGTGCTAAGCGTTAGCAAGTCTATCTTGAGCATTGGACTTACTTATAAATAGGAGATTTCACTCAAATTTTGGGAATCTTGGATCATAATCCAAATTTTGACATACGAAATTCAAGCTCTTGGGGACAATTCTTGAATATCTAATGACTCTTCACTCTTCCATATTCATTATCTCTTCCATCTTTGTTAATTCCCTTGTTACGAGTAGCTAAATTTTCTTCTTGTTGAGATTAGAAGTAACTAATTCTGAAATCTGATGTAATTGATTTGATCTTCTAATATAGTTCATACTTTGTTATGAGTGATTAATTTCTTTGCTTAATGTTTATTCTGGCTTGATCATCCATAATTTGATTCTTGAGTTTGTAGACAATTAGAAAATTGATATTAACTATAGATCTGAAATTAATCACTTATTGAATCTTGAATCTATGAATAGATCTTGATTTAATAGTAATCTTGGAATCTTTGACCACAAACACTACAAGAATTTTTTAAATTAACTACGAAAATTAGCTAGGGAAATTTCCCTAGCTAATTTGAAGCTAATCAACTACTAATTAACTAGGGAAAAGTAATCTGTAGATAAAATAGCAAAACAAGAAGGGAACGTTTTGTCAAAAAAATAGCTAGGGAAGTAACTATAGATTAACTACAAAAATTCCGTCGCTAAATAATTTTTTTGTAGCTAAATCAATTACCTAGAAATTATTCCGTAGCTAAAATTCTTTAAATTAAATTTTTATTTAGCTAGTGGTTTAATCCCTTGCTAAATCCTTAGCTAATTCTTTTTTCCCCATCATCTTCAGCCTTGAGATTTATTTATCCATCGTGCCCTAACCCACCACCTTCAGTCTTATCGTCGCTCATTAGCGTGAATCAACCTTCACAATGGTAATGGCAATGGCTTTCAAGAGTCCATCAATGGCGATGTAGAAACCGGGAAGACAGAGACTAAAGATTAGGTGATTTAAGCCAAGATGAAGGATTGGGTGCAAACGTAAGAAATTGCCTTTGCGAAGCTTCGAGATCCTCTAGAGGTAATCCAATCTTGTTTCAATTCAATGTTTATCTATTTATTTTTATTTTCTGGTTTTCCTTGTCGTAGATCTTCATCGATCTCTCTCTCGCTTTCGATCCAAATTTTTATTGTTTTGATTCAAGGAAGAAGCTATATAGGGTTTGTTGGTTGATTTATTATTCTGAATCATAGGCCTTTGTTTTCAATTTGCAAGATGATTGGTTGTTTTCAATTGATGGAGGCAATCGAAGAATTGATTCATCTCTGATTCTATGCGCCAAGCCCTCCAAACGCCCTTCCACATTCTTCAATGTCGTCGCCCTCGGCAATGTTGTAAGTTTTTCTATCTCTCTCAATTTTTGGATCCAGATCATGTTTCCTTCTTAAGATTAGCAATCCATCAAAACCAGTAGAAGTTGCACCTGCTGGGTACGTCTTGGAAGCAGCAATTTTCGATTTGGGAAATTCAATTTACACCAATTGTCACTGTTTCTTTAACAATATGTGTACAAATAGTGTGCCAAGGCTTTATTGGCCTGCCTTTAGATTTGGATGATCACTTACATATTTTAATACTGCTTACAAGGTTTTTAAATATATAGATTTGCTAGGTGCTGTAAAATTCCCTCTGTTTTCTTATTCAAAAAAGTTGTGTAGAATCCAAAAATTGAAACTCAAAAAATATAAAACAAAAAAAACATGAAAATGGTGTTACAGACAAAAATGAACTTTGGTGGCGCAGGGTGTTGTTTGGCACACATGGATGGAAGTGGAGGGTGAAGATGAGTTGGAAGTTAGTGACTCCAAGAATGATTGTATATCTAACAGTGGGTGAGGACTAAATCAATTAATGCTTTTAGAATCCTTGTGTCTTAGGAGGTAGATCTACTGTATAATGCTTATCTGAAGAAAATTGATTGTGATTATAAAATTTGTATTATTCCTTATCTTTATTCCTCGTTTGGTCATATCAAGTATTGTCACAATTTATTGCTTTAGTTGAATGGCTAGTTTTCAATCTTGTCACTTTTACATATGCCATCTTGATTGGTTCTAAATTTTTAGCTTATTTATGCAGAACCTATGGCTTCATTCTTACCAAGATCTGTCTCCAAATATAGGTAGGTGTCTTATGGTAAGTTATATATTAAAAAGAAGCTACTTTCATGTAGTCTTGAACGTTTTATTCCTCCCATAAACTACGGCACTTATATAGTTCTCATATGATAGTATTCCATGGAAATATTTTGTTGATGATAGTACCATTAGCCTTATGGATTAATCATCGCCCATGCTTTCTAGCTTTTGTATATATTGTGATTTCTTCTATGTTGAAGTCTTATCCTTTAGTAGGTTCCTTTTTCCATTAGTTTATATTTGTACGTACCTAGATTGAAATATATTTTTGTTAAAGAATTTGTTTACCTAGAATATTAACAGAATAATTATTTTTTATAATAATGTAATTATTTTTATTATGATCGTTTTGCTGTAAAAAGTAGTTATTTATAAATTTGAACAAAACAATACACGTCACTTAATGTACTAAATAAATATGGTGTTATTGATCCCAAATAGTTTTTTTTTCTTTCTAAACTGTTAGGTAAAACAAAAGTTATTTTAAAAAATGTTTCTATTCGTACATCTATTTGCTTTTACTTTTATATTTATCTTTAACTTGGTACATGATCACTTCAACATATTTTTTTTCTTCATAAATTTATACATTTAAAAACAGATATTTTTTTATGTTAGCATTATTCTAATCAGGTGCATGTCTGTTTGATGCTTTTATTAGATGCCTTACTGCTGCCTTAGTAAATGGTGATCCCCACCTTTAGTGTTATCCCCACCTTCAAAACGTGGCTTGATAAGACAATTGATAAATTCATCATCCAAACTGACGTTCTTGACTTACCAAACCAACTCATAATCAAAATCCTCAAACGTGGGTTAGTTACTAATTTATTTATCACTATAAAGGTAATAAAATAGTAAATAAATCAAGGGCAAGCAAGGGGGAACAGATAAACAGTTGGCAATTTGTTCGGTTTCTCATTGATTTTCTGATGAAATTTCACTGACATTATAGTAATGGTCTGCTTGGGTCAGGAAAAGGGAGCAAGAGGAAAAGGAATGCAAAAGAAAAGGAGTTTCTACTCTCATCTCTCAGTAGCTGTATAATGCATGTAACACAAGACATCAAGTTCATACTTGGATTTGAACTTTAAAGCTAAGCAAACAAAGGTTCGTACTTACTCGCCCATGTATACACTTCGAAATGCCATGCTGAAAATTGAGTTCATTTGAGTAAAGGATTTCATTTCCTCACTTTTCTTAGGAACCAAACTGAGATTTCGTCATCTTCTATCACGCTTTCTTCTTTCAATAAAGCAATACGGATACTTGTTCTTTTTCGAATATTTGCAGGGAGGGAGTTAAGGTCTGTTGCTGAAATTCCCGGAAGTAGACACATCATCACTTAAATATGACGGTTACTCAAATTGCACGCTTCCCTTGCTAAGGTTTGGATGATCCTTCAAAGTCGCCTCCAGCAAGTTGGGACCTAACTGGCTTTAGATCTTGCAGCACGCCATCATCAATCATACTTTTACACCAAGATACCACGTTATTTTGAATGTTTGATCGTTAACATACCAAACATGGTTTCTTCTTTATAATTCCACTACTGTATTCCTTGCAAGAAACTTGTGCTAGTAGACTTTGTAAATATAGAAGCCTTGTTTAATTTACATTGCTTCTTTTACATTTAATTTACATTGCTATGCTTGCAACTTGTTTATATATAAAAGTGACAATTATAATTTGTTGAATTTTATGTTTTGAATAAGTTTTTTACGTAGGTTTAATTTGGTAAATCATAAGAAATAAAACCTACTTTTTAGTTTTATTAGATTAATTAATGATTAGTTACAAAATGGTAAATTAGTTACAAATTAGCTACCGATTTGTTAAGAATTTGCTAAGGATTAGTTATAAAATGGTAAATAAGCTACAAATTAGCTACCAATTTAAGAAGGATTCGTTAGGGATTAGCTACTGATTAGCTTTGGATTAATTAGAGTTTAGTTATAAATTAGCTATGGATTGACTATGGATTAACTTGGGAATGTAAAAATTAACTAGGGATTAGCTACGGAATTAGCTACGAAAATGTCTTAGCTAATTTGCTAAGGAAATGAACACATTTTTTTTAAAAAACTTAGCTAGGGATTAGCTACGGATTAGCTACGGACATTCCGTAGCTACTTTATTTTAGCTACAGAATAATTTTCGTAGCAAATTAGCGACCCAGATTTAGCTACGGAAAATTCCGTAGCAAATCCGTAGCAAATCTGTAGCTAAAAATTTTAACTAGGAATTTGCTACGGATTTGCTACGTAATTTTCCGTAGCTAATCTCTAAATTTCTTGTAGTGAAAGCAAATTCACTAATTAAATCACCTAAAGGGATTAGGGATTAATTAGGGAATTTAGGCTCATTTCACCTAAGGAATTAGGATTTTAGTAATTTAGATGATTGATTGTCATAATTGAAGTATGGAACTATGTTAAGTATCATTTTTTTGCATCTTGAGGGAAGATTAGTGAACCTAACCTCAACATCTCATCATATTTGAAGTAAATTTCATTTGTGCTTGCTAAGTGTTTGATAAAATTACAAAAAAGAACTTGCTCATTTAGTTTTAGTTCATTTTAATTCTAGTTTTGTTATTTGATTGTTTGAGCTATCTTCTATCCAAATTTTACGCCTAGATAGTGATTAGATTGTATTTGTTGGTAATTGTACTTAGTCCTTGTTGGGAACGATAACTCACTCACACTTTATTACTTGCACAACTTGTTACACTTGCCAATTTCGTTAACAAACACCAAAAGGGGAGATGATGTGGCACTAAAGTGTAAAAAGTAATACACATGTTATATTTTAATAGAGGAATAACACCACAAACACCTATGAAACTTTATCTAAGTTTTTTCCTTTAAAAATCCCCTCATTTTATTTTCATTATCACAACATTGCCCATTATTTTATTTTTAAAGATTTATTAAACTAATTTTAGTTTTAATGAACATATTACTCAACTTGTTCAAATGGGAGTTAGTTATTATATATTCTCAACTGTTTTAATTAGAGCTTAAACGAATAAAGAGAGTAACAAAAGTGTAATTAGGTTTTTTAAAAATTAACTCATCTATTGGTACTAACCTAAGTTAATATTTATTGGCTAAATTATTTCAATGTTAGGGTGCCTTGACAAAAACTTACAATAATACTTACAAATCACCTACCAAAATGGGATTGCTTATAGCTAAAATCAAAGTTAAGCCTTACAAGCAATGTTGTTAGAAGCGAATCAGATTGGACGGTGATCGAAAACTTAGACAACTATGGTATAGCCTTATAATTGAACACGATGAGACAACTTCGAACTGATCAAAATACAATTGAATTGTTTTATTCATATGGTTGAATTGACTGACAACTAAAAAAAGTTGAAAAAAAATTCAATATTTCATAAAATTTTTTAATATTTTATAATGTTGCATGTGAATTATTTTTATGACATCATCCGATTCGATAAACCGATTTAAATAGTTAAACCTGAATTGGAAGTTTCATTAGTTTATTGTCTGGTCCATTTTTAACAACATTACTTACAAGTAAAGTTCTTCGATCCTTACAAACTTTTGTAAACTCTTCTTTTCATCTTTGTTAAGTGAGTATTATTTGAGGACCTAAACTTTTTAATTATAAACCAATTAAAGGATTGAACTTTTATTATTATCAATTAAGAACCTCAAATTTATTGAGAAATATTTTTATTATTAAAATATTAAAAAGACAAAAATATCAAACTGCACCACTGAAAAAATTTATAGCATGATGACTTATTTTTTTTTCAATCGATAAATTATCAAAATATTTTTTTTATTAAAATTAAGATCCTTAATAAATTATCACCATAAAATTGAAATCCATAATTGGCAAGATTGAAAGTTGAGGTCTTATCAAAGTAAAGTTTTCTCCATCTTTATTCTTTCTCATCCTTCCTCCTTTTTTCTTTATTATGGTTTCGCTTCAAACAAGTCCTAATAATAATAATAATAATAATAATAACTAGATAATCTTTTGCATTCATACATAAACAGTTAATGCAAGATATACTAAAAAATATTTAGTAATTTTGTTGATAAAATCTTGTAATAATTAGATACTCTAGAACTTATACTAGAATATGATTCAAGGAGTCGTCTATATATTAGGAAGGAATTACCATTAGCCAACCACCACCCTTTATGGGATTGTCTTTGGAGGATATCCATTCAGTTAAAAGGTAGTTTGATTCTTCTATTCATTTTAGCTATATTTTGAGTGGGCAATCAAGACTGTCTCATAAGACAGGAGGCAAAACAAGTTGTTCTTTTTATGGGATGGTCTTATCCCACCTCCAAAGCTTGGGACCTTTGCATCTAGCTAACACCATAGCCATTTCTTTGGTTTGTTAGCTTCTTTCTTTCTTTTGCAACTTGCACCACATAAAAAGAAAAACTCTTCAAATTCAATCACGCTTTTTGAAAAAGACAAAAAAAGCAAAGAAGATAAAAAAATTGTTTTTTATTGTCTAACTTGTTGGCTAATTCATATGCTTTTTTTTCTTTGTTTTCCAAGATATCCCTCGCGCAATTGCGGAAACTAATCCCTTCGAGCCAAGCAGGGACTACAAAGGGCGGTAAAGCTCTCCCACTTGAACGTAGCTGCATACCTAAGGGCTCAAACTTAAGACCCTTGGTTAAGCTAGAATAGCCCCCACCAGCTGCATTCGGTGGTATTCATATGCTTTTCTTTAGCCATAACTCGGCACACTTTGAACATAAAAAGAACCGCCCGATGCCAGCCTTTTAATTACTTCAAGTTAAGTGGTTGACTTCTATAGCAATTTGAGGTTGCACATGGTTGAACTCTCTAATATAATGTCATGTTTCGATGGAAGATCGGGAGGGGAATATTGAATGAACAAACATTCAATTCAACTATTTTTTATTTTTAAAATGTCAGACACCCCTTTCATTAATTCTTAAGACCATAATTTTAAATCATTCACACCTTTCTTACTTTAATAGCACCTCAACATTTTGCAAAACACACTCAACTCCATTCGAATCCAAACTAACTAATCTAATTTATTTGTAGTTACAGTAAAGAACTCATAGAATTGTTAAATGTTGCTAATATTTTAGATTTTATTGATGAGAAAAAAGAAAAAAAGAAACTTGGAAGGTGCTAAATGAGGCTGAATCCATGTTTCCAGAGGTAGCAGAACTCAGTTGTCCATTCCCCTATCTACTAAAAATGAAAGACTAAAATGAATAGCATAATGACAAGAGGTTGTCGAGACCTATCAAATAATAAAAATAACCGGTTCACAAACTAATTTGTAGTATAGAGAATGAACCGAATCGTCTCTTAAGGATCCAAAAACAAAGATTTAATTAGATTAAGATAATTAGAAAGGGGGGTTTTGTTGATGATTAACAAGATTAATAAAAGTTCGAGACTTAAGGTTGTAAACAAATCTAAAGAAACAACCAATCCAAGAAAATTTATCGATCTTGAGTTTAACTCATCATTGATCACAAGGAATTCACTTAATTGCTAACCATGTTCTTGGCCTTAGATCACATCAAGAAGCCTTAACATGATCAAAGAATTCTCTACTAGATAAGCATCTAGGATTTGATTAACTAAGATTAGATAAAATATGCACCATCCAACATAGATTAACTTAAGATCCAGAATTTAACCAAGCTAAACAATCCATCAAAAAGCTTTAATATAATGTTTAGTCTTTGTGATCCTCTTTGAATACATGATAATAAAGCTATTATCACATCATCATCTAAATCAAATTAAGCAATTTAATCTAGATAAAAATCAAAAGAGGAAGAAGAGAAACTTGAATAACAATTATGAACAAGCGAAACAAGATCTCCAAATTAAACATCAAGATGGCTAATTCCTTGGATTGATTATAAGAGCCTAACCTTCCATAGATGGGAAGGAAGAACTCAGAAATAAAAGAACAAAAACAAAATTGTAAAGAGAATGGAGAAGAAGAGAAAGAAAACTCTCACATATATTCAAACTTTCTTCAAACTTACTTAAAATTGAATGATCTATAATACAAAGAGATTGACTCTATTTATACTAATTCTAGAAGCCAATTTGTACATGTACATAATCTGAATATATGTTGTAAAAACATGGAAATTGTCAAATATGGAAGCTTGATGCATGGTTGGTGGGTTGGTGCATGGTAGGTGGGTTGGTGTATGGTTGGTGGCTTTGAGTCAACAACTCTTATTCGACTTATGGCTTGATTTTCATGACCTAGACAATGCATTTTGGCTTAGAGGTCTTCATGAAAGTTGTAGCCAGTTGTCTCCTTGAAATTTTAGCTTTGGAATCATGTCATTTGGGCTTTTAAAAATCCATAAATGCCAAAAACACTGCACCTACCTCAAGTTAGGTTGGCAGAACGTGTTTCTAAATTCAAACCAACTTGTAACTTCATAATCATGCCTAAAACGACATTTATTGACTAAATAGTCTCAGTGAAGTTGGAGATATGGGTCTTATCTTTCCAATGGCCAAGTTTCAGCCTAAGAGGAGGCTTATAGCTCATTATATAGTCCAATATGTGCATACTGCCCAGATTTCCGTGACAGCAAACCCACTTTGCATTGCAAGGCTATTTTGGACCCGTAGAAGTCCGATCCAGCTCTTGAGTTCTTCATGAAAGTTGTAGAACCTTGTCTTAGCTTTCCAAAGACACCAAGATCACCTCAAATGGATCACCGAATCCCAAGTTATGGCCTAACCAAGGAGGAAATGTCAAAATGCATCAAAATTCAAGAATTGTTCATAATTTGCATTAAAGCCCAATGAGGCCCAACAAGATTAAACTCATCTAAAATACTAATATTGGGCACAATAAACATCTAATAAAGCCTAATACAAAGCTAACATAAGTGTCTCAAATTGATTGATCACATAACATCTGAGAAAGAATAATTTCTACTACATCCCATTACGATGTAGCTTGTAACTTATTCTAGCCATTTTGTATATATTTACTAAGGAAAGAAGTAAAGTGTTGACCGTTGTGCAAGTCGATTTGGTCTTTAAGGAGTTCTCTGCAGTGCAAAAGTCCCAAGAATTTTTTCTTTAGAGCTAAGAATGTTCATATATTGTAAATTGTGAATCTAAGTTCACATATCCAAGTAACAATATCTATGGAGGAAAACTTGAGTTCCCAGGAGCTCGAGTTTTCCATAGCTTACCTATAATCTTTTATGAACTAAAACCACAAGAATAAGATAACTTCAACCCTGTTCAATTGAGTATTTTTACAAGGAAGTTAAAATTACTTCAACACAAAAATAAGCAGCAACCTTATATAGATTTGCATGCCATTGTAACTTTGGCACTATGATTAATGATATACATCACTCTGAAAATATTAAATATAAATATTAGCAACTCTTTCTCTTTCTCTCTCATTTAACAAGATAATAAAAAGAAGCTTTTGGACACACATTCTCTCTATCTCCCTCTTTTTAATTTAACAGGATAATTAAAAAAAAACTTTGGGATTAACAGATTTCATATAGAAGTTAAGCCCAAGACCTCTCCCACAACTGCAACAAAGGAAAGATCATTTAATGTCTATAGCCCAAAGCTAATTTTTTTTGTTTTTTGTGCATAATGATGTTCCAACTTCAATAAAATTTTTGCGTAGCTATTTGGATGATTGATTTGTTATGGGTGTCTCAGCTATTTTTTTCTTGTGGAGAATCACCTTTGTTGCCAACATATATTGCATTTTTAAGATTTTGAATCAGACCATTGAATCCGTCAAGCAAGATGTTGCTCAGATTTTTGCTAGCATTTTCATAGTCTCCTTTTTACTTCACTTGCTTGTTAATGAAAAGTAAGGTGGTGAATATACTTTTGTAATCTATTTTATCTCATAACAGTGGTAACTGGTAAGGATAATGGAGCACCTTTTCCACTCCAACAAAATACACTGGAGAGTTACAAAAACAGCACATCACTATAAAGTTTTTCCCCACTTGCTTATTCCAAAGGCTCTGAAAAAGTTAGTTAATAAGAACTACTCCAAACCAAAGGACAGACCCAACATTCAACAAAAATTCCAAACGGCTTGTCCCCTAATATTATTTTTTGGTTTACAATTTTTCAAAACTCAGCATCATACAAATGCTATATTGTAATAATAAATTTCCCAATGCCCATGTAGCCATAAACTAGAGTATCTTACATTTTGTAAGACGCTGCTTACAGATGCCTAGTAGAAATCCCCAACTTTTTTGAACTATTTGTTTATACAAAAGAGAATGTACTTGTAAATATTAATTAGTTTGTTCTATTAGAGGAAAAAAAAACACCATATCAATCTGTTTGTTTTACCTTCAAGTCTTATTTTCTGTATTGTCTCCTTATACTCTAAACTAAATGCATTATTAACTTTAGATGTCATTTATGGCATAATGTTGTTATGGTGCTTCATAGTTCTTACTATTTGATTGTAGGATTTGCTGTGAAGAGGATTTACTGTCATCATCTGCCAAAGATCTCATATCAACTACGGGGAAAAAGTGGCAACTAAATACTTTAGATTGGTCATCAAGAAAGAAGAGTTTTGGTGATAAGAAAGGCCCACATGCTGTTTTCAATGCATTGGATACTATGCTAAAGGACAGTTTAGAGCGTCTAAAGATAATGAGGTTAGCTACGATATAATCAAATTTGAAGGATATGAGAGATTGTATTTCCTTCTGTCAATGTCCACTTTGAAGAAGTTTATACTAAGATTGACCGCAGAAGTATTTAGGTTTCTTTGTGGCATTTTATGCATCTCTTTTGTGGATTTATTTAAAAGTATTAGTTTATTTCTATATCTTTAATTAAGACATGGGATCAGAAAATCTATTTCTTATCAATAAAGATTGGACTGTTGTTTGTGTTCCATGTTTAGTTTCGTTTTCCACTTGTATTTTTTAATATGTCAGGTGAAACTTAATGTTTTATACCAGCAATTATTTTATAGATGTTGTCTTCTAATTTTGCAATTATTTTATAGAGAGACATGCCTAAGCAATTATTTTTAAATTGGATACGTCTTCTGCCTCCTACTATATTAATCTCCTCATGGCTATCTTTTTATTTGTTTTTTATGCAATGGGTAATTACCATTAAGTATGGTAAAAGGGCCACCAATATTGGTGACTCTTTTGGCATATAACCTATGAATTTGAATTTAGTTGAATCATCGTGGTAGAGTTTCCACGATGTATCAACTTGTAGTGTTTCTAATTTGAACCAATCCTTAGTTTCCTGTTTGAGATTTGATATAAATCGCATTCTTTGTCCATGTGCAAGATGTAAGAACAGTGTGGAGTCATTTTGGGTTGAAAAACATTTGTATGATTATGGATTTATGGAGGATTACGTAAATTGGACACTTCATGGCAAGGATGATTGTAGGCATATTGGTTCAACATACATTATCGTTGATGATGAAGTGGAGACTAGGAACCCATATGTGGACATAGTTAACCATGTTTGTAAAATGATATATTATACATTTATGTATAGAGAGATTATACTTACATTTTACTTAGGTAGGATCAATATTGATTCGCATCTGATTATAATTGTGCCATGGCAAAAAATGCCTAAGAAAGGACATGAATGAATCGTTACCCAAACATGTTGAAAAACGCGAGGATTGCATCCCTAAAAATGTTAAATTCAACAAACTTAGCGAACACTAAGGGACATGAGCCAAATGGGATGAAAAGTGAAGTTTGGGATGACCTAGTTGATATATGGCTAACACCTGAATGGAGACGGAAGTTAGATGCCGGGCGAAGCAACAAAGCAGCTATGCTTGAATCCATACTGCACATAGGTGGCTCAATTAGCTTTGGCCAACACAAGAAGAAGATGGTGATAAATTTTTTTTCCTAATATAATTGTATTGCTATTTAATATATATTCTAATAGATGTTGATTACAGGAGATAAAGTTGAAGCATGAAGTTCCTTATTGTGATGTGTACTATCGTATACATAAGAAGAAGTCAAGGGAATATGCCTCTGACCGTGTAAAAAACTTCATTGATTGTGTCTTTAAAACTAAAAGGTTATTATATTTGCTAAGCTATTCATTCTCTCAATAACATTTTCTTTATTGGTTGTTTTAGGAGACCTTTGACACCGCAATGTCGTAGAAGTACGGAGAAGACTTTTCTACGCATCCTGTGGTTGACCCAAAGGTGTAGATAGATGTTTCCAGTCCTAACAAGAAGGGACAGGTCCATGGCATGGGTCATATCTTGGATCTTGGCGTCCATGGATCCATGCATGCATTATCCTCGGAGGCTACAGGTCCTTCCATGACTTCAACAAACTTAAACACGGTTGTTAATTCAGCTATAAATGCAACTTTACCGTTTGCTCTAGATGTGACGATGGCTTCCTTTGTGAGGACTCAACTCATGCCTATGTTAGAGCCTATCTTGTCTCGGATCCCTGGCTTCCGAGGCGAACATCATGCATCGCAGAGCGAAGCAGATAGAGGGGATCACAGGGATGGTGATGATGATGGCCCAGACTTAGACATTGATTATTTGTGATTTTTATTTCTTTGTAGAACTTGTTCAAACCAATTTTGTTGTACAACTTTACTTTTATTTGTAGAATTTGTTTGAACTTATTGTATTAGTTTTGAAGTTATTAATATAATTATGATATTTCATTACTTTGAATGATTTACTGGCTGGATTTGGATGTTTTGAATGTGTTTGTATGCAACTTTAATTAGGCAAATGATAATAAACAAAATGTATTTTTTTACTATGTTAGAATTAGTTAAGGATTAGTTAAGGGAATGAAAAATTAACTTTGAATTAGCTACGAATTAGTTACAAATTAGCTATGGATTACCTATGATTTAATTAAAAGTTAGGTACATATTATCTAGGGATTAACTAGAAAATTGCAAAAACTAGCTGCGAATTAGCTAGGACTTAACTAAAAATTAGCTAGGGATTACCTAGAGATTAACTAGGGAATGAAAAAATTAGCAGCGCATTAGTTAGAGATTAGCTAGAGATTTTTCCTAGCTAAATAGCCTCATATTTGGAACATTTTTGAAGAATGTTAGCTATGGATTAGCTAGGGATTAGCTAAGGAATTTTCCCTAACTAATCTGTAAAATTCTTGTAGTGTTATATATATTCTACATATTTCTATCTAGACACCTTTTGCATATTAAGGTTTTGTTATATTTGGAAAATAATTAGTAAAAGAAATCTTCAGAAGGAATTGGTTATAAGGTGAAGAATAAAAATGAAAAAATAAAAATAAAAATAAAAGATGAATTCATATTCTTTACTTTGTCAGTTCAACTTTTGTTTAAATTTTTATTTTGATTATTATGAATAGTTTTTTTTTTATTTTAATGATATTTTTTTTATTTTTAATTCTAATTAATATTAAAATATGTGAAGAGATACATAAAAGATATGTGAGAGATTTATTTTCTAAATAAGAAATTAATAATAGAAAAGTCTGTACTGAGGAGAATAAAAGTGATTACTTGTTGAACAAATTTTTGTAGGTTATAAATTGATGAATAATTTGGGTTATAATAATGAGAAAGAATAAATTATGAGAATATATATGGTAGAGGGTTTGCAGCTTTGTCCTCAAAAGCTGCATCGATATAGGATTTGTAGCTTTGTCTACAAAAGTTACATTTGTAGCTTTGTTCATACAAAAGTTGTAATAGTATTAACAGAGAATTTGTAATTTTTGCACATAAAAATTGTGATAGTAGTAGTATGAGAAAGTTTGCAATTTTTTCGTTGAAGAGTTGTATTATATTGGATTATGTTTCTTCTCCGAAATTTTAATTTTATGATAAAACAACTCAACGTGTTAATATGGCCTCTCTCTAAAATATTGGATCCTAATATTTGTATGTCATCTTTTATTACATTATTTTCATATTACTTTTATTTCTGCATAAAAAGCAAGTCTAATATTTGCATAAAAATATATATGGTGTTTGAATCCTACAAAAACTAATCTTTATACTTACTTGTAATAATAAAAAATAGCATGTACATTAGAAAAAAAAAGCAATATAAATAAGAAATTGTGTGCATGAATTGCTGCTATCATTGTATAGTGACAAAGTCTTGGATAAATAATTTATATAAGTACTTATTATAATAGAGCTTATTTAATAAGTTCTACTATCATAAGTTTTATCTAAAATAAGCTAAATAGTATTTAGATAAACATTTTAAAAAATACTTCTTATAAATCCTTTAAAATAAATATCTAATATTTGAGGAATATATTATGAATTGTATCAATTCCTTAAAGTTAATTTTATAAAAATTTATTATAAAAACAACTAGTACTTAAAGTATTTTTAACTTTTACAATAATTTATTTTCATAATTTGTAAATTTTTAACTTATAAAAATAAACATATAAAAATTTTATAAATTATTTTAATAAGTTCACCTAAATAAAATAAAAATATTTTATATATACTTATTATAATAAATAAACTCAAACAAACTATAATGGATATAAATGAAACCTCCGATCCAATTAATTTATACTCTGCTGGCGACATGGAAAGCTCTTTTTTTTTTGTGGGGGAATAAAAAGTTTAGTTAAAGCATTTGGGACGTGTCGGCCAAAATGAGAGAGCACAGGGGTCACTGAACCCAACATTTTATGGCCAGTGATAGACCATAGGCCATAGTTACTACCGTGCTGGAAGAACACAAAAATTTAGAGGAAAAAACAAATAAAAAGAAATAAATAGAAAAAACTGCACTTAGAGTAGGGATAATCATTCTATCAGAACTAAGCAACATTATATATATATATATATATGACTTATAAAATTTTATTTAGCTTGATTTAGTATACTATATGACTTGTTTGTTCATGTTGAACCTTTACATTTCGACCCATTTTTTTTTTGTATTTATAAGAAAAATATTTTTAAACCTTTTTTCGTAAATTGTTTACTTTTAGAGTAAATATAAAAAAGTTTTTGTGGTTGTACAACCTAGCCACCTGTAATTTTGAAAATAATACATATGCCACATAAGTTGCATCTGTGGGACTGAAAACTGTAATATTTAAAAAATATTGAGACGGTGGAGGTGTAAAGTTGTTCCAATTAGGATACTCCAATCAATAGATTCAGATGAACATTGCAATTGGAGATAAAAATGTAGGTAACAAAGTACAATTTCCCCATAAGATATGTAAGAGTGAAAAAACGATAGATAATATAAAAAAAATAGAGGCCATAAATCGACATTATATAATAATATTTCGATTTAGCATATAATATAACTTGTTATTAACGGTTCGTGCTGAACTTTTACATTTTCTGCTATATATTTCAATTATGTTTGACACATACTTACCAAAAATCTTTCTACTAAACTATTTTACGAAAAAAATAATTTGTAGTGGTTTCATTTGCTTTCAAGAACGTTTAAAATTAATTTTGATCATATTACTGAATGTGTTGAAGGGACTAATTTTTAATAATAGATTAAATAAGTGAATTGTAAATAAGCTTATTTTTTATTTGGGGTTTATATGGCTGATATAAATTTAATGTTATTAAAGTAATCAAATATATTTAATTGTGTCACACCCCCTTAACGAAAAAAACCTGTGTTTGTGTGTGTGTGTGTTTTAATAATAACTTGTATTTGTGTTTGATTGAGACAAATGTTTAAAGGGATGGTATTTAACTTAGCCCAGATAATATTAATTGTTCTTATTATCTGATACAATTCCCATATGGGGAAATGATTTGAATGCTCAACACAAATTGAGAGAAGGCCAATAAGACAAATGCGAAAATTAAAAAGCAAAGTAGCATTGAATTACTATATATATATATATGTCATTATTACATGCAACAACCGAGACACATTTAAACACACACAATAACTACAACAATAAGTTTGAAACTACGGGGACACGCTGATACAAGAGGAGACTCGCATAAGTGGAGCCCCCGTCGCCCACCCTTTATTCTCATCAATGCTACAGAACTATCATATATAGTATCCTGCGGTAGAAAATTGCTATGCTATCCGCTTCTTCCCCACCACATACTCTCTTCAGAACTTGATGCTGCAATATTACAGAAACCAACAGTTCAAGTTAATTACCAAATTTTCAAACCAAAATAACCACCTCTGGTAACGTAGTTTGCTTAGGTCTAATAACTAGCAGCGAAATTATAAGCTAACAAATTTACATGAATGCTTATACAACGATAATGATTTTCCCACACGTGAGAATAATATGAGTAATTTGAACCTTCAACAAAAATTTAAAGTGAAATTGTTATGTGTGACTCAAACAAAATGTGTGAGAAGAGTATGATTGAGACAAAGCTCGTTATACATAAAATATATATACCTGTTGCAGTTGGTGGAGGTGCTGATCTTGTAGGGGACGTTGACGTTGCATCGGCCTGGGAGTGACTCTGCCAACTTGGGGTTGAAACCAGAAATGGCACCAGCAGCGGCCTTCAAGCAATTGCACGCGGTCTTGCGGTCAGCGGTGGTCTGGGCCGCACCGGCGAGGTTCCTCACTCCGGCGCAGCACGGTGGTGGAACAGCTCCACCAGCCCGCAGGTAATTGATGCATGGTGCTAGGCTGCTAGTGACCTGCCCGCATGTAATGGCGGCCTGGGCGATGGGTGCACCCACCACGGCCATGCACATCAGAACCACGCATGCCAACTTGAGGGAAGCCATTGAGTCAAAATGGAACACAATCAGAAAGCAAGTAACTTACTACGCAAAAATATTGCTTTGCTTGGGAATTGCTTACTTCACTTGGTGAGTACAAGTGCTTCAGCTGCGGTGTTTATGTAGAAGAGAAAAGAGGAGTACGGATGGTGGGAACATGGGATGGTTACGGAGAATGCAGTGGCAGCCACAAGTTGTTGGTAGTTGTGCTCAATTCAATGCTCTCTGATACGCTGTCTAATCTTTGAGCACCTGGCTTAATATCATGCGTTTGATTTAATGCTCTCGAATGCAGTTGAATCGGATGATCAATGATTAATTGTTAGTTAGGTATTGGTTACACACTCCATTTAAAGTTATTCTTTGAAGATAAATATATTTATAATATAGTGTACGATGTGTTTAATATTAAATAAATTAAATATTTATGATAGACTACACTTATCTAAAAAAGTTATCATAAATAAAATCATAACTTTAGGCCCAATGAGAGATTTAGGCTAAAATTTTAAAAAATTATATAATATTTTAAACATATTTAAAAGAGTAATATATTATTTTTTAAGTATTCATATAATTGTTAAATTTTTTTAAAAGGTTATATAATATTTTTGAATTATATTAAAAATAATAATGTATACCTTTTTTCAATACTCAGGTAAATTTTTAAAAAATTTTAAAGGACCTTAAATTTGATACCATTTTAAAATTTAACTCTTTAAAAAATTTAAACTATTATACAAAAACATATAAATGATTTATATCGCCAAGACAGGGAAAGCAACACAAAACTTCAAAGTCTATACCAACCTTACTGTTTTCAAGTAAAACTAGCAAATTTCACCGCCGCAGTGTTTTGAAATGGGACGATAGCTAGTCACGGCACCGATGCCTCAGTTAGGTGGATTTTTATGTTAACTAACATCTTTTCAAGCTTTTTACGGATTGAGTTCCATTTTTTTTGTCTAGAGTTTTAGTTTGAACCTATAGGAACAACTTTTTTTATTTTTAAATAGATAATATTACAATTTATTAACAGAGTAAAATTATTTAGTCAATGAAATAAATTAAATTTTTTTTGAAATTTTTCATTAGAAAAAATTGTATTGAATTTACTTGTATTTTCTGGTTTATTGATTTCATATATTTAAATTTTAGAAAAATGTCGACTAAATCACGAGATATAATATCTCCTTATCCATCTAGCATGCTGAACATACGAAAGTTTAATTCATTACATGCATTTAAGATTCATATGATTTATAATTTATGGATTGTTTTGTGAAGAAGTTAACGTTTCAAAATATTGACTTCTTATTAACTGAATTATTTTTATAAAAAAATAATTTATTAACACTCAAACATGAATCTTAAACATTTTATTATAAAAATTCTTAATATTATGAGAAATTAACCTTTCCATAGAATTTCTTGTAAGTTATTATCTTACCTAAAATTTGCCCATGATATGAATGATATCATATTGCTGACAACTTTCATTTATGTGTATATATGCGGACACAACTTATATAGGGGCTTATGCTCGGGAATTGGGACCGACGGCCCCCAAAATTGATAGAATTTGTAAACTTTGCTTTTGTTTTGTTTTTTTCCTTTTACATTTTAGTTAAATTCTTGATAAAATATAAGTTTGGTCCCATAAAAAGTTTTGCTTTTCTTAGAAGAAACTTTTTTTTAAAACAGGCCACTCCAATACTCTCTTCCTAGTTCTGCCTATAATCGTATGGGATAGAATAATGATAATGGAATTTATAAAATTATATTACATATTGGCATTGTATATTAGAGAAATGATAAGGATTGTCACATGAAAGAAAATAGAGGTAACTACATAAAAGGAGCCAAAAACATAGTCGGTCACTACGATACCTAATAATCAGAGTCTCGCGATGCAGTTCTCAAAAAACAAAAAAAAACTATCGCAGTACCAGTACATGTTCTTTCGATGGATGGACCATGTCCTCAAACAACCCTTTTAAGAAGGCAATCATGGTGCAGAGCTTGCACCAAGTCTTGGTCCTACGCATAGGTCCTACCTTATGTAAAGCTGAGACGGGTAGATGGTAGATGTCCACATAAATGCTGGGCTATGATACAATGACTCTTGACAAAAAAGTCGTACTAAACGATAAATACACTAAAAGTTATTACACATTTTATAATATTAAAAATATATATAAAATCAACATCAATATTTTTTTATGAATATATCCACATAAAATTTAATCATTCTGTTTAACATTTGTTTTACACTTTTATATATATATATATATATATAATTTTGTCCACTTAACATTACACAAAAAAATATACTTATACTCATTGACAGATTTAGGACTGTTGGTAAATGAGAACATTTATTTTATAGACAAATTTTTTTCTCATATAAAAACACAATATCATCATGCCAACGACAATTTAATAAAGCAAAATTATAAGAAATATGATTAATAATTTCAACTACAGTTATTGTGTTGAAAACGCTACTTTAAAGTATACTTTTTGCATCTTATGTTGATTATTAGGATGATAATTTAACATTTATTCTTAGCCCAAATCTATTGAAGATCTTTAATGCTAATCAGATCTTAGTTGTGCTTTGAATAATTTAGTGAATGATCATAAATATTAATTTTTCTGTGAACATCATAAAATTAAGTTGGTTAGATTGTAATAAAGATCGTTGCTTAATTTGTTTACAAATTAATATTTCAATTTTTTTAAACCTGAAAGTGGGCCTATAAATTTAGTTTGGATTTGGGCTTCGGCCCCGGTTTGTATTAAAAGAAAATAGAGTTTGTACTCTCTTTCTTACAGTTTAAGTTTAGTTTTATCTTCTTCAATAATACACAGCAGTACAGTTACAATTGCATATAATATAACTCTATTTAAATTTAATAAGAGAAAAAGTTAACTGAAGTTAATTAGAAACAAATGAATACATGTGTATCACTTTTGTACAATTTTAACTACAATATTGTCAAACATCTTTCAACCACTCGGCTTGCAAATAACTATCAGAAAAAGCTTAATAGACATAAAATGGTAGTTATTTCATTGGTTCAATTGTTCAGTGAGATCGAATTCCAAAAATAATGTGGGAATCGCAAGTTAAATTCGTTATTTGACAGCACCCAAAAAAATCATTATTTGAGATATAAATTTTAAAAATCGTGCTCTGTCCAATGTAGCTCTGCCACTAATACAAATAACCTATCAAATTGTTTTTACGTCGACCCAAAAGAACACAAACAACAAAAACGAAAACAATCTAGCAATCACCGTATCGAAAATTATTCTCATATTTATATTTTTTTTAGAGTACTGGTATTTAAAATAAGATGTTAGATATTTATTAATTATTATTTATATTTAATAAATTTATAAATATTAATTATAAATTAAATAATTAATAAATAATTTACAAGTTCCTTATCAAACAGGGTATTCAAGAAGTCTGCTGAGAAATTCAGAGAAAGGAACGTGGGCACATGCTGGAAAGTGTGGAGACCTGTCTCAAGAGTGTCCATGTTCGGCCAAATTATCAGCGCAGGCATTTGCTTCACGATACACAAGTTGACACCTAACAGATCCAAAATGCCTCAGAAGCAAACTGATGTCATGAATTAAAAGGAGGACATGGGTGAGTAGCCTTCCGACCATTCGCAATTAGCTGCAACGCACACATAGAATCTACTTCTAGGATAAGCTGTGCAACTCCCAAGTCCTTAGCTAGTTCGAGGCCATGCAAGATCCCCTAAGGGATAATTACATTGAAGCTTTTTTTTTTTTGTTGTTGAAAAATTACAACTATCGCTCTTAAATTATATATTATTCTTACATTATTTTCTCTTGTATATAACGTTCTGTTTAAAAGATTAACGGAATTATTTATATATATACATTGCACATGGCACTTAATAATTTAAGAGTTTTTGTTATGATTCTTTCTATAAGAGAAATGACTATTATGTATTTTTTATGTAAAATAAAATAATAAACTCTCATTAGCATATTCAAGTATCAAAC
The DNA here is from genome assembly GCA_023212625.1 of Styphnolobium japonicum. Lineage (NCBI taxonomy): Eukaryota > Viridiplantae > Streptophyta > Magnoliopsida > Fabales > Fabaceae > Styphnolobium > Styphnolobium japonicum. The sequence goes on along the minus strand of JALBWW010000007.1, from coordinate 10,896,047 downwards.
TATGGGGGCATAATAATCAATTTTCTTATAAAACGAAACCTAATAAAAGCTCTTATATTATTAAGAGTTTGTTTGGATAAACTTTTTTAAGAATTTTTTCATTAAAAAAAACACACTTCTAATGCAATCTTACTCCAAGCAATTTTATTAATTTTTTGAAGAGAACGTTTTTTTTTATTACAGGCATGAAAAAATGTTATAAAAACAATACATAATTTAGCAGATGTAAGTGAAATTATCTAAACAAGAAAATATCGAGCGTAATTAGATCAAATTTCATGAGAAGTTATAGTATAATTACCCTAATTGTTAACAAACTAGCGAGTAAAAATACATATGTGAAATGTATCCATGCCTCTGGGAGGATTTTTATATTTGATATATATAACAAATAAATACATATTTTTAAAATAGGTTAATCCTATTTAAGATAAAGTTTAATCTAAATTTTTTACCCCCTATTAATGAATATAATATTCAGGCTAATTTATTAATTATTAATGCCATAATAAGTATTTAAAAATTTATTAAATATAAATAATAATTAATAAATATATAACAACTGACGTTAGAATTAGATACTAATATTAAAAAAAAGTCGAATCTGAAAAATCAGAAAGTTGCCACACCTCATGCAGCACCCTCCAGAAAAATCTATCTAAAGATTTTTGTTTGTTTTTATTTTTTATTTTTTGTTTTTTCGGAAGTTTTGGAGAGAGACCATACCTTCTATGAAAGGAACATCTTGCGGTCCTCATTCGACCCAGAGAAGAGATCAATATTTTTCATAGATATTTTAAAATTAATAATTTATTTGTGTTGTATTTGTATTTGTTATTAATATATATATATATATTATATTACTGTATTTTTATGTTTTTTATTTTTTAAATACTTACCACGTTAAAAATATTACAACTCAAAAAATTATAATTATAAATTTAAATTTCATTTTTATCAATTATTTTTTTTTAAATATACTTTTACTTTTATATATATATATATAAACTTATTTTATTTAATATATATTATTATATTTATATTTTAATTTTTTTTAAATTACTATATTTATATATGATACTCGAATCTGTAACTGTATAACATAGTACCTCACAACTCTAGATTGCTCCATGATCTGTGATAAGCATTTTGCATGGAAGATGTCACGTGACGTATACTGCCAAAACCAACTGTCCTCTTGATTAGCCACAGTTACATTAAGACTTCACTTATTAAAATATGAAATTGATTTAATTTAATTTAAAAATTATTTATTTATTTTATTTGTAATTCATTTTTTTAAAATATTTAAATTAATTTAAAAATTAACTTTTATGTTTAGAATACTTTAAAGATGAATGAAATTTATTTTATTTTAATAATCTTACTTTATTATCCTTAATAAATAAATAGAATAGGTAAACAAATAAAGGTAAAATTATGAATTCAAATAATTAAAACTAAAATTAAACAAATACAACTAAATTTGAGTTAATTTTTAAATATACATAACTTAAATTAAAAAGATCATTTTAAAATCAAATTGATTCTTATGTTTTAATTAACTTTCCAAACAATTTGTTTTATTATATTAAATCAATTTCTAAAATTTATACTTCTAAGCATACATTGTTCTGTTTGGATGTTGCATTACAAATTTTCAAGAAATTTGAAATGCAATGGAACTAAATTGCATCATTTCAATTCCCTTCATTTCTAAAATTGCTTTTTTTGGATATTCATTTGTTAAATTGAAATTTTTGAACATACATTGGCTGTGGATAAGACATTAGGCAAAGGGATTGAAGCATATTCTTTTCCACCACCAAAACTTCACCAAGGACAAAACAATAGCACCATTTCTTCTCTCTCTTCAAGTCTTGAGGTAAAAAAAAAAGCATAATCTCAGTAACAAAACTAGTATTGAAAATCAATTCATTATATGCAAGCTTCGCCCTGCAAATATTGCAATGGCACAATAATTCACCAAATTGCCGTTATGAGCATGGCCACAATCCTATCTTCTGGTACTTCACCAAATTCCAATGGATCTTGACGAATTCATTTCCATCAAATTATGATTGATGTATTGCGGAATTAGGTGGTAGAGCTCCATCAAAGTCGCCGACAGTCAATCACTGTCGAGGCACTCCTCGGTGAAAGTCCAAATCAAAACTCTGCATTGGATCACGAGAAACTTGGCGATAGACAAGTCCACAATGAAAGGAATTATAAAATTATTTCCAGTTTTGGTGTAATTTTGAATCCTTCTATAATTTTCCAAGGTTTTAGGTATCAAGTGCTTAAATTGGATGGTTTGTTTCTTCTCGTAAACCTTTTTGAATTGTTTTATCCTTAATTTTTGTTATTCCATTAGTTATCTTGTTAGTTATTTTTTTGTTTATTTTTAGATAATTAAGTTATTTTTAGTCTAATTAATCTTTTCTTTATTCTTGCATGAAGTTGCATGGTGAAAAGATTGAGATTTAAGATCAATTTAGACAATTTTGCATGTTGGAAAGCTTGGCTGAGCCAAACTTTTTCTTAGCTCAACACCAGAGGAGTTTTACATTTTGGAAAGCTAAGGCAAAGCATAACACAACGTAAACAAGATGCTTAATTCTGGACAACCTTGACTAACATAGCAAAACCTTAGCTCAACACAAAAGCACCCAAGAAGGAACTTAAGTGACCTAAGATTTGGCTAAGTGTAGCAAAAGTTTGGCTAAGTTAAACTTCCAGTTTTCATATGGAGGTATAAAAACACATTTAAAGCAAAAATTCAGGGGAGTCAGCAGCTAGTGCACGAAATTCCTACCTTAAAAGAGGAAAAAAACTCTTGATCGCCTTAGGGAGGAGTTCTTTATGGTTTTGAATTACTCGTTTTGTTTCTTTCATTTTTCTTTGTTTTCTCTTCAACTATGTCTAGCTAAATCTTTTTTTATTGGGGTTAGATGTTTACTTTTCTAAACTTGATTGTATCTTGATTTGGTGTTAATGCAAGTTCCTTCTTTATGAGTATTTGATTCTATTTTTAATGCTTTTCTTGGCTTAATCAACCATGGAATGTTTTGTTGCTTTGGTATATAATTGAAAAATTGTTGTTGATACATGCTCATGGAATCAAATACCTAGTAATACTTGAATCTAGGAATAAATCTTGGAGTGCTAATAATCTTTTAGTCTTGACTCTTAATGCAATTCTCTTAATTAATTCAAATAAGGGATTAGGGTTTGATTTGGGGTTTTAGGCTCAATCTACCTAAGAATTATGATTTGGGTAATTAGAATGCTTGATTTTCATAATTGAACTAGGACTTGTGTTAGTGACTATTTCATAGCAGTTGAGGGATGATTGATGTAGTTTAACCATGACATTTCATCCATTTATGAATAAAGTTAATTTTCGCTCATCAAGTGTTTGATAAAATTCTTAAAAGAACTTTAAAATATTTTATTCTTTGTTTGATTGTATGTTACCATTGAACTCTCTTATTTTTAAATGAACGTTTAAATAGTAGTTCAATTTGCGAAATGAAACTTATCCACAATCCTTGATAACGATACTTAGTCTTACCACCGTTATTATTTGCATTCAACTGGATATACTTGCCGAAATTGCATCATCGTCCTTTTTAATGAAAAATTTCCCGGTTAAAATTCTTTAGTAATTTCAAAATTCTTTTAACTCTTTATCCAAACAAAGAAATTTATCATGTAGTATTTTAAATACCCTAAAAAATACTGCATCCAAACGAATATGACAAATACTCTGAACATCCATTGGTAGAAATAAAGATTAATTCAATCAACTCAATCCATTGCCTCACGGCAGGGAGCGGAGAACGAGACTATCCACTATCAAGTCATGTAGATCGGTTGGAAGAAGAGAGCACGACTTAAAACACCACGGGATTGGAAGTAAGTGTGCTTTCAAAGATTCTGATAAAGCGATATAACAATAATAATTATTTGTAAAACGTATTTAGTAAATATATGGCAAACAAAATTCACTATTAGCTTATGTGAAAAATATTCAACATAATAATAGTGGAATCATAAGAAGCTTTTCGAAGACAGAACTATTAAATATGAAGTGTCAAGCATTATGTTTCATTAGAAAAAATTTACCCTGACCTTTCAAGCACGTTTGGAGCCAAGTCTCACCGGAACAGTTAAGCATCAAGAATATAAATCCTAGGTGCACCCATCTCTCTAACCTATGAGGTATGAACTAATTATGATCTCAAACTAACATTTTACATAATTACGTTCAATTGTTCTTTTGTAGGTTGACTCAAATCTTATTTATTTGATTAATAACTTAACAATTTATATGGAAAAACAATTTCTCGTATAGCACATACAACCATTCAAAATAAGTCATAATTACTCAAACTCTAAATGCTAATAATCCACGAATGTTTAAATTTGTTGTTATTACCAACAAGTGGTCGGTTAAAATGGTAAGTTGCATCGACTACAGGAAGAAGCAAAAAGTTTAAATTCTGATAGTTGTTAAGATTCATGGTTCAGAGGAGAGAGGAAGAAAGAATTGAGAGAAAATTGAAAATTGATATTAATTAAAATGAGTGAAGTTGTTACAAAGTGATTACATCAAGTCTTTATATAGGCTAATAAACTAGTAACAAGCTAACTATTAATTTCTAACTAATCATATTTTTAATAATAGTCGCTACTATTATAAGGACTTTACCGTAATACATCATAATTCGAAAGAGATTAGCTTCACATATAAAAAGTGTGAGGATACTTCTAATTAACACACAAAAAAGAAAAAAGAAAAATTATAGTAGAAAGTGAGAAGATGGGGGTTGGATAAAGGGCTTCATCAGTCACATTGGCAGCTAGCACGTCATATATGGCTGAACTTTGGGTTATATATATCTTGGCATAGTGTTGGCTTAGAATTCTTGATTTGATAAAGTTGTGGTTGAAAGTGATTCTCTCACTGTTATCATATCTAATCCCAGGTAATGGGAAGACAACTCTCTAAAGGTCACTCCCTTGTCAACAGAATTGTGCTTTTCAGACAAAGGAATTGGGAGTTGAAGTTTTCTTATACTATGAGAGAAGGGAACAAATGTGTCAATTGGCTTGCAAACCACAGGCTCACAACTAAGAGCATCAAAATGTGCCGACTTAACTCGATAAAAAACATGGGTTGAGTTAGCAAAACTCAAGCCCGGAACATTTTTTGTTTGACCTGGCCCGAGCCGGAAGTCCCGATGACATTTTCTTAAAAGTATATACATATCTATATAAGAATCAGTTCAAGTGAAATCAGTTTCTTGAATTAGAAGTTGTGGTTTCTCTGTTCTAGTTCATAATAAGCGTTGCATGCAAAGTTGTTAAGCAGTATCAGTTTCTTCATTATTGGTGTTTTGGGCCATCTAATTCCTTCTTTATTTTCTCTTAAAAAAAAACTCAAGTGGGTCCCTTCTTTATTTTCTTTGTAAATGAACTAGACCACTACTATCCAGTGGGTTCTGGGCCCGCTATTTTGTATGCTGGAATAAAACATAACTATTTTGTGGGGGAACATGGGCCTTATTTCCAAAACAGTGTGTGTCGTTGGGTTACTTAGCAATTATAGACCCGAAAACAAAAGTAAAAGGTAAGTGGGCTAGCAGCCTACAGCCCGCACTAGGCTGGGTTGTGCCAGCAAATAGTTAGCCCGAATTAATTTTAAACCGGCTTAGCCCAGCTCGAGTTTTAGTTAATATGATGCAAGCTGGTCCAAATAAGCCGAACCGGCCCAAATTAACAGCTCTACTCACAACTGATCTTGGCTAGTTTGAGCTGGAAGACCCTCCTCATGGGTTATCTGCTATTCTCTTTGATAGTTTCTCTGGGCAATTCCTTACCCTCCCTAATTTTTTCGTAATTTATAGCTTTCCTTTCTTTGGGGCTACGGCCCTTATTGTATCCGAAAAAAAATTATAGTTACCTAGGCATCTATAGTCACAAGCAAAACAAGAATGCCAAGAATCAACTCAATCATCTCTCTGTCGAAAACCCCCCCAAATTTAACCTTAAGTTTCCATATGACAACCACTCAAACTCAAACCTCCTTTTTCGCAGCAATATCTTTTATTTATTTTACCAGTTTCTAGTTGGCTTTTCTCATTTTTTTTACTCGGATCTGGCCAGTTTATGGGAGATTCAAAGTTATATTTTTGTTAGTTTGTTAGACTAAATTATTTAAAGAGCTCCTCCATGAATCCTTTCATGGTTGATCTTTATAGATTATCATTTTTGAGCCAAGGTTGCAGTCATGATAAAATGTGCAAATCAAATCTTCAATTACTATGTCAAGCTTCTGTTCATCCTATTCAAAGAATGTGCACTGGGAAACTAATGATGGTCAACAATGACGATGAACTTTTCAGTTATGGAACTGCCTGGTAAATGGTGTGTAAAGTAGTTTGATTGATATTTAATGTTGTCTTCTAAATATGAGGATGCAATTCCTTCATCATGTCTCCGGTCTCCCTATAGTATATCAAGGATATTCTACTGTGATAACTTTTGGCCAACTTCAATGACGGAAATCCCTTGTCTCTTAATTGTAAGATTTTTGCACTTGAAACTATTACTATTGTAACAGATTAATTTAATTTTTTGCATTAAATATTAAATAATATGTAATTTGTTTTTCAGAATCAGGACACAAGTTCAAACTTTTAATCTCTTACAAATTAAATAAGATATAATCTTTGGATTGAACCAGGTCTTGTCTATGATTTTTCTTTTCTAAATTAATAAAATTTGTCTATTATATATACATAAAAAAAAAAACAAATGTTTGGTTTGCATGTTTGATTTTCAGTATAAAGGTCCCGTTTAAATAAATATCTTATATAAATCAAGTATAGCAAGTTTATTTAATAATCTCTATTGTTATAAGCGTGATTTAAAATAAACTAAATAACGTTTGAATAAATATCTTATATAAATTAAGTATAGTTAACTTATTTAATAAGCTCTATTGTTATAAGCGTGATTTAAAATAAATTAAATAACATTTAAATAAACACTTTGAAAAATGCTTTCCATAAACCCTATGGAATAAATATTGTACATTTGAGGGATATCTATGAATTGTGTAAATTCTATAAGGTTAACTTTATCAAAAATTATTATAAAAACAAATAGAACTTAAACTATTTTTAGTTTTTGCAAAGACTTATTTTTATAAGTTTGAATTTCTGGCTTATAAAAATAAACCCAAAATAGCTTATAGGAATTTCATATGTTATTTTAATAAGTTTATCCAAATGAGATAAAAATACTTTATAAACGTTTATTGTAATAGATAAATCCAAATAAATTACACATAAGCCTATCTAAATGAGGCCAAAGCCATAAATTGGCAAGAAAACTAATTTTTACCTTAAGTGATACTTTATTTTGAGAATTGTATTAATTGTTATGGTTAATGGTTATGATGTCATGGGCTTGCAAGAGACTAAAGATGAGAGAATGTGTCGACATCGTGTAAAGTTTTATGTTGATAAACATTGTGTAAAGTTTTATGTTGATAAAAACTTATGTTAAGTTTGTGTTGATTGTAATCTTAGTTCACACATGTACTTTGAAATTTATGTTTTATGTTATGTACGTTTTTTAAAAACTTATGTTATATGAAATTAATTTTGATTTCTATTTTAACATGTTATTTTTTTTTAAGTTCAAGTTTAACTTACTAGTTAAATCTAAAAATATCTCAAACCCAATTCAAACCAATTCATATACACTCCTATTAATGAGAACAGAAAACCAGAAGTTAGTGATAAAGGAGAGTGAAGGTGAGAGGAAACAGAATTTCAGATTTTGCTGGCTTGATCGATGCAGGGATAATGGGTTATGTTTTCGAAGAATTTAAGAGAAAAGTTGTGTTCTGTAACTTCTGTTTCAATGGTGTTCAAAGATGGGAAAGGATGGCTTTTTTTCATGATCGGTGGGTTCAAGTTATTTCCTTTTCTTCAATATTTTTGAATGAATGCATTTATTTGTAAATATTGTAAATACAGTGAGAAGTAATAATTTGAAATATAGTCCTTTACCCGTTTATCGTGACATGTAACTAATTAATGAATATTGTGAGATGAAATTATTTGCTGTTATTGTTTTTTAGGAATATGTAAGTAAAAAATAATTATAAATTTATCAGTCCCAATATCGTTAAAATTTAATTAAAACTAAAACTAAAATTTAATTTATCACCAAAAGGAAGTAAAATTTAATTTAAAGTCAAATTCAATCTGAATTTTTGTATTATAAAGAAGGATATTACTGTTGGTCCTTCTTATTAAATTTTTATCTTATATGCTTTGCAAAGTCGACTAACAAATAATTAATACGAGACCACAAACATACTATACCGGGATTAATTCAGTAACTGTTTTTGGGTATCGATATTTAGGGTAAGTTATTAAGTGTTCTTCAGTTACTATTTATATTTAATAGAATTTTAAATATTTATTATAAAATCAACAATTAATAAATGATTAACAACTTAACATGAGTACCAAACTCATTAAGGAACCATAATAAGTTCCTAGCATAGCATAAAAGATTCTTTTTGGTATTAGATTCGAGGTACACTATTTGATGTTTCATATGTAGTGTGTATTAAAAATAAAAATTTAATTTTGATTTACTATCTATAAAAAAATTTAAGTTTAATTTTGATTCAGTGTCAGTTTAAAGTATCTTTATACTGTCATTCAATCATGAATTGAGACATCATTAAATAAGTTATAATTCTAGGTAATTGTTATAATAATGAAACTCATTTAATGATTTGGCAATACATGATTGGATGATACAATGACAGTAGATTAAAATTAAATCCAACTTTTTAATACTATTATTTAATAATGTGTTATCACATTATTAAAAATGTTTGACTATAATAACACTTTCTGAAAAGTCAACATCTTTTAATGATGTAATTGCACATGATCATGAATAATTCCATATCTCTAATGACTCTAATGAATCAACATAATAATCTTCCTAATTACTTAAAGAAACAAATATTAAATAATTTTTTAGTTTTCAAGATATTAAATACTAATACTTTTTCATTTAGAGTTTAATTTTGATTTATTGTCAGTGTAAAGTTTTTTTACATTGTCACTCAATCATGTATTGCCAATTTATTAAAAGAGTTTGACTATTATAACAACTTCCTCAAAAGTCTAACACTTTTAATGATGTGTCATTATATGATTGAATGACAGTGTAAAAAAACTTTACACTAGGAGTAGATTAAAATTAAATCCTTTCATTTAATAGTTTTTTTATTTTATGTAATTAAGATGTCTTAACATAACATTACTCTATTGTAATCCGTTCTTTATTTGACTGAAAATAATTAACAAGATGTTTTGTTTAGTTTATTTGCTTTTGGTGCAAATTAAAAATTACAAATTTCCGCATTATCATATGCTTCGCGTAAAACAAAATCAAGGAATCATGCATTAAACAAATTTTATTTGGATTAACCCATACAATATTATCATGCCCATTACTTGATACAATTGTAACATGATCATTAGACCTTAACATAGTGAAAGGCCGATGATACAATTTCAGGTTAAGCAAAGTAGCTTGGATTTACTGCGTAATTATTTCAAGCAAAAACGTCATAATTAAGTATCACATAGAACAACATAATAGTGTTTAAACTTCGTAGCTGGCTAAAACACAAGAGGACTAGCTCGCGTAATGGAGCCCTGGTCGCCCTCCTTTTATTCTCATTCCTAGTAGATAGTTTCATATATAGTTTCTTGATCCGATTCTCCATCCAAATCTTTTTCACTTCACTTGATGCTGCAATTAGAAAAACAACAAATATCGTTACTTTTATATCAGATAGCCTAGAAAACCAGAAATTAACCTCTGATAAACTCCTCTTTAAAGTTAGTTAATTTAAATATATGAGCGTAAATCAAGTGATTAAAGTGAATGAAAAGCTTCAATAGAGTAATAACCATGCTTAACACACAAACACACACACCCAAAAAGAACAAGACTTATTTAAGACAGATTCAAGCCTTCAAGGTTTATATGCATTGCTGACCAAACAAATGCAAATTAACGCATGTAAACATGTACCTGGCGCAGTTGGTGGAGGTGCTGATCTTGTAGGGGATGCTAACCCCGCATTTGGCAGGGAGAGACTCAGCATTCCTAGGATTGAGTCCACGGACTCTACCAGCAGCTGACTTCAAGCAGTTGCAAGCGGCACGGCGGTCAAAGGTGGTCCTGGCCGCACTCAGGATGTTCCTCACCCCGGAGCAGCAAGGTGGAGGAACAGCTCCACCTCTCTGGAGATAACCTAGGCATGGCATTAGGTTGCTTGAGACCTGCCCACATGTGATGGCCTGGGCAATGGGTGCACCCACCACAGCCATGCACATCACAACCACACATGCTAACTTGAGGCTAGCCATTCTCAAAGGAAGTGATTAGGCAGAATTACAAGGTTTAAGATGTAGTAAATGCTCTGTTTGGGAATTGGTTAATTACTTCGTGTGAGTAGCAGGAGCTGCGGGTGTGGTCTTTATATAGAGATTTTGAAGAGCATTGAGTTGGTGGTGGTTGTGCCATATTCAATGCTGGCCATCTCGAGAGACTTGGGATATGAGCTTTCTCTTTCTCTGCTACGATTGTAACTATCTCTTCACTATTTTCAAGTGAAACTTCAAACTACATATAGGTTTCCTATCTTTAAAGTTTCGGCACCGAGTGGACTTTTTTAAGGAGAATATTAACCTGCATTGAATGAAACCTTTTATTCATATATATTTGAGCTTAGCTCAAGTGGTGATACTAATAACATATTAGCCTAATTTTTTGTAAGCACTATTTATATTAGCTACTTAGGCGAGTTTAAGTAGTTGGGATGGACGTGTACATTTGAATAAAAGGTCATAAATAAAAGCCGTAGTAACAACTTCTTGATGTAAAATTTCTTTAAAAAAAGTTAATCTGATTTTTCTTTCACAAGGTTTTTTTTTTCTTTTTTTTTATTTTGGTAATTGGTTCTACTATCAGTTGTTAGAACTTTACATGATTTAACACAGCCTGCCCATAAGCCCATTAGCTAATTATAATTGAAAATTTTAATTTTTTTTAAAAAGAGAAGCCCAACTGGAAGAACACAGCACATGTGAGAGAACGGAAAGCCCATACTGGTTTCTGGCTTTTTGTGTATGGGCCATAGGGATAGGGAGAAAGAGTGATAATGAAAGATCCAACTCTAGTGAATTTATTTTCTCCTACCAAGCCAACTGGTTGAACTGAATCTGCATTTAATGAAAAAAGCTCACCAAATTTCCCATGATTTTCATCTTATTCTTAAGCTTCCTTTGCTTGACCACTATCATGTTTCCCATGGTTACATTTCTTTTCTTTTCCATCTTTTTTACCAAAAATTTCAATCTTTCAAGCTTCGAACTTCAGATTCCATCAATCGACACAGCCCCTGTTACGCTGTAGTATGGGTGGAAACAACATCATTCTCCATTGTTTCGTGTGACACATCAGGAAACTCCATTCTATCTATAGATACGATAAGCATTTAACCTGTGTTTTATGACAGTACAGACATAGCAATACCGAACTGTTTCGCCCGTATCAAGCCACCGGAAACTGTTCAATACTTCTAGGACAGGACCTGTAAAATAAAAATGATGTTTCATAAATTTAAGTGACCAGACACGGTAGTCCAAAAATTGATCGGAACAATATAAAGAGCGAAGTGGATCTCACAAGTTTTTTTTTCCTGTTAATATGTTTTTATTATAATTATAAAAATTTCATATTATTTTTATTTTTCAAAATTTTGTAATAAAAATAATGAAAATAACATTGTGAACTTTTCATTATTTACTTGAATTTCGTGCAGGCACGAATAGCGTCGTGCTGGTCTTTAAATTAGACAAATGCCATGCTGGAGGAAACAACATTGCGGTCCTGTGTGTGCTGGCTTCATGTTCGAATTTCACATACTTTATTTTGTACAGCACTTCATTTTGCTTAACAAGTGTATCTCTCGCCGTAGTATGGCTAATGTGGGAATATTTCAACCTTTTTTATATTATTTTTTCAAATTTTATAACTGATATTTATATCCCATCTTATTTTAAAAAATTATATTTTTCATATTCGTATTTTACTTTTTATTAGATGCCTGAAATATACAAAATACTTGACACATCTAAAATATATAGATATACAAGTATTTAGTACACAATATTTAAATTATATAAAATATATTTCATACAAGTAGAGTCAATATTACGTGTCACTCATTCATGAGTTTTCCCTTCAAATTCTTCCTCATGAAATTTAAACTTATCATAATATTTTAATATGCAACTTTGTCAAAAATTAAGCAGTATTATTTTTGAATTGAATATTAAATGAGATATGAACTTAATATAAGATTTTAAGATTAAATGATAATATTCAAAGACATAGATTATATTTGATTTTCAAAACTTCTGAAAATTATTCAAATTTCTAAATCGTAACACTACTTCTCACATTTAATACGCTCGCATGCAAACGCACTCTTGCTACAAGTCACTCGTTCATAAGATTTTCTCCTTCCAAATTCTTGCTTCTTTGAAGCAATTTTGTCATCAATTTAATAATCTCATTTTTAAACTTAAAATTAAATGAGATTTGAACTTATCATAACATTTTAATACACAGTTTTATCATCAATTAAACATTCATATTTTTAAACTGAAGATTAAATGAGATTTGAACTTATCATAACAATTAAAGATTAAATGATAATATCCAAACACACATACTATATATAATTTTTCAAAAATCTTAAAAATCATTTAAACTTCTAAATTATAACACTTACTCTCACATTTAATACATTCTCATGTATATGCACTCCAGGTACAATTTACTATGTTGTGTTTTACCTTTTCAACATTTATTGACTTTTCAAATAAAAGAGATCACTAACTATAACACAATACTCTTATACTATATTTATTGAAAATTCATTAATGCCATTATTTTTTTCCATCAAATCTGTTTTTATTGTGTCTTGTTGAATCTGATTTAAGGTTTATTTCAATGTTGTAATATCTGTCAGATACAATTTTGTTGATAAAGTCAATATCAACAATGATCACAAGATCTAAAAGCCTAAAATAAGAGTTATTCGTCTTAAAAACTAAAAGTTTAACTAAAAATATTAATATGTAGGCTACTGGGAAATGCACGAGTTGAATGATTAACTTTATATATATATAAAACTTAAAAATTTCAAGGCTCTTGATATTGCAAAATTTCATTAAAAGCTTGATATGAAAATCTTTATTTCTTCAATATTCATGAATAATTGGATCATGCATCAAATATATTTTTCGGATGAATATAGACCGTTGTCCAAATTATCATAGATTTATAAGTACTTTGAGAATACTATATTATTCCACTAAAAACGTAAAAACGTAACAAGTGGTATCATATAATACCATTAGATTAAATTTTAAATATTTTTAATAAAATTTAAATTAAATATAACAATTAAAAATAGTAATCTCAGAGTATATTAGAATTTCACTCAAATTACAATCCCTACTCGACCACGAGGATTCACGACCATATGAGTGGATATATATGGCCACCCATTTATTCCACTCATTATTTAATTATTAATAAGCAAATATGAATGAAAATGAGTATGAATTTAATATATATATATACATATATATAAGATTTAAGTTAAACTCCTTTAATAACATGACAATATTTAATTAGATGATAATATAAAAAAAATTATGCTGGTAGAATTATAAAAAAATTAAACACTTTTTTTATAAGGAAAATACAAGTTCATCTTGTTTTTCTTTTAAAGGATAGATCTCTATATATACTAACCTCTTAATGTTTTTCTTTATTAAAAAATATTACACTGAAACGGGTTTTGAAATGGATGGTGCGAGATTCCACATCTTGTTCCACTAATCTAACTTAAATAAGTATTGCATTTTGTTGTGCTAAATAATCATTGCATTCACCTAACGTGAAATACTGTTGATGTATGTGATATTTCAAGTCGGATGAAATGGCTGTTTACAAATCACTACATGAATTTTGCTAAATTGCTACAGAATTTATCTATGGAATTTTTTCTAACTAATTTATAGCTAATTAGCTACGGAATGTAGGGGTAAAAATAACTTTGATATTTTCAAATGAGGCTTTAGGTAATTTTTTTATTGGTAAGTTATTTATGAGTACTACTATAAATTTTTGTTAAAGTTTGTGGCATAACAACTTTAGAATAGGACAACCTTCTATCCTCTAAACTTTGTTTACCAAAAAAATGAGAGAGAGATCGAGAGTTCCAAATTGAATTTGGTGGGTTTGGGTATGCATGTGTATGGTTCAAATTTTTTCACATTTATAATTCAAAAGAATTGTGAAATATTGTGAGAAGAAAAACAAACAAACATGTTACAGATGTCTTTGGTACGGGTGGAGTGATAAAAACAAATGAATGAGAAGTGAAAGTTAGTAATGAATAAAATGATAATACATTCTCTAATATCAATTTTATTCCTTATTCCATTTCTCGTAGGTTTGTTCTTATTAAGATCATGATAATTACATAATACGTATCTGTTATTTCCACGTATAATTAAGGTTGGAAAAGTTCTCGTGAAACAAATGTATGTATAAATTTTTCAATTGAATGTGAACTATTTATACCCTATCTCAACTATATTTAGTACAAAAGTAAGTAAACAAACACTACAAATTATGGTATCTCAGTAGTGTTACAAAATGAAAAGATACGAGAATACATATAAAGGCAGGAAAACAAATAAATAAACTTACGTGGGCTAATGACAGTGGCCTGCAATTAAATCCGCCATCAAATCTGCAAATTTTTCAACAAGCCAATTTGTTTAACACAATACAGCTAACAGCCTACCATGAAACCAAATTGTAATCTAAAAAAATCAGATATAAATGGAGGTCAACTTTCAATATATTGCTGTATTCAAATATGGTTTCTTAATTCTTGTGTATGTAGCCGTCGACCCTGTGATTCATAAGACGAGAAAGAACTACAAAATAATGCAAGGTAAGCATCATGTATAAATAGGTGACACACTTGAGGTCCTTAACCAAGCACGAATCACAAACCTCCCTTGTCTCCCCTACCTAAAGAATTCTTATAACCATGGCTGCAAGTTCTCATCCCAGGGTGGCTTTTCCTTACTTCACACTCAGAATCTGTTTGTTTTTATGTCTTATTGGGATAGCTTCCGCTTCAGATTTAGCTTCAGCTGCAGCTACAAATTTAGCTTCAGTTGATCCTGCTGGTAAATTAAGCCCATATTCTTATACATTTCGGTGTCCCCTGGCCCAAATTACTATTAAGAGAGCAGTAACCAAAGCTGTGTTAGAAGAGCCTCGCATGGGTGCATCCTTGATTCGTCTTCATTTCCATGATTGCTTTGTCCAAGTAAGTCTTCATATTATTAAAATTTTATGCCTTACTTTTGAAACAGTATATTATCCAATATTAAAGATGATACACGACCTCTATGAAAATTCATGGAGGTCGTGTATCATCTTTAATATTGGATAATACAGTTGCCTACATTACGCATTTGTTGCATGGATGAGCTGCAATGTTCTTCTACGTGTGAAAGATGTATGTTTTACTTACAATTTAACCCCAGCAGTATGAGTTAATTTTTTTTTATCTGTTTAATAAAATCTCATAATCATGTGTATATTTATTGAAACGTGAAAGAAAAGAAAGAAACTTGATTAATTAAATCAGTTCTTAGAAATTAATTTTTATTTTTATGCTTTCGTGCTCGTATTTTGTAGGGATGTGATGCATCAGTATTGTTAAAGGACACAGCAACTTTCAAGGGCGAACAGAGTGCTTTTCCCAACGTTAATTCTCTAAGGGGGTTTCAATCTCATAGAGAACATAAAATCTGAAATAGAGGACATTTGTCCTGGTGTTGTGTCTTGCCCCGACATCCTAGCCTATGCTGCAAGGGACTCTGTTGTTGCTGTAAGTATTCATGCATTGAGAAATAATTAATTAAATCAACCAAACTAAGGTATTTATATGCATGTGATTTGATGACTGATCGGTGAGCAATAATTCTCAGCTGGGTGGACGTGGTTGGGGAGTTCGCGTGGGAAGAAGAGACTCAACCACTGCAAGTTTAAGTGCTGCTAATTCAGACTTACCCTCTCCCTCATTGGATCTTAATGGCCTTATTGCTGCTTTCAAAAAAAAGTATTTCACGGTTAAAGAAATGGTTGCTTTGTCAGGTAGATACCAATTGCCACTCGATTAGGCTTACAGCTAATAGTATGCCCAATTCATTAGGAGGCCTTTGGTGTGTGTGTGTGTGTGTGTGTATTTGCCGTCATAGGCATTTAATTCTTACATATTCAACAAAATTTGTTGTTCAGGTGCTCACACAATAGGCCTATCCAGATGTTCAGTCTTCAGAGACAGGATTTACAACGAAAGCAATATTGATCCCTGGTATGCAAAATCATTGCAAGCATATTGTCCCAGGACAGGTGGTGATGACAACTTATCCCCTTTAGACACCATCACTCCATACATTTTTGACAATGCTTATTACAAGAATTTACTGTACAAAAAGGGTCTCTTGCACTCTGACCAAGAGCTCTTTAATGGTGGTTCCACGGACTCCATAGTTAAAGATTACGCCACTAACCCATTACTCTTCAGTTTAGATTTTGCTAACGCAATGCTCAAGATGGGCAACCTTAGCCCACTAACCGGCAACAAAGGTCAGATCAGAAAAATATGCAGCAGAGTCAATTGAGAGTTCATTGGCAAACTGTGTGTATTGCTGAATGGCTATTCCACTGTTGAAAGTATGGTGTCTTGAAATAAGCCCATTTGTTTGCATGTCGATCATTGATGTATTCAGGTTGTGAAGTGTCAATTATGTGTCAAGTATTTACCATCCTATGTTTGCATTTGTTGGGTAATTAACCATCGTTAACAGCTTATTGTTTGGGGAAAAAGGATATTATTGTATCATGCATGTCAGTTACATGCCTGTGAAATTTTTTAGTATTTGATTTGAAATTATGAAATTCATTGAAAATTATTAGATATATTTTATATATTCTGTAGTTCCTAACCACCATATCAATTTCTAGTTCTTGCTCATTGAGACTCGTGGTCAATCTAGATTAATATTTAAGGATAGATATTACTTCCCTTTACCCTTTCTCTTTTAAACAAATTCAATTTATTGAGATTTTTTAATTTACTGAAAATTATTCGTAGCTGCATATTTACGATACTGAGATGGTGATCCATAATTATGATTCGAGAAAGAGGATAAATCTGCAATATTATATGAACCTATAATTCCTTAGAATCTTACTTCTTCAATGAAGTAGGTTTAATTGCTGAAAATTTTATTAAGAATTAGTTTTACCCTAATATATAAAGTGAGAAAGCAGTGTTTACAATTATGATGGATGAAAGAAGCGACATTGATTCTTGATTGAGCCATCAACATTAAAAACTACTCAAGTTTGAAACTTCAAACAACTATCTAATTAATAACTAAACTTTAATTACTTAAAATATTCTGATTTCTTGTTAATTAGTAAGTATAAATTATTTTTCCTATCATTTAATTATGTGTATTGTCATATAAAAATTTAAATATGATAATAATTACTTGAGATAGTGAATTATAATTAATCATAGTTAATTAATACTCATTAATAAACAAGAATAATATCTTGATTTTTAATTGATTTATTCTACATAAATTATTATATAAACTAACTCCAAGAACTTCTCGTTGTAACTTACATTTATGGCAATGTTGTTAAAATTGGATTGGAAAGTAAACTGATGAGAAGTGAAAGTTGGTAATGAATATAATGATAATACATTTTCTAATATATCATCAAGTTTATTCCTTGTTCCATTGCTCGTAGTTTTGCTCTTATTAAGATCATGATAATTACATATGTATCTGTTATATTTCCTCGTATGATTATAGTTGAAAAATTTCTCATGAAACAAATGTATGTGTAAATTTTTCAGTTGAGTGTAATATACCCTATCTCTACTATCTTTAGTACAAAAATAAATAAATAAATACTACAAATTATTGTATCTCAAGAATCTAACAAAATGAAAATATTTATTTGAGGATACGTAGAAAGGCAGGAAAAAAATAAGGATTTAATTTCTATCCACTGTCAGTGTAAAGTTTCTTTACACTGTCATTCAATCATGTGTTGACACATCATTAAAATAGTTAGACTTTTTATGTGGTGGTTGTAATAGTCAAACTCTTTTAATGATCTGGTAACACATGATTGGATGACAGTGTAAAAAAAATTTATACTGACAATGGATAAAAATTAAACTCAAAAAATAATCAAACTTAACTATATATTATAAATAACTTAATTATTAAATGTTTGACTCCGCGTGTGCTAAGGATAGTGCCCTGCAATTAAATTCGCCATCAAATCTGCAAAATTATCAAGTCAATTTGTTTAGCACAATACAGCTAACAGCATACAATGAAACCAAATTTTAATCTAAAAAAATCAACCAAATTTTAATCTAAAAAAATCAGATAACAATCGAGGTCCACAACATTCATTGCTGTATTGAAATACGGTTTCTTAATTATTGTGTCTTTAGCCGTTCACCCGGTGATTAATAAGACAAAGAAAGGACTACAAAATAATGGAAGGTAACCATCATGTATAAATAGGTGACACAGTTGAGGCCCTTAACCAAGCACGAATCACAAACTCTATTGTTTCCCCTACCTAAAGAACTCCTATAACCATGGCTGCAAGTTCTCATCCCAGTTTTACTTTTCCTGACTTCAAACTCAGAATCTGTTTGTTCTTCTGTCTTATTGGGATAGCTTCTGCTTCAGCTGATCCTGCTGGTCAGTTAAGCCCCGGGTTTTATAATTTACGGTGTCCTCTGGCCCTTCTTACCATTAAGACAGCAGTCACCAAAGCTGTGTCAAAAGAGCCTCGCATGGGTGCATCCTTGCTTCGTCTTCATTTCCATGATTGCTTTGTCCAAGTAAGTCTTCATCTTCTTATAACTTTATGCCTTACTTTCGAAACAGTTTCTTACATTATGCATTTGCTGCATGTATGAGCTGCAATATTCTTCTACGAGTGAAAACTGTGTGTTTTACTTACAATTTAACCCCAGCATTTGCACAATGTGTGTTAATTAATGTGTAGATTCATGAATGTAGATTAATATGTTAGTGTTAATGCTAGTCTTGATATTGATGTTCATGTACCTAGAGGAGTGTATCTAGAGAAGTGTGTTCATGTACCTAGATCATTGTGGGTTCATGTATTAGTGAGTAAATGCTTTCTAGGATGTTCCATTGCTCCCTATAAATATGTCAGCTATGGCTAGTTGTTGTATCAAGTTAGAAAACAAATTCAAAATAGAGAATTATTCAGTCCAACCTCTCTTCTTCTTGCTCTAATTTTTTCTGCATATTTGAGCAGCACTTATAATTTAGTTTCTTGAGTGTTTTAGGCACCACAACCACCTCTAGAATACCACCAACAATGTGCACATAAAAACTTAACCCCAGCTATATGAGTTTTTTTTTTCTGTTTAATAAAATCTCATAATCATGTGTTTATTTATTAGATGAAATGTGAAAGAAAAGAAAGAAACTTGATTAATTAAATCAGTTCTTGGAAAATAATTTTTATTTTTATGCTTTCTTGCTCGAATTTTGTAGGGATTTGATGCATCAGTGTTGTTAAGCGACACAGCAACTTTCACGGGCGAACAAACTGCTTTTCCTAAACTTAATTCTTTCAATGTCGTAGAGAACATAAAATCTGAACTAGAGGACATTTGCCCTGGTATTGTCTCTTGGGCCGATATCCTAACCGTTGTTGCAAAGGACTCTGATTTTGCTGTGTATTCACTGAGAAATTATTAAATCAGCCATATTAAGATATGTGATGTGATGACTGATTGATGTGCAATAATTCTCAGCTGGGTGGACCTCGATGGGAAGATCGCTTGGGCAGAAGAGACTCAACCACTGCAAGTTTAAGGTCTGCTAATTCAGATTTACCCACTCCCTTTCTGGATCTTAAAGGGCTTATCGCTGCTTTTGACAAAAAGAAATTCACAGCAAAAGAAATGGTTGTTTAATTAGGTATATATATTTGTCGGCATAGGCATTTAATTCTTATATATTCGACAAAATTTGTTGTTCCGGTGCTCACACAATAGGCAAAGCCAAGTGTTCTGTCTTCAGAAACAGGATTTACAACGAAAGCAATATAGATCCCTCCTATGCAAAATCATTGCAAGCAAATTGTCCCAGGACAGGTGGTGATGACAAGTTATCCCCTTTCGACACCACCACTCCAAACTTTTTTAACAGTGCTTATTACAAGAATTTAAGGTACAAAAAGGGTCTCTTGCACTCTGACCAACAACTCTTTAATGGTGGTTCCACGGACTCCATAGTTAAAGATTACGCCACGAACCCATTACTATTCAGATTAGATTTTGCTAACGCAATGGTCAGCATGGGCAACCTTAGCCCACTAATCTTCTCCAACGGACAGATCAGGAAAAAATGCAGCTTTGTCAATTGAGTTATTGGCAAACTTTGTTTAATGCTTAATGGCTATTCCACTATTGAAATCACGGTGTCTTGAAGTAATCCCACTTGTTTGCATGTCGATTTGTTGATGTATTTAGGTTGTGAAGTGTCAATTATTTGTCAAGTGTTTACCATCCTATGTTAGCATTTGTTGGGTAAGTAACCATCGTTAACGGCATATAGTTTTAGGGAAAAAGTATAATTATTAATTAGATGATGAATGTGTAAAAAATATGCCACATGCACATATACCCTGGAAATCTTTTGTATTTGATTTGATGTTATGAAATTAAATGAAAATTATGATATATTCTATATATTTTATACTACTTACCTTGCCGTGTCAATTTTCAGTGGTCAATACAGATTTATATTTAAGGATAGATATTGCCCCCTCTTTTCCTTTGTCCTTTCAAACAAATCAAAATAATTGAGATTATTATTTTTATTTGAAATCATGTAAGGTCTAAATACCTATTACTTTGGCTGGATTATTCGTAGTGATACCAACGATCCAAGAAAAGGACCAAAAAAAAAAAAGATTGCGTCAATCCATATCAAATCTTTCTTTAAATAATTTTACAGAATTAATTTCTCTAAATGTTCACCCAACATTCAATTTGAGTAGTTAAGGATTAACAAATATTTAGTTGAAATGGTAAGCAACTTAGATCTAAAACGATGTTAAAAGTTAAAATTTCGAGAGTTGTCATTATTAGAAGAATTTTATCATAATATTTCTCGATTTAAATGAGATTAGTTTCACACTTAAAAAATCTAAAAACACCTATAGTCAACACACACACAAAATCCCAAATAATCAAGATAATTAAGGTGCATGCATTATTAACCACTAATTCAACCTCTTTAGTTAGAAAAAGAATAAATTTGCAATACATATATGGGCCTGTAATTACTTAGAATGTTATATACTTCACTGTAAAGAAAGGTTGAATTGCTGAAACTTTCATTTAAGAATTTGTGTTACGCTAATATATAAAGTGTGAAAGCGGTGTTTACAATTATGACGGATGAAACGTTGAATCTTGATAGAGTCATCAAAATTAAAAAATCACTTAGGTCGGATAAAAGAATTGAAATTAAAGTTTAAAATTATACTTTTAATTTTAATCATTTCAAAATTAGAATTAATTTAGAATCTTACAATTTATATTTTGATTACACAAAAATTAGCTAGAAAATAAAATTATAATTGTAAATTCAATTATAATTTTATTATTTTAGAGTATGATCTAAGTTTTTTAAAAATAAATCTATAACACGGCGACAGTGAAGTCTAATGTCATTCCTATTTATTTATTATCACTTCTCTCCAACTAAATTTTGTTTAATTTTTTTAAAATATACTTCATTAAATAGTTATCCATTTAATTACTTAACTATTATGATAATAATAATTTTTTAATAAATATAAGAGTGACAATAGACAAATTAGTTTAAATAAAAATAAGTAATTATAATTTGATAAAGAACATTTTGAAAAAAAAATAATAATTGGTAAGAAGTTGCAATAGACTTTATAATAGGAGTTACAATAACTAAACCTTCTATAACATTGTCTCTTTGATTTTAAAATAAAATATAAATAACTAAATAATATGTTGTGATGGTGTTGAAGGCGAGAGTGGAAGTGATAGTGGTGACGGCAATTGTCATGATGGTGGTGGTGACAATGACATCGTAATTGATTTCTTGTAAGATTTAAATCTAAGCGGTGAACTTTATAACAATCTTATGTGTATGCATGTATAGGTTTCTTGTAAGATTGCAATTTATTTTACTATGCTAATTTTATTTCAAAAAAAGGAAAATGTAATAGTTTGAAACTTTAAATAACTACCTAAAAACCAATACTTTCAGACAAGTTATTTTATTTTAAAAAAATTTATTTTTGAGTTCAGTTTTCAAACAGGTATTTTTATTTTAAATCGGTTTTCAAACAGGTTTTATATTGCTGTCAGTAAATAGTTGGGATTGGCGAGTAAATTTGAATACAAGGTCATAAATTCAAGTCCTAGTAACAACTTCTTGGCGTAAATTTTTCTTTTTAAAAAAAATCATTAATCTGATCTGACTTTGACATAAGTTTTTCTTTTTTTTTTTTCCCTTTTTTTATGTTGCTAGTAACTATTAAGTTCTACTCTCAATTGTTACTTGTTAAACCTTTACATAATTCACTAAGCCCAATACCTAAAAGCCCATTAGCTAATTATAAATGAAGATTTTTAATTTTTTTTTAAAAAAGAGAGAAGCCCAACTCGAAGAACACAGCATAAGGGAGAGAACGGAAAACCCATCGTGGTTTCTAGCTTTTTGTGTATGGGCTATGCGGGTAGGAAGTGAGGAGGGAGAATGGCGATGAAAGATCCAACTCTAATGAATTTTTTCTCTCCTACCAAGCCTATTGGCTGGTTGAACTGAACGTGAATTTAAATAGGGAAAATGATCGAGTACTGTGGCTTGATAAAGATAATGATTATTTGGTTCTTTTTAAAAATTAATTAACTATTCATCTACATTAATCAATAATTTATTTTTATTTTGATATTTGATACCAAAAAAAATGTTTTTCCCATTAGCACTTTTGTTACACAATCCATTTTTTATATCATTCATGTTGATATTTAGGGGCCTTACTCAACTCCTTCTATTCATGGTAACAAGTATTTCCTAATAGTATGATAAATCTATATATACTTGGATTAAACTAATGAAAGCAAAGTCTGAAACCAGAGAACATATCATGCATTTTGTCACTTTTGTGCATACTCAATTTGGCCTTTCCATTGAAACAATTCGATCTGATAATGGTCTTGAATTCTCTATGACATCCTTTTATCTTTCTAAAAGGAATCACTCACCAATTATTTTGTTTTGAAACTCCTCAACAAAATAAGGTGGTTGAACGAAAACACCAGCACATACTAAATGTTGCCAGATCACTTATGTTTCAATCTAATTTACCTATCAATTCTGGGATTTTGCTATCTCCCAAACTGTTCACATAATCAATCTCCTACCATCCGCAAATTGCATTCCAACTCTCCTTTCTTTCTGTTATACAATCAACCCCCTAACATATCCTTACTTAGAGTTTTTGGATCGCTGTGTTATGCCACAACACTCATAGCTCACATAACAAAGTTCCAGCCTAGAGCTCAAAAGTGTCTCCACCTTGGTCATACTCAAGGTATCAACTTATACTTACTGTTTGACCTTCATAGTCATGAAATTTTCCATTCTAGACATGTCTCCTTTTATGAAAACATTTCCCCTTTCCTAAACATTTCTTCTCACTCAAACAGTAACAATCCCCATACTCCTCATATGCCTTCTAGACTCAACATTACTGATCTTAATCTGGATCAGGCCCCTCCATCATCTTCACCTATACATTTTGGTCCCAACACTACTAATCTCAATATTGATCAAGCCCTCCCTTCCTCACCTACCACTACATTGAATGAAAACACACATACTACCTTTCATATTCCAACTCCTCACAGAACTTCTACTCGGGTAAAGAAGACACATAATTACCTCAGGGACTACCATTGTAACATAGTCCACTCCTCTGTCATTAACAGTTCATGCTTAGGTACTCCCTACCCTTTATCTCATTTTGTTTCATGTACACATTTATCCCCTACACACAAATCTTATGTTCTAGTTATTTCCAGCACCATTGAGCCTAAGACATATGCCCAAGCTGTTAAACATGAGTGTTGGCAAGAGGCGATGGACCAAGAGATCAAAGTGTTTGAACAAAATCACACTTGGACCATCATGGATTTACCACTAAGAAAGAAGCCCATTTGTTGTAAATGGGTATACAAAATCAAGTGCAAATCTGATGGGAGCATAAAGAGGTATAAGGTCAAATTAGTAGCTAAAGGTTTTACTCAACTTCACAAGGTTTGATTACTCAGAAACCTTTTCCCCTGTTGTTAAAATCACAATTATCCAATTAGTTTTGGCCCTTGTTGTAGCATACCAATAGCATTTACATCAACTTGATGTTGACAATGCCTTTCTCCATAGTGATTTAATTGAATAGGTATACATGCACATTCCTCCAGGCTTCATGATTGCTTAGAATAATCAAGTTTGCAAATTATAGAAATATTTATATGGTTTAAAACAAGCCAGCAAACAATGGAACTCGAAACTGATTACTCCCTCTTTGTGAAGTCCATTGCTGCCAAATTGACTATTCTATTAGTATATGTCGATGACATAGTCCTTACTAGGAATGATTTTGATGAAATCTAATTGGTGAAGCAATTGCTTGATGCACAATTCAAAATAAAAGATCTTGGCCCTCTCAAAATTTTCCTTGGTCTCGAGGTAGCAAGGTCCTCTTAAGGCATTGTCTTATCCTACAGAAAATATGCCTTAGAACTTCTTAATGATGCTGGTCTTCTTGGCTGCAAACCAGCTTCCACCAATGGTCCCTAGTTTGAAACTCACTTCCACTGATGGTGCTCCACTTACTGATCCCATTATCTATAGAAGACTGCTTGGAAGGCTCATTTACCTCACAAATACCCGGCCAAATATATGCTTTGTTGTACACAAGCTTAGCCAATTTATCTCCCATCCATTATAGCCTCACTTGGATGTTGCTTATCATATCCTTCGATACATTAAGGCCTACCCAGGTAAAGGCATTCTCTTCTTATCACAATTCGATCTGAAGTTGAAAGCCTTTAGTAACTCCAATTGGGCCTCGTGTCCATAGAGTTGCAAGTCCATCACTAGGTTTTGTATCTTTTATGGATCCTCTCTTATTTCCTAGAAGTCCAAGAAACAAAGCACCATCTCCAAGTCTTCATCTGAAGCAGAATATCAAGCTTTGGCCATGACAACTTGTGAGATTCAGTGGTTACTCTATCTATTACAGGATCTTCATCAACCTATTTCCAACTCAATTCCATTATACTGCGATAATCAATCTGCCATTCAGATTGCCCAAAATCCCACCTTTCACGAGAGGACCAAGCATATAAAGCTGGATTGCCACTTGATTCGCGAGAAAGTGCAATATGGGATCATTCACTTGATGCTTATACCCTCTGTTGCCCAATTAGCATATGTTCATACCAAAGCTCTTCATCCCACCGCCTTCCACTCATTAATCTCCAAGCTGAACTTGCATGATATACATCGTCCAGCTTGTGCTAGGGGGTGTGTTGGATATAAACCTCGATTAAGTTAATTAATCTTTGTATTTAGTCTTGTTTGTTAGAAGTTAGTTAGATGATAGTTGTTCTGTTATTTTGTTTTCTCTTCTTCAGTTTGTTAACCTATATAAACTCTTTGATATTCAATGAAAGTTTAGAATTCATTTTTACCAAATCATAACAATATGCATTTTGGCTCTTTGCTTACAATTTGATAATTGTTACTTTGTAATTGGTATCATAAATGAAAATGAATATTTTGCTATTGTTAAACATTAAGCTAAAAAAAATTAAAAGCCTATGAACTCGCATGCTCAACCCACCCTGCATAAAATTAGGCTAGGTTAGCAAATAACTAGCCTGAGCCAATTTTATTCCAGTTAAGCGTAGCTTGAGTTTACTTTTTTTCCCCCTCTTCTTAATTACATAAGAGAAAAGTAAATAATTTAGTTTGCCATGGTTATTTACAACTATACAAGACACTATTACAATTTTCCCACAATCATATTCCAAAAAGCACAGGGTTCAACATGTTAAAAATAATCCTTTTATTTAAATTAACATTTTCGTGGCAAAGTAACAAATTATAATCTACACAAATCTTAAAACCAAGCTTTACTTTTTATATCTGACAAATAAAATTCAAGGGCTAAAATCTCTAATTGAATTAAAAAAAATTTAAATAGCTTTTTTTTTGGGCACATAATAGTTGTTTAATTGTTTTTATTCCTCCCAACTTCGTGCAGGCACGTATAGCGTCGTGCTGGTCTTTATTAGACAAATGCTCCAAAGTCCAAATGCCATGCTGGAGGAAACAACATTGCGCTCCTGTGCTGGCCTCATGCGCGAATTTCACATACTTTTTTGTGTGCAGCAATTCATTTTGCTTAACAATTGTATCTCTCGCCGTAGTATCGCCAATGTGGGAATATTCTAACTTGTTTTTTTTTTTTTTTTTCAAATTCTGTAACTAATATTTATATCCCATCTTATTAAAGAAATTTATATTTTTCATATCCGTATCTTATTTTTTATAAGATACCTGAAATATACAAAATACTTGACACTTCTAAAATAGATATACATCAAGTATTTAGTACACTATTTAAAAAAAATTATAAAACCAAAATAATTCAACATATGACACATGATATTGCAAAATTTTATTAAAAGCTTGATATGAAATGTTTATTTCTTCGATATTCATGAATAATTGGATATGCATCAAATATATTTTTCGAATGAATGTAGGCAGATATCCAAAATACCTGTCCAAATTAAAATCCCTACTCGACCGAGAGGATTCCGGGCCATATGAGTGGAATCAGCGGATATATATGGCCACCCATTTATTCCACTCATTATCTATTTATTTAACAAGCTAATATGAATGAAAATGAGTATGAATTTAATCTTTTTTTATATATTTAAATTAAACTCTTTTTATTTTGAAATGGATGGTGCGAGATTCCGCATCTTGTTCCACTAATCGAACTTAAATAATTATTACATTTTTTCCTAAATAATTATTGCATTTCACCTGATTAACATGAAATACTGTTGATGCAATGTGCCCCCCAAAAAATACTGTTGATAAGGCTGTTTACAAATGTAGGGGCCGGGAGAAATATTTTGATTTTTTCAAATGAGGCATGAAAGAGAGAGATCCAAATTGAATTTGGTGGGTTTGGGGTTCGCCAAATATGCATATATATGGTTAAAAAAAATTCACATTTATAATTTAAAAGAATTGTGAAATATTAAATACAAAAAGAAAATTGTGAAATATTGTGAGAAAAAAATAAAAATAGCAACATGTTACCGATGTCTTTGTTACGAGTGGAATGATAACTAACTTTCACTTCTCATTTATTTCTTTATATATTGTTTGAATTATAAGTATATCATCATACCTTTTAAGTATAAAACTAATCTTGTTTGAATTCAAAAGTATGATAATTATGAATCCTTTCAATAATAATAACTCTAGAAATTGAACATTTGATTAAACACTTAGTATTAAAGTCACTTACCATTCAAGCCAATGCTTGTTGGTAATACATTCTTTAATATATCATCAATTTTATTCCTTATTCCATTTCTCGTAGTTTTGCTCTTATTACGATCATGATAATTACATAATATGTATCTGTTCTATTTCCACGTATTAAGGGTGGAAAATTTCTCGTGAAAATGTATATATATATAAATTTTTCAATTGAATGTGTAATATATATATATATATATATATATATATATATATATATTAGTACAAAAATAAATAAACAAACACAGCAAATTATAGTATCTCAAGAGTCTTACAAAATGAAAAGGTACGAGAATGAGAATACATAGAAAGGCAACGGAAAAAAAACTTTCGTGGGCTAATTAATGACAGTGGCCTTCAATTAAATCCGCCATCAAATCTGCAAAATTTTCAACAAGCAGATTTGTTTAACACAATACAGCTAACAGCCTACCATAAAACCAAATTGTAATCTAAAAAAATCAGTTAGAAATGGAGGTCCACAACTTTCAATATATTGCTGTATTCAAATATGGTTTCTTAATTCTTGTGTATGTAGCCGTTGACCCTGTGATTAATAAGACGAGAAAGAACTACAAAATAATGCAAGGTAAGCATCATGTATAAATAGGTGACACGCTTGAGGTCCTTAACCAAGCACGAATCACAAACCTCCCTTGTCTCCCCTACCTAAAGAATTCTTATAACCATGGCTGCAAGTTCTCATCCCAGGGTGGCTTTTCCTTACTTCAAACTCAGAATCTGTTTGTTTTTATGTCTTATTGGGATAGCTTCAGCTTCAGATTCAGCTTCAGATTTTGCTTCAGCTGCAGCTACAAATTTAGCTTCAGTTGATCCTGCTGGTAAATTAAGCCCATATTCTTATACAGTTCGGTGTCCCCTGGCCCAAATTACTATTAAGAGAGCAGTAACCAAAGCTGTGTTAGAAGAGCCTCGCATGGGTGCATCCTTGATTCGTCTTCATTTCCATGATTGCTTTGTCCAAGTAAGTCTTCATATTATTAAAATTTTATGCCTTACTTTTGAAACAGTATATTATCCAATATTAAAGATGATACACGACCTCTATGAAAATTCATGGAGGTCGTGTATCATCTTTAATATTGGATAATACAGTTGCCTACATTACGCATTTGTTGCATGGATGAGCTGCAATGTTCTTCTACGTGTGAAAGCTGTATGTTTTACTCACAATTTAACCCCAGCATCTGCACATACAAATTTAACCCCAGCAGTATGAGTTAATTTTTTTTATCTGTTTAACAAAATCTCATAATCATGTGTATATTTATTGAAACGTGAAAGAAAAGAAAGAAACTTGATTAATTAAATCAGTTCTTAGAAATTAATTTTTATTTTTATGCTTTCGTGCTCATATTTTGTAGGGATGTGATGCATCAGTATTGTTAAAGGACACAGCAACTTTCAAGGGCGAACAAAGTGCTTTTCCCAACGTTAATTCTCTAAGGGGTTTCGATCTCATAGAGAACATAAAATCTGAAATAGAGGACATTTGTCCTGGTGTTGTGTCTTGCGCCGACATCCTAGCCTATGCTGCAAGGGACTCTGTTGTTGCTGTAAGTATTCATGCACTGAGAAATAATTAATTAAATAAACCAAACTGAGGTATTTATATGCATGTGATTTGATGACTGATCGGTGAACAATAATTCTCAGCTGGGTGGACGTGGTTGGGGAGTTCGCGTGGGAAGAAGAGACTCAACCACTGCAAGTTTAAGTGCTGCTAATTCAGACTTACCCTCTCCCTCATTGGATCTTAATGGCCTTATCGCTGCTTTCAAAAAAAAGTATTTCACAGTTAAAGAAATGGTTGCTTTATCAGGTAGATACCAATTGCCACTCGATTAGGTTTACAGATTATATCACGCCCAATGCATTAGGAGGCTTTTGGTATATATATATATTTGCCGTCATAGGCATTTAATTCTTACATATTCAACAAAATTTGTTGTCCAGGTGCTCACACAATAGGCCTATCCAGATGTTCAGTCTTCAGAGACAGGATTTACAACGAAAGCAATATTGATCCCTGGTATGCAAAATCATTGCAAGCATATTGTCCCAGGACAGGTGGTGATGACAACTTATCCCCTTTAGACACCACCACTCCATACATTTTTGACAGTGCTTATTACAAGAATTTACTGTACAAAAAGGGTCTCTTGCACTCTGACCAAGAGCTCTTTAATGGTGGTTCCACGGACTCCATAGTTAAAGATTACGCCAGTAACCCACTACTCTTCAGTTTAGATTTTGCTAACGCAATGCTCAAGATGGGCAACCTTAGCCCACTAACCGGCTACAACGGTCAGATCAGAAAACAATGCAGCAGAGTCAATTGAGAGTTCATTGGCAAACTGTGTGTATTGCTGAATGGCTATTTCATTATTGGAAGTAAAGTGTCTTGAAATAAACCCATTTGTTTGCATGTCGATCATGATGTATTGATCAGGTTGTGTCAATTATGTGTCAAGTATTTACCATATGTTTGCATTTGTTGGGTAATTGACCATCGATAACAGCTTATTGTTTGAGGAAAAAGTATGATTATTGTATCATGCATGTCACTTACATGCCGGTGATTTTTTTTCGTATTTGATTTGAAATTGAAATTATGAAATTCATTGAAAATTATGAGATATATTTTATATATTCTGTAGTTCCTTACCGGCCGTGTCAATTTCTAGTTCTTGATCATTGAGAGTCGTGGTCAATCTAGAATAATATTTAAGGATAGATATTACTTCCCTTTACCCTTTCCTTTCAAAAAATTAAAATTATTGTGATTTTTTAATTAATTATTCGTAACTGCATATTTACAATACCGAGATGGTCATCCTTATGATTCGTGTTATATGGGCCTATAATTCCTTAGAATGTTACTTCTTCAATGAATTGAAAGTATAGGTTTAATTGCTGAAAAAATTATTAAGAATTAGTTTTATTACCCTAATATATAAAGTGAGAAAGCAGTGTTTACAATTATGTTGGATGAAAGGAATGACATTGAATCTTGATTGAGGCATCAACATTAAAAAATTACTTAAGTTGGAAACTTCAAACAACTACCCAAGTAGTAACTAAACTTCTAATTACTTAAAAATTCTGATTTATTGTTAGTAAGTATAAATTCTTTTCCCTATCATTTAATATTTAAATATGATAATAATTACTTGATATAGTGAATCATAAGTAATCATAAATAATTATTACTCTTTAAAAAATAATAATGATATGCCAATTTTTAATTGATTTATTCTACATAAATTATATAAACTAACTCCAAGAATTTCACGCTGCAAGTCTGTAGCTGACCTTTCTGGTTGGGAAATGGACAAAGGGTAATTTGGGTGATTTTAGAACCGGGTTTCACAACCTTTCTGATTGGTTGTGTAAGCAAAATTTGGCCCACTCCTGGGAGACCAATTCGTATGAGTTGGAGAGGCCCGGTCAGGAGGAATGGTTTGTTTTTCATATATATATTTTTTTAATATTGTAACCATGTGATATACAACTTAATTTATTTTGATTAATCTATCTTCTTAGTTTGTTTATACATAATTATCTATGACATGAAGAATAAAAAATTTATAAACTAATTCTTTGTGATATGATAAATTGATAAAATTAATTTTAAATTTCTCTATAACATCACCTACCACATTACATATTTGTGCCATGGCCAATTCCAATCTATAACAAAAGATATTGTAATTAGAGAAATTAGAGCAATGATTTGATAATAAAATAACAAAAAGTAGATGATGAAGAGTTAAATTGATAGAAAACACTGATATAAAATATAACTCTGCTAGCTATCTTTCTAATCATCAACCATTTAAAAGAAAACTCATTTTTTTTAATAAAAAAATATCATTTTAATATATAGCTGTGACCAATTAAAATATCAATTCCGAGATTAATTTGAAATTTTATACTTTCTTCTTATCTCGTATTATTCATACTATTGAAATTCACTATCATAGCTGTTAGTTTATGTAATAAATAAATAAATGGTTAATGACTGAAACGGATTAATATTTTATCTCTGACCAACACCTACATCAGAATTTGCAACAAAAATTGATGATTGAGTCATTGACTATTCTAGACAGCAATAACATCTAGATAATCATCAGAAAGCAATTGAATGTTTCAATTATGAAGAATTGAAGAGTAATTGGATTTTGAACTAGGTGACATTATAAGGTATTTTCATATATTTTGAGTGTGAGATTAATCTCTACTTATGTATCAACGTTACTGTGAATCTGTGATCATAATACACTTCTAATGATATTCAAATCCCTAATACTTTACAGATAAAATCTACATATATAAAAATCAATTTATTAACCAAGACAGACCTCATGGTTAAGACTAATTGGTCTTACTTTGTACATTTTTAAGAAATCTGAATAGCTTGACAGTGCCTTGTATTAAACGGGGCAGTCATTTTCACGATGTCAAATTATTATAATTATTTTTTGGTAAACTTAACACTCACAGTCATTATCTAGGCCAACTTGATAGCCAATATTGTTCGGGTTATTGACAATGTCAAAACAGGCATTCCTCCTGGCTGATGTTCTGTAAGAAATTATAAATATCATTTATTAATTAATTACTTACAACAACTATATGTTTCTCTAGCTCAAAGGTATCTTTTTTAACTAAAAGATAAACTATTGATATTACTTAAGCATTTTAAATTATTTACAAGTACATATTAGAAACTTGCACGGAATTTTTTTTTGAATGTAAGTCATTATGAGGAGTTGAATATGATTTCTTAAACCACACTCTCGACCCACAAGTTAAACATATCTTATTTCCACTTTTTTTTTTGTCTGCGTATCTCTGAGATTGCCATTTTTACAAATATATTTCTGTAAATTCGAACTTCTAATATTATAAATCTCTCAGTTGCTGAATTGAAGTTTGCTTAACATTTAAGTCACCCATTGTATTGTCTTATTTACACTTAAATTACATATTACGCCCCTCTCATAAACTGTCATTGTTGGATTTAAATTTTCTCCCTTTCTTTAAGAACATTAGAAAGTCCTGCAAAGAGGGGGAAAAAAAAACAACCATTTTTATATAGAAACAGTTTGTGTCTAGCCTCTCTTATATATTTTTGAGAAAAATGAGAGAATCCAGATACATAATTTTTTCCCTAATTAGTTTTAATAGTTATTTATTTTGTCAAAGGTTAAAAAATTATTATTAACTCAACAATATATACAAGAACGAACAAAAAAGGCAAAACCCAGTCATCATACCTTACAAAATGTGGAATAAAAATAGACATTATTAGAAATCTTGATAAACCTACTATGATCACCGGACCTCAATTTAATACTTTGATACTGAGTGTATGAGTTGAAACTTCCACATGCCTACAAGGAGACGAAATACAAAATCTAATTCAGACGACATCTCTAGGTCTACAAAGATTTCTAGCACGATGAATTTTTTTTTCACAAATCTGTTTCCTTAATTTGTGGTAATAAAAAAGGTTAGAATTAAAAGTATGATTGATAAGAATATTAGATTTGGCAAGAACATTGAACCTTCCTTATATCAACAAAATAAAATCATATCTATGATAGACTAGTCAAGTCTTAATCAATAAAATAAGAGAAAAAAGACCAAAAAAAAACGAAGATATATGTTTTGGGTTGCTGGCTAATTAAGAAAGAAGCGACAAACCCTAAATGATGGCACCAATTAAGTACCAACAAGCTATGGTAGACATGCACTAAAGACAAGCATATTAAAAACACAAGCGAAAGAAAAAAATGTTTCAGAAAACATTATACCTCAATTCAATTAGATTCAATAGCTATATATCATTGCTATTTGTCTTATAATTTTTTTTAACCTTAACAACGGATACATAATCCAGATTATTAAACAATAACATGAGGCATTGTTAGGAATAAAATTTAATGATAAAAACAAATAAAAAGTCAAAACTTTTAATTCATCTCCTAATAAATTATATAACTCAGTTAATCATTAGGAGGGATTTTTTTTTTCTGAATGAGGGGAGTTGTTTTTCTCCAACAACTATATGCCTCTCTAACCGAAATTCAAGAAATTGTCATGAAATCCATGTAAAAAATTTTGAAGGACAAGTGAAAATATTGATTCCCACCTATTAGGGTTTATTACCCTTTCTTTTTCTTAATCTTTCTTGTTTGGTAATTATTATTTAAAAATTGGTTTTCATCTAAGAACAGTATCAAAGTATCACTGACAACATTTTAAAAAAAATGCTGGAAACCTAACTGCAATGCACTCACTTCTTTGATCACATGTGCATCATGCATGTTAGGAATCCATTGTGAATGAGCAGTTCCCGTCCTTCGCTTCAATCGTTTGTTCTTAGTTATTTGTGACAACGGTTGTTGTTTTTTCCTTAGATAATGGTTAACTGAAATGGTAGGCTACATCGACTGTTATGGTTTTAGCCAGTTGAAAATTTTCTCAAACATTTATGTACAAAATGTTTCTATCCAATATATAATAATATTGCCAGCTAATTAACCAAAGTACTACTAAAAACAGGTACCATAGAATTTTTCTTATTATATACTTAGTTACTTACAAATAAGTGCATGATGTCGATCAATTTGTAACAGACTTTTTATAATAATTTTGGAAACATTTATCTTCTTTTTAATCTAATTTTGCTCCACCATCTATGTAAATAATTTTATACTATTGATAAATCATATAGTTTGACCTACTTAAAAAATTGTTAAAAACTTTTCCTACATGTGAAAAAAATTATTATATAATAATGTGACACTTATTAATATTGTAAATATTGTTACAAATATTGTAAAATGAATTGAAGTAACTTAATTAACTAGGATTCCTAATTGTTTTTGCTAAATTTTCTATATGAATAGCATGATGTTCGGAATTGATATAGTCGAAAAAGATGTATTATTCCATGTATGTTTCCCTTTACATGAATTTTCTCTTCATTTTGTGTGGTTGACCTATAAATTAACAACCCCCCTTGGACTAAATCAATCAATGACAAATTCTTTTTCCCGATTTCATACACAAGTGAACTTTGGCAAGTTAAGTACTTCCCATTTAATGCCTATCATGAAAGTTTCTTTTGGCGAAATGGTCTTTTTTAAGGCTCAGTCAACAAACCTCTAGGTATGATATAGTGTTGCATGTCATTGGCATTTTTTCTGCATGCTCACGTCCCAGTGGCTCTATAAATACAAAGTAGCAGTAGCAACCCCAATAAATCCTCATAACACAATAATACTGGTTCTATCATTGCTCTTAAGTGATCTTGTTAGCTAGCTAGCTATCTAGCCAAATATATAGTACTGATCATATAAAAGTCATTGCTGAATATAGAAATGGCCTCTCATGGGTATTTCTCTGTTGTCCTTCATGCCTTGGTGTTTGCAGCTCTTGCAAGCACAGCTTTCTCAGCACTGTCCCCTAAATACTACGACTACTCGTGTCCTAACGCTTTGAGCACCATCAGAAGAGTTGTGGAGGCTGCCGTGCAGAAAGAGCGCCGTATGGGCGCTTCTTTGCTACGCCTGCACTTCCATGATTGCTTTGTTAACGTATGTCTTTTTGTGCTAGCAGCTCTTTGTGTTTGTGTAATTATATAGTTATTTAGTTCTTAGTTGCTGTATCTGTCTGATACTAATAAATGATCAATTGGTTTTCTGATGGTGATTCAGGGTTGTGATGGTTCAATTCTTCTGGATCCCTCATCCTCCATTGACAGCGAAAAGAATGCAATTCCTAATGCAAACTCTGCTCGAGGATTTGAAGTGGTCGATGAGATCAAGCAGGAGGTGGACAAGGCATGTGGAAAACCAGTTGTTTCTTGCGCAGACATATTGGCTGTTGCCGCTCGAGATTCTGTGGTTGCGGTGAGTTATACTACAATACTAATATTCCCAACCATGTCATGATGTTGAACGTTTCTCTGTATATTTTATTATGCTCAGTTCCTTCTTCTTTTTTGAATTAGTCTATAAATAATTTTTTATCCCATTCGTTACCATTTTAAATTGATTAGGTGGTATAAGATAATATAATTTTTATTTTTAA
Source organism: Styphnolobium japonicum (assembly GCA_023212625.1). Taxonomy (NCBI): domain Eukaryota; kingdom Viridiplantae; phylum Streptophyta; class Magnoliopsida; order Fabales; family Fabaceae; genus Styphnolobium; species Styphnolobium japonicum. The sequence goes on along the minus strand of JALBWW010000007.1, from coordinate 10,859,922 downwards.
AATTTTTGACTGAACAGGTAAACAAAATTTATGTAATACTCATTCTTTTCTGGGTGACTCGCTGACTCAGTAAGCATCTAACAGTCGAATATTCAAAAGTTGATAGTCAACCTACTCATAATGAACAAAAACGTTGCATTTAATATGTGTATTTGGGTGAACATGTGGGTTGATTTATACATGTACATATCCTAACGAAATATAAGTATAAACACCTTAAGAAACAGAGCATTATTTTTAGTAACGTGAATGAAAATTGACTATTAATCATTATGTGCATGCACCGTGCAGTTAGGGGGGCCAACATGGAAGGTGAGGCTGGGGAGAAGAGACTCCACCACAGCAAGCCGTGATGATGCAAATAACAACATCCCAGCACCATTTTTCAGCCTTTCTCAACTTATCAGCAACTTCAAGAACCACGGCCTAAATGAGAAGGACTTGGTCGTTCTTTCTGGCGGCCACACCATTGGGTTTGCACGGTGTGTTTCGTTTAGGGACCGTATCTACAATGACTCTGACATCAACCCCAACTTTGCAAAAGAGCTTAGATACATTTGCCCAAGAGAAGGAGGTGACACCAACCTTGCTCCTTTGGACCCAACAGCTGCGCACGTTGACGTAGCCTACTTCACCAATTTGGTTCAAAAGAAAGGGCTTCTCCACTCTGATCAGGAACTGTTCAATGGTGGTTCTACAGATGCATTGGTTAGAAAGTACAGCTACGATACGGTAGCTTTCTACAAGGACTTCCCGAACTCTATGATTAAGATGGGAAATATAAAGCCCCTCACTGGGAGACAAGGTGAAGTTCGTTTGAACTGCAGGAAAGTGAACTAATTCGTCAAGAAAAGTAAAGCAATAAGTATGTATTATTTACATACATGGAAGAATTCTAGAGGCTAAGTAAGATCATTGTGTGAATTTCTATAATAATAATTTGATGTGTATCCTTAATATGATACATCGAGTGTTTTCAATATTCATTTGTATAGATTGTAAAATAAGCCCAATGGGTATCATTAATCTTTTATACAATATCGTAGTGTTGGAAAGAAGGTAAATGGACCCATAACAAGTGTCCAAGAAAAAAACAAATAAAAAGACAATAAATTACAATACTTAACGTGATTCGATTACCCATATTTATGCTATTAATAAAAGTATATTACTACTCTTAAACAATTTAATTGGAAACACTTGTACTAACTCTTGACGGACCAATCTATCGGAAATATCAAATTTCGACCGAATTTTTATCGGTTAATTTTTGGCAAAATTTTCATTTTTTTAATAAAATAAAATAAAATAAATCCATGGAACTCCTCGACTGATTTATCTCCCTAGAAAATCAAGCTTTTTTATTATTATTTATGTAAAAGATGGGTTGGATTGGCTTATATCTCCCTTGGTTTGAATTCTACACCAAGTAGAATCACCTTTTGAATAAAAGAATCTTAAATATTATCATGCAATCACAATTTTAATGTGTTTGATTTAGATTTTCATGTTGATTCTGTTGGAAGTGACCAAGAGCAAATTTTTACAGTGAAAAACATAATTCTAAGATAAAATATCATGATTTATTTAAAAACTTAAAAACCTTACGATTAACACTATAAAATCAACTTCAATGACTGAGACTCACAATTTCTTAAAAATATTTTTACATCAAAATATATTTTTATAATATTCAAAAAAATTTAAAATTAATTTCTTATAATATTTTTTTTACAATTAAATTGTTTTACAATTTAAGTTGACAATTGCTCTTAATTTTTTTAATAAAGCACGTGTTTGATCCATTCGGAGAGACGAAAGTGCTAGCATCGAATCAAACCTACCCTTTACTTTTCAGATTTAATTTTATTTCAGTGTAAAAAAAATTTTATATTATTATTAAATCATGTGTTGACACATTATTAAAAGAGTTAATTAAATTTTCTAAATAATTATTGTGATAGTCAAACTTTTTTAATGATTTGACAATATATGATTAGATGATAATATAAAAAAAATTTATACTAACACTAAATCAAAATTAAACTCTTACTTTTCTTATCCAAATTTAATTTGGTGTAATCACGCTAGAAATTTACAAGATAACACGTGGCCACCTGAGAGTAATAGACAAGTCAAACCGAGGAGCCCAGGTTGTTTTTTTCCATGCAAAGAAAGCAGAAACCAAAGGAGCACATAGGAACAGGTTGAAAATACAAAGACCAACAGCAAAACCATGGGAAGGGAAAGTTCGCTGTGCTTCAGCTTCTTCTTCTTCTTCTTCTTCTTCATATACCGTTCCAAATCATTCAATTTGCTTCAACCCAATGACGCAGCAGCTATTTACGGGCTTCAGAGCATAGAATCCATTCTAGGGAGAGTAACATCATGTGGAGGTACATCAATGGAAGTAATGCCAGAAGATTTCTATCGACTTCTGCCAGGGCCCATGGCTGGTGGGACCATGTCAGACCAGCACCAAAGGACCCCATTGTCAGTGTAACCGAGGCTTTTCTTGCTGACCCGTCTCCCCACAAGATCAATCTTGGAGTGGTAAGTGGTAACCCCTTCTCCCTCCACTTCATTGCAGTTTTGCTAGTAAAAAGCCTATCTGTAATTATCGTATTCATCTTCCATTTTGTTGCTGATTATCTTTGTTTTCATCTCTATTTTTGTACGTTAAGGGAACTTACAGGGATGATGATGGTAAGCCCTTTATTCCTCAATGCGTTCGTGATGCGGAAGCAAAGATTGAGGGATGTAAATTCGAGTGAGTCTTAATTGATTTTCCTTCTCTTAACTAGTTTTTTTTTTATGTAAGAATGTTGACTGTTCTTAGCTCACTCCTGTCTGATTCTTCTATCGTAATATTTATTCCTTTGGAATATGATCTTAAGGTCCTGTGAAAACTAAATGACCATTTCTTAATCCCAGAAATTGATTCTATCATACTTGTAACTGCAATGTCTTGCTTGTTCTTGTTGATGACAAATCATAAAATTTACATTAGATATATAGTGTAGAGAAGGAGTCATTTGAAGCCGGATAAGTGGGGTTGTATATAGAATTTCTGATCAGTAGTTTGAAAATATCTTGGATAAATCGTCCTCTTAGCAACTCAAGTATATAATAAGCTCAACTAACCCGGGATTTTTTTATGCCTCTATTTTATTGCCTTTAGCAGCACTGGATATATACAACACAAGCTGGTCTACTATCTTAAGCACCGGTCTTGGTCATAGCTAATGTATGTTGCTTGCGTTAAAAGTGGGACAATTGATCAACAAGTACCACGGTGGGGTTTTGATTTTTCTATAGTTGATCTCAATCTATTGTGTAAATAGAAACTCTGTCTGAAATATGACCCTGTTAAACTTGCTATTTCTATAATACTTGGATATAAGATAAATTAAAACAACACCTTTTGATATATTAATGCGAATTTTTTTGGTTCTTATCTGTACTGATAGCTTAGAGATACCATTATTCGTACCCTCTATACTAAAAAAACAATACATATCTGATACAATTTGCAGAATATTGATTTCACTCAGACATTTAGAACAATTTACATAATCTGTGTCATCTGTTGGTTCATCCGATGAAAATTAAGGTAGAGAAAGTTCCCCCAAGGATGAATGGTGAAGTACAATTTCCTTCTTATTTAACTATGGTCACAATTATTTCAAATAAAACTTTCTCATTAGTTGCAAATTTCTTGCATTGCTAATTTTTTATAAGTTCTCTCCCACTGATCATGTTTTTCTTTATATAACTATTGCTTTATCTCTCCTGAATTTGTATAACATACTCTAGTAACAAGAGTACTTCTATGAATATTTTTGCCTTATCCAAAAAGAGTTTAATATGAGTTATTGACAGGGAGTCAAACTCTTCTGCTATCAATTCAAATTTTGTTCTGGAGAGTGTAAAGTTGGCATATGGGAATGATTCATATGTTGTCAAAGAACGATCGTTTGCTGGAGTTCCAGCTTTGTCTGGAACTGGTGCATGTCGGCTTTTTGCTGAATTCCAAAGGCATTTCTATCCTGATTCACAAATTTATCTACCAGATCCGACCTGGTCAAAGTAGGTCCTTTTCCCACTGGATTATTCTTTGAGATTTCTTCTTTCAATATCTAACATACAAAGTTTGTTTGCCATAGTCACCACAACATATGGGGACAGGCTGAAATTCCAGTCAAAACCTTCCACTACTACCATCCTGATACAAAGGGTTTAGATTTTGCAGCACTCATAAATGATGTCAAGGTATAAGAATCTAATTATCAAAGTTATGCCTGATGTTGAAGATCATACTAACTTTAATATTTAGAATAGATGAGAGGTTCCAGCATCCATTCCATGCTTCATATCTCTTGCACAAATCTAATAAGCTATATTATCATAGTAGAATAGACGCTTTTAATGTTAACCTATGAAACATCTTTCTGGTTGCTTAAACGAACTGTGCTGAAACTGCAAATTAAGTTGACAATGTTATATTATCCAATGTAACTATGGCATAAAGCAACCTTTAATTTTATGTGTTTATTCTGTGTTGGTAAGTTCAGAATGCACGAGATTGCTCTTTCTTCTTGCTCCATCCATGCGCCCACAACCCAACTGGTGTTGACCCCACTGAGGAGCAATGGAGAGAGATATCTTACCAGTTCAAGGTGATGACAAATGAGATGCTTTAATATTGCTCTGTACCATAAGTCTAATTTAATTATAATATTCTTACATTAATTATTTTCCAGGTAAAAAATCATTTTCCCTTCTTTGACATGGCTTATCAAGGTTTTTCAAGTGGGGATCTTGACAAGGATGCTGTAGCACTTCGAATTTTCCTTGAAGATGGACATTTAATAGGTTGTGCTCAATCATTTGCGAAGAATATGGGATTATTTGGGCATAAAGTTGGTTGTCTTAGGTAAGAAAATTTTAAATGTGACTCCACAAAGTTGAGTTCTTTATCCTAGTAATTAGAGGCGTAGCATATGCAATGACTCTGTATAATAGAAGTTAGGTGTCAAATATGTTTCATGATGCATGTTTGTTTCAAAGTTCAAGTACATGATTTGTTGATATGAATTAAAGCTCAATTTTGTAATAATGTTGCCAATATGTTTTATTATTTTGATTCCTATGTTCTTTTCAGCTTTACTGATTACATTAATATCTATAACAGTGTTTTGTGCAGGGATATAAAGCAAGCAGCTGCAATGAAAAGCCAATTGCAGAAGATTGCCCATTCAATGTATAGCAGCCCCCCTATTCATGGTACTTTACTGGTTACTATGATCTTGAGTGACCCAGATATGGAGGCACTTTGGAGGAAAGATATGAAGGTAATATACAGCTTTTTAACTTAATTTTTATTTTTTCCTTTTCTTTTCTAAATTTATTCAGGCTCTAATTACATTTGATGGCGATGTCATGTTTGAAGGTCATGGCTAAACGGATTCAAACAATGCGAACTACTCTGCGTCAAAGTCTTGAGAACTTGGATTCATCTTTCAATTGGGAGCATATAACTACCCAGGTTTTGGGTGTTTGATTTTGGATATACAGTTACCTTTTTCTTGAGAAAACATCTTATAACTTGAGCACACAGTTGTAAACTTTAATGCATATACAAATGCAGGTTGGCATGTTCTGCTTTTCTGGATTAACCCCTGATCAGGTTCAACACCTGGAGAAGCTGTTCCATATATACATGACTCCTGATGGACGAATAAGGTATGCTTCAAGGAAACAATTCAACCACAACCAGTATAATTAAATTCTATTTTTGTTTTCTCTTCATTTGTTAATTCTATAATTATGACTTCTCTAGAAAATATTCTTGCTATAACTCCATGGTGATGCTTGCAGCATGGCAGGTGTGACGACAAGCAATGTGAATTATTTGGCAAATGCAATACATCAGGTGACCAGAATTGATGAAGAAGCCTTGATTGCATGTAACAATAAGCATTAATAGTTCTTTTCTACCTTATCCTGATCAGAAGATACATTAACCATTTTGGTTTGACTTATGTAATTCTCTAAATACCTAGCATACAGCATACCAATTTGGCAAAAATATTCAAGTCAATATTATTGGACTATCGTAGTGATTGTTATAAAGATATTTTTATTTCTATAAACACTGCCACATATTAAGTGATGAATAAAATAGCAGATTTACTTATAGAAACACTATGCCTTATAAAACGGTTATGCATCTTAACTTGCAACAGATTTTGGCATTGCTTGTCTTCTTGTCCAAGTTGGCCTATTTTTCTTCCTTCGTCTTTTATGAAATCTTCAGTTGGTAAGGCCAAAAGAATAAACAGATCTTAAGTTGCTAAGTGGATAAATCATTTAATATGAGTAACAACCACATACAATGGAGCTGAAAACCAGGGTAGCATTTCGACTGATCGAAGCAAACAAGGGAGAGAAAAATATCTAAAATTGGGGTTGATGGCTTCTCAACAATCTTCTTCAATCCCTGAAAAATCTAACCGGGACCATTTAATTATTTAATTTATTCCCTTCTGTTTTTTTTAGAATTATTGGGTTAGTGTATCACGGTTGGTTATCTGTGTTTCTCATATACCATACAAAGAGTGGCCCATATGCACATGGAACCTGGGACAGGCTAAAGTTACTAGCAGTTCCTCTGCCGACAAATTAGATGAAGCAGGCTCAAACAATTGTTTGGTTGTTCGGTATCCTTCAATCTCTCGTTTCTAGTAATAAGGGTCTCTCCTGCTTCTTTAGCATCATATTAAAATGTCGGTATAGAGATATTACCTAATATAAACAACTATTTGAACCATAATACATTGTAAAGTTAGTTAAGACCTGTCCTTTTACATACACCTCTTCAAAGTAAACAGACACAAAAAGTTGTTACTGTTTGCTTATCTGATATAACAGGGAAAGCGAACATTTTTCCATCAATGCTCGATTTACTTTGTACCTAGGCAGGTTAACTCTCCTTTGGAGAAAGACAAGACTATTAAGCCATTACTTAAAATAATAATAATAAAAAAAATCATTACTCAGCTGCATATTTGATTAGTGTTAAAGATTCTGAGTAAGAAATAGCTTTATTCCTTTAATTATTGCAGAAACTGAAGACATGTCCCTTTATGACTTGAAAGTATCCGTGACACAAGGGAAATGTTGAACCAGAAGGTAACCAGAAGTATATGTAATCTTCCTTTACCTACACGGTACAGCAACAAGCCATTCAGGCCACTGGAAAAGGGAATGAACAGCCAAATGTTTCCAAAAGTAGAAGCGCGCGAAAAAAGCTACCCGTCAGCCATTCAGGCCAAATTAATAGCATGATAGTAACTTCCACCGGTTCTTGCTCTTTGCAATAAATAAATAATATAGCTGAGAAAGACAAAGCAAACACCCTAAAGTACAGTATATTGGGGAAAAGATAAAGCACTAGCCAAAGATGCTGAATAAGGCATTTCTTCTTCCCCTCCCAAGTAAAAGGACAGTGTAAATGTCAAAAGAGTAATGTTTTTTTTTTTTTGTAAAAAAGAATATCTCTTCTTTTAGATGGAAAGAGACTAATGACAAAATATTTAAAGTGACCGAACCTCTTTGAATCGCATCAACGCAAGTTGGTATGAAGAGTAATGTTATATACTAACTTTAGATTTTCTTCACAAATCTTCTTAATATCCTTTTAATTATTTAAGTAAAAAGTATTAAATAAAAAAGAGTCCTACTAAAATCTTGTTAACAAGCATTTTATAACTTTCAATAAATTCTTTTAATTACTTAAAAAAAAAACATTAAATATATTTTGAATTCACATGTTATTAAATTCTTTTACTTTTCATTTATTATTTTCTATTTTAATTCCTTAACCAACACCCTTAATTTTCCAAAGCCATGAAAAAATAAAATCATTTAATATTTTGAAAATCTAAAAAATATTTAATATTTTTTCTTTAATAATTAAAATGATTATGATTCATCATGAAAATATAGAATTATTCAATGCTTAATTAGGACGCATCCGGCTGCAAGAAAATCTCCAAATTTTCTAGAGAATTAGAAAAAATTTCTTCCACTAAATGCTCTCTTAATCTCTCTTGTGTGTGTTCATCAGTTTACCACCACCACTGCAATAACAAGAAGCAATACCATAGTCCTTCCTTAAAATGAAGCTCCATAAACGTAATGTACCCAACTCTCTTTTGCCACATTCTAAATACAAAAAGAAACCACGATCGTTTTAAACTGCATAATATGTTTAAGCTGCACTTATACACTTTAGAAGTAGGCTTGTTATTTGAGAGGAACAAACTCAAGACCAATTCTAGCATAGAAAATTGATTCCCCTATAAACATGAAGAGCAGAGCTAAAAAGATTTACAGAGAAACTCTAAGCAGCACCTTGGCCACGCCAGATCCAAGGCCAAGCAATTATGACAAGGCTTAATTACCCTATGCTCGCCTCCTGTAGGAACTTTGGAACCCACTGTTGGAGCTGGTAGTACGAGGAATGCCAAAGCACAATGTTGAAGTGGGTGAACCAGCATCATCATCTTCATTGTCTCCCCTGAAATCAAAAGAAGACCCATAGCTTAAGAATCTCCTCCTGCCAAGCTTCGCCATTGGGACAACTTTGGAGGAACCTGATGAAGACAATGAAGAGGATGAGGATGACAAAGAGGAAGGTGAGGATGACAGAATGATTTTCTTGAGATTCAGTTTTGGGAACAAGGCCAGCAAAAGATTGGATCTTGAGCACCTCTTCACTGGCTTTTTGCAGCCATTGATAGTGTTGAAATGATAGGAAGGTGGAGGAGTTAGAGGAGGGAGAGTGTCCTCAGAGAATGTGTACTTGGGAGTTCCAGGCTGAGATTCCCACACAAATGGGACAGCAACCGCCACTCTGAAAGATGGGTTAGACATGGAACTTTCCTTTGAAAGAAGCCTGCAGAAGAACTTGTCATCTTGCTTGATTTGGAGGGCACTCTTGTGAGGAAGCTCAGCTTTAGTATTAAACATATTTGCTTGATTGGAATTGTACTAGGTTTCACTGACTCTGAATGGGTTTGCAGAGAAGAAGGAGATAAAAAGGTTTGGGCTTTTTGTTTTGGTTTAAATAAGAGTGCCAAACACAAATGAGGTCATCATACCTTGCATATCTTTTTATAGGCAACACATGCAACTTGATTGTTGACAGAAATTGGTATTAAAACACACAGTTTAAACTTTAAACGAAAAAAATTTCCTAGTTTCTGTACCTAACCGTTTTGACCATTTCCCTCTGCTTATTTTACTGTCTATGAGCAAAATTTCAGCCTATAAACTTGTACAGCTTAAGCAACATGTTCAATTGAAGGCAAGCCTTAATTTCAATTGAGAAATGCTAAATCAATCAACATGGTTATCCGAACTACTACACCGAACTGAAGTGTGGTGCATGTTTTGCTTTTGATTTCTCATATTGGACCCCACGCATGTAATGATTTACACATTCTCAAGCACCACATGATTTCGGGAAGTAGTTGCGGTATTTTCAATCGGTTAGTATAGCATCTCTCGATACATGAATTGCTTGATCCGGCATGGTATACGTATACCCAAAGAAGGTGCTAAATTTATGGCAGCACATTCTATGGATTTTGTGAGGAGTCAAACTTGGAAAGTAGCACTAGAAAATGAGTAATAATATATGCACATAATTGTTTTACATTATTTTTATATTTAGTTAACAATGAATAAATTTTTAGTTAATATAATATATCATTTGGTTAATGAGTTTTGATAATTGATTGCTCACGGACTTGGTTAATGATGAACAAATTATTGGTTAATGAAGTATATCGTTTGGTTAATAAATTACCAGCTTGTAAGTGATTGGTTACCAAACTCATTAACCAAATGATATTATTCATTAACTAATAATTTACTCATTATTAATCAAATGTAAAAGTAATATAAAAAAATAATGTGCAAGAAACATTTTCCTTAAAAAGTCACTTTTGAGGGAACTAACATGGGGCACACTTGCCACATTAAGGGATACTACACTTCTCTCCTCTTGCATTGTACTTATCTTGTATTACGTGCTACCCTCACATGCAGCTTCCTGGAATTTACGCCATTTATGAAGACTGAAGAAACTGATATGGCCATATGGGTTTCTTTAATATAAAAAAGACTTAGATATGAGGCCATGGTGCTATGATAATGAATGAGACTGAACTAAATGAATTAGAGGGAAGATGACCAACCCTGTGGTCCATCTCTATCATTTATGACATATTTCAGTGGGCTGTGTCAGTGTTATATAGGGTGAGGCCATGGCACCCGGAGTTGGCCACGACACGATTATCTGTGTAGGGTTCATAGAAGTAGATGTGGGTGACTGTAATAAGCTAGCTAAAATTTATATACTGGGTAAGGATTTAATCAACCATCATTGCAAAGTTTTACTTCTAATAACTAGTAACAATCATATCTCTGATGGTGACGTCAACCTGCCAAATTGCCTGGTCTACAATCCAAAATACTGTCTTGAATTGGAAAATGTGGAATTATTTTTGTGTGAAATCGCATTCCAAGAATGTATTGGTTGGTTCAACAGGTAAAATGTCTTTGCAAGGGATGGATGTAGTGATTTGAGAGGTGAAGATTAGTTCAAAAATAAACTAGTAAAAAAAATTGATATTCATAATTATTGTTTAAAATTGGGATTACGTAATTAAACTAGAATAATTAATTATATTTTAGACTTGAACCTAAGCCGATATATCATCTATCAAAATATACTATTACCACATACAAGTTTCATATTCATTGATGTGACAATACTATTATAAATATTTGTTGAAGTTTATAGCGTGTTCTGATTTTAAAATAAAATATAAAAAAAAAAAAGAAATCATGAGCAGTAATAATCACATGCAGCAAATATATTATCGAAATGTACAGTATTTAATAAATTCATCTATCTGATCATCACGTAAGTTCAGGATTTATGTGACGTAGCCATATTCACATGTTTCTAAATCTATGCCTGAACAAATATGACAGATATTCCCAATTATTACTTATATAGTTTGACAGTTTACTAGACTCCAAATTCTTAAACAGCAAGTGAAATACTTGGGACTTGTTTGAGGAGGTGAAATATGGAAAGGAGAAAAATTGGGAGGGATGTAAATAGAGTGGGATGAAAATATTGTGGTTTTCTTCTCAACAAAAAGAAATATTGTAAAAAAAATTTTGGTAAAGGATAAAAAAATCATTTTTAATTTACTTTTATGTAATATGAGTGGCCAAAATTGTAAGGTAGGTTGAAAATAAGTTGCATTTTACTTTTATTTATCCTATATTTTTGTTGTATCAATAAGTGTAAAATTATTTTATTCTAAAATTTTCAACTCTTCATTTTTTACCTCCTCAAATAAGTTCACCTTTAATTTAATCAAGTTTGGTAGTATCTTCAAATTAAGGGCCAACAATTTAAATATTAATTTTACAAATATATATATATATATATATATATATATATATTGATTCCTGAATTATTTGCCCCCATTTCTAATGAGATATCTGATTAACATTTAATTTTAACTAGTGTTTAAGAAAAAGAAATAGAAAAGAAAAAAAGAATATCACCCAGCTAGGGAAATAGACACGTTTTAGTGTGCAAGGAAATGTAACTTCAAAGAAGAAACTCGTGCTCCTGCATGATGCATACATTCCATCCACCCACGTACATTTTCATAATGAATTTAATTTTAATTTATTGTAAGTGTAAAAAAATTTATACTATCATTTAATTATGTATTAATATATCATTAAAAGAGTTATACTTTTTAAGTGATTGTTATAATAGTCAAACTCTTTTAATAATTTAGTAACATGTGATTGGTTGATAGTGTACAAAAATTTTACATTATCAGTAAATTAAAATTAAACTCTTTCATAATTGAAAATATCCCAACATGTATCACCCCCACTATATAATAATTATATCTTATGTCAAAGCTTAGATGAATCGTTCAAACTCTCAAAAGTGATCAACAAGTCTATACTAATGTGTCACAATCATTTAAATCCCTTCAACTACTTCTATTTAATCATTTAAGCTTTAATATCATATTAACAACTAAAACTCTCTTAAAATGTTGAATTATTAAATAAAAACAAATAATTTAATATTTCTAACACAACACACTAATTTTCTACCCTCTTCTATAATAATATTAGCATTTTGACATTGAACTTATAGTTATTATGGAATTGGTAGATCCTCCACGCATGCCATATATATAGGATTTAATTTCTATTCAGTGTAAAGTTTTTTTATATTGTCATTTAATCATATGTTGACACATCATTAAAATAGTTAGACTTCCTAAATAGTGGTTGTGATAGTCAAACTCTTTTAATGATTTGGCAACACATGATTGAATGACATTACACTGACAGTAGATAGAAATTAAACTATATATATATATATATAGAAAGTCTAACTATTTTAATGATGTGTCAACACATGATTAAATGACAGTGTAAAAAAAACTTTACACTGACAGTAAATAAAAATTAAATTATATATATATATAATTAACGCAGTTTCTATTCCTTCATTTTTTTTTCCCTTTTATTTGAGGTAGGGGGTGTGGGTGTTTGGAGTTGGGGAGGTTGGAGGGGACGAGAGACTAAGATGGATATATAGAATTATTACGAAATTAACTAAGAATTGAAAAAACAAACTATAAAATTCTGCTGGAACGCACTGGCTCAGACTCAGTACACAGTTGAGTGGATACTTGGGGTTGGGGGACCATTTTGAGCTAAACCGCGTGGGACACTGGGTAGTGCTTAATCAGCTGTATTTCTCAGGTGTTTTGAATTTATTGAAAATAGATAATATTTTATTGTATATATCTTCTGGATCGATTGAACCTCATCCCATTAAGGTTTCTAGACCTCAAGTATGATCTCTGAATTAGTCTTTTTAACATGTTTTGATAACTGATTTAATCGTCGGGTGAGTTTTTTTTTTATAAGTCTAATTGATACAATTCAGGCGACTATCGAAAAAGTCACCCTCTCTCAATCCGAACACTATATATCTCCGATGAAATAGATAGATTTAACAATTTAAATTTATCATATGTAATATAATTTCAATAAAATTTATATTGAGGTTCATTATATTATATGAATCTAAAATGTTACATTCATTTTTTAAAAACATCAGAATTTTCAGACCACTACAGAGACAGATCAGTATGCCAGTCCTGTGGTCATCATAAAACATCGGGCTTTTGGAGGCCCATGCCCATGCTTCGGTTGATGTCATAGTGGTCTTTAGCCTTTTTTGGCAATAGACGACCTTGAATCTAGCATGTATATGAATCTACCATGTCAATGGCCTAATAAGGAAGCCCTTTACATTTGATGATATGGGTCCATATGGGTTTAGTATGCCATGTCCTTACAACTTACAAGCCATGGGATTGATTGGACCCATGCCTTAAAGGACTACAAACCATATGCGAGACCCATCTGATTGCATTGTTGACAAAGAAAGAAACGCAATGCAGAACAAAAAAACAAAAACAAAACAAAACATTAATATTACTTTGGGTTTCTTTAGCAAATGTTAGATTTTTGTTCTCTCATTTTTAATTTTAATATTACTTATAAATTAATATAACTAAATCTCTATAATAAAAGTTAATGTAGTGTTATTTTTATTGATGTAATATTGTGTCAAATTATTTATGCATCAACAAATTTGATATATATATATATATATATATCATCAAATTTAATGCTACACGACAGAAAATGTATTGTCTCGTCACAAAAGATTGATAAAGAATTAATTATATCAATTTTAAAAAAATTATTAGGTTAACATTATTACGGTTAGAACTATAAAGGCTACAGCGAAAATAAAGTTAGAAATACCAAACTTGTACTTAAGTCAAAAGAATTAATATGAGTTTTACATTTTGCAACTAACCAGATTAAGACAATAACTTTACGTGTGCGACTGTACATAGATACATATTATATTTCTTAAATATTATTCAATGAAAGCAAGATGTATTTTAGTATTGTTTTGTTAGAAATAGATATACATCGGCTTAATAAGCACTAATTATAACTCTTATATTAGTAATAATAATTGAGCACGAATGATAGATTAAATAAAAAAATTCTCTTTTTGTATATTTATACTAATTGTGATAGTATACTTATGTATTTTAGTATTTTGTTGTTAAAATTTTTTATTAACAAGTCATTGGGAGTGAAATACAAAAATAGTGATAAATGGTTTGAATAATTTACAATAAATCACAGGTGATCTTCGTATCATAATTGTTCCCAAAAAAAAAAATTAATGTAGCAATTATTATAAAAGTTCCCAATTTATAAAACCATGATTTTATTTCCTTCTTTTTGTACATAATATCTATATTCAAAAGTGAACAACATTTAAGAAATTTAACTCAAAAAATAATTCTCTAATATTAACAATCCATTTAGGTCCTAGGCTCCTAGCTCACTTAATTTTAGAGAATTTTAGCTCAGCAAAACCACAAATAGATAAATGACATTTCAGTAAGGCTTTGACATTTCTGTTTTGGGTGGAAAAAAATTGAAAGCAACTTTCTTTCCTTGAGCAAAGAAAAGGAAAAAGAATATGGCAGTTGGTACAGGGTTTTGAAATTCAAATAGTGCCTTTAGTTTAGAAGCAGTAGCATTTTCTGTGCAACGGTTATAACATAATTGCTATGATCCATTTATTTCACTAAAGCCCACATCATTATGGTCTTGTACTCTTATGGTTTTAACTTTTAAAGGCCGATGTAGCACTCGGCCCACTCTCCCTCTGCTACTTTTCCTTTTCGTTACCCATGTAATCATTTTTCTTTTTGACAAAACATAAATATAGTCAATTTTCCTTTTCTTTTTTTCGTCCTTCGTTTCATATTAACCTTTTTTAGGAGCCTTCCAAGCAATTTTGAGATAATATTATTTTAATATAACAAATACTTGTTTTACTTTTATGTGTTTTTTTTTAATTCATTACTTACTTTTATGTGTATAAATAGTAATAGTTGTATATAATTTGAAATCACACAATTTACAGGCCACAAAAATCACGTAGTTTACGCTTGCTCATTATAATAAGTTTTCATTTTGTACACAACTAACCCCGAAAATGCATTAAATAAACATTTATTACATGACACAAATGCAAATGATATCACACTAAAATTATACAATATCTACATTGTGTATTACCCCTCAATTTCTTTCGCTCCTATGCTATACTAAACAGAATATGGCCCTTAAGCTGTATCACTGGTTAATAAATTTTCTTTTAACTGAATTCAAATGAAAAACTTAACTACTAGTGAATAAGATGGCATATATATATATATATATATATATATATATATATTCCTTAATCCATTTTATTTATTTAGTCAGTTAATATTATCTTCTTCTTTTTTCTGGAGCAACATTGAATCTACTGAGGTATCTATCTGCAAAGATTCTCAACCCATTCCTCACACCTCAAAGTTCAGAACTCAAAGTCAGATGCGGTGAGTGATCCTTTCAAAGCTTTAACTTTGCTTTACATTTTTTAAAACAAAAATGATTCAAATACTCAACCTCTTCCTAGTTCCTACCCATTGATTATTTATAATTTAAAGGTAAATATACTTCGGTGTGATTGGATTTAAGAATCAATTTTAAACTAAATTATATATTACAATTTATAAATTTCATAAACTAAATTAAATCACAAGTATTTAAAAGCAAACCAAATTATATTACAATCAACAGTTTATTATAATTTTAAATTATAGTTTAAGATTAGCTTACATATTGTTAGTAAAAAATAATTTAGATAGAGGAGAAGACTACTCCAGTTTAAAGTCGTGACATATCACTGACTTTAATAAGATTTTATAATAAAATTTACAAATAAATTATTGATAAAAAATTTAAATACGAACTCAAATTATTATTAACATAATTAGAAGTCGGACCAAAAGAATAAAAATCTAGTTGCCTTATAAATAGTTTACATTACGTTGTAGAATGTGGTTAACTTAAAATGGTTTGTTACCGTTGACACGAGCGTGTGCAGCGTGCAGTGCCTCCGGGTGTGGGACCTGGACCCACTGAGTCTCGAAAATCAAGGCAATGACGCCGGTGTCAGCACGGGACGACACGACCGTTTGTGTTTTAACTGTTTAATTATGTTTCTTATGTTTATGTTGTAAACTTGTAGTCCTACAAACAAACTACAAACATAAACCCATTGTTTTTTGTCGTTTTCTCTGCTTTTGTTTTTTTGCATCGGGTCCTTCAATTTGTAGTTAAGCCTCTCTCTCTCTCTCTCTCTCTCTTTCTCTCTCTCTCTCTGCTTCCCTTTGCTTCCCCTTATCTTTTCTGATTGCATGCAAGTAGCTGCTCGCTTACGGCGTTGGGATCTCTGATTGATATGGCTTCTGAAGTGGTCGATGCGCCGCTGAACCCGGCTGAACCGGGTTCGGACGGCGTGGTGAAGAAGGAAGTGAGTTTCAGAGCCGTGATTGATACATCGGCACCGTTTGAATCGGTGAAGGAGGCGGTGAGCCGATTTGGGGGTGTTGGTTACTGGAAACCCATTCAGAATAACCTCATGGCTGCTCCTCAGGTAACACCTCTCTCTCTCTCTCTCTTTTATTGGTTGTGCCATTGCTAAAGGGAAGGTCTCTGATTCGTTTAATAACAGCATTGCACGGGTTCAAATGGCACAATTTCATACCTTTTCTACTTTTCCTTCCCTCTTCAATACAAAAAGGTTGGGGCTTTATGGCTCTCAAAAATTTCTAAAAAAATCCTTCCTGAAATTTGTTGTCTCTGTTTTGTGTGAACTATTTTTTGCGTTTCTGTGCAGAATGTTATAGGAGGAAATGAGTTCCTTTTTTTTTTATAGTTGTTATTATTATTTTGTTCTTTTGGTGATTAATTGAATAATGATTTGTTGTAGTTTATGGACCCCCATTTATACTATTTACTTGATGCTGCAGTCAAAAGTTATATTATTATTGGTGATTGTAATTTGTTTCTCCACATTTGGCTCTTGTGTCAAGATTGAAGAGTCTGTTTCTATTATTCTGCTGTGCTGAGTACTAGGGAGGCTTGGATCTGAAGAACTATAGTGTAAATCACATAAATTGAGAATGCTGTCAAAATCTAGGAAGTAGATAACTATGTATCTTCAAAATCATTTTTTGGCTGCTAAGAACCGTGCGCTATGATAACAACAGCCCTCTATTTCTTCAATGAAGGGCATTTGTATCTCATAACGCTTTATGGTGTCACTGCATTACTAATATCTTTCTATGTCTTTTTGAAGAGGATTCACAAGACGAGAAGGAATTGTTTTTGTCTATCATTCTCTAATGCAAAGCTACATTGTTCTCCTGCATCTCCATTTAAGACCAATTAGAATGAAAGTTTGGCATAGTATCTCATCTTGTGTTTCAGTATTCGTTTTGAATTATACTTCTTTTTAGCCTTTGCATTGAGTGAAATAGTGAAAGTCCCCTCTTCTTTAGCAGCACCACGTGGAAGAGCTTGACGCTGGAAAACTGGAGGAGCAGGCAGCAGTATTGGAGAAAGAACTGATCCTGAAAGAAAGGGAAACTCTTGATGTCTTAAAAGAATTGGAAAGTACCAAAAGGCTTGTGGAAAATTTGAAATCAAAGCTACAGAAGGAAGAATCTGAAGCAAATTTGAATCTTCAGATGAGTCTATGTGATAAAATATCTTCTGTCAAGGAGAAAGAAGAAGATAAGGAAAACCAAGTGAGTCAATTGGATGTTCTTCAGCATTCAAAGGAAGGTTTTATCCCCTGCCCTTCATCAACTCCAGGTTTAATATTAATGGAATTGAAGCAGGCAAAATTGAATCTAAACAGAACTACAAATGATATTGCTGATGTCCGAGCTTCTGTTGAATCGGTTAATAAGAAGTTAGAGAAGGAAAGAATCTCACTTGAGAAAACCCGTGCGAGGTTAACTCAAAATTCTTCAAAAATATCTTCTCTTGAGGAAGAGCTAAAGCAGACAAGACTAAGACTGCTAGTGGCAAAAGATGCTGAAATTAAAGGTGGTTCAGGTGATACTTCGGATATTACAAGAGAGCTCCAGCGATTGAGTTCTGAGACAGAGCATTTCAAAAAAATGGGAGAAGCTGCAAAATCAGAAGTATTGAGAACAATGTCCGAGATTGAACAGACAAAAACTATGATAAGAACTGCTGAAATCAGGTTGGTTGCTGCCAGAAAAATGAAGGAAGCTGCTAGAGCTGCAGAAGCTGCTGCCCTTGCAGAAATTAATGCTTTATCTCATCGTGAGAGTTCACCTGGAGATTGTATGCAAAAGCATGATGGAGTTACACTTTCCTTTGAAGAGTATACTGCTCTGACCTGCAAAGCTCGAGATGCAGAGGAACAGTCTAAGAAGAGGGTTATAGATGCTATGCTTCAAGTTGATGAAGCAAATTTATCAAAACTGGACATTTTAAAAAGGGTAGAGGAAGCTACAGAAGAAGTTAAAACCAGCAAGAAGGTCCTCGAAGAAGCTCTGGAAAGGGTAGAGGCTGCAAATAGAGGAAAGCTAGCAGTTGAAGAGGCTTTAAGGAACTGGCGGTCTGAGGGTCACAAAAGACGTTCTTCTATACATAACTCTACCAAGTTCAAAAATTCTTACCCATCTCACCATCGTAGAGATTCTCGATTATTTGACGTAAATGGGCTGAATCTGGTAAATGATGAAGCCAAGCCAGTTCTAAAGCCAACCCTATCGATAGGACAAATTCTGAGCAGGAAGCTGCTTCTACCAGAAGAGTTTGAAGCCAGGATGCTTGGAGGAAGAAGCTCAGTGAAACGGAAGGTGTCACTGGGTCAGATGCTTGGCAAACAAAATGATGATCCATCCTTTGATAGGCAAGTTGAGAAAGAAAATGGTCAGAAGCAGTTTTCTGCAAAGAGAAAGAAATTTGGATTTGCTCGATTCTCCCTTCTTTTGACAAAACAAAAGAAGAAGAAGCCAACGTTGAACTTGAGGTGATGGCTTGTTTGATCAATTTGCTCTTTCATCTAGTGCTGACAAGAATGAGACCATAATTGCATCTTCTATCAGTTCTCATCTCTTCCTCTTGTTATGCATGCTTGGCTAGATTCTCGTTTGTTGTTTACCTTATTTGGGTTGTAATCCTTGCTTGTATACTAACTACTTATGTTTATTCTTCGCTTGCTATGCTAGTTGTAGAGATGATTTATATGAATTTAACTCTTGTAAGCTGGTGTTATAATTTTCATATGCCTGAGCTTGTTTTATTCTGTCTATATTTATACATGTATTGTCACCAACTGACTTACACCAGTCTAATACGTGATACTTCTGCATAAGCTCGTTCTTATAATAACGTGATTGAGTAGGAAATGAAATCAAATATAGCGAAATGCAATGTGCTATTAGTTAGCAGTGAAGTGTAAATAAACGAAAAAAAAAATATGGGAGCGGGTACCATTTGCACTTATCTTTAAGTAGTGTTTGGTACTATGAAGAGCATCCAAATGAGGTGAAAAAGAGAACAACAATTTAGTCTTAAAACAGCTTGAACGTGGGGATAGAACGCCATACTATTTATTTAGTCTTATGTTTTGCTTTGAAAAATTTCATTAAAAAATGAGAATTGAAATTAATATTATATCTTTTTCTACTTTTGTTGAAGAAATATAGAAACCTTTTCCATCCATAATGCTGGGTATGAAATCATTCTTAATATCCAGTCTTTCGTATTCCGTTTTTCTTCATTTTCAATACACTACTTAAGAATTATATCCTTGTTACTTTCTCACTTCTCTTTTATTTGTTTAAATTTAAAAAAATTCCTCTCTAATTTTTTCCATATGAAATTTACCCTCAAATTTTCTAATATTACGTTTTATCCCATAATCTATTTTAATGTATAAATTAATTATAATACCCATCAAATCGATAAGAGAATTATGTAGTTGAAAAGAGAAAATTACACTAAATGATATAAATTGCTACAAAATTTATATATATCTTGTTAATGAGATAATAAGTGAGCCGAAAAATTTGCAAACATTTTAAATTAAAAAAATTTATGCTATTTTTCTTGGTACAATAATGTTACTATTTTTTTCACTATATTAGTTCTACGACATAGCTTATCATTTAGTAATATTTTTAATATTAATTTAGAACGAGGGGGCACGGAATGGCTTCTGTGGGGCTCCCCGCACCATAGTGTACCACCGCTGATTCTTTCCTCAAAAATCAAGAAACGTGAAGACGGAGAAGGCAAACAGGACAAAACAACCATTCCGCTGTCCCAAATACAACATTCGAAGGAATCAGAACAGAATCAACCACCTTGTCTCTTCCCTTCTCTTCTCCATCCATCCCCTCAGAGTTACAGGAGACAGAGATTTCCAACACGTTGCCCTATCTTCTTCCCCAAAAGGTAATCTTTCTTTCTTCTCTTTCATTCCCTTGTTCTCTGTTTCCCGAAAAAAGAAAAAGAAAACACTCAGAATATAACATAGCAAAACTTTTTATTATTATTAGTTGCTACTATTCTAATTGTCTAATCATCAAAATTATTCATTTCCGGGTTTATCTTTATTTTCCAATATTTGCCTTGCCCCTTTTTCGTGTTTGGTATTCATCTATCTCTCTCTCTGAATTCAATATGAACTATGAACACGTGCCCTCTGTTTTTTCTGATCATGTAATTGCACTGGCCAATGTATACTCCAACATGGTGTAATATTATTACAAATCTCTAAATAAAGAATATTTAATTATAACGTTATTCTATCAGATTGGCAATATATTTTGTTATGGCATTTGTTCAGTTCTTAAGTCTCCAAAGGCATCAAAGTTTATTATATACATCTTTGGAATAATATATCTGACCTCTGTCTTCATGCTTTTCTTTATAATAGCCCTTAAATTTTTGTTGGTTTCTACTTTCTAGCTTTTCTCTGATGGAAGTTAACTTAGGTTTTGAGTGCTTGTTACAGGCAACATGGTGGAAAGAATGGGCCTCTTATTTCTGATTGTGTTGGGAGCTGCTTGGGCTTGTGATGCAAGAGAACTGGCAAACCCTGATCTTTGGAGCAGTAACATAGCAAACTCTGGTAACATTCTCATCTTTCTTGCTTTTTATTGTCCTGCTTAGGGAGACAGATACAGTCCTAGGCATGTATTATTCACTCTCCCATTTATTCATCAATATTGTAGAAGGTGCAAAGCTATGTTGCACGGGTACGGGTACGAGTATCCGATACGATACGTTATGATACGTAAATACGTCAATTTTGTAAAAAATTAGAATACGGGTACGACAATATATATGGAATAAAATAAATTTATATTTATAGATGTACAAAAAAGAAACTTTAAAATTGGTGAAATTCTTCACCAATTTATTATAATTTTGAAGATGAGAAGATTGCAAGAGTGAGAATATGTTTTAAGGGAGGTAACCGGTGAGAATGGGGCTCAAATACATATCCTGATTTTTCAAGTAGTAGTAAATATGGATGCAGGAGTATTATACGAGTATCGGTATCGGATACGGGTACGATACGGATACGTCACTATTTTTGGAGTATCCGTGCATCATACTGCAAAGTTTATAGAGTGGCAAGTTATTCTTAGCTTCTGCCCATCAATGGGAAAAGAAAAAAAAAAGTGCCGTGCTGGCACTGACAACCAGTTATTTGTCAAAAGTAAGCTCGGATCAAATTAAAGGGTAGTGTGGGAAGTTTATAGTTTGTAATTATTGAGATATGCCATTTTAGTAGGGTAATCTATAATGAGAAAAGTGGCCAAAAGAATAAGATGAAGACATAGTAATGTTATTGTAGTTCACCGATATTAACTCATACAAACCACCTCAAATGAACCATTCAGAAAGGCAAAAAGTCCTCTGATAACACGATATCTGCTAGTTCCCCTCCTTCATACCAATGAGAAAGACATATAATGGCCAATGCTTTGGAATAGAAGCAGATTGCTAATGTTGTCACTGAGATCTATTCTTTGACATTGTATTTTTAATTTTTGGGTATAGTCTGTCGCCCTAGTATTCCTCCTAATCGGGATTCTATTTCTTGCTGTTTAGACATATAGAACATTTATGTTCATCAAACCTAGTTGATTGAATTTCTCTGATTGATTTGCAAAGGCTCTTATTTTCACTTGATGGGAAAGGAAGACCAGTCCTAAAACGGCATTTCTTTCTTTAAGCTTGACTAATGAGTGTCAATTTTATAAATTTCCATTTTCCTTTAGATAAAATGCTATAGTATAGATGAAGTATGGATGAAGTTTCCAAATACAAACACTCTTCATAAGTTTAGTACTAAAGGTGCCAATCTGTCAAAATTGCAACATCCTTCACCTTAGATTTCATTAGACCACTGAAGCAAATGTGGACTGAACATCACGTGTAAATTTTTACACTTCTATTTACGAGGATAATTTTTGTTAAATATAGTTTACTTATGAGAATAATTTCTGTTAATTATAGTTTGAATTTTGAAATTCAAATGCAGCATAAGTAATTCATGTTGTTGACATATCTTCCAAATGCAGAACTAAACAGAAAACCAGATCTGTGTGCACTTTGTGAGGAATATACTGCCGAGGCACTTGATTATCTAAATGACAACAAGACCCAGAATGAGATCATTGATATCCTTCACAATACTTGCTACCATCTGCACTGTTTCAAGCAGCAGGTTGGTCTTCTTTCCTGGATCTGTCGTGTTTTTGTTTAGGTGTCGTAGTTGTTCTCAGTTGTTGCAAAAACTGACTTTAATTTCCTGTTTTGCTCTTTAATGTTCAACCAACATTCTGGTAACCCTCTTGATAGATGATTAGATGATGGGCTGCAAATATGATAACTATACATTTGGTACTTCTGATATACATAATAACATGGCACAGATTTTGTTGAACCGTGAACTTTCTTTGGTGAAACCTTGTAAAAAAAAGGAGTGGTTTAAGACATAATAGTAAGACAACTATCAGCACTTATTAGGAATTTATAGGGTGAATGCGTGAATGAATCAGAACTTATCAGACCCTATATTTACTTATCTCTGTTTCTTCTGTATTGCACAGTGCATCACTTTGGTGGATTATTATGCTTCCCTTTTCTTCTTAGAAATAGCTTCAATTCAGCCTGGAGAATTATGCAAAAGGGTCAACCTCTGTCAGTACATTGCAAAGATTTCTTCACAAGTTCAAGAAAATAGCTGTGGCTTATGCAAAGATACTGTCTCAGCAATATTGGTTAAGTTGAAAGATCCTGACACTGAGGTTAGTAATTTGACCTGCTGCTACTCCAATCCAATGGAGTATTGGATGTGAAAGTTTACCTTGTCCATCTTTGATATGAGGAGAATTTTTCTACATTTTCAAGTTCCACATGATTTTCATCTACCACAAAACTTGATGGTTGTTGCATACTTCATATACTTGCAAATTAGACTTTCTTTTATTTGGGAAAGCCTATGGTTTGCAGCCAAACAGAAAACGAATTTGTGATAATATGGTTTGGATGTAGCATATGGAATTATATGCACCACATTTTAATAGAAATGAATGGATCCCAAGTGGAAGAAAGGAGGATATCTGTAATATGTAGATTTCGCCATCTTTTGTTATGATAATGGTGAACTATTTGCAAATATAGTGAAAATCTTCTGTGACTGTGAACTATTTACTAGTATTGTAAATTGTAATTAATGGTTTTATAGAAGGATGTGGCTTGCGGCTTGCTTGTGTACACGGGTGGACCTCCATTACCCCATCAAATTTTTTAGAAACACAGAATTTTTCGTGGGTTTTAGTTTCATTCTTGTAAAATATACATTGGCGCCCTCAAAATTTTCAGGTTTCCTTAAAAGCCTTCTATTTTTGTTTTGGCCCCTCCAATGTCTTAATCCTAGTTCCACCCCTACTTGGTTTTAGTCACCATTTTGTTGAATAAACAACTAACAATTTATTATAAAATGTCAGCTAGAGATAATGGAGACACTATTGAAGGTGTGCAATTCTATGGAGAAGTTAGCGAAGAAGGTAAGAAAAATCTGAGAAATTCCCGTGTTTCTTTTTCTCTCTTATTTATTGAATTACCCTTGCATTTTTAAACACCATGTGGCATGGAATCTATCCTTTTGATTCCATAAAATGAAGTTTCAGATTATTATCCAGTTGACTAAACTATCATAGTTGGACGATCCACAGTAATTTTCATAATCATTTTTTTTTCCTGTTTATCTGTTGACTTAGATTTTTTCTTAATCGTCGAAATTGTTTGCAGTGCAAGAGGATGGTTTTCGAGTATGGACCTTTGGTCCTTATCAATGCAGAGAAGTTCCTGAAGACAACAGATATATGCACTGCATTGCATGCCTGCCAGGCTTCCACAGCAGTTAGCCAGGAAGCCTCAATCATGGAAGAAATACCATTGCTTTCTGACTCTTAATCTCGGGAAAAGAGTTCTACCGGATTTATGGAGCGCTTATTGCTCTAGTTGTACTACAGTACTACTACTATATATGTACATTAAAAACTCATTTGCTTGTATCTGAATGTGCTCTTGCTGTACAATATCTACTCTCATCATTGTCCAAGTTTATAATTCTGAAATGTCAACTTGATATTATATGTATTTCTTCCTTATGAAAGCAGGGTAACTGTTTCTGTATGAATTTCCGGTTGCTGCAGCGATAGTGTAAATCTTCTTCCCTTCATTTTCTTAATCATCTATCTTGCAATTCCATTTGTCTGCCCTACTATGCCCAGCAGATTGTTTCATATATTTATTTTATTTTAATTTTTATTGCTATTCTGTCCGGTGTTATTAAAACCGGCCAGTTTGACCGGTGAACCGGTTACTTAATCGGTCCGAGTTGGTTATCAAATCGGTTTTGCATGTGAAATGATGAAAATCGGTTTGGCTTAGCCGATTTTGGTAAAAAATGGTGACTCGACTGGTTGAATTGGGGAACTGACCGGGTCATGAAATTTAAAAAAATAATAATAATTAAAGAAAATAAAAATTTTTAAACTTTGAGAAGTCATAATTTTTGATTCATTTGTCTGATTTTAATTAATTATATGTTTATGTCATACAACTTTTTGAGATTTATACCATATCAATTCTAATTTTTTTAAAAAAAATTTATTTTTTGAGTTATGAGTATTTTAATGAAAATATTAAGAATTTTTTTTTATAAATTAAGGATTAATTTTTTCTTTTTTTCTTATGTCATTATTTCTTTTAAAATAAAAATATTTTAATTATTTATAATAATAAATATCATTATATATGATATATATATATATATTTAAATATTTATTTAATTTTATATAATTCGACACCACCACCAATTAAACTAATGACTCCCTAACACACATTTTTTACCAAGTCGACTGCCAATTTTAATAACTATCATTCTGTCTTCCTGATAAAAGATCGATATTACTAATCTGTTATGACCTACGTGGCTTGATTCTTGTCGCTACAGAAAATTGTAGGCCCTCATATATTTGTTGTTTGAAATGTGAACTCTGGCAAATTGTGCTCTATTTAAGTACATTCTTCTCATTATAAACGTGACTATTAGCCGAAAGGAAAATCTCATAATACGTAATTTTCTCAAAGATTGAATGAATATTTTAATACGTAATAAGTTCACAATTAAAAATTTATTATTTGAATATATGAACTTTTATTTAAATTTTTAATAACATTCTATGTTCAATTTTTTTTCCTAATATCAATAGACAGAAATTAAATTGTTGAAATAGGCAAAGTTATTATGACTCAATCACTAAAATGATACATTTATATGTCAAGAAATCTTCAGTATAAAAAATCATTTTAATTATTATTAAGAAAATAGCAATGTCATTGTCACCCATCCAACGATTATGGTTTTCTTTTTCTTTGTTCCCTTAGCAGACCGATGTCAAAACGGATATGCTAACGACGAAAAGACCTGCACCTATTTGGCTGCTCAGCTATATATTTATATGGGAGAATAATTTAAAAGTTTAGCTCGGTAAAAAAGTTAAATAATTTGGTTTATTTTAAAAATTAATTAATTAATTAATTAATTTAATTAATAATTTACATATACTTAATCACATATTAAGTATTAAAATAAAAATAAATTATTAATTAATTGTATATAAATTATTGGTTAAATTAATTAAATGATTAGTTAATTTTTAAAATGAATCAAACTGTCTAACCTTTTACCAAGAAGAAGTTTTAAGTTATTCTCCCTATTTATATCTTATTATATAAAACACAATTATATAAATGATTTACTTTTAATTTTTTTTAATATAATTTTTTATACTGTTATGTAATAATATTTTAATATATTATTAAAAAATTAATTTATTTAAGTAGTTATTATAATAATTAATTTCCTTTAATTATATGATAATATATAATTAAATAATAATATAATTTTTTTTACAATAATAATAAATGAAAATTAAACTATTATATAAAACATAATATAAATATTAATAAAAAATATTAATAAGTGGGCACATGCTAGTATGCTACGCGCGGAATCAATGAGTAGTTTGGTTTGAAGAATCAATGAGTAGTTTGGTTTGAATTTGAAGGGTGAGAGTTAAGAGCAAGACGAGCGACAAAGCTAGAATCAGAATCTGGAAGAGTTGGTGGTCCCCATCCTGTGACATCGACTTACGTGGCATCTGGTGCAGCATCACCACCAATCATTAGTTACACGTGTACGGTCATCAATGCAGTTTACACCTCCTGTAACTCGGGGAGGCTGAGCTGTGAATATCCATCCGCAACGTGCCGCATCCTGATTGGGTAACTTTGCTACTCACGGGAAGACCATTTGTTTTGTCGTTGAATGTTGATAGGCCAAGCTTCATCTTCATATTCAGATTCGTCCCACCAATAATTCAATGAAACAAATCACCCAATTAATTTATTTCATCTCAAACACATTTTTTGGTTGTCAGAGTTTATTTTTAATAATGAGCAATTACTGCTTTTCTTATATCTTTTTTTCGTTCACTAATAATAATAATTAAATATACCTAACATGGTTTTAGGTTGGCAAATTAGGCGATCATTTGTCTCCTATATAATATATATATATATATATATATATATATATATATATATATATACCTTTGCCCATCTCATGTATTATAATCATAATAGTCACATGATTGATTTTGCTTAATTTTTTTTATAAGAAAACAGGTTTTTAATTAAAAATACATTCAATAAATTAATTCAAATATACACTAAATAAAAAGTCTATTTTAATTTTTTTCTAATTTCGACTTTGAATTTTTTTTTACTATCTAATATCTCATTAATTAAAATTGATTTCAATTTAAATCTATTGAAATTAAAATTTTCCTTAAATATGTCTCACACAAGAAATATATCGAAGGAGATTTTAATGAGTAAAAATTAAATTGCAAAATTTAATTTGTAAGAGAATAAATTAAGGCAAAAAATTTACCAAAAAACAAAAATTAAGGCAAAATTAGTAAAAAAAAATTAAATTAGGGTTTTTCTCATTCATAAATCATGACACTCATATATACGACATTTTATATATATATAAAAAAAAATGTGTAATCATCAGCGGCAGGAAGAGAGACAGCTTAGAAGGCCATAGAGTTTTCTCAATTCGTCTCTCTTCTCTACTAAGTTTCTCTCTCGTCTCCTTCTTCCTCTTCATTGCACCCAAAACGAGAAACCACAGAAAAATCCTTTAGCAGGTAAAAATTGAGCTTCTGCATATTTTCTGAGGTTTATTTTATTTTATTTTTATCTTGATTCTTCTTCTTGTCTGTAAATTTGAAATTTTGATTTATTTGCTTTCAAATTTGATCATTTCGATTTTCTTTTCTTTTCATGGGTTTCTAACGGCATTTCTGAACTGTTCCTCACTGTTTGTTTCCCGAGAAGAAAAAAAAAATGATTCACCGCAGCATCTGAGCTTCGAATTTTAAGCCGTTTGGGTAATAACACAGATTTAATCCAAATAGTCACTGCCCAACTTCTGCTATAGAGTTGGCTGATTGCTGTTTTCTTCCACCGCTATCGAGTGTTGGAAATGATTCGGGTCGGGTTGTTTTGATGAGTTAACATGTGGTTGTTTCGCATCTCACAATTTATTTTTATTTTTTCTTTTTTGGGTGAGGGGGTGTTTTCTATTTTTCTTTTTATTTTATTTTATTCGTTTGAGGATTTTGGTTGATTCTAATACATTTCTCTTTAATGGCAATTTCATAATTTTTTTTCTCTATTCTTTTATTGTAGAAGATTTTTTTGCTGCTATGTTGCTTATTCTCATGAATTAAATTCTTGTACTTTAGAATTACACACAGAAATGATGTTACGAGATAACTTTATCAACATCTTTATCATTACCCTTATGAATATGTAGTGACAAGGACTTGTGACATGTGGCACAAGCTTGAAAATACTCAAAAGAGGTTTATAGATCGCGAAAGTTAGGTCAGGATATGGTGGAAAGTGGAGACACGTGCACATAGAAACGTTGCCAACCCAAATTATCGTTATGGTGCCTATTTTCAACCTTATAGAATATCTTTTCTTTCTCAAGTGCCTTTAAACTTTCCCAATTCTAGAAAATTAAGTCGAACAGATGTGTAAGCACTGAGCATGACTTTATTTGTACATATAATTCAAAACAGAACGGAGGTCTCGCATGTTAAGTGTGTCTTTTTTACAAGTCTCAAGCCCATTATTGGTGTGCCACTGTGTTGTATTGACTGTGCTTATGCGATCAGCTAATTGATTATTTGATTCAATTTGATTGCTTCTACGTAGTGTACTGCCCCACCTCTGGCTTGGATTTATTCTTAGATTTTGGCATCTTATACTTCTGTAATAGTTGTTTAAACTTGTTTTCTTTTTCATTGTCATGAATCATATACTTGTAATATCTCTAGAACCAACTGGACTACTAGAGGGAACAGTAATTAGGGGACTAACTAATGTGCCTTCAAATCCAATGCTGTAAAAATGTGATTAAAAGCCATCTAATACTTTTTTGTTTTGGGATTTTTACCCCTTTTCTTAGTCTGTTGTGGTCCAGATTGTTAAAGACTGGCGTCTGAAAGAAGTTATAAATATTAATAGAAAATAAAGGTTGAGTATTGCCTATCATTAAATTTAATTAGGGCCTTTAGTTTCTTATGCTTCTTACGCACATAAAAGTTTCATGTTATTAATTTAGTGGGGTTAGATTATTTGAGTTTACTAATTAAATTTGCTCATCTTTCTTTCAGGTGCACCTTTCATTATATGTTATGCTGCTGGGTAGTTGAAAGGTTAACCAGGTGCTGCTTATTCTGCAAAATTTTTAAGAAGTCCATGGTCTTCATTGTTCTCTAGTGTCATCACAAAATCCAGGGAATGCTGAAAGATGTGCTTGATAGTCAAAAATTCCTTCTCTGAAGTTAATGAGGTTGTACCTCCTTCTGAGGTACCCTTGTTCATCCTTGACGAGATTGGATGTTTAGTACGCTACCCATATCTATTTTGTGCTCAAGTGACTGAGGTGGCTAGAAATCTAATCCTTTGTATGATTTCAAAACATGACGCTTGTGAAGACGGTTGAGCTTTGAACATCTTGAGAAGTTGTTTCCTGCTTCTGGCCACATAATTACCTGTACTTAGTATATTGTACTATTGATATTAGCATTGGTTGTATACAGAAAGTGTTCCTAGAAATGGAACAGAAAGGAAGTGTGCTTATGCAACGATATGAACTAGGGAGGTTATTAGGCCAAGGAACCTTTGCAAAGGTCTACCATGCAAGGAACCTTATAACTGGCATGAGTGTGGCCATTAAAATGATTGATAAAGAGAAGGTTTTGAGAGTTGGGATGATTGATCAGATTAAGCGTGAAATTTCAGTGATGAGACTAATCAGACATCCACATGTGGTTGAGCTTTATGAGGTAATGGCCAGCAAAACCAAAATTTACTTTGTCATGGAGTATGTAAAAGGTGGTGAGCTCTTCAACAAGGTAACCAAAGGAAAGCTCAAGCAGGATGTTGCTAGGAGATATTTTCAGCAATTGATCAGTGCTGTTGACTACTGCCATAGCAGAGGTGTGTGCCATCGGGATCTAAAACCAGAAAATCTTCTATTGGATGAAAATGGGAATTTGAAGGTTTCAGATTTTGGGTTAACTGCCCTTGCTGAATCTAAGCGCCAAGATGGATTACTCCATACTACATGTGGTACCCCTGCCTATGTTGCTCCGGAGGTGATAAACAGAATGGGTTATGATGGGACCAAAGCTGATATCTGGTCATGTGGGGTGATCTTGTATGTTCTATTGGCCGGTTATCTTCCATTCAATGATTCAAATCTGATGGAGATGTACAGGAAGATTGGTAAAGGAGACTTCAAATTTCCTAACTGGTTTGCACCAGATGTACGCCGATTGTTGTCCAAAATCTTGGATCCAAACCCAAAGACCAGGATATCAATGGCCAAAATTATGGAAAATCCTTGGTTCAGAAAGGGGTTAGAAAAGCCCACTGTTACTGACAATGAAGACAAAGAACTAGCTCCCCTAGATGCTGATGGAGTATTTGGAGCTTGTGAGAATGGTGGTCCTGTAGCAGAGTCAACGCATGAACTGTCAAAACCTTGTAATTTAAATGCTTTTGATATCATCTCCTTTTCATCAGGTTTTGACTTGTCCGGATTGTTTGAGGAGGCTGATCATAAGAAAGAAGTGCGGTTTACATCTGACAAGCCTGCCTCAATTATCATCTCTAAGTTAGAAGAAATTTGTAAGCGTCTTCGGCTGAAAGTGAAGAAGAAAGATGGAGGTTTGTTCAAGTTGGAAGGTTCAAAGGAAGGCAGGAAAGGGCCTTTGGGTATTGATGCAGAGATTTTTGAGATCACCCCCGTCTTCCATCTAGTGGAGTTTAAAAAGTCCAGTGGAGATACATTGGAGTACCAAAAGCTTCTGAAACAGGACGTTAGACCTGCACTTAAGGACATTGTTTGGAACTGGCAAGGAGAACAGCCACAGGAATTTCAACATGGAGTAGTGCAGAAAGAGCAACAGCCTTCTCATTCTTCCCAGTTAGAGGTTGTATCACAACCAACTTCATAAGGAATATGATGTCCCTAAATTGGTGGTTGTATGCTCTTTGCTTCTTTGTTATGTTCTTGGTCAAGTGCACGCCATCAAATTGACAGTAGTCATAGAATAAGGTGGCTAATTCAATCTCAGCATATATGGATACTTATTTCACTTGTGTATTTGAATGGCATATTTGACCTTTTGGGTCTTTTGTTCTTTCTGGTGACATTATTCCTTGCTCTTTAGTTACTTTTTATTGCTGCACGTTGTTTTTCAGAATGGGGGCGGGGGTTGGAAATGGCATTTGAAATTTGCAGCTTGAATGGTGGCATGAGGAGCTTGCAGTAACTATAGTAGCATACCTTACTAAGCACCCATGACACCCCCCTCTATGTTCCCTCTTGAAATGAAACTACTTGACCATATCTTTCTCTGTAACACTGTTCTATGCTTCAGACTCCCTCATATATGTTGACGATGAAAATCAAACACGGTCAATTTAATTTATAAACTTCTTTGAAGATTATATATTTATTGGAGCAGCTTATAATGTTTCTGTCCTAAAACCTTAAATTGAGATCTTTTTCCTCTGCGTTTACATTCTTCTGTTAGTAACTGCCCTTTCCAACGATAAGAAGCAGCTCAAAGAGCTCTATTTTGTTCCTTCGCCATCAATGGAGAATGAAATTTGGCGCTGCAATCAAAGAAAGTGGGAAAGATGAAGAGACTTGGGTCTAAGTAATGCTTAAGCTAGTCTCCTGGTCATGGGGTTGGTATCCTTGCCCATTAATGGCTGTCAGCAGCCACCCGAAGGAAAAGAGGAAAGGGTAAGAGGCTAAGAGCTCTGTCTTCGAGTTTGGAATCGTAAAATTATGGAATTAATTTGATTTATTTTGAATTAAATTGATTTAAAAATTAAATTTTATGTTTAGAACTTAAAATTTAAATTGATTTGTAAATTAATTTTCATGTTTGGAATACTTTAAAAATGAATAAAAATTATTTTTGTTTTGATAATTTTACTTTATTACCTTCAATTAGAATACGTAAAGTAGATAAATAAATAAAGATAAAATTATCAATTCAAACGATCAAAATTAAAATCAAATCAAATTTATCTAAATTTGAATAAATTTATGAATAACACACACTTAAATAAAAAAATATCAAAATTAAATTAATTTATATTTTATAACTTTTCAAAAAAAATATCATTTATAATTTAAATTAATTTTTAAAATTTGTGGTTCCAAACAAGAACTCCGCCATTGGGTTTCCTACGTGATTTTCAAGAGAGAAATTGATCTCATTGCAGCCATTTGGCTCGCCGCAAAACATTCTTGTTGCCCAATCTACGAGTTGTATATTTTTCTACAAATTTTTGTTACAACATCAATTTGCCTTTGAGTTGATTTGGGGCTGTTTGGTTTTGGATAATGCATTTCATGTTTAGCCGGATTCTATGAAACAATTTGGTCAAAAGTAATATCAATTCCACATTTGAATTTACAAATATCTAATGTAATTAAACTTGAATGTTATACATTTGGACCATCGAGTTTGGAAAGGAAAGAAAAAGAAAGGAAAGGAGAGGTAAGTTTTTATTTTAAGTAAATATATTTTTTTATTAATCAACAAATGGTAAGCGTCTTTTATGTATAAGAATAGGCTAAAGATTTGATTTTTTTTTTTTATTAAAGGCTAAAGGTTTGAATTTTGAAAGTTGTTACTTTTGAAATGAGTTTCATCATAATGCTTCTTAGTTTAAAGGGGATTAGTCTCACACAATGTGTGAAAATACCTTTGGTCAACAAAAAAAATTTATTAGAATTTTCTTTAAAATGAGAGAAATAAAATAAAAGATCATTATGTAATATTTAAATTATTATTTTTTCATTTTTATAAACTTTTAATAATTTTTTAATTTATAAATAAAAAATTTATCTCTTTTTTTTTGTGTCTTCTAAACTCATTTATCTAAACATACCCTAAGTAAGTTCACATTAACCATTTATATACATTGTGGTTAAGCTAAATAATAAGCAAATAATTTAAATATTTTATTCATTCAAATAACAAGTAATTAACTTAAATGACAAGAGGGTAATTTAAGTATACTTAAAAAAATATATAATCAAATTGGTTAATTCAATGTAGGTAATTCAAGCAGTGGTGTGAATACCACCTCACCAAGAAAATTTAAAATCAAAATTTAGCATCAAATATCGCATGCACCAAATTCTTTAGAATCTCTTAATAATTAAATCCTTTTTAAAGAAAAACAATGATAATGGTTAATGAGAAAGGAATAGAGAGAGAGAAAAAAAAACCCAATATGCAACAAAAGGCCATATTTTCGAAAATTTCTTACTTCATCAATCATTAAAAACTTAATATAATATATGGCACACAATAAGAATATATATTATCAAAATTAAATTTAAAATATTATATAATAAAATTTAGATCAAATCTTAGCCTTGAGAGTATGGATTTAATTTTGACTTACAGTTAATGTAAAATTTATTTATACTATTATTTAATTATATATTATTAAATTATTAAAAAAAATTAACTTTTATAATAATTATTTAAGAAGTCTAATTCTTTTAATAATATGCTTAATGTCAATACATCAATAGATAATAGTGTTAAAAAAATTACAATGATAATTAATCAAATTTAAACTCTAAGAGTATTACTCGAGGATTATTTTAGTACTTATATTTTTTTCAGCAACTGGTATTTGATGAGAGTTATCAAGCATTTATTAATTGTTGATTATATTTAATATACTTTCAAACATTTATTATAAAACTAATCATTAATAAATATTTGACAAGTCACCTTAAATATCATATGTATAAAGTATAATAATAACTTTCTTAGGGAGTTACTATAATACCTTGATAGATTTGGTATCTATGGTAAAATTGTCAATCATTTATTTACTGTTAGTTTTATAATAAATGTTAGAAAGTCTATTAAATATAAATAATAACTAATAAATATTAAACAACTTACTCTAAATATCAATATCATAAAAAAAAGACGAGTATCGCAGTAACCCAACTTTTTTATTACTTTAAAAATACGTAAGTATTTTTTTCATATTTTTCCTTCTATGCCCAAGTCAACCAATATTCCTTGACAACGTGGCATATGAAGATTGGGCTGTGATTGAAGCAACCGTGAGCATAGCATATTGCCATGGCACACTATAAATATGGGGTGCAGCTGGCATCCAACCCTGCCCTCAGTATAAGCTGCTAGATCAATTTTTCGACACATTCTCTCTCTTCCTCACAATCTCTGGACAAACAAAGTCTCTCTCTCTCTCTCTCTCTCTCTTTCTCTGTCTCTTAAAGCCTCACATACACATACAAATACAAATTCCATCACCTCTCTATCTTCCTCTCCTATAAAATAACCCTACTTTCGAAACCTTCCCGCTCCCTCCACTCTCTTACTCTTATTTTTTCTTCCTTGATTCAATTCAATTCAATTCAATTCAATTCAAGATTCTCCTCGCTCTCAGATCTGTAACAAAATCCAAACCCTAGTTCTTCCTTCTTATTCGCCGAAAAGGTCTGATTTTTTTTAATATATTACAATATTATATATTTTTTTAACAACCCATTGTTGGTTTTCATTTAGCTACGAAGCATCTGAGATCTGGGTTCTTTTTATTTTTTTGATTTTATTTATAAAAATTGTTCCTTTTTTTCATGTTAAGAAAAAAAGGTGAAGATTTTGGTACTGATTCCTGTGGAACATGGTGGTTTTTGTTGTTGGGCAGCTTTGTCAGTGGGATTGAAGCATAGCAATAGCATATCAATAACATATAATAAGATTATATAGGGTTCATGGCAGACCAAGGATTGGAAGGGAGCCAACCAGTAGATCTAAAGAAGCACCCTTCTGGGATCGTGCCTACCCTCCAGTGAGTATCCATTTTTATGAAGTGCTCCATCCTTTACAGATAACAGTACACGCCAGATGGGTTGCAATTGCAAGCATCAGATGGATAACTGTGTTTTTCTTGCTTCAATGAATAATAGGAGAGTTTGAGTTGTGGGTTTACTGTTTTTTTTTTTTTGGTAATAAAGAAGCGACCTGATATTGTTATTGAAGTGAAGGGATGCCCAGTGGTGTGGTTTCTTCTAACTTGTATGATGATATTGAGAATTCAACTTGTAAATGATAGTAAAAATCATATTTATCCTGAAGAATGGACGATGATGATGCTTGTTTTGGTTGTTTCTTATATGAATATGTTGAAACCAATTTCCTATGCCTGATAAGATGGCAAATTGTCTTGGCCATTTTCCATGCTCTTTTTGGTTTTTTACCTCTGAGGACTTGAGCTTTTCTGAGCTTCAATGATGCAAATTTCCAAGTTAGATGTGCTGTTTTGTTATGTCACTTGTTTGAAATTAAATTTTCTAGTGACTTCCATTTGTTTGAAATTCCTTTTTTTCTGGAAACTAACTGATGTGGTATACCCTCCCACTCCCCCTAAAAAAATTAAGTGATACTATTAATTCTTTCATATTATGTGAAAAAACTTGACTATGTTCATGAAAGTTTGCAACGATTCTTAATCTGTTTCAAATTTTTTAATTTCATTCTGTGTAACGAATAGTTCTTGGTATCTAAACAGTTTGAATGTAAAAAAATCTCGCAATATGTTTTTCAAAAACTGTAATATATCTGTTGATTAAAACTGTAGTGGTTCCTGTTAGATGTATTGTTGATACCACCGTTTTATCAGACTGTTCTTAGCCCAATTAAGCATCTCAGCCATCAAAGCTTAGTTAATGAGTTTTGATAGGCATGTTTTTAACAGAGGGAGATATACTCCTCTGTGGACTTCCATCTGGTGCATCCCTTTCTAGGATGTCTCTGTGTGTGTATTGTGTATGTCCGTTTCTTCTAAGATGAATTCAAAATGTATGTTCAAAATGCTTTTTGGTTAGTTTTAAGATAGTATCAGTTAGACTGATAACCTTTGCTTCTATTTATATTGAAATATCTAAGAATTTTGCTTCTATTTACATTGGAATATCTACAAAATGTGCTTCTATTTACTTTGGAATGTCTAATAATCATGCTGTTTTTACTGCCAGAAATATTGTGTCAACAGTCAATTTAGACTGTAAGTTGGACCTTAAATCAATTGCACTTCAAGCTCGTAATGCAGAGTACAATCCCAAGGCAAGTTTTGTATGTTGATAGTGAATTCCACACAAATACATCCATATGCTTATGTGCAAATGCACATGTATGTTTCTTTTTTTGGCATCACAAGTACAATGAAGGTTAACTTGGCGTTCGTACAGTTGTGGAGTTATGTATGCTTTTAAAACATTGCAGTGTTTCTATCTGGTTCAGACAAGGGCGGACCCACGTATAAGTCTGTTAACCCCCCCCCCCCTTCTCCTTCCCCAAAATGATTCTAAATTTTTTAAAAACACCATTGTAGTGTTGTTATATTCGTTTTAAAATACAATTTTAGCCCCTTTAAAAATTATATTCTGCCCCTCCCCCCCTTTTCCCTCTCCCCAAAAGTTTTTTTTGCCAGTTCCCTTCCCTAGGTCCAGAGAAGCCTAGTTGTTAATATTGCTATTGCTATCAACTACTTGTCCACTACTCTTCTGTTGTTTGAAATAAATAATAAGCATTATTTAGTAGATATGCTAGTCTGTCATTTGCATGCAGTGCTGATGTTTGTGATGTGATTCTTTGCAGCGTTTTGCTGCTGTGATTATGAGGATCAGGGAACCAAAAACAACTGCACTCATTTTTGCATCTGGCAAGATGGTATGTTCCTTTGTTGCACCTGGTACTTCTGTCATAGAAGTGCATTTTATTGATGTTTTCATTTTCCTCAAATAACAAGTAGGTGAAGTTGTACAATAGTTTGTAGTTATTTGGTTCTCTTCTTGAATTTCCTTTTCTTATCCCCCGTGTTTAAATTAACTATGTTGATAAGGTCAGTGGATTGACAATTAGTGTGAATTAGACACACTATAAAATTCAGATTTGTCCATTTGCCAATAGTTAATCATTGGAGGTTCTTGAACGTGGTTGCAAAATTTACATTAGTCGCTTTTTCTCTGCTTTTTGCTAAATGGCTTCTAATACTCCTCATGCGAAAAGCCAAAAACAATTTGATTTGGCATGGTGCTTGTAATGGCCTTCTATTTCTTATGCTTTTTAAATGTAATTGGTTTGACTAGGTTTGCACTGGAGCTAAGAGTGAGCAACAGTCTAAATTGGCAGCAAGGAAGGTATGCTATTGTTCTTTTCCTTTATAATCTCATTCATCCTGTATATTATTGACGTTTCTCAAGTGGAGGCTCATTAGACTGGAGAACCATGCGGTCCATGCCATTTGTGGTAGCTTGGTTTTGAGCTTATTTTTCCTGTAGTTTGGAGTAGAATAAGCTCCTTAAACCATCGAAGGAGGATGGATTATTTTACCATTCTCTTCACATGTGTCTTAAGGTTGATCCATATATTAATTTCTCCAGTTGCGATTGGGAAGCTCCTCTTTATCCTTTAAAATTTATAGTATTTTCTAACTTATCTTTTTCCTCCTTCAGTATGCTCGAATTATCCAAAAACTTGGTTTCCCTGCTAAATTTAAGGTACTGTTTCTATTATATTCACTGAAATTGGTTCATACTTTCATTCACAGTTGTTTAATGTTTAGTAGTTCTTTTTTCACA
Organism: Styphnolobium japonicum; assembly: GCA_023212625.1. Taxonomy (NCBI): domain Eukaryota; kingdom Viridiplantae; phylum Streptophyta; class Magnoliopsida; order Fabales; family Fabaceae; genus Styphnolobium; species Styphnolobium japonicum. The sequence continues at coordinate 10,821,908 of JALBWW010000007.1, read as the reverse complement.
CTACCTAAGTAGTGCTTGATCTCTGGTTGATTCCTATGATATTATGCTTTAGGATTTCAAGATTCAGAACATTGTTGGCTCTTGTGATGTCAAGTTCCCCATACGGCTTGAGGGTCTTGCATATTCCCATGGTGCTTTCTCAAGTGTAAGTTATTTTGTTTTTTTAAAAGGATTCTTAGGGTTTGTTTGGGCGTCTGTGATGTTTACATTAAAAATAATTATTATTTCACAGTCGTTGTTAGACAATCACATCATAATGTTTGGTGATCATCTAACATAGTTTGTATGGTGTTTCCTTGAATTATATGCCTGATGTGAAATAATCTATAGAAAAACTGTATTTTGTCTGAGGAACTAAAATTGCAAACTATGGAAAATACTGATTTGACAGATACAGAATCACAGATGCAAAACCAAAACTGATTTCCAACACAGCCCCACAAAGCTGATTTTATTTAACTTTTATTATGCAGAAGATGCTTTGACCCTACTAAATGCATCACCAAACATTGCTGATACTTATATGTTTAAAAGTTTTTTAAAAATTTTAAAATTAGAATTTAGAACTGTGGGAGGTGGTGAAACTTAATGAGTAGCATTATAAGTCATGATGCTTGTGTGGTAAAGGAAGTGGAGATGATGGAAAAAAGGCCATCTTCAATTGTTTGTCTATACATGTGCAGTTAGTTTCCTATCTTTTTATCTACTGGAGTTTAGAAGTTTAGGGAAATGATGGATATATGTTGAGCTTGCTTGTTCGTTGTTGTAGTATGAACCGGAGCTGTTTCCAGGACTAATATACCGTATGAAGCAACCCAAGATAGTCTTGCTTATATTTGTTTCAGGAAAAATTGTTCTAACAGGAGCCAAGGTAATATTCTTGAGCTATTCCCACATAATGTTACATTTTTCTAATTTTCGGGTTCAGCAGATTATTGATATTTGTTTTCATTTCCATTTTTTTAGGTGAGAGATGAGACTTACACAGCATTTGAGAACATATATCCTGTGCTTACTGAGTTCAGGAAAAACCAACAATGGTATGGACATGGCTCTATTCATATAACGTTTTTATTGGTATTGGGTATAGAGATCGTTGTATTCACTGGACTACAATTACAATGAGTCATAATCATTGTGTCTACTTTTGTATTGCTTTCTTCCCTCAGCCATCAGCATTATACCTGCTTGAGATGTAGGTCCTTGACCGGACAATGTAGATACTGTTCTAGGTTGTATTTTTGCAGAAATGCTGATGTTTCTCATGATGTATTCACAAAATGAATCAAACTTTTGTTGCTTGACTGTCTGTGTGTGACTGGGAATGGGTGTCAATATTTCTTTTGAGCTCCTGATGTCTTATTTGGAATGTTAACTGTTTATGGCAGATTATCGTCAAGAGCAGGAGCAAATAGTTCCCGCAGAGGAGTTCGTGGATCTGTAAATAGTAAAACAAAGGAGATATCTGGATTGAGATAAATTAAGAAAGCCGTTTGATGGGTCGGTCTCTTGATGTAGTAAAGTGAAGCACTTTGTTATATTGAATTGACATTTAAAAAAATTATTTTGAAGAGGCAAAGAAAAAAAAGTGGGGGAGCGTGATGGAAAATATCAAATAACATATTAGTTCTTTGGCAGTTGGGCATCTCATGAAGTTCTAAGCTGTTATGATATGGTTCCTTAAATTTCTAACTCTAGTGTCAAATATTATAACCGGCTTGTCTGACTACTGAATGTGTTGAACAACAAATCATGAAATCAAAGCTTTGAGCTGCCAAAAAAATAAACAAAGACTTAGAACTGTGTTAGCAGTGTGATAGAACTACTTGATGTAGTATGCATGACCTCTCTGCGTTACTGTAATGTAAATGATTGAATATTTGGATTAAACTGTAAAAAAAAACACTCGATATAGGCAGTGTTTGCTGCGTTATTACTTTTCCAGGACTGTTATTAGCCTGTTTGTTAAACTGAAGAAAGGCAGCGTTTATACGAGGTTAATTTTGTCTCCTTACCTCAAGCTCGGAGAAGTAAACAAACAAGCCATATGTCATCCACTTTCTTTCGCCTGTTTTCATATATTGGAAGTAAGCTTACGAATATAAAATCGATTTCTTCCTTCGGCCCATTTATATAAATATACCTAAAAATAAAAATATATATCGTTTTATCACACATGAAAAATTATGTACCAAAATACTCTTTTTTTTTTTTAATTTGGGAAGTCGGTTTTTCTCACGCCGACTTCCTAACTATGTTATTTTTTTAAAAAAAAACCCGTTAGGAAGTCGGTTTGGGGGAAATCGACTTCCCAACGGTGAAAATTAAATTTTTTTATACCTTGTTGAGAAGTCGGTTCTCCCCAAATTGACTTCTCAACAGGTTAAATTTTTTTTACTCACACTATTCTCTCTCACTCACACTTGGTTTAGGGTATAGAAATGCAAAAAAAAAAATAACCTGTTGAGAAGTCGGTTTGGGGGGAACCGACTTCTCAACAGGATATAAAAAATTTTGATTTCCACCATTGGGAAGTCGGTTTCCCCCAAACCGACTTCCCAACGGGTTTTTTTTTTAAAAAATAACATAGTTAGGAAGTCAGTTTGAGAAAAACCGACTTTCCAACTTGAAAAAAAAAAAGAGTATTTTGGTACATAATTTTTCATGTGTGGTAAAACGGTATATATTTTTATTTTTAGGTATATTTATATAAAAAAGCCTCTTCCTTCTACTTTTTTTCCTTTTTTATTATATAAATAAAAAGCGTGCGTAGCGTATGGGGGAAAGGAAGTTCAGTTAGTAGCATATATTCTGCTAAACAACGAGCTATTTCATTGCTAGCCTAGAGAGTGAAGGGAAAATCAAACCGAAAAGAACTCGAGGAGAGCATCTTCAAGCAGCATTCAAAACTGTTGAGGAGTCTGATGATCTATTATAAGCTTTACAGACTCCTATCAATTACTGTCAAATTAACTGGCATATTAAGTGTATGTTTAAATTGGAGTTTAGAAACCCAAATTATGGTTTGGACAAAAGTAATAAGAGATAAACTTTTATTCAAATTATAGTTTGGAAAATTTCAAACTCCAATCCAAACATACTTTAAGCCCATTTGTAGTTGCTGCATGCTTACCACTGCAAATTATATTAAAATTTGGACAATGGAGTAGAGTGGTTTGAAGTTGGAACTCAAACCACTCTCTACCAAGGAGCCATTTTTTATGCCCCCCAAATTGAGGGGGTCTGGGATGAAGTGGAGCAAAAAATTGTTTAAAAACTGCACAATGATTTTTTTTCCTCAATTCTTTCTTCTATTTTCTCTTTTAGGTTATTTTTGACATCTCAGATTATAACCCTCCCCATTCTTGTTTACCTCTCTCCTAGACCCAAACATTGGAAACCAATTCTCACTCCACTCCACTCATTCTCTTACTACTCTACTCTTTTATGAACCACTCTACTCCATAGCTTTAAACTTCTAAACATAGCCTTAATCACGGTGGTGGCAGCATCAAACGGGATCAAATATCAAAATCATAATAATGCGACTTTGCAACACTTTAAACCAAGGATGTATCAGGGACTAAGAATACTGGAGGGGCCGAAAATAAAAATATTCTAACTCCTGTGAACTTGTGTTTTTTTTTTTTTATTATTCTAATTCCTACACAAGGTTATCTTCAAAAGTGGCCAAACTGTTTTATTTTTTAATTTATAGAAACAGTTTATTGGAAGTTTACAAGTTTAATAACAATTGTCTTTATGACTTTTTTTCTTTTTTTACAATTGTTAGATTTTACGTAGATCAGCAAAAATCCAGATATAATTCAATCATTGCAAAAGTAAGAGTAGTGACTAATGAGTTCTTCGTGGAAAACAGCCAAATCCAACAAAAAGATAAAATACAAATAATTAGCTTGAGAACATGTAGACAAACCGACCTTAGCTCAGTTGGTAGAGCGGAGGACTGTAGTGAGAGAATCTTAACAGATATCCTTAGGTCGCTGGTTCGAAACCGGCAGGTCGGACAGTTTTTTAACTCTCATTCATTATCTTTCTTTTCTCCAACTTTTTTGTTTGTTTTGCCATTTTTTTTCTCCATTATTTTAGTCAAAAAAGTAGTTATAAAACCTATTAGCCTCCTTTTAGATGATAGAATTATGATTATGTTTTAAAATTTCAATTTCAATTTCATTTCTAATTTTAAAATTTTAATGTGTGTGTGTGAGAGAGAGAGAGAGCAATCCCTTAAACTAAAAAATTGTAAAAACCATCAAGCTGCTATAAGCTGTTTCAATGTTATTTATCTGTTCCTTTCCTCTATTCGGCACCAAAGCCATTCAAAATCCAAAGAAATTTTGTATGACTTCAATTCTTTGAACAAAATGAATATATAATTTGAACTTTCTTCACTAAATATCTTATAAAATAATTATCTAATATCATCATATGTTTGACACGTGGTCATAACATTTAAAAAATTTCCTTTTATCCATTCTCGAGCATTTGATAAATTTATTTCTTAGTTTTGCTAAATCTTTCCAATAATTCCCAAACTAAAAGGGCAATAAACGAATATGAAAAAATTTAAATCATTATTGTCATTAAAAACTGTAGCAATATACATGAATTTTATGAAATTAAAAAAAAAAAAAGAAACACAAGAATTTCAACGTGATAGATGCTAAAATCTTCCAAATTAACAAAATTCAAGAACGAGTCCTCAAGCACCACAAGAGCAACAGTGAGATGCATATGGCTATTTTTATGAACCAGTTCTAAATCGAAGGTAAATCTTTGCTCACTTTTGATGTTAGTGAATTTCTATGTTTAATTTCTTTTATCGAGGAAAAACTAGGATTGAAGAGATCATTTATTATTTTGAGCAATGACCTTCTTTAATCTACCATCTCAGCCTTTTTAAACTAGAGTAGAGTCCTATATGTTCAGTTAAATGACTTTATTGACATAGATAATGAGCAAATATGTTTCAAATAGCCTTCAGAGTAAAAACTCGTTTCTAAATCTGTTGAAAGAAGCTAATGATTAGAGTAACAGTGACAATGGTAGCAATATAAGAAGTGACGCTGGGCTATCCCCAGATCCATATCTTGATGGTTTTGCTATTGGTGCCAACGATGAAGTTAGATCAAAGAAATCTCCGAGCTAATAGTAGTGGAAGTTATTTTGGTTTCTCTAATGGAAGCTCCAGTAGTCGAATCGTAGGAAATGACATAATGCACCCAATAGGAATGCTAATGAACTTTTTAGTGGCAACACTAGAATATCTAATTATAGGCGTAGAGCTGCCTTATGAGAATTATTTTAGATCCAATGTTGCTATTGATGAAAATAGTATAGTACTACAACAAAGATATTTTGGAGGCAACAATAATGGAGTAAAATTGAGAGATTTAATTAAAATTTTCTGGACATTGGTGGTAATAGAAGAAACTTGCTTCACCTACATATGAAAAATTTGCAAGTGTGAAGGAAACGCCATTGAAGTGCTTCTTGTACTATTTGGATCTTACTTTGTAAGAAGTGATTAAGGGGCTGCCTAGTTGTGATTTGATCATGAAATGGCCAAATCATTTCTCTCCTCAAGTTTCTTATTTAAGGTTGTTTATTATTAATTTGTTACATGCTAGAAATTATTTAAGACACCTAGCGTATGCATAACATATTTTTAACAAATGTGAGTTTCAAAATTTGTAGGAAGTCATTCTTGCATTTTGACAATTCTAGTGCCAAAAAGGGCAGCTTTTGACTATCCTTTGTGATAGTAAAGCATCGTTGGATGATCACCTGTGTTTCAAGTGATGTAGAGCTAGTAGCGTGGCCATACCTTACTGTGGCCAACAAACTACTACTGAGGTTTCAAAATATGCTAGAGATGTTATGGTGCAAGAAAATGGTGAATCAAGAGACTTTATGAAGGACCAAATAGACAATAATGAGTACTAAAGAATCAAGCTAAGGAAAGAGATGAATATCACTATTCTCGTGCATTAAATCTATATATGATGAAGGTATGTCATTGTCCAATTTTGATGTTTGTGAGCTGACATATATGATTTCTTTTATCGAGGTAAAATTAAAAGAGGATAAAGAGAGCATTGATAATTTTGAGCAATTGGTTGCTCTTAATCCACTATCATTACGATCTTTTGCACGAGAGTGGAGTCTTATATGAAATAAATAACTTCATTAGCTTAAATGATGAATAAACATGTTCAAACAGCCTTCAAAGCAAAAATAATTCTTAGATCCACTGAAAGAAGCTAATTATTAAAGTAATAATGGAAATAGTAACAATATAAGAAGTGACACACGGCTACATAGAAAACCAAAATTTCCTTTAGTCACTTCTTATGTTACCATTTTCACTACTACTATCATTAGCTTCTTTAAATGGATCTAAGAATCATTTTATATTCGAAGGCTATTTGAAACTAATTTTCTCATCATCTATGTTAATGAAGTCATTTACCTCATATAAGACTACACTCTTTGGTGGAAAAGAGCATGATGATACTGGATTAAGAGCAACTGATTACTCAAAATTACCAATTCTCTCGTTATCCTTTTTAAATTTTGAATCAATAAAAAAAATCAGACATACCAATTCACTAACATTAAATTTGGATGAAGACTTACCTTCATCATAGATTTGGTGCATGAAAATAGCGATATCCATCTCTTTGCTTGTCTTGGTGCTTGAGGACTCGACCTTGTCAATTCGGTCCTTCATAAGTATCTTGGTACACCATTTTCTTGCACCATAACATCTTTGGCATATTTTGAAACCTTAATAGTAGTTCATTGGCCACAATAAGGATGGCCACTCGACAAGGTCTCCATTACTTGGGACATAAATGATCACCAAAACTTCAATATCACAAAGAATAATCTGAGGCTGGCTTTTTCGGCACTAGCATTCTCAATCAATGCAAGAGTAACATCCTACAAAGTTTAAAACTCACACGTTATGAAAAATATCTTATTTATACTTTGGGTGTCTTAATAATTTCTAACACATTACAGTATAACAATAAACAACAATAAATATAAAAACTACGGAGAAAAATGATTTGGCCATTTCTTGATAAAAGCATAACTAGAAAACCTTTTAATCACCTCCTGCAAAGTTTGATACCAATAATACTATAGAGGCACTCCAATGCCGCTTCCTTCACACTTGCAAAATTTTCACGTATAGCCAATCCAGCATCCAAGTTTCTTCCATTACAAGTGTCCATAAAATTTTCATCAAATCTCTCCATGTCAACTCCACTATTGTTGCCACGACAATATCTTTGATGTAGCGCCATAACATTTTCATCAATATCAACATTGAGACTAGCAAAATTCTCATGAGACAGCCCTATACCTATATTAGATCTTCTAATGTTGCCACCAAAAAATTTCATCAACATTCCCAGAAGTTGCATTATGTCACTTCCTCTAATTCTTCCATTGGAGCTTTCATAGAAAAAACCAAAATAATTTCTACTATTCTTACGTCTGAAATTTCCTTGATCTAGCACCATATCATCGGGCACAAATAGGAAAATCATCAAGATATGCATATGGTAGTACCCTTTTGTCACTTCTTATGTATATTGTTACCATTTCTACTATTACTCAGCTTCTTTCAATGGATCCAGGAATCCTTTTTTATCCGAAAACTATTTGAAAACCTATTTGCTCATCATCTATGTTAATAAAGTCATTTAGCTCATATAAGACTCCACTCTCTGGTGGAAAAGAGCACAATGATGATGGGTTAGCAATCGATTGCTTTAAATAATCCTTTCTTTAACTTCTTTTAATTTTCCCTCAACAATAGAAATCATACATATCAATTCACTAACATCAAAATTGGACAAAGATTTACCTTCATCATGGATCTGGTGCATGAGAATAGCGATATCCATCTCTTTTCTTGTCTTGGTGCTTGAGGACTCAATCTTGTCTATATTCGGTCCTTCATATAAGTATCTTGGTTCACCATTTTCTTGCACCATATCATCTCTGGCATATTTTGAAACCTTAATAGTAGTTCGTTGGTCACAGTTAGGATGCCAACACCACAAGCTCTACATCACTTGAAACAAAGATGATCACCAATGCTTCAATATCACAAAGGATAGTCAGAAGCCGGTTTTCTTGCGCTCTCTCTTTCTCCGATTTTCTATTACCTTGAGACACCAAAGAGGTATAAGTAGGTGGTGCAATGTGTGGTAGGACGAATGTGCACTGAAAAGAATGGACATAAATAATGAAATGGAAGTATTCATGGCCATTTTAGTTAATAAGAAAAGAAAAGGGAATTATTTGATGAAAATTTTCAAATAATGTCAATATATAATAGCAGAACCTTTTTGGTTCTTCCTAAGGTAGGTGATTTCTTTGTTTAGACTAAGATATATGGAAACTTCCTTGAACTTTTGGCCAAGCATAATTTGCCCCGGCAATTGAATTTTTTATTCTTCTGGAATAGGAAATTTCTTTATTTAGGATAAATTATATAGAAACTTCCTTGATCGTTAAGCCAAGCACACTTTTCCACATGAGTTTTTAATAAAGAGACAATTTGGTCCACAAAATTTTCATATCTTGCAATCAGGGAATTCCATTAATCGTTCATCCAAATCTGTCATAGAATTAGCTGTATAGGCTTGTGTTCTTTTAAGTATAATTATTTATTTTTTTAATAGTTAAATAAAAAATAATTTTATATTCACAAAATTAAAAAATATACATAATCTATATATATATATATATAAAAATAAAATTTCCTTTTGAAACAATTAATAGCATCATTAAATATAATTATATCACTAAATACATGGTAACATTAACAAAAATGAAATGATAAAATTTATAAAGACAATTATATTATGAAGTAAAGTGTTATTAAAGTATATAACTAAAATTTAAAGAATTAAATAGTGAAATTAAAAAAAAACAAAGACAACCTTTCTAACATAAAAAATTAATTTATAATGTTTCTTTCATTTACTTTTAAGAATTTTTATTAAAAAATACTTTATAAATTTAACATATCTGAAATCATAATTATATATAAAAAAAATTTCAAAAAAAATAAAAATAAATTAATTAATGTGCAAAGCACAAATAAAATAAAATAAAATACCTTTGACATAAAAAATTAATTTTAAACATTTTTTATCTATTTATAAGAATTTTTATAAAAAAAAACATTTTATAAATTGAACATATTCAAAATAATAATTATAAAAAATATAATATTGAATAAAAAATTAAAATATAAATTATAAAATAACTTGTGCAAAGCATGAATAAAATAAGTAGTGTTGAGTAAAGTTAACTATTTACAAGAAAATATATATATATATATATATATAAAAGTCAATTTTTTTTTCGATCTGATGCCTTCAAAAATTACTATATTTTTATAAAAGTTTGTAAATCTACACTATTTGGTTTGTGTTGTTGAAATATTATAAATTTTTTCATTTATTATTTATTTATAGTGACACCAATAGGATAGTCCCCTTTACAATAAAATCTAAAAGACATGATTAACTTAAGCATAGCTCAAATAGTATCTTTCCTGATCTTCATAAGGGATATGATTATGTGGTTTGAATTGAATCCCTGCATCCTCCATTTCTATTTTTTATTTCCCTTTTGGTCCGTAGCGTCTCCTTAGAATTTAAATAAAATAATCTAAAAGACTGGTTTTAGTTGGCTTTTTTATATCAATATACCTAAAAAAAATTTTATTTATCATTTTACCACACTTTCAAAATTATATATTAAGATACTCTTTTTTTTTCATGTTGAGAAGTCGGTTTGGCTCAAACCGACTTCCCAACATGCTTTTTTTTTTTTTAATTTAAAACCTGTTGAGAAGTCAGTTTTGGAAAAACCGACTTCTCAACAGGATGTTAAAAAAAATTGAATTTTAATGTTGAGAAGTCGGTTTCCTCCAAACCGACTTCTCAACAGGTTTTTAATTTTAAAAAAAAAGTACATTGGGAAGTCGGTTTGAGCCAAATCGACTTCTCAACATAAAAAGAAAAAAAGAGTATTTTTGTACATAATTTTAGAAGTGTGGTAAAATGATATATAATTTTTTTTAGGTATATTTATATAAAAAACCCGTTTTAGTCCCCATTAAAAAAAAATTGAGATAATTGATATTTTAAACTACTTACATGAAGCTTTAAACTTTCGTATTATCATCTTATAAAAATCAAAAAGGAATTAAATTTTCTTTCTAATCTAATAATATAAGTACATCAATAAACTTCATGAAATTATTTTTTATGTTCTAAAAAATATTTTATAATATATAGAAGATAATTGTAACATTGTATACTTTTTTTTCTTCCTCTTTGCTCACAACGATTATGGTTCCCACTAATAGTTTATCATTATGCTCAACAAAATTCAGTGAAATTCCAATTGCCATTTATGCTAGAACTTCTTGTTATGTATAGAGCTATGATAAAGGATCTCAATGTAATGTTTTAAACAAACAAGATAGTACATCCTAAACCCTTTTTTTTACAATCTTTCACTGATAACACATTGTTAACAAGAGGATCAAAGGATCCAAAATCTCCCAATTTAGGTTAGAACATGAGTTATAGATCACACGGAACCTATGCAAATTGTGCCCATGTATGATCAAAGAGGCTGCTTGACACTTTGAATGGCGTGCCTTTGTATGATCAAAGGTGGTGATAATAAACCGAACTGAGCCAAAACCTGGCTCAAAGCTCAGCTAGATAAGAATAGGAAGAATTAACCATTAGTTTAACTAAAGTGTTCCATTTTAGTTCGATTATTAAATTAATTTAATTAGTAATTTATATATAATTAATTATTAATTTATTTTTATTTTTATATTTGATATGTGATTAATTGTAAATAAATTATTGATTAAATTAGTTTAATATTTTAATAATTTAATTCATGAATCAAAATAAAATATTTTTTTATAAGCCTCACTAAATTATTATTCTCCTCCATAAGAATACACTAGGGAGAAAGACATTTTTAATTTGGCTTGATAAAAAATGTTCCAATTTAATTCACGTATGAATTAACCAAGCATCAAATTATTTTAATCAATAATTTATTTACAATTAATCAAATATTGATATTTAAAATAAAGATAAATTATTAGTTAATTATAAATAAATTATTAATTAATTAATTTGATATTTATTTAATTTAATACTGAACTAAATTTTAAAAAGTCTTACAAGTAACCAAACTAAATTATCATTTTTCCCAATTTACTAAGCTCAAGCTCAAATCAATAAAAAAGTAAAAAAGTAGGAAAAATAACCAAAAAGTGCGACTTGGTAAAGATAATATCGTTTGGTTCGTTCGTTTTGAAAATTAATTAAGTATTTAATTACATTAACTAATAATTTATATATGATTAATCACGTATCAAGTATCAAAATAAAAATAAATTATTAGTTAACTATATATAAATTATTGATTAATATAATTAAATATTTAACTAATTCTTTACTAAACCGCACTATTCAGTCATTTTCTCAAAAAGTAAGCTTACTAGAGCTTGACTCACTCCGAGTTCACGAGCTACTCAAACTTAATAAGTCAAACTTAAATTCTATACCAATTGAACTAGCTCATATTTATAGGGCTGTCAAATGGGCCGGTCCGGCCCGTTTAGGCCCACCCGCGACGGGCCGCGGGTTAAACGGGCCGGGCCAAAATTGTTCGCGTTTAAACGGGTTGTAAATTAGTCAACCCGACTCGCCTCGCATCAACTCACGAGCCTAAACGGGCCGGCCCGTGAAACTTTTTTTTTTTTTTTAACTTTTAAACTTTGAAATAAATTTAAATTTAATAAAAATTTTAATTTAATAATCTCAAATTAAATATTACATTACATAGACATAGTATTTAATACTTTAATCTCATTTAAAGGGTTAAGGGATAATTTAAATAAATAAATAATATAAACTTATAGAGTTTGACGAATGTGTTTGTGTATAAGTTGTGTCATTACTAGCATGTACAATACATACATTTTGTATTTTTGTTTGTGAAAAGACTATTTAATTAACTTTTAAATTTTTAAATTGAAATTTTTTCTTTGGATACAAATAAATTGAGATTTAAAAAAAAAAAAAAGTTATGTAGATAGCCCGCGGGCCCCGGCAGGTTGGCCTGTTTAACTCGTGGTTAAACGGGTCGATCCAAAATTACCCGCGTTTTTACGGGTCACTAATTTTGAAACCTGACTCGCATAATTTATGCAGGTAAACGGACCGGCCCGACAAATTTGACCCGTTTTGACAGCCCTACATATTTATAACCTAATAAAATCCACATTTTACATATTTAATTTTTTGAAAAAAAAATTAATTAGTCAAACTAACGAGAAAATCATATACACATTAATCTAAATATATATTAACTTTAAACATTATTATTGTTATTAAAGAATAATGTGTGTGTGTGTATATATAAGTTTATCTGATACTCTTCTTTTCTATGAAAGTACCGATACCCTACTATAATTAATAATCAATATTTAACTACATATTTTACTTGATTAAAATATAATTATTTTATTTATATATTAACCAAAGAAAATGCATAAATAAATATTAGTCATTAATTAATAATAATACTAATACCCTTATAAAAATAAAAAAATATCAATATATATATATATAATGCCAGCTCATCAACCTAATAAACCATAAATATAAAAATACAAGTTTAACTCATTTAACAAATGAGTTAGAATTTCAAGTTCAAGCTCACCTCATTAACTTGTGACCCTAACGTATTGAATTATTAACGAACCAAACCGTGAATAACCGTTCTCATTAAAACATAAATAAGATCGTGCAACGAGAGGGAATATGAAGCTCCATTCTCCAAAGGACAAATTGTCGTTAGAATGGGGATACCTCCACCGGAAGAAAAGAAACCAAAATTACTTGAACCGTATGATACCTTGTTACCTGGCTCAGAAAGGCATGCATGCATCCAACATGTATTCCAATCCATGCTAACGTAATCAATCTCCCTTATAAAGAAGAAAGGAAGATACAATGCGTTCAGTATTCTAAACCCTTCCCTAAAGGAGGCTATTGGCCTCGAGAACAGGTGTGTTTTTCAAGTCCATCATATCCTGTTTACTATCCTGTTTTTAATCAAATGACCAAAATGACTGTACATCTTGGGCCGGATGCTGACCCCCACTATGCGGCCTCGCGACAGATGACTTCCCAACGCTTTCCACCGAACCATGTACAGGCCATTCCTTTCTGCCAAGTAAACAAAGACCACAAGCTGTTAAATACATCTAGATAACTGAGTATTCCTTAAAAAAAAACACCATAACCAAATGAACAAGGTAAAAACAATTTTAAAACCACTAATATTACCACTAATAATGCATATTAGAGCAGGAAGACCATAGGTTACAGAATCAAGAACTAAGAAAAACTTTGCAAGGCAAGTAGGCAACCCATGCCATTTGACTTGGGGTTGAGAGGAAATAGTTTCACAAGCTTCTACTGACATCAACTGCATAACAATACAGACAGGATGTACTCTTTTTTTTCACCATTTTTTCATTAGATACAAGAGATTCTTTTTTCACTTCCATTATGATAATTTGTTTCTATAATTGTCTGGTTCAACAAGTCAGCAATTTATGACAATTTTGCTGCTCATATCTAGGAAGGTTGATCAAATGATTACAACAAGATCTATTCAATAACTAGACATGTTTATATACCATTTCATGACTCAATCTAATGGCAGAACAGAAAATAGAAAAACTGGGCAAGTATACCATTCAACACCAATAACTTCATCACTTTAGGTCCGGTATCAGTACCTTCCCATTCATTAAGATCATCAAAAACACAAAATTCATTTCACCAGTAAATCAGCATCAACATACAGATGTCTCCAGACAATCATTTGACTTATTACTTGCAACTAAATTCATTTTTACTAAATGAAACAGCAAAAAGAAGGAAATACAGATACTCATATTTGAAGCCAAAGCCAACAATTTGTTTGGTTATATGTTATGCATAGCTAGCCTACATAACAGGTTTCCATTTCAATCAAACGGTAACATTACCACCCCTATCCTATAAAGCCCACATAGAGGGCATCTATGTCAATTCACTTCACCTCTGCTCCCAACCCCAGTTCAATTTCCTATTCCTGATTCTTCTCTAAAAAAACATGTGCTGGTGAGCTGATCAGTTTCATTCATCTCCTCCTCGTTATGTCTATTTCTTACTTCTCTCATAATGTTTTTCCTTTTTTTCACTTCAAAAGTGTGTGTATACAATTAGTCAAACTGTCAAACTACTACCTACAAGCATTAAAAGCAGTTTATCTTCATTTAAATTTTAAAACATGAAATGAATATAAATTTATTTATCACTCTCCCTGATTGGGTAAGAGTTTATTTATATGTTTTTATAATCCTGTTTGCCGTCAGGATGGATTAAAATTTGATCAATCAAAGTAGGTTAAAAATGCCGCAAGGCAATATAGGATTCTCCGGATTAATAAGTGCGTCCAGCCTCTTAAAATTAGATTTTGATTGACTACGAGACAATGTCTCAAAAGCAGAGGGTAAGAAGAAAGGCACTCACTCCCTCACTCACACTCTCTCTCAGAAACCAACTCCTACAATCCAAAATTCCAAGGGGCAGTTGCTAGACCAAAGTCTTGTCACTTGTCCGAACAAGGCAAATAACAAAAACCGGCATCATACAAACAGAAAAACAACTATCAGGATCAAGGATGCCAGAGAGGCTGGAGGAGGAAGTTGCATGATATATATTAAACCAGGGTTGTCAATAGCGGCCGCTATAGCAGTATAGTGAAGTGGGGCTTGGCCACTCCTGAATGCTCATGGCGAAGCGTTTCATTGTGGCAGAATGGAGCACCACAATAGCAACCACTATTCTATAAAGAGACATTCCCTGTTTTAACTTCAATAAAACTCACCTTCATCCAATGGGCAGCACTAAATTAGAGAATTTTCAATCCATCAGACACCCATAAACCAATCCTAGGAATTAGAAATCACTTCGACACTGCTTCAATCAGCATCACATGCAGTATTGCATGCAGCTTGCTATGTTGAAACCAATTTTAGGGCTTCAGACCTTAGACCTTGCTCTGTTGTGCTCTGGTGGCCTTGCTCCTTCTCGTTCAGCCAATAGGTATTGCTCTGTTGTAGTGTTCTGTTATGTAACTCCTGTCCCTTTTTTTCTCTTCCATCATTCCCCTGTTTTTTAGTTCTTATCTAGTTACTATTTTTCTTTCTTCCTCGTTCCTAAACAGATCCAGTCGTTCTCTCTACGGCATCATCACAGATCAGATCCGAGTCTTGAAAATTTGTTTCTTGTTCATTTGTTTATGGTATAAAGTTTTAAAACTATTAGGAATTTCAATTATGTGTTTTAAAAAAATAAATAAAGTTTTTCCTTTGCAACAGCCTTCTTCACTGTAACAGCCGCTCCACAATTTGCTATGCCGCTCTTAGCATTTTTTGGGGATGACCACTAAACGCTGCGTTCTGTCATTAACTACTTTGTATTGAACACACATATTGATGGCCAAAATATGAAAGTGTCAATTGCCAACCCATAACTTCAGGAGCAGCCTACTGAGACTGACCACAATTGAGATAAAAATGAAATATAGATACTAAGACCTTGTGGCCAGGGCCAAGCCGATGCCTGAGCAGGAATTAGTCCCACACCCGAAAGGTGTGGGGACACCTTGTGGTCTTACCAAAAAAAATAAGACAGAGAGATATTAAGACACATGCTGATGCATTGCAATGTTTTTTAAACATGTAAGATAGAACAAATACATTATATATGGAGAAAACTGCCAAAAATTATTAGTTATAGAGAAACCAAGAGCATTCCTATCACAGTTCCATAACTAGTTATAAATACATCATTTGCTGAATTTTCATCACTGAAACCAAAATCTTCCCAAGAGAGTACGAGCACCTGGATAGCATGAAGAGTCCCAATAATAGACAGGAAATAAAAAGATACAAAATATTCCTGCTAATGAGCACATTGTCTCTCAGACTGTAGAGCTCCATAGTTCATTAGTCGGGAAATTTTTTTAAAAAATGAGGGGATTATTTTATTTCATTTCATCTTTTGGCTAAAGTATGTTTCATCAATTAAAATGTTGAGACATGAGAGCGCTTTTTGAATGCCCTCTCTCTTTTTAAGATTTTTTAGGTTTCTTTTGGTTTGAAAACTAATCTATCTAAAAGTGGTTTGGCTGGTATTAATGTAGAATCTCAGACTCTCTCCTCCTTCGCTTCACTGGCAGGTTGTCAGATTTTGGATGAGCCTCTTGTTTACTTGGGAGTCCCCTTGGGCGGTAATCCTAGAGCTGTTTCGCTTTGGGATCCTGTTAAGATTTCAAAGTGCCTTGACAATTGGAAAGGGGCTTATTTTTCTCTTGAGGGCCGAATTACTCTTATTCTGTCTTGTCTTTCTAGCATTCCTCTCTACTACTTATCTTTAGTCCGCATCCATGTGGGAGTTGCCAATACAATAAAAAAGATTATGAGGGATTTTCTTTTGGTCAAGCATTACGGATGAGCCGTGATCATCTGGTGAGTTGGGAGGTGTGTTGTCGTCCTAAGATGAAAGGGTTTGAGTCTTGGTAATTTGGGGTCTAAGAACATTGCTCTAGCAAGTAAATAGCTTTGGTGTTTTCCTTTGGAACCTCATTACCTTTGGCATCAAGTTATCCGAAGTAAGTATGATCAAAATGGGTGGGATGTCAATACAGCAATCCAAGCTTTCTCATTTTAGTCCATTAAAATTCATCTCACATGATTATGCTACCTTCAACTCTATGCTTTCCTTGAAGGTGGGAAATGGCTCTCGTGTCAACTTTTGGAAGGACCATTGAGTAGGAGATTTCTCTTTCAGATATACTTTCCCACGTCTTGATTGTCTTTCTTCCTTACACAACTCTCCTATCCAAACTTTTTATAGTGCTCAAGATTCTATTTTTTCATGGAATTTCCACTTTCTTCATAACTTAAATGATAGGGAATTTTTTGAATTGGAGTCTCTTTTGGGTCTCCTAGACTCTATTTATTTGTCTTCCACTCCAAATTAAAGAAATTGATCTCTTGACCCCTTTGGGGTGGTTTTGTGCAAATCTTCTTTTCCAATTCTTAACACATTCATTGAATAGAGCTTCCTTCCATCTTGATAAACCCCTTTGGAAGTCCAAAGCTCCCTCTAAGATCAAGTCTTTTATTTGGACAACGATGCTTAATAGAATTAATATTGATGACATGTTGGAGGTTCGTAGGCCAAATAAGGCTCATTCCCTTGATATGTGTGTTATGTGTGGTGCCAGCTCAGAATCGGTTTATCATCTATTCTTACATTGTTCTGCAACAGTTTCTCTATGGAATTCTTTGTTCGGCCTTTTTGGTGAATGTTGGATATGCCCTAGGTCCTTGGACCAATTTTTTATGATTATCTTTCATGGTTTTTGTAGGAGAAAATAGGTTAAATTTTTGTGGCAATGTGCAATCACTGCTACACTTTGGTATATATATGGTTGGGTTAGAGCATAATTCTCATATCTTTAAGGAGATTTCTTTGGCACAACAGTTGATTTGGGATAAGATTAGGCGCTTGGCTTCTATTTGGTGTAAAGCACATGGTCTTTTTAAACAGATATGTTAAGGGATTGGGAAGTCTTGCTCCATTGATGCTTTCTTCTTTCTTTGTTATTTTCTGTTTTGCTCTTATGTTAAGGAGAATTCCTTATCCTCCAAACTCATTGTAATTTCTTGATTCTTCTCTTTCTTCTTTTATCAAAAAAAAAAAAATTCAATTAAAATGTTCTAACATCATCATTGTCTCATAGATACATATAAAGCTAGAAGGCAGAAAATAGGCCAAACAGTTATTTACTCACTTGGACCAACTGTTAACTGGAGAATCCTCAAGCACATGGTTGCTAGCAGATCCACTTGGACTCCCATATATCATTTCATTCTGGGTAGCACCCTCCTGAGCTTTAAGGCACAATTGTGGAAAGAAAGCACTCTGTGACCAAGGATCATAACCACTTGAACCAGTAACAGGGCTGAAGGTCCCACTACTCTGGCCATTAGGAATAAAGACATTTTGCGGAGAATGGGTACTGGAAATTTTGTTGTCGTCTTTGTTAAAAAGAGATGCCATAGTCTTTTGAGATGATGGAAGCACAAAGTCTTCCTTGTTTGGTATGTTCCTTTGTGAAGATAAAAGCCAGCTTCCTGGGCCACCAACCAAACCTAAACCTTCCTGACCAAGAGGGGAAGTACTCCACATCTGCCATGTTCCCTTCTCATTTGCAGTTGCATCATCCAAAGGAAAAGCATGCACATCTTGGGCTTGGGGGGTACTTTGAAACCGATTAGAACCGCTATGCTTTTCTCGGGACAATGGGGATTCAATTGGAGATGGCTTATTGACCTCAGAACCAGCAGATGTGTTTTTTAAAGAGTGAGACTTGTCTACTTCCATGTCTGTCACAAAGCCACTTCCCAAGTCCAACTGAAAATCATCAAGAGACTCAGAAACAGGCCCAAGCAAGGATACCGGATCTGGAACATAACAGGGGTCCTCAAAAAGCTCTTGCTCTTCATGTCTAAAGTCATGTGATGCCTCTCCAACTGGAGAGAATAAGGGTTCAATTGCAGGAGAAAAACCTAGACTACTGCTGGTTGATCCATTTGGATAGGTGGAAAGATTAAATGGTGATGGAAGACCAAAATGAATTGGATTATCAAATGATTGTGTAACTGATGACTGGCCAGATAGTTGTGGGCTTCTTACTTCTGCTTGACTTTTGGAATTTGGTCTACATATTACATTTGAATTTGAGGATTGAGGAACAGATGAGGATCGAGTAAATAATTGCTGCCATGACTTTTTAGGTGCTGTCCATGGCTGTGGTTCTGGGAGAACCTGCAGGGAACAAGTCATCATTGTAGTACTGTTATCTTTCAAGAAAAATTGTTAAACTCTGCCTAAGGTTATCACAGATAGCAAGCAATTAATATTAACTAAAGCATCTTATGATTTTGTTCATAAATCTCAAAGACCCAAAGTTTAGAATGTGGACAAAAAATTAGAAGTTAGTGAAAAGAGAAAGCATTTGAATATTAATACTGATTTGTAAAATCCATCTAAAGTTACAGTAAAAAACAATTAATAAACATTCCAACATCAATCAAGCTTCAACCGAGCCTACTAGAACATTATCATGACAAGGCAAAGAATTGGAGATAAAAAGCAATAAAACTTACTGAGTGATTGATGTTCCTATCATCTCCATTTGCATTGGATTTTGCAGTTAGACGTTCAGGGGGACATATATCTCTCCTACTGGAAGCAGTATGAACATGATCTACAGAACTGTTAAACTTGTTATCTTTCACCACAGTGGCAGGAATATTAGTACCCCTTCCAAAACCAAATGCTTTAGAAGAAGACAAAATCGTACCCCGCATACGATCAAGGTACCTAGTTCCGGTACTTCCTCGGTTATAATTGTTTACAACATTTTTACCATGTACATTGTCAGTACTCTGTCCCTTGCCACTCTCAGACACAGATTTCTGATGCTCTCTACGATCAGTTTCACCTTTTTTGTCAAAGTCACGCTTTCGTTCATTTTCTTTGCCAGCTCTTTTTTCTAGTTCTTCTGCATCAGAGTTACTCTTACTGGATCCTTTATCTTTCTCTTTTCTTTTTTCCTGCCGCTTCTTTTCAGCTTCCTTCCTACTATCTTTCTCCCTAGTGGGATGTGATGATTTGCCGTGATCTTTTTCAGCTTCAATTTTCTCATCTCTCAGTTTCCTACGTTCCTCCACCAACCTGGCAACCTCCTCCCTCTGCTTCCTCTCTTCCTCCTCCAAAAGTTCTTTCTCTAACCTAGCCTGCCTTTTCTCCTCAGCTTTTCTGCGTGCTTTTTCCCCTCTACTCTCATGAAGGCTTGTCTCGTTCTCACCCCGTTTTGCTAAGAGTGCCATATGCTCTGCATCAGACGAACATTCTTCACTTGATGAACTAATTCTAAAAATCTTTCCCCATAGCCACCTAATGCTCAAGAAAAAAGATGTCAAAATCTTGCAAGCAAAAAACAAAACACCAGAATAAGACTTCTCTGTCAAACAATGCTCGTCTCCTCCAAAAAGGCCGCCACTCCCATTCATCCTCCAATTGCTAGACTTACCTGGAACAGACGCACCAACCCAATTGCCATTCTCCAACAAGTCCTGACCACCACATATCCACCCATTTTCAGACCAAACCTTGCCACTTTTTCCAACCAATTCCTTAACTATACCAGAATTCGAAATCCCCAACCCAGGCGGCCCGGGCAAGTCTAAAACCGGTCTCTTCGAAACATGCCCACAATATGAACACATAAACCGACCACCGCCAGGGTTTTGATCCCTATAAGGATTCAAGCAGTTTCGACACCTCCTCGTAGCGGTCTTCCTTAGCTTCTGCATTTCAATGGCCTCAAACCTCTTCCTCTCCCTAAGCCGTGCATTCCTTCGCACCCGCCAAGCCGACAGCTGAGGCATCAAAATCTCATACCAAAAGAGAGTAACCAACAGCACAAAAACACAAGCCAACCTAGGCGAAGTAATCTCAAACCGAAAAGCCGGTGGCAAAAGCTGAGAAAGTGCCCATAGACCAATTAGCGGAATAACCAACCAAGGTAGCATAGTAGCAACCCGGCGAGACCACTTCTGAATCACACACAGTATACACATTATCCTCTAACCCACGCCTATCTTCCCCGTTTCAAATCACACAAAACCAACCAAACCCTAGGAACAATCCCAAGTCCCTCTTTCTCTCCAAAACAATGCACCCAAGAAAACCCTAACCCAGTAACCCTATTTATCTTTTCCCTCTTCCAAATCAATAACCAATAGAGTAACACGCAGAAACCTCAGAACCCTAAAATTTCAAACCACGAAAAACACAAAAAATTTCCGATTCCTTGATATCAAAGAAAATACCCTATTTGCTGCGGTGAAAGCCCCAATAGTGAAAGATTGAAGAAAGAACTGAGCACAGAAAAAAGGGAACGATGAAGAGCTTGCGACTCGGAGCTCCTGCTATGGCGGCGGTGGCGTCAACCGAAAGGGAAACGGAACGGGAATGGAGCGATTACGGATTCGGCATCCATGGCCGTGGGAGCCAAATGCGATTGGGGGAAGCACCACTGGAACGGGTCTGGAGCTGGAGTCGGGTCTTCCGATTCGGGTCGGAGCCTTCGTGTCGTTCGTTTTCTTGGCTTTCTGAAACTATGCGGGAGAAGAGAGAGAAAGGACGTTAAAATAGATAAGAAGAGATAGAGAGAGAAAGAAAAAGACGATGAGGTAGAAAATCGGAGAATATAAGGTATCAGTGAACCGGTGAGTGGGGATAGATTGGACCGGTGATGGTGAACCGAACCGGGTCTTAAGGTGGTCTATGTGGCTACGCTTGAGGAGTCCAAAGAATTGGGAGGGTGTGGGTGTGTATTTGCTGAGTGAGTAATTATGGAGTTAATTAATTAATTACTTATTAGCTATGCTTGAACTTATCTTTAGCCGAAAGGTCAGTGGAGAAGAGAAGGTACATCATTTTGTTAATTGAGTTGTTAATATACATTGTGCATGTGTAAGTAAATAATAATAACAACAAAGCAATAACACATTACTCACCAAAAAAATAAATAAATAGGAAGACATTAACATTCTCTCCCTCTTCCAAAATTATTAAAGCAATTACAAATCATAATTTATAGAATTAAATTCAGTTTGCCTAATATGATTTGGGGAATGTCACTTTATTAGCTTGTAGTTTCGATTTTTTCATATACTTATCCTTTTTATAATTAGTTTTCTTAGCAGCGGTGTCATTCAATTATTTTGGACTACAAATTTATTACCTTTAACTAATAATAGAAATTACAATATATCTATTAAAGATTTTATCATTATCGCTATAGGGTTAGCTTAATTTGTAGAATCGTTAACTCACCCTAATTTTGGGATAGGAAATTTTTCCTTTTTCTAAAATTTTTATTACCAAAAAAATTTCTTTAATGTCAAAAATGATTTTTCCTCTTTTGCTAAGAATTAGGAACCTTAGACAAAAGTTATGAATATATGTTTTTTTATTAAGAGGAAAACTATGAATAGTCAAAATATATATATATATATGTCTGTTTGTAAATATATGTTATTTATCTAAATATAGGTGTTTGTTTAGTTTCAAAGTTTCTTGTTTTAATACCTCATAGGGTAGTACTTTGTTTATATTGTTTTCTTGTTCATTTTTTAATATAATAACAAATTTTTAAATATAATGATAAAAATATTGTGTATTTCACATGCTAACGTCATTAGAATTTCTCAACTCGTTTAACTTTTTAAAATCTCATGCAATAACTTAGTTACATATGGACAGGTGTAGAAATGGTTTGAGAAATTGATGTTGTGGTAGCATGTGGACATTGTTGAGTAAAAGTAAATATTAACTTTGCAAATTGGACATATCTTAATGTGCAAAACCCGCTCGTTTGACGAACTATAACATAAATAAACACTTATATAGCTAAGAAAGACACAAATAGCTAACGAATATTTTTGTAACAAAAAAGCTAAATGGCCCAACAATATTTATTCTGGAAGCAGCCCAAATACAAATAAAAGGGTGAGTCTCATTCAGAACCTCTCCCTCCCTCCAATAAAATGAGACTCACTCTTATTTTAAACTAATCGTGATGCACCTCGGGCCTATAGCAAAGTTCTTTTTGTAATTGTATCACATGGGGCGAAGTGCTAAGGGAATTATCCACATGGAGGAAAAGTGACATTGCTCCAAATCATAGAAGGGAAACTAAATTTAACCCTAATTTATATGGTTGCTATATATTTATGAAATGATCACATTTTTTTTTGGATACGTTTGGATTAGTTGTGAAAAAAAGATTATATGAAAAATCGATTATGTGTATAATCGATTTTCTTTTGAAAATCGATTATGAGAAAATTAATTTATATTTGGATATGTTAATTCATAATCAATTTTATTATAAAGAGTTTTGTTTTGATTGTATAAAAAAATCGCTTTTATGTATTAAATTACCAAAAGATGTATGAAATGATTGAAAAAGTTATTTGATTGAGGGCAAATAAGTATTTTTTTCTTAAAAATTTTGAAATAATCTGAAATCAAATAATTAAAAGCTTAAAATAGCAGCTTTTTTTAAAATGTTGTTTTTAGTTATAAAAAAATAATCTTAACTTATAATCAATTTTACACACTTTAAACAAACAAGATAGATTTTATATAAAACAACTTTTTTCTGTTTTGGAAAAGAATTAAGGCCCATTTGTATTAGCTTTTTTAGGAGTATAAATACTTTTTTGAAATAATAATAGTACTTTTTTTAGAAGTTAAAGAGTTCAAGCTTTTTAAAAAAGCATTACATGTGTAACAAAAAAGCACTTAAAGTGCTTTTTTTAAAAGTTCAAACTCTTTAGCTTCTAAAAAAAGTACTTTTATTATTTCAAAAAAGCACTTCTAGTCCTAAAAAATCTAATACAAACAGGCCCTTAATCTTTTCTAAACATGCTCTAAAAACTTGGGAAGAGATGTTATTTCATTCTAACGTCAAGGCATGTCACAAGCTTTAATGAAGACTTACAATAATACTTACATATCAAATACAAAGACAAATTGTTAACAGTTAGAATCAAAGCTAAACCTGCAAGTATTTTGATACTTAGCATAATATCATAATGTTTCAGATTATATTTTCACCAATCTATTTGATTGTTTGTTATTTTTTTATAAGCAAAAATTTATGTTGTCTCATTTTAAGGTTAAAATATGCCACAAGCCTCAATGAAATAATGGTACTTACATATCAAACCTAAGACCTTTTCTTCAAAGCCATTCAATCCTTCCACTTGAATCAAGAAGGGTTAGCTGATTGTTTGTTGATTGATATTAATGTCTGGTATCATATCTATACATATATAGCGCCGCCTGCCAATACCCCAATTGCTTAAAGGCTTGGTTATTGCCTGAAAACTCCTTCCTCGTGGTTGAAATATGCAAATATATCACCCCATTGCAAATTTACTTGGTCGAATCTCCTTCATTGTTAATGGAAAGATATCCATCAACAAAGAAACCGAGAGTGGGTTAGAGATATTGAACGGCAACAACCTGCAGATTCCAATGGCAAGGATAAGGAAACTAAATATTTTGTGAGAACAAAGCATTCTATGTATATACACAAGACCATGATCACATTTGACAAAATAAATTTTATGGAGACATACTTTAGCAATAGTACAAGGGTTGAAACTCATTAGTAAATCTAGTAATGCATAAAGGATGTGTCTATCTCTAACTTTTATATAATAATAGGTTGAAGTCATAGTAACGACTCCTTAATATAAAAACAAAAATTTTATATTTGTAGTAGCATTTAGTGGTGTGCAATAGGCCTCGCCTCAAAACAAAAACCGAAGCTAACTTTGAAAAATTAAGGTTTTGACTTTAGAAATAAGTCCAAGAACTGGATGTAGGTATTAATTAATATTTGAAATCGACTTGGACCAACCTTGGCCGGCCCAATTTTATTTGTGAATGAGTGAGTTAGGACTTCGGGCTTAGGATCATTATAAATTTATAATATAATATACTACATGCTTTCTCAAATATTTAAGTCCCTCATACACTGGCCTTACACCTTCCTTTCTAAGTTCTAATATCTTTACTCACTTCTCTCCATTTCCAATTCAAATTTCCAACTTCAGCCATATCCAACTAACTAGTGAATAGTGATTCTGTCTCCAATTCAAATTCTTTTATTTTCCTCTTAGCTGATCCAACCATGGCTAGGTGACGCATATGGTAACAAGTGATCCTTGCTTCTGCGTTTCTTTGCAGCCAACATAATTTCTCTAGACAATCTTTCTAGCGAAAGTTGATATCTTATCTAAAGTGTACATTCTCTTTTAAAATTGTTCTTTTAAGACTAAAGATGCATTTTTTGTGATTATAAATTACATTTACATAAGAACAAAAAGGAAATTCTCTGATTAGTTTTTTTTTTCTTATTTATAAATGTTAAGTTATTCAAATTTATGTCAATGAAAAGTGCAAGCGAACCTGTTACTATTAATGTTGATGATTCAACTAAACATAATGCAACTAAAAGACAAAAAAAACACCTCTTTTTGTGTGAAATATAAGGCAAGAAATAAAAATTTATTTGCTGAAACTGATTCTGAAACTACTCACTTAAAATGTTATATTGATGAAAAAATTTCCGAGAGGTATAGTAGGGATGCTGAGCAATATTGTATTTCCAATGACACAACAAAAGATGGTACTCCTATTTTGAAGAATGTTCAATATGATGATGATGATGGTAACGAGCTTGATGGAAAATTTTCATTATGCTTATTATATGAATTGCCATTTAAATTTGTTGAAGCCTACTTGATCATGAGTAGAAACCCAATTAAAGGGAATATAATGTCACTCTATGACAGAAAGAAAATGTTTCGCAGCTATTAGCTTCATGCCAAGTCAAATATGCTTGACTTTAGCTATTAAATACATGACATATTCATTAGAAGAAATTCTTAAGTAGATACTACTTATCATAAGTACTCCATTTAATATTATATATATATATGGTTGTATGAGTTATGTTATAAATATACTTATTTTTAAAAAATACCCATACACATATCAAGTATTAAATAAAATGTCTATATAAATATTCTCTACCTAAGAATTTTTGGATTCATGAGTTCTCACTTTGCATTTCCTTCTGAGTTTGAATTGAAATCGCTTTTACGAATCTCATTTATTGTGTGTTTTGAATATTTGATTCCACTTGTGCTCAAGACATGGTATGCTTCTTCTATACCGTCTCCTTTAGACATAGCCCATAGAATGCTTTACTTTTGAATTACTGAAGTCCGAACTCAGCCACTCATTTGGTCTCCAAAGCCTAAAAAGAAAAGTGAAAATCTTTCATGGATAACGATCCGTATATGAAAGTCATTGACTTTACCCATAATCTTGATCAAAGCCTGCAAATAGACTTATGTTGCATTTAGTATACGAAATGGTGACTTCATTTCATCTTTATTTTATGAATGACCATTCTCATGTTTTTCCATACCTTATTTTATAAAATAAGGAATCATTATTTTTATAAATGAAGTGGGATTTGTGATTACATGTTCTGCGAAATGATATTTAATTTCTTTTTTTTAATATACCTTCATTTACTTTATAAAATAATAATTATTACTCATTAAATCTCTCTATACATAAGTAAAATTACTTTCAGAATTCATTAATGATATTATTAACCTTTTTTGTGAATAATTATACTATTAACTATCAAATATAATATTATATTGAGAAGCAATTAATTATATTATTAATTATCAATTTCATGGATAAACAATTAATTATATAAGTAAAATTTCCATGAGAAGCATTAATGATACTATTAACTTTTTTTCTGAATAATAATACTATAACCATCAAATGCAATATTTCCTTAATAAACAAATAATTATATTATTAACTATCAAATTTATGGA
This sequence comes from Styphnolobium japonicum, assembly GCA_023212625.1. Lineage (NCBI taxonomy): Eukaryota > Viridiplantae > Streptophyta > Magnoliopsida > Fabales > Fabaceae > Styphnolobium > Styphnolobium japonicum. The sequence goes on along the minus strand of JALBWW010000007.1, from coordinate 10,795,171 downwards.
TAAAAAAACATTTTCTGTTAACAATATCCAAATTAATTATTAATAAAATCATAAAATAAATAAATAAATATTAAAATTATATACATTCTTTATGCATAAAAAAGCCAAATAACATGTTAATAAAAATTAAAAATGTCTTTTATTTATTTTTTTACTCTACATAAAAATATTAAATTGTGTGTCTAAACCTGTATCAGAAGTGCACTCAATTATTGTCACAAACAAAGCAAAATAAAATCGAGTCTTATAATTATTAAAATTTGAATATGAGTCTCTCTATTACACTTTATAATAAGTGTATTTGAATTAATTTATTTTGTACTTACAAAAATCTCATTCAAAAATTCTCTTTAAAATATTTTGATTATACACTTTTCTAAAAGCAAAATAAGCTAATACATAGTTATAGATATAAAATTTAAAACAACTTGTGTAAGACACAGATAAGATAACTAGTTTAGAGTACAATCCACTAACTTGAGGTATGTTAAAATGACAACAACTCCAAACTTGGCCATAAATTATACTCCACCCCATTTTTTTCCTTTAACTACCTGTTAAATTAATACTATTAAGTATTTAAAAAAATGCGTTGGTGTAACTCAGTTGTCATGTATGCAGACTTTACTTGCAGTACATGAGTTCAAATCTCACTAGAAATACCTTATAATTGATGTCGAAACGTGTGAGGACATCTAGTGGATTAGTTTCACACCAAAAAGGTGTGAGGACATGCACCTCGTGGTCTTGTAAAAAAAACTCACTTATTATTAATTATTAGCGAACTCAATATTACAACAAAGTTTTTAAAACTTAATCTTATTTCCTCTTTACAAAACCAAGTTGGCGTTTTAATATAAAAGTGAAAATGATATAATTTAATAAATGTTATAAGGATGAGTAAATTCATATATGTATTTATTTTTCTCTAACAAATAATTGATATATTATGTATGTCTATTATGTAAAAGAAAAGATTGTACTCACATTTTCTCGTTTTGTTTCTTTTTATTGAGTTTCTAATTTAACCGCTTCTAAGCAATTGACCATACTTTCAATTTATTTTTCTTTTTTGTGATTTTTAGAATTTTCTTTAATTTCTTTAGAATTTTTTATAGTATCACAAATCACAAACTTATCTAAAAACATGAATTTTCAAAATTATATAATTTTATCTAACATGCAACAACATGAAAATTTAAAATTAAATAATATTATTTAGTAAATTTAAATTCAAATATTTAAGTAATCTTATGTATATTACATATTTTAGTGTTTTTAAACACAAGATAACATGTTTTGAATTTGGTGTTTTTTATTTGATTCCACTTGGAGGGGGTCTAATTGGTTCGAGAAAGGGTGGAAGGTAGTGACGAACAAGCGTACTTTTGTAATAGTATTATTAGTTTCAATTTTTAGTTTTTATTTAGTTATCTTCTTTTTTTGTCTTTATTTTAACTATGTATAATAATTTTTGTAGTTCATTGGCATTTCAAAAAGGGGATGGATTTTTCTACAGTATAGCAATACTCTCATTAATTATCTTTCTTTTTCAATTGAAAAAAAATTACCTTCTTCATAGCCATTTGAGAGAATTCACATATGATATAGAACTTTAATATCAAAAAAGTCAATTTTGTTAATTATACAACTTTATTGTTTTTTACTTTTATCATAATTACTGTAAATTTTGGGAGAATAATTTTTCGTGTGAACCTTTATACTTCAAAAAATTGATAGCTAGACTGCTAAAGGATTATTTTGTGATAATCAATGATGTAACTTAGTTGCGGCAAGGGGTGGCAGTTGCCCTTCCAAAAAAAACTTGAACTTACACTCTCCATCTAATTAGTCTTTCTTTAAGATGAACTTTTGAGATGTTTTTGAGTTTAAAGAATTAGGGCAACTCCACTCATAAACTTATATCTAAATTAAAACAAACCAAAAGAAAATCATTTTGTATCATCAATAAATTTATATAGAATTCAAGCTATTGCCCCTGTAAAAGTTTGGATCAAGTTTTGCCACGGGTGATAGTCATATTCACTTTCTTTTAACTAATGGTTTAATTTAAATTATGGCTGACTAGAGAATTATAATAAAAATATCATCAAATTATAAATGTAAATCATAAGGAATCATGCTATCAATGATAGTGTTATAAGTTAGATATAACAAACTATGTTATAATGTTATAAACTTATATAAGGATTGGAACTTGTCCAAAAAAACTTGCTCCTCCAAAATTTTAGGTGAAGTTCGCCACTGAAAATTGGAATGAAAAATATGTAGAAGGAGCTTTTACAGAAGGAATGAGAAAGAAGAGGAGTACGTTTATGATTGTAAAAGTTACATTGTAAAGAGAGAATTTTTTTATATAATAATCAATTATCTATGTAACAACACAATTTATTCAAGAGGTGTAAAATAACTGTAAACAACTTAAACTCAAATATTTCTCTTTTAATAAATAAATAATAATTTTATTTATGCATTATTAGATAATATTATTTATTAGATAACTAGTATATGCCTTTGTGAATTTTACGGATATTTTATATTTTTTTGTTTTAACTTGATATTTTTTTAGTTTTTTATATTTCTGTAAATATAATTTTAATTTGATATTTTATGTATATTTATATAATTTGTTGTAAGTAATTTTATTTTTAGAGCACAACCATTCTTTAAAGTGACAATAATAATAATAATAATAATAATAATAATAATAATAATAATAATAATAAGATCTATATAAAAATTTTAACTTTCATTAAACATATAATGTGGAAACATTCATACATAAAATATTAACTAATTATAAAAACATAATCATAAATTGATACCCAAATTAATATATATAAATTATAAGTAAATATTGTAAATGTAAATTAAAAGATATTTTAAATACTAAAATTTCTAAGAAACATGTTATAAACTATTTCAAATCATCAATAAAAATCTAAATTACAACAACACATAATTTAAAATTTAACTTCTCTATTTCATTTAGATTATATTTTTTGAGTTTATCCATTTACCTTGTTTTTAGCAATAAAAATTTATTTTATTTAAATTATTTTCGCCAAAAAAAATGAATTTTAATTTTATTTGATCTCCTATCGTTTTAGCAATATGTGTATTGTATTGTATAAAATATGACTTTAATTTTTTGTTCAGTTATAAATAAAAAAATTAATAATAAACAAAATAGGGAATTGAAAGCATAAAGCCATACGGCCTTGCATGAAAATTAACAAAGTTATTCAACTTTAGTAGATGCTTGATTGATTTAAAAAAGAATAAAAGAAAATGATATATTCTCTTTACCCAAAGAAAAGGAAATGAGCTCAACTAAAAATATTATATTTTAAAATAAAAAATACAAAAATAATACGATTTATGCAAATAACAAGTAACGACTAATTATTATAAAATATAAAAAAAATTACTAACTGTTATTAAAAGTAACATAAATAAGTGGGAAAAAAGGACGTAAATATAAAACAAAATGACCTTGTAGGAAACAAAATAATGTTAGAGGAATGTAATTATGACATAAAACAATAACCTATCACACCCCATAACAGAAGATTGTAAATATAAAACAAAAGCATTCATACGCATTCGTCAGTTTCTCAGCGTAAAGTATCAAAACATTACCGCATGCAGTTGTTAGAAAAGCAGCGCAACGTGAAAAAGAAATAAATTTGAGCGGATTTTTCTTTTCTTTTCTGAACTATATAGAGGCAGTCCATTTATTAATAGATAATAGATATATACAAGAGTCGTACCAAAGATTTGAGCATTCATTGGAATGGACTGGGTGCGGGAACATGGTTTCATTTAGAAAATGATATTAATGGGCATATATCTACCACATTACTTGCCAAATGGCTGTGTTCTTGCATAGTAGAGTATGTATAGACATCACTTTTAGATATAGTCATAAGTCTATGATTGATTGGGTTATGTTTTAGAGAGACATGGTTTTATGAACAATTGTGAACTCTACTGAGTAACACATTTAGGGTATGTTTGGAAGTTTTAAAGAGGATGAAAAGGAGTGGCTCATAATATAATGAAATGAAATGAAAAGGAAGGAAATGGAATAGAAAAATGGATGTTACTCTATTGTTTGATAGTTTAATAAAGGAATGGAAGGAATTCCATACACTCTTGTTTAAAAGTTATAATTTAAGTGGGTGGAATGAAAAAACTTATACGTTTTATTTCCAATTTTCTCACCAAATCAACCACTCCCTCCTAAATACCCTAATTTGGAGGGATAACAAAATTGAGGTTTTTAATGACAATGCGAGGTTTTGGGGTCTCTCTATTGCCACTCCCTTCTATTTTCTTTAATAACTCCTAAACACTCATTTTGTAAAATTTACTATGTCATTTCATTTCATTCCCTTAGATGTCATCCTCCTAAACATAGACTTAATGACTCTTTAACATGCCTTTTTACTATTTATAAATAGTTAAATACTCAAAGTTGATTTAATATAAGATTAACCCTAATTCATTATATTTTTGTCTCTCTCTCACATATCTTCTGCTGTGTGATCAAATGTCTAACTTTGTATATTATCGTTACGGTCTAATAATAACCAAACTTAGTTTATTTATTTAATGTATATTAACCTTAGATAAAGCAATTTGTATTGAAGTTTAATTTTTATTCATTGTTAATTTATAATTTCTTTAGACTATCATCTAATCATGTATTGTCACATCATTAAAAGAGTTTAACTATCATAACAACTACATTAGAAGTCTAACCCTTAAATAATATGTTAAAACGACATTAGATGACAATTTAAAATTTCTTTTTACATTAATAGTGAGTAAAAATTAAATCATTTGTATTGTTATATATATATATATATATATATATATATATATATATATATATATATATATATATATATATATATATAGGGCATATCTAGTGAGATGAATGGTTTATTGTGAGAGTGAGAGGAGCAAATCTTGACCATTGGATCATCCATGTATGGTCAAGATTAGAAATTACTTAAAGATCACATGATCACTTAAAAAAGTCACATGACTTTATGTTTTAATCTTGACCATACATGGATGATCTAATGGTCAAGATTTGCTCCTCTCACTCTCACAATAAACCACTCGTCTAACTAGATATGCCCTATATATATATATATATATATATATATATATATATATATATATATATAATCGTGTGAATGCAAAAATTGTAAGTTGCATTGTGCTGATCATGCACGGTAGAGTGCTACTACATTTTCTTACACATTCGTTGCGCAAGATGATTATATATGCTTTACAGCTTTTCCCTTCTAGCATTCGATCTACACAGCAGAGTTCCTATGATTTCACTCCTCCTTCTAGTCAAAACTTGCGGCTAACATGTTTGGAGTCTTAGAAAATTACAATTTGAATTTGCTTCTATAACTTTAAATGGATTAGAATATCAAAAACTGGTGTGCATGTGCATTCATTTTATTAGATGGTTGATAAGCTTGAGCTGTCTCATGTGATATGTTATCCCATTTTCAGAGTTTGAACATAGGACAGCCATCGGTGCCCTCGCTGGCATGGCCACTCGCCACCTCTACTGCTAATATAAAATTACAAATCTAGCCAAACAAATAATAAAATGTTATGTTATGTTTGTATAAGTCTAAGACGTCTTTAATAAGTTGTAGAAAGTTTTAAGATTGAATTTGATACTGTAATGTATTAAAAAAAAATCTTTTAAAATTAATTATGCAATTTGATGGAACCCAAACTTTGGCAAATCGTAATGAAGCCAAAAGCAAAGCACCTCTGGTAATTGTCTTATAGTCAATGTAACTAATAAAATATTTTTGTAAACATGTTTGACTAAATTATAAAAGTACTTTAAATGATAATATATATATAAAAAAATATGGCAAAAAAATTAGTAATTCTCCTAGAAAGAAATTAAAAAGATTTGTTTAAAAAAATTCCAAAACAATAAATTATTCCACTACAAAAATAAACCCCACTTGACGCAAATAAACCTTGGCCGCACCATAAAGTTCAAGATAAGTGGAGTGGCAGTTTGATATGGCGTCACTGTCCATATCAGCTTATTATTCCATTTGGCTTTCTTATTATAAATCCTTTTTTCATTACATCAGATTGAAGGTTTACTTTTAACAATAAAAAATAATAATTTTTGTCTCATTACAAGTTAGTGCTCCAATTATCAAATTATTAATCACGCTCAACTAATTAATTTGCATAAAGTTCATGAATGCATGAGGTGGAACAAAAGGAAAGGCATAGAATACGGTGCAAGTGTACCCTTTCCTTTTAACCACCCCAACCGTAGATAGCATGCATCAAAATTTGTCTTCCATGTTAAAAGGACAGCCGTTATCACTTCGTCATCAGCGAAAATTATCCTCCCCCCTATAATTTAGATGTATCAATTGTTTTTTGTTTTTTAATTTTTTACTAAACATAACATAATTCTTATTCACATACTATTTTGCTAGTTCAGTTAGTTTGAAAAACTTTTGTGGATTATGGGGGAGGTTAGTAACTAACTTGGTATGATACATAATAATGAGATAAAAATTAAGTAACTGCTTAATTTTGGAAAGCCAAATTTTGGAAATCATTTAATGTCACCGAGAGACCGGCACTTCCTGTTTATGAGCTAACGCAAGAAGCTGGGGCCTCAACGCATCTCTCCAAAACCGTGCACCACATCCCACTCCTCTCTCCCTCCTCTTCACCTCAACGACAACCAATGCATCCGTTAACCGGTAAACCCCTACCAGAATCACAAAATTACCATCCAGCCCCTCCAGCTTCACACCTCCGCAACCGTCCTCCTCCGTCCGCACCGTCACCCTCTCCGTCTCCGCCACCTCCACAACCTTCTCCGCGATCCTCTCCGGTGACTCACCCAAAACGAACCGTTCCGCAGAGTACGAAACTTCCGGGTCGGTGAACAGACCCGACATGTCAAACCCGGAGGAGAACGATATCAAATCGAAGGCGTTCAAGGTCTTAACCACGACCCGGTTGTCCTCCCACCCGGGCTCCTTGTGACGGATCCGGGTCTCACTGTACCCGCCCCAGGTGAACCACGGGTCGCGCATGATCTCATCAACGGTGATCCTGGTCTCGGGATTCGCATCAAGCAAACGCGAGAGAAGGCTTCGAAGATCAGGGGACATCCATTTGGGGAACCGAAAGTGCCCCCTGAAGATCTTCCTGTACATGATCGTAATATTGTAATCATTGAAGGGCAAATACCCAGCGGTGAGCACGAACAAAACGACGCCGCATGACCACACGTCCACCATCGCACCATTGTAACCCTTCCTCGCGAGAATCTCGGGCGCCACGTAGGCAGGGGTCCCACAGAGGGTGTGGAGCAGCCCGTCAGGTCGGATCTGGTCCTTCACAGCGCTCAACCCGAAGTCCGAGACCTTGAGGTCCATGTTCTCGTCGACGAGGAGGTTGTCGAGCTTGAGGTCGCGGTGGAAAACGCCGCGGGAGTGGCAGTACCTGACGGCGGAGATGAGCTGCCGGAAGTAGCGGCGGCTGAGGTCCTCGCTGAAGCGCCCCTCGGTGGCGACCTTGTGGAAGAGCTCGCCGGCGGCGGCGAACTCCATGACGAAGTAAATCTTGGTCTTGGTGGCGAGGACCTCGAAGAGCTCGACGGTGTGGGGGTGGTGCAACCGGCGCATGATAGAGACTTCGCGCTCGACGTGCGCCGCGAAGCCACCGTTGAGGACCTTGTGCTTGCTCACGGCCTTCAACGCCACGCTCTGCCCCGTGTCCACGTTCCTCGCGTGGTACACCTTGGCGAATGCACCAACGCCCAACAACCTCAGCACCTCGTATTTCCCAAACAAAACGACACCCGGTGGTGCCTCGTCCTTTGTCGTCGTCGTCGTCGTCGAGGACTCTGTCTCTGTGTCTGTTCCCACGGCGTCGTTCTGTGCCTCCTGCATGGTCTTGCTTTGCTCGCTCTCGGGTTCTGGTGTGAGAATGGAAAGACGAGCTTATGAGCAGTTCAACTCAAAAAGTGGTTTAGTGAATTGAGGATTTGAGATGGGTATTGGGGATGGGCAAAATTTAAACGTGCAAGCGAGTGTGGTTCTTAATTAGTTGGCCTTGCGAAAAACTTATCTTGTAAGGAACTTCAAGAGCCACGCATAAAATGAGGGAATTCACGTGCTATTGGATGAAAGAAAAAGAGAAGCAAGCGACGTAGGAAAAACGGGACACGGAGTACACGTTGTCAAAGCCGACAGATGGTGAATCGAAAAAGTTTTTGATGAGATTCAATCCGTTTAATTCTATGGTGAAATTGGATGACGTGATAACTATGTATTAAATATATATATATATATATATATATGATTAATAATATAAATTATTAATAATAAAATATATAATAAAATTTTAGAATCTTAATTTTTAAATTTCATATCACTCTGGATTGAGTAATTAAGTAATTAAAAAATTAAAAAAAATGATAGTCAATTTATTAATTTTTTTTTAGTTTTAACCAGTTTTGATCGACTCAACTCAATTCAATCATGAATTTGGTTATAAAAATGAACCACAGTCAAATGATGGGCCGATTTACAATCCAACCGATGAGTCCGATCTGGTCCAAATAACCATGCATGAAATTGGCTATTTAAACATGATAATATTTAAAGCAAGGGATAAACTGAGGTTGAGTAATGGAAAATAAAATGGTTTAATATTTTGAGAATTTAAAAAGTATTTTATTTTTAAAAATAGTAATTAAAAATTTATTAGACTGATTTATTAAAAGAATATAAAATTATTCTATTTCATATTTCTTCTTAATTACTTATAATTTTGATTACTTAAAATGTTTCACTAAACATCTATTTTAGTCTTTAAAAAATATATGTGTTATTAATTTGATCATTTAATAATTTTTTACATCAAATTAATTTAATATAAAAAATAATATTAAATGAATAATTCCATATCAAAATTTGACATAAAGGCACTATTTTAATATATTTATTATTGAAATACCTAACTAATGACCAAAGTCAACTCAACACCCAAGCCACTCAAGCCCTTGCTTGAGGCCCCTAAAATTTTATGTCTTATAATTTAATAATATTATATATATATATAATTTATATATTTATTATATTTATTTATAATAAATTAAGGCTCTTAATTTTTCTAACTTAATACCTAATAAATTTCATTATCTCTCATTCATATTAATTAGTTAACTATGACCTTATCACTTTCGTGCAATTTCTATTTTTTCTTCTTATTTCATTTATTTTAAACTGCTCCTTAGGCAGTTAGCCACCCCTCTTTATTTATCATCATTTCTAGACAATAATGTTTATTTTTTTTCCTCATAAAGCCGAGTATGTGTCTTTTAATCTTTATCATTATTATTTTCATAATTATTTTCAACAACAAAAATTGATCTTTAGTTAAATAGTAATATGTTTTTTATTTGTCAAACCAAAATACTTAAAAGGGTTAAAATTGTAGAGATTTTTGTCCTCCCATACAACGTGCTCAAATATTATGACTATTTTCTTCTACCTCATATGTTGTTGGCTTTGGCTTTTTTCATTATTATTATTTTTAATAACACTTAAACTCACCACACATTTCCCCTGTTTAAATCAAAAAGCAAACTCATTCTATTTTTTTGCTAAGAAACATTAAAGCAATACAATTTCATTGAAAAATCTTGTAACTTTGCATCTTAAAATACTAGAAAAATAAATTATAAATGAAAACTTTTATAAATTTTATTAAATAAATTAAATGTATCATATTAAAGTTTGGCTTTAGGTCACCAATTTTCTTAAGCCACTTCTACTAATGACACTTATATCACTAGAAGACTAAAATAAATATTTACTCAAATGTATTTTAAAAACTTATCCTTTTAATAAATCAAACCTTTTACAATTTATACTTAACTATTTACACATTATAATCTTAAATATTTATTTATGTTTTAGTGATTCATTTTTAATCAATATATAATAAAATTCATAATACTAATTAAAATATTATCACTAAGCGACTAAAAAGAGGGAAAATATATTATTTTCACTCTCCTCCTTTACTTTATTTTTTCCGTTATTTTTTATTTTAATTTATTTAAGCAACAAATGTTATATATATATTTTTCATTTTCATAGATAATAGCCATTTCAATGGTCATAAATGAAGAACTTTCATAAAAATAAATTTAACTAAAACTTAAAAAAAAAATTAATATGTTTATATTCCTAACCTTTCTAATTTTACTAGCAAAGTTTTGTTCAATGTTTCTATATATGAAAACATTTTTCCAAATTTAATTTTTTATATATATGGCTCAAATAGAGAAAATCAATGATTTAAGTAACAGTTATACAAAAAAAAAGTTATTAATATGATTTATAACCCTAAAATTAAATTTGGTTATATTTGAACATTAACTAATATCAAGTTTCTCAAGTAGATTGACATTTAAATAAATATTGACGTCTCTGATTGATAATTTGATATACCTAATGATCATTTTTTAAAAATTTATATTTTAAATATTTTTTAGAAGTACCTGTTACCTTTTTATATGTATGTATATGATGATTAACAATAATATATCATAAAATAAAATAAAATATATGTTATTTTTATAAAAAATAATCATTTTTTGTCTCAATTTAAAAATAATTAATAGGTATAAATTAAATTTATAAATTATAGATATATAACTAAAACTTTAAATAGAAAGAAGTTTCGCTTAAATTAAAATAGTTTTAGTTTTATTTAAAAAATGGAATTTATTAATACGATTTACTAAAAATGTAAAAAAAAAGAAGCTTTAATTAAAACATAATTTAAAACTATAATTAAATAAAAAATAAAACATTCAAAATTTAAATGTATAAAAATTGAAATATAAGTAATAAAAGTTTAACTTATTAAAGAGATAAATTAATGAAATACATTTTAGGTAATTAAAATTATAAATAATAAAAAGAGAATGTAAATAGACAAATACTATTGAGAATAGTTCCACCCTAAAACCGAGCGGAAGTTGTGATGTTGATATGATATAATCTATATATTATTATATAAAATACATTGTAGGGTAAATGTCACTGTCACTAATATATGCTTTATTATTCCTTCAAATTCTTGATTCTTTGATATAGGTTTGTATTTAAATATATTATGTTACATGTTACTCATTCATAATTTTAAAATTAAATTTTAAAATTTTATTGATTTGTATTTAGATATGTTGAGATTGGTGGTTTCAAAATTTTTTCTTAAAATTCCTTCAATATTGGTAAAATTTTAATTTTTTAAAATTTTATATTAATTTTAATACTAATTAATTATTTATCTATTAGTAAGTATGATTAATGAAAATCATATCTCACAATATATTTAAATTACTAATATTTTTTAAATAAATTAAATATCAATTATACTTATTTACCTATTATAATGAACAAATATTATAAAAAAATTAATTTAAATATTTTTAACCTTAATAAAATACTTTACATTTTATATTTTTATAGTTATTATTTTGTATTTTCACATCTTACTAGACACTAGATACATTAAATTATAAAGTTAATTTTTATGAGTTTTTTTTTATATTTTTCATTTGAGATAATTAAATTAGAAAGTGCTTAGGCTAATTTTTTTTGCATAAATCTGATTAAATTTTTTTATATAAAAAATATGAAAATGAACAACATATTATAATTTAAAAAAATTTGTACACATCTAATATAACAAACTCATGCATTGCACAAATAATAAACGTAGTATATATATATATATAAGTTAATACCACGAGACAATATTTTTACAAATGTCACTTAGGAAGAACAATTAGTAAAAGTTTAATGAGAAAGTAGAAAGAACTTAGAAAGAGAGAAAATTTTGATAAGTGTCACTTAGATTTTGGAATTATTGTTAGAATATGTTTTAAAAAGACAAATATATGTCACATTGTATAAATGTTCTAACTTTGGTAAAAATAAGAAATAAAAAACATATTTATGCTTAGATTAATCAACATTCAAATCAATTGTAAATGATAAGATAAGATGAAAGAAAATAAAATTCGGGTTGTAGTGAGATGCATACAAAAATATATTTAATTTCTTTGTTTTTAAATGTATCATTCCTTATATTTGCAAATTTGTATATGAAATTGTCATTTTGATTATCTTTTGTGATTCAAATGAATAATTATTTGAAATTTTAAATTAGCATAAGGTATTTATAATCTTTAAGTAGGGTTTGTAGGACATAGAGTTATGTATTATTATGTTCTTATATTATTATTTTTTATTCGAATAAGATTTACGTTAATATTAATTAATTTGGTTTAACTCATAAAATAGCATGAGAGCCAAATGCGTCTTAAAAATAATACAATCATGTTAAGTTATATTTGTTTTTACGTAATTACTTCTAGCTACTTAACACAATTATATACTCTATTTGAAAAAGTGTTGCTTCTTATATACAAAAATTATAATTGAATGTATACTATACATAAAAATATTTTTAGTTAATTTACATAATATTATTATTTTATTAATATTTAAATAAATGAAATTTTTGAAATTTTTGAAATATTATCATAAAAATATTTAATTTAAATAATATTTAAAGAAATTCATTTTTTAAAACAAATCATCATTAATTCTTTTAAAAATTTTTATTTTACTATTAGTCATTCTATAATTTAACAAAAAGACATGTATCATTAAGCTTATTTTAAAACATTTGAAAAAGTTCAAGTCATTTTATGTATTATATGAAATATTTAATTATTTACTAATAGTATTTTGTTATTATGTATTAGAGTATACACTTATATTTTATTATAGTTAAAACATTAAATATTTGTAATTGTAGTCATATAATTTTTTTTTTCTTTTAGTCATGTACTTTTTAAATTAATTTTTTATATTTAAACTTAACTTTTTATCATAAAATAATTTTTATATTTTATATAAAAAATACAAATATATAATATTTGTATGATGTGGCCATGTGAATAATATTAATTGAAAGAGAATGATGTGGCCCTGTGAATAATAAGCAAGAAAAAAAGGCTGAGGTGGGGCCTGAATGAATGAGGGGCGTACACACGGCTGTTTTAGAGTGGCCAAAAATGTTTGGATGTAACGGGCTATGTTGATGTAGGACAGGTAAGCGATACGTACAGTCTTGTCTTTATCTGGACCACCACAAGCACTTATCACACTCTCATGTGCTGCTGCAGAGACTCCCACTCTGCAGCACCATAAGTTATAACTGTGAATCGGTGACTTCATAATAGTAATGGTTTTTGTGATGGGCAATAAGAAACTGTTGCAATTTTAACCCATTTCCTTCCCATGTTGTACTGCTAAACCAATACAATAGCTTCAGCCTTAAGGTGAATATCAGAATTTGTATACCATCGTTCTTTTTAACAACATGATAGTGTTATAAGGGCGGAATTGTAAATTTTATTTAGAAGAGCTAATGATTAATTTGTTTTTTAAAGAAAGTTAAATATAAATTTACGTATAAAATTTTAAAAAATTTAAAGAAAAAGTTTGAGAGTTGGATCTCGTGAGCCCGTCTCTCTACCGTTAAGTATTATGTTATAAGAAAAATATATATACAAATTATTTCTACGCATGGAATTGTTATTAGTTGTGTGGTGATTTATCTGTTATCCACAGAAATAATTATATCTTTCTCTACGTAACGAGACTTGCTCATGTTTAAAATCTTCTTAGATAATAAGTTTAAAGAGCACCAAAGTTCAAGAAGTAAAGTATTACAAATAAAATGTCTCAATTAAATTTAAGTTTTCAAATGATAGTTTTAGATTGTACTAAAATTCAAAAGAAAAAGTTAATGGTTTTACTTGGTTGAGCTTTTTGCACATACTAGTCATATGACTTGGGTTTGAATTTAGGACATGTATTTTGGTAAGTAATCTGTAATCTTACCATAAATTTTTACTGAGATTGATGATTTATCATAACCTTGAAATGAAAATTGTCTTTCCTTTCACCTAACATTTTTCTTATAAAAAATATTTTCAAAAGAAAAAAAATGTTACATACTAAATTTAGATTCATACAGTAATTGAAACTTATTTTTTATTTTTTAAAAGAGTTTTGACATTTTTCTTTTTAAAATTAAAGAATAAATACTTATTTTGGTCTTACAAAGATACAAATGTTATTAGTTTGATCTTGTAATAATTTTTAACTTCAAATTAGTCCTTTTGGAGGACTAATTTGATATAAAAATTAATTTTAAATGACCAATTTGATGTCAAAAAATAACATTAAAGGATTAATTTGATGTCAAAAATTTGACATTATTAAAAGACCATTTTAATGTATTCATCCATTGAAGGACCTAATTAATGGCATTTATATTTTTAAATAATTAAAATGAGTGTTTACTCAAAATTAAAAAGAGTGTTCCAAAGACGCTTGATCTTTGATGTAACAAGTGCATGAATTTTGTGCCCTGAATCTTCACAAAGGGAAATGAAAAGAATGGAATATAATATAAAAGAAAAGAATGTACGTAGAAGTAGGAAAGTTATCACTCACATTGTTTAGTATTATCTAATAGAAAAGAAGATATTCTTCCATTCTTTTGTTTGGTTTCGTCAAGGAAAAAAATAAAAATGTATGTAATTAAATGTCAAATTACTTTATTACCTCTCATCTAATAAAATTTGTAAAGTTAGTAAAGTGGATAAAATAGAATCTTAGTTTCTTTTCTCTCCTAATCCCTCCAAAAAGGGAGGGAATGAATAATGCGAGGCCCATGTAAAGGAAAAAATGATGAATCTATTTCTTTTTACCCTTAAGTTAATACCAAATAAAGGAAGGTGTATCAATTCCTTTCTTTTCCACCCATTTTATAAATATGAATCAGGAGAGTTGGTATGATACTTATATTTATTTATATATATATATATATATATGATACTCAGGCTAAATTGTCACACATTTACTGATTATTAATTTCACTATAAATATTTAAAAGTATATTAAATATAATTAATAACTAATAAATACTTGATAATTGATATTAAAAAAAAGATGAACACTAAAATAATTGGATAATAATCTACTGAGAATTAATTATAGATAGGAAATTTAATGGCTGGTAATATGATGTTCTCTGTCTTTTTTTTTCTTTTTCTTATTTTCTTCGTAGCATCTTGTTTAAGCAACCAGAATGACAGCAACAATAAGTGTAAATGATTGAGAATCAAAAGGGAGCAATCTGGCTGGTACAACTCACTGACAGTTAAAGAAATGGGACGTGTTTGTATTGGTCATGCATGTGTTCACATTTTGCAGTAAATATGATGTAATACTTTGAAGTATATATAAGTTCATTCTTGTTTATATATAAGTGTAATATCTCATATATGTGTCAGTCTAGTTTAACGTGAAGTTTCCCATAATTCATTGCATAGCAGATTCATGGAAAATAATCCATGAGATAGGTCATTATCATGGATCCAAACAAAAAGTCACTATTATTTGGCAAGAGTTATTGTGGACCACAAATGATATCAATTATAAGTGGTTTATTATACTGGAAAAATGAATATTAAAGAAAGAAGAAAAAATAGAATCTTGAAAGTATCTCTTAAAAATATTTTATATGACAATGAAACTTTGTACGTATACTTCCTACATCCCATGTTATTGTGTTTTATTTAAGGGTGTAAGTTGGGTATGTTAAACGGGTTGAATTCAATTTTATAGTCCAAACTAACTATTTTTTTATCTTACAATTTTTTTTATAAAATATATATCTTGAAGTATCTATATTAAAAATATATTAATATTAAACATAAGTTTCTTACATAATATTATATAATTATATGTTGTATATAACTAATTACTTAACAATCACATAGAAATTTTAATTCAATAATATTTTGCAAATATATTTATTTTAAATATTTATTTAATAATATTATACAAATATATTTATATTAAATATTTATTAATATGAAATATTTTTAAATCACCTATTTTTTAAAAATATTTTGGCATTTGGATTTTTAACCAAATAAATAATAAGCGAAGGATGCATAAAATTAAATTTTAAAAATTTATTATATACTTTCATATAATAAGTATTAGCAATCCTTAACATGGAAACCACCTTGGCCTATTTCTGGTGTTAGATTATATATAATTATATAATGAATATATAATAAATACTATTAAATAAGAAATTTTAACCATGCTGTCCCATGTTGAGTTAGATTTTCAGTTAAATTCTAATTTACGATAATTTTATCATCTCTTAATTTTATGTGGCTACACCACATCTTCTAATTTTATTTGGTTTTCTTAATCAAATTAATTATTTATTGGACATAAAAATTGGATAACCATTTTATGTGTATTACTATGACTGAAAGTTAATCGATCACTTGATACATAATATATTATACGTGAATTTACAACATGACAATTTCGGTTCTTAATTGTAACATGTTGCACTAAACTAATAAATCAGAAAGTTGGAATAAATAAGAAATTAGGACTAAATTAGTGGTGGGAGATTGAGGTAATTTAAACGAAAAATAATAAATGATTTTAGGGTGAATGACAGCCACACAGCTTCGTGGCTTAAATTATTGGAGTGTGTCCAAGGTGTTTGATGTAATGGCTCAATTTTGAGCGCTAAATCCGAAGGTGAAAGAATAGACAACATGAGGATATATGTACGAGTCATTTATATCTGCTGCGCCATCAAAATGAATCGGTGATATTAATCTACTGAGAATTGATTAGAAGAAGAAATTATAGGGCTGGTAATGTGATGTCCTCTTTCTTTTTCTTCCTAACAGCTTGTTGATACAAGGACAACAACAACAATGGTGGTTTCTTTTTCTTTTTTCCCCTTTTTCTTCGTAGCAGCTTGTTGAAGCAACCGCAATGACAACTACAATAATAATCATAAACAATAATTGTGAGTGATAGTGAATCAAGAAAACTTAATTGAACTTTCCATTTTTAAATGGGATGGTTCCGAGATGACTTTAATTTTATCAAAGTGAGCTTTTCTAAATATGAAATGAACACTTTATATATTATTTTTGTTTTTGTAACTTTATTGTGCTTAGTAAATATTGAAATATTTATAAATCACTTAAGCTATATGAAAAATAATTTCCTATTCGTGAGCTATCAATGGCCACCATATTTCATCTATTTTCATTTTCATATTCTTATGTTATTCTCAATTTAAAATAGCCAAAATAATTTGTAAAAGAGGTGTCAAATGTCAGCCACAGATACGACTCACCGGTTACCACAAATTGGACCCTTGATTTAGACCGTGGTTATAAACAGCCACCATATATTTTTGATGTAAATTATAATTTTTTTTACTTGAAATACGAGAGATTAATTTTATACGGTACGGTTAGGCGTGTGAAGCGAGAATTTTTCATAATTGCATTTTTTTTATACATATCACCCTAACAATCAAACCTAAAACAAGATACTTAAGGTAATCAAACATTTTTCACTCAAATCAATGTAAGTTAGTAACAACCACCATATATGAATTAGGGACATTTTGAATTTTTTAGATTAGAGATTCAAAATTGAGCGGTCCCTATGGCTTACTACTCTTACCTTCATAAATTTTAGAGTAAATTATACTTGCTACATTGAGGCTTATAAAATTGAAAAAACTTTAAATTTAGTTATAAATTACACTCCATTTTTTATAAAATAACTATTGACTTAATCGTAAGTATTTTGAATAAAAAATAATTAACTTGTTATTAATAAACTCTATATTGCAATATACGTTTTTCAATCTTAATTTTATAATATTTTCTTTACAAAATTAAGTTGATGTTTTAATATAAAATTGAAAGAGATATAATACGACTAATTTTATAAAAAAGAGTATAATTAATATTTATTTTATTCTAACAAATAATTTATATTCTATGTATGTCTATTATGTAAGAAAAAAGAAAAGATTGTACACTTATTTTTTGGTTTTGTTTTCTTTATTGAGTATTCTAACTCAATTGCTTTTAAGCAAAACTCATACTTTTAATTATTTTTTGTAATATTTGGAATTATTTTTTGTAATATTTGGAATTTTTTTCTTAATTTACAATACTTTTAGTATCACAAACTACATCATTGTCTAGAAACATGAAATTTTAAAATTACATAATTTTGTCTTATATGTAACAACATGAAAATCTAAAATTAAATAATATAGTTTAAAAAATTCAAATCTAAATATTTAAATAATACAATGTATATTACATATTTTAGAATTTTTGAACACATCTAACATATGTTGTACATACATATTTTACAATTACTTATATACATACAAACTTAAAATGATTTTTTGTGTGTGTGTATATATATTATATTTAAACTAAGTATATTTTATATTTATTTAACGGGCACTATAGGGACAGGGATCTTGAGCCCAACCCATGACCTTGTATGGGATACTTTGTCTCCATATTCGCCCATGGCGAGAGATTCAAAGAATCACCCACTTAAACAAATATTTTTGTAATTATTATTAGTAACAACTTAGTATAATAATCTATGTCTTGCATAAATAAAATAATTTGAAGCATGATTTTTGCTTTAAAAGTAGTTGAATTAAAAGACTCAACAAAAAATATAAAGTGAAAAAATGAGAGTACAATTCTTTTTTTTTTACATAATATAAATACATAGTATATCCATTATTTATTAGAGTAAAATAAATACATGTATAAATTATGTAAATTATACTTCTGTTCATAACATTTGTCAAATTATACCCTTTTATTTTCATATTAAAAAGCCAATTTAGTTTTGTAAAAAATAAATTATAAGATTAGTCATAAAAAACTTAGAGTAAATGTCTAATTTGTCCCTCCAAAGATATACATTATATCACATTGAATATTTATTTATTGATAACAAATAATGTCATCAATCTTGCCTTTTTTTATCAATTTATGCCATCAAATTAGTTCTTAAAAAAATAAAATTAATGGTATTAATTGTCATTAAATAATTAATTTAATGTCGTAAATATAAGCTAATTTGAGTGAGTTTTTATAAAAAATATTTTTTAAAAGTTTTTTTTAATAAATAAAAATTATTTTATATTTAGATGCAATAATTGAGAAGACCTTATTTTATGTTTGAACAACTTTTTATCTTATAAAAATAGCCTTTTTAGAAGCATAAAAATCTAGTTAAAAAAATATTCTTTTAGTGCTTTACCTTTATTTTTTTACAAAAAATTTACAAGATAGTCATCTTCTAAGTGAAGTTTTATTTTCCTACGTTTGGAAATGTATAGAATGTGCATTTGTATCATGTATTCCGCGCGGTGACTGGTACTGTCAATTTTGCCAAAACATGTTATGGAGAGAAAGGTCTGTGGCACACAATGCCAATGCTGTGGCAGCTGGAAAGGGTTGAAGGAGTTGATCCTATTGAACAGATACGTAGCGAAGAGATACATTTGCATAGTACAAGACATTGAAGCTGAGCTTAGTGGATGTGCTTTATGCAGATACTTAGTACATTGTATAGATTAGAAGCCTCATACACACCTGCGATTTCTAAGAGAGAAGGCGAAGAGCAATCAGTTAATCGATTATGTATATAATTAATTTTTAAAATAATTAATTATAAAAAAATTAATTTATGTTTAAATATGTTAGTTTATAATTGATTTTAAGAGAAAATTTTTTATTTAGATTATATGAAAAAAGTTACTTTTATGTATTAAATTATTAAAAAATATATGAAATAATTAAAAAAATTATTTAGTTAAAGAAAAAAAGAGTATTTATTTACTAAAATTTTTAAAATAAATTAAAATTGCTTAATCAAAACTTGAAAATAATTTTTTTAAAAAAATTATATTTTAGTTAATAAAAAAAAATTCTTAACTTATAATTAATTTTACACATTTTAAATAAATAAATAAATTTTAAATAAAAAATTTTAATTAAAAAAATCCTTTTTAAAAAATTAATATTTTTCATGCTCTAAAAATAAAGATTACGCAGAGAAGAACAGAGAGAAAAATAAAGGCAAAAGGCAAGTGGATTAGTCCAAGGCAACTGAATTAGTCCATTCAACCACATTGGGTTGGGCTTTCATTCCAGCCCAGCCCAATTTGAAATTTAGTCGGCTGGACGTGACCAACCCAATTAACTTTGTATTGGACATGTACTGACGTTTTGCATTAAATATGATGTGCTATTTTAAAATTATAAAAATGCATCAATTGTTATCTTTCCAATAACCCATTGCAGTGCATGCAGATTCATGGAGAACAACAACGCATGAGAGAAACAAATGGAGACAGTTTATATTTTGCCCAGTCATTATCATGAATCCAAACAACTTAAGTCTCTATTGTTTGGTAAGAGTTTTCGTCAACCACAAATTATATTAATTACATAAGTGATTTATTATACTTGACAAATAAATATTAAAGAAAAAAGAAAAGAAAAGCTAGAATCTTGAAAGTATATCCTCTTAAAAATTTGTCATATAACTCGATGAATTTCGTCCTGGTGTGCTAGTAATTTTGTATTATTTCATTATTTTTTTTATAAAAAAAGTCTATGACTTGGTGTATGTAAAGAGAGAAATAAGAATGATAGATTAGAGAATGAAAGAGAGAAGTTGTGTTTAAGATGCTTCAAAGCTATTAATATGAAAATGCCATGTGGTATTATGGGCAAGTTAAAGATTGCTGTGGTGGCACTTGTGTAGTTCTGTTAGTACTTTTTGGTTTTCATTATTAGTTACAGTGCAACAATATATGTGCGGGATTTTTTTTCTGTACTCTGGAATGGTTTGCAATTCTGGCTAAGTAACTAGGCAATGCTTTAGAGAATAATTGGCAAATAACTTTCAAGTTAAAACTAAAAATCCCTTTTATTAGATCCATATTTTTCGATCAGCTACCTATACATGTTGTTTCATTCAATAAGAGTTAGAAAAATGCGTTCTCTTTGTTGCCTGTATATGTTTTATCCATTTCAGTTACATGAAGATCTGTCAGAAAATGATTCACACTTCTCTTTGTGGGTTCAAATGAGCATTGCCTGAAATTATCGAACCCCTAATATCCTTTTGAATACCACATGGGGTTGGATTATTTCAAGACACTTTAAAACTTCTGTTTGATGTTTAAAGGCTATAATATGGAAATGCTATGTGCTTTTATGGGCAACAAACTGATTACTGTTGTCCCAATTGTGTATGCTTTCTTTTGTTGTTGTTGTGAATTCTATGAACACTCCAACTTCTGACTCATGTCAAACTCCTCTGCTAAGTCATCTGTCATCAAACTTGTATTCTCACTCGGCTATCAATGGTGGAAAGATTGTTTATTCCTCCATGCGAAACATGCTCAAAATAGACATTATGGTCTCTAAAAGTTCTGTGCCAACATGGTCGATTCAATTCAGTTGGTTTGATAGGTATGAGCTTCTTAGTACACATCAATATTATGTTAATATTACCCTGGTCATAAAGCATGCTGCTAATTTCGTCCTCAGTTTTGAACCTTGCAGGTTATTAGAATCTTAGGTACCAGTTGCATCCAGTAGAATATTATTGCAGCAACAAGTGGATTAGAACAATTTCGGCAAGTTCTATTGGTAGTCTTTAAAATAATTTAACTTCTGATGTTCCTGATAGTTCCTAATCTGTGAGATCATGTATAAATTAATAAGATGTCCTCTGTTTCCTGGAAGACATTTGATCGTGGATAGTGATATCTGTAATAAAGAAAAACGTTGCAATTGCCTTATTCATGAAACTGTTGCTGCTTGGACCTTTATTCTGACTGATTTAACTAGAATTTTCTATTCTTTTTTACCTTAAATTGTATGTAGGCAATGCTCGTGCATAGTCAGATGTTGAAGAATCTGATGATGCATCTGAATGATTCTCATGGCATCAAAATTGAATTTTCAGCTATCATATTTGTACACAAACAATTTATTTGTGATGCTTTTACAATCTGCACTTTTTGTTAGCCCAAGGTTCCCTAGAAAGCATCTCTTTTAATGATGATAACAAACATCTATTTAATAACGAACATTGTTAATGCTTGATCTTAGTTAAAAGACTAATGTGCATATTTATTATTTATCAAAGGCATTCTCCAGTACAAAAAGTTGATCTCTAAAGAGAAACTGATATCATGGGTTACACAAACATTACAAGGATTCTCAAATAAAGATCACTCAAATCTTACAAATCTCAAACATCATTGTACATGCTGCTGTTCCAAGAGTACAGCTTTCATGCCTAAAACTTGGACTTTAAGCACATCCTATGAGAACTTGAAGACCACTACAAAGATGAAGATCAGTCCTGGATAAAGCCTTAGGAAGAACAAGATGAGGATGCCTATGATTGAAGATAGGTCTGCTCAAAACTTGTGCAAAATCTCATAAGTTTATGGATTCACGATGAGCTATCTCATGACTGAAGATGAGCTAGCTACTGAAAGGAATTTGCAACTGCTGCAAGAACATTGCAACTTCCAAGATTGATATTGCTTGATCCTGTAGGACTGCCAACAACTCAAAATCCCTCTGCAAAGATAAAACTCAAAGTCAAAAGGTTGTTTGCATTCTGATAAACACCCAACAACCCTACAAGCAAAAGAAACTTTTCATAAAAAGATTTGTACCTGCTATACTTTTCTGATAAAGTGTGAGGACCACCTTCAAACGGTCAAATCACTTCATTTGCTATAAAATCTTTGCTGCATGAAGGGTTGGACATCGAAGCATATCATTACACAATCAGAAAACAAGAGTTACTGTGTTAGTTGTTGTAATATTCTCTTGTACTCTGTTTATGAGCTAACTTGTGAGATATCTACTCTTTCTGAGTTTTTCATACACATTATTCTTTTGAGTGAGCCCTGCGTGGCTGAAAAAAATCTAGCTAGGTGAGCTAGTGCTTAGGTTTGTAAGTGACCGATGAAGCAGTGTAGATGTGCTACTTGCTTGTAATTAGCTTGGAAAGGCTAAAGTTGATCAAAGAACACTCAAATTGATAGTGGAAAATCTCAGCTTGGCTGAGGACTGGATGTAGGTTCCACATTGGGGCTGAACCAGTATAAAGTCTCTTGTGCAATCTCTCTTAACTCTACTCATTTACATTACATTGATTAATTGTTGTGTGTGTTAAGTTTTGATTGCTTGAGCAAGTCTTTAAGTTACTGTTTTATTAAGTTTCCGCTGACAGATGCTACTTAGTTAGTTATCTCATCTCTGCACCAGTTTCTTTTGTTTGAGTATTTTGCAAAAACTGAAATAGTGAGTGACTTGATTCAACCCTCCTTCTCAAGTCTTCTTTTACCTTCACTTTTGGCTTTGCATTTGTTATCTATTTGCATATGGTCCAGATGATGCAGCGCATTCTAGAAGCATTTTTGTTGATCCTGGTATATTTTGTATTTTTCATACTTTTTTTAGAGAAACATTTTGTGTGTGTTTGAATAGCTCTTGATTATAAAGACCCTGGTTTGATCTATCTCCTCAGTTCTCAGCCACTAAGATGACAACACTTGGATTAAGAACAAAATATTGGACTTAGTTGAGATCTTCGAATATTATCAGGAAAAAAGATACAATCAAGAATCTTTTTGGAATCATCAAACTACAATTATAGCTGCTCCTGCTGGCTCTTTTGTTCAGGATTGTATCACTGAATGTCGGCAGTTCATACAATTTGTGGTCCATATAGACATGAGCAGAATGAGTAGGCTGCAAACATTATTATTAGTATGATGGCCTTTTGATCTGCATCAGACTACAAAATATATAGCAGACAAGATGCAACAGCTATTATGAATGAGTGAATGAGGTTATTGTCGATCCTTTGAAATCTGAGGTAACTAAAATTTTTATAGTTCCTGTGAATCTCTTCAAGATTGGCAACGCCAAATTAAGCAAATGAATTTTCATAAAAATGTTTAACTTACCAGTCTCAAGTTTCCTAAACATCTTCCTGTTATTATATTTTTTGTTAAAATTTATATGCTAGCTAATTTACAATACAAGAAAAAGTTTCCATAATGGAATTTAAAGTACCACATATTTTTTTTGTTCACAAGTACCCCGAGCAAAGCACGGGTATTACAACTAGTTGTAATCTAGATACCAATATCTAGCATTTGAGGAAAACTAACTAGTGAATGAAAACAGTATGTGAGAAATTTGTTTCTGAAAGTGCCAAGTAGGAAGGACTAAGAATCTTAGAGGGAAATTTGAAAATACATGTAAAAGCCACTTGACATTTGCGTTGGATCAAATAAGCTTGTTAAACAACTCAATTCTCCACAACGCTGGAAGTTCTATAAGGGCAAAATTAGCTCTGAAGTCTGAAATTGCGTTTGCTGGTGCCTATCTATGTGTGCCAACCTCAAGTGCTTTTTGCGCTTTGTTTTTAGGAATAAGTTACTTTATCAACACTGTTTTGTGAATCAGTAACGCGACAAAGCATTATCTGTCTCGACATTGTTCAAGTATGAGTCGGTGTTTTCCTTTCTTTATCAGTAAAATCATAATTTGGTACAATGTGTATCTGATAATTCATTAGCCTATACCTAAGCTATAATCTTGTCATGTAGTTGGATTGTTGGAGGAGAGACCAAAAGAACATATTCCACCATGGCCGGCTTGGCCTCTTCTCAATCATGCAAGTTTGTTACAACTAACTCTAATTGAAGTTCCTTAATTGTTCCTCAATCAATTATGGCCCACTCCCACGTGCACGAATTATTTATTACTTCTCACAGCATTTATTTGCTCTTGTTGAGTACCAAAAGCATGGACTCGAATGTACCGATAATTTTATGTATAAGAAAGATTAATGTTACATAAATATTTTTTTAAATAAAAAATTAATTTTAAATATTCTGAGATTTGTTTTTAAATTTATATAATTTGTGTTTGGATAGGCTTGAATTATGCTTTTTTTTTTTCTGAACCAAGGTGGATATGAATGTCAACTTCAAGGTACCGAAGGAAAAAGTTTGGTTTACTATGTTTTCTTGTCATGCAGGATCACTTGAACTATAATGGAAGAATGCATCTTCTACGCATGGAGAGAAAAAAGTTGCTTTAGTCTTACTCTAATTATGAGAAATAAATATGGAAGGAACACAATACAGTGTTATTGTGAGTCTGTGACAGCCAATGAGTCAAATCCAATCCCTTCGCTGGTGAAAGGCATCGCCCACAGAAAAGCCACCAACCATGTTAATTGCTTAGAGATGATTTCCAGATTCCCACGCCTAATAAAACAGCAACGGAATTCGGTTTATAGATGGGGCAGAAAAAAAAAGTAGAAAGTGAAATTAAAGACACCTTAAACAGGAAAAAAAAAAACCTTGCCAATTAAAGGATTTTCTAAAGGAAAATATATGAAAGCGAAATGGAGATCTTATCCAATTAAGAAACACCAGCCATCAGGATGTTTATTTGCTTATGTAATTGCGTGCTTATCAAAGTTATTTGCAGAAAAGTCAACATTCGTTAATTCAATTTGGGGTCATCAACTTTCGGCGGCTAAACACTGAAGTTAGTAAAACCCATGCTTGGATGCCCCAAACGTGAATACAATGATCATCGACCTCAAAATAAGCACATCATCAAAATGGTTTTCTTTTATAATAGATGCTTGTAATATCTTCATTTAATTATATATAATGTCAAGTTGATATAGAATAGTTGTTTAAACCTTAATTAAAAAGTCAAAAGGGCTTTTATGCAATAAAAAATTTCTACCAAATATGAAATTATGAAACGTATTCCTACAGTCCAAGGATACACCACAGAAACATTTAGGACTATTAAAAACAGCACAAGGAACATCCTAAAAAAAGTAGCATATATTAATCTACACTCTTTTAGTTTTTACCATAAAAAAAGCTCATTTACAAAACCAAATGCCACAGTATTCTCTTCAAAAGAGGCATTATAAAATGATTAAGCATAGCTGGATCACTTATAAACTAGCTAGACATATCATTCATGGTTGTTTATATAGATGAAATTGCATCTTACCCAAAAAAAGAAAGAAAGATGAAATTGGTTCCTGTGGTTCCACCCGGTTCCCTGGCCATTTCTCTTATCACAGTTGCTACAGAGCTCTGAGCTGGGGCTAAATCATTGCTAATGATACATGTTGTGTAACACGCGTATGTACTTTCTTTTTTTAGCCTAAAGTTCTAAAGGAAACCAATAAAAGGATGACGGAAGAAAAAGGAATTTTCTTTAATATGTACCAAAACAAAGTGCAGTCAGCAAATAATTGATTGGTTCAATCAATATTTTAATACAATCGTGGATGACCATTATATATTATTCGCAACCAAGTCCACAACAACCCTTACCAATTTGCAGCCTCACCAACTTGATCCAATCAGAGCCAACCAGTTCATACAAAGTCAAGAAAATGTTAATAATAATAAAGAAAAAGGAAATAACATATTTTAATATATTTAGAAAATGTAATTTATTTTCTTTCCCCTTTTGTTTCTGATTTTAAACATGGAAAACTCAGTGCTGTTAAAACATAACCACCAGCATTGGGTGGACTTGAACAAATGGCTGCTGTGTACTTTTATATTACACACACATAATCAATGAATTTGACCATTATATACATACCTTTATTAACAATATTGTGAATTGAATATGGTATATTAATACCATATGATTGGTAAGTATTGCAGAATTCTGTGTGCAAAAAATATCAATTTTTTTTCTTTTTATGCAAAAAATAAAATAAAAAATTCAGTGAAGCAAACAAAGTCAAAAACCACCAGTTCTATATTCATGGCTATCCAGCTGACCCATGTTTCATTGTTTCATTGATTGAAAAAGTCGAGTTTTACACCCTAAGAAAACAAAAAACCAAATTGTTTAAAGGATATAGTTTAATGTTTACTTGTTCGGTCATCATCATCCATCTCCAACGAAAAGTCTTCATCTTCTTCCTTTGATCCTCAAGATTCATCATTGAACCCAAACACCCAGAAAACTCATATCCCATTGGCTATTGAGCATTAATTCATGACAATCATGGCGATATCTCCAGAAACTTTGCCGCCCAGAAAACGAAGTTCCTCTGCGGGCCACAACCTCCTCCTCCACTCTCTGCTCCACCTCACCCACCAGATTTCATCCCTCACCCCAACCCAATTCCTCCTCAACCGCAACTCCTCTTCCATCACCCGTAAAACCAACCTCCTCGCCCTCCTTTTCGAAGACCTCCTTCGCAGTTCCACCCCTCTTTCCTCCCACTCCGTTCTCCTCTGCTTCGAAGAAATGTACATAGTGTTGCAGAGGATCAACACCCTCATCGAAGATTGCTCCAACGGAAGCAAGTTCTGGCTCTTGATGCAAAACGAATCCGTCGCTGACAGTTTCCACAAGCTCACGGGAGAACTCTCTACCCTAATGGATATCTTCCCCGTTCGGGAACTCGACCTAAACGACGACGTTCGGGAGCTCGTTCTTCTCATCAGAAAACAGTGTTCCGAATCCAAGCCCTTCGTGGGAGCCGAAGAAACACGGCTCCGGAACGAGGTGCTCGCGGTGCTGGAACGGATCAAGAGGGAGATCGTGCCCGATGAGAACAACCTCGCCGCGATTTTCGACAAGTTGGAAATTCGCGATTCGTCGAGTTGCAGAACGGAAATCGAGAGCTTGGAGGAAGAGATTCACAATCGGAACAACGAGGACCAAATACAATCCAAATCGGAGATTGTCGCGCTGGTTGGGCTCCTTCGCTACGCCAAATGCGTTCTCTTCGGAGCCTCCACGCCGTCACCGCCGCGTTCGGAAAGCCAGCGGTGGAAACAACCCTCGGAGGTGGTTGTTCCGGCGGATTTCCGGTGTCCGATAAGCCTTGAACTGATGCAGGACCCTGTAGTCGTGGCAACGGGACAGACGTACGATCGTGACTCCATCAAGCTCTGGATGGAATCTGGACACCACACGTGTCCCAAGACAGGTCAGACCCTGGCCCACACCGACCTCATCCCCAACCGTGCCCTAAGGAACATGATTGCCATGTGGTGCCGCGAAGAGAAAATCCCCTTCGAAACCGCCGCCGTAGGCGGCAAAGTCATCGGCGGTGCAACCAACAAAGCGGCGTTGGAAGCCACTAGAATGACGGCGTCGTTTCTCGTCAACAAGCTCAAGGTGCCAATTTCTCAGTCAACGGAAGAAGACACAAACGCCGTCGTTTACGAGCTTCGGGTTCTCGCGAAATCCGACTCCGACAGCCGAGCCTGCATAGCCGAAGCCGGTGCCATTCCTCTTCTGGTTCGGCACCTGAGCTCCGACGTTGGGAATCGAAACCCAAACCTCCAAGTTAACGCCGTCACGACGATCCTCAACCTCTCGATTCTGGAAGCGAACAAAAACAGGATCATGGAGACGGACGGCGCTTTAAACGGCGTCGCAGAGGTTCTCCGTTCCGGCGCCACCTGGGAGGCGAAGGCGAACGCGGCGGCGACGGTGTTCAGCTTATCGGGTGTGGCCGCGTACAGGAAAAGGCTGGGTAGGAAGACACGTGTCGTGAGCGGGTTGATTGAGCTGGCAAGGGGTGGGCCCGCAGGTGCCAAGAGGGATGCTCTCGTGGCGATCTTGAATCTGGCGGCAGATAGAGAGAGCGTGGCGAGGTTGGTAGAGGGTGGCGCGGTGGAGATGGCGGCGGAGGTCATGGAGGCGCTTCCGGAGGAGGCGGTGACGATTCTTGAGTCGGTGGTGAAACGCGGTGGGTTGGTGGCGGTCGCCGCCGCTTACGTGGGCATTAAGAAATTGGGGGTGGTGTTGAGGGAAGGTTCGGAGAGAGGGAGAGAGAGTGCGGCGGCGACGCTTGTTACTATGTGTAGGAAAGGGGGTTCGGAGATTGTGGCGGAGCTGGCGGCGGTGCCGGGAATTGAGAGGGTGATATGGGAGTTGATGGCGGTTGGGAGTGTGAGAGGGAGGAGGAAAGCTGCCACGTTGTTGAGGATTCTGCGGCGATGGGCGGCGGGATTGGATGGCGGAGAGACACAAGGATTCTCAACTACCATAACTTCCTCCACTACTGTGGTTCCAACAACCAGTTCAATAGCACAGTAACATTTGTCTATTTTTCATCGAAAATTGTAAATGTCTCAAAAGTTGTCTCATTGTTACTTTCCATTTTTATTTTATTTATTTTGGATTTTGCAATTCCTCTAAGATGTAATCTATGGAGCAGTTTGCTTTTTTTATTTTCCCATTCTTTCATTTGTCAAGTGCTCCAAAATTCTGAATGGTAACTTTTGAGTTGCTGGAATATGACAAAAGCGAGTCGTTCCTTTGTTGTGAGAGTTCTTTCATGGGTTCTTAATGGGTCCTTGTACTGTAATAGCAATAGAACTTTCATACTGTGACCTCCATTTTTCATCATATGCTACTTCTCTGGTTTGTGCTGCAAGAGAATTTCCAAACCTTATGAAATGAATTGTTTTCACTTATAAATCATTTTATTGAAATGAATTCTTTTCATTTCAATTTATAAGCTGAAGTGTTCCCAACACTGCATTATATAATCTAACAACTGAAAAATGAAAATGAACGCTAACAACAATAGAAAGAAGGAGAGGGAGTTGGGGTAGGAAGTAAGATGCTTGGTATTGCATGAATGTGACTTATTCATCGGTAAACTTGGAATAAGGTCGATGTTTGTTGCAATAGTTTGCATTTTCAACTCAAACTACAAAGTGACCTTTTTCTCATGAAAAGTCTCATTCATTTCATGAAAATTTATAAATCAACTTATGACAAGATCCATGCTTTAGGGGAGGTTAAGTCAACCAAATATAACTACTATTCTGAAGTCAACTGAATTATTTTTAACTCTGTCTAGGCTGATATTGACCTTACCAAGCTAAAGGTGAAGCCCACCCTTCAGTGCCCAATATTTCATGTCCCTAGTTTGTTATGGGCCTCCAATATCAGTAAATGGACTGATCCTCCCCTTCCTCATCCAAGGGAATCCCTTACATGTGCAACATTAATTTGATTGAACAAAACAGAAATACATTTCCAGAGTTGATTATCCATTACATTCAATCAAGTATCAATACCCTAACATGGCCTTACTGGCAAGCCGTATAATACTACAAAGAGGTAGCAAACAAGGGGGGATAACACTAGCACGAGGTACATTCTTTGTCCTTCCTAAAACTATAAACAAACAAATTACATATTGCAACCATGACAGTTACACTCTTTGGTCCCCTCTTCAATTAATTCATTTCATTCTTGAATGTCTTCCATGCATCAATACTTTAAAATTGGTGACATATACATAGCGTATTGTGTATTCATATCAGATATGCATATCATACATAAATTATCATATTTTTAAACATTTGTGAATAGTTTTCTTTTATAAATACATGAAAATGTTTGACTATCATATTTTTCAAGCTACACAATGGGGGAATTTCAAGTGGAGGGAGAAGGAATTTCAAGGAAGAGAAATATGATGAATAACTATATTTTGTTGATTTTGAATTGTGATATTAGAAATATATATGAATTATATAATATATTTTTACATATTTAAGTATTATTTTAAATTTTTAATTAATATATCTTACCATACCCCGTATCTTAAATTTTTAAAAAATTATTATATTGATGTATCGTATCTACATTGTTGAATGTAGATTCCAGTTTCGACATGCACACACCACCTAGACCGTTAGGATGGCCTCTGGTCGTCTTGTACCTTTCGATGGACTATGGAGGGGGACCAGTTGACCAAGTTTCATATTTAGCCACCAAATACTCCTAAATGCAAAGTAGCAAACCCCATCTTCTTCTATATTGTCTTTTGGGAAGAAAGAATGCATGTTCCTCATCCATAATCATAATGCCATTATGTTCCTCATCCATAATCACAATGCCATTGTATCTTTTTGATGCTGAATACTGCAATCATAGCACAAAGTAAGTCCCTAATCCAATTTTACCAGTTTAGTAAACTAACCAGGACATATTTATTTCTCCAGTTGGATTCATGTACACTATGTTCCAAAATCATTGAAGTTCTAGGGATTTGAGTTGACATCAATTTAAAATCCAGGTCTGGGTTCACCAGGTGAGCAATCCATTCTGCACTTAAAACTATTTTTTCCCCCTTGCAATATGGGAATTCATGACAGTCTGTACTTTTTTTTTTCACTTTGCAAAGTGGGAATTCATGACATTTTGTACCTTTTTTCCCCCTTTGCAATACGGGAATTCATGACATTTTGCTTTGGTTGAAAATTGATTCCTTTTGTTACCAAAGAGACATGGTACGTCTTGGGTTTGCCTAGAAAATGATGGATACACATGGTGACATGGGGCCGAAAGCTCTTGACTATTTAACAAAACCATGTTCTAGTTTCCAAAGTATGAAATAAAAACAAATATAAGAAAGAACTCAACAAAAATGTAGAGTAATCCAAAGTTATACAATCTCTCTTACTCGATGGACCACTAAGATTTTCTATATTTGGATGCATGTAATCCTGACCCACAACAAGCTTCCACTCCCAAAAGCTTCTTCCTTTTTCCTGCCTTTCGAATTCTTTTCAAGGTTTCTCCCTGCTGGTCTGTCTCCCTTTCTTTGCAGAGCAAAAATTTAACCATAATCGCATTGCTTACAGATTGCAATGAGCCAATGAGCTTTGTGTAAAATAGCATTTCTTCCACTTTCAAAAATATAGTGCTTCTACCGTGCACCCCAGAATAACCAGTTGGTCTGGGTTAGTTTTTTTTTTTTGTTAGTGTTAGTGTTAGTATCAGCTCTCTCAACTCAAGTCTCCAGCAGTAGCAGTGAAAGCACATCCATGGGCCACAACCACAAACAATGTGGCCTCTAATTGTTGTTTTCCTATGACAACAGGTCAGCATGTAATCCGCGTGGAGAACGAAGCTGTGTGTAAAGCCCAGAAGGGATAAAATTTCTGCAGGGGAATCGCCTACGTGGAAGGGCGTTTAAAGGAGCAAACCAAAATGGTGATTGTAATAACATTATGAGAGAACAATTTCTATTTGGGTTAGGTGGTAACTGGTAACTAGTGTCACAAACCAGCAATGTCATTCACCACCTCTGCCCCACTCATTTTCCTTTGTGCCAACCTTTTCTTTTCTTGTGGACCCAATCCCTACCACCAATTCCAAAAGCCTCTCTCTCTCTCTCTCTTTCTATTTATCTCACAAAACCATGCTAAAGGAGACACACTGATGGAGTCATCTCATGTCTCATCCCCCACACATTACAGAGGGAACTAGAAAGCATTCAGCAGTTTCACAAACACGAACACACACACAGAGTAGAGAGACAAGAGGGATGGGCAATTACAGGTTTAAGTTATCAGATATGATACCCAATGCCTGGTTTTACAAGCTGAGGGACATAGGGAGAGCAAGAAAGGAAACCACCACTGCCTCCAGGAAGAAAAAGCAATCTTCATCAGCCTCAACCACACAATCATCAAAACCAAAGCAACCCCATCCCAGAAAGTCATATTACTTTACAAGGGAGCTTAACCCAAGCAATAAAATCTACACTTCACCAGCAAATAACCCAAAAGTCCCAGACACCAATTCCCCTGAACCACCCAGAAAATCATCCAAACAAAGAACAAAGAGAAGAACTGCAAGGACTTCGCCAAAGCTTGTCAGCTCCTCTGTTTCTGCTGGTTGTAGCTGCCGCACCACCCTTGAATCCGTCTGGACTAAATCCAATTCTCCACCTGAGTACTCGTCATCTCCATTTGATAGCTCTGCTGAATCAGAATTTCCTGACCCAGAATTCAGAACAGACCGTGTTCTTGCCACCGAGTCATTTGATGAAATGGTTTCGTTGTCCAACTCTTGTGGCTGCAGGCTAAACTCCAACAGCAGTGATATCATTATCGATGTAGACAAGAATTCTATAGCCAGAAAAGATGATAAGCTGGATGGGTATGACACCTTTTCAGAGCTTGAGCTACCTCCAATTATAACCAAGCCAGCTAAATTCAATGACTTGCTAAGTGATGCCAAGAAGGAAGAAACCAAACCCAGAAACAGAACGGCTACATATGAAGAACCAAAAGTGCAGGGGTCTCTGAAGGTTAAAATTGTGAAGGAAGACACAGCATCAATTAAAGAACAGAGAAACACCCCTGTTAGGAGATTCTCTGTGAGCTCTCCAGGAGTGAAGCTTCGGATTAATTCACCCAGAATTGCATGCCGGAAGAATCAGGCACATGGCCGGAAAAGCTTGTCATCGAGGACCAGCTCAGGCTCCCGGAGAAGCCTTTCGGATAGCTTTGCAATTGTGAAGTCATCGTTCAACCCACAGAAAGATTTCAGAGAGTCAATGGTGGAGATGATTGTGGAGAACAACATCAGGGCGTCAAAGGATTTGGAAGATCTTCTTGCCTGCTATCTTTCTCTGAATTCAGATGAGTATCATGACCTCATTGTCAAAGTGTTCAAGCAAATATGGTTTGATTTGACTGAAACCCGGTAGGAATAAGTTAACCTCTTGAATAAATTATAAACCAGTTTATCAACTTTCCATTTCACACATAAATTTTCTTTCCTTAGATGTATGTAACTGTGTATCTATGTAATATAGTGGTCAGTTAAATAGACTCTAGTGCTAAGCCAACAATTGATCATGATAGTCTTCAAGTTTACAGAGTTTCCACTTTCAATTCCAAAAGCAAAATCGACTGCAGAAGCCTAGACAAGCAATTGCACCGTGTCAAAGGTTTTGTGGAGAAATTGTAACTGATATACCATAAAATTTACTCTGCTATGGCTTTGGTCCATAGGAAAATGAAATGGGCTTGGCCAAGTTTTGTCAAAAAGGGAATTCATTTATGTGCTGCAGAGTGCAGACTGCAGACTGCATAAGACTGTAGGATCATGATGCACATAAACGTGTAAATTGGTTTCTATACATACAGAGATTGTCCATTTCCCGTGTGTATAGAGCAGAATTAACTGGTTCGCAATACTGTGGTACGCTATACAAGTAGCAATACTCTGATACGCCATACAAGTACAAGTATATGGTATGTCACTTTCTAAAACTATAATCTTAGACTTTCTTTACACTGAGATCCGTAGGGTTGCTGAGAGAAACCGGTAACTATGGTATAGAAAGGCAAAAAAGGTTCGCCACTATCGGGCATGTTGGCTTTCTGTCATCTTACTCAAGAAACTTAGAGCACCAAATTTGCGTCTGAATTTCAGTACCCTCATGGACCCAAAGTGGTTTGGGAACAAGACATAGAACTGCACAAAATTGTATAAATAGTTAACACTTAGGGGACCCTCAGCAGCAGCATCTGCAACGACTGACAGCTTCTTCCATTGAACTTTGGATTCTTTTACCCCAAAAGAAGTTGCCCTTTAAGTACAAGCTCTAGATTTCACGTCTTTCGTCACAAATTTTAAAGGGCTTATCCCCAAACCAGAACATGCAGCTTTTAAGATCTCGCATGCCCATTTTCCACCTCAACACACATTGAATGAGTACAACCTTCGCAATTCAAAGGCGGAGGACGTTTTTCAATGCCGTACAATTTTAAAAAAATATAATATCCAATTTTCTAAGTATGAACATCAGAATTCAAATTGATATACATTGCCATCTGCGTCAAACCCTATCAACTGTGGAGAAAAAAAAAGCTCTCTATTTTCCTGAAGCTTGTCTAAAGGTAGAAGTTTGATTTTCAAAAGGTAAAGTTACTTCGATTATTACAAAAGCATTGCACTTTAACTACAGAGACATATAGGCTCATCTGGCTTTGCCTTGTGCCCTAGGCTTGTATGGTTTTCGAATTTAGTGGGATGAATAGTTCACACGGTGTGCTAAAGCCTAAAGGGTCCTCTGTTTTTTTCTTTTATTTTTTCCTCTTAGGTTTAACATTTTTGTAAATTTTAAGTTGAACTATCCCAATTGGATTACCTCTTCTATGTGGAGATAAAAGTATAATCCCACACATGAAAGAATAGTGCCAGTTGATAATGTTCTATCTTTCTAGGACAAAGGAGAGATTCTAGCTTGACAAACCGCTCAAAAGATGATGAAAAGCTCAAATCATTCAAACTGGTTAATCATTTTTATGAGATTTTCCTGTAATTCTGGCAGGACCAACCTAGCTTTAAGACCTCACTTGTCCTGCAAAAAAGTTTTGAAGTTTGTTCTCTAATATTTTATTATGCTTTTGTTTTTAATAAACTTTGAGCTTTTAATATTAATTAATTTCAATAAGCATGTATATTCTCTAGCTTGGTCTAGTGCTTTAGCAAATCTTTACAGGGACATAGGGGACCCACGGCTACCCAAAGTTTTTTAAAACGCCGTAATATTTAGTTAAAAAAAGATCATGGCATCCTCAAAATATAGAGTCACATAATACTTGGTTGAAAAAACTCATCGCACCCAAAAAATCTCTGGGTCCAATAATACAGAGTTCTTATTAAAACTACAAGACCCTAAATAAAAACATGTGAAAAATCTTTAAATAAATCTAGTAACTATATATGAATATTTTTAGAGTTATTTACTTATTTTGTCTATAATAATTAAATATTCACACATTCAATCAAACTTAAAGTAAGATTTAAAAAATAAATATGGCTATAATTACACTTACATTATTAAGATAATTACACTTACATTATTAAGATTAAAGCATCACTTTAATCTAAAAAGTGTTATTTGCGCTGCTTCTTTTTCTCTTTTTTTCATTCTTGTGGCTTACACAACTTCAAAACCTTCAATTCTTCATCACCGGTACTCATAAAAATAATGTATTTTTTCATTTTAAATTTTTTGTATAATATTTTTGTTGTTCTCAGTACAATTTTTTATCTTCTTTTTTTTATTTACTTCACTAAAGTTTATGTAATTTAAATTTAGAATAATTTTGATTTATTTGACTATTTCATGTAGCATATATATAGCATGTCACTTACCACGCACAAGAGTTATAACTTGATAAATTAAAATCTTGAACCTCAATATCACTATTTTTCCTCTCCTTCCGATGATTGTGTTTAAACGGAAAATTGTGAGATTTTATTGTTACTTTCGTATGAATATCTTATTTTAATATTTACCTTAAAATAATTTGTATATAAAAATAACAAAATATATCAGTATAAATCAATCTTGACATTGTTAATATGAAATTTATAATTTATGTTGAATGTCTACTATGACCCCTCTTAAAATTTTACTCAAACTCAGTTGTGTTACCATCTTCCTCCAATGTAAGTTTTCAGCAAATCCCTAATCCTCCCATAAAACAATCATAAAATGATAGATAGTCATTCTACCATCTTATTTTTATAATGCCTAATAAAAGCCCCGGCATTGAAAAGACATATGGGAAGACGAAAATAAGGACAAGATAAGACCCAGCATTATATATAGATGACAACTTATATACATATGCTATATATCTAAGGAGCGCATGACAGCCTTTTTTTTTTCCCCGAAAGTATTTCTGCTTCGAAAGATAAAAACCTAATTTTTTGGAGTACTTTAGAGTGCAAGAAGCAGGAATTTTTCTAACTGTATTTCTTTTTATACACACCACAATGATTAAACAAGTTTGACAACTTTGATTCACTTTCAACATGGTATTCCTCGATATATATATATATATATATATATATATATATATATATATATATATATATATATATAAACTAGTCGAACTGAGAACTAGATGTGTATATATTTCGATTTCACCTAAAGAACTGGTCATGAGATTGAACTGTCATTGAATTGTCAAAATCGATCAAAATCTAATTGAATTAGTGAACAGTTTGAGCTAGAACTGGTTATTGAAAACAAGTCGATTCTTTAACTTTTTTTTTATTTTTTTATTACATTTTCAAAAAAAATTAATTATTTTTTCAGATTTTTAATTAATTTTTTAAGATTTTTTCACATCAATTTCTCAGAAGTCATAATTTTTGACTTGTTCGTCCGATTTAGACACATTTTATATCGATTCTACATAACTTTTTAAGATATACGCTATAAAAAATTCTCGAATTAGTTTAGCCATTAGTTTCGTAGTTATGAATATAAAATTCTTGATACTCTCAAAATAAATCTATTTTAATTGAATTGTCATATGTAGTCAATTTTTTCAATTCATATTATTAGATTTACTTATATGTATATAAATAGTTATGTATATAATTATAATTATTACATCATTCAATTCGACTATGGGTTTGATAATTTAAACCAATCAAACCATGACCTAGAGATCTTATCGGTTCGATCTTCGATTTGATTCTTAAAACATTGCTTTTGAGAATGCTTATATAGTAATTTCTCATCTCATAATTAATCGATTGACCTTTTGAATCTCCATTTTTGATAGATATACATAAATTTATATAAATTCTCTTGTATAAACTTAGACATAAAACAATTTGAGTTTACACACATTAATAAATAAATATATTTACATAAACTCTCGTACATGAGCTTGGACATATAATATTTTATTGTGTACAATCATAATAAACAAATTCATAATTTTAATTTAAGCTACACAACCATGGTGAAAAATTAATATGATTTTTTAAAAAAATATTTCCTTCAAAATTAAATGCTATAGTATATTGTAATACAATTTCACTTCATTAATTAAGCCTATTATATTAAAATTTATGAATGCAATTTGCAAACTACTATATAAGAAAATAAAAATACAAGCAAAAAATAAAATTTCCTCCAACATTAAATGCTCCAATATGTTGTCTTACAATTTTACTTTATTATTTAAGCTTGCCACATTAAATCATTTGTGAATTTAATTTACAAAATACTAACTAAAATTATAAAAATACAAGTCTCCGTGCGTTAATAGTTTATATTAATGAATTGAAGGCTCAGGGTCTTAGTTTTATGTGGTGTGAAGAGTAAGGAGAAGGGCATATCCCTAACTCGAAGGAAGCAGCAATTTCCCAACATGGGCCGTAGCATGCTACTTAACATAAAATTGGCTGCATTACTGAAGGCAGTATCAAACATATATAATATACATTATAAAGGGTGAGTTTGTGATTCGTCCTCTATAGTTATCTTAAAAATGTTAGTTCCACTACTTATTCAGTTATAGAAAAATAAAAATAAAAAGGAAACACCTCCTAAGTTATACTGATAAACTCGTGGAAAATATTAATTAATGTATTATGCAGAATATATAATTCCATAAAAGAGACGAAAACATGTCTTTTTTAGTGAAATAAAAATATGTATATAAAATTACTCTGTTCATATTCAACGGTTGAAATGATTCGTATATCCCAATATTCTTTTCCTTTTTGTTTGTCTTCTATTGATTTATAAAGTAAAAAGACTTTTTAAGTGTTGGGTCAACAAAAGACAAATTTTTTAAAAACATCAACAACCCTAGCTAATTTAACTTCCGTGACGTCGTATGGTGTGAATTAAAGGAATCGTGTAATGGAGGGTAATGCAATGCAGACTTATAATATTAGGGCGGTGAGTGGTGACCAATTGACATTGAAACAACTCGACCACATTCGTATTTTATTTCGACCATACATACCAACCGCAAAGTAACAAGCAAATACATAAAGAAAAATGGACTTATCTAGCTTTGTTTTTCTACCTACTGACCATATATTACTAGTTTTTTCTTTTAACACAATCTTTTCCAATCACAGCATGTATAGCTTACTAGATTTAAGGAATGCAAGAACCATATCGGTTTTTTTAAAAAGAAAATATTTATTTTAGTCTTCTAAAGATACATGTAGGATCATATATATTGATCATTTATTTATTAGTGATATTAAATTAATCTTTTAATGATAATTAATGTCATCGTCTTTCAAAGACCAATTTAATGTCATTTTAAAAATTAATTTTGATAAAAAAAATATGACATTAAAAAGTTAATTTGATGTCACATAATTTGGAAAGCTAATTTGATATGTTTATAAATAAAAGAATAATATGATGTCACATATATCTTTAAAGAATTAAAATGAACATTTTTTTTTGTTTTAATTAATGAGTAGCCAAGTAAAAAAAAATTGAATTTATGAACTTGTTTATATAATCACTGCAAACGTGCGTTTTCATGCATGCTATTGTACGAATTAGACATTAATAATTGAGTTAATTAGAGGAAATTGAATTTCTGCTCCTTACTCGTAATAGAGACTCAAACTATCATTGAGTTGAAGCTCAAGATACAATTCTAAAACACGTTCAGTGCTTTTAATGTGCTTATAATCTCAAATTAAACATGTGCTTGATGTGAAGAAAATTTTGGTGTGGATCTATTCATGATATTCAAAAATACATTTAAGAGTGAGCTTGGTTGAATAAGTAGAAAGTGAGAATGCGAGAAATTTAAAATAAAAATTAGTTTACACTTGTTCAATATAATCCAAATTTAAAGATTTTTTTTAAAATATTTTGAATTCTAATTTTAGTTAAAAATTATTCATTATTTCTCTTTTCTTTTTATATTTAAACTATTCAACTAAACAGTCCTAATAATGTAAAAAAAAAGTTTTAAGGGGGTGTGTGAACAAAAGAATTCAATGAATTCTTAGTTAATGTTTTGTTCTTGACCCTTCCACAAAATTAGAAAAATTATCATTAACGAAACGATGATAAAGGATTAATGCTTGGTCTAGTTTTTCCCATAAAACGATGCTTGGTCTTGTTTCTGTGTTTAGGTCAGTTTGTTAATTAGCATGGTTCAGACTCAAGATAGAGATTTGGCAGGGACATATACGATCCAAAAGATATTAATATGTTGGGTATGTGTGCGTCGGCGAGTCAAAGAACAATAACTGAGCAGTGGCAGATTCATAACACATACATATATAAACAGCAAGAAAACATTATATTATATAAAATCCGCAAATTCTGGGTTTTGCTTTCATTTCCCTGTGGATATATTGTCATGTCCCTCATCCAGTCCGCTTCTGCGATGAACCCCACATGCACAAGCAGCATGCAAATCAAGACAGCACTCGGCAGAAACCAAAATAACCAAAAATAGAAAAAAGAAAAAAAGACATAGATGCATATGCATGTAGCTAGAAATATAGGTTCTTGGTAGCTATTTCTACCAGAGTACCAGCCTATTAAAATATTAATGCATTTCAATTATTGCAGAACATGCCACGACTAAACTCCTGCACGTGTGTGGCTGCTGCTCTTACCCTACCATTTATTGCACGCTTGACATCTGCAGGGTTTGGCAACACTGCATAAAGACAAAATTAAGATTTTTCTTTGTTTTGCCTTTTCTTTTTCTTATTTATTTCTTACTTTGGATGAAACAAATTTTAATATATTTCATCTGATTAAGATATAGGTTATAAATGAGAGTGGGAAATGTAAGTTTGAGTTTGTCAAAACCTAATCCGTAAGCATGTATCACATTGAATATATCATTGGTTTGAAATTTAGCAAGGTTTACAAAGTAAACCATACATGATGGAAGAAAAAAACACAAACAAACGTAATACTGAGATGATAATTAACGTAAGATAGATTACCCTTTTTCTTGAAAGAAAATGCAATCTCCTTAATTTTTTTTGTGTATAAGTTGCTATGTAGGAAAAAAAGAGAGAAAAAGAACCAAGTTACTTATGTCAACAACTTCCTTACAAGCTTGATGGTGATGAAATGAAACAAATGGAGGACTACGTGCACGTGCAGGAGACAAAAATCTTGGGAAATCTGAATTGGAGTCGTCATATTATACCGCGGCGTATCTGTAGTTAAAAGGAGAAGCTGACTCTCATGTACCTTGTGTCCCTATCTGGTTTAATGTACACTATTCAATCTCAATTTCTCTACTCAGGACAAAAGAAAAGACAAAATTGAATGTCTCTTACTGCACAAAGTCCTCATTTTCTACGCCCCATGAATAAATTCCAATCCGTCCATAACTCACTGAAAATGAGATTGAGATCTATTGAGAAGATTGTGTGTTGGCCGAGTCTAAGTCTGACTGCTGCAGATAATATATGGTGCCCTGTACCACTGGTTATGTAATATACTCTCCTTTTAGTATCTCATTCAGTCATTCATACTTTGCTGAAACCAGTAACCAAACCCACTGACAATATCTTTGCCATGTGTAAAATGTGAAAAGTCATTCAACAACTTAAGTTTTTAAATGAAGTTTTAAGTTTAATTTTATATCTCTAACTTGTCTTTCTAATATAAAATTTTTTGGACTTAAAATATGAATAATATACTTATTCTCAAATTTAATTTTATTTTAGAAAAAAGAGTGACAAAAATTAAACTTTTGATTACTTAATTATAAAAGCTTTAATACCATATTAATAATTAATTCTCCTAAAAGCTAATACTATAAGGCTCAAGATTAATTTTATATCGCCAACATAAATGTCATATGCTCATTTCCAGTTCAGTAGCCACCCTTACCTTCACAGTCTAGCTTAATCATGAACTGTGGATGATCAATGTTGGCTTGTTTCTGTACAAAGAAAAACTTTCAAGCAAACAAAAGAAGGGCATCACACCAAATTTCACTTCGTATAAGGTAAAGAAAAAAATTATTACATGGTCACGGGAAACTATCGTGGGACAGCGCAAATGTGCATGATTATATAAATGACCAATTTAATTTTATATATATTAAATTAATAATTTTAACTATTAAATTAGTATTAATTGATATCTCTTTTTTTAAAGAAAAGTTTTAACATTAATTGTTATTTTACTCATGTGATTAAATTTAGCTAATTTTATTTAAATATTTTCCTTGTTAGTGTTAATTTGTATTAGATGTAAAAAAAAATATTATGTTAAAAATCGATTATGTGTATAATTAATTTAAAAAAAAATTAATTATGAAAAAATTAATTTATATTTAAATATGTTAATTCATAAGTTATTGTAAGATAAAGAATTTTATTTGGATTATATAAAAAAATAATTTTATGTATTAAATTATCATAAGAGATGTAAAATGATTAAAAAAAATTATTTGATTGAGAATAAAAAGATATCTCTCTACTAATTTTTTTGAAATAATCTAAAATTAAATAATTAACTTTTAAAATAATAATGAAATTTTAGCTTTTAGAAAAAAAAAATTTCAATATAAAAAAATAATCAATAAATTTTTCTAACAAAACCTAAACATATTACATTTTTTCAAAAATAATTTTATAAATATAAAAAATAATTATTATAAATAATTAATCAAAATCAAACATTTTTAAAATAAAATTCATCAACATGCCCAATTTCAATCACCGTCTCACCGATTCTTTTTTACAAAATCCAAATGCATCAAACAAACAATAGCATCTTAATTTGCTAATCTTCATGGTGACAGCATCTAGCTAAATGTAAGGGCCCCAATCAATAGTGAAATTAGTTGATAATAATAGAGTTTTTACAAGATTAATGCCCTTCATTCCTGTCGGATGTGATGTTTTTCTGAGTGATTAGTTGATTACTGATTAGGCAATAATGAAGATGTCCCTACCGTAATCTTATGGGAAGATTATGATGGGATTTCTCTCTTTTCCCCCGTAATACAAGGTACTGCAAGAAATTTCAGTTATTTCATGGTTAGATTCTAATGGGGTCTACAACTATGACATGCTAACCGGAAAAAAAAAGTTTCTACAATTTTCTTTTCTTATTTGCACGGAAAACAACCTGCCAAATAACGAGTGACAAATACATGATCAACAAAACTTCACTCTTCTCGAATAAGAAATTAAATTACGTACCTAACACATGACTAATGCTTGATTTCATGTTTGAATAGTTGATATATGGGAATTGTTATGGTACTCTGATGGATTTGATACCCAGGATAAGTTATTAATTATCTATTGACTGTTGATTTCACAATAAATATTTGAAAGTCTATTAAATATAAATAGTAACTAATAAATACTTGACAACTTATCCTAAATACTGATACCCTAAAAAAAAAAGATGGATATCAAAGTAATCATCGCTCATCTATAGCTAAATAATGTAGTACTGCATCACAATAATTGGCCAAATAGCATTGGGGTTAGCACCACAGCTCGACAGATCTAGTTTAATCTGCATAAAAATGTCTGCACAGACTTTTGTTGCTTTACATTTTCGAGTACACTTACTTTTCTTCCTTTTCCTATTTTTCCATTTCTGCTTTTGAACTTTGAAGGTTCCCACTCTGCCCCAGCAAACGAAATATTGCCTCTACAGGTACATTCACCATTATTTATTAACAGAAAATAAATTTAAGAGTGTATACCTATAAAAAAATAAATAAATAAATTTAAGAGGAAGGACTAAGGACAAATAACTGTATTGAGTTCAAGTAAAAGCCCCACATAAAACTTACAATACTGCCGAAAATCCAACGGCAGATAGTGGCTATATAAGACTATTTCGTTCATGTAATCCCACTTTATTGTCATTGACATCAAATGTATTTAAGTTGTATAATAATTACGTAGACTTGTACATTTAAGAGTTGTACAGTTATCTTCACTCAAAATTTAAACAGGATATGAAGGCACACCTCTTCAGTTGAAGTTGAAAATATAGAAGCTGCGAAAGTAAAACTACTCCTACATTTTCTTGGTTTAGTTATGAAACCAGAATGGATCAAGTGGTCCAGCTGGGCACACTACAACAGTACTCAACCTCGTCCTAAATGATGGTCTGACTTCTATGGCTACGTATTCTAGTCAACCATTGGCATTCACTTTGCCTGTAAAGGAAGGCCATATGACTCCACTTGATGGTGAACATAGAAGTTCTACGCATATTCTGGGCCAAAAGATCCCATAGCTGCACGCAGTCTATTGAATGAGATTTGAACCCAAACTTTGTCTCAACCAGTAACGGCGTCTATTTGTGGATACGGCAACAATCATTACAATAACACAAATCATGAACTTAAAATTTATGCAAGGATAGCTTCCTGTGCAAAAGCAATATGCAGTATATGTATGCACTTTAAACTCACAAAATCATGTTATAACTGGTATTTTGAAGAAACGTTAGCCCACAACCTTTACTCTCAGACTGTACATCATAGTGGCTTTTGTACATAAACCAGAGGAAAAAAAGGCACGACAAAAATTGGTGTCACTGGGTAAGCATCATCATGGCCACGCTAAAAGCATCCAAAGAAAATAAAATGGTGCAACCATGTTCACGTAAGCTCTATGGAGAAATAGGCCTGGCTACTCTCGAAAATAGGCATGAAGGTCATTTCTATAGGAACAAATTTGAATTCTCTGTGGGTCCACTCCTATATTCAAAAAGTGAAACTTTGGTTAGTCTCTGCTTATTACAAACCGCATTTGATGTTCTGGAGCTCACTAGTGATCGAATAAAAGAGCCTCTCTGGTTAAATAATTGGATTTTTGAAGTTCATGTCTAATTACTTGATTTTACTGTCTCCATCTCAAATCTTTTGCAGTTCATAACTATAATTATGTTAGACAAAGATATTGAAAATCATTTTTTCGATTCTTACCAGTTACTATTGAAGTTAAGTGGCTCTTTGAAAAATAACTATTATAGGGTAATTTTGTATCTTCATAGCATTCCAACATATAGAATGTCCTCAGAGACACAATATGGGAATGATATCTCATTAATTAGTAGCTGTTAAATTCAGCACACCT
This sequence comes from Styphnolobium japonicum, assembly GCA_023212625.1. Taxonomy (NCBI): domain Eukaryota; kingdom Viridiplantae; phylum Streptophyta; class Magnoliopsida; order Fabales; family Fabaceae; genus Styphnolobium; species Styphnolobium japonicum. Next base: position 10,750,293 of record JALBWW010000007.1, on the reverse strand, counting down.
ATAGGATATAAAATCACCCATATTATTTATTGAACTTTGAAACAAAAGATGAAATTATCTCAAGTTGTTTTCCAAATGTGACAACCATAGTATCTGGACCTGCTTCAAATGATAGGGGACCTCTTTCAAATTGTACACAAAATATACAATGCTCCATTTGAAGGTAGAAGCGCAAAGAATGACTGCGGAATCTGTCGCTTTTCTCACCCAATACACCTTCATTTTGTTCGGTCACATTGCCGTGGGGATTCCTGCACTGCACAAGTAAATCAAAGACTCTGTCTCTTGAATCCGTTCCTTAAAATCTTGAGATGTGTCCTCCTGTAGTAGTGCTAGAGTCACTTGCTCCACTATAACATCTAGTCTACTTGCAACGTTCACCACATGAATCCTGCATCATATATAAAACAAGTTAGAACCTTATTTTGTTCATTAGAGGCTAGAGGTTATACAGTTTGGTAGCATACTCTCTTCTATAAATCTCAATTAACCAGTCTATAATCAAATTTGAACCTATACGTGAATGTTCAATGCTTAACCATTATGGTCTAATTTTCTTTTAGATGCTGTAAATTAATATAAGTTGTAAATTTGGAAGTTGAAACCTTTGACTGAGTAATGTCATAAGTTGAAATAATTACTTTTAACATAAACGATTTGAGTATTTGACCACATTACTATCTTAAGGAGTTTGTAACTGCTCTTTTTGATAGATTTATATGAAATTTCTTTACACTTGAACTATATATGGCCAAGTAGTTCACTAAAATATACTACATTAAGTCACCAATTAATGGCTACAAACTCAAGTAGGGTTTTCAGCTATAGTATAGTGGAAAAGGATACCATATAATTATTGGGCCAATATTTTGGTAACTAGTCTCTTCACTTTTCAATTTTTGGCTTAACTACTGTAGCTTTTCTTCCCCTGTCGTGGATCCATGCTATCAACTGACATGACATTTTTCCTATATTTAAACCTGCAATACGTACTGTTCTTTCTTAAGCTTTATGCAATAATTGGGACATTAGACAGCTTGATGTCGAAATACTTTTTCTTCATGGCCAACTTTAGACTGTTTATATGCATCAAATTCATGTTTCACCTCTGCCTCACATCTTCAATATGTTTGTAAATTGTACAGAGCCATTTATAGTTTTAAAATAGGCACCTAGTGCTTGGTTTCAAAGGTTTACAAGCTAGTTGCATACACTTGGTTTTCAGTGTAGTAAAACAGGTACTTCAATGTTTGTTTATCAATTAACATCATGACCATCTTGGTTCTACAGCTATACTGCTACTCTATGTAGACTACACTCTCTTTACTATTTCATCAACATCTTTGCTTAGTTCTATTCTTACCAAGCTTAAGGCAGGATTTTCCATGAAGAATCTTGGTTTCCCTCATTAATTTCTTGGTGTACAAAATAGAGAAGAATGCTTCGGGGTTATTTCTTCATCAGCAAAAATATATTTCAGATATTCTCAAAAATATTTTTTTATAGCTACAATATAGTTTTAAGAAGTTACTCTATATAGTACCCTTGTTTGTGCACTCCAATACCAAACATTTACAAGGCCTGACTTTACCTTTGCTGTGATTCAGGTATCAGAATACATGCATCAACCACGTCTACATCATTTTCAATGTATAAAGCGAATCATTCGGTTCCTCAAATTAAGGGACTCAATAGCATGGTTGACTACATCGTGGATCATTGGATTGCTTAGAAGCATAAACTAATTCTAATTGGGAGAGGCGCGCTAATATTAGACTTTCTTTCACTGGATTTTATTTATTTCTTCGTCCAAATATCATATCCTTGAGTTACAGAAAGCAACCGACAGTCTCAAGATCCAGAGATGTGGCCAAATATGGAGCATTGGCATCTACAGTAGCAGAATCACAATGGATACGCTGTCTTTTCCATGAGCTGTCTTCCTTGTACTTCTCCAACTCTTATCCATTGTGATAAATAATCAAAGAACTATTTTCATGGCTTACAACCTAGCACATTGAAGTAGACTTGCACTATTTAAAAGTTTGTGTGGTTCCAGGTCATTATTCAGGCATATTACTAGCCAAGATTAGCCTGCTGATGTCTTAACAAAGAGTTGCTCTCCTCTTACAAATTCACCAAGTTTCCAAGACAGCACAGATTGAGGGGTTGAAACAGAATATTTTCTGGTGTTATCTGATCTACTTTATCTGTATCTAGTCTTGTTTATCTACATCTAGTTTATGTCCAAATATTCAACCGCCTCTGATTTGTGGCCATAAAATCCTCCTTAGTTTCAATAATAAACTAAGTATCCTTTGCACTCCATATTTCTAAGCGTACAAGAGAAAGAGCTCATGCAAATTCTTGCAAACTCTTGTCATAGGCATAGATTAAAATATATTACAAGTTTTTCACAATACTGTGGAAAATCCAGATGAGTCCGTATGGTTGACAAATATTTACGGACATCATAAAGCAAGGTGATAAACACCCAAAAGTAAAAAAGAAGAGTTTCTTGAATCCATGGAGCTTCAACAAGGAAAACATCCACCACCTTCTGGATTCTGAAACCCGATGTTCTCAATGGCCCCAACCGTCTTGAACATCCTCTTCTTGTGTATCTCCTCCATCAGTGACCGCTGCAGCTGCTGGGTCCGAACATCCACATACGAAGGCATCCTCGTTAGCCTCGGGCACCCATGCCCTGACACATGATATCTGTGAGAATACATTCTCCGGTTGCAAAACTGTTTGGTGAAATCAGCTTCCACCACCTCTTCTCGAGGACAGAATCTTGTCCACTTGTTGTTGGCCTTTGGCGTGCAGCAAACGGGTTCTCCTCCTCCTCCTACTACAGTTGGGCCATGATGATCATCTTCATTGCCTGAGTCGCAGTAATGGAAATTGAAACACTTGAAGGAGTTCATTGAGCTTTGAGAGCTTGCATCGTCGTTTATAAATTGATCATCTGCAAATAGTTCATTTGGAGCAGGGGAATCTAATTCTTAAACTGCATTGAAAATAACACTAGTATTTTCTGTTTTAAGATAAAATTTAAGCAACACTTTCAACTTTTTCTAATGATCAAAGTTAAAAGAGTTATTTGCATTTTACCCTTTTTTTTTTTTGCTGAACTTACATAAGTTGAAAGAACAGTAGTGTACCTTGAGGACAATCTTGAGCAAATGGGTAATGGTTCCCACCAAGGTGGGTCTTGGAGGAGGAACCAAACACTGGGAGAGAACCGTGAGAGGAAGAGCAAGAAGATGACGTGAAGAAAGGATGATGGTTACTGGTATCATCCTCTTCTTCATAGCTAAAGCTATGCTGTCGTTGATACTGAGAAGTGCCCCAATCCCTCCAAGTTGGAACCAAAGCTGATATCTCCTCCTCTATCATTTCAGCAATCTCCAATGGTTCCAAGTCACTAATTTCCAGTTCTTTAACCATCTCCATAGCCACCTCAATCGCAGTGTCGTTTATGGTATCAAATGGAAAGTATATATTTCTTGTATGCCCTGGATTCAAAATACAATTTTGAAGTAACCCACTTTGTATGTAGTAAGCCATATAAAAAGATTGTATATTGGTGAAATTCTGCATACCAGTTTTGTTAGAAATCTGTACTTTAAGGAAAACTGTGTCATCCTCTTCATTTATCGATCCAGTGATAGTCATGTCCGTTCTCTTTGTTTGGTCACCCATTGAAGGATGCTGTTTGGCAGCTGCTGCAGTGAAATTGAGTTTTTGAGTTTGATATTTGGTTAATGTTGGGCTAGTCGATGGCGAGTCAAGTTGGTCCGGGGCTAAAAATGGGTCCAACAAGAGCTCCTTTGCTGGCAACCTCTTTGAGACATTTGCCAAACATTTTCCCACGAATCTTTGGGCTTCCAAATCATGGATCCTGTAAAACGCATCTGGTAGCTTCCCCTGTTAAATCAAATCAGCCAAAGTATGTGAAATGAATTTAGATCTACATGGGAGAAAAAACAAATAAGATTAGTAAAGTGTCCATGCCAATTAAGCTTACCGAAGTAACTTTCTTGTATATCTGAGCAGGGTTGGAGCACTCGCTGTATGGGAACTCAGAAGTAAACATCTCTATCATACACATCCCAAAGGAGTATATATCTACAAGCTCATTGTATTCCTCTTCATACAATTCTGGTGCCATAAATTCTGGTGTACCTGATGGTTCACACCAAATAGAAAATTTTCAGTTTTATAGGAACATAGTTTAGATTACTTATCAGTTATCAGTTATCACCGATAATTTAGGTACCAAGTACCAACTAAAAGAGCAAGAGGAATTGCCTATGACGCTGTGGGCATGTTGCGAGCCACGAAGAATGGCTGCAAGGCCTAAGTCACCAATCTTGACCTCCCCCAGATGGCCATTAACAAAGATATTATCACACTTGAGGTCTCTATGTATCACAGGAGGATCATGGCTATGTAAATACACCAAACCACTTAGAATCTGGCGAGCCCAGTTCTTCACTGCTCTGATATCTACTCGCTGGTACTTCTTTCTATACCTACATTATATATGTATAATGTTATCTCAAAAATAAGAGCAACTGTGAAAAATAGATTGTCAATTAAGTTAAAGGGATCAAAGGGTATATAAAAATAAATAAATATGGGATGGTTGATTACTCTCGAAGGGTGCCAGAGGTGAACAATTCGGTGATGAAGTTGAAGGTTCTGCAATTGACATCGATCCAATAATCATGGAAGGTCATGATAGAGTTATGGTCGAGGTTCTTGAGGAGATGAACCTCTGAATAAAGGCGCTGAAGTTGGTCTGGTGAATGAAAGACATCACCGAGCTTGACTTGGTTCCAAGCCACTTCAATTCCTAGGATCTCATCAAATGCCCTATACACTATCTTCATGGCCCCTTTGCCCAGAATATCCCTGAACTACAAGCAACAATAATCATAATAATAAAGATTAATTAATTTAATATTAACACTAACTAGGCAACTATATTAGATGGCCAAAATAAAAAACGAGTAATTAGCATATACCAGTTTACATTAATAGTCAAACTTTACTGTGGATATCATGTATTAATGGTGAGTTTCACGCTTCAATTTGGATTTTTATAGTGGCCCTTGGGTGTAACAGAGAGTTAACATTGTGTGAGAAGTAAGAACCACATGGGATGCGAGCAAGGTGGTGCGTCATGCCAACAAGCCAAGACTTGGTAAAGGAGACAACATAACATACGGTGCTTAATTTCTTTATATTAAACTGACTCAATCGCAGACGGCTACTAAAAAAAAACAATAATGAAAAAAAAAACTATCCTCCTATGTTTTACATTTATGCCATTCCTATTATCCCCAAGACGTCCAAAGAAAAGTTAATTTCAATCAACATTGAACTTAGAAATGAAATTCATACAAAATCTACGTAATTGCTCAAAATTGGCTAATAATAGAAAGTAGATCTAAATTAAAACTAAATTCCATAGGCAGACTACTGTTCTTTGAATTTCCCTTGTAACTTTGTGCAAATTAATTAAGTTGCATTAAATAAACACCTTCAGTTTCATGTAATTAATAGCAATCACTTTTAATTCTCAATTCAAATTGAACACAAATGGACAACTTCATTATCAATTCATATCCTTCCGATTAACTTAATCAGCTTATGCTGCATATCATACCAATTCGTCAGAAAGTTCATGACCCATTCACAAACCAGGAAGAAGAGAATCGAAACACTTACACGTCCATATCGACCAGATGGGTCAGTTTCAACATATGGGAGCTGAGCCTTGCCTCCAGCACCATGGCAGCCTCCTAATCTCCCCTTATACATGACTGGATTGATTGAACCAGAGAATTCAATCCAGATGTAGCTCGAACACTAACAACAATTCTGACTTAACCGCTACGTGTATTATAGATACAAAGGTACGATTATTAAAATTTTAGCAACAAAACAGCATATTATTATATATAATCTCAATCTGAGCCTAAGAAGCAACTGAAAATGGGTGCTAGATGATCCAAGGCTTCCACTCATGGTTCTCGTAGGAGAAGACACCAAACAATAGCCAGAAGAACCTTGAGTAGTCAAAACTAAGCATTATCCAGGCCATTTCAACAACAACACGTGAAAGCTCGTAGCAGTGTTTGGCAACCATAGGTATGAGCAGTCTTAAGATGAAGAAACCAGAGAGATGCCACTCTTTAAGATATTATCTGGAAGATAATAGTAGGAGTAGGACAAAGAAACTGTTTTGTATATATTAGAGAAGAATAATAACGTTGTGTCCCGCAATGAGGCCACACCACAGATTGTGAATTCTTAGCCAAAAGGTTAATCGAGAGCTGGGGTTGAAGATACTTGTGGACGAAGAGTGTTTGAGGAGAAGGAAAAGTCGCTCAGAAAATGGGACATGGGCAGGAAACTGGGCTTCTAAATTTGAAGAGTCTATGGCCATGCTTTGATGAAAACATTTGTGGATATGAGAGATACAGATCACAAAAATCAGATTAGAGAGAGAAAGAGAGAATCTGAGGAGAGAAGGGTTTTGATTTTGTAGAGGAAAGTACAGAGAAGGACTCTCAAGCTTGGAGGATTTGGCTTTGTGGATTGTGGAATGTGGAAGAAGAGTGGTGGTTGGTGTAATACAGAAGAGTCTAAAGGAGGGAATATATTAATATTAATATTTTACATTGCATAGTTTATGTAGTAATATCAAAATATATATATGACGTGACAAAGGTTTTTACTAAAAATAAAATAAAATAATATTAAAGGTAGTGGTATGCATTTTACTTTGCTTAATTTATATATTATTCATTCACAGGACAACTCGATAACTTGATTCAAATAATTGTTTTAATAAATTTCAGTCGTTTTCTCACAAAAATTCCAGAAGTATATTCACATCAAATTGTCAATACATGCAATCGTTATAATGCACGGTCGCGTCTCTCTCTCTCTCTCTCTCTCTGATTTGAGATGTTATTAGGAACTAACATTTTCTACCAACCCAAACACATAAAATAGCATTTACTAACGTAAAACGTATACTTTCACATATCCTAAATAATTATATTTAATTTTAAGTTTTATATACGTAGTATTGGTATATCCTTAGTTGTAAGGATTTAGGAACTAACATTTGCTAACAACCTAAAAATAGAAACTAGCATTTGCTAACGTATAACGTATATTGTCACATATCCTAATTAATTATTTATGTAGATTGGTATATCCTTAGTTATTACTAACTATTTTTAAAAAAAGATATTTATTTACAATAAAACAAAAGTACAATCTCTTTCTCTTATTGTACGATTCCCTCTCTCTAAAACCCAACGTATTAAGCACTTGAAAAAATAAAAAATAAAGACATGAAAGCTACTAGCTAAACAATCTGAGTATTCTATTTTTTTTTTCCAGACTCAGTATAGCATCTACCTCTAACCAATAATACACTGTTAAAAATTTGGATAATATACTTTTCTGTGTTATAAGGTAGAGCTTAATCATACTGTTCATTTCACATATATAGCAGCTCGCTTAATTAAAAACAAAAACAATAAACATATGATCTAACATTGTTTTCTAATTTTACAACGCATGCCGTATGACCAATCTAGACCACTAAAAAAATCAATTAATTAAGTTTAAGCTTGCCAAAAGAAAAATTAGTGATTCACAAAATTAATAAAGTTGTGGTAAACAAACTTAAGCCCAAACATTTTTACATGACCAAAAATTGAATAGAATTATTAAGTTCATGATGGTTTGTGGACCACGTCCTTTAATCTAAATATTAGGATGTCTTTAAATAAGTATATGATAGTCCATTTGAAATTAGACATTTTAGCCTAACTCGTTTAGCTTATACATTAAATGAATCTGGATTGATTTGATTGTAATAAAAAATAGTATAAATAGGTTAAACAGATCCAGTTAACATAGATATTTACCTATTTAGTTTATAATTTTTACACTTTTAATTTTTAGAAAATAATTAAATTAGTTCACTTATAGCCAGAAAAAAAGTTCACTTATTTAATCCATTAATTAGGTTGTTAAATTAATAACTTATTTAATAAACGAGCTTAGCATATTTTAACTTTGAACTTCAAGACCAACCATTATAACTCTTACTTCAGTAACCATACAGTAACAAAGAGGATCATGGCCACAAACTTTTCCCATTTAACAAACCGATTAGAAGGTGAATGTTTGGCAAAGTAACAATTTACAAGCTATCGTTTCAAGTATTTCTTTTTCCCTCTTTTATAATTATTACAGTAAGACAACTAGACAAGGCTACTCAGAAATAGTCTCACCCACCATCTATTTTATTCTTATCCTTTTCTGTTCAAACTGTTCTTCTCAAATTGCAATCGTACTACCATCATTATATAGTTGTTTAATGAGATGCTTTTTTTAGAATCTTGTTGACCTTTATGTTTCTATCATGACGTATAATATTTGCACAATTATTTATCCACGTTATATATATATATATATATATAAACAAAATACTTAAAGTTATATTGACTTTACTTAAATTTCTACTTAAACTCATTTAAATTCGTTCTATTATACATTTTAAATTTTAAAAGTAAAGTGTAATTTTTTTTTATCTTCTATCATCCATTATGCATGCTATTATTAGTTTTGAAGTAAGCAATGGCATACATTCACAACATAAAAAACAAATATTATGCATATATTCTAATTATTACAAATTTTATGCATGCTTGTTTGCTAATTGTATCCAATTTATTTTAATATTTATTGATTAAAAGAAACACATCACTTATTAATTTTTTTCTTGTTTGTACAAAAAAATTAAGGAGAGAGGAGGTTGCCCGATGCAGCCAAAATTGAACCCAACTTTTTGTCAAGTTAATTTGATTTTACTAATTAAGTTAATTTTTATTTGCGACTTATTAGTTCTTACTCTCTGTTGTGTAGAAAACGCAAGTACGTTGAATTTTGTAAAATGCAAAAAAAAAAAAAAATTAATCTTGTATTGTAAATGAAAAATATAAATACATTTATATTGAATTATAAGTAAATTATATACAAAAATCTTAATGTAATCTTACATATATTTAAAAATAAATCTAATAAAATGAAAAGTATAATTTTTATATTATAAAAATTTAATTATATAATATTACTCTATTTAAAATACTATAATTCGTTTATATAATTTTATTAAAGAAAATATAAATTATCTTAGAAGACGACTGCAAAAGTCAAAACCCAACACGCCCATAGTCCATAGGATTATCTTTTGTTTTTCTCTTGGCTGAGAACAAACTTTTAGTCGTGTTCACAGATTGTTTGTTAATTTCACATAAATTTAACATAAAGGATATTTTGTTTATTCACACTTAAAGCTGCGATTGTAACGATGACACGTGACACTTTGACATGAGCTGAAACAAAATTAATCGATGCGTTTTAGAAAAAAGAATGGAGCTACTATTGTTCTTAAATCAAACTTACTAGTTAATGCATATATTGTATAGATGGCAGGAATAATAAAATTCTTTTCACGCAAAATATAAGTGGCTAGTGTATGCATGAATTTTACTCTTTTTTTTTTGTAGTTAGAAATGTGTTTTTACATGAAGTTTTATAAGTAGGCATTTGAGAATTCTGGTTATCATCCGTGCTAGGTGATTTTCTCATATACCTTTTGGATCTATTTGTATTAGTTTTTTAGGAATAAAAGTATTTTTTTAAGTAATAAAAATATTTTTTTTTAAAGTTATAAAATTTTTTTAAAAAATACTTTATATGTAATAAAAAAATATATGTAGTATTTTTTTAAAAAAATTTAAACTCTTTAACTTCTAAAAAAATATTTTTATTATTTCAAAAAAATATTTCTATTTTAAAAAAAAATAATACAAATGAGCCTTCGTCAATAAAAAAAAATTATATAACTGTTTTGAGCCAGAAGCGAGAACCTAATATCAAGTTTGGATTTGGAGTGTGGGTCTCGTCTCACAAAGTGAGCAGAGCACAATAATTCCTAGCGACAACAATTAGATCATTAACTAAACAAGGCTAATGGATAGATTTTAAAAATTAAGTTAGGGAAATATGATTTTTGATAAAGAGAATGCTTATCATGATGAGTTTTACTTGAGAATTATAGTCGGGATAAAGCAAGAATGTCAGGTAATGAAATAAGAAAAATACTAAATAGTTAAAAAAAAAGTTATCAGAGAAACGAGCTTGAAAACAAGTTTTGTTCGATTTTAATGAAAATGTTTTGTAGAAAATATTTCTTAAAATAGGCCCAAATATGAAAAAAAATTTTTTTATCATTTTCTTATCAAAATTTAAGGAATAGAAAACATAAATTAAGCTTGTAGTTATAATGAAAATGTGTGGTGACAAACTTGTAATTATAATAAAACTATGTGGTATCAAACTTGTAATTATAATAAAAGTCTATAATGACAAACTTGTATTTATTTTTAAAATTTCTAATTCATTAAAAATAGGTGAATAAAATCTATTTTTATTGGTTTCATTTCTAAAAATAAGATTTAATTATGCCAACTAAATATGTTTTTTAAAATTTTAAAATATAAAAATAAATAAAAGTCATTTTCAAAAAATAAATAATAAATAAATAAAGCGTTTGTTTAAACCAAATGCGTACGCCCACTTTACAGCAAATCTCGAAAGAGGATGAGAAACATTTAAAGCTATTCTAACCAATAATAAATAGACCTCATAACAAGAGACGGCAGAATTTTGACATCTTCTGAGTTCTATCTTCTACTTATCCAATTTTATATTTTTTTTAACTTATAATCGTTTTTTGTAGTTTACCTCCAGCATAACTAAAATCACTCACTCACTCACAAACAAAATATAAATAGTATTAACAAACATAAATAGTAAGCCAAATATTTTATATGTCTTAGAATTAATTCTTGAAAGGAATAGTGTGGTTTGTAACTTCACTATTTTTATTATTTTTATATCTGGTACTCAAAGTTTTAGTATTTTCATTCATAATACATATTATCTTCATAAATTTTTATGCTGTTAAATTTTAAGCTAAAATGCATACGAAGATCCCTTCAATTATGGGTCAAGTTTAAAAAATTCATGTGCTTTTAAATTTATTAATTTGACTCCTTAAACTAAAAAAATAATATATAATAACCTTTATGTTAACCTATCATTGAAATAATTGATAGAAAAATAATTATGTGTTGATTTTTTTTATTAATTTTATCTTAAATCATTAATATTTATCCCTCAAATTATCTATAGACCTCTTTTTTAGATACTTACTAACCTTACACTACTGTTTGAACATATCGAAAAAATCTTAAAGGATTGTATGAGGTTAATAAATGCTCAGAAAAAGAAGTTTAAAATAATTTTAAAGATATATATTAATAATTTAATGTGAGATTAGTGAAAAAAATTAATACATAACTACTTTTTTATTAATTATTTAAATGATAGGTTAACATAAGGATTATTATACACTGTTTTGTTAGTTTAGAGAGTCAAGTTAATGAGTTTGAAAGTACAAAAAAAAAATTTATACTTAACTCATAAGTAAAGAAAGTTAAGTTACTTACATTTTAGCTTAAATTTTACAATAATTGTCAGTCGAAATAGGTTAATGTAAAAGTTTTACAATTAGTAACATAATATAATTTGTTCATAATATATATCTCTTTATATGAATCAAAATTAAAATATTTTGAACATCACATTCACTTTAATAAAATATGTTATGACTGAGCAATTATCGAAGGTCTCCATTTGTCAATGGCATTATACTACGCATGCAGGATGTGCTGGCTGTTTTTTCTTTTGTATTGGTTTGAAAGAAGAAAGTGATTTATATTACAGATATTTCTTTTGCATAGATGATTATATCATTGAAGTTATTATAGTATCTTGATGGGTTTAGTATCTAAGGTGAGTTGTCAATAAATTATTGATTGTTAATTTCATAATAAATATTAAAGAGTTTATTCAATATAAATAATAATTAATGAATGCTAGACAACTCACTCTAGATACTGATACTCTGAAAAAAAAGATAGGTACCAGAGTAATATCCTACCATAAGGAGTTGCTATGGTACCCTGATGGGTTTGATATCTAGGGTGAGTTGTCAATAAGTTATTGACTGTTGGTTTCATAATAAATGTTAAAGAGTTTATTCAATATAAATAACAACTAATGAATGTTAGACAACTCATCTTAAATATCGATACCTTAAAAAAAATATCGATACCTTAAAAAAAAAATGAGTACCGACTCCTAACATAAGATAAAACTCAGTCTGTTTTCTGACGACGTTGACTGACCAATGGTACATATTTTGAAAGTCATTTACCCTTTTAGTGATCAATAATTGAAATTGGAAACACAAATTTAAGTAGCACGTTTGAGGGGCTATTTCAACGTGATGACGTGGGCTGTTAGCCACGCTGGGGAGTTACGTGGCCACTCACCATAAAACCCAATACATGCACCGAATGATTTCTATTTTATTCATAAAATAAATAAAATTTAATGAATTAAATTTTGATTCATTATCATTTATATTGTAAATTTCATGATTTTTATTTTTTTACATTATTATTTGATTATTTATTATTAAATTATTAAAAAAATTTGACTATAATAATAACAACTTAAAAAATTTAATTCTTTTAATAATATATTTATCAATATAATAAATTTATACCTATTGTTACATAGAAAGGGTCAATAATTTTATATTATTAATAAAGAAAGAAATATCATTAGTTGTTAGAATTTTCACATAAATTTTTAACATTTTTAAACAAATAATATACATAATTTATTTATAGTACAAATTTTTTACAATAATAATAAATTAAAATTAAATATTTAACTACTTTAATTTAATATTTATAAACTTTATAAAATAAAAGAAAAACCTATATCCAAAACAGTTTATATATATAGTGTGTGTTTAGATTAGTTATAAAAAAAGATTATATTAAAAATTAATTATGTGTATAATCAATTTTTAAGAAAATTGATTATGAGAAAATTAATTTATGTTTAGACTTTGAATATGTTAATTCATAATGAATTTTATGATAAAGAGTTTTGTTTTGATTGTATAAATAAAATTATTTTTATGTATTAAATTATCAAAATATATATAAAATAATTAAAAATGTTATTTAGTTGATGGTAAATAAGTATTTTTTTCTTAAAATTTTTAAAATAATTTAAAATCAAATAATAAAAAACTTAAAATAATAAATTTTTTTTTAAAAAAATAATTTTTATTATAAAAAAAATCTTAACTTATAATTAATTTTATAAATTTTAAAAAAATAAAATAAATTTTAATTTAAAAAAACGATTATTTAAAAAGAAAAAATAAAAACCAAACATGCTCATAATATATTAACTATATTGATGGTGCGGTAATCCATTACAAGTGGTTAGGGTACACGCCTTCGAGAAACCTACAGAGAGGATTACAACGATAATTTCTAAACATGGCACAGTGTTCAATGCTCATTTATTGAGCGTTTATTGAAAGTTAGATGAAACTTCCAACGGGCGTTGGAAAGAAGCTGTTGTACACAAGTAAGTAGGATATAGATAGGGCTGTTCGTGGATTAGTTCGAATTAGTTTTAGAGAATCAAATTATTTCAATCAAATTAATTAATTTTTTTATATATATAATTAATGGATTTGGTTTAAATTTAGAAACTAAATTAATATCAATTATTTTAGTTTGAATTGATTTTGTTGATTTTTGGCCATTTAAAAAAAATATACAGATCTAATCAACATGGTATGATACAAGTGGTAGATACTTAGGTTCCTTAAGTATGTGGTGAGGGATTTGATTTTTGACCTATTTGTATAGAAAAACATATGTTGGAAGAAGTCAATCCCTTAAATGGATCTCAATACTTTGAGGGATTAGTCCCCGCAGTCGTGCGTAAGAGATATCTTGGGAAAGCAAAAAAAAAAAAAATACAGATCCTATTTTTTTATTTTTTATGACTCAGAAGACAATTTAATTTATTTATATAATAAATAACGTACTTGCCTATTTAAAATAAACAACAACTCATTTAAATAAAAATTAATAATTTTTTTAATGTAATGATCAAATACAATCATGATCAAATTTTTAGTGTAATAGTTAAGTGGGAGTTGTTATGGTATTTTGATGAGTTTGGTACCCAGGGTAAGTTGTCAATCTTTATTAACTGTTGGTTTACAATAAATGTTTAAAAGTCTATTAAATATAAATAACAACTAATGAATGTTAGACAACTCACTTTTGGTATCGATACCATAAAAAAAAAGATAGGTACTAGAATAATCTTCTAATTAAGTACAATCATATAATAAAAATATAAATTTTGAACTAATTTTTAATTACATAAACCAAAACTTCTAGTCATAATTACTAAATAAAGCAACTATTAAGTGAGCATATACTTTAAATGATAAATGTCATTTTGAAATAATTAATATGAATAATTTTCACAAAAAATAAGAAAATAAATCTTTCAAGTTATTTAATAACACATATTAAATTATTTAAAATATGTATATATATGATATTCTAATAAGTTCAATTTTAAAAATTAAAACCCAAAATCAATCTAAATAGATTAATTTAAAAAAAAAAGAAAATCAAACAAAATAAAACAAAATAAATGCAGTTTTAATCTATTTTCGATTTTTTCAATTTGGTGTTTTATTTTTGTCGATTTAGTTTGTATTTGAATATCCATATATAGATATGATTGAATTTAGAGTAAAGTGAGATTCATCGTACATTAGGGGTGACAGTGCCATTAGTGTAATTGTAGGGAGAAGGTTCTGGCACGTGGATTTAGAATAAGGATGGCAATTTCTCTCGTCTCTCATAGGTACCCGTGGGTAATATTTATTTAGATATGGGAGTTTAACACTTGTTTATTAAATGGGACGGGGAAAGGGGTTGTTTCTTCTATACTCGTGGCCCTATGGGTACCCGATATATAATTTTAAGTATTTAAAATTGTATTATTGTTATGTTTATATATGTTTTTCAAGAAAATTATATTGTTATTTTGATTTTAAGTATTTAAAGTTGTTGAATTAAATTAATATGTAGTGGATAAATTATGAGATTAAAATTTATTTAATTTATTATTCTTTTTTTTTTCAATTTTTTTTTTCAATTTTAATAATTTTATGGATATCCACGAATATCAGTGAGTATCTACCTGTAAGAGAATAAAAAATGGATACTTACACAAGTACGGGACGAGGGACGGGGGCTACAACCTGCCCCTGCCTCGCCCCATTACTATCCCTAATTTGGAATATTTTAAATGATGGGTGCACTTTATAAAAAAAATGTCAAATTATAGAAAAAATTAAAAGTTTAAGATTTTATCAAATACAAGCATATGATGTATATGTGATAGTCCATTCTATTAATTTTCTTATCAGCAATTATAATTCTATATTTTATTATTTAAAGTATTCCATTCACTTCCAAATCCCTGGTACTTAGATCATTCGTTTTAGTGATTCTGGTGACACTTATAATGTAGATATTCTTGCAATAATCTATCACTTTACATTATAACAATATATGTCATTAAATTAAATTTAAATTAATATATGTCATTAGATTAAATTTAAATTAATATATGTCATTAGATTAAATTTAAATTAATATATCATTTGATTAAATTTAAATCAAATTGAAAACTCTTGAGAGTATTAATATCAAAATATATAAATGTGCGTTTAGATTAGATTTTGAAAACTTAATTTTGAATGAACTTGATTTTAATAAAAAATGAATTTAAGTGAAGTGATTTATGTTTGAAAACTTTAATATGAAAATTAATTTTATTAAATGAATATTGTTTGAATAATGTTAATAACAATTATTTTTGGATGTATAATTACTAAAAGGGGTATGAGTTATTTTGAGTTAAATTGTTAATAAAATAATATTAAAAATATTGATTATAAATAAATTGGTGACAATTTTTTTTTTAAAAAAATTAAGTTTGTTTGAAATATTATAAAATAAAATTATTTTAAGTTTCACTATAATAATAATTTAAAAAATTATTAAGTTATATTTATTTAAATATTATTAAAATAATAATATTATATAATATGAAATTATAAAAAAATTTCTATCAATACACACAAATCATTTTATTTTCACCACTAAAACAACAAAATTTTATTTCTACTTAACTCACATTTGCAATAAAAGTCCAATTCATTTTCTTTTACTAGAATTTCCCCCAAATAGGGACTTAAAAAAGCCCGTTTGAACTCTGATTCGTGGGTTTGAGATGAGCTTAATATTTTTCCTTATAAGACACTTAGGCTCTATTTGAATAAGTTTATGTGTAACTTATTTAGGTTATCATATTACAATAAGTACTTATCAAGTATTTTTATTTCATTTGGATAAGTTTATAAAAATAGTTTATGAAACCTCTATAAGTTGTTTTGAGCTTATTTTCATAAGTTAAAAATTCAAACTTATAAAATTAAGCCTTGCAAAAGCTAAAAATAACTTATATATTAGTTGTTTTTATAATAATTTTTGACAAAATTAATCTTAAATAATTGACACAATTTATAATATATTCCTCAAATGTACGATACTTATTTTAAAGAGTTTATGAAAAAGTATTTTTTGAAGTGTTTATCCAAACACTATTTAGCTTATTTTAGACCATATTTATGACAGTAGAGTTTATTAAATAAATTCTACTCGAATAAGTACTTATATAAGTTATTTATCCAAACAAGACTTTAGAGTCACTGTGATTTTGGCTACTGAGTGTCAAGTAAGTTTCTTATGAGGTGGAAGTTTTTATTGTGGCCGAGTTTGGGCCTCGTTTTGGGCTGTACTATACAATTTGGATGCTATGATATTTTAATTTTTATGGGGCCATTTTCGAGATGAAGTTTTAATTCTTAGAATCACATTAAGTATTGTTTGAATTAGCTGAGTAAAAATATGTTAAAAATCGATTATATGTATAATTAATTTTTTAAAAATTTGATTATGAGAAAATTAATTTATGTTTGGATGTGTTAATTTATAATCAATTTTATGATGAAGAGTTTTGTTTAGGGACAAATAGATATATCTCTCTTAAAATTTTTGAAATAATTTAAAATCAAATAATTAAAAGCTTAAAATAACAACTTTTTTTAAAAAATTCATTTTTAGTTACGAAAAAATAATCTTAACTTATAATCAATTTTACACACTTTAAACAAACAAGATAAATTTTAGATAAAAATAACTTTTAACTAAAAAAACGATTATTCATAAATAAATAAATAAAAGAAAAACCAAACATACTCCAATTCCAAATTGTTATGAAAAAAAAGCTGTGAGCTAGTGCACCTAGCTCTCCTGAATTCATGGAATGGGGTTTTCCGCCCATCAAATTTCCTTTCTTTTTCTAATTCGCTTATATGGGTATTGCAATCTATAGACTAGAGTTGGTTCTTTCTATGGGTTTGATCGTGTAGGTGTTGATTATTTTTCTTTATTCTAATATTCTATGTAGAAAAGTTTGTAACAAAAGATACATGTGCTCATTGGCAGTTGGCACTGGCAACTAGCTGTAGCTGGTAGTTGTAGGCAACAATTATATATGGTGAATGCTAATTACGGTGACGGATGGGTGGGTTCAATGTGTTGGCGAGATTGGAAGTCATTTTCCACTTTTTGAGGGGTTTGCTTCCCATGCACATGTATTAGGCGTGTATTTACTGTTTCCCATTGTACTGTAACTCTAGAAAATGTAGAAGATATAACAGTTATTCTCTGCAAAATGAATGGTGTTGGTTTCTGTTACAAGAATGGCTTGCGGAAAAAAAATCTGACAAAAAAAAAATAACATGCGGCTGAATCAGAAAAGGTGGAATTTTAGCCACATAAAATGGGTAGTGTGCATGTAAGATATGGTAATTTCTATTGCAGTTCATTGTTAAGAGTGGTAAAGTTGGGAAACATTTGCTCGATCATCCCAAGAAATAAAAGGAAAAAATGCATCATATTCTCAACATGATGAAATGAGACTTTCTGCAATTGCACCAGTTATATCATATATATGGAGGAGTACATTGTTGTCATCAGATTCTCTGGTCATTTTTTCCCCCTTAAGCTGCTGAGAAAAATGTGCTTTTGAAAGTTTCATTTATCTGCCGATGCAGCAGATCATAAGGGAAAAGTTTTTAATCCCATGGCTTCTAGTGATAAATCGGAAAAGTATTGAGGTTCCAATGATCGATGTGAACTTGGTAAGGCTGTGTTTAAGACAGGTCACGTACATAAACTTATTGAGCGTATCCAATAATTCTACTGGATGATATGGGTTCAGAGGTGCAAAACAATAAAACAAAGATTTTGTCAGTAGGAAATAAATTAATTGAAATATTTATGTCATGCAGAGGTATTCAAGAAGTGACTTGCATGGTGTCACTACAACAGTTGTGGATATGCCTCATCACTGTACTGTACGTAGTTCCTCTCCAATTATACAATTTTTAAAAACATAATTAAATTTCTTTGCCTGTGGCTTGCTCCCAGCTGGATCGTGATTCCATGCTTCAGTTTATTACATGTACAAAACTTTGAAAATGAAAGTATCATTGTTAGCTTTTGTATGTGACCTTCTGCCAAGATGTGTCGGAAATGTTGGTGCTTTGGTTGGATCAGCAGAATGTATGTATCTTTAAGGATTCTCCTAACTCCTAAATTTGCTTTGGGATAGGATTATGTTTTTATCTATATACTGTTTGGTGCTAAGCCCATGGTTGTTTCAAGGGTGTTGCCATATCCTATTTGCCCAGTGATTGGGCTGCCCTACTGCATTCCTAGTTTCCTTAGTTTTCTTTTGGTTTGATTTGCAAAGGCATAATCATGTACGGTGTACCAATACATGTTTTTTGGATTCTCTATTATTCTTCAAGAAGAGTATTCAGTAGTTATTCAAGAAAACATGTTTTGACTTTTTCGACAACTGTCTGATGTTGTCCTTCCGTTCTATTGTAATCTAGGTACATCGTGTAGATAATTTCTTTCATAATGAATTACAAATGATTTAGTACCTTTCCCTTTGATAACTGCCTTTGGTCAGGTTAGGTATATGATATATCTGATAAAAGAACAGAAGTCAATATGCTTACTTAAGTTATGTTGTTCTTCTTGCTTATTTTTTAGGGCTTCAATAATAAAGAGCTTTCAACTTTTATTGGCTAAAAGATGATGAAATTCATCCCGAGATTGGTAAACAGTTCTGGGATCCTCAGCATGTGGGGAAAGCGAATAAAAATATAAAACGCAACAGAAAAATTTCCATCAAGAATCCAAGCGAATGGTCATGGTTTATGTTCAAAATGTTTACCTCTTGTAACGTGTAACGTGTGGAAGATGATTGTCAAACACCACAGCACCACAACAACACAACAACGCCTCTATGAAGTCCACACGAGCCGATACTTAGAGCGCATCTCTATGCAGCTAGCTAGATGTCAATGGAGACGGGCTGACTGTTTCTTTTTCACACAAACTGAGTGCAGAATGCGGCTAGGGTTAGGATTAAGCGGTACAACACCCTTAGTGTTGCTATTTATAAGCAGCACACAATGGTAAAGTGAAAATACCTAGTCTGGGTCTTATGAGCTCATCTGACATGAGCTTGGCCTGCGAGGATTGAGTCCAACTCTATTTCCTCATGCTCCAATTAATCTACTCTAAGTGTGTGACCTTATAGGTTCTCATAACGTTGGCAATAATATTAAATCATATATTATAAACAATGAGTGGTATTTACCAACACATCATTGCTACTCAAGTAATGAGAAAGTCAATGGTTTGACATAACCTTTCCGTAACCAATGCTACCATGTAGTCTAGTCTCTTTGTCCATATATCTCAATCAAACACAAGGCATGGAGTCATCCTTGTACTATTCAATCTTTGGTTTCTTGATCTCTGAGTAGACATTCTAAGACAAATGAGATCAATATCTCATATTGATTCATTCAAGCATAGTCATGCATTTTCATTCTCACTCTTATCAAGGGGCCCATAGATATCACTTCTGTTAAGTAGGAGGGATAAATCTGATCTAGGCCACTCACATCCCTCTGCATGATTCGCAGTATGTCCAATGGTTGTCTTAATAATCTCCTTGTTACAGGGGACGTTTGATGGTATCAAGTCATATAACTCCTCATGTAGGGAACTGTAGTGCCATCAAGTCAAAGGACCACATACACCATTGTCACTGTGAGAATTGCTTATGACATTCACGTAACGATCTATGCAGCGTTCTCATGGTAGGTCAATTTAGTACAACATTATTCTAATGTGTACCCATGTGAAGACCCGATATCTCATATCTATGACTCGTGAGATATGGTCATCACTCTACGCACATACTAGTCTCAATATATTATTGTTGTCCTAAACGACAATAATACTTGACTAGGGATATTTAAGAATAGCGTTCTAATAAGTACCAACAATATCTCACTATCAAGTTATGTACTTGATATTCCATGGCATAGAACTTCCATTATAAGGACTTTATTATGTTCATTTAATATAAATAAATAACACAATAAATGAAATGCCTCATATATTAAATATATGTCATGATACAATGTAAATCATAAAGTCAAGATACAATTGGCCTCTAGGGCATACACCAACACAACATTGGCCAAGGCATATACTTTTCAGATATACATGGTTGGTGTTATTTTGATTTGAAGCTAAATATATTCATATTATATATAGTCAGTTACTGTTATTTTAGAACAAACTTATAGCAAGTGTAGCTCTTCCTCATTTTGTGGTATTTCGGTCCTTTTTGCTTCCTTGTCTGTTTCTTCTTTTCTATTGGAATCCTTAGAGGATTTTTGTTTTGTTCGAGGGGTGTTGGGGGTTTTGTTTAGTAGGATAGAGTGGGCTCCAGGCTCCTCCTTGTTGGCTTTTAAGGATCTTGTAATTTTATTATTTTGTTATTTCGCATTCTTAAGCTTTGCCTTTTATTCTCGATCAATTTAAGTTAATGGAATTGCTAATCCTTGATTGTGTTGATAAGTTGAAAATGTAGATGAAATTCCCCTTGTGTTAGTTTTTTGTCTATCAGACATCTCCAATGTATTTAGGTATTGTTCATGTGCTCTAGCAAATGGTGGACAATGCAGCTGACCTGTCAAAGGTTCTTTTTCATGAATAGTGTTTTTATTGATGAGAGATTACTAGTGTGGATATCCTTCATCCTTGCTATACGTGGCTTAATTACTTTAGGCATAAAACACTCTATGACCTTCTTTTGGGTTTTGGTCTTTGATGGATTAGTACCAGAGCTTAAATCCTCATGTAAACAACACTGGTAAACTTTACGTAAATAATTTGTTACCGTTAAAATTTCTTATGGTTGTTAGTTTTATGTGGAGCTTTCAGTTAATTTGCTCCATTTTTAGTTGTATGATGCTGTCAAGTGTAGATTATTGCCTTCTTTCTTAATTTCTAATGAGATTTTTTGTTTGCTTTTGCATACTAAAAATCTTTAATATTCTTGCTTTGAGCAGTTTGCCTCTTAATACATGCATTTTTTTTTTGTTTCCCAGGATATTCCCCACGCGCGATTGCAGAGACTATTCTCTCGAGGTATTGAGATCTATTTAAGGGATTGACCTCTCTCAATAGATGATTTTCCATACACATGGATTAGAAATCAAACTCTTGACCACATGCTTAAGGGCCCAAGTATCTAACACTTGTGCCACTTCATATTGGTTCTTAATACATGCATTTGTGTGAACCCAATCACTGTCTCTACCCACAAATTTCTCCAAAACCCTTGCCCTTGTTCTGCATCAATTTTTTAATGTGTGGGAAGGGGAAATGTGACAACCTTCTTCATTGCCTCATTTGTTTACATGCTTTGTAAGTTATTTTCTTACTGGTAAACAATTTGCTGAATTTTATCCTCTTTTAAATGAAAAAAAAAGGTTGCAAGTAGATATAGTTATTTATGATGCAGATGGAATGGCAATGGGATTATTAGTAGAAATATGTTGTATGTCAATACACAAAGTATGGGGTTTAATTATTTAATAAAATTAAATATGAAATTCTTTGGTTAGAAATTGTACTGTAGTATGAATGCAATGGTTTAAAAAAAAGAAAATAATTTTTTATTCCATTCAAGATTTCAGTATTTCTAAAAATATATATAGAATATGAATAGAGGTGATCTTGGGTTCCATAAAGTTGAGTGTTTATTACGCATTGGAATGAACACAAGCAAATGTTTTGAATTTGTTACGAAGTGTTTATTTGGTAGTGTGCTTGAAAGATATGCTATATTCGCTCAACATTTTCAATATATATTATAGATATGAAAAAGCAATTGCTGAATCTGCATTCTGAAATATTTAAGGAAGGAGCATTTAGAGATAGATGTGACTTGAGTAATTTTTGTTTTGTTTGGATCTGGATCAGGTAAATATCTTTCTTGCTGTTGTGTTTTTATCAGGTGTATAGATATCTTTGATAAAGATAAGATCTCTTGTTAGCTGACATGTCATGATTTTGTTCTTCCAATATTAACTTCATTTTGGTCTTCCAATCTTTCTCATTGGTTTGGTGAAGACAAATATGTCTTGTTGCAACCCAACATTGTTTTACTAATTAATACTAGGAATATTTTACTAGTAGAATTACAAGAATGTACATTTTCTAGTTTGGGATTGAAATTGATGCAAAGATTCTGTTTAGAAGCAAGAGCTTGATAAATTTGTAAATGAACAAGTCACATTTTACCAAGAGAATACATTTCTTTTTTGCTACTGCCATTGCTTATAAATATGTCCATGGATGCATCCAGGGCTGATGTTGTCATTCATCCTCTCAATCTACATATTGCAATCATCACGAAACAAATTGAAAAGGTACTTTATTCTTGGTTATAACTTATAACTTGTAGAAAACAGTTCTTAGATTGTTCGTTTGTTTATCCTTGGCCTTATTTTTCATGTTCAATGAATTCCCAGATTCGTAAGGGTGACTTGTGGAAAGCAGTAGCAGGCTTAGTGGAGGGATAACGAAGGTTGAATAATGGATTCCTGATGTGATTAATACAATCTATACATTGTAATATTGAATAAATGAATGGACTAGATCAATTAAGTGGAGAGTTGTTCTTGCACACATAGTAGTGAACTAGAAGTTCCTTTTGATGAAGAAGGTGAATGCGACTTGGAGTGTATTAATTTTATCAGGATAGAAGCCGTGGAGTGAATTTCATATGCTTAGGCTGTCGATAGAAGTTACAAACATCAAAATGAAAATTGGTTCCTTGATAGAATATCACAACAAACAAATGGATTATTCATTGTTGTAATCTTTCACCATGTAGTTACATTTTCCCTTTCCGGATCTCCAATAGTATTTTAAAAATAATATAGCAATAATTCTTGATATTTTCCCAGTCTGATTTTTTGCATAAATTTATTGTAGTAGACTTGCAAATAAGAATGCAAAATGCACTTCTGTGCATATGTTTGGATTTCATTTGCCGATGGACGGGAAGATTTATTGCTCAGCAAGCAATACATCCGTCTTGTTGATAGAGTGGAAGAAGAGTATGTGGAGGGATAATATAGGAAGAGATACTTTATTTTATTTCTTACTCAAACTCCAAAATACAAGATACTTATAATAACTCTAGGAAAGTTTAAGAGACACATTACATATGTTATAACTCTCACTTATGACTAGAATAATTTCTCATAATTTTCATAACTCTTATGAAATAATTCACTCTAATTGCAATATAACTCTTACAACATAATTCTTCCTAATGACACATAACTCATACAATAATTCTTCATAAAATTCACACTAGCCACATCAAAGGTCACATAACCATAAGAAACTCTATTAACTTCAAATTATTATTATTTTTTATTTTAACACTCCTCCTTAATTTAAAGTTTTCTTCTTCCTTCCAAGTCTTGCTCGCAATCTTCGAAGATCTTCAAACTTGAGAAGCATATTAAAAATATCAACAACTTGATCACGTGTCTTCACATAATTGGGTTCTATCTCTTTCTTTTCAACACACTCTAATAAAATGAAATCTTGTGTTTATATGCTTGCTTCAATCATGGTACACTGGATTTTTTGCAAGAGCTAGTGCGAACTTGTTATCAATACAAATTTTTGTAACTTCCTCTTTTTACAAATGAATTTCCTTCAACAACCTTTTAAGCCAAATAGTATGACATGTGCAAGAGGTTGTTGCCACATATTCAGATTCACAAGTGGAAAGTGTAACAATAGCTTGTTTATATGAACTCCATGTAAAAGCACAATCACCCATAAAAAACACAAATCCAGTAATACTTTTTCTATCATCAACATCTCTCACAAAATCACTATCATAAAATCTCACAAGCTTGAAGTCATTAGAAAGATAATAGAATATGCCAAAATTAATTGTACCTTTTAGGTAACGAAGAATCCTCCTAGCAACTTTCATGTGTGCAGAGGTACGAGCTTCCATGTAGCGACTCACTACCCCAACAAATAAAATATCAGGCCTTGTACATGTCAAGTATCTCAAACTTCTCACAAGACTCTTGAATAACATGGGATCTTCCTTCTTTCCATCATCAAATCTTGACAAATTTAACCTACTTTCCATAGGTATGTTTGCAGGATTGCAATCAAGCATTTTGAATTTCTTCAACACTTCCTTTGCATAGCTTTCTTGTGAGAAAAAAATGCCGCCATCCATTTGCTTCACCTCTAGGCCTAGGTAGTAGGACATGAGTCATATATCTGTCATCTTAATTTCACAAAACATTGTCTTTTTGAAATCTTCAAACAAACTTGGATTATTCCCGGTAAAGACAAGGTTATCCATATAAAGGCAAACAAGTAAAAGATTACCATGATCAAATGCTTTAACATAAAGAGCATACTTATGTTGGCAACGAACAAACTCATTTTCTTGGAAATACTTGTCAATGTAGCTATTCCATACCCTCAGTGCTTGTTTTAGACCATATAATGCCTTCTTCAATTTCAAGACTTTATCTTCATGCCCTTTTGCCCCGTAGTCAGTTGGTTGCTCAACATATACCTCTTATTCTAGATAGCCATTTAGGAAGGCCGACTTTACATCAAGTTGATAAATTCTCCACTTTATTTGAGTCGCTAAGGAAATAATTAAACAAATTGTTTCCATGCGGGCAATAGGTGCGAACATTTCTTCATAATCAACTCCATGCTTTTATTTGTAACCTTTAGCAATGAGTCTTGCTTTATATTTCTCAATCTCTCCTTTGGCATTATTCTTTATCTTGAACATCCATTTGACTCTAATTACTTTATGACCCTTGGGAAGAGATGATAGCTCCCAAGTATTGTTCTTCTTAATGGCTTCAATCTCCACCTTTTATCTTCTAAAGTTTCATCAAAATTTATAGGTTTATTGTCAACAAAAAGACAAAATAAATCATTAATAGACTCAGTTTCATCATACAATTCTTGTATGCTTCTCATTTTTCTTAGCCTTTCACTACAGCTCTCTTCGGAAGACGAGGATTCTTCATTATTGGGTGATGGATGTGGAGTTTTCTCTTGGACAGGTGTCAAGGTCTCTTGCTCTTCCTCTTCAAAGTATGGAAAGAAATCATAACCTCCTTCTTCACGTGCTTCCCATCTCCAAATGGATTCCTCATCAAATTTCACATCTTGACTCACAATAATCTTACCATTGCTTAGGTTATATAACTTGTAGCCTTTGGAATTTGGATCATAGCCAATGAAAACATGCTTCACACTTCGATCATTTTGCTTGGATCTTCTTTGTTTGGGTAGATGGACATATGCAATGTGTGAACACCGTATTTTGCCCGGGCTCTAAAAATTGTTGTTGTTAATTAGCCAAAAAATAATAATAATAATTCAAAATATATTTATTTAGTCACCTAATTTAAAAATAGAAAAATACAAAAATACAAGCAAGTATAAAAATACAAAAAATATATATAAATACAAAATTCGAAAAAATATAAAAAATATAAAAATATATGAAAATACAAAAAATATAAAAATACAAAAAAAAAAATGCAAAATAATAAGAGTTAAAAATTTCACTTTTAATATTAAAGTCCAAACCAAAAAAAAAAAAAAAACCAAACCCATTAACCAAAACCCAACTCCAATCAACCAAACCCATTCCCCTCTTTTCAATCCATTTCCTTTAACCCATCACCAGCCTAGCCCAATCCCTCAGATCCACCAACCCGAGCCCAGAACCCACATAACCCGGTCCACTCTTTGCCCCTCAGCAGAAACCCTAGCCTCCTTTTCCACTCTCTTTCCCTTTCCCTTTCAGCAGAGCACCCTTTCCCCTAGCAGAAAGCCACGCCCAAACCACCCCACTTCTTTCCTTTCCCTTTTCTTCCCCAACAGCCCCTGCACCCACTCACCAGCACCGCGCCACCTTCCCACCCCTTTTCCCTCTGCCACGCTGCCCAGCGCCAGCACCCGTGCACTGCACCTCGCCGCACCCTACGCCCAACAACCTGCACCGCCGAACTCTGCCACGCAGCTCCAGCCAATCTCGAGCCCTGCACGTCGCAGACGGATGAAGGAACAGAGGAGTCTTTTTTTTATTATTATTTATTTTTGTTCTTTTTTGTTTTTGTCGTTTTTGGGTTCGAAATTGGTATAAATAGGAGCCATTGATTCCGAAAAGGAGGGGGGTTCGAATAGAAGATTCTTTTGTTTTGAAATTGTGTTGTCTGAAGTGTGAGGGAGGAAGCTTAAGAAAGAGGAAGGAGCTGTCTGAAGAAGAGTGATTAGCTGGGAGTTTTTGTTTTGGTAAACCATCACTCTACTCATTTCTGCCTATGTTAAGAACCTTTTTCTTTAATAATATATATTAGATGTTGTTAATGATGTTAATCTATCGGTCTAATTGTTGTTAATAATGTTTGATAGTGTGATACTATACCATGACTTGTATTAATTTTTGAGGGTTGTGAATAAGGATTAGATGATGATACTGATGGTGTCTCGTGAATCTTGCTCTCATATGATATCAATACATATGTGACTTTTGTGTATGCAGTCAGAAATAATTGAATCTATAATGTTGGTTTGCATCATGATTTTATTCATTGGTGTGGGATTTATGAAGGGTTGCTGGTTAAGGGTGGTAAATCAGTATGTAGGTCTCACCAGAAATCCATGACATGTTTGTTCCGCTAATAGTCTAATAAGTCTGATACCATTGTTAGGATTTTGGTCTATCCTTTTTCATGACCTTTGATGTGATGTTGTTTTGTGGTTTTGATGTGCTGCCTAATGTTCAGTTCTAGATGACATGAATTTCTGCATATATGCACAAAAAAAAAATGTGTTATGAGTATTCTGAAATCTATATTGTTTGAACGAGAGTCCGAAATGTTGATTACCAGGGTATCATTTAATGTGCTATACTGTTTGCTTAAGAAGTTGTTGCAGAAATTAGAAGCAGCTGAAACTTTGGTTTGTATACTGGTCTTGCAATAGAAAAGAAAAAAAGGAACTTGTAGTTTTCCAGTTATGTGCAGGATCTTATTTTTACTAGAGTCAAAGGCTTGGTTTTAATTTCTAATTTGTTTTTTTGAATGTGCTGGAAAGTAGACTACACACAGTGATGTTCTTTGTTCACGATTTGAATCTATAATGAGCCTTTACGTGGTTTTCTTGGAAATCTGCTCTGATTAATCATTGCTCGCTGGTTTAGGCTTATTATTATTTTAATAAACATAGATGGGCCTTGACTTGATTCTTACTGACAATTAGGAAAAGGGGTTCAAGGGATTGGTGCAGTCCTGTTTGGTTTAACTGTCCTATTTGTCCTGCCTTGGGACTAAAATAGAGATGCCTAGTTTTGATTAAAGCAAATGACAGGTTTATGAATTTATTGCTGCTATACATATGATTCAAGTGGCACATGACAAGTTGAGGATTTGAAGTTGCTTGATATAACTATCATTACCAACGGTTACTGTTGAATGCTTTGTCCTTTTTCATTTAGGCATATTTAATTTCTTTGTTAAAAATGTTGATGTTTTCACTTACATGCATGAGTTTTAAGTTTGAAGTTAAGATTTGAAGTTTTTTTGTCGATGATTCATTTCTGACTTTTGCTTCCATGATGAAACCTCATTCATTTAATGGTTTGAGTTCACTTCATTGACTTGATTATGTATGCTGGAGGCTAAGCTCACTTGAGGTTTAAGAAAGTCCTGCTCGTGGTTTCTTGAAAGAGCTGGACTGCTGTGATAATATGACGAAATAGTTGAAAACTGGAATTGTAAGTGTGATGCTGAAATCTTGGTTTCTTTGGACTGATGTATGTTAGTCTCACCTTTCTTCTGCTGGATGTGAGTTTTTACTTCTAGCGTGTCTAAATTGTAAGCTTTAGTTTATATCAATATTGAATTGGGCTTAGGTAAGTATTTGAATCTTTTTCTCTATTGGGCCCCGGAAGGTTGCCCTCCATTTGTGATCACATGAAACAAAAATAAAAGGGGTTAAAATAAACAAAGTAGTATGAATTGAATATAAAATAAAAATAAAAATAAAAATAATGAAAATGAGATACGGGGAAGTGGAAGCAATAATTGGGCTTTTGTGGTGCCGTATCTTCAAAAAATAATTTCGTTTGGTTCACTTGATTGATTCAAAAAAGGACAAATTGGAGGATGACAATTTTGTAATGATGAACCAGTATATGGTGTTCTACGTCATGCATTCATATGTTTAATTATGCTTTTTTTATTGGTATAAAATAAATTATTAATCATGTATAAGATTCCAATGATAGGACAATTAAAAATATGTTGCAACGGTGACATTTTTTAATTTTCTTGAGGCAAAGGATATTCTTTATAGTTTTGCCGGGAGCGCGGGCGAGGCTATAAATAATTTCTCACAAAAATCTTATTTCATGGTTAATTTTACCAATTTGCATTTTCATCTGACTCATGCCAAAATTAATTTGTAGAATAAGATTCCAATGATAGGATATTTAAAATTAACTGCGATGGCGGTGATATTTTAATTTCCTTAAGGTGAGGAGAAATTTTATGGTTTTGTCGGGAGCGCTGGCGAGGCTATAAATAACCTCCAAAAAAAAAATCATATTCCATTATTAATTTTGTTGCATTTTAATTACTATCTAATTCTTGTTTCAATCTAATTTTTCATCTTGGTTGTGTAATTTAAAAATGATACCCAATAAAAATCATATTTCATTTGCTACACAATAATTCATTCGAAACATTAATTCTTCATGCTACAATTAAAATCGGCCGATGACAGAAATTGGGAGAGGATCGGGAGTCCGATCAACTAAACTCTTCCCGGTATTCTTGAGGCATTTATATCAGATTTTGCCAGGAGCGCTGGCGGAGTCTGATCCCCAAAATAAATAATAAAAACAAAATATTTTTTTTCAAAACAATAATAATAAAAACAAAATATTTTTCAAAACAATAAAAATAAAATAATAAAATAACAAAATAACTGCGAACAAATTCGTACAACCTGTATTTGATGATAATGGTGAATTAAACTTTGAAATTCCTTTTAAACAATATATTTTCAAATCATTTACCTGGTTAAATAGTTTTCTCAATTGAGAAATTCTTTTTTTTTTTAAAAAAAATCATTTTTATATTTTCTTGTAAATCCAAGTTCTAATTCACTATTGTCATCTTTAATAAATTACGGGTCTACAATTTGTTCCCCAATAATGGCTCTTAAGCCACCCATTCCCTGTCTCAGCCATTTATCACCCTTGATAATATGCCTGACAAAATGGGACATAAAAAAATAAATAAATAAATAAATAAAATAAAAATAAAAAAAAATAAAAATATTTTCTTCAAATAAATGACCAACCCAATTAACTTAAGCAGATAACTTTAGATTAAATAGGTAACCGTTCTCGGAACGGACGGTGTAGGGTGCTAATACCTTCCCTACCCGTAATCAAACCCCCGGACTTAAACTCTGGTACGCAGATTCTATCTGCAGGTGTCCAATCGCACCATTACATTTTTAATGGAAAAATCGATTGGTGGCGACTCCGAAACTCTTTTCATTTTTTTTAATTTTTAGTTGCCTTCTCCCTTCGCGGCGCCCTTCGGGACGGTTGCGACACAATGCTTCTAAAAACCCGCAAATGATGAACACTAGGCTTGATCCCACTCCATGATTCTTATGATGTTTGATCATTCACATTCTTTGTTGAAAAGCGGTTGAGCAAATAAACTGCACACGAAACAACTTTGGCCCAAAATTCTTTAAGCATATTTTTGGCTTTCAACAAACATCTAGCCATATTAAGAACAATCTTATTTTTTTCTCTCTGCTACACCATTTTGTTATGGTGATCTAGGAACCATTAGAGGGTGACGAATTCCATTTGTTTCACAAAATTCATTAAATTCTTTAGATGTAAATTCTCCCCCTATATCGGATCTAAGAAATTTAATTACATAGCCACTCTCCTTTTCTACAAGTGCTTTGAAATTTTTAAAGGCTACAAATTCTTCAAATTTTTACTTTAGAAAATAAACCCAAGTCTTCCTACTATAATCATCAATAAAAGCTAAGAAATATTTATTTTTACCGAATAAGGGAGGATTGATTGGGCCACACACATCGATGTGAACAAGTTGCAATGACTCGATTGCTCTTGTAGTTGCTTCCTTTAGTAAGCTATTTCTTGCATGTTTGCCAAGGAAACATGTTTCACATAATTGATTAGGATGATTGATTGAGGGCATCCCTTTCACCATCTTCTTATCTCCCAAGGATTTGGGTGCTTCAAAATTCAAGTGACCAAATCACATATGTCAACATCATGCTTCATCTCCCACATTAGCTTTCAAACACTTTGCTTCAATTGTATTGAGATTCAACATGAACATTCTCTTTTTTGTCATAGACACCTTAGCAACCAAGTTAGCATTATGATCTCTAAGCCAAAAACAACAATCTTTCATGTGAATTTCATATCCCTTCTCAACGAGTTGACCTAAACTTAAAATATTATTTTTTAATTTGGGTACATAATAAACATTGGTAACTAATTTGTGACCACCATCTTTAAGGGAAATTAAAATGGTACCTTTACCTTGAATTTGGACTTTTGAGATGGCTCCAAATGAAACATTGCACTTCACCTTCTCATCAAGCTCCACAAGTTTTTCTTAGTAGTCACACTTGTGATTGCTTGCTCCATTATCTAAGTACTATGAACTCTTGTCATCATTTTCATCATCTTTGACTAATAACAATAAGGTTGGCTCTTCAGCTTCTTCTTTGTCAACAACAAGGTTAGCGTTTTCTTCATTACCATTAGTACCAGAATGACATTCCAAAGCATAATGTCCAAATTTATGACAATTGAAACATTCAACATTAGACTTGTCATACCTCCTCTTATATGTTCTAGAATAGTTGTCTCTTCCTTTAGTCACTCCTATTCCGCTACCCCTAGTTGATTGATGGTGTCTTTCTTCATTGTTGAAATTGTCATGGCCGCCTCTGCCTCTTCCTCCTTGGCCACGACGACGCCATCTTCCTCGTTCACGTCCTCTTTGACTTTTGTCTCCTCCATCATCTTTCAATGACACATTGGCTTAGAAGGCTTGCTCCAATGACTCATTTTGTCTCTTTAATAGTTTTCTTCCTCGACTTGTATAGCCCCCAAATAACCCATCAACAGTCATGTTGTCTAGATTATTTGAATTCTCAAAAACATAAGTCACATAATCAAACTTTGGAGTCAAAAAGCGAAGGATCTTATCTTTCACGCCTTTAATTTTTTTTCTTCATACCTTTTCATTTGATTAACATTGGCCAACACCCTTGTACTATAATCCGCAAAACATTTGGATTCCTTCATATGCAAAACTTCAAATTCACGTCATAAAATTTGAAGTCGCACATTCTTCACCTTATCCGCACCTTGGAGAGAATTTTGTAAGATTTCCCATGCTTCTTTCACGGTGGATACATTGCTTACCTTCTCAAACATCAAATCACCCAAACCTTGATGGATGGGAGACAAGGCTTGTTGGTCCTTTTGCTTTGACTTTGCCAATGCATCTTTCTCGTTTTGAGACAAAGTGGCCTTATTTTGTGGGTAAGTGTAATCATTCTCTACAATCTCTCAAGCATCTTGTGATCTAAGCAATGCTTTTATATGACGAGACCAAGTTTTATATATAGTTATCTTTTGTAAGACGAGGAAATTGAAATGGAAATATCTCATTACTTGCCATCTTGTAAATCTCACATGCTCTGATACCACTTTGATAGAGTGGAAGAAGAGTATATGGAGGGACAATATAAGACAATACTTAATTTTATTTCTTATTCAAAATCCAAAATATATAGGATAATAAGAACTCTAGGAAAGTTTAAGAGACATATTACATGTCATAACTCTCACTTATGGCTAGAATAATTTCTCATAATTTCCATAACTCTTATGAAATAATTTACCCAAATTACAATATAACTCTTATAACATAATTCTTCCTAACGACACATAACTCATATAAGAATTCTTCATAAAATTCACACTAGCCATATCAAAGATCACATAACCATTAAACACTCCATTAACTTCAAATTATTATTATTATTTATTTCAATATTTGTATGATGCAAGCATATGTACGTCTATGTAGTCAATAGTCATGGTTAACTATCAAGTTATTATGTTTATAACTTGTTTACTATGATTACAAATCCAAATTAACAAGGTTTAAAATATCGGTTGCAGTT
Source organism: Styphnolobium japonicum (assembly GCA_023212625.1). Taxonomy (NCBI): domain Eukaryota; kingdom Viridiplantae; phylum Streptophyta; class Magnoliopsida; order Fabales; family Fabaceae; genus Styphnolobium; species Styphnolobium japonicum. The sequence continues at coordinate 10,717,354 of JALBWW010000007.1, read as the reverse complement.
TGGTTGCGATTATAATCATGTTGTGACTGATGCACGTCAATGCAGTTTGCAATAACAAAATGTTGCGATTGCATAAGCTACCGCTACCAAGATATTATAGCCGCATCCCTAGATTTAAAACCTTGGATCCAAATTATGGTTACTTTTCGTACATAGTAAACTCTAAGTTCTCACTTCCCAGTTTATTTATATAATCCACTTTTTGATTACTAATCCTGCAATCCAAGGAGAGAGATGGTTTAAATTTATATGTTGGATGTGTAGGAATACCGCAGATTTAGCCTATTTTAAGGGTGGAATGAATTCATATCTCATTCTTCAATTCTTAGGTCTAGTTTAGACTTTTAGGCAATTGGTTTGTATATCTGTTCTCAAATATGTTTTTTTTTCCTTTTTCTTTTTTCGTCATGTAAGCGCAATTCAACTTTTAGGAATGAGTTTAGAAACATACAAAAGTTGTTTGAAAATGAACGAAGGGTAATTACAATTATCTCTCTTGGAGTATATATAATTAATATTTTAGTTTTGAATAGTATAATAAGTTCTCTTACTGTTATCAAGATGTAAATACATTCTATTAATATATAATTTTTTTTGGTTGAAATTTGAAGTACAACTATTATATTTAAATTGTGTCAAATAAGCTAAGGCATGACAGCTTTTCTATACGAATACATCTAAAAGAAATATTTATCGTTTTACTTTAATTTAAAAATTATGTATTAAAATATTTTTTTATAGGCTCAAATTAATTTTTTAACATATTTTTTTTATTTAATTAACATTAAGAAGTCATTTTCCTCCAAATTAATTTCTCAATGTTAATTAAAAAAAAATATGTTAAGAATTGAATTTGATTCAAATGATATATAAATTTTTTGAAGATATATTTGTATAAAATAGCAGGTATGACACTATACTTCTAACACTAGGCAAAAATCGAAACGCTTTTATGGATTTTCGAGTTTATCCAATATTTATGATAGTTTTAGGTTTTCAAGGAAACATGATTATATTCTAACAATCATGGTGACCAGCATTACATGGACCATGACTGATATCTTGTAAACATGCTTGGTTCACCTATCGATACACGAGCTCTATTTATTTCTGAAAAGTAGAATATGCGGAGACAGTTATCAAGGGGCGAAAAATTGCGTTTTGATAACATCTTGGCTTCATGAGCTTTAATTTAGGGAGAATAGATAATTCAATTTCGTATATTATTCTTTCTTAATCCTTAAAAAAAAAAATCCAATTATGATGTATGATTAGGGATGGCAATTTAAACTTATCCCGACGAAGTGAGTCGGGTTTAATCTATGTTGTGGAGTTATGTGAGTTCGGATTTAAGGTTTATGAGTTTTTACCCTACTTGCATCCCTTATTCTTTCATAAAGAGTGTGTTTCATATTTAATGTAGCTTGAAATTTTTTATACAAAGAGTAATTTTTTTAGTAATTTATATTATATTATATATTAGATAATATATATAAGTAGAGTTTAAATTCTATTATTTTTTTATGAGTAAGGTGTAAGTTTACATCTATAAAACTCGAGGGGCGAATTCTAAGTGGGCAAAAACCCACCTCATTGCCAAGCACATCCATGATCCATATTTCACTTTCATATATTATTCCTTTCTTCATAGTGGCCGGGAAAATTTTTTTTCATTTTTATTGGCCCCATCCACGATCCAACCAAAAGAATGTATTGGAAGATTTTCTCATGAATACAGCTGAAGAAAAGAAACTTCTTTTAAATGGGGTCATAGATGTGGACTGCAGAGGATTTCTATAAGAAAAGAAACAGGATGACATGCAGGAATCAAATAAGGAGATAAGTTTAGATTTCCGGCCAGTGATGGCGTTATGCAATTCCTGCTTTTTCTTGTTTTTCATTTAATCTTTAACTTCTATATGTTTTATATAATAGTAACTTTGCACGGGTTGTATTATATACTAGATCAGTCTTGAAAGACATGTAATGTAAAAAAGAAACCATCGCCTAATAGCTACGTTCACTAGCTTTTTACAACATCGTATCCTGCATATCTTTCTCCAATTTAATAACCTCGCGACCTTATATATTGTTTGGGTAGACATGAGATGTCCTCAAATAATATTCATACAGGTTGTAGCAGAACACGTGTCCTGCAAGTGACCCAATCTAACGTTTGAGACTACAATTAGTGCTCGCATCCACTTCTCTTGAGATTTTTCTCCTTTACTTGCTGACATAGAGGGAGCTATAGATTCTCTCGTAACTATTTTTTTGTAATTTATTTAATTTGTTCTTGTAATTTATCATCCTACAAATTAGAAATTAAGCACATTAATAACAAATAAAAAATAATTTCACAATTGACAAATATAACTAATCACCAAATTCTTAAATATTCCATCAAAAGGCCATTTTCAAGCTTTTTCTTCCATAATTCCCAAAAGTTAATGCATTAATCTCTCCAATCTTCCGTTGTTTGAATTATAAATGTTCCGTTTCATTTGAATCTTTGCCTTTTCGTTCTGCTAGGAAACACCATATGCATAACAGCCGTAGAGCATTTATTTATGTAATTTCTAATAAAAATATTATAGTGAGATAAATAACAGAATTTTTTGAATTTCATTTCCAACTGATTTACAAAAAATATATGTGGTACAAGTTTAGGTGAGAAAAACTTCAGGAGAAGGTGACTCTTATAGATTATATATATATATTTCTGTAATGTCCACTAAAAGTCATATATATTACTGTGAGATAAATAACAATTTTTAAATTTTTTTTTATATATACTATATAATAAAACATAATAAATATATACATAGATAATAGAGAGGGTAAAATCATCACCTTACACCCTGCTTCCACATTTTTTTTTCGAAAAATCTGACTAAAAACCAGCAGAACTGGGGACGGAGCTTCTTTAGGGCCCTAATTTTTTATTTTTTATTTTTATAAAAACATATAGGGACCTTGTGCTGATTTATATCACTAATGCTCCAAATTTATGGTGCCATATTTGTTTTGATATTAACAATGTTAGTTTTCCTTTAAGGTAGTTGTATTCTTAGTACCTTTTGTCTAATCTTATACTTACTTTATAAATTTAAATTCAAATTAACTTAAAGATAAAACCAAAACTAGAATATTAGGAAATGATTTTCTACACACTTTCATATAATAGTTTATTTTATGATAGCTATAATTAATACTAAGTTAACTTGTTTATTGTTATCAAAAGATGAAAAAATATTTTTCATCTTTGGAATATATGCTTAGTACATATTAAACTTTGAAAGGTTATCAAAACTAGAAAGAAAAAATATGTTCTTATGACTTTTATAACTGAGTCTTGTTGAATATGTTAAATTGACTTTGTCTTCCATTTCAAATATTTTTTAATTTATTTTTCATTTACTTATTTAAATCTCATCATTTTCTCATCCAAAATTTTTAGTCAAGTTCCGCCAGTGAGCGCAACCCCTTAAATCTTGGGTCCAAACATAAATAAACATCTAATAAGATCTCACTGTTCTTTTTCGTTATTCATCATTGGCCACATGAACAACTTAAAAGGAGAATATATTAATCAAACACATAGTATGCTGGTAGCTAGGCTAGATTTGTAGTGTAATCTGTAAAGCTGATTGTACTGGTACAACAGCTATATGGAAGTTTCTTAACTGCAGAATATGAATGAGTTTCAGAGAAACAAATTTTAAGAGGATCAATTTTACCAACCAGATACAAATTTTTGTCAGGCTTATATTAAATCCTGCAGACCAGTAGACGTTCAACCAGTGTAAGCTAGTTTATAGATGATCTTCTAGTTATAGTACTCATCCGCTTCAAGATATTTCCGAATTCCCGATGACACGATCACATCTACCTCTAGTCTCTATCATTTCTTACTATTGTGTGTCTCTAAACCTGTTGATGACAGATTTCCTTCCTCTTTTTATTTATTCCCAAGATACATGGTTACTCCACGTAACAAAAAGAGAAGGTGAAGGAAAACAAAGTGACAGTTGCTTGCTACCCAAATTTTGACACGGACAGGTGTTGCTGTGTGATCTCTAGGCAACCTGAGTCTTGACACTGCCTACAAGATTGGCATCACTGTGGCCCCTAGAGATAAAATATTCAAACAAAACCTTTATTTTCTCTTCTTTGCTGGAGGAGGTACGATGTGATGACCCACTCACTGGACTTCAAACCAGCATACAATAATATTGAAGTTAGAAATAAATTAAAATAATACATGAGTGGCTTGTCAGTGGCATCAGAGTGAACTAACTAACGTATTATATAGTAATAAATAAAATGATTAAGTATATAAAGACTATTATTGGAGCCTTCAATGATTATTGCTGTGTCTAGACTCTATAATGCTTAATTGCACTTATAATATTATAGTTATTCTGGGTTCTGCTGAAAAGTTCTAGCTACAAAACAGGCAGAAATGTTGAGTTCAAGCCATTGTTAGGTACATGAGAAATAGTAAATGAATTAATTCCATTTGGAAAAAGCTACCTGACAAACCCTACACAAACCAAACCTAATACAGTATTTTAGAAGAAAAGTAATTATTGAAGTTCATGTATTGATTAATATAATAAATAAATTTGAGTTGATAAATTGGTAAAATCCGAGTTTGTGATATATTTATGAGTGTGAGTTATGTGCTTGTAACTTATCATGTACTGATAAATTAAATGTGTTAGTAGTCAAATTTTTAAATAATAATAAAAAATTATAAACAAGGGAAAAAATATTTCAAAACATAGAAAAGTAAGTTATATATCAAGTGTCTGCATATATATATGTGTGTGTGTGTCAATTTAACAAATATGTTTATTCATATATAGGCCTAAGCTTATGTAATGATACATTCACTGAACAGATTTCGCTCCTCATTTCAACTAAGAGCAGATTCCATCTCAAAAAACTAATTTCAAAATCTCGTAATTTTCAAAGAAACCTAATCATGTCATCATTCCTCATACATGCGGACGAGGTTTTTGAGACATGGAAAACTATTGGTCGGGCTTAGTTTTTATGTTTGAATTCTCTAAGTGCGATAATATAAAGTATTTGATGTCATTATTATAGCATATCCTCCTCCTCGGCATTGTGCAAGGCAAGCATGTTAGAGTTAACCGTGTCATTCTTTTGCAATAAAATTTCTACTTTTGAACGTGTTCGCCACCTTTTTGAAGAACGAAAACTAGCTCTTGAGCTTGCTTCAGGTGAGTTCTTGCTAAAAAGGGTGAAGAACAAAGTTAGATAAACGTACAATGGATTGAAAAAGAAATTTTCAAAAGCAGAACCTCCAATTTTTCTTACTTCTATTTCTTCTTTATCTTTTTGAAAGAAACTCACCATGACCAAACTCAATCTTTGTCCTAATCATCATTGGAAGCTTACAAACACATAAAATTATGACACTGCAACCCAGAAGTTGTGTCTAAATTCTAATATTGTGCAACTCCCACATAACTAGCATATGCTGAAGCACTGGTTGGTGCTATTGGGTATCTTCGTACAGTGGCAGTGCTGTCCAATTTACTGGTCCCAACAAAATGCTAACATGAGAATGGTATATATTCTCAGCTACCCGCGCATGCGTACCTAAAGTACGGCCAAGACCATTCTTTGAAGAAAGTTACATATATAAAGATCACTTGGCATCTACAGATTAAACTAGTAAAATGGTTTTGTGGTCTCAGATACTGAGTCAGGAATTTCTAAACAAGAAGAGTACTCTTTAATGCACCCTAGGGTTACATTTCTACCCCTAGATTTCCCAATAATTATGCCAACCTTCTTGCTGAAAGCTTCGCACTGAATTAGACAGCAGGATCACCTACCGAGCCACTAAGTTGAGGATTCAAGCCTTGATCCAATAATATATGTTCCCCTCTCAATCTTTTTCATTAGTCATGCCCAATTATATATGAAGTTCACAATATCACTTTTTCAATGTAAACCGTGTGAAGCAGAGTATTGTGGTCCAATAATAATATATGAGTAATTATTTCTGTACTCATCTTTTTTTTAGGGTGTCAATATTTAAGGTGAATTGTTAAGCATTCATTAATTATTATTATATTTAATAGACTTTTAAACATTTATTATGAAACTAAAAATTAATAAGTAATTAATAATTCACCTTAGATATTATACTCATCAAGATATTATAACAACTCCCTTCTTTATAAAAAGTGTACGAGTGGATCCTGTTGACACAATAATTAAGTACCACCAGGCATGGTTTGAGTTCATCAATTGCTTATTGGATCATAAGTGAAAGAATAGTGCCCCCTATATGTTTCGTATGCTGAGGCTGCAGTATAGATTTCTTAATGAGTTTGCCTAGCATGTCACTTCGAAGTTTTAAGCTATCCAATGAATGAAGCCAGGTCCCTTAATTAATTAAATGAACCAAACATTATATCTTAGTTAGGCAAGTGCTCGAGTAAAAGGAAAAAGCAATTAAGGCCATTCATCATTTCGTTTTTTTTTACCACATATAATTGAAGTTTTGGCAACCAATTGAAAAGGAAAAGATATATATCTAACAAACGTCAAACTTTAACCTTTTTCTGTCCCCTGAACTTTTCACTTTGATATATAGTTACTGCCTGCATTATGGCTTCAAGGTGGAAAGATCATAAAGTAATGCTCTAACATTCCAATTGATGAAGATCGAAAAGGTTCTTCAACAGTGAAAGGTGACTATAGAAGTCCATTACTTTATTTTCTATATTGATTTCCTATCAGTAAAAGAATAATGAAGTGCAAAAGTGGAAATATTCCTTTCCTAAAACTGAAAGCATGCATGAAAAGTAGGCCGTACACACACAACTAGGAACCATCAATGACTGGGAGAATGGGTTCTATGCCTTGCCGGAGCCACCTATGAGGGTGTGGCTACACTGACTTTGCAAGAGACGCAGCTTATACCTTTTATGCTTCTTTTGAGGATGTTGTTACTTTTACTTGTGATTCTTTTTATAGCAGTAACCACAATTTGGTGGGGGGCAAAAGAACAATTAAATTTTTTACCCATCCTACCACTTGAGCATAGGTCAAGTAGATCGGGAACAACCAAGTTTATGACCAAGTTTATTTGGCTTTTCGGCCAAAGTACAGTAGATTATGAGACAAATTATCGAAATGCCACTCATTTGAAACATATTATCAGCGTACTGTCATTTTTGCCACGTGTATCACGTCAACACGGATGGCGTGATACACGTCATCATGTCAACACGGGTGACGTGATACACGTTATCACGCCACCCGTGATGACGTGTATCACGCCAACACAGGTGGCGTGATATACACAAAATCGGAAAAAAAATAATAGATTAATACAACAAAACTTATATAACCAAAGTCAAAACTTTGAAAAGCCATAACTTTTGACTCGTTTATCCGATTTAGACGCATTTTATATCGATTCCATATAACTTTTTGAGGCCGAGTCAATATGGAATCGATATAAAATGCGTCTAAATCGGATAAACGAGTCAAAAGTTATGGCTTTTCAAAATTTTGACTTTGGTTATATAAGTTTTGTTGTATTAATCTATTATTTTTTTTTCCGATTTTGTGTATATCACGCCACCCGTGTTGGCGTGATACACGTCATCACGTCAACACGGGTGGCGTGATGACGTGTATCACGTCACCCGTGTTGACGTGATGACGTGTATCACGCCATCCGTGTTGACGTGATACACGTGGCAAAAATGACAGTACGCTGGTAATATGTTTCAAATGAGTGGCATTTCGGTAATTTGTCTCATAATCTACTGTACTTTGGCCGAAAAAGCCAGTTTATTTATTAACTTATCGTATTAACATTTAATTTTGTTTCACATTAACTTCAATAGAGCAATAAAGTGGGAAAGTCGGCAATTGAGCTAGCTCAAGTAATAATTAAGAATGCGGAGATTGGGGTAGATGTCCTGGCCTTAAGTTGTGGTAATAAACCAAAACTTGCGTTGGTATAAGTGGAAAGGGCTCGGTCACCTTAAGCATCTTGTCCTAACATCAATCCGTAGGACGGTGTGTATGGAGAAAACACAGTTGGGAGAGATCTTTGCTTCACGCGCATGATCGTATTCCGTGGGATTAGTCTCTTGCTTTTCGGATGAAGAGATACCTTGGTTTACAAAAAAAAAAATTGTTGTAGTAATAAATCCTTGATGCACAATAAAGACTTAATTATAGTTTTCCATCCTCTTAGTTTTACTAAATTCTTATTTTAGTCTCTTTTCAATTGTAACAATATTATTTACGTAGTTTTAATTTAATACAATCAAATCTCTCTATTAATTTGATGCTAATGTGGTACTATCATTAATGCAATACTCTCTTTCAGTGTTTTAAAAATCGGTTCAATCGGACTAGTTGGACCGTGAACTGGACACTCTTCTGATCCTGGTTCAACCACAAAACCGCTTAAGTGGTTCAACCAATGAAATTTCATAGAAATCGGTTCAAAACTAGTAACTGTGAACCGTCCAGTTCAACTTTTTTTAAAAACTGAGTTTTGTAATTGTATTTCACAATTTTTACTCACTGGTCATCTGGTACTAGGTTATTGAGTAGAGAAGTAAGAGAATCGAGACACTCCACTCCTCCACCACGACATAGCAATGACGGTAGACAGCAGTGCGACGCGAGCTCTCCTCGACGACACAACAGCGATGGTGGTGCGACCTCTCCTCCACAACATAGCGGCGACGGCACAGGCGAGCTCTACCCCTACAACTCGATGGCGGCGAGGCTCTCCTTCTGATTTTGTTTCTTGACCTTTACGATTTTGGGTGTAATGTAGCCTTATCTTATACTTTTTTTTATGAGATTGGGATTGGGATCAAATGGATTTTGAAATGAGAACCCAATCTTGAAATTTATGAGATCGGGATTGGGATTGGAAGTCTGGCCTGTATGAAGCTCTTTAGCGGGTTCTCTCCTCTACTTCTCTTTCCTTTTATGCTTGCTTGCCATCAAGAGATTCTCGGATTGGCAGCTCCCTTCCCTACCCCTGTATCGAGTGCCTAACCAACAATCTATTGCTATAGGGCTCGAGGGTGGGTTTGATACAGAGATAGGCTTATAAGCCAAGGGCTTCCCATGTGGAGTCAAGTTACGAAGGCCCTCGATTATATATATATATATACAAATACACACACACATCGATTCGACCACCGGTTTAATTGATTGAACCTTAAATTGCTCTCCTTTCTAATTCTTTGATTTAATTGATTTTTAAAACATTGCTATCTTTGTTGGATTGGCCATGCTTTCTTGTTGAATAGGTAATAAATGTGATAATATGATATTCCCTTTATTGACTTTGCTTACATAGAAATTACATGCCACGCAAAGGGAATATTTAATATTTTGAAAATTTTAAAAGTATTTAATATTTTTTTATTAAATATTGGACTTGCTAACCAGTATCAATACTGTTTAAGAATTATTTAATATTTTTTAATAATTTTTCATTAATTACTTAAGGAAGAAAGTTCAAAAATATTAAGTACCCTATTTTTGTATTTAATATTTTTTATTTTAATTTCTTAACCAATATCTTATGGGCACTCATTAGCAAATGCTATCAAAGGCATTTGTTAAGGAATTAAAATAAAAAATATTAAACGTAAAAGTAGAATATTTAATATTTTTTTCATTAAGTAATTCAAAAAATTAATTAAAAAGTATTAAATACTTCTTAAATAGTATCCTTAGAACACTAAGTAGCAAGAACCTTAATTATATGGGCACCAATATTCTAGTTGTTGCTAATCAGTAATCAGTGTCATTCCCAACGCATTAGAAGTTGAACTTTTATATGAAAATTATTTTAAGAGATAGCAAAACCATGCAAAGAAAGTGTTGGATATTTGTATAAATTTTTTTTTTCGATTGATTCAAAACCAAGTGAAATTTCCCAAAAAATAATAATTATCAAGAAGCTTTGATAAATCGGGAATTTAACAATAAGTTGTGCAGACACACAATCCATAGAATTTTGTGAAATGGTTTATATGATATCTATTGTCATTATATAATCATGCAAAAGATCGATCTTCAGTATGCTTTGTTTTAAAAATATGTCTTTGAAGGAGGTAGTAAGAAATTATTGGTGCATAACTCTTACTCTTTTGAATTAAATGGTTAGAAGCACGGACGGACCTAGGTACATTAAAGTGGGGGCAACTGCCCCTACAAGCTTGTAAAACTTTATAACAATAATGAATAATTTGTATTATTGCCTCTATTAATTTTGTGAACTTGCCCCCAATGCCATTGAGTCAATAAAATTTTGTGTATAAGATATATACTTTGCCCTCGTAAAGTGAAATTCCTAAATCCGTCACGGTCAAAAGAGCATAACTTCTCAAATAAATAATTTTACAATACTTGCTGAAGATATATCTTGCTAAAAAATATGATGGCCTAACCGAAAGGTTTGTCTCTAAAACTTTAATTGACAAACTACTTGAATCTTCGAAAGATTACAAAGTGTCTTATATGAAAAAGAAGAGCATAACTTCTCAAATAAATAATTTTACAATAATTAATATTATTTAAGAAACCATAATACACATTAAAAATGAAGAAAGGAAAAAGAGCACGACTCATGAACAAGTTAAAAGAGTTTCATTCTAAGGCTAATATTGTGAATGATAGGTTATCAAAGAGCATATCAAATAGTTCAAAGGGATTTAGCTCTAAGAACTCCAAATCCTTCTTTCATAGGAAGATGCATTGTTTATGACGACACAAGGAAGTCGCTGCATTCCTACACCATAAGCATTGCGAGAAAATTAGTTGAGTTAGTCTCTTAGGGTATGCTTGCGTTAAAATTTAGATGGGAGAGCTTTTTTGTCCTTATAGTCCTACCTAACTTGAATCTGGATTAGTCGGATAAATCTTGGATATTGGACAGTTTAAACACAGAAAAAAAGTCTCTTAAAATATATTTAGATGAAAAAGTTTGGAAAAAAACAAAAACGGAGAGAAATTTTTTATTTGATAATTTTTAAAATAAAAAAAAATAAAAAATTATTAATTTTTTCTTCATTTAATTAAATATTTTATAATTTTTTAAATTTAAAAATATTTACTTTCTCCTTTATTTTTTTTCAAATTCCTCCGTCTAATCATAACCTTAAAATGACTTGTCTTGCAAAGTTATTCTCGTTGCATTTAGGCGGCACCATGTGTCGCTGTAGAAGTTACGTTATCTTTTGCAATAACTATTGTCATTGCATATCTTCACTGTTTAGAGCAATTTTATGATCAGGCCACTATAAATATGTCGTCGATTTTTCCCCGATGGATTTGTCATTCCATTTCAATATGACTATCTAAGTTACGTTGGTATTTCTTTATTTATGGTCTTTTATCACCACTTTTTATTTGGATAAACTTATCAAGCATAACAAATAACAAATTAATTGTATGTACCAAAAAATCAGCAAACCTTGAAATTAATCATATGATAATTTGTATTAATATAAGCACAAGTCACATTACAAAAGTTACGAGATATCAAGACATATTTTTTTAGGCACGTTTTTTAAAAAGCACAAATAATAATTTGTTTTGAAAAATAAAAATTGAACCCAATTTATGAAATCAACAAGCAGTTATGTTCAAAATTTATTTGACTTTAGAGTAATTAATAGTGAGATTGATCACATGTTTATATTTATATTTTCATTTTTTTAAAGGATTATATATATGCATAGTTATGTAATGTGCATGTTTTTTATTGAGAAAAATAATAGTTGCAACATATTCATTTACAGAAATTCAATACTTTAGACTCATTATAATTTTAAACAATTTAAATTTTATACATACATTTATAAATATATAATTATTATTTTTTACTTCTAATATTATGTAGGAATTAACGAAGCCATTTCAGCCAATATACAAAGCCGAGCTAGATGGGCACGCCCACCAAAGCGATAAGTATGAACCACATATCAAATCAAAATTCTTGTTTCATGTCTACTAACTTTTTTTGTCATTGATTATTACATTTTTGGTCAAAAGTCCTTCAAATTTTTTCAAAATTCAAAAGCAGTATCGTGGCCCTTGCAAGGTGCAATGCTTCATTGTTTTTTCTAAATGCTTCAAACTTCTTAATGTGATATCCAGACTTTGAATTAAATAATTATTGAAGCACCTGTTAAAAAATACAAAAAATTATTGATTTGTCGCTTAAATTTTTAAATAATATATAGTTCTTTAAAATAAAAAAGAAACAAAATTAAACATATTAATTTTAAATAGTATAATGCAACTAACAATGTCAAAATAAAAAGAATACAGCAATTCACATAATAATCAATTTAGATCTTTCTCATATAATTCTCATGTTAGAAAAAAAATGATTTTAATTAAAATAAACTTATTCGTTTTTGTTGTTTTGTTTAAAATTTGTATCTCTCCTTTAAAATTTGTCTAAAATGAGATAAACGCAAATATATTGGTTTCACTCATTAAAATCAAAAGGAACTTACATTTTACTTCGAAAAAATTGGACTTCTTTTTTGTATATGCAAAAGGAGATCGAAATCCTTGGCCACACTTATAAGTAGTTGAATTTGAAATGGTCATAATAAAATTGACACTTGAGTTAGAATTAGAATCTTACAAAAAAAAAGTATTTAAATTTGAATTTATTAAACAATTTTAATATAATTACATTCAGTCATTTATACAACTATAGGTTAGACCGTTCTATTGTTATGTGCATTAGACAAGCGCCAAAATGACACCACGTTGAGGAACTGAAAATAATAATAATTAATTATAATAAATATTATACACTATAATTTTGTAAGATTATTCAAATCAACTTATTTGTTACGAATGAGTGTGTAGCTCAATTGATGCAACCCAATTATTAAAATTAGGATGTGATGTATTCAGGGATTTGATCGCCTATTGAACTATTTATTCTCTATTCTACCTAAGTAATAAAAAAAGAAATCAACCTATTGTTATGAGAAATTTCTTCAAAATTTTCACATGGAGGTTTATGTCATCTTCCTTCTCTTATAGGTAGATTATCTGCTATCTTACGATTCATTTGGCACATTGAATAAATAAGTTATCTTATCTGACCTTATATAATGTGTAATGTACATACATACACGATAATATAAGCTTATTCACTATAACTTTATCTAGGCTAACTAAAAGTCCGTTTGGAAAGTTGAATAAAATTGGACCGGATATGGGATGAATTATCCTATCTAGTCTTGTACAATGTTTGATGGGTAAATACCATATAAGTTCAAATAGATAATAATATTTTTTATCTTATATTTATTATAGCACTGACTGCCCCGTCCTAAGAATAGGATATGGTCGCATTTCACTTTGTTCATTTGTTAACTAGTGTCTTAAAGACACTTGTGAATGAATTAAAATAAAAAGTATTAAATGTAAAAATAAGGTATTTAATATTTTTTTATTAAATAATTTAAAAATTTTATTAAAGAATATTAAATATGTTTTAAATAATATTTTTAGAAGTTAACAAGACTTTTTACTTTGATTTTTGTCTCTTTTTATATCCTTTCAAGTAAATATTGATAACTCAGTAAAAAAAAAAATTCTCTATCTCTTAATTGACAATAACATTTATCTTAGTTGTCAATTTTTTTATTAAATTGTTAACATTTAATTAAAGAAACGTAATTATTTTTTTTTGTCAATTCACTTTTGTCACTATTGACACTACTCTTACACTATCACCTGCCAAGGCTAGTCCTTCAAATCATACAGAATTTAAAATGTATAGAAAAGTAATGTAAATGATTTTAATTAAAATTTGAACAAATGAATTTAATGTAGATATAATTCATGTATCCAAATATAAAACGAGTATTAAATGTAAACTAAGGAGTGTGTCTTTTCTCATAAAGCTAATGATAAAACATGTGGGCACATTATGAATTATGACTAGTTAATAAGATATCTCGTACTGAGGAAGGAGAAGTCTTCACGTGCTTTTACTTTGCAACATAATGACAGTTATTCCCATCGTCGACTGCTAATACCCTAATATTTAATGGATTTAATTTTAATTTATTGTAAATATAAAATTTTTTTACATGATTTTTTAATTATATATTAACATATTATTAAAAGTATTAGACTTTTAAAGTAATTGTTATAATAGTCAAATTCTTTTAGTGAATTGATAATACATGATTAAATGAAAATGTAAAAAAAATTTACATTAAAATTGGATCAAAATTAAATTCATACTTAATTATGCCACTCCTAGTACGATACTTTTGCCAAGTTGACGTTAAATATATAAAACAACCTCATCATGCACAGAGCAATGCATGCTACTTACACACATTTTTTCTTAAAATTCTCATATATTTTATGCTGTATTAATTTTTCAACTTTTCTTTAATCATTTTTTAATTGATGCACAAGTTTTAAGAGTTGCTTTTTGTTTTAAAAAATACAGTATATGTGAGTTGAATCTGGTGAATATTTAAGGATTCGTATGTTTTAATTGTGAATATATTATTACATTATGTAAAATTTATAAAATAAATAAGGAAAAGATTCATAAACATTCCCTTAATATTACTTAGTTTTGAAGTATTCATAAAAAACTTTTAAAGTTGGATGAGATGTCTTTAAGTTTTTTAAGATCTTTCTATTTATGACTAACAAAAATCATTCATCACACATGACTTACATATTTTTATTAATACAAGTTACAATATCTCATTTGTTCACCTTAATTATTTATGTTGCAATATAACAAGTATCGACAACTAGTAGTATCATAATTTTGCCTAGTTGACGTTAAATATAGAAAACAACCTCGTTATACACATAGCAATGCTACTTACAGATACATCTTTTTCTTAAATTTATCGTATATTTTATATTGTATTCATTTACCAACTCTTTTATTTTTATTTTTAATTGACGCACAAAGTTTAAGGATTGCTTTTTTATTTTATAAAAAGAATATATGTGAGTTGAAATTGGTTATAATAATTACAGTGAATAAAAATTTGAGTAAAAGTCATAAGTTTTAGTTGTAATGACGCTTTCTCATTATACCATAAAAACATCATACAAGATTTATTTTTTAAAAAAAAGATATGTATGTGTAAGTATCATTGAATACTCTATTTAACTTTATTGACATGTCTTCGTTGAAAACATTTAAGAATTATATGTGACGCATAAAATTTAATTAAAATATAAAAAGAAACCGTATTTTATTTTGTTAATCTTGATCAGTTTACATATTTCTTTTCACCGGATTGACATTAGATTATTATTAGGGGGTAAAAAAGATTCTTGGATGAAGCAAACCATAAAGGAGGAGTGGTCGTAGCAATGGCTATTATTTTAAGGAATTACAATATTAGGTACAAGTATAAATTAAACACAAAGGTTTAGAGGATGTACTGACTAAGCTGGAAAGGGTTTTTGTACCAAAACTGTTTTCAAGTTCCAAAACTCCTCTCTGCAGTATCCATCTTCTTTTGCAGTTACACTTCCAATGCCATGGCCAAGGAAAGTTGCAAAGTCTAACGACATCCTTCAGTGCCCGTACACATCTTTCTTTAGATATCAAGGTTGGTTTGTTTGTTTTTTTAAGTTAAGCCTTTCTTTATGATATCTCTGTGGGCAATGAAACTCTTCCTTATTTTAAGCATTCAATCATTTAAAATCCAAGTTACACTATATCAAGTTGAGTTTTTTCATCACTTTTAAGGCCCTTAATTCTTTTTCCTTTAGCTCTCTTGGGAGATGGGAAGGACCGATGTTTTTGCTTTTGTTTTCTTGCACTCCCAGTTGTTATAATATATGGACAATCCATCTCTGAAATTGGTGTTATTTTGTACTTTTTTTAGGTTTCTTTATCTATCCCGTTTTGCAAAAGCCTGTGGATAAACATGTGCACTGGTGCTGAATCTCGAGGAATTATAAATGGTGACCCTGAGATTTCAAAGGTGGGAGAAGACTACCATGAGGACAGAATGAGAACCAGAGAAGGTGGCGAAGGCACTAGCAACACTGGCACATTCATTCGAGGCCTTCTTCCCTTACTACATCATCACCTCAATGCCCTTCTCCCGAGGCTTTCTCTCACTGAGGTTAGTTACCTATATCTCTCTCTGTGATTGTGTTTTGGTTCTGTAAAGTGCAAACTGCGAAGTTAATTTCTTTCTTGCTGTGTTTTTTTATAGTTCTTTTTTGTATAAAAGGTCTAAATATTTGAAAACCTCATAATTAATAGAATTTAATGAATAAACTCGTGTCCTCAATTATTGTATGGAGGGAAATTATAAGAAGGGTCTTGCTAAGGTCAGCTCGAGCTTTTCAACGCTCGAGCTGTTATTAGTTTTCATGTGAGTCGATACATTTTAAAACAAACACTTAAAGCAGAAAACAAAAAAAATATGAAGCCATTTCATTGCTTTAAGTCTTGAGCGTACATACGCTCAAGCTTTTCATACAATTCCCTTATAAGAAACTAGTTCAAACTATATTAATTAATTAAAGTGCGCCTTACCTTATTTCTGGAGCAAACTATCCAAAAATGTCAAAACTTCTAAGAAGTCAATTTTCAAAGTTAATATTTGTTTTATTGGTTTGGATGCAGTTTTAGTCCGGGAATTTAAAAAATGTTGTAAGTTTTTTATTTAAATTGAATCATGTCATCCCTCTAATTTACAAATCAAAGTAATTATTAGTTAAGCATACTTTTGAGAAAATTTAAGACTTCAACAATGAATTTATATATTTAAAAATTATTTTTTAAATATAAAATAAATGATGCAGTGTTTAAGGCATTATCATTTAATAATGAAGAAAATATTTGCTGCATAATGTATTAAGTCACCTTACATGCGTGGAATTCTCTCCCCTACTCTTATCTCGCATGATAGTCACCCCTTCGAGAAATATTCCTTAGTTCCAAAGACTAGTTGAGCAGCCTCTTTTCGGTAAGAAATTCTTGGGGATGATATTTTAGGTGGGCCTTTGCTTCCCACTTTGACATGGCAGGCATGTCAATTATTGCTCAAACTAGAAGAATTAGAGTAACTTATTCTTTTAACGATTTTTTCAAATGAGAAAAAAAAAAACATCACACGTGGCATCACCGTCCTTTTCTCTCCCATCTCTTTCGTTGCTTTTCTGAGTTCTGATTTAGTCCAAACCAAAGACCATAGCCACCCCCATTGAAACCGAAAGGTTAATGGCGCGCGTACAAATTCGCAGATAATCGTCACCCTAAAAATAGTCTTTCTCTGACATTATCCAAACCGAAAACAAAGTATAAAGTAGTCAAATTAGCTTTGTAACTTGTAAGTGTCAAAGTTTGGGCTATGAGTGTGGTCTTGCTCAACAATGACGACTAATTCATTTCGTTGGTTCTAGTATGGTGTCTCTTTACGTAACCTTTATATGCGAGAGAAGTACTGATATTCAAAGGCATCAAAATACGAACATACTCTTTCTTTACCAGAGTTTCTACTTTTGCCAGTTGCGGTTTTGTCCCTAAATAGCTATACTATACTAACGAGGTTACGAGGCAACATAACAGTTTTCAAGAAGAGCTCAAGTCTCCTCCTGATTATCATCCCACATATTTTTCTTAGCAACAATCTATACCCACTATGCCTGAGGCTTATGATACCATGCTTCAGATGCCTGAGGTTATGAGTTATGACTTATGGCCATATGTTATCTCTGTTCTTCATTGTTGGCTCCTGGTTGCTTCTCATGTTTTGGGGTTCAATCTGATACAAATTCTCTATCTCTGTTTCAAATTACAACTGGCAGACATGCCCGTGAATATGCTTTTTTTATCTGTCCACCATCTCTTAAAGCCATATTGGCACTTTTCAAGGAGTTACTATAGTATCTTATGAGTTTGGTATCCAAGCTGAGTTATGAATTATTTATTAACTGATAATTTCGTAATAAATGTTTGAAAGTCTATATATATATATATATATATATATATATATATATATATAACAATTACAAATCAACCTCCAATTACCTTTTTTTATTTTAAAAAAACAGAAAATAATTCTTTCACACACTCTTCCATAATCTTATATACATTTTTTTTTGTGTGTGTATATATATAGACACACACACTATGGATCCCTAGCTACTTTAACCTACGCTTGAGATCATGTAAAACTTCAAAACTAAAATACTGATTGTGTCTTAGTTTAAATTTGTGTTCTACACTTCTACTCGTTAGCATAACAACATGCCGTAGATCGCCAATATTGGCAAGCCAAAACTTTGAAACTAGAAAAATAACAAATGGAGAGGTTGGTTACAAATTACAAGATCTCATTGTTTAGTTGCAAAATATGTACGTATAACAAAGCTTTTGTTGACAAATGTTATTAGAGATATAGATTAGTTACATTAGTTAGGAGATTAGTTGTTTTTATTGGCTATATAAGCCCTATTGTATTTCTTATAATTCATCTTTTTCACTTTACATCAATACATCTTTTTTATTTTTCTCTCTTTCATGGGCTCTACCATGTTTCATAACATGGTATCAAAGTATCTATCATGAAAATATTTTTCTCATTCTGCTGCACTAGTTCCTAATGGAACTCTGAATATTTTATTTTCTCTCTTTTTCTCCTGAAATTTTCCTTCTTGTTCTTGAAAGCTTTCACTTGCTACCTATTTGCAGATTTTTCTTTGCCAAGAAACTCCTCTCATTCTCTATTTCTCTCATTTCCTTTCATTTGGTTTGTTCTTTCCTCTGCAAATTTCCCTTAATCTAACCCTAAGATCTTCTCCAAAACTTATGCTGTTGGGACATTTTTCTGCAAGAAATGTCACTAGAGACGTCTTCAGAAGAAAGCCCTTTTCTTTTGTGAGGGTTGTAATTGCCCTTATCCATTCCAGATTCCGGGTATTTTCTCTCTCTATCTCTCTCTGCTTAGTGCTTACTAGGCTATCGAAGCTCTTCCCAAGCTCATGCTCACCAAAAGAAAATCAAAGATTTCTTCAAAGATCGATTCTTTACCCTAAAGATCCAAATCCAGAAACCCCAGTTCCTCCATATCTCAATTATTTGTCAGCTCACCATCTTTTCTCATTTTCTACTTCCTGAAAGTTCTATGATTTTCAACAGCATTGTTCATTACATTGGATATGTTATTACTGTTCGTTTGCATTCCTCCACCTTCATAGTGTGGTGTGCGTGGCATTAATGCTTTCTTCCAGCACTGTTGAAGACATGGAATTGGTGGCTGAGCACCTTCTTGTTTGTAAAATCTTGGTTCATTTTTTCCTTTTTTGTTAATCTTGGTTAAGTCTTACTATTTTTTGGTATTGATGTTGCTTTATCGGAGGAGGGTTCCGAATGTGGCGTTGTGGGCATTGTGTAAATTTTGGTAAAATTTTGTCATTATTTGGCATTTTATGATTGATGTTCCCAAGATTGAGATTCTTAAAAAAAAAAAAAAGATGACATTTGGAGGCATATAGAGTCACAATTTTGAGCAACTTATGATCGATATAAATTCTGGCAAATCGACTCCTCTCAAATTCTATATCTTTTGCCGATATTCATTCCGGCACATTTCAATTTGTTAGGGACGACACCCGTAGATACCCAAATGAAGAGTTACGAACCTCGGCCGTCCCCAACATTTCAGATTTTTAATTTCTTGCTTAGCCGATATAATTACGACATTACTTCTATTTTGTAATTTTTGTTTAAGTTTGAATGTATTGTTCATCCCAAACTTGAAGTTCTAGCACTTCCAGCTTGCGGGTGGCTATTAAAGATATAGATTAGTTATATTAGTTAGGAAATTAGTTGTTTTCATTAGCTATATAAGCTCTATTGTATTTCTTGTAATTCATCTTTTCTACTTTACTTCAATACAACTCTTTTTCATTTTTCTCTCTTTTATGGGCTCTATCATGTTTCGTAATAAATGTGAAATGCAATTGCATGCAGGTGAAAGAAGAGTTGCAATCGCTTGCAAAGATTTCATGTCCCATAATAATGACTAGCGTGATGATGTACTCTCGATCTGCCGTCTCCATGCTCTTCTTGGGTCGCCAAGGGAAAGTAGAGCTAGCTGGAGGATCCCTCGCACTTGGGTTCGCCAACATTACTGCTAATTCAATCCTCAAGGGCCTCACTATGGGAATGGATCCAATTTGTTGCCAAGCATATGGAGCCAAGAGATGGTCAGTTCTCAGCCAAACCTTTTTCAGAACTCTATGTCTCCTCCAAGTTGTTGCCATACCCATTTCAGTATTATGGCTAAATATGGAACCCGTCCTTCAAATGCTAGGTCAAGACCCAGAAGTCACAAAAGTTGCCCAAGTTTACATGGTCTTCTCTATTCCAGAATTGCTAGCTCAAGCTCATCTCAACCCATTGAGGACTTTCTTAAGAACCCAAGGCTTAACCACCCCTCTAACTGTAGCTTCATCTTGTGCAGCCATTTTACACCTCCCCATCAATTATTTCTTGGCTACTTATTTAAATTTAGGGGTAAAGGGCATTGCATTAGCTACTGGTTTGAATTCCATGAACATGATTCTAGGCTTGGTGCTCTATATTCTTTTCTCAAATAAACCACTAAAACCTTGGCAAGGAGCTACAATTCTCTCAGCCTTCCATGGGTGGCGACCATTACTAAGTCTGGCACTGCCTAGCTGCATTTCAGTGTGCTTGGAGTGGTGGTGGTATGAGATAATGCTCTTTCTATGTGGCTTGTTAAGCAACCCACAAGCCACAGTTGCTACCATGGGCATCCTTATTCAAACAACCGGGTTCTTGTATGTATTCCCATTTTCATTAAGTGCTGCCTTGACAACACGAATTGGTCACTCATTAGGTGCAGGGCAACCCACCCGTGCCCAAAGTACAGCCATAATTGGGCTTGTCATAGCATTTATCTTTGGGGTCTCGGCCTTCTTTTTCTTGATGTCTGTGAGGAAAACATGGGGGAAACTTTTCACAGATGAGACTCAAATTATTGATATGGTCACAACTATACTTCCAATTCTGGGGTTATGTGAAATTGGTAATTGGCCTCAAACAGTTTCTTGCGGGATTTTATCAGGGACTGCTCGTCCTTATGTGGGTGCTAGAATAAACTTGTATGCATTTTACCTAATTGGATTGCCAGTTGCTATATTTGCTACCTTCGTATACAAATATGAATTGGTGGGTTTATGGTCTGGAATGTTAGCAGCACAGATTTCTTGTCTTTGTATGATGCTGTACACAGTGATTCAAACAGATTGGGGGCACCAAACTACGAGAGCAGTGGAGCTAGCTCAGAGAACAACAGAGGAGGAAAATGTAAATGATGAGGAAAGCGGGCTGCTTAATTCTGATCTATAAGATTTTAAAATTCAATTTTGTGCAGTGAAAGTCTCCAAGTACATGATCAAGTACAAGGCATCTTCTTTATTGAGATCTTTGATCATTGTTCATTCAATATGATAGGGAATAGAAACGTTCTTTTTTCATTCTTTTCCGTCACAATCACTATGATGTACATAAGAAAAGCTTAGTTTGTGAACAAATCGTTCTCAATGAATTTTTTTTAATAATATATCACAATTTGATGATACAAATAAACCGCATGATGCGGTGATCCACAACGTACATTTTTTTGGGCTTAAGTTTTCAAGATGCATCCCACCAACCCTAATATCACCTGCATTTTTGTTGTTTAGTATCCCTATTAAAGATATAAAACTAATCTTATATCTTTATCTAACAGCTTAATTTTTTGGGATAGTTTGTCATTAACATAATATTAGAGCCTCTATGACCAAATGGTTAAGAGTTTTGCTTCCATTCTTTAAAATAAAGCTGAATTTTAACACAAGATAAGATGAACTTTTGTTTTGTCCACACTTCGAGTCCAAAGGGGTCTTATGTAAAAGAGCGTATTAAAGATATAAAACTAATATGAAACTTTCACATAATGGTTTACGCTTTTAGGATTGTTGATTTTTAACAACCCCTGTCGTTTACACTTTACAAAGTTACTCCACCTATATAACAACGCATATATACTCATGGGTGAGGTTATTAGTGGCTTATCCATGCATCCTTTGTTTTTTGTTTTTTAAATAAACTGTTTACTAAAAGAGGTTTTAACTATGTACCTCAAAAAAATACGTATTAACAAATGTTTGCTTAAATTTTTATGCAAATGTTTTTGGCAATATGTTTAGGAGGAAAAGAAGAGTTTTGATTCATTATCCACACTTCGAGCCTAAAGGGATCTTATGTGAAGGAACGTATTAGAGATATAAAACTAATATGAAACTTTCACATAATATTATTTGGGGATCTCATGCCTCAAAACATGGCCTTGGTGCAGGAGTCAACCTCTGGCTGGATAAATGAGTTGGCCCTTTCACTCTTGCAGAACTTGTCCATGTTTTTCATCCTCTTGATCTTCACTTAAAATTAAGTTGAGGATACTAACTCTGACAAGGAATGTAACCTTTAAACTTTGTGGTTCAAGTTTGAGCAAATATAAGCCAAAGGATGCGTACAATTGGGTTACTCTGTTTGAACATGCATTCCGAATCTCAATGGACCTGGTTTTGGAAGCTTGTTGTCCCTAAAAAAATTGAAGTGTTTCTTTAAGAATTCAAGTTGAGTGAACAAGTTTCATATTGAAAAGGAATGACATAAAATAAAAAATGGCATAAGTGATGATGATATAAATAGAAACGTTCACAAACTTAATATCTTAAAATTTTAAATGAAAATATGATGTGAAGACTATTAATTAGTCTTTATTAACCCCTATTAATAAAGATCTCTTTAGTGTTTCCGTAGACCTAAACATAAGCATGGCCATGTGAATTCTTCTATTTTTTGCTTGATTGTGACCGAGTATATGTTGTTTGGTAAGAGCTTGGTTCTCAGCTACATAGTCCTGGCTTCTTAATTTTCTACCTCTCGTATATGGTGATTGGTTCTTACAAATGCTAAACCACAGCATACGCAAAGACTACAAGATTGGTCCCACCGCTATTAAATTTTATTTTGAAATTGAAAACATGTAAACTAATAACATTTTGAAATCCATTGACCCAAAAGTCAATATTATTAATTAAAGGAAGTGATGTGCTCTTGTTAAATTGAAAAATCCCTAAAACACGTGTATTGGTTTATAATGCATTAAATTAAACATAGAAGGAAAATACTGGGAAGTGACATGAAGAAGACCGATGCATTAAAATGGACAAGTCTGATATAATCACTAATTTAGTTGTACCACTAGTATGATAGTTTCTGAATTATTGGAATGAATTTCAACCTAATAGAAAAGTATTTTTGGCCGAATTTAACAATTCAAAAAGTGGTCAATTATTGATTATACCGGCGTAATAGTTAATATTATAAAATTTGTCATCCAAAATAAAGCACTAGCCACTCTTTTTTAATTATTATTAATTTGCTTTAGAATAACCTATCTGTCAATTTCTGGATGGACTAGATTTGATGTTGAACTGGAGATAGGTTAGCAGAGAATTTCTTTCATATACTGCGTTACATTGTATTATTTACTATGTATCACATCATTCAGCCATTATTATCTTTGACTAATCTATACGTTAACAATCATTAACATTAAAAAAATTAAATTTAATAGTTAAAGTAAAAGACAACCAACTAATTTACACTTGTCTAAGTGGAAGGGGTTCGACTACTTTAAACACATTGTTCATGGGTTCAATCATTAAGACGGTATGTATGGAGAAAGACACAGTTAGAGAAGTCCCCACTTCACGCGCCTGATCGAATTTTATAAAATTAGTCTCTTTTTTTCCAGATAAAAAGATACATTAGTTTATACCAAAAAAAAAAAAAAAGTAAAAGACAACCATGACCAATATAACTAATGTAACACACAATTAATGATACAATCTCACACTCCAGAACATAATAAGAATCTCTTTAATTTTGCATAACCTAAGTACTTTAAAATTCTTTGAGATGTTATATTGGAGTTTTATTTCCCTAGGACTTGTGTTATTTTGTAGTTAAATTAAACTGTAAATTCTTATATTTTTAAAGTTTATAATTAAATTCTTATATTTTTAAAAGTTTTTAATTAGGTCTCTAAATCTAACATACTATTAGAGTATTATTCTCTCTCTCTCTCTCTAGTACTCAAAAGTATAGTGAATTAAGAGACCTAATTATTAACTTTTAAAATATAAGAACTTATTAAAAAATATCCATAAAGTATGAGAACCTATAAATTAATTTAACATATCCAACGTTTTTTTTGTTATAAATTAATTTAACCATATGCTTTGTTTTTTTGTTTATATATATATTGTCTAATATAAATATCTATATAACAACTTTTTTATATTTAAAAAAATGTTATAATTAATTTTAAATTACTGTCAAATCTAATTCTTTAACTAAGCTATAAGCTTATTGATATTTTATGGTCAAATATTATTTCTGTCTTTATTCAGCTTTGTATATTAAAATATATATATTCATTTAACATAATTAAATTAAAGATTTAATGGATGAGACTTAAAAAAAGATAAGATTATAAAATGACATTGACCACCAAGTATATATAAGCTAATGGGTCATTTAACAAATCTGTTAGATCTAACAACATTTTCAAATTAATTGTAATGTTCTTGTATAAATTAAATTTATGATTTTTATAATAATTTTTTTTTATAAATTCGAAATTAATTATTCAAAAAAATATTCAAATATTTATGCATGCTAATTTAGTAAACTAAATTAGATCTCTAAATAAATATTTCTATAATCGGATTTTAATCAATAGCATTCCCTCATCCTTTACACACAAACACCATATAATTCAGCCCAAAGTCATAAAGAGAGTGACTAATGAATAATAATCGACGATAATTAGGTGATTGAATTGACAGTCGAATGTGTTTCATAGCAACATTCATTATTTAATTGTAACAAAAATTTCAAAAAAATTATGAAGCAAATTTCTAGAATTATTAATTTAAGAGAATAATGTTGTATAATTACCTCAATTTTATAATTTATCAATTAAATATTTCAACTTTAATAAAAATATTTTTTGATAATATTTATTATATGTGAAAAAAATAAATCATATATATACCATATATTGTGTTTATATTATAAATTATTTTCATATGTTAAATTAAATATTTTTATCTTTTTAATATTTTTTACAAATAAAAATATTTTTTAATAAAATTAATATCCTTAACCGATAAGTCTTATCTTAGTTCACATAATATTTCTTCTGATCTTTAAGATAAGAAAGCTGTTGCTCGGTGGGAATTCGATCCCACGCGATGTCATTTCCAATGAGATTCCACGAGGTATTGTTGATGGATGAGTTTGGGGGAATGGAGGAGAAAATTTAATTTTTATTTTAAATTTATATTTTTTTATTTGATAAATTTTTAAAATGAGGAGAATAAAATTAGAGAATATTATATAATTTTATAATTATTTTTTTTATTTTTATAAATATTTTATAATTTTTTAAATTTAGAAATAAAAGATTACTCCTTATTTTTTCTTTAAACTCCTTTAATCTAAACTAATGTTGTTAAAGCCAAATCGGATAATGAATTGAAAAAGTTTTCAGTTCAGGTTTAATCAATTTAATCGTCTGGTCAAATCAAATAATGTCATAATTACGTATTAAATAAATAAATAAATAAATAAATATATACATAACTCATAATATACATTACTAATAATATAATGTATAATAAGGTTTTAAAATCTCAATTTTTAAGTCTCATATCACTTTCAATTGAGTATTCAAGTAATTAAAAAACAAAAAAAATAAGAAAAAAAAGATATGGTTAATCCAACTGATTTTGACTTAATCCAACTATAAATCTAATTTTAATATTAAATCATAACTGAAGAGGAGGTTAATTCCTCATCCGACCAGCCAATTTAATTCAGTTGAAATATCATTGATCCAAACATACTGATCTCCGTGATTACTAAAAAAATTTAAAATTTTAATTTCTTAATTTATTTATTATAAAAAGTATAATTCCTTACTCGTAATTTTAATTAATACATTTATATCCGCACGAGGCAAAATAATAAGAGGCTTGCAGCCGCTTAAGCTGAGCAAAGTGGAAGCCGAGCCGATAAAACGGTGATATCTGTCCGTACGCGAGCACCCTCAACAAGAACGTCCAAATCGCTGACGTCATTTCCCCATGCTCTCCACGTGTTTTTTATTCATTGGATAATATTATTATTTTATTTTATTTTTCTTTTGGCCTCAAACATTAGCAACACGATACAAGCATACATAAAACACTTGAACCTTCTCGTCGGAACAGACACTCCCCATATATATATCTTCTTCATCGGAGCTCAAGTGGGTGGGTAGAGAGAGAAAGTGAGAGAGCCTTTACCCATTATAGAGAGAGAAAGCGAACTGAAAATTTTCTTTGCAAAAGGGTGGATAGAGTTTTACTGCAACTTGGGGTCTGGGAAAAGAGCTTAAAAATTTAAACTTGGAGGAGTTTTTGGCTATTTTCTTGGATGTGAATTTTCTGGGAAAATTTTGTAGCGTCTATTGTAAGTTGCTTTTTATTTTTGGTCCTCTTTTTTGGTGTTTTTTTTCCCTATTTTTTTTTTAATGGGTTTTCTTTAGATGAACCAACATCTGAGTGAAGCAAAAGCTTTGACAAGTTTTGAAACAGGGGAACATGCTACATGTGGGGTAGGGGGAAAGAAGATAACTGATTCTTCTGAGGTTCATGGGTGTGAAAGAATAAGAAGAAAAAAAAGATAGTGTTTTTAAATCTTTTGAAGAAGCTACATGTAGATGATTAGAGGAATTGGGATTTATTTATTTATTTCTTTGGAGGTGTTTTCCATGTAGAAAGGAAGATTCAGGGGAGGTTGGTTTTGTTGGATTTAAAAGAAAGTATTTTTCTTGTGTTGGTAACGATTGAAATGAGGAATTCGGTTATAGTTTAAGGTTGCAGCATGAGTTACAGAGAAAGGAACAGAGGAGAAGAAGAGAAACAATATGAAGAATCGGTCGTGCGGAGTTCTGTGGGATTGGAATCAAAATCAGTGAGGCTCAATGGGTCAATAGCAACTGAGCAGCTAACAATTGATGAGAACCTTCTGGTTGACCCCAAATTACTGTTTATTGGGTCCAAAATTGGCGAGGGAGCACATGGGAGAGTTTATGAAGGAAGGTCAGTGGCAAAGCCTTGGATGTATTGCCTGCCTAAAGTTTTTTTTTTTTTAATAATATTGTTTCTTTTTGTTGTGAATTCATGTGAACATATTGGCTAGAAAACCAGTTAAAAAGAGATAATTTCCCTTTCATGTAAGAACCAGCAGTTGTGGGATAATTGTCTACAATTCCGTTTTCGCAATTATATATTTTCCTCCTATCAGCTCAGCTAACTCTCATGTTTCAATCATAATTGTATGGCAATATCTACCGGAGTTATTGTATTCAGATTATGGTTAACTGCTAAGAGGTCAATCTTTGCTATGGTCTAAGTTCCACATAACGAAAAGACCATTTGCATGGTATTGATTTTTACTTAAGAATAAGAACTACTGACCTCTTAACTATTGTTAAAGGGCATTTGATTTTTTATTCCAATGATGTCTCTATTAATGGTTACTGTAAAAAAGACAATATTGCTCTGGACTCATCAATTCAACTGTATAATTGGGTGTATACCCCAAGTGGTGTGCTGGCAGCTGGAGTCGTGGTTTATGTAGGTGTAGATTAATTTTCCAGGTATAGAGATCGAATTGTTGCAATTAAAGTTCTACATCGTGGGAGCACTTCAGAAGAAAGAGCTGCCCTTGAAAATCGTTTTGCTCGGGAAGTTAATATGATGTCCCGTGTCCACCATGAGAATCTTGTTAAGGTGAGTGCCACTGTTTTGGATATGTCTGCAAATATCTTTTCCGTATCTGTTTAGTTGTTTGTTTTACTGAAGGCTTATGTATTTGTATGAAGTATATATGTTATGGTTTTTGAGCTTCATGATAGTATGTGACTAATGGTTTCCTCTTATAGAAGATAATGCACTTATTGATTTTTGCAGTTTATTGGAGCTTGCAAGGATCCTCTGATGGTGATAGTTACAGAGCTGTTACCAGGGATGTCATTGCGGAAATATTTAATTGCTATACGTCCTAAGCTATTAGAACTTCACGTGGCTATAAACTTTGCCCTTGATATTGCTCGAGCCATGGATTGGCTACATGCAAATGGGATCATACATAGAGATCTGAAACCTGGTACCTTTTATGTGTATATACTGCATTATGCGTAATGGCTAAATTGTATAGTAATGTTTCTTGTTTTATTATGGATTCCATGGCTTTAGTGTCCTCAGGTAATAGTGGGTGCTATTTGTGGGACCTTCTGTTCAATAGTTGTGGAGAGCATTGTGAATTTTTCCCTGGAGTTCTTTTTCTTCCTTATATGTGTCTATAGCTATAATAGCCATTATCCACCTCATGTCAATCGATTCATATAACGAACAAATATTTTGAATTGTTACCATTGGTACCTGAAAGTTAGTGTTATATGTTATTAAAAGAAAAAAAAAATGTTTCCTTTCTTATTTAGAAATTAGGATGTACATTAGGATATTCGGTACCTGAAAATTATTTGTTATGGTGCTGACAGTAAGCCAGATAAATTAATCTTGTTGCTGCTGCTGTCCTGTAATGATTTTGTTTTAGTTGCCTAATTTTCTTCTTCATGACTCTTGACTTTTGCAAAACTTCTTTGCTATTCTCTTTGTAAATCATGAAGAGGAAAAAAGAGGTTAGAAATACTGCTAACCTCGTGTGAAAATAATTTACATTACCTTGTATTTCTGGATTGGAATTTTTGCTCTCTACGACAGCTAATCATAGTAGTTTTTGACATTAATGTTTTAGCGTGAAATCTAGGTCTATTCTGATTATTTCTAGTATTAATAAGTCTGACTCTCTTGAAAAATCATTTTGAAATTGTCACAATGCAGACAATCTGCTGCTTACGGCAAATCAGAAGTCTGTTAAACTTGCAGATTTTGGTCTAGCTAGAGAAGAATCTGTGACTGAAATGATGACTGCAGAAACTGGAACTTACCGATGGATGGCGCCAGAGGTATGTTGTGCTCTTGGAACATGATATTATTGTTTCACTGACAACTATCCTAAAATGCGGACTAGAGGGTCCAATAAAGCCTGTATTTATTTGGACCTTATCATCTTAATTCATAATCAGTATTAATTTAAAGTGATAATTTATTTTACTAATGTGATATAAGACAGATGAGTGGGAAACTCGCTTGAAATTGTCAGGTTGCAGAGACCTGAACATGTACACACTATACTAGAGACCAGCAATAATATGCACAAGCCATATTTGAGTTTAGTTGTGTTGGGATTTTCCAGAAAGATGGACAAAGAATATATGAGTCTAGATCTGATAAAGTTCATATAGTTCTGCCTGGATTTTGTGCAATCACTACATTATTTGTAAATGGATATTGGCAGTAGTGTGATGATAGTTGTTTCATTTTTTCAGTTGAGTGAGTTCAATTCCAATGTTATCATCCCATTTCTTTAAATTTCTTCCAAGGAAGGAAGCTAATACAAATATGTCAAGTAAGTCAATCATTTCACCAACCAGATACAAGCTATTAAGAAAATTCCCATATAATCCCCTGCAATTCATGCTGATAATACATATTTAGGATCCTTTAGGGCACTGATTAGTCTGAACTGAAATTATTTGTTGAATAACTATATGGTAGTCTTTGGTTCTGAACTTCTGCCCATTATGAAATGTATTATGGATTTCCGTGCCAGGTAGATTTTTGTTTTTATAGAGTTTTTTGACAGCTGTTGTTTTTGCAGTTGTACAGTACTGTGACATTGCGTCAAGGAGAGAAAAAGCACTACAACAACAAGGTTGATGTCTACAGCTTTGGAATTGTTTTGTGGGAGCTACTAACCAACCGCATGCCTTTTGAAGGGATGTCCAATTTACAGGCTGCTTATGCTGCTGCATTTAAGGTATAAAATTTGATATTACTGGGTCATCAATCAGCTGGTTGTCATTTTTATAAAAGTTAGAAATGCTTAGATGAATTTCTCTATTTTGATCTGTGGATACTTGTAATAGATTATGCCTCGTTATTCATGCCATTTATGCCCTGTTGTTGAAGGATTAAGGTTAATACATTTATGGGAGAATTATCAAAAAGGAACTTCTGATAAGATATTTACCATGAAGGAAAAATAGCCATAATTTTGCATAAAATCACCAAATTTGGTTCCTTCATTGTTTCTATCGAGAATGCCTTTTTTTTGTTGTTGTTGTAATTCTCCTTGTATCATGAGATGGTTTGCATTTGAAATTGCAGCAAGAGAGGCCTAGCCTTCCTGGCGATATATCCCCTGATCTTACCTTTATCATACAATCATGCTGGGTTGAAGATCCTAACATGAGACCAAGCTTTAGTCAGATCATCCGCATGCTCAATGCATTTCTCTTCACACTCTCACAACCATCCCCTTCTTTGCCGGAACCAGACAATGAACCTGAGGCAGCAACAAGTAATGGTGCCATAACTGACTTTTCTACCCGAAACAGAGGAAAGTTTGCTTTTCTTCGCCATTTGTTTTCTTCCAAAAGGACCAAAAACTAACAGTGAAAGGTAAATTTTATAAGATTTCCTTTTGTTGTAGATGAAAAGAGTTCCCATGCTACGGTATATACTTAATGCATTTACAAGTAATCATCTAAGGTGACAACTAGAAGGATGTAACATGTTCAACAAAAGAGTAGAATGATGTTGATAGACTTTTTGAAAGTGTAAGAAATAAAAAAAAAGGTTTGTTTACATTATCTAGTTGATCTTGTTGTACATGAACACATTGGTTTAGATATTTTCCTGTTCTCAGAAATCTTTTTAATTACGGTGGAGCAATTCATTGTGAAGTAGTTGTATCCAAAGGGTGTTTAAAGGCTTGTTTCTGTTAATTGACTGATTATCAATTTTAAAACACCTATGACTATTGTGTATATTATGCTACTGCACGTTGCTTCTTTGATCTGGATATGGCTGGTTTGTTGAATATATGAGTGTTTAAGGAACATTTGTGTTTTGCATTTCCCCCCATATCTAGCATACTTTTATTTTCTATTGATATTTGTGGCTGTTAACTTAAGGTGCGAATTTGAAAATGATTTGAAACTTTGGACGGAAAATGAAAACGTGCAAAAGTAGGTGAATGGTTAATACTCTTTCGTCCCTTCAGGAAATTCTCAAAATACATTTTAAAAATACATTAATCGCTATGAGATTCGAATAATCTTTTAGTTTATGTAAGAAGAGCAACGAATATGACTGTCATGATGCATTTTGCTTTGTAATTATATGTATATTTATACAAATATATATGGCTCTAGCAGTACTTTGGTAACACGATGTCTTAATTGCATATGAACTTTAATCTAAACATAAAGTAATCACCAAAAAATAATAGAAGCCTAAACATATAAAACTATGGGTATTTGAAGAAGTTACAAATTTGTTCTATTATCTATATTTTTAGGATGAGTTGGTTCTCGATTTACTATCTCTATTTTTCATTATTGAATTAAATTTGAGCACAATGTGAAGTGAGTATATGCATTATGCGTGCTTGAAGTTCAGAAAGTGCTTGCATGAGATAAAATCATTATGTTTACAAAGTACGTTTAGTACAGTTAGGTTATTGAATCATGGAGAGTAGATAGCTTTAAACTTGTTACATGAACACATTATCTTCTAAAGGTAAAAACTACTGAAGACTGATTCAACATACCTCAGCTGGCTAATAAATAAGTTATTAAAGTCAAATTCTCTAATTTATTAATTTTTTACCAACAAGTGATTTTTAAAATCACTTGCTCTCTTTGCTTAATTAAAAAAAATTAGAAACACAATAATAATGTGTCATTACTCACTACTTAATTACAAGAAGAATCTTTTAGTCTATATAAAAAAAGCAACCGTATGGATAAAAATTGTTTTATCAAATAGTAAAACCATAATAATTGTAACCTCTTCTTTTTAGAGTTGTTAATCAAATTTTTATTTGATAAAAAACAAGGAAAACCTCTTCTTATTTAAGGCTTGACTCTTGAGGTCAAGTTGTACTATAATAAAAAAGAAAATATTAGATACGATATTTGTTCTAAAATTATGTATCGTTTTCATAATTAGAAGATTTCGCTATGTCCACCCAAAAACAATCAACACACTATATACGCGTGGTTGGATTAATTTATTTATAATCTTTTAAGAAACAGCTTTTGATTAAAAAAAAAAGTTTTTCTAAATATAAAATAAATTAATTCAAACACGTGCACGTAATATTCTCTGCAAGGTTTATGGTGCCACCTCAATCTCTTCATGTTTTGAACAAAGTCTTAAAACTAATGTATTCAAATGTAAAGTGTTGTACAAGGCTTTTAAGCAAAGTTTTCAAGACCGAGGTGGTTCAACCCAATTTTCAATTCTTCCGGTCTGGATTATACTAAAAAGTTGTTTCAAAGGTTGAATTAATTTGGATGAGGACCGTCTGTTTCACACGCCGATTGGTTTAATTTACCTTTTTTAGAAATTACTTAAAAAATTTTCACAATATTAAGTCAGAATTTTATCAGGATTCAAGAATAATTTTTAGATAAGTTAAAATAACAGAAATCATTCATGTATTTAAAAGTCAATAAGAAAAATTATGACAAAAATTTCTTACTGTCCAATGTCCATATTTGGACTTACGTTTTTGGACCAGAAATGGACGGTCAAGATGTTAGGCAAAGGAACACGCAAACGTTTGGATGAAAAGTAAAGAAACAAAAAAGACTGAAACTGAAGTCAATGCCTCTCCGGACGAGAAACAAAATCATCAATTGAATCAATTAATACGGTCTCCTGAGGTAGAAAGTAGAAACTGAAACAACTACACTCTACATTACTATGTAACGTGTAGAAAGAGAGAGGTTTTCTTTTACAGAGAGAAACTGTTATAGAGAGATTAAAAAAAAAAAAAAATAGAAACACAGGTCAGGCACTGCAAGAAGTAGCACCCAACGCCAAACCAGACCAGGTTTTGGATAATCTTCATCGCTCTGAGATCCATAGGAGCTTCAGATTATTGAGGTACATGAACCCGAAAATGGGCTATGCTTGGATGATTTTTACTGG
The DNA here is from genome assembly GCA_023212625.1 of Styphnolobium japonicum. NCBI lineage: Eukaryota > Viridiplantae > Streptophyta > Magnoliopsida > Fabales > Fabaceae > Styphnolobium > Styphnolobium japonicum. The sequence continues at coordinate 10,684,009 of JALBWW010000007.1, read as the reverse complement.
GTCAACTTTTTGAGAACCAGAAGAAAGAAGGTGGGGGAGATGAATTTGATGATGTCCATTCAATGAGACCCACACAGCTTAAACGTTAAAATCGTTTACTTTTCTGTTGGGTTTGTGGAATTTATTCATATGGGTCATTCTAATTCCCTTTGATTGCTGAGATAATTCACCTTCTAGTTCCATTCAGGATTGGGTTTTCGTTGGATTGCATAAAAGAGAAGAAATTTTGAGGTGGCTCAACGGTTTTTAATGAACTATGGGGGAGCATGTAGCAGCCTTGCACACTGCTACCAACGCTCTACAAGCATTAGGCAGAGGCTTTGATGTGAACTTCGATACGAGGTTGCTCTATTGCAAAGGAGTTGCAGGGTCAAGGGTAGTCGAGGTTGACGAAGAACACCCCAGGGACTTGTGGTTGTACGATGATGTGGTTGTTCCCAATGTTTCCAGGGACATTAGAAACTCTCAGGAGTCCATTGGCCGTCAGAGTTCTGGGGTCTGCAGTTTCCAAGAGGTAAAGTTGTATTGTAGATTGAAAAACTTCTATCTTTGCAAAAAAAAAAAAATTCTTGTTTTGTGAAAATGTTGTGTGTCGAGTTGGTGCAAATATTGTTTCTCAAATGCAATTCAGCATGTTATTTGTACAGTCATATGTAATTATTTGTTTCAGTATAGAGGGCATGTCTCTGTTTTTTTGGTGGATTTGGCATTCGTCTTCGGGTTGCCATTTATGATTGTGGAGTGAGATGATTCAGGTGTAATGGAATCATGGTGTGGAACAGATGGCAATGGCTGCTAGCAACGGATCTGTTGAAAGTTGAAACCCCCAAAGTGATCTTTTTGACATTCTTACTTTATTGCAAGGATGATTATTTTTACATAATTTGGGTTTTGTAAAGGGAGAGAGAGAGAGAGAAAGGGGGGGGGGCGGTTGATTCCCTGATATTTTGCGTGCGTAAGTTTTTTAGACAAGCAAACAAAAATAATTTCAGATTGCATTGTACTAAAGAACAAGAGTCATCTTTTTCTGCTGTAAACTGTAGCTTTAAATGAAGGAAAGAATTAAAAACTAAAGGCCAAAGCTATTTGTTGTTAAAATAATAATGAAAACCAGATGTTGTAACAATGCTTTTTCAACTTTTCACAAATTTATGATAGTTCTTTTGTCACTTGACTGCAGATGGTGGAATATTTTAATCAGAAGGCGAGTATATCAGGAAGCTTTCCGCTTGGGAGCTTTAACTCTGCATTTAGCTTCACTGGTTCAAAACATGTTGATGCTGCAGCCACAAAAACCTTGTCTTCAGATGGGTTTTACATTCCCCTTGCAAAGGTTCAGCTTATAAAATCCCTCTTAATGTTGCAAGAAAATGTCAAAAGGGCTATCCCAGTCAATTGGGATCCACCATCCTTGGCAAGGTATGTATGTACAAATTATATGCAGAATGTTGTAACAAAGATATCTATCTTCAGATTGTCCCTGACTTTTAATTACATTTTGACAGCTTTATTGAAAATTTTGGGACACATGTCATTACATCCATAACTATTGGTGGTAAAGATGTTATTTATGTTAAACAACACCATACTTCACCTTTGTCAACATTGGAGATAAAGAACTATATTCAGGATATTGGAAATCAGAGGTTCTCTGATATCAATAGCCATACAAGTTCAGGTCAAACAAAATCCAAGGATAAGGTTAGTTCACTTTAATTTCACTTTTCTTGTATAAATTGATATGATTCAGGTTCATGATAGCAAGCAATATAATGCTTGGTTATTTGAATTATATCTTTTGCAGGGTGTTGATCCTTTTTCATTCAATAGTCAAGGGATTTACCCTCAACCCACAACTGCAACATATTCTACCGGGAAAGAAGTATGTAATATATGTTTTATAAAATATTTATAGGATAGTTTTTGCAATAATATCCTTAATTTTGGTGATTTAAATTCGTTTTGATGAACCATTGTTCAAATTTTGAAGTAGACTCTGAGCATCGAGTCTTGTGGTCACCTATCGTGTCTTTAGGCATGGAAGTAAATAAGATCTTGGGTTCTGCACCAGCCAGGACCTCACCCCTGGCCTCTGAATGAGTGAACCCCATTTTCAATTTCCCCACCCCCTTTCTGAAGTCCTAGACCTTGTTGATGTACAAAACAAAAAATAAGTAGTACATAGTTATGCTGGTTCATTTCCTACCTGCACTTTTCTTGTGATAATTTTTCCCTTTTTATGTTATTTGAATTCTTTAAGATCTGAAAATGTGTAAGAGAATTTAATGGGATTCTTGGACTCTCTATCAACCACATATCCAATTGGAACAGTTTCCCTCACTTCATTTCATTTGATGGCTATAAAAACTTAAATCTGACATTCCTTACTTGCTTTTACTGCGTACAGAAATTCCAAAATTAATACACTGGTGAATGGTGATAAAATGTCACTATTTAAGAACTGAGGCACAGGCAATATTGCACAACTCGTTCTCCAATAATGCCCATTCTTTTACAGCCATGAATGGCATAATCTGTTACTGATATTGTGCAGCTTTTTTTTTTGGGCTGCAAAATGTACCAATCTCTTGGAATTTTGTCCTATACAAGTGTGCTAGTTGTTTTCCATCCTTCCTCTCCCTTCTCCTTTTGATACTTTGGAATACGATGTGCATGAGGTAGTTTATTGAACTCTGGAGAGGGAACTGGGCGTCGGCATCTGGCTGTACTGGGAAGAATTCATATTTACTGTTAGGAGGGATACTTACATGCCTTTTATGGTTATTGATTATTAGTAGCAGGCTAGTCTGTTGAATATCACCATCAAGTCTTCTTCTCTTAACTTCCTTGAATACTTATTGGTCAGGATGTCACAGTCATTTTCAGAAGAAGAGGAGGAGATGATTTGGAACAAAACCACAGTAAATGGGTAAGAACTGTCCAGTCCTCTCCTGATATCATTGAGATGACTTTCTGTCCTATAGCAGATCTCCTTGATGAAATACCTGGCAAGGAGCATTTGACTCGTGCTATTGGTCTTTATCTTGAATGTAAGTCAACTTATTGTTCATTATAGATGATTTTGAATATTTTTCTATTGGCTTCTAGTAGTTTAATCTAAAATATTAATTGCACATTTCTTTTTCCTTTTACCTGGATTGTTGTGCACAGATAAACCTCCAATTGAAGAACTTAGATATTTCCTAGAGTTTCAGATTCCTCGTGTTTGGGCTCCTTTAAGTGACAGGATTCGTGGTCACCAAAGGAAGGAACCTGTGTGCCCATCTTTGCAATTCAGTATAATGGGCCAGAAACTTCATGTTAGCCAAGAACAGGTAAAGGATCATTTGTGGCATTTTCCTTTGCTTTGAAACTTCTCATCCAGTGTCAATAATTCCTTTGAAGAGATGTAATGTATTCAATTTTGTGGGTAGATAGGGTGTTCCCCTTTTTGTTTTCAAGTTTTTCTTGCTTGGGGGAGGGGACTTTTGGTTTGTTACTGTGAGTTGCTAGGACCTAATCAGCTAGTACCTTTGGCAATCTGTCTTCAAGTCTGGGGTATCTAATAAATTGAACCTTTCATTTTTAAGGGTTTATACTCCTGAATGAAAGCATTTCCATTTCTAATGTATTCTTTTGGATATATGAGGAAAATGAAAGTGCAAAGATATAGTTTGAGGGACCCTTTGGGATATTCTAATGCAGTTCCTTTTTCCTTATAGTGATTCACTTGATTGTGTTGGGTCTGCACTTTTGTTCCACCAATGAAACTTATGTGTTTGGCTTAATTTAGTTCAAGTTAGTACTTCCTTTTCAGTTATAATCCTTATAACTTAACTAATGTGACTGAATACTCTTTCATAAAGCCCTGTGTGCATGATGTTGAGGCAGCATGTACTTGATTTTTGCCATCTTTTTTTATATGGTGCGTTAACTTGCTGAAATGGGGCTGCATTTGCAGTCAAGCCGTGAAAGAAAAGACCTTGCAGTCGAAAATTTTCGTTTTTCAATTATGATGGTTTGGAAGTAATATAATCCTTTTTCTTCACTAATACGAAGTTCATCACAACAGTCACGTGGTCTAGTTGGAAATACGGAGTGCAGCGTAATTTATATCTTCAAGAGAGGGGTGGCTGTAAAGACCTAATGAAGGAACTAACTATTGATGTTGTCATAATATCTTTTATCTTTTTTAATTATTTCTTCAGTTAATATCCTTTTATGAACCTCAATGGGAATGTTTACCTTAAAACATGATTGCCCACTGCGCTTCTGCAGAATATTGTAATTCCACTTGCAAAATGTATTATTAAAGAAACAGTATCTGAGTATGCTAACCTAATATATCAGTTGCATTTATGCTTGGAGAAGAAAGCTTCCAGAGAAATTTGTGCATGGTTTTAAGCAGTTTTCTGTCATCTTTGGTGATTGGTGATTAAATTTATATAATTATTGACTGCGTGGGTTAGTGAGAAGCCATCAAAGTGTAGATGAAAGTTGGCACATATCTAATAAATTTTACTTTAACATGGTGTCTCTCTTTAAATGCAGGTTACAGTTGGACGTAGGCCAGTAACTGGTTTACGTCTTTGTCTAGAAGGAAGCAAGCAGAATCGGTTGAGTGTTCATCTTCAACACTTGGTATCCCTTCCAAAGTTCCTTCAGCCATATTGGGACACCCATGTAGCTATCGGTGCTCCCAAGTGGCAGGGACCCGAGGAACAAGATAGCCGGTGGTTTGAGCCTGTTAAGTGGAAGAATTTTTCTCATGTGAGCACTGCACCAATAGAGAACCCTGAAACCTTTATAGGCGACTTTTCTGGTGTTTGCATAGTTACTGGAGCACAGCTTGGAGTGTGGGATTTTGGATCACGGAATGTATTGTACATGAAGCTCTTGTATTCTAGGTTACCTGGCTGCACAATTCGAAGATCACTGTGGGATCACACCCCAAACAAGTCACCAAAAATTGTGACTGCTGGGAACACTTCCAACCCAGATGACTCAAGCGTTGGCTCTAGAGGAAACATCACAGGGAACAAGTTGGTGAAGTATGTTGACTTGTCTGAAATGAGCAAAGGCCCCCAGGATCCTCCTGGCCATTGGTTAGTTACTGGTGGAAAGCTTGGTGTTGAAAAAGGGGAAATTGTTTTGAGAGTGAAATATTCGTTGCTAAATTACTGATTTCACTGTCCATGTTTTTGTATGATGATGTGCAGTGCTGGCTTCTGTTAGAAAAAGCAGTGTTTTTAGGTGGGTATAATTTGCCCTCCTCGTCCATGTAAAAACATTTTGCGGTTTGATGACCTGAGTTGAATAGGAAGCTTATACTGTTGGTAGATTATTATTACTGGGTCGATATTGCAGTGGCAAATGTTGTTTCCTTTGCTACTGCTGATGTCCATATATATCTCATAGGAGTTAGAAGCTGTTTCCATCATGCCCATTTAAACTAATGTTTATATCCTTACAGTGTTGACAATACAAAATGTCAAAATCTCCTCTCTCTCTCTCTCTCTCTCTAACAAAACAAGAGGAAAGCAGACAAGAAAAATTAAAAGGTTTTTGAACATCCTTATCGTCTATCGTCCTCTTTTGTGGGATATTGCCTTCTCGTGCATCTAGTTGCATATGCTTGTTGCATCTAAGGCTTACCAACTAACTTTACTCATCTAAAAGTATATGTATAAAGGTGTAAGATGGCTCAACTAATAAAGTTTTTTTTTACAGTGGATACAAGGATCTAAGAGGAAGAGGACTTTAGGGTTGGAGGGAATATTTCCAGATTTGTTACCCATATCTGAGTGAAAATAAAATTTGTTAGAAACATTCAATAATTAACTAGTGTTGTTACTATTAGAATTTACTTTAACAACAGATGCTCCATTAATTTAACAATAAAAGAAAAAACTATTTAGGTTTAACTCTAATAATAAAGGGTGTGGGTTTAGATAGAGATAAGTTTGATCCCTTGTATACTAAAAAAATAATAAAAGAAAGGGAAAAAAAAAAGAATAAAAAAAGAGGAACAAAATTTTCACTTGATCAAATATCCCTGGCAGGGGAGGTGCGAGTTCAAGTCAAAGAAAATCATTCGTTTCCCTCGTTGACTTGATTATTTAGTTACCTTGCAAGATTGTGAGGGGCACACATTCACCAAATTCAATCTATTTTTAAACAATTACTTTAATAATTCTCTTAATTATTTAAGGAAGAAAGTGTTAAAAAAATTTAAAAATTTAAAAATTTAAAATACTTTTATTTTTTAATTTAATACTCTTTGTCTTAAGTAATTAAGATGGTATTAGAAAATTTTGTTATAAGAGAATTTATCTTTTCATTGCTTTTATACGTCTCCATCACTATTTGGTATTAGAGATAAAATTATCTTTGCTCCAAATTTTTATGAATTTAATTTTAATATGCTGTTAGTGTATAAAATTTTTATATTATCATACAATTATGTATTGACAAATCATTAAGAAAGTTTAATTATCATAATAATTACCTAAAACATTTAAATTTTTTAGTAATGTAATAGATAATGATAGTGTAATTTTTTTAAAACTCCCAATCAAAATTGAACTCAAATTTCATAGCAGGTACATAAATGTACACACGTACATACACACTAGTTACTAACTGATAATTACCATCTACCAAAAAAAAAAACTGATAGTTACCAATTTGATATTTTTCAGATGCTAACATGAAGCCACATTGGGACTTTTTCTTTTTTGGCCACCTTTGGGCTGGTATTGACAACCACTCGTTAAAGCCTAATTTTAACATTCTTAACAGTCTTAGAATGAAAGAGACAAACTTTCAGAATTGACCACCTTCAAAGGTCTGTCCAAATTGCCACTCTGGGGGCACCACATCGTAACTGGTTACTGTTCTACCATCACTGGCTGTGACCATGAAGGACAGGCTCTGCCCGTTGAGGTATGATTTGCTCTGCCAATTCTGCCCCCAGTTTCTTGACATTGGCTGCCACCCAGTTTTTGACCCTTTTATTGACACTGCCCCTCCCACATTTGTCATCAGCACCAGATTGTAGTATGAATGCCCAGTTATGGTGAACCTTATGCCTCCTTTCTTCACACATGGCACCCTACACCAAGTCCAACAAGACAAGCACATTAGACAAGTCTATATTCTAAAATTTATGTCAATTTCAGTATAATCTTCTGACTGAGTATGGTTAATTGATTACTTTCTGAAGAGCACAGGAACGATTCCAGCTTGAAATTGAGCAATCTGGATGAAAGCAGGCTCTGCTAAATCAAAATGTTGCAGTGGGGGATTGCACCAGCCTCCATTGTCATTTGACAAAGCTTTATTAGGTGGACAAAAGTTTGTTGCAGTGACGGTGATGGTGCCAGAGAGACACCACTGTGTGTCATTATAGCAACTTAGCTGGTAACATGCCCCGCAGTTAAGGCCATTATTGAAAAGGGCAGTGCTTAACGCTGCTGTGTTAGTTCCATAGCCTTGGCTAAGCAAGTTTCCATACCCACATGCTCCCCCTGTACATATGCATATAAGAATTTAAGTAAATCTAATCTCTCTTACAGTTTGTGCATTCAGAGAAATTTGACAGCATAGGAGTGAAAGGTGAGGGTTAATTTACCCATTGTGCCAGAAGCATCACTGCCACCATAGAATGTGGCATGTGCACTCTGCCAGGCACCACCTTGGTCGCCATACGTGCCATTAGCAATCCAAACTAGTAGGAAGACCAAAAATGACACAACTTGCGTTGCTTTTGCGTGCATTGTTTGTAAAGTGTTAGTGTTACAACTTCCAACAGTTGGGATCAAAGGCAGCTATTTCAGTGAGAGTTGAAGTTGAGGGGAGTAGAGGAAGAGAGAAGGTATATATAGAAGGGTATTAGGAGTACAAACAATGAAATGAAAATGTGGGGAGAGGTGGCCTTTACCCGGCCAAGTATGAGTAAACCCCAAAGTTTGTGGTTTTCACGTTCATGGTTGAGTGGCCGAAAGTGCCAAACTAACAGATTCATCAATTCATTAGTATATGATTAGCAGTCAACAACCCTATATATATGTACTGAATAATAATAATAGAGTTCTTCTGTTGGCGTGGGGGTGGTGTGGGGTTAGAGGGCCAAGACAAAAGATCAGTTATAAAACAGTACTCCTTTACCAAGGGAGAATTCAGACAGAAAGATATACAAAGCATTAAAGATGAATATGCTAATTTTACAAAAGTTCTGTTCTATTGAGCAAATTTTACTTGATTGATGGTATTTGCAACCATTTTCACATTTGTTAACATGGCACAGATTAGAGAATAGAGAATAATTATTACTTTATGTAACAAATAACATTAGCTTTTGCATAAGTTTTATAAAACAAAACTAACTTGACATTTGCAAGACGGACACATGTTAAAAAATAGAGTTTAATTTCGATCCACCGTCAGTGTAAAGTTTCTTTACACTGTCATCTAATTATATGTTTTCAAATCATTAAAAGAGTTTGAATATCACAACAACCACCTAGAAAGTCTAACTCTTTTAATTATATGTTAGCACATGATTAGATGACAGTATAAAGAAACTTTACACTGACAGTGAAGGGCATTTACTCTGGTACCCATCTTTTTTTTCAAGATACCGGTACCCAGGGTGAGTTGTCTAGCATTCATTAGTTGTTATTTATATTTAATAGACTTTCTAACATTTATTGTGAAACTAACAGTCAATAAATAATTGACAACTCACTCTGGGTACCAAACTCATACCATAGCAACTCCTGACAGTAAATTGAAATTAAATTCTAAAAAATAATTAATGCTTTATTTATATAATAAACACATTGACTTTCACATTAATTTATAAGAAACACATGTCCTACGTGCAAGAATATTAAATGCACTTATTTTAATAAATGCACATTTTTTTAGATAAGATTAATGGGCATTGGTCATTGGTTAGTAATTACATAGACCAATCACATATCGAATAATTTAGTATCTTATGAATTATACAACTAATTATGTATTTGTTCTATTTTACCTTCAGTAATTATCTAACCGATCAATTTTTGGTTAACGTGCCCTTTATATTATAACTAGGTTAAAAAATTTGTCAATCTTCATATGTAAGTAAAATTCAAAAGCCCAGTCAGCCCAAAACTTATTTTATGGAAAGAATTTTTCTTGGTTTATTTTTAATCTTTAAAAATATAATCTTTTCTTCAGCTTGGTTTAAGAATTTTGTTCTTATAATGAATTTTATACATCATTTTTTTTAACTCCTATATTTGTTTATTGAAAAGAATTATGTTTTTCATATATATTGATTATTAAAAATTGCATTAAATGAAAATTTTCAAAAAAAATTAACTTATTTAAGACTTCATAAGATTTCACATTAATTTTTCAAAATGTATCAAGGTAATGTGGGGGTATGTCCTTACAATTGTTTGAAAATGACTTTATCTCAGTTGACATTAAAATGGCCTGAAGATACCCTTAGCAGTATGTTATAGATTAATTTAATGCAATCTATAGTAATCAATTTATATTAAAAGTATAATTTCATTCAATGTATAAGTATAGAAGTTCGAAAAGAAAATGGTGATTAAATTTTATTATAAGAAAATTTTCACTTTTTGTTTCTTAACTTAATTTTAGATTTTATTTTCATCCCATAACTATATTGTTTATTTTTATTCTAAATCTTTTTTGAACTTATTAAATCCCTTCTAGCCATTATTTTAAAGAAATTATTATTGGACATACTAATTGTGCACTTATATTTATATAAGATGACATGTTAACAAATTTTATTAACTTTTTTGATGGTGTAAATGGTTGGGATGAATTTAAAAAGTTTTTAAAAAATTTAAGAAAAAAATAATAATTGTGGAATGAAAATAAGACCTAAAATAAAATTAAATAACAAAAGTTATATCTTTTGTATGATTTTTTTAAACAAAAAAATTTAAGAAAAGTAAAGTTATTCCATTTAATTCAATATCAAAGCATGTCATAAAGCTTTACTAAATTTACTAATAAAGAATCATCAGTAAAAATAGAACTAACAAATCAAAATAATTAGAGTTGATGACAAAAAGAAAAAAAAACGAAGCTAAGGCTTACATCTTCAATATTTATTTTTATCTAATATATAATTCTTACTTTGTCGGCTAACAAGTCAACGGCCACAGAAAATATGAAAAGATGATCTAAAAAGTTGACTTAGTAGAATTTTTTATTATTTGTAAGTATTTAATTAATTTAATTAATAATTTAAATATAATTAATTAATGATTTATTTTTATTTAAATGTTTAATATGTAATTAATTATATATAATTTATTAATTAAATATTTAATTAATTTTATCCAAAAATTAAATAGAGATACTTTTTTTCAAAACAACTTTTATATCATTTTGCCGAAAATCATCCAATTCCCTTGTCACTCTAGCCGAGCCACCCCACGCCCCTTGGCCTAAGATGTTTTTGGTTTTGGTACTGCATATTTTAGATATTACAAAATATTATAATTTGGCAAATATGACTTACACAAATATAAAGAAAAAAAATAATATGCATGCTTTGACTTCGAAATGCAGTTGTGTTAGTAAACTGCTTCCAAAACCTAATTATAAACAATTTTAACATTCAAATTTAAATTGTTAAGGTCCTGCCAATTGTGCATACTCTTCATAACTTTTGACTTTAATTAATCAATCATGTGAGAGTGACATTGAATTCAAGCCAATTAGTCAAGTTGGAAATCCTTAATACTACTAATGCTCAACAATCAATATATATAATTCAAAATATTTTCTTACGTAAACATGATGTTCAAAGCGGCTCATGAGGTATAAATACTTAAAGTTAAATATTAAAATCAGGTACTTAATTTATCTACTAAAATTTACAAAAAAAAAATTATTACGAATTTTATTCATCTAATTTTTTGAGATGTAAAATTCATATTTAAACTCTGTAATCAAGTTTTTTTTAACAATTTATTTTTCAATTGATAATATAGCCAATTTATTTAATCTTTCTTGAAATATTTAATATTAATTTTATTTGAAACACTTCTTTCTACTACAACAACACTTACTAGAATTGTTAACATTATTCTAAAATTAATAATAATCTAAACTATCAATATATAAACTTCTTTCTTGATTTTATAGATTGGACTGTTATATATCTTTAATTTACAAATTTTTTTAAAAATTTAGCTCTAAAAATAATCTAAACTATCAATATGAGGACATGTAAGTATTATATTAATTATTTGAACTTTTGTATAACTTTAATATATATAAATTCTGAAAATGAAAAAAATAATTAAGAATTAATAAGGATGTGAGAAGTGAGAGAAAATAAAAATTTATTAAGCACTTAGTTAAGAAAATATGTGAATATTTTATTAATTATCTTGATTTTAATTTTTATAATTATATATATATAATATAAAATTATAATTTATTATTATAAAATTATGAAGGTTATGAAATAATGAAACTTAAAAGCAAAGGCTTTGTTGCTTTACCTTTTGAATCGCCTGGATTGTACTTATAAAAATGATTGTTAATTAAAAAATGATTGATTTCTATGAAGCACAATTTATTAAACTAATTACTTATTTGCATTGAGAGAGAGAGAGAGAGAGAGAGAGAGCCCGTTGATTCAAAACTCAAGGCACAGGAGGTACTTATAATTACTAAAATGTCATATAAAACATGAAAATTTTACATGTACAAACATTTTATACACACGATCTAAAATGTTTGTGTATACATGTACAGACCCATTGCGGAGCATTTCTCTGAATATATTTCAGCTGCATTAGATAAACTGAACTTAGTCCATGTCATGAGGGAAGGGGAATCAGCCCGTACTGTAGATTTATTGGGCCAGGACTGGTGCTTCTTTCAGTACAAAAACATTGTCTTCTGGCCTCATCCTCTAGCGGATCAAGCTACAGCCCACCAAGCCAATTGCACTTCCTGCTCCTGGTATAGCCTACCATAGTTCCCCATGTGTCATAGCCTCACCATTTTCGACTTTCGAGTGGCATCATCAAAGCTTCTAGAAGATTTTTTAGGCTACTTCCACGCTTAGCAGCACGCATCACATTAACCTCACTTTTGAATTGATTTGATTTAAATTGATTTGATTTGATTTAAAAATTAAATTTTATGTTTAAAATTTATTATAAAAAATTAAATTTAAATTGATTTAAAAATTAATTTTTATGTTTAAAACATATTAAAAATAGAATTGATTTGATTTGATTTAATTTGATTATTTTACTTTTTAACTTTATATAATTGTGAATAATATTGTTAAGTTAGTTAGGTAAAATAAAAAAGTTAATAAGGGTGAAATAGTTAATCTAAATAACTAAATTTAAAATCAAATCAAATCCACTCAAATTCAACTAAATTTAATTAGATTTCTAAATACACATAACTTAAATCAAAAAAATTTTGAAATCAAATCAATTCCTATTTTTTAACATTCTAAACATAAAATTTGATTTCTAAATCAAATCAATTCCCATTTTTTAACATTTCAAACCCACTCTAACATAACTTACCTTGCATAATCCCAAGCATAATTAATTGATTGAGGGAAACTTTATCCGCTACCCGAATTCCTTGGCATTATGTACATAATGCATTGACACACGTTGCATTGACACACGTAACGATTTTCCATGGCAGCTCTCTCATGTCTTGTCTTCACCAAGGCCCTTGCTATAAAATTGGGACCCCACTCACTAAGTACTTGAAGCAATTCTTGATCTCAAGACTTAAAAACTCAAATTTGCTGATCTCATTGTCCCCTTTCATTTCGATCTGGTTATCCGATGTGTAAAACTTAATGCACTTACTCTAAAGTTCTTGTACACGTTAAAATTTCTCAATTTAATCATTGTAATCAAGGTAATAAAATTTTATAAAATTTAAAAATTATTTAATATTTTATCAATTTTTTTATTTTAATGTATAATAAACATTTAAAATATAAATAAATATTAATTATTAATTAAATACTTATAATTATTTTTTCTTAAATTTTGATATTGTATAATCACTGCAATAATATCACATGAAGTAATGATTAAATTAATAAAATAAGCATTCTATAAAAAGAAAATATTCAAAAAATAAGTGTGTAAGTCTTGTACGTGAAGTAAGTAAATACCTAGAGAAAGTAGATTTGAACAGACACATATATGTTATTAAATCCGGATTGCATTGGATGGTGGACTAATTAAGTAACCGGTTGGATAACCATTTAAATTGAATATACTTTAGACTTGGTATGACTTAGTTAAACTCGATCACTTTGGGCATAAAATTGGTGACTTTGCCGGTTGAATCGGTGAACCGGTTAGGTTATGAAATTTAAAAAAAAATTCTTAAATTTTGATAAGTTATAATTTTTAACTCGTTTGTCCGATTTGAACTAATTATATATCTATTTCATATAACTTTTCGAGATATACGTCATATCGATTCTAATTTTTCAAAAAGAAAACTTATTTTTTGAATTATGACCATTTTAATAAAAATATTAAGAGTTTTTTTTATGAATTAAATGTTAAACTCTTTTTTCCCTTAAACATGTCATTTCTCTCAAAATAAAGATATTTTAGTTGTTTATAATGATAAATATCATCATATGTAGTGTGTATATATATATATTTAAATATTTATTTAATTTTATACAATTTAGCCAATGACCTATTAGTTAAACTAGTGACCTATTAACTTAATATTCTGACCGAGTCGACTACCAGTTCGAATTTAATATCTATACATATATATTAAGATCGAGAACAGAAGAATGTTGTTTCTTTCGTTTCATACATCTCATTTTCTGTTTTCGGTAAGATTTGATTATATCATTATCACCTCTAAATTAACTAATACGTAACCCTTGTAATGAAACATTTAGAGATCTAAATTCATTTGCAAGGAGAATGACATAAGTTAGGAACTATTACTTGAGAGGATAGTAAATATGAGTCCCTTTCGTAGATAGAGAGATTTGTAACTACCAGTCTCATTAGAGGCACGTATTTAATTAGTTGAGAGAATAGCATACTGAGTGAACAATTCATCATTCTCTCTAGTTACCATCAATTCAGAATGTGACAGCAGAGGAAAATATGAAGAGATCAGTAAATCAACAACTCAAACTTTTAAACTCTACATAGATAAATGTTTGAGATCCACATCTTGATTACTTGAATTTTCATAAAGCAACAGTGAATGAACAGAAAGTTTGAAAGGGCAAATGGGACGAAAAATACACTAGAAGTTCTGGAATGAAATTTATCTATAATATGTTTCGGTGAAAAGGGATAAACCAGCAATAACTGCAAATTTGATACCGTGAAGCCACTCAACTAATTGAAAGTCTGTGCATAGTTTAGCACGGAACGGAAGTGCGTGGGCCTATTACTCACTTTGTTCGTTTGTCTTTGTCAACTAAATTGAAAAGGCCAAAGGCGTACATCATGGAACCTTCTGGTTGTGTCACCAACAGTGGAACTTGATTTAAAATTTTGGGACATAAAATTTTAATTCAAGTTTCAACTCTCATTTTTATTATTGGTTTTTCTCTTAAAATAATTATGAATTATTTTATGCTTACTTATTGTTTAGAAACTAAATTTATTATTAGTTTTTTTTACAATAACTTAAAAATGAAAATTATGTATGTTAAATATATTTTTTCATAAATAAATTTCTTTCATAGTCTTATTTATTACCAATTATTATAATCTTAAAAGTAATTAGTAAATGATAAAAATATTAAATTATAAAGAAAAGAAATAAAATAAATAGACAACTCTCAAGCCTAAAGGTGAATGACTAACTTACTAATAGGTGAGTGAAAAATAAATCTATGAAAGAGAATAACCGAAATTAAGTTCTCTAAAAATAATTAAATAAGATTTTATATTTTTTCTTATCATTGTTTCACGACTTTTCTTTTTTGATATAATATTTATTGTTTTTTATTTGTTTTAATTATAATTTTAATGTGGCTTTTAGTGAGAAATTCACTAAATTACTAATTTAATTGTGAAATAATAACTTCTTATTAAGTTTAAAATTACTTTTCTTGACAGAGGATTTGGGTAAAATTATTTTTATATTCTTAATCTTAACCCTCGATCAAGAGATTCCAGAGCATTCGACTCGTTAATGTCAGACGTATGATATTATGCCAGGTGGTGAAAAGACGAGGCAAGTTTCGTCGAGCATTGAATTGAGCACAACTAACAACTACTTATTATGGCTGTATTGCGCATGCACTGCATTCTCAATCTCCATAACGACCATAACCATCTCATGTTCCTACCATTCCTACTCCTCTCTTCTCTTCTCTTCTATATAAACACCACAGCTGAAGCGCTTGTACTCACCAAGTGAAGCAAGCAATTCCCAAGCAAAGCAATATATTTTGTAGTACTCTCGCTTTCTGATTTGTTCCATTGAGACCTAATGGCTTCCCTCAAGTTGGCATGCGTGGTTCTGATGTGCATGGCCGTGGTGGGTGCACCCATCGCCCAGGCCATCATTACATGCGGACAGGTCAGTAGCAACCTAGTACCATGCATCCCTTACCTGCAGAGGGGTGGAACTGTTGCACCAGGGTGTTGCACCGGAGTGAAGAACCTCCTCGCTGTGACCAAAACCGCCGCTGACCGCAGGGCCGCGTGCAATTGCATGAAGTCCGCTGCTGGTTCCGTTGCTGGTTTCAACCCCAAGTTTGCAGAGTCACTCCCAGCCCAATGCAAGGTCAGCATCCCCTACAAGATCAGCACCTCCACCAACTGCGCCAGGTATGCTATGTGTATGAGGAGCAGTACTGTTACTCTCCCACTCTCAAATCATACTCTTCTAACATTCTTTTAATAATTGAATTTCACTTAAAATTGGTAATTACTGCTGCTAAACTAAACTAAACAGCTGTCAAGAACTAACTATTTATGTGATTTATTTTTTATATTTTTAACATGTCTTGAATTTAAAGTCTAAAAAATGTACAAGTTTATTTTACTTGTGTTAAAATTTTATTTTATTTAAAAAAATAAGATAATAAGGATTAAACTTAGTCACTTGATCATATAAACTTTATTATCATATCAAAAATTAATTATCCTAATAAGTTAAGTTATTAGTTAAAAATTCAAGATTGATTTCTAACAAAATAAATAAATAAATAAATCATGAACAGAGTTAATTACTTTGATTTGACAATGTGATTATCTTAACTTATTTGTTGGATTTGTAATATTACAGCATCAAGTTCTGAAGAGTCCATGGTCGGGGAGGAAGCCGCTAGCGCAGGGCGCAGGACACTAGTCTGACAGTAGCATTAATGTTAATGAGAATAAAATATTGAGACGAGGGCTCCACGTATATACCAGTACTCTTCTGTTGTACGCGACTGTGTATGAGAATAAAATAGGGAGACGAGGGCTCCATGTATATACCAGTACTCTTCTGTTGTATGCGACTGTGTATGAGAATAAAATAGGGAGACGAGGGCTCCACGTATATACCACTCTCCTGTTCTACTCTGTATTGGATAGTTTTTCATGTGTGGGTTGCTCCTATTGTCTGGATTACATATATAGTAATTCCAAGCTCTACGACGTACTTTAATTTGGTTTCTCCCCTGTATGAATTTTGTTTAATATACATATATATATATATATATATATATGATTTTAATCCATTTTTAATATATTTTTTTATATTATTATTCAATTATATATTAACATATCATTAATATAAAAAAATTAATTATGATAATAATTAGAAGTTAAATATTTTTAATAATTTATTAACATATTATTAAGTAATAGTAGTGTAACAAATTTTACATATATGGTAGACTTACACCATATTAATTAACTTTTACTAAAATTTTAATTTATTCAATCAATAATTAATAACAATAACGATGTGAATGTTTAAACTTATGTACTCTATAAACTACTAAAATCATTCATCACTCTAGTGACATCGAGTTAATTTTTATTTATTTATTATGATAATGTAATATTTTATATTAACTAATAATGTAAATACACTAAATAATGAATCAAGTATAAAATCTTTTTACATATATGTACGGCATGATACCGTTAGTGATTAATTAGTATACAACGGGCCACCTCATCTGATTTATATATAATAATTTTTTTTACTAATGTCCTAACTCTAGACTTGCAAGGGAGATACATGTATTATTGAAGGTATTTTAAATTTAATGTTGTTAAAGTTGAGAAAGGATAATAAATTGGTGAAACTTGTTATTTATATTTAATTATTTAAATTTGTTAATTGAATTGAATTACATTATTAAAATAATTATAATAATATAAAATATATAAAAATATTTATAAAATGTGAAAAAAAATTAATTTTTTTATGGTTGATTAATTCAAAAATTTGAACGGTATAATTAAATTTTAATTAATTTTGATCAATTTTGATTAATTTAAAATTTTTTAACTAATGAAACTGAATTATAACTATTTAAATATTCAATTTACAACGAGATTAGTTAGACTGTTTGATTTGAACAGATTCTAACAGCACTATTTTTAATACTTTAATTAAGTATTCATTGATTCATCAATCATGAAATTTTATAATTTACTTTCTTAGATAAGTGTTAATCTTCGAGACAGTAATAGACAAACAAAAGTTCTATGATATTATTTTAGTATTGACGCTAATTTTATACTATTGTTTTCCAACTAATAAGAGAAGAAAATTTTATATAGGCACTGCACTGTCTACTGTAAATATTTTATTTAACGTTAAATATATATAAAAAATTATGTAAATTATGTTATAAATATATTTATATCTAAGCGTATCTTTATAATATTTAATATTAAATAAAATACTTACAATAAATAATATCTACTTAAGAATTCTCCCAATAAGAGATCATATTTTTCACCTCTACGAGCGGATGCGAAATGAACATTAATAACCCAAATTAACAGCACTATTGCTTAAATGCTGTGGGTTTGAGTCCCACTTCTATAACCTCTTTCAACACGTTCTTCGTATCCAACTCTACTCCACAAATGCACTTATAGGGGTTATATATAATTTAAGGAGAAAATATGTATCCTCCTATTAAATTTTTTAATATTTTTTAATTGCTTTAAACAAATGACATTAAATAAAAACGAGTAGTTAAATAAATTAATATTTTCATTTTTGAATATTTAAAAAAATTATTAGATTGATTAATTAATAAAATATAGAATTATTTTAATTTAAAACCTCAGCCTAGGGACAGTTTCACCTAAGGTTGAAAATGAGCCGGGCTCAGTCGAGTCAGGCCTAGTTCAGGCTTAGCTCATGAAAAAATCAAGTTCATTTTTTTGGCTTGAACTCAACTCACTTTAAACTCATGAGCTATTCGAGTTCAATGAGCCAATATCAATTTTTGTATTAATTAAGCTTGTACTACTCAATAAGTTATGTTTGAATTTGTAACTCAACAAAATTTTTATTTTTTCCATATTTTTAAAAAAATAATTTAGCCAAATAAAAAATAAAATAAAATATTATGATACATTAAATTAAAGCATTATTATTATTATTTATAAAAAATAATTATATACATATATCCAACCAACTCACAAGTTAATGAACCAAACATATAAAATCTTAACCTCAATTCATTTAACAAATAAGTCAAAGTCATTAATTCATTAAATTATTAATAAATCAAATCACAAATAAGCTCATATATTGGCTCAACTCATGTCTCAAACTCATTTTCAGCAGGATCTCATAAATCTTTGACGACGAGGAAAAGTCTTCAACCACCCTCTCTCGTCAACTCCGTCAAACTTAGGAAAAGCAACTGGTCTTCAGTGTTCATTTCAGGTGATGATAGTGATGATAAGAAAAGAAGAAAACTAAAGAGACTGGATTAATGACGATTATATCGATGATCAGGTTGATCTAACCTTAATTTTTGTTTGAAATTTTGATTTAGTTAAATTTTATGGTTGAAACTCAATTATATTGATGTTCAAGTTAGATTAAGTCAAGACCAGGCTAATCTTAATTTAAATACATAAAATATATTTTTATATAATATTTTATTTATTTTATATCTATTTGTACAAACTTATTATATTTATTAACTTTTACTTAAGTTAAAATTTAATCTAATTATATAATAAGTGAACGATATAATAATTAAAATTATAAAAAATTACGTTGATTAAAATCTAATATTTTTTAAAAAAATATTACAATAATATATATAATATTAAAAATAATAATTTATTCAATATTAATTCAAATCAACATCGATGGAAAAATGATCCAATTTCGACCCAAAAAAAAAAAGTACATTAAACATAAAATAAAAACTCAAATCTGACTCACACACTTAGACGAGGACTGAACCCTATCATGAAGACTCCGAAAGACAGCCACCGAGTATCACCGGTAATGTTGGAGACAGCTGATCTCTTACTTTTGGTGTTCATGTTTTTGGTTTTTTTGTTTTCTCTATTTAATTATGTTTCAATATTAGGTTCCGTGGGAGCCGAAAAAAGTTTTGACTAAAAAATGGTTGTTATATTTTGACTAAAAAAAGTGGAGTGTGTATAAATGTATGTCACGTAAGACCTCATTTATGGGACATTTCATGAAATGCATTCGTGATGTATAGCATTGTTGATGATTTAATAATGACGTATAATTACTATTAATTAATTAAACAAAATTCTTATTCGTAAGTGTCCTCATCTCTTGCACCCAAAAAATTAGGCAACGAAGCCAACTACATGGCTATATATATAGAAACGGTTTGATCAAGTCATTGACTCATTGGGTCTCATTCAATCGGCAATTTTCTTGTATAAATACAATTTATATTTATTTTATAGATTTAATGGTTCAAATTATTCTATATAATTGGACCCAATAATTTGTATGTAGAGAGTGTAGTTTATTAGACAGAAAATATACCTGAATCATTAAATCTAAAATAAAAATAGACTGAATCTATAAAAAGAAAATTTTCCATATAACCCATGTATCTAACGGCTACGGGGTAAATGACCAACTTTAGAGTTTTTTTTTAAAACAATTTACCACATTTATATGGTTTACAAAAAAAATTCATTTTGGAGAAATTTTTATGTATTTTGTAAGTGTTACATCACTCAACTAAAAAATAATGTGTAACACAATATAACCATACATGTCATTGAATTGAATTTAAAATATTATATAATAAAATTTAAATCAAATCTAATAATTAAAAGAGTATTAAGAATATTACTTTAAAGAGTATATAAGAATTTTTCTTACTTTAGAGTTTTTTTGCCATACCAACTGCAACACCCTACTTTTCTTATTTTGTTATGCCACATAGGCATTTGCTTTAGTTTACATAAACTAGCTCAATTCATAAGAGCGTGTTATGTGTCAAACCATACAAAAAAATAAATTTAAAAATACTTTAAATATTGCAGCATGTAAACTAGTGCAAATCATAAGAGTGCGCCACGAGTCAACCATGCAAGAATGTAGATTTAAAAATACTTTAAACATATATATTATGTTGAATATACTTCAATCACACTTATTTATTTGAGATTTGAACTCAAGCATTAGACTATTGAACTACAAAATAAAATTGACAAAATATTTATTTAAATGTTTTCAACTTCTTTAAAATCTAATTGAATTTGTACAAGTCGCGTGATTATCGGAATAACCAGGACAAACGTGATTAAACGTTTAATATCATTATTATTACTATTTGCATTTTCTTCAAGTTAACAATAACTTCAAGAATATGTTTAAAAAAAAACGTTTAGATATGGTTGTTGTGGTTACCATGTGTTTAATATATTGACTTTTCAAATATTTTGTAAATTAATTTTTAATTGAATTTTGTGGTCCAACGATCTAATGTTTGATATTTATTTATTTATTTATCTTTGTTATACAAAATGTATCTTTATATTATTAGGCGTGAGACTAATTTTTATTGAGTTATCGAGCAATTACAGTTATTAACTCTCTCACTGATGCCACTAATGTACCCTCAGCCAACGTAGCTGGTTGCGCACTCCAGGAACCAATGCCAATGATGTGCTTCAGCCACCACTGCTGACGGCGTGCTCCAACAACATCCTTTGCCTACCTTGTTGCATTCATCATGTTCTGACTGCTTTTGCCAACTACGTTCTCCTATACTCATAAAATTTAGTTCATAATTATAATTTTGTAAATCAATTCTTTATTTATCCTTAACATAAAATTTAAAATTCCTAATTAATTCTAATTTTAACAGGATTAAAAGTAAAATTTTAAACTAAAATTTTAATTATGTCATTCAAACAAACTCTTAAAAATATTAAATATGTATCTTTACATAAATGAATTGTGCTACTTCATGAGTGGGACATAGTTTCAACTCAATTATTACGTACGTCATTGTCAATTTTAGGGTAAATAACTAATTTGTTATTATTTTAGAAACTATTTATTAATTTGGTATTATTTTTAAACCATTTACTTAAATGGAGTTAATTTTGCCATGTTGTACATATATATTTTTTAAGTATGTGACACTTGATCTAAGTAGACTAGTGCAAGCATTGGAGAGTTGTCATGTGGAGGTTATTTTTGCTACGCTGTATTTCTTTTATATATATATATATATATATATATATATATATATATATTCTAACACCTCGATTTATTTTTATTGTTGAAAACTAAAAATTTATTTAGACATACATATTTATGTATACAATTATCTTCCTTAAAAGTATATGATTAATCAAAAAGAATGTTGAAATAAATTTGTTTACTTTCACTTTGTAATATCGTTAGTTTTGGACACCTATCAAACCATAAAATTGATTTCTAAGTTGAAATCATGATTTCTATTTTTCTAAAATAGTTTATCTATTCAATAATGAGATTATAATGTTGGAAACATTATTTGGATACAAGATCAATTTTATTTTAAATTTTGGAGGAAAATTGCCAAAAAGTGCAAATAGTGCTAAGTGTTAGGTAATTTTTATAAATACCTAAAAGTTTGGGGCAAAACTATAAATTTTGTTTTATAAACTTGGCAGCACACGAAATGTGTCCCCATTTTTTGCTCTTCTTCATTTCTTTCCTCCTTCTTCACCGTAGCTTAGGTTTTAGTTTCATTCTTCATCTTTTTTTTTTAATTTCTCTTAGTTTCTTTTTATTTTCTGTTCAATTGCTTCTCCCTTCTCACATGAAACCATCTTTATTCATGATTGTTAACTCTTTCTTCTCCTTTTTCCTTTTGCAATTTTCGGACTCCAAGTGTTCTTAGATAACTTATGAACTACCCATTCCATTTTGGCATCAATTAGGGTGTTTTAGAGGTGTTTGAAGTTAGTTAATGATTGGAAGCTCTCAAGAAACCCACTACACAAGAAGTAAACCTCCTAAACTCTATATTAAGCTTTGAATTGGTGGCTGCCATGGAAGAGAGCTATTCATATTATTGTTCACATAACAATTTTTCAAAATATTAGAAGGAATAGTACAAATTTATGGCTTAATTGGTATGTTTGATGTATTAGTTGAGTTAGGATCATCTTATGGATGAATTGACATCATGGGAAGTGATGTAAAAATAGGAGATTTCGTGCTGTATTGGGGGGAAAAGATATGCACATGAGGTGTTTGAGAAAATGCATGAATGAGATGAAAAATTGGTATTTTCGTATAAACTAAACAATGTTCAGTAAAATGAGTATAACTTTTGATTGGAAGATCGGATTGAGGTGATTCCAGTTGCAATAGAAACTAGACTCAGAGGGCTTTAATTCCATATATAATTTGTAATTTTAAGAGTAATAAATCAGTACAATTTTTATCTCAAATAAAGGTCATTATCCTAAGCTAGTTTGTGTTGTCATGTTTCTTGTCTCCTAGATTCTTCAAGGATTCTTTATCCAAAAGCTTGGAGATCATTTGGAAGCTAGTTCAAGCTTGTTTGGGAACTCCTAAAGTGAGTGGATGGTGGATATGATGGCAACCATAATTTTTCCTCCACTTTCCTTTCCTACTCTATTCTTATCTTTAAGCATGCATTTTGGTATTCCAAAACTCTCTTTGAAAGAACTATTGCTACCCATTTTGAATGTCAAATCTTGGGAAATCAAGTCTTGATATGATTTGAACATCAAATATATCTATGGTTAGACAAAAGTGGCTATGATCTTATAATTGATTATGAAAGTCAGATTACATTTGAATGACAAAATGATAGTATTTTGAGCTGGGTTTTGGATATGGATTAATTATCATGTTGATATGAAATCCTGTAAAGTTTTGTGATTTTACAAAAGCTGGAGCTATGTCAAAAATGTCATCAAAGTTAATGAAATGCTGAAATTCTAATATGAATCTAGCAGTGAGACTACCACAGTTTTAGCACCATTTGAATGACCAAATGGTGATGTATTGAACTGAATTTTAGATATATTATTCTTGAAATACTTATAATTACCCCTGTCGAATTTTATAATTTTTGGGAACCTGTAATTATGTAAATGAAATTTATTTTGGAAACAGCTTGATGCTGACCTGTTTTGAAAGAATATGGTCTATGTTTTTGAATTCCAAAATGCTTGAATATTTGGAATATGAATATGTGTATACTTTAAATTATACAAATATGTTTTTCTTATGAGGAAAATTTGACAGAATACTGTAGCTAATGGCAGTAGACGTTAGCCTTGGTGCACCTTGATCCGAACCTCAGCTAGCAGGGGTGTTGCTAGCCCGACATGTTGGCCCACACGATTGGATCTGTTTGACGTGACAGGTGGATTTGACCCCTATGCCCTGTTGGTGGGCGTTTGTCAAACCTTCAAATTATGTGTTCGTCGGTAAGATTTCTGCTTAATTTTGAATTAGAAACCTCCCATATGATATTTGACATTTGACTATTGATATATGTTACAATTGATTTGATACTTGATACATGTTTATAATTAAATTGATACTTCATACTTGACATATTTCATATAATTTATTTCTTGATTATTTCAACTAATAGCATTTATAACATTTGATAATTATGCATATATTTTGAAGCACATACATTTTCAACAAAAGACTCTTGCGTATTCTTAATTCCCTTTTGCTCATTATGTTGTCATGACCTCACTGAGTCTGTGTGACTCACCCCTCATCATTATCATATTTTTCAGATTAATTAATGGCTGAGGAGCAAGTATAGATGATCAGTGTCTTTGACTCCATGTTATGCAAACTTTAGGAACAGTCCAAGGAGAAAATTGATGTTTTAATGTATATCATTTAACACTTGATTTGAGTTTGGTGAAATGAAGATTTATTTTTGGGATGTCAATTTTTAAAGGTTACTCTGCCAACAATCTTGGTTGATTTGGCTTGTTGTTTTATTATATTTGTTAGTTCTATAAGGCTTGTTAGGTAGGTTAATCCTTCCTATGCGCCGGTCATAACCCTCAAATTTTGGGTCGTGACATATATATATATATATATATATATATATATATGTATGTACGTGGCACTTGTGTTAATCCACATTGGACAAGTGTTGTGCCATGTGACACTTGTGATAAGTGGATTAGCGCAAGTGCTACGAAGTTGCCATGTAGCCGTGTTTAATCGTAGTTTTTAGAGAACCGTGGTTAAATGCCATTTGATTTTTTTTTTTTTTATCAATTTTAAAAGTAACCTAGATGGGCTTGAACTCAAATTCTAATGATATGCCTCTGCTTAACCATTGGGCCAAATAACTTTTTGGATTTATAATGTATATTATATTATATATTAATTATTATTAAATAATATTTGATCATTTAATGATACTAATTAATTATTAAATGACTATTTGAATTTTTTGAAATTCGCATATAACAACATAGCTACATTAAATAGTAATTTAAAATTAAATTTCACGTATAAAGATATGATTACATTAAATGATTATCTGAATTAGTATAGTTATTTAATAATTAATAAATATCATTAAATGATCAAATATCATTTAATAATAATTAATATATAATATAATTTAAATTATGAATACAATAAATCATTTTGTCTAGTGGTTAATATCGTGTATATTAGTAGAACCTGAGTTCGAGCTTATATAGAGTACTTTTAAAATTAACAAAAATGCAAAAATAAAATTAAAAAACAAAGAGCGTTTAACTACAGTTTTAATAAAACTGCAGTTAAATACTGCTACATGTTAACTTTACAACACTTGCGCTAATCCACTTAGTGCAAGTGTATCATGAAGTAACACTAGCGCTAAATAAACTAGTACAAGTGCCACTTATATAAACAAAAATTAGAAAAAATACAGCAAGTCAAAAATAACCTTATTTAAATAAATAATTTAAAAATAACACTAAATTAATATATAATTTCTAAAATTATACCAATTGCTCAATTACCCCGTTTCAAGTACCGGGTTATTTCAAGAGGTGAAAACAGCAGCATTAATTATTATTGGTGGAGGGCTCCTATTGAATTAATTATTATTGGTGGAGGGTGCCCATTGGTTTCAAAATGGGTCCAACTAATACAGCAGCAACGAGAGACTATCGTTGCATGTTAGTCACGTATTTAAAAAAATTTTGTCTCTTTTTTTTTGTCTTTTTTATATCTTTTTAATTAAATATTAATAATTCAGTAAAAATATATCTTTCTTAATTGAAAATATTTTTTCTTTTAAATGTCAACATTTAATTAAAAAATATAGAATTAGTGTTTGTTTATAAAAAAATACTTTTTAAAATTTTTAATATGTTTAAATGAACATTTAAAAAAAATTGAAGTACTAAAAAACCTCAATTAACTAGATTTTTGAGCTTATGAAAAAAGATATTTTTTGGGATATGAAAAAGTTATTTAGAGATATTTTTTAGAAAAAATATTATTGACTAATTTAAAAAATAACATTCTTTATCCTTTATTTTTTAAACCTTACCAGTACCTTATTTTCTTATACGTTTTTATTTTTTCTTTATTGTTATAATATTGCACACCTCACCTCATTATCTTCTCTATTTTTCTTTCCTCAAGTATGTTCATTACTTGTTGTAGAATTCCCAATCATAGTTTATAATATGTCATCAAATAAAAAAAAATGATCGACCTCAGAACTCTCAACATATTTGTGGGTATTAGAATCAAATGAATGGAATAACATGCAAATTTTTGAATAATTAAGAATGAAAAAGTCAATATTTGAATAATTATGTAATGATTTGATCTAAAAGTATGGTTTGAAATCTACATGAAGTGTCAATATAGATGAAATAATAACATTATTCTTATACATGCTTAAACACTTAGTTTCTGCATACCTTTTTAAATAATTTTATCATTAAATTTTTTTTTTATATTTTTAGATCCAAATAATAATAAAATTTAAAAAATAATTTTTTGAGTATTACATTCAAACATAAAATAACTTTTATTTTTACAAAAAATCCTTTTTAAAAAAATGATCTTTTTTCGAAAGCTCATTGGCCTTTAAAAGAGAAAAAAAAAAAAAAGAGATAAAGAAGATTTAAGTCCGTTACCGATATGGCTACTTTAGAAATTCTCAACTCCTACGGAAGCAGACAGATATTACTCTAGTACTGAAATTTTTCAGTATATGTTTTTGGATTAATTGTAAAATATTTATTAGTTACTATATTATTCATATTTTGTGCAAACTAAAGCATACATTAAATGAATTATCAACTGCCAACTACCTTTCACGAACCGAACTTGTATTGTATGGCAATATCTATATATAGTCAAGCTTCATTTCTCTCCAAATCAAATTCACATTAACTTCTAATTCCTTTGCTCATTCAGCGCTTCCAAACTATGGCTATCCCAATGGTCGTCAAGGTAGCTTGCTTAGCTGTGATGTGCATGGTTTTGGGTCTACCACTGGCCCATGCTGCTTTCACATGTAACCAGGTTGCAACATATGTAGCACCATGCATTCCCTACCTGAGGGGAATTGGTAGTTCAGTCCCTGGACCATGCTGCAATGGGGTTAAGAACCTAAACAGTCAAGCCAAGACCACCCCTGATCGTCAGGCCATTTGTAGGTGCATCAAATCCTCTGCTCAGAGCCTGCCGGGACTGAATCTTGCCAACCTCGCTGGCCTCCCCGGCAAGTGTGGGATTAACTTGAACTACAAGCTCAGCCCCTCCATTGACTGCAGCAAGTACACCACTGATCATGACCACCCTCTCTTTCATTATACGCCAAAGGCCAAACTTTCAAATTGAGCTATATATGATACTGATCACTTTCATATGTTGCTCTTCCTTTTTGTTTAAAATTATGAACTTTTCATGTGCAATAATTAGCAAAGATGTTAACCACAAATTCACTTTGATTTCAATTGCAGGATTCAGTGAGCAGCTTGCATGAGGGGAATTGCGCTTGTTGATCGACTAAGTACATAGTTTGTGGTAGCAACTAGCAAGAGAGAGAATAAAGAAGCTGGTTACCCCCTAGATGTGTGGCTCTCCATAAGGAGTGTTGTAGACTATGTCCAAGATGAAGATTGGGATTTCCTTATACATTAAATAAACTGTTGCATATATGATATATCAGTTTAAATATTGATTGTTCCTTACGTACAAAAACTTCCTTCTTTTCTAAAAATCTCTGCTGCTTTTATCCATGCTTATGACATAGGATTTCTTACATCTTTATGCCATCCGTGATCAATCTCATCAGATAATTATATTCTTAATTATAGTAATTTCAATCCTTTCCATCTTTGATTTACATCCACCAAACGTGTTCTTACTTGTCATTTCAATCTGACTCAACCACGACTATGGGCAATGATTAGTTCTGGGCAATCAACAAATTTTTTTTGGACACATTGATGAACCACATGAGCCAAATATTGCGGCCGGAAATTATTTGTAAACCTGAAATTTGTGCAGATATAATTTCTTATATATTTGGAATACTATAAGTTCTCATAATTATACTGGGGGGTTTACTTGATTTCTAATATATTTCAGTTCGAAATTACCTGTCCTTCAATTTTTTAGAGGTTTAGAAAGTTTTAAAGTTCCATACCTCAATAGTAATTTTTTTCTAGAATATGTGTGGAAAATTTTGGAACATTTATTGTCACAATCATTCCGAAGGGGATGCCTCCAACAAACATGACAACTGAATTTTAAAAGTAAAATTTCAAAGAAGTTGTTACTAATTCCATTTAGTTAGACAAAATTAAAAAAACTCTTTAAAATATTTGAAAACTAGTTTGCACAATAAAAAGCAAGTTTGAGAGTTTGTTTATACACAGAGAAGGTGGAAACATAATCTCACTACACCCCTGATACATTCGTTTTAAAATGATTATCTTAAAATTAATTGTGTAAATTACAAATAACTTAAACATATTTAATTTACCCATAAATAAATAAGCGATGGTAAAAATAAAAAACAAACCAATAAGCAAAAACTAAATTATAAGCAATATTTACAAGTAAAGGTAGAATACAAATAATTAAAGACTAAATTAAGATATTCACAAGTAAATATTAATAAAAATAATAATCAAATACTAAACTAAAATATTTACAAGAAAAGTAAAAAATAAAGATAAAAATGAATTATAATATTCATAAATTGAAAAATAATAAAAAGTAAAGATCAAATGTTAAATTACAAATTTTACAAGTTTGGAGAAAAATAGAGATGAAAAATTCAATTAAAATATTTACGAGTTTGACATTATTAAAATATTTACAAGTTAAGAAAATTATCAAAGGCTAAATTAAAAGATATTTACAAATTTAGAAAAAAATTAAGATAAAATTTTAATAAAAATATTTTATAATTTTGACTTGCCGTGAGCGTTTACGTATCACTCAAGTATAATGGGAAACTCAAAGCCACATAATTCTTTAAAAAAATAGTATAATGATTATTTTCTTTTTTTAAAAATGATTTACTTACTTAATTATTTTTTAAAATTGATTTAAATATAGTAAGTGAATTTGTTAACGAGTCTTAATTGAAATAGAACATGGTATTATGGTCACAAAGCCATCTCAAGAAAAATTAGCCAGTGGGTACTTAACCTATCAAAACTATTAAGCAAAGTTTAATTTATTTTATTTTAATAAAATACAAGTCTTAAGTAAGATTAAACATCTAAAAATTTGACTAATAAATACTTGACTCCTCAATACCTTTAAGTAAATTTTCTTTTAAAAAAATTACTTTCTTCATTTATTCAAAAGTTATTTGGCAAAATTTCTACGCATTTGAATATACAAGAATATGCAAAATTATCCAAGAAAAGCAGATGTCATGAAAGTAA
Source organism: Styphnolobium japonicum (assembly GCA_023212625.1). Lineage (NCBI taxonomy): Eukaryota > Viridiplantae > Streptophyta > Magnoliopsida > Fabales > Fabaceae > Styphnolobium > Styphnolobium japonicum. The sequence continues at coordinate 10,654,562 of JALBWW010000007.1, read as the reverse complement.
TTTCAAATAAACAAACCCACTACCTGTTACATGAGAAAAAGTTGACTAAATGTAATAAAAAGAAACAATGATGACAATACGAAAACGGAAATGAATTGACAAAACAAAACCTTTCCTTTATAATTTATTATATTTCTTTTTCTTTTTCTTTTTCCTATATTTTGGGTAAATTAAAACACTTGTCCCGCATGCTTGCACGATAAGCTAAAAACACGCAAATTGCTCCCATTATTTCAAATTGAATCAAGCACCACATATGAAAATATACCAATGTAAAAAAATGCGAAATGATGAGATATTTATGATCAAACAAGACACGATTCACCCCAAATATATATAATAAGCTCAAATAATTATAAATATACTGAGTTAAAAGCAAATGAATAAACACACAAATAAAAACAAAAAGAATAGCCCGCCCAAAGACTGTGAAAGAAAGAAGTGGCCCACCCCAAAAGCATACAAATGAGTATAAATACGATCAAATCATTTTCTGAAAAGGACATAAGGGCTTTATGCATTGCTTGAATAGCTGGCTTGAGAAATGGATCCTTTATTCATAATGACAAGGTAGCGTAGAGCAAGTTAACTACTGGACTGAACATGACCTCAAACTATCGACTCAAAATCCTTAAAACACAAAAGAACCCACCTTAAAGCAAACAAAACCCATTATAGAAAAACATACGTTTCACAAGTAAATCAATCCAAAAGCAGAAACGTTATATCCGAAAATAAGATTGACGGATCAGGTGGGTGCAGGCATGGTATTCAAGAACAAAACACCAGAAACATTTAGAACAGGAACATCGATCTCACACCAAATGAAAAGAAAGAGACTTAAATAAAAGTCATAAGTTCATAACAAGAACAAGATCAGCAGACGAGTCTGATGAACTCGGAAGAAAGTTAACTTACCTTGCTACTGTGACTTCCCAATTCTTTCTTTCTCTAGTCTCTGCCCCTTTTTCTTCTATTTTCTCTTTTTCTTTTCTGACTAGCCACCCTTTTATCTTTTGCCTCCCTTATTCCTAGCCCTACCCGTCGACTTTTTCTTTCTTTTCTTTTTTTAGTTTAGATAGGATTTTTTTTCCTTTCAAAAAAAGCACTTTTTTCTAAAAGTATACTTTTATAAGTTTTATGTATGTTTAGATGAAATTTTTAAAAAATATAAAAGTTAAAAAAAATTTAATTATCATTTTTTTAAAAAGCTAGTGATTCCCAGCTTTTAAAAAAAGGAGAAGGAGAAGTTGTTTTTAATATGATTTATTGACAAAAATATCCTTTGTCTTTATTAAGAATTATATCTCTTATCCTTTCTTTTTTCCTCTTATAAATCCTACTTTCTTTATTCTGAATACTTTACATTTTTAGTAATTTTGTTATAAAAAAGTATTTTTATTCTTTTTTATCCAAACAAATTTACAACTTCTTTTATTACTTAAAAGTACTTCACAAACATTGTATGCAAATATAAAATAAATTTTTCTTTAAAAAGGTTTTACTAAAAAAATGTTTACAAAATAAATCATTTTTTTAGAAATTTATCCAAACGAATCATTTGTCTCTTCCTAGTTTTCCTGGATTTTTTATTTATATATGTATATTAAGATTTTCAAAAAGAGATTAAGCTTTCACAAAATAAGTTAGAGTTAATATTTAATAAAATTAGGAAGCATTAATTTTTAAGCTTTGGAATTAAGCCCAAAAATAATAATATCATTGTGATAATTCATTATTATTATTTTTTTAAATTTTATTTCACAAATAAAAAAAGTATTATCTTTTATATTTTTAAATTTATTAGCACGGTGAAAATTGAATGCTGACATTTATAAATATGCTTTTTCTTCTTTGAAAGTGACAAAGTGGCCTTTGAGAAGTTCGATATACACAGTTAGTTTCAATTCTCTTGAGCACTGAAAAGTAAGGGTGTGCATACGTACAATTGTTGTCTATTTATTTAAGATATTAATTTCTATTCACCCTTTGTGTTAAAAAGTTTTACATTCTCATCTAATTATGTTGTTAAATCATTAAAAGAGTTTGACTATCATAATCACTACCTAGAAAATCTAACTATTTTAATAATGTGTCAATACATGATTAACTCACAGTGTAAAGAAACATTATACTAACAGTAGATAAAAATTAATTCCTTTAATTAAACATAAGAATAATAATATTTATATACGAGTTTAATTGTTGTCTATTTGTCATTTTAATTTTTTTTACATTATTCTTCATTTATTTATTATTACATTATTTTTTTAGATTGTATTACTACATCATTAAATGTTTTTTATTATAATAACAATTATATAAGATATTAAATTCTTTTAATAATATAATAATACATGTTTAACTGAAAGTATAATTTTTTTACACTTATTATGGATTAAAATTAAGTTTAATAATTATATTTATTTATAAATAATTAAATATCATTCATTGTTTTATTATGGTTTTCTAAATAAATTAAATTATGCACATTATTTCTCATGTGATTGGTGAAACTATCATTTTCCTGAATGTAACTACCCAATCAATCTTAATGGATTAGGTGAAACATCCCATGACATATTAATTGCTGCTCAATTATTTTGCTCCTTAACCTCATCAATCCTTGTCTTAATCCACCTTAGCCTGCCTAAGAATACTATCTTTCTTAGTAGGATGGACGATCCTTCTTATTTCAAGTTCAACCGTGGAAGAATTCATCAAAAAAAAAAAAGTTCAACTGTGGAAGTACCTCCGATGACATAAAAGGACAATAATTTATTGTATATATATATATATATATATATATATAGTGGTTAACATAAATGCATTGATGGGTGACCGGTGACCACTACGTACTGTGTTTAATTTCTAACAAAAAAAAAAAAAACTAAACGACAATTACAACCTATCTAAAATATTCAAATTTATAAAATAAAACATATATAAAGAGCCACCGGTGATTAACTTATCATCCTTGCATCCAATAAGAGCATATTTGGGTTGTCATTTGTAACACCTAATTCTTTATATGTATAATTTATCAAGTTACGCACGAATACAAAAATATTATCATTTTTATAAAAATTTAAAGTAGAGTTTCTTTTATTTTTCAAGCAATCTCAACAAGCAATCATAACAAAAAATGCCAATCGGCTTCATCATATGCAATACCAACAACCATTCACAAAATAGATATTATAAAGAGGTCTTTGACATCGACAAAAAAGTACAACATTATGTTCCGTGCACAAAACATAAATGTTAATATTAACAATAACCCTAACTGAACACAATTTACAAAAGTGTTATTTCAATTTTTACGGCGGCATGAACAAAATACTAGTGGAACTGGGAACATCAACAGTAGTTCACCAGTTCTCCTACCATGTCCCAACAAAATAAATATATAATGTTGTCCTAAAAATGCATCAAGGAGCTCAGCTCTATCCAAAAATAAGACAGGAAAATGAATGCTACAACTATTGCAGCAGCAAGTTACCAGCAACCCCGTATTTATTCCGTAGAGGGCTCGGGCTCAACATGCGATTCTGAAGGTGAGGGGAGTGAGATATAAATCCCAGTGAATATAAATATGTTCATAATTAAAGTATGAACGAGAGCCAAAACATGAGTGCATAAGATCATCACTACAATCTATTACAACCATTTACAATCCTTTACTTTAATCAGCATAATCAAGATTTACACTCAATCAACATGCACATCACAATGCCCAATAACTCTCAAAGTCCGGCTTTTCCTCGTTTATGCCAAAAACTACCTCATGGTCTGACTTTTCCTCATTTTTTGCCAGGACTACCTCACAGTCCGGCTTTCCGTCATTCATGCCAAGGATTAACTCAAGGTCTGACTTTTCCTCATTTTTGCCAAGGATTTCGTCATAGTCCAACTTTTCCTCATTTGTGCATTCAACATTCACACATTCACACCATTTATTTCAAAGTCACAATTAATCAACGATGCACAAATCATCATTTTCTCAACATCATCACATTCATCACAATAACATTGGTACTTTATGAAATAAATAATTTTTCCACCTACAACCCAACATCCATAAATACACATCATGTGGTATTGAATTAGTAGTCAAATGCACTAAAAAATGACAAAAAGACTCAATCACAACTAGGGTGTGGTTGCTACCACGGCCATGGTTCAAGGGAATTAGGAAATTGAAGAAAAAAAGGGACAGATGCAACCACGGCCAGGCCTAGTAGACACTACGGCCAGGCCCTGGTGGCCACCACAGCCGTGGTTTGGCACAACACCTCAAATTCCTTTGCTAGAGGCAACCACGACCGTGGTCTGGTATCAGCACATGAAATCCCTTTGCCAGAGGCTACCACGGCCAGGCCATGGTGGTAGCCACGGCCGTGGTTCGTGATCTGGGCAGCAATAGTGCTCCCACGCCCAAGAAAATTAGAAAAACTCTCACTTTGGGGATCATGTCCCCCATCCACCAAATCTATCAACCTCATTCATATACATATGCAACATTTAAAAACCCAACATGCATCAAACCCCCAAACAAGCCTTACATTAATTCTTAAGATTAAGTCATTTCCCCTATTTTCATACATGCTTTCAATCCATTCAATCTAACAATTCTAACCACATTTTTATATCATTAATAAAACCAACCCAAACATCAAAACACATACAAAACCTTGCATTTTAGATTTGCCCCATTAACCTTTAAAACCCTAACTTCCAACATAACAAAATCACAAGCAAATCCACACTCACCTAAAGTGATTTAGGGCACTAAACCACCACCTTGGAAGCCTTCAACAAGCACCAATCAGCCTTTAAAATGCAACCTTGCTCTCCAAATTTTTGTACTCCTAGTGTTCCCAAATTTTGGTGGTAGACTCAAGAGATACTCCTCAACACTTCTTCTCAAAGGACCAAAGTCATCCAAGCAACTTTAGGCAATGGGTAAATTTCAGTTTTGGAGAGGGAAGTGGAGGTTTCAATATTTTGAAACCATGGAAGTGTAAAGGAATGTGAAGGGAACAATCTTTGTGAAGAAAGCTAGGTGAATGGAGGTGGGGAAATGGATGTGTTACGAGCTTGAAGTCGGAGCAACAATGGAGGAAAGGAGAATGAAGGAAGAAGGTGGTCTTTGGGGGGTCTTCTCTCCCCTCCACCAGTCGGTCCCCACATAGAGGAGGGGGACAAATCTTTTGTTTCCAACTTTGCCCCCCAACCATTCCCAACTAGGACTAATTTTCCCCCAACTAAGTGGTATTATAAAAAATGCCATTAATGAGTTAAATGAACTAGCGTGTCCCTAGCAATTTCACACTGATTCCAAAAAGTCCTTTGTCACTAATATTTTTATTAGTTTGCCACTGGGTGTGGCCTTCTACTGAAATGCCCCTGCGGTCTGGTTGAAATATTAAAATATTATTCTTCTTTCTTTTTCTATCCAAATTCTTCTGGGTCAGCCAAAGTTATTAAAATATTATTATAATTCCTTAAATTTATATTCTCACCCTAATTTCTCAGACTCATACCCTCATTCAACTACAGTTTAAATAAAAATCTCAGAATTAAAAAATTAGGGATGTTACAGCATTGCCAAACTCCCATTTATTATACCATATCATCCAAAACAACGATTCTTATCAGCTGTAGCAAAGGAAGAAACTTTATAAAAGTCCAAATATGAAAGAAATAGATATGCCTAAATATTTTATGGGTTTAAGATCTAATTGATAGAGGAAGCACCATAAAGATTAATTAGCAAGGTTTTGGGCCGATACAATAAGAATTGCTTACTTATATCGTGATAGAAAAGTTAAGAATGTACTTATATAATAAAGTTGATCCCCTAAGGGTTTGAGTAGCGATGTAGTATCAAATCCCAAAGATACTTTTTATTTTTATTTTTATAGTTCAAGTTGATGGTATGCACCTATTTAAAAAAAATAGAATATGAATGACTCACTATTCACTCAATTTTTGGGCCATAATCATTATGTTGGAGAGATGGTCGAGTGGCTCAAGGTGTAGCATTGGAACTGTTATGTAAGCTTTTTGTTTAACGATGCTTTAAAAACGTGATTCTACCAAATATTTTTATGTTTGATTGGAGACATACACAATTGCTTTTAGCTCTAAACTCCCGATGGACTAGAAACATAAAAATAAAGCTTTTATGTTGGTGTTGAGAATTTCATGGTGAATTTTAATGCTTTCAATGTTAATTTTTTCAACTATACCCTTCACAACAAAAATAATGAAATGAAATAAAAAGGTAATATAGACAAAGAAATATGAAACTTATACTCTTTTAGTAATTAAACATTTAAAAATAATTTTGATTAAAACTATCCAAACAACATTTATTCTATTAAAATCATTTTAGATAAAGGTTTTTAAACATAAATTACTTCATTGCAAATCCACATTTGACCAAAATCACGTATGTAAAATCAAGTTCATCCAAAATCAAATTTGCAAAATATAATCAAAACACGCATTAAGCCACTTAATTACACCATCGTTGAAATCTAACTGATATATGCTGATAAACATATTTTATATGCATAATTTAGTACCTCTCATTGGTCTATTCTTATGAAATTATTGCATATATGAAGTAAAAATTGCATAATTCCTCATATATTGGTTATGTTGTTACAAATTAAGCAGAACACCCGAAGGACTATTCAAAGCAGTTGTTGAATCAAAATATCATGAACTTGAATGTTGATATCAGTATAGCTCAAACAGAAGAGAAATGAAGACCTAAACTCAGTGAATTTTGGGTTACATCAAATTCAGGACAAATCAAAAAATTCCTGCTCAAACCTAACTCGGTTATTCAGTGATTTCTCAAGATCTAACCGTTGGATGTAGCTAAAATTTTGATATGTCATTCATAACATCATTATCTATGACTTTCATAGAAATGAATATTTCCAGATTAGTACCGGAAGTGGGTCAAAATTAGGCAACAAGTTGATGGCTGTCATTATTGATATAATCTAAGTAGTTTCGGAAAAACGGTCATAGCTCAAGATCCAACAGTTAGATTTGGCTGAATTTTTGACATGTTATTCACGACTGCATGTGCTACAACTTTGATGAAAAGAAGATTTCCAAATTATGACGGGAGCAATGACGAATTTGGTAATCTTCGGAGCTGAAATTTCAACCCATGTGCAAAGAGATTTGACAAAATTGTAATTGAATAGTTCTAGCCTTTGCCTATAAAAGGAAGGCATTTGCCACACTTAAGGGCATCCCATTTTCTAAATTCTCTCATTGTAGTTTGAGTTAGGGGTGAAACTTTGATAAATTGTGAGATTTATACTTTGATTTCAAGGTTAATTCTTCCAATTTGTTTAAAGTAAATCCCAAAGCTCTTGTAGTTTGTATAATATATTCTTCATCTTATTCAAGTTTCTTCATCTTGATGTCTACTTAAGGTTCTTCCTAGAGTTAGGGGTGAAGCTTTCATAAATTGTGAGATTTATACTTTGATTTCAAGGTTAGATCTTCCAATTTGTTTAAAATAAATCCCGAAACTCTAGCCCGTTGTGTTCTTGTTAATACCAACAACCACTTTCATTTCTATCATGCTTTTCACTTGTTCTTTTGTTTCCTTTAATATAATGAGTAGTTAAATTTCTATACTAGGATTGCAATTTGAACCCACACGTAATTTTATTCGTTTATCATATCCAAGAGTAGGTTGATTATCTTGAATTGTTTATCTTACTTGTTCTTAATGCTTTTAATTAATTGGCCATTAATTAAATTGAATTGATAAACCTTAAGCAACTTAACAAAGGGATTTTGGTTTTAGATCTAGGTAAGATAACATATGATCTTTGTGCGAAAGCCTTGAGTTTATATAGGATAGACATATACTTATATGACATATGTAACCATTAATGAAATCGGAACTTAATGAATTCTTGATTATTTGATAGACATAGACATATAGTTTATCATTAATTAAGGATATTTCTGTTTGACCATCGAAAGAGGCTTATAGATAAGTTAAGGATTTCTAGTTAACAATTCAGATAATTAATTGATCTTAGATAGAAGTAAGAGAATCAAGTAAAGTGTGAGGAATAATTGCAATCCTAGGCTTAGTTAATTTGATCATTAACTTTATTTTTCTTGTTTACTTTAATATTTAGTCTTTCATAAATCATCTCTTATTAAGTTGTTTAAATAAGATTGAGTTTTGCAAACTTTTAGTAGATAGTCAAATTTAGAATTAATCACTGTGGGTTTGACACTTTCTTACTATTATATTACTTGATTTGCGATAACGTATACTTGCGTTCTGATTTACCACATCATATGCATATGTTTATCTAAGGTTTATAGACGAGTGATGATTACCTTAGTTGTTTCTGAGCATGTGATTATTAAGGGCTTTTGATTTAAATTAATTAATGAGTTGTAAATTTATATATGTCTAATTCTTAATTTAAAATTATTTAATTTGACATGTGTTGAATCCTTGATTGATCGAGGGATTATATAATTGAGGAAAGAATTCAAATATATATGTGATGAATGATTAAGTTACCTCAATTAAGTTATTGACTTTATGTTAATTAAGGTAATTATTCTAGCACATTAATCTTTTAGGATCCTACCATTAATGAAATCAATTTTAAATTTAAATGAGAAAAAAGACTATATTTTCGCACAAGAAAGTAGAGAAAAAGAGTAGCATATTTAAGCAAACACTGACAACAAACGAGTGACCATTGGAAACATTACAGAATAAAAGAACGATGATTGAAACTAAAAGAGCAACCCCTTAAGCAAAAAAAGAGTAACTTGTCAGAATTTATACATAGTTGCACGTGAAGTAAAAAGAGCAATATTTCCTTGACTCCAATCAATTCAATGGCTAGCACAAATCAAGGAAAACAACACTGCTACAAAAGGGAAACATCTTCGAAGAATCAAAGACCTATGCTTCAACCAAGAAAAGAAGAACCATTTCATCTTTGCAAATACATTATTAATTATTCCCATTGTATTGTGCTTCATACTTATACTTATCTACTCTAGAGAAAAAAAGAGTATTTGAAATCTATTATAGTTCATTCATAAAAGCATTCATATTCTTAAGAGTTGATTTCTTGTACTAGTGAGAAAAGGAAGAGAGTATGGACAACTTTCTATGAACTTCCTTTTAAACTTAGTTACTTTATTTCAAGTTGAGGTAGATGAAGGTTTCTTGTGATGTCCTTTGAAGAAACAACTCCACTATTACTCTGCTTTGGGTTAAGGTAGAGGAAGGTTGAGTGTGATATCCTTGTAAGTAAAAACGTTAGCAAATTGAACAAAAATCTCAAGCGATTGCTTAGAACTGGACATAAGTCACACATTGTGACTGAATCAAGATAAATCACATGTGCACATCTCTCTCCCCTTACTCTTTTATTTTGGTTCATTCATATTTAATTGTTTTGCATTGCATTTGAATTTGAATTTGATTAAATCTATCATTGATCCATATAGAGTCGATTCACCCACCCTTTTAGTTCTATCACCTACTTTATAAAAAGTTTTATATAATTGATTCAAGATACATGTCGTTAATATTAAAGTTAGAGTATCATATAGGCAGTGGCGAGACCTAATCCAAACTTTGGGAGGGCAAGAGCTTGAACATTTCATAAATTTATTGATGATATAAAATGGTTTTTTGTTTTAATTTATGTAGAAGTTTATGGGTGGATTTGCTCCATTTTTTAAATGCCAAATTTTCATATTAAAGAAAGACTAATAATTAGGTGGAGACTATGAGTTGAAAAAAAAAATTTGGGGGGGGGGGGGAAGGGAACTATCACACCCTCCTTCAACTAAACTCTGCCACCTCTTATAGAGGTTTCTCATATTGTGGTACGGAATCGCTCAATAGAGTAATTAAAGGTTATTGGTGGTCTCTCTTTACCCGTTCTTTTGCAGCAAAATGTTTGTCACTTAGTATTAAGAAGGAATAATAGGCTAAAGTAAAGGCAAAGCAATCTAATTGAGATTCAATCACAAAATCAAGTAGTCCTCAAAACGACTTTGTGCCTCATGAATTAATACTCTTAGACACTGAATGGTCTTTTTAATTAATAAGAGGATTTGTAATTTAGCCAGTTCAAAAATTATAATAATATTTTTTTATTAATAAAGTGGTGTTTTGGGAGGACAAGAGCTTGAACACTTCATTGCATAAATTTATTAATGATACAAAAAGGTTTTCTGTTTTAATTTATATTGAAGTTTATGGATGGATTTGCTCCATTTTTTTAGTTGAAAAACATGGAAAGTTTTCATATTAAAGAAAGGTTAATTAAGTAGAGAATATGAGTTCAAAAAAATTTGGGGGGGCGGGGGCAACTATCACTCAACTAAACTCCATCACCTGTTATAGAGGTTTCTCATAATAACAGGTTTCTCATATTATGGTAAGGAATCACTCGAGAGAGTAATCAAAGGCTATTGAGTGGTCTCTTCCCCCACCCCCCCCCCCTCCCAACCCTTCCTTTTACAAAAGATGTCTACCACTTGGTATAGGCAAGAAATAATAGGCTAAAGTACTGCAAAGCAATCTAATTGAAATTTAATCACAAAATTAAGTAGTCCTCAAAACGACTTCGTGCCTCATGAACTAAGACTCTTAGTCTTAGACACTGAATGGTCTCTTTAATAAAAGGATTTGTAATTTAGCCAGCTCAAAAATTATAATAATATTTTTTATTAATAAAGTGGTGTTTTTAGTTCATTCCTTTTTTTTTTGGGCCCATCTGCCACTTAACATGAAGTATGAAATTTATGACGCTCAAATTCGAACCCACAACTAGACTCACACACCAAGGCATTGAACATCGCCTGACCCACTACGCGGAGATCGTTCTTCTTCTATTTTTTATTTTCTCCTTTTTTTGCAAAGGTGATTGTGTAGATTAATTCAGGCATGGAGGAAATGATATGCTTGAAAAAACTGATAGGTTGTTCCGAAATTGTTGTAAATAACTAAATATGTAGTTTTGGCTTTCAGATAATATGTTTTATAATAGATGTATATATAGATCTCTCAAGCTTAATGCTGTATTTTGTATAAATTATGATGTAAACATTTTTTCTCTATCGTTGTGGTGGAAATAATTAAAAATTATATATGAATGGTTCGAACAAAATGTTGGGTAGAAGCAGCCAAGCCCTGGCCACGCAAGACAGCACCTCACCAACCCAAGTGAACATACAAAATAAATGAATAAGACAACATCTCGAAGCACATGGTCCATTTATGGCCTGTTCAATCAAGAAAATGTCTTTTTTTTTATAAAGAAAATGTCTTTTAATTTATCGCATCACAAACATTCGACCTGGTTAGTTACCTAGAGGATTATTTGTCCCAACTTTAATAATTTGCGGGGCATCCATCCCCTTACACCCTTTGTTGGACGCAAACTAAGTACTACGAATCAGGGAGCAATAACTTTTTAGTTGTTAGACATGAATTAAGGAGCAACATTTTAGATAACAGTCAAATTTGTTATTAATTAGGCTAATGATAGTTTTTAAATTATAGATAGTTTAGCTGTTAATTAGTTGCCTATTTTTGTGTATTTTAAATTTGTATTTTGAATTTAAACTTTGAAAATCTGTCTACTTAATTCTCAACATATTGATGAAAGTGACATCAGTTCACAAAATCATTTCTTTCTCTTTGTACGTTTACCTTTTTACACCCTTAGGTAGATTTGATACGGATTATGATATCAGAAAATGCCTTTTTAATATACAGATGAAGTTTGCTCAAATCATAGGACATGCTGAAACCAACTTGTTGGCGAGAAGACCACCTTTAACAATCGAAGAAAACGAATAATCATTGACAACTACGCATATATAAGAACTCCAATCCTCCCCATGCCCCCGCCCTTTACAAAGCCCAAATACTCCCCACAAGTTATAGTGATAAAGACTACAATTAACGAAACAAAAGACGAATGTTAGTAAAGAAAAACTAACAGAAACACTTCCAAATTGTATTGAAGATATCTTATTCATTGGTCATTAATATACCACTTTTTTCATCTGATCTCGCCAAAATAGTAAAAAATGGTATGATGAGCTTCAACCTTAATCTTATTATGACATTACCTAAAAAATCACAAACAATGCTGTAGAATCATTTAACGAAATAGAGACTCATAACAGAAGAAGAGCATCTTTGCTTTTTTCGTTGTCCTGTCTTATAATTTGTGTCCATGAATTATTCCCTTGGTTTAGTTTTTAAAAAGTTGATTTTTAAGAGAATTAATTGTATTATTTAAATTTATTTAAATATCAGGTGATATTACTCTTTAAGGTGTCAAATTATCAACAAAATAAGTAAGTGTCATTATAGAAAATATTAGACAGCTAGAATTTTTTACAAAATGAGTTAGAAGATTTATTAACTCTTGAATGGATGAATGTTATCTTATCCAACAACTACCAGCTAGTTGAATTCTATCCAAAATTTTGACTCTGGCATTACTCCGTCATTATATCCTTAACTGATGAATTAGGAACCGTCTGTATTAGTGTAGAAGTTGTACTGACATTTGAAGCGTAGGTAGAAGTTATAGTGGCAGTAGAAAACCGTTAGTAGATAGCACAAAATTGACGCTCAAATTGGCCGTAGGTATAGGTAAAATGCCTATATTGACGGGTTTTGAAGATATACAGACAAATTTATCTGTTAGTAATTTTAAACTCCTTGTTGTAAATGTATTTTTGGTCATTGCATGTGTTCTTTTATACATTTTCGAAAGGAAATTATTTGTGCTATTTAATTTAATTGCTAATTCATCTATATAATCATAATGTAAGAAATATAAACCAAATCGATTCCTACTTGGAGTTTTATTTACTTGGAGTTTTATTTGGGGGGAAACATTGCCATCTTTCCCCAAATGTTAAACTAGTGGGGAAAAAACAGATAGAAATGCTCTAATATATCTGCCATTAGGGTTTTCAAACTTTTCATAACACCAATAAATTAGTATTATACCTTCTCTATTTTTTAGTTTATTATTTATTTTATATTTTTGGCTTTGTATTGTGGTTTACTTGAATTCACATTCAAGGGCAAGATTGCTTATATTTTAAAGGGGAAAAAAGATATAACATTTTAGACTTCCATCATCCCTTTTCTCTTCTCAAACCATTTGTCAACTGTCAAGGCAAACCAGAAATTGTTGTGTATATATATGAGAGGTAGATACATGGAAAGGGATCAATCTCAGACACCTTAAGCATTTTGTCTAGAGTTTGATCCTTGCAGCAATGTGTATGGAGAAAAAGCAATTGGGAGATATCTCCCCTTCTAACGCCTAAAAGTATCTCGTAAAATTAATCTCCTGTCTTTCGAACGGGAATACCTGGTCATAAACAAAATTAATAATAATAATAATAATAATAATAATAATAATAATACATGTAAAGGGTATATTTGCACCGTACAAGTTAGACCCAACCGGGTCCCACGTATGGGACAAATCTCAGTCGTTCTATATATGTGACTATATATAGCTAGAAATGAATTTCTTCAAGCTAAACTTGATTGGTAATTTTTTGAATTGAGGTAATGAACAACAGTATAGTAGTATAACCAGTAATAAATCGATCACCACCTGTCATTGTGTAGTCAAGGTCAAGCCTTGTTTGCCACTACTTAGAGGACGAAGCTTTGTTCTTGCCAATCTTGATGAAACTTGAGGAGGCTGTATGCAAATGTTGCTACAATTACTCACTACTGATATAGCAGTGATGTATAAATATTGCTTTGCCTTAGATAGTGGCATTTAACTTGCCCAACCACAATCCATTATGGCACTGAATTCAGCCCAACTACCAAATAAGTACATGCACATGGCAAGCCATGATCTTGTGATTCTTGTCATTCTTGTGCTTGCACCCATGGCCTTCTCCCATTATATATGCAGCACCAGGAAAACCTCAACCCCACTGCGTCTCAAAAGGCCGAAAGTTAAAACTTAAAAGCTAATCTCTCTTAGGGTAAGGCTACTACCATCTTGGTTCTTGCACGTACGATTTGGCTCATGGCTAGCTCGCTTATGGTTAAGCTGGTTTGCTTGGCAATTGTGTGCCTAGCACTTGGTGCAACCAGTCCCAAGGCCCAAGCGGCGGTGACATGTGGTCAGGTGGTAAACAACCTGAGCCCATGCGTTTCCTATATAGCCAATGGTGGGACGGTGCCAGCTCGGTGCTGCAATGGCATCAGGACCCTCTATGGCCTGGCTCAGACCACGCCAGACCGCCAGACCGTCTGCAACTGCATAAAGAACGCTGTTAATGGAATCCCTTACACTAATGCCAATCTAAAACTTGCTGCTGGCCTTCCTAAGAAATGTGGAGTTAACATTCCTTACCAGATCAGCCCCACTACCGACTGTAGCAGGTATATATTTGTGTTTCTATATGTATATGTGTGTATGTGTGTATTATTATGAACTCTAGCTCTTTATTACCTACTCTGCCAATATCTATTTCTTTTATCATGGATCTTTCCAATATCTCTGATGAGCCTTTTCTGTTTTCATGCAGCGTGAAAAAGTGAGGTTGATGATATATATATAATATATGGAGCAGTAACACGAGGGATGTGAGTAGTGTGTGAATAAGAAGCTACATAACTGACATGGAATGACTGAAAGTTGCTTCTTTCAAGCTTCTACTAGTCTTCTTGTAATATGCCTGTGGATAGTATCCGTGTTCGTGCTGCTTTTGTCTGCTTGTTGTAGGCATTAGAGGATAGGGAGTGGAGAACTAGAACAAACGGATGTGTAAGCTGTTGTTGTCTCTTAATTCTTAATGATATGTGCAGTTTGTTTTGGTAATTGATTTGGAGAACGGGATTAGAGAAGTTTTAAATGCTTGTGCCTCACAAGTGTCTTCGTCTGTTTCTTAGTTCCTTGACCAAAAGTGATATTGGAAAAAGTGAGGATTCAAAACTCTCAACATAATATTAAAGGAAGGAAGGAACTTTGAATCAAGGTTTAAGGATGACTCATCAAACGCTAGTTCAGGCAATTAAATCACAATGGTATAAGTAACTAACTATATATGAAAACTTGGCAATAGCACTTCACGTCACCCCTTTATTTGCTGACAATCTACTCGAACAACTGTTTCCCTTGCATTCAAGACGCTTGGAATGTTTTCTAGGTGCGAAAAATTCTTAGACAGTGAAGTGTTTACACAAGTACTTCATTTAATAATAAAATATTTATAAGCTTATAATATCAGTCATAATATAAATATATTTATTTTTATATAAAGAGTTAAAGCAATGTATATGAAAAAAATATTATTGAAAGAAATCTCCGCTTCTAGTGCCTCACTGTATCTTAAAAGATTAGTCTCTTACTTTTCGAACTTAAGATACCCTGATAGACTAAAAAAAAAATTAACTACCACAAAAACAACATTGAATATGATAAACTAAAGGACTAAAATGAATAAAAAAATTAGATTAAAAACTTAATTAAGCCTTCATTATTTTATATCTGATATATCCATGCACCCAAAAATCTAGGGGATGGAATAGCGGATTCCAATGGCCCAATTTAAAACGGACCCCAAAATTTTATATGAAAGCCCAAAAAAAAGAAGGGGGGGGGGGAATAAAACAGAATATCATATGAAAGGGGGGGGGGGAACAAAACAGAATATCATATCCAATGGCCTTCTTTGAAATGTACCCCGCCATTTTATATGAGAGGCAAAAAATAGGTATAAAAAATAAAAATGAATATCATATATGAGACTTATTATGGTACACCATTTAAATAGTGTATATGAAACTTATTATGGTCATTTGAACTCCAACGCCTCGCGTTTGGAAAAGTACAGGAGAAATCTGCCACAGAATATACGACAAAGATGAAAATAAATAGTTCCGTTTACCTGCCATGAATTTCATGGTTTCACATAAAAGCAACCTCCTAACTCAACCCTGCACGTAAATTAGATAATGTTTGTTTACCTTAACAACAAATATATACACTGGGCTACCCAAAATTCTATATTTTGCCGAAGAACTGAGATTGTTCATGTGGTGGCTGCAGCAATCTCTAAGATTGGCAAGTATGGAGTGGTTTGAGCGCCACAGCTCTCTATCTTCAAGCAGCTAGGTAAGTTCAAGGGTGAAATTCATGGATAGCATGTTTATTCAGTTGCATTTGTTTCGAAATCCAAAACATGTCTGTCCATTCGGTCCACAAAGCTACTTATTGACAGTCTTAAAATTCTGTTTTCTTCTCTCAAGTAGTCCAGCTCTTTCTTCAACTCAGCATTCTGTTCTTCAAATTGAGTATTTGATAAAACCTGCCTACGTAGAAGTCCATTTTCCTCCATTACTTGGCCTACTTTCAACTTCAATTCAACATTTTCCTCTTCTAACATGACATTTTTCTTTCTTAAATCATCCTGTTAACCAAAGAAGTTAATTTTATAAGTGATGAATCATTGTGTGTGTGTGTGTATATATATATATAAGAAAAATTAAGGATATATAATCTATCACAAGACCCAAAAGAATAAAGCAGAATAAAATCTCACATCACAAAAGCTCAACTTTGGGGGAGTGTCGTCCACTGTGAGTTTTTCAGCATTGAACTCTTGCTCTCTGCCTACTTCGTCACCAATGCTCAAATTTGTGGGGGTGTCCTCCACTATCAGGTTTTCAAGATTCATCTCCTGCTCTCTATGTACTTCGTCACAAATGCTCAAATTTGGGGGGGTGTCCTCCACTATCAGGTTTTCAAGATTGATATCCTGCTCTCTATGTTCTTCGTCACAAGTGCCCAACTTTGTGGGAGTGTCCTCCACTACCTGGTTTTCAAAATTGACCTCGTCCTCTCTATATACTTTACTAGAAATACTAAGCTGTACCACTGAATCTACACCAGGAACCTGCCGATATCCAATTCTCAATCAATAGTGAGAACGAACAACCACATTCCTACATAAGCATTGAAATAGAAGAACTAAAACTGTAGAACATTGATTTATTTAAATTTCAAACAAAAGATACTCATATTAATAATGCATACATTTCAATCAATGACTCGAATTGATTACGAACATTAAATGTTTCCCATTCAATCAAATGTGAGTAATGGCACAATAAAACCAACAAATTATAACTCACGTTAAGTGATGTGCTTGTCGAACAGTTTTGTGCACTTTGAAGTTCTTTGCTATCACCCAGCAACTTCAATGCTTCTTTGATTATCTCTATTTGTAACTCTCCAGAAGTAGGTTGGAGTGTCCCAATCACCTGCACATATATAGATAATAAAAGAATTATAGCCCACTTTTCCTTGCTCTTTTTTTTTTTTTTTTATTGCAGTTTTGATAAAAGACTTCAGTGTGACAAATAATACCAAGGCAACCGCTATTAATTCAAACACCAAATATGTTGTCTGCAGCTTCAGACTAAAACCTAAAGGACTCAAGAAGAGAAGGGTTTTCGTAAATCTTTAAATAACGACTGAATATAGCATAAAAATGGCAGTAGCTCAAGACAGACATATGTTTTCTCCATCTTTTCTCTTATATGGGGGAGCCAGTGACAATAAAGAATAAAGTCAACAGATTTATAAGCAAGCTTAGCTTTTTAAGTTACCTGGTCATCATGTAGGTCCTTAAACCTTGAAGTAAACCGTTGCCTTTGATGAGATTTACTATTATCCCATCGACACACGCGAGGAAAGGTCAAATCGTGGCCTTGCAAATGAGGCCGCGCTATATCAAAATGCTCATAAGACCATGTCTGTTCGCCATAAAAAAAAAGAAGATAAAACTTAAAACAAGAACATTTGATCAACAGAGCCATTTACAAATTACACTTCACATGTATTATTCCAATACTTCTTATCCATGGAAAAACTATATCATATTCTTCTAATCAATGAATATATTGCTTCTATATATATACATTTTACTTCCAAGACAATGATGCATATACCCTTTTAGTTACAAACTTAAAATCAATCTCGAAAGAGCCACACCATGAAAGGAGAAAAGAGTAAATCAAGGTTTCGATCCTGAAAGATTGACTTTATGTCAATTTAGTCTTTCAAAATGTATTTACATTAATTGATCCACATCAAGCTCCAACTTTATGTACTAAATTTATACAAAACTCAATTTTTGGACGACCACAATTGATGTAAAAAAATTAATTAATTTTTTTTTTTGTGATATGATGTAACTTACTTGGAGAAATATAAGACAACCACCCACATATTGCACATTATTTTCTTTCCTCTTATCGAGCCACTGAGACAAATCTTCAATAACAGCAGCACCCCATGCAAATTGACAAACATCACCCAAATTTCTGAGAAACAACAAATATCGGGAATCTACTTTCCCATTGGAAGAAAAAAAGGTCCCAATCGTATAGAGCAAGAAAGTCCTAATAAAATCCTCACTAACACTTTCCCCAATCGAATCAAGCATAGTTTCAAGACAACCCATTGCAACCTTCCTCTTCCCCTTGGTGGCCCCATATTCCTCTTCCAAATCAGAAAAAGGCAATTCCTCTTCCAAAACCACAGGATTTCCCACCACCCGCAGTCCCAAAATCAGAGCAACATCCAACAGAGTCATTCCAATTTCGCCCCAATCGAACACGAAAGCTTGCTTCTCGCAACTCCACGTGTCCATCAGCTCGGTTAACAAAACCTTGCTCAGCGAATGGTTTGGAACTAACAACAAATTCCCAAAACCCGTTTTCCCTATCGCCGATTTTTGCTCCTCCGTCAGCTGCTGAACACGCTTCGCATACGACGTCAGAGAAAATCTAGTCCTGAAATTCCTCACCTGAAAAGAACAAAAAATCCCGTTTTGCTTAGATTTTGTCACTACTAACCAAACAGAGAATTCTCAAAGAGGAGAAAAAGGATGTACCGGTTCTTGAACTTGGGCGAGGCCAGTGGAAGATAGTCTGGTGGATTTCCTCATCGGGAATTGGATTTTCCGGCGACGGCGACGGTGCCGGTGCCGGAGAAGGAAAGAGAAGCGTTGAAAGGAAATGAAGGTTAAGGGAAGCGTGGTTGGTACACTTTCTGTGGAAGTGGCAAAAGCTTATCGGAGAAGCTTTGCTTGAAAATGAATGACGTGTACCGTTAGATCAAAATAAAGGGCGCCAAAATATTACCACCAAAATATTAAAAACAATTATTTTAAAAATATATTATTACATTATAATGGATTTGAATCCTTTTCTTATGTTAATAACATAACACTATCATGATGTTATTAACCTATTATTATATAAAATATAATTCATGTAAGTGATGTTAATGTTATATGTTATTTATATATAAAAAAAAATTTCTAAATTTTTATTCTTTTGATGCTGCCTTATTATTTATGTATTTAAAATTTATTTTAAAAAGTTTAAATCTAATTCATATTTGAATTAATTTTTATTTAAGTAATAAATTTAGTTCCTCTAAATTTTTTAAATTTTATATTAATTTAAATGTAAATTATTTATTTACCCATTAATAAGTATGACTAATAAATATTATATATATAGCATATTCAAATTATTAATTTTTTAAAATTAATTAAATGTCAATTATACTTATTTAACCATTATAATGAATAAATACTCTAACAAACATTTAATTAAAAATATTTTTAACCTAATTAAATATTTCAAGTTTTATATTTATATAGTTATTCTTTTATTTTTTCACATATAATGTTTCATGATAAGTTTTATTTTTATGAGTTTTTTTCTTATGAGATAATTAAATTAAAAAATGATTAAGCTATTTTTTATATATAAATATGATTAAAAATTTCTTATAAAAATATCAAAATGAATAATACATTATAATTTAAAATCACATGTACACATCTAATATAACAAATTAGTGCATCGCACAGGTAATAACACTAATTATGAGATATAACAAAGACACAAATTTTTTTATGTTGGAAACTATCATTGACAAAAAAAATTTTAAAAAAAAATATAGGATTCAAATCTCATTATTATATATACTATTATTTTAAAAATTTATTATTTATTTTTCCCCAAAAAAAAAAGCTCATAATTTAGCTTTTGTTAAAATTGTAAACAAATGACAAACTGTTATTTTAAAATAACTACAAAACCCAACTCTTACACTCACTTCTTAATTCTTTATTTTTTTATCAATTAAAATTTAAGTAAAAATTTTAAAACTCTTTTCTGTTCCCAAGTGTCCCAACCTAACCCATTCACAAGATAATGGGCTCCCTCACAAGTCCAATGCAATTAAAACCCGATAATTTTTTAAAACTATCAGATGACCCATCTTTCTGCTTTATACGACATACCATATTTTTCCTTCTTAATAAGGAGTAAAGTTTACAACTTACCTTTTATTTGAAAAATATTATAACTTTCGATCTTAACTTTCACCAATTTTTCAATTGTATGGTGAGATTGAATAAATTTTTATAAACATTGGTTGAATTTGAAGTTCCCATAAAAATTGATCAAGCTCATAAAATTTTAAAATTAATTCATATTCATTTAAATAATTTATATTAACATATAATATACTTTTAAAAATATAAATAAATGTAAACTATTAGATTATAGGTTAAATTAATCTGCAAGTCTCTATTTTTTTTTTTTTGAAATTTTTTAAAGAAGTCCTTATAATTTAAAAAGTATAAATATGTCATTATAGTTTTTTTAAAAATATTTTAATGGGGTCCTCAATCCAACCAATAGTGAAAGCCTAAGGACCTAATTGAACATATTTTTAAATTTATAAGGACTCATTTAAAGTTTTTAAACTATTGGGACATATTTGAAATTTTTTAAAAAATATAAGGATTTGTAGATTAATTTAACCGTATTATATACTTATAAATGTCTGATTTCTTTTAAATTTGATAAGCATGATCATCACAATAATATGAGATGATTCAATAGTTAAATTAATAAAATCTAAATTTTACAAAATGTTATTCAACATGTGTATATTGTACAAGATTTACTATTGGAGTATGTATATATATATATATGAGTGATTAACTTACACCGGTTTAAGACTTAATCACTCTTATATCACTTAATAACTTTTTATTAGATAAGTTTCTCACAAAATTCACCATTAGATTGAAAGTTTTTGTCATGCAAATCATACCTATAAAATTTCACATCAATCCGAAATTGTTTTATGAATTATTGATATACATCAAAATTAACGTAATATAAACTATTGAAATGTATGAAAATATGAACTATTTGATTAAATTATTGATAATATTCAATTTTTTTTAAAATTTGACACAAATGATCAGCATGATGGATAGTTATAATTTAATGATTGGATCGATAAAAAATATACTCAATAAAAAATTATTAAATTGTGTAAATAGATTAAGACTTATATCAGTGTAAGTTAATACTTCCCCATATATATATATATATATATATATATATAGACACACACACACATATATATATAGACACACACACACACACATATATATATAATTAAAATTTAGATGCGTTTAGATCTTTAAAAAAAAATTGGGTACATGAAATTTTTTTAATTTGGAGCCTAAATATTTAATACTTCACATAATCGTTTGAAAAGACAAACCAAATATAGAATATACCGTATTTCACAAAACTACTTTTAGGAAAGTATTTCGTAACTCTTCTTATTTCAACTTATTTCACAATTGGGAAATGATTTCTCATAATTGCTAATCATCTTTAAAATAGTGTGCAATATTTCTTTTTGTCTTTTATGTGATAATGTGCAATCTTTTCAAAGAGGATGAAAAAAAAATTAAATGAAAAACTATGATAGTTTGACCAAATGTTATTGATGGCTATTTGGCAAGTGTACCAAATCGCATAAGTAATAAAGTGATGAGTAAATTATCGTCTCCACAGGGAATTGTGTTGTCAAGTACCAGATTACTAATTTAGATACTATTTAAACGATGCAAATTAATGAAGAGAAAAAAAAAACTAAAATTTTAACTATGTTAAATGGAGTTGAGCAAACAAAGAGTGAGATGCTAGAGATCCGATTTCACTTGATTTTCCGATTATTTGGATTCTTTCTTAATTTAAATTCCAATTCAAGAATTGATGGTGGGATATCTAATTTAATTAAAACCCAATTCCTTGGTAGATTAATTCTCTTCAACTATCTAGAATTAACTAATTCCTTAGTCTAATTCCAAATAGAACAAGGCATGAATGAATAAAATCCCAAGTAATACCACACAACCAACAATATCTATTCCTAGATCATTGCTTAATCATAGTGTTTATCTCAAGAAGCAACATCACACATGAATTTCCCAATCCTATGCATGACCATCAATTCAATTTATGGTTGATCAAGTCATAAAAGCATTAAGAATAGAGATGAACACTCGATCATGAAAGAAAACTTAAATTAAGAATTATCAATCTAAATAACTCATCCATTCAAGTTACATCATCACTCTAGCTAGGAAGAGTTTAGAAAAACATCAAGAAATAGGAAAACAAAAGATAGGAAATTGTAAACTCCATTGAATCCAAGACAACAAGAATATGAAGATCTTGAATCCTTGCTCCTTGATGATCTCCTTGGCTCTCCTAGGGCTAGAAGCCCTCTCCCCCAAAGCCTCCTCTGGCCCCTATGGCAGAATAAGTCCTTTTATAAGATTTAGAAAATCATAAAGCAATTGAATGTTGCTGCCACTTTTCTTCATAAAAGGCATTAACTTGGGCTGGACATATCTCATCAAATCTGATCGAATCAGTGATAGTGGTCAACATAATATTCGTAAATCTTTTTCTTAACTCTCCATATCCACCGAGATCATGTCATTTGAACTTCTTGAGTGAAGTTATGCCCAAATTATTACAAAAGATTTGACAGCAAAAGTTTCCCTGATTTGTCTTTAATTAAGTTTCCTTATTTCCTTGAATAGTCTTTGATTGAGTCTCCTTGATTAGCCTTTGACTAAATCTCCTATTTTCATCCCTTGAAGATTCTTTGCACAAATTACCATAATTACAGTAGATTTGTTCAAAGATCAACTTTCCTAAAATAAATAGCAAATAAACATCAATTAGGAGATAAAATCCCACAAAATCATATGATAAAGATAGGAAATATAAGTACTGACTAAGACTCATCAGTTATACATGTGACTAATATAACCGTTTTGAATATTTCTTATTTCATATTTCATAAATAAATAATTTTTTTTTTATTTCAACTGATTTTATCCTAGAAAATTATTAATTTTTACAATTACTAATCATCTTTAAAATACTGGGCAATCTTTTTTTTATATCCTGAAGTGAATATAGTGAAATCGTTTAACGTTGAACAAAAGTTTTAAAAAACAAATCAGGATAGTTTGACAAAATGTAAGTATAAAACTTAAAATGCCAAATTTACATGTGACTAACATACACAAATAATTGATGATTTCAAATTAAAGAGGTACGTGATACATCTCATAAATGATAAGGTAACCCTACTCAACCTTAAATAATGAAAGGGTGTCTCATTATTTACTCAAAAAGTTTTCAACTAGTTTTGATAAACTTTCAGAATAAATACATAGCTTATGCAATTTGCTCCAAAGTTAATATATAGATAGTTATGATGACTTCACTGCCTACACATAAAGCTGAAAACTTTTCGTGGCTTTAATTAGTTGTTTCTAACGGCATCATGATCTAATTGTGTTTAAATTCATTCCCTTTATGTTTTTTAGAAAGCTCATAATTAACATAAAGAAAATAATTAAAAGTTTTTCTTTTTTTTAATAAGATTACGAGGTGTTTCATATTCTTTAGGTGTTTCATATTCTTTGAGTGTATGATTAATTTCTATTTGGATGTTAGTTTTATCCTGCCCACAAAGTACTTCCAATAAAATTTGAACAGTTAAAATTTTTCTAATACAAAATAAATCAATTTACATGTATTTGGATTAACTTATTTTGTTACAAAAGAATATTCTTTTCAAAATGTTCAAAAAATATTTTGAATTGAAGCTTGTATGTATTACATTTTGATAAACGTAAACATGAATTTACACATTTTCTTAAACAATTTTTTTTTTTAAGCAAAGAAATCTTGCTTCCAACACCTTACGCAAATTGTAATACAAACATGCCATTAGTTAGTTCAGACATACCATTCTTCCAACAAACTGGCCAACCATATGCCATATTTTCTCTCCAGATTACACATATGATGATCCTCAAGAACTGGTTTGGAATTCTTTAGTAGAACATGACTTTGATTTGAGGGTCCACTTGCAGCTGCAGCACAAATGACATAAGCTTGATCCTTCATACCACCACGTTTTAGGCCGGTAACATAAAAGCTAGTTTTAGGTCTGTTTGCATAGAAACTAGCTTTTTACTGAATACCCTAAAACATCCACATCTAAAGGCATTACAAAATATCGGTTTGCCATAAGCTTCCTATTGCTGTTGCAGACAGTGAAGGGGAAAAGGTAGGTTGGGACTTGGGATATTTTGGAGGTTGTGTTTTACTTATACGGTTTTCTTTTGTATCTTTTTCTCATCCATTTGTTACTATATATACTAACATCGGATTTCAGACTTGTTTTAAATAGTATCTTGACTCTAATACTCAGATCCGTTTGTTAAGGGGGAGTCTGAGCTACTCCATCCTAGTATATCTACTCCATGTATTAATAAATTCATTTTTAATATAAAAAGTTACTTTATAAAATATGAGGATAGATGTACACGTGGGGTAGGGTAGTGTAACCAGTTTGTTTTAAGATACATAAAGGTTGGGTCAAAACGTGAAAAAGAAACAACCCTTAATTTGATTGTGGATCACACATGGGACATGGGAGATGGGGTATATTTGTGTACGAAGAAGAATTTGCATTAGCCATTAGGTAATCAAAATTACATCATAAGGGCAAAAAAAATGATGTGGTCTACGCCAAAACGTCAATGGCCACCTTTGAGTCCGCTTCCATCTGCAATCTCTCAAAACCTCTCACATGATACAGTTAGTCCCTCTCCAATGGGCAATGGCCCATCAGCCATATATCACGGCATCACTTGATTAGGATCACTCACAGACCTACCCAATTGCCACTGATCTGTTCTGACCTCCCCGAAACTGGCCAACTAGGTTTATTAAGTTGCTCTATAAGACTATATAACTAAGGTGAGTAGTACAGCAATTGGTGGATTCCGGTGAGGGGATGAGAAGGTAGGCGTTCTAGTAAGGGATGACAGCATAAGATAAAGTGCATACAAAGCCATTTGAGTAGGATTTAATCCCATGAGCAAACAATCTCTGAAAGGAGCTTAATTAGTGTCACTTTTTTTACATATTATGTATATAAACAAGAGTTTACCTGTTAATGTAAAGAAACTTTACACCGTCATCTAATCATATGCTACCACGTCATTAAAGGAGTTAGATTTTCTAAATAGTTGTTGTGATAGTCATACTCATTTAATGATGTGTTAGCACATGATTAGATGGCAATATAAAATGTTTTTACACTAACATTAGATTAAAATTAAATCCTATAAACAATGCTTCACAATTTTTATACATATTTTATTTTTATTTATTACATTCCATATTCTCTTTTTAACTTTACTTTTTTCTTTCGTTTTCTTCTTCCACATCTTTAGATATCCTTATCTTCTTAATTATTTTCTCTCTTCTTAGTCCTTACCAATTATTTAAGATAAAAAGATAATATTTATCATTAAAAAGTTATTCATCTATTTATTAATGATCATTTCAAATTTTCTATTCTTATTTTTAATGTTTTAAATTAAATTTTATTTCTTATTGAATATAATTTTAAATTTTTATTTCATATCCTTATCCTAATGTATGTTAATTTAAAATTATATTATATATCTGTTGTGCATAAAAGCTCTCTTTTATAACTAAGAAAAGCTAGAAGAAGTAAAAGTATGCTAGGATAAGGGAAGTAGAAAGAGAACAAAGACAAAAATAAAAAAGGTTAAATGATACATAGCAGGGAAGTAGAGCACAAAGAACTCAAGAAACTACACTTTAAATAACGAAGTTTAGGCTCATATATTTTGAATTGCCTTTTTTGGGGATTTGGATCTTATAAAATTAAACTGAATGTGTAATTAGAGAGAGATACACACAAAAGATGGGCTTCATAATTTTTGAAATTGTAGGACTCACGTGTTCTCCTTTTATCTCTCTCTAACTGCTCATGTTGTTTATCTGTATGCTCATGTTGTTTATCTGTATGCCGAGGATCCAAATCTGTTTTCTTGGCATTTTCCTTTATAAACTTTAGTACTTTTGATCACTCAAATCCCTCGTTGAGTTTTGAAGAAATGGGAAATTTCTTCCCATACATAAAAGAAAGCATGCAACATTTTTTTTTTAATTGAGGAGGCCCCAGTTGGAAGCTATATAAGGGGAAGGCGATGCAACATGTTATCATGCTTAACATGTGCATTCTCTATATCTAATTGACTAACTCTACATCTCTCTTACCTCTTGGTCATACATAGTTGGCCCTCAAGTGGAATCTACCATGATAGGTTCAATCCTACAAAGCTACATTTCTTAACTAAATCATCAAAGCTAACTCATTAATTCTGTCCACATTAATGATAAGTGTTAGAAGTAGAAACCCCTTCTACGATACTTACATTGTGATTATCTTTGAGAGTCTCGCAAGTCCAAATAGACAGAATAGATGCTATAAACATACTTAGAACTTAGATTATATTTTATGCAAGAGTAAAAGTGTTTTTGAATCACTTAGCCTTTAGGATATGGAACCAAATAGGCAAATACTAGTGTTTTAAATTTGAATTGAGGATTTAATTAATTGATTAACACATTGGTAGTGGGTCGTAATTAATTAATTGACCTTTCTAATCAATTCAGGCTTCTTTAAACGTGAGAAATCACATTCAAGAAGAAAATAATCAATTTGAGCACCCCACTAATCGATTAATGAACCTCTAGTATAGGTTCTAATATGTGAAGCTTCTAATCTATTAGATCAACTTGACGGTGATTCCTTCAGTCTCATAGGGAGCTAATCGATTAGGAACCTCATACAATCGATTAAACCATTTTTTAGAAGCTATCATCAATTATAGAGATGGCCTAACCGATTAAGACCAGCTTAGAAGGGTTCTTTTAAATCTAGGTTGGTCTAACTGATTAGAGTCTCATGTTAATCTATTAATGCCCCATTATATATATATATATATATATATATATATATATACACTTCATGAAGCTGGCAATAGAATGCGTGCCTTCGATGCTTTCGCTATGCTGAGCGCTACCTATAAATTCTTTTCGGGCTCTGAGTGAAACATATCATCTTTTTTTTCTTATGATTAAAAGTTTAGACAATGAGAAGGCCATTCTCATTTTAAAATTAGAGAAAATTATCAACTTCAATGATAATTTATAGTAAAATTATAAATTGTTTATTATCGAACGTATATTGAATTCGAATCAAAGTCATAATTAACATAAACAGGAAGTCTGACCAGGTGAGTCAACACCCACTAACTTCACATGCCATCTTATTATAACAAATTGTGCACAAATCATCTCTACATTCCATCATAGTTGAGTCAATTGTCCCTTCATACTCAAAAAGATTATTGTATAAACTTACACTATATATTATATAAACTAAATTAATAAATAAGTGACACATAATCACTTTATTTTAAATAATTGTATATGTTTTTTAGCCAAACAATTATTTTGTATTTAAAATGATGACATATCGGTTGTTTATTGACTTAATATACATAAATTATTTCTTGTCTACCCAAGAATTTCTCTAGAACTTGAATAAAATTATCATGAATGTTGACATTATTCAAGCATGAATAATTGTCTGAAAAGGTAGGACAAAAATAATAAAACAAAAAAGTGTGCAAATAAATAGTATTATTTTTCTCCTACTTCATTTTCATTATTTTAATTCAATATTTAAAAATAGAATTCATAATAAAAATATTTAATGTTGAAAATCATGATTTATATAAAAATCATAATGTACACTAACATTTAAACAACAACCAATGGGTTTTTAACCTAAGGAGGTTAGCCTATAGTAGTTAAGAATGTATACTTTCTGCTTTGACTATTCATGTTTAAACTTTAAATTAATACTTAAAATGCACAAAGTGTGGATAATACATGCTTAAAATCACTTAAAAAAAGAACTTAGTATCGATTAATATGAAAATTGACTCAAAAATGTCTTTCCTGTATGAAAATATAGTCAATAGGTTTTATGAAACTGAAAAGGACAAAAGGTAAAAGAATAATTAAAATCTGAATAAAAGAGTTACTTTAAAAATAAAAACGGAAGAATTTTGCCATTGTGGTGTTGCCCCAATGGTTTGCCTTTGCAGCATGCCTTTTCCCTTGTTGTATGCGGGTTCAATCTTATTCTCTTCCCTTACCCTATACTTTTTATAAAATTTACACAATCTATTTGTATGACAAGCTTTCTATTCTGTTTTGACGTAGTCTTCTAGTTAAGGTAGTTTTTTCATTACTCACGTAAGTCGTGTCAACAATTGAACCTATAAAAAGAAAACTGAAAATTGAGTCATCGAAGGATGAAGGAAGACTACTCAAAATGGTGAGTGTCCATTCTTAGTGGGCTAGGCCCCTATTTATAAATTGATAACTGAGAAAAAAAAAATCCCCTAATTTGTGCTTAGTCTCTTTTTCTTTATTGGACAATACACCTTCACTTTCTTTTTAAAAGAAAAATGCTAAAGATTACCTTGAACATAATTGAATAACTAACAATTTATCAAATTGATGTCTTTTAATGTGTGTTGTGACTTTTTTTTTTATCACTATCATTATTTTCGTGTACAAGTGTTTATCTGAATTTTTAATTTTGAAAAATAAAATTAAAAAAAGGAGGGAAGTACCTAGTTTGCACTCTTTCCATTTTTGGGTGGTCAAATTTTGGTCCATTTCTTTATACGAAAGTAACGAAACAATAAAAGCCTGAGTAAACAATACTATTTGACCACCGTGCTGACTGGGCCTGACCTACCCACATTCTTCTTCAACACGGGCCCACTTCGCCGATTCATCTCAATGATAATTCCTCCCACGCTCACCCAGCGCGTGGAATTCAGAATTAGAAGACAAAACAAATAGGTTGAAGTCAGTGGGACCCACCACGGTTTTGAGTGGAAGCTTGATGGACGTTGATCTTCCTGCCACTCTCAGATCTGACGGTGAAGGTTTAGAGTCAAAGACATATTTTGATGGGTCTAATTGATCCCCTTGGAAACATGCTTTATTTTTTTTATATAAAAAATAAAAAAAAATAAAATTTCCAACTTTGGCTGTTGTGTCGCCTCAGTTGGAGCCTGAGGTGAACTTCTTTGAAAATGGAGGAGCACTGTGAAATTACCAAACTGGTCATTAGCTTGATATTTAGTCTCGTTTGAAATGTCCAAAAGGTCCCTCGTCAACAAAGAAACTTACAGGGTCAACAAGTTTATGGTCTGATTTGAGTTTTATTTTATAAATGCGAGGTCGATGTGAACAGAAAATGGTGAAATGAAAAAGAAAAAGAAAAAGAAAACCTTCTTATCAATACAGTAGTATATGATAATTCTTCTTTGATGATGATGATAATAATACAACAAGAAGCAAGAGTTAACTTATTTGGTGGCCTAAAGTCAAATTATAAAACAAATACATCTTTTTTACTTATTAAACATAATATATTTTTATTTAATATTTATTTATTTTTACCTTTTAAGAAGAGAATTGTAAATTAAACTTTTATAAAATTATTAAGTGATAGTTAACTAATAGAAATAAGAGAAAAAAAGATAGTAAAAAAGCTTAATTATGCATTAAGTTATGAGTGTGATAAAATATATACAACATTTTATTAATTATATTCTTTTATTAGAAGTAAAATTAATTTTTTATTATTAATATATATATATATATAAGCATAAGAAAGATGAAGTCTGAATAAAATATTATGACTACTTAAAAATCATATCCCTAACATATTACAAACGAACAAGTTAAAACTAATTCATTTGAAATCTGTTTGTTGTTCGAATGGCAATGAATCTATCACAAATAATCAAAATTCTATTTTTTCTATTAACAATGATTTAATTACTTAATCCCAAATTTGATATATAATATTTTAAATTTGCCCCAAAATAGATAGATTTCGAAGTTCAGAGTATTTGTTCTTTTATTATTTTAATTGTTTCCTTAACTCAAATTAATACTCAAATCGGTAGGAGGCTAATTAATTAAATATTATGAAGTGGGATTGATTAAATATGGAGTTGCAAATATCTTATCAAGACATAGGCGTAATGTGATTTTTATGGTAATAATATTATTATATCAACTTTTATGTCAATTGAGATTAAATTTCTCTCAAAAAAAATCTTAAAGATATACCTCTCACATTAACTTAATGCATTTAAGATAATTAATTTTTGTAAGTACTGTTCTAAAATTTAAACCCATATAGTTAAGATAAAGAGTATATTTCCTTAACTATTAAACCAACCTTTTTAAATTTTTAGGAATAATGTAAATAGATGAAATAAGTAAAAAAATTGATTATAGGCTATAAGTTCAAATTAAAATAACAATTTATTAACATTCCAAAAAATATTTTACAATCATAAATATGCCATCTCATCTTAGTGTAGATTTGGATACGTGAGATTTGAATATATTTTAGATTTCCATTATGTTTGATTTAGAAATAAAATGTTAAATTTTTAAAAATTTCTTATTTAAATTAAAAAGTAAATAAAGAAAGAAAACTCTAAAACATGAAAGTTCAAAATTTTATCCTTAAAATTTCCCTTCTACCTTGTATTCTTTCTTCACATCGAAATAAAGATTAAAGTGTTCTTAAAGTACTACTAAGAAAGAAATTAGTCAAAAATCAAAAATCAAACCAAAACACAAGAGACACTTCTATTTGTGGAATATTACAAACGGCCTTGACAAACAGTCAAAGGGCATTCAAAGACATTTTCCAGACACAAAACAAAAAAATAAAATAAAGGAGGTACATTAAAAAAATAACCTTTGAAGTATGAAGGACAAAGTTGGTAAAAAGAGATTAAAGAATTCCCATTTTTGTAAAAATAAAATAAAAATGGCAGCTACATTAAAAAAAAGAACCTTTGAAGTATGAAGGACAAAGTTGGCAAAAAGAGATTAAAGAATTCCCATTTTTGTTTTGTGTATTTTGGATTTTGGTAATGATAATATTACTTTAATCACTAAATTAAAATCCGGGATTGGGTAGGTTTGACCACTGCTCATTGGGCTCCATCATTTTCCTTCCTCTTTGAGACTCTTTCTTTCTCTTTCTGCCATTCCAAATATATTCCTCTGGCTCTAATCTTTTCTCTCTCTCTTCCTCTCTCAAAATTAAAAATCTTCACTTCCCACTTCCACCCTTTTCCATCTGCTTTTTTCTTGACTTCATAAGGGGTTCTTCGTGGTAGAATCAAAGCCACAAGTTACAGTTTTTGGCCATTTCACAGCCCGGGAATCGATTCAGTCTGAGTTGCATGAGCTGCTCTCTCACAGGTGTGTTAAAGTTTCTTCCTTTGGTGTGATTCCTGTGATTTGAACGTTCTATTGGGAGTTTCTTTTATTTTTCTTATTTGGTTTTTTATCTTAAAACTTTTGCTTTTTGTTTTTTGTTTTTTTAGTCTGATTCATTAGACAGTTTTTGTTGTTCATTTGCTGCTTGATTTGCCTCTTTGGTTTATTTGGATAATTCCTGGTAGGGTTGAAGTTTCAGGGTATGGCAAATTCATTGGAGTTCTCCCTTGATATTGTGAAACTAAATTAAATGATTAGGTTTCTGTAAAATTTCTTTGATATTAATATTATAGATCTGAATTGTTTTTCATGTAGTTGAATGGATAACGATTCATGGGTGTCTTGTTACTTTCCGAGAGGAATTGTGTATATAGAGCTCATAACTACATAGCTAGAGTATTTTGGTTCATTAGCAAGAAAGCATTTTGCCCACTTGCATTTTTGTTACATTTGTTGTGAATCAATGACATAAAAAAAAGTAATTTATTTTTCTGTTTTCTGGGAATGTGATGGACACAAGTGTGGAAAAGAGCTTTGTTAGGCGATTAGTTGGTCGATTATTATCATTTCGAGTATTTTACATTTAATTTGCCAGCGACTGGTGCATATTTAATAATGAAGTGTTAAGGATACTGGTGGTGATATTTTACATAATTTTGTCTTTGGAAAAACCATATCAACATTCCTATGGCATGTTAAAGTCCACTAAGTTTGTTTGATCCATACTTATTTATGCTATTTTTTTGTTTGCAGAAATAAACAGTTTTATGCAACAGCGAAGTTCTGTACATAGGATGGGGTGTTTCACTGTCTTGAAGAGCAAGAAGAAAAAGTCCGATCAAATCATGTACGCAAAACGTGTTAACCATAACGAGCATGTACCTACTGTACTGCCTGAACCTCAAACTCATACTCGCTCACTGCAGTCTGCACCTCCTAGTTTTAGGACCAGAGTGAAACCCATTCACCCCATTAATAAAGTTACCAACAATAGAACACGGGCATTATCTGCTCCATCATCTCTTGATGCAGCAGAACAAGATGCTTTGGCCTCAGTTGAGTATGAGGAACAAGAAGAATCAAAACACCGAGCTGGATCAATGAAGGAGCAGCGCTCATCTAGTCCACAACCTTTACCTCTTCCATCTCCTCAGGGTGGTGCTGCATTGAAGGCTACTGTCAGCTTTAAGTCAGGGACAGCTAGTGGTCCTCTATATGCTTCTGGACCCTTGCCGCTTCCACCTACTGGGTCTCTTCGATACTTTCTGTATGAGGAAATTGCTGCTGCTTGCCACAATTTCTCTTCAGATCGATGCATGTCAGAATGTCTTTCTTCCACCATATATAAAGCTTCCTTTGTTGTTGATGCTTCAAGTTCAAAGAAGTTTGAAGCCACTGTCACCCGCCTTCACCCATCAACTCAGGTACTTTTCTCCATACTGCATTACTTTCATCTCTTGTTATCCTCATGCCTAGTAAATACTGACTGGTCATCTTAATAGCAGATGCTTCCTTGCCAAATATAGAGAAGTAATGCCATACTTCTTATCTTAGAATGGCTAGAATTCAATGTTATATGAACTTTTTGATATGAGATGTGTTATGTAAACCCTATATTCTGGAACTTTGAATTTCCCAATACATGCAGTAGAGAAATTAGGACAGGCATCAAAGTGTTTAGGTTTGCCAATTGGTGCCATCCAACTTGCTGTTCAGCAGGGTCTAAATCTTGTTCTTCTTCTTGTCCTCTTTACTCCGTTACTTCTTCATGCATATTTGAAATATGTTTTCAAATTAGTGAATTTAAATGCTGAAAAATTGTTATGAATTGAATTGTTGCTGGTTTAGATATAATTATTAATTATTGTTAGCATTGTTTTGAGAGGTTCATGATTTTCCCAGCTCATAAAAAAAAAAAAAAAACAATTGAAAGCACCTGAGAACTTTCTGAAGTGGTTAAAATGTATCTGTCTTCTTCCAGGGCATGAAGGAATTCATCAATGAGGTTAATACTCTTGCATCTTTGCAACATCCAAACCTCTGTAAATTGCTAGGATTTCATGCACGTGATGTCTCGGAACCGAGGATGTTGGTTTATGAGAGGCTATACCATGGAAGCTTGGACCACTTGTTGTATGGGAGATCTGATGGTCCACCACTTGATTGGAACACAAGAATGAAAATTGCTATATGTGCTGCACAAGGTCTTACTTTCTTGCATGAAGAAGGGCCTTTCCAGGTAATGAACATTCTATTTTTAGCTTAATATGGTGTAAAATGTATTGAATATAATAAACTGAAGCAGCCTCATGTGGTTATGTCTGCTTATTTCTATTTGCATGTGGAGTTTAGATCTCATTAAGTGAGTGCTATGGGACCTGAGTTATTTTGTATTTCTTAATATGGATTGAACAATTCTAGGATGAGTAGATATTTTGTTTGCTCCAACCTTCCTTTTAGTACATTAGATTTCAAATAAAAGTGGCTTGTTTCTATTTTTGCTGATATACCTCTATCTCTGCATCTGCAGGCAATGTATAATGAATTTTCAACAGCGAACATACAGATTGACAAAGATTTCAGTGCAAAGCTTTCGGGTTATGGTTGTGTTGGACATATTCCCGAAGAAGAGATTTCAAGCAGTTCATCTGTAAGTTCTTTGACTCAAAAGGGCTTTGTGTGTGTTATTCTAAAATATTCAGTCAATATTTTCTACCTTGTCCTCATATTTGTCATGAATATTTATTCCATAACTTTTGTTCTCATTCATTCTGTTCATGAATTTATTTTGTACAGGCTGTCGGAAACCTACCAGTGGAGACACTGGAAAGGGGAATGCTTACCCCAAAGAGCAATGTATGGAGTTTTGGAATTATTCTTCTGGAGCTACTTACTGGAAGAAAGAATCTTGATAGCCGTCACCCCAAGGAAGAGAGGAACTTAGTCAAGTGGAGCCGGCCATTCCTAGCTGATGATTGTCGACTCTCATTGATTATGGATCCTCAACTTAAAGGTCGCTTTCCTTCCAAAGCAGCAAGAACAATAGCTGACATTGCACAAAGATGCCTCCAAAAGGAGCCATCAGAAAGGCCTACCATGAGAACTGTTGTTAAGCATCTCAAAATGATACAGGATATGAAGTACTCTTGTAGGTTCCCACTGCAAGAGCCAGCAGCAATCTGTGGAAAACATATGTCAAGATCACCAAGTCTTAATGGTATCATCTCTCCTGCTCCTAGATTGAGTTTCTCTCCATCACCACCATCAGGAGCCAAACCATCTGTTTCTCCTCCAAGATGGTCTGGTGTGCCCATCCTTCTTCCTCCCCGTGCTTGTTCCTCTACTCTCTCAATGGTAGAGCTTGATAGGCAGGAAAGCAGGAAGTCATCATCCTCAGCCTCTAGGAGGGCTAGTGTTGAAGGATTTTGATTGTCTATAATGTTCATTTTTCTTTTATTCTTTTTTTGGTGTGACTCAACAGAAATTTATAGGAG
This sequence comes from Styphnolobium japonicum, assembly GCA_023212625.1. Lineage (NCBI taxonomy): Eukaryota > Viridiplantae > Streptophyta > Magnoliopsida > Fabales > Fabaceae > Styphnolobium > Styphnolobium japonicum. The sequence goes on along the minus strand of JALBWW010000007.1, from coordinate 10,619,318 downwards.
ATAATGATGTGGTTCTTCCACCTTTCCGTCCCTCAGTATGATGCCGAGAAGATGGTTTTTTTTTGTAGATAATGCTGGGGTTGGTCTCACTGGGTTCAATTAGTTACCCCCCATTAATTTATATAAAAATTTACATGGTTTCTAATCATTTCCTCCTTTATCCACTCAACACCCCCCCTTCCCCCCAAAGAGGAAGTGGCTTGGAAACTTTTCCTTGGAGGCCTAGTCTGTAATAAGATATAGAATGTGGCATGACACTGCTATCTCTTACGTTTGTACGTCATGGCGAAAGGAATTAGAGCATGTTTGGTAGGCACATTTAGTTTTTGCGGAATAGGAATGTCAAAAAATCACTATAGAATGGAATAGGAAATGCAATTAAATTACATAAATACCTAAGATAAAAGTTACAATAATAACACTTCTAAAATTCTCACAAATAAAGTGGAATAATAACCATATTTTGGGTCAATTAGGGGCTGCATGATAGAAGATAGTATATTCTCTTTTTATAAATCTCACTTTATCCAGTTCCAATGAAATATGAATCTCAGAATTATAAAATGGTGTACTCAATTCTCCATCATAAGGGTGTTCCTTTTTAGAGACATTCGAATAATTATCTGTCATAAATTTTCATCATGTTATGAGAACAAATTAGCTAATATTATGATTACTTAAAATCATACTTGGACTCATAGCGGTAGTCGACTCGGTAGATACTAAGTCAATGAATTACTATTTTAATCAATGAGTCACTGGTTAAACTGTATAAAATTAAATAAATATTTAAAAATATATATATATACACACTACATATGATAATATTTCTCCTTATAAATAACTAAAATATCTTTATTTTGAAGAAAAATATGATCTTTAAGGAAAAAAGAGTTTAATCCTTAATTCATAAAAAAAACCTAATATTTTCATTAAAATGCTCATAACTCAGAAAATAAGTTTTTTTTAAAAAAAATAGGACTACTATAGCTTAGATCTCAAAAATTTATATGAAATGAATATATAATTAGTCTAAATCAGACAAACGAGTCAAAAGTCATAATTTTTTAATTTTTTTTTAAATTTCGTGACCCGACCGGTTCCGGTTCAACCAACTGGGTCACCGATTTTCATCCAAAATAGGCAAAGTCTAACCAGGTCTAAGACATATCTGATACAACTAGTCACCTGGACTGATTACTTGGTCGGTTCACAGGTCGATCCAGTCCGATTTTTATAACTATGCTTGAAATAAATTGACATGAAAAAAAAATTAAATTTTGTTATTTAAATTAGAATAAGAAAATAAAAATTAAATTTTTAAAAGATATACAGATATGCATAAAGTGAAAAATAATTAAGGCTTAATTGGGAAAAAAGAAAACAATTTTCATTCTAACATACTAAAAGTATACTTGGGAAAAATTAATTCTTTTTCAAAATAGCTTCTTTTTAATTAAAATTTATTTTATTTAAAATTTATCTTGTTTATTTAAAGTATGTAAAATTTATTAAAGTTAAGATTATTTTTTTATTAATTAAAAACATCATTTTTAGAAAAACTTTTATTTTGAGCTTTTGATTAAGTAATTTTAGCATATTTTAAAAGTTTTAATAGATAAATATACTTTTGCTCTCAATTAAAGAACTTTTTTCAATCATTTCATATATTTTTTGATAATTTAATACATAAAAATGATTCTTTTTATGCAATCCAAACAAAATTTTGTTTTAAAATCAATTGTGAACTAACATACCCAAATATAAATTAAATTTCTTATAATTGATTTTCTTGAAAATTAATTATACACATAATTGATTTTTAACGTCATCTTTTTTTCACAACTAAAACAAACACACTCTAAGAGTATGTTTGGTTTTGATTATGTTTTTGGAATAATTTCTTTTTTTCAATTAAAATTTGTTTTATCTAAAATCTATCTTGTTTGTTTAAAGTGTGTAAAATTGATTATAAGTTAAAATCATTTTTTCATTAACTAAAAATAGCTTTTATTTTGAGCTTTTAATTATTTGATTTCAAATTATTTAAAAGTTTTGAGAGAGACCTATTTGTCCTCAACCAAATAACTTTTTCAATTATTGCATATATATATATTGATAATTTAATACATAAAAGCGATTTTTTATACAATACAAACAATACTCTTTATCTGAAAATCAATTATGAATTAACATATCCAAACATAAATTAATTTTTTCATAATTGATTTTCTTAAAAATCGATTATACACATAATTAATTTTTAAAATAATATTTTTTTTACAGCTAATCTAAACACACACTAAGAATAGTGATAAAACTATGATTGATTAATCAAAATCTCATCATAATTCTTAATCAAGAACACACAAACAGAGATCTCCATTCACGAAGTTCAAGATTAAAATTAAGAGAAAAAGAGAAAGTTCAATTAAACTCAAATTAAAAATATACTGCAAGGTCTCAAGATCAAACCATAATTCCTTCAAGAACTTTTGATTGATCTCAGAGTTTAGCCTTCTATGGCTGCAATCCAAAGAAGTTTGAGGAAGAAGAGAGAAAAACTAGAGAGAAAACTAAAAAGTATAGAAATGAGGGCATGAGGGAATGAATCTTGTGTATGAGTTTCCCTGAAAATAACTAACTCTCATGTCCTTTTATCTTTCCTACAAAGTAAGATGCATAATTATTAGATGTGTAGAACTCAATTTATACTCAAAATACATAAATAATATAAAATTCAAATAATGTTAAAAAATGTAATTAAGCTCAATTTAAATCTAAACTTATAAAATGTGACAAAGTCTAATCAATTAAGCACATAAGAGGGATAAGATACTAAATATAAGAGATTAATAATGTATAAAAATAGTGTTTATCGAATAGTTAACCTTACCTCTCAAGTAAGGAATGATGACTGTTTATGTGAAATCAAAATATAGAATAGAATAATCATTCTATAATAATTTCTTACATCAAATAAAGAAATGTTCATTTTCATATAATTGGAAAGACTGCATTGTTGAAAATAATAAACTTGGAAAGATAGAGTAAATACAAAATATAGTTACTTAGTTCAAATTGATAATTTTTGAATTGAATAATCTAATGTAGTTATTGTCATGCAGATATTCGCTCCCGGGCTAAGAAAAGGTTAATTTGTTGGTCCTTGTTTATTATTCTCCCCCTTTGTTCCTTTCTTAGCGACATTCTTTGGGAATCATGCATGCCATTGGAATACTTTCTTCGATCATAACAATTGACATAAAAACACATTTTGCACTGATAATAACAGAACAAGCAGGTTAATAAAGAGTAAAGACGGCGTTTTTATTTTCTTTTGAGATAAATTTATTCCTTGAAAATGATTATAAAAATTCTTTTAGTAATGGATGTATGCCATGTTTACCACGGAGCTTAATCAGGCGTATGATCAATCTTTCATTAATAATAAAAAGAAATCCTGATTTTGGGAATACTTTGCAATTGCATAAAAAGCAAATATATAGGAGAGGCACGTAAATTGATTTTCTTTAGTAAATTATACCCATTTTTTTAGATTGATAAAATTTATAAAAACGCTTACTTTAATTTCAAATATCATATTAACCTATAAAAATATGTCTGTTAAAAAAAATCCATATTATAAATTCGAGAGATTAGTGTGAGATGATGTTTCTATCATACCTGCAATTATTTATTTTCTGTTAGAATAGCAATTCAAAAAATTAATGTGAAAAATTAACTACTATTATACATCTCACCTCCCCTATTGTAAGAGAGACAAAGAAACAAAACAAATAAGGGCCCCTCTGGAATGAATTTTCGATTTTAGTTTTTAAAACTTGTTTTCAAAATTATTCTCAAAACTGATTTCAGAACATTTTTTTAAAGACAATAGACAGAAAAAGTGTTCGGATGAATAGTTTTTGAAACACATTTTAAAAACAAGATATTAGAAATTTGTTTGGATTGTTCATATGCCCAGAATCCTTCTTCCCTCACCTTTGCAAGCTGCTCCTTCACTTCCACGGTTCCACCCAGCACAACAGTCCCTAAAATTGGATCTTTTATCCCTTGGGTAGAGTTTTACGGAGAAGAGCAAATAAAAGCGAAGGAATATCTAAACAAGGAAGGTTCAAGAAGACGAAGGAGCAGTATGTTGATATATGACTACTCATTTATTAAGATCTTTTGTAACTCATACATGCAACATCACTTCTTTTGGTTGATGTGAGAGGAGGAAAGAACCACCGAACCCCACCCTCTCCCTTCCCCTTTCACATTCAAAAGGAAGACAAACAATGGTTATTCAAACTTACCACACGTACTAAAGAAACAAAATAGGTGCCCTCACCCCCATAACATTAGAAAGAAGACAAACAATTCAAACTTACCGCGCATACTAAAGGAACAAAACCAAGTGTATTATGAATTGGCAAAATTTGAAGATGCTTTCCTTCAGTCCCTAGCTTCAGTAGTTTAAAAATTAAAACGCAAACATGAGCATATATTATTTTATTGAGTTTGGAGGGCAAAATTCACATCCATAAGACAAACTATATAAGATGATTTAAATTTGAGTTACTATCAGAGTGAAGTTTTTTACACTATCATTCAATGATGTGTTGACATATCATTAAAAGTTTGGTCTCATAGGTAGTAGTTGTGGATCAAAATTAAATACATAAGACAATGCAAAAACAATATAGGCATCCAAATGAACCTCCTATAATTTTATAACTAATGCAAGAAGAAAATTTGTAAAATGATTTTGGAGTAAAAAAGGAAACAGAAAATGAAGGTGGCAAGGACTTCATGAGAGTGAATTGTTTTGGCCTTCATCTTGCCCACTGTTCTCTTCAAGACTGCTTTCCTGCTCCTGAACAGCAGAAGCAGTGCCGCAATCCTCATTATGTCTTCCCTCACTCTCGTTGGTTGTCTGTGCTTGCACATTTGAAGCTGAATTTGCTTGCTGCTCCGATATCAAGCTAGTAAGACCATTTTGTTTCAGGTAGGTCTCCAAAGGGAGATTTGCTTCTTCAAGAAGACTCATCATACTCACACTGTTTGGCCCAGCTTGCATGTCTTCTCGATCAGGATGGAAATTCAAGTCTAATTGTCCCTTGGCAGCTTCAGCCACATGGTCTTGACTCCTTGAATCCAACTCATTTGACACCTTTACTTCATTCTCCGAACCATCAATTGGAGTTAAATGTCGAGAGGTGCTGTCTACTTCTGACTCATCCTTGGTTCCCCACAATTGCTGATTTCTCTGAGCAATCTCTGCTTCACGTTCAGATTGACGCTTCTTCTTTCGCATCATCAGGGTTTTAAACCGACGTTTAACTGTCATGCACACATTGCAGGTGCATGTAGGTTTGTGTTTGCCCTTCCCACTTGGTGGCTGGATACAGACAATGCAGGAGCACCCAGGTCTATGCCGAGGGTGTTTTGTAGTGGTAGCAACTGGTGTCCTGCCAGAGTCACCTGTATCATCTCCAAGTATTGCAGCATTTGCCAAAGCATCCAGTCCAGAAGATTCATGCTCCTGGGTCGGTCTGTGGCTTGTTGCCATTCTTTGTTTCTTGAATTCTATTCCAAAATAATGGATTGAAGTATTACATATCCAGAATTTGTTGACAGGAAAAACATGCCACCATGCATTTATAATAGTCACAAAATCACCATCCTTGATCATGAAGCGTAATTTGGGATTACAGATTTGTCAGTTTCTTCAGCACATAGATAATTTGACTAAAAAGAGTAGGCACAAAGCCAAAGTAGCAAGACAGAACTGGTTAATATAAGAATCAACTGTATGATAGCAACACCGGAGAATAAACCATCACAGTCCAGCACATTTTTGTCATCTTAGACTGGCACAAAAAGTCACTTCTTTCAAAGTGGCGGCTCAAGATCAGTTATAGTTAAGAATGTTAAAATAGAGCTATTATAACGGCATTTTAATATCATTATGTAAAATACCCCAGTATGCTTATGATTGGTATGCAACAACCATATTAGAAGATGGAAATAAAAAATGCTTAAGAATTCAATGTTTCAATATCTTTTTACCATCCTGTGCTTATTTTAAATTATTTTTAATTTCCATACCAATTGTAGGAATCTTCAATTCTCCTAAATCTTATATACTCTATTTTTACATTCTCATGCCAAAACGCCAGTCCAAATGGCTTCAAACATAATAATATAATGCATAAATACCCATGCATTCAAACGCATGCAGATATCCCCATCCTCAAGAACTATTGAGTATGGATGTGCTTATATGATGTATTGAAGTTTCCCTGATTGGTTTCCAATTAATACAGTAAGTATACAGCTAGACCAATTTGAACTAGAACTTACAGCCTAAATACATAAACAAGATACTTAAGAGGCTTTTAAATTTTTTGGCTGTCTCTTTTTTCTCTTTTTAGAGAGACAAAAGGGAGGAGAAAGACAATGATAGGAACAGGGAAATAGCTTAAAAGAGATACTCATCAATTATAAAACACTCATCAACAACTGCATCTGACTCACATAATAATCCCAGTTCACAGAATATCTCAGAGTCCGTCTCAGAGTCCGTTTGGTTTATTTTCTGTTTTCATTTTTAATTATAATTTTTACATTACAATTACAAAAAATGCCACATTGTTTTCATTTTGTTTCCTATTTTTAAAATTTTGTGAAGGAAAGAGTGAAATCAACTTAAAACACCCAAATGTTGTTTTTATCATTTCCTTCACAAAATTTTGAAAACAAGAAACAAAATGAAAACAATGTGTTATTTTTGTAATTATAATGAAAACATATATAACTGAAGATGAAAACAAACCAAACCAAACGTGCTCTTACTAATCCAGTTTCTACTATGATAAGAAACCCTATGTTTCCAAACTCATCCCAATTCAAATGGGAAACCCATTTGAGAGCCCCAATCAATCACTATCCCTAAGAAAACCTAATTCTCAAAAGACTAATCAAAACTTAAATCTACAAATGGCATAATACAATTAAATACCTAGCTCTAATCAGAAAACATCATAAATTCATACATCAGGAGGTAGTTGGCCATATTTTTTATTCAATTAATCACTTGCCCTTCTGTTTTATACACCTACTTTAGGACCAAGGAAACAATTCTAAAATCGTAGAAGCTTCCATCTCATCTTAATTCAGTTACTATTAGATTTATGATTATCTTTTTTTATCCTTTCATCTTGTTATCCACTACCTGATAAGGTTTATCTTTTCGTCTTGTTATCCACTACTTGATAAGGTTTATCTAATGTAACCACTTGCTTTCACTATTGATAAACTATTTGATCTCCTCACATTTAGAAAAACCAAACCTTCACTAAACTCCTACATGGTATTAGAGTGGTACCATCCCCCATGACTTAATCATGTCATTATTTCGATGCCGAGTTCCCAAAAGAATTCAAGAACTCAATGTCTTTGTCTTCCCCATTTGGCTGTGCATCAATTCCGACTACTAAAACTTCTGTTGTTGTGTCGTCTATCTCTTTCCGATGACCATCACCAGCGCGTGAAAGCACTTCTGGCCTTCTTTCCGTCAGTTTTTTTTATCATCCCCATTATAGTTTGCCTCTATTTAATAGGTTTTCTACTGTTTGGTATTTTTTTATGACAACGAATCATACTGGCTTCTTTTCCTACTGACAAATCATATCGGTGGTTACTTTTCTATCTCTCCGATGAGTCATATTGGTGATAAATCATCTATTGGCTGCAATTCACACTAGCCTTCTACCAACGAATCATACTGGAGGTTAACACCCCACCCGACTTCAGACTGACCTACTCCTCCAGACTATGTCCGTGCATGGATCACAAGTTATAGAGGAGACTTTGAGCTTGGTAGTTTGAGGGGGATGAAAACATAGAAGCTTCCATCTCATCTTAATTAAGTTATTTTTAGATTTATGTTTATCTTTGTTTATCTTTTCATCTTGCTATCCACTACTTGATAAGGTTTATCTTTGTTTATCTTTTCGTCTTGATTTATGTTTATCTTTTCATCTTGTTATCCACTACTTGATAAGGTTTATCTTTTCATCTTGTTATCCACTACCTCATAAGGTTTATCTGATGTAACCACTTGCTTTCACTATATACATCACTTGCTTTCACTATAAATAAATTATTCGGTCTCTTCTCACATTGAGAAGAGCACCAATCCTTCAGTAAACTTCTACAAATTCTACATTCAGGTGAACACAATTTCCAAGACCACCTGTCTGGTACAGGGATTGAAGTCACTGAACCATCTATCCGAAATCAGTAATATAAGTTTGCTGGTCAAATGAAAATCTAAGTAGTATGCCCTGGAATGCAGACATGTTGCAGTACTATTTGTAATCATCAATAGGAAACTGCCATCAGAAAATAAGCATAGCTTCATTAACAAAGCATACTTTTGCAGAAGAAACCATTTTCTACTTGTCTTTATTAATCAGCAGTGACCAGAAGGCATCATCTGTATTTAAAGGAATTCAAGAAATGGAGATATACCCTTGTTCAGTCTAAGAAGATTATCCAATTCCCTTGGGGTCAATTCATTAGGAGAAGAACATGAACACCTGTTGACAGCATTGCAGAAGCATAAAGGTCTTACTAAGAACATGATTTGTTAACAACTGCATTGCACTAGAAAGTCTTCTGCTCACCTGTTCTGATCCCATAAATTCTCCACACATGTCCACATAGGGGGAATAAGTACATCAACTGGCAACTTCCGCCATTTTGAGCAACTATCACACTGTGTCCACTGCTCATTTATCCTGAGGTTCAATCATATTCCAAATTGAAATACTCAATTAAAGTTGTAAGAATATATATATAAGCTACTGCATTAGCACAACTTGGAGAAGAAAGTATGAAGTTATAGAAAATATAATTAAAAAAATAGGACAGATGGTAAGAGAGGAAAAAACTGATGCATGCAATAAACAGAAAAAACACTAACGTACACATTCATCTTACCCAGTTGAGCGGACTACGAATATACTCCTCTTTCCAAAGACAGGAGGTTCCTACATGAATTGAAGTATAGTAATTACAAGTCAACTCCTGTACAACATCTTGAACAAGCAGTATAATAAAATAATCTTATTTACATAGTCTTTGAGGGGAGACTTCCCTTCAAAAAGTTTATGTATTATGACCTAGAAACCAATTTCATATACTTTAGGCTTACATGCAATCCACATAAATCTAAGCACCACCATGTGTGTAGCAAAAGATGAGCTGAGATCCTAAAATTTGTAATCCTAATACTTGTTCGTGTCTTGACACAATGATGTGAGCAAGAATTCATTTTTTTCATTTTGAGTAAATTACATTGACCACCTAACCTAAGGTTTGAGAAACCTATGCCTTCATCCCCTCTTGTTTATAAAATTACACAGACCTTCCCTACCCCCTAACCCTTAACTAACTTGTTTATTTACCAAACACATACATGCCCTAAAAGCAACGACAGGTCTTTGTATAATATGAAACTAGAGGGGTGTTTTTCATAAGTTTTGCAAATTGCAAGCCTCAGCCTCAGGGGAGGAAAACTACTTATGTATATTGAACTATCCATATCTAAAAAGTAGGAACTTTTTAGATGTCGTATTTTCTTCTTTAGATTTAGATTCATCTAAATGGAAGAAGTTCAGATAGCAGATGAATGCATTGATAAACTCATTAGAATTACCCAAAAGACTCCTATAGTTTTGGGGGCAAAGTTGGTGTCTGAGTTAAACAGACACCAAAAACATCAACTTATCCTTGCCCATATATATTTGCATAGATGAGAATCCAAAAAAATAAGATAGAAAAGAATTCACCATTAGAATGTGTGAATTTCATAAAAATTACAGCTTCTTATAAATAGTTTACTCACTTCATATTCTTCAAATACTTGATCCTCAATCATGACAATGCTTGGTTTAACTGTTGGGGGCGGATGGAGCAAATCCTGAGCCTCTTCCCAAGTAAGTTTCAGCTCCAGTGCATCCTGGCTATCAATAAGCAACCTCTTACTTTTTGACCCAATATTCCGGGTTCTTTTCTTCTCAGGAACCAGCATAGGTGGCAAAGGCAACCCCTCACTTTTCCTGCCTTCAGGCATCTCAATATTATGCCAATTCATGTCAACACCAGCTGAATTCCATTTTTTAGACAATGCATTTAGGTGGGTTTCTGAACTTCCCTTTTGTGACTGAATAAGGCCACAGTAACCACTTAATATGGGTAGGTTCTCATAAACACCAGAATACGAAGTTTCACTTGAATGAGAACCATTGGGCTTATTAGATGGATGAGTTTCCTGCTTAACAGAGGATTAAATATAAATTCTAAAATTTTGAGTTTGCTATATGAACTAATAGCGGCTGTTACCTGTACTGCAGCAGAATTTGTTGCCTTCCGAAACCCCATTATAAGTTTCCCCTCAGGGTCCATACGGCTAAATGTTACTGCAGCAATTTTTGGAAAAAATTTAATCATTTTTTAGAACCATACTTTGAACCCTAGATGAAACTGAATTTTTAAAAAATAAATTGAAACACCTACATGTTGCAATAGAAAATTAGAAATGGTACAGAAATAAATTGCTTTTTATTGAAGAGAAACCAATTGACTATGTCAGCAGAATCATGAGCAACATTTAGTTCGATGCTATTGATAATTTGTCAAAAGAACAATAAAAATATAGCAGTGAAAATTATACAAACTTCATAAATTTTCTCAGAAGATAAAGAAAAGACAACAAAAGACTTCAAGAAAATTATTTGCAGTCAGTATCTTAAAGCAACATGTCTGCTAGGTATGATTAGTTAACAGCTTGAGCAAGAAAATTGCAGAGACTCTGATGAATGTTTGTAAAAGACAAATGTAGAAGAAATATAATAATCTCCAAATTTAGCCAATGTTGCAGTACATAAATTCAATGAAAAAAGGGGGAGGGGGAATTCCATGTGGTGTATCTATTCTTAGAATTTTTAATTTAACAAATTAAGTAATTCTCAGTAAATATACCAGTATCTCCAGCTTGCAATTGCATAGACTGAATGCAGGGGGTTACACCTTCTAAAACATACATCCTGCTGTTATTATTTGGCCAAAATCTAAACTGAAACACCCATTCTTTTCCTTTTACATCTTGGATTCGTAAAGGAAGGCCCTCCGGTTGAGAGATAGGAGGAAAATATGCCTGCATAATGCCCATCTCTTTCAGTTCTAACAAATTACAATTATAAGAAGACTCATCAAGAAATATAACTTTTAGTGGAATTATTGGTACATACAAAATGACAACAATAGATGAAAGTTCAACTGCTAATTTAAGCAAACTTACTTCAGCACATGCTTTTGGTAGAACCAAGCGACCAATTCGACCGGCATCACTTGCACTAAGCATCTTTTCAAACAGTGGCACGATGGTGGAATTTGAACTTGAACATATCACGAATCATGGTTAAGGAAATCCTTGTCCAAGGTAAAGATTAATCATTAAACAATAACAAGTTTATCACTCTGCATAAAGTATCCTGCCAATAATTAACAATCCATAGAACTAATCAAGATGATGGATACTCTCCAGATATTTGCTGTAACTCTTGATCTGTAATCCTAGGCCAATAACGGGGAAGTAACTGATTCCTTCCCCGTCCTTCAGCAGGTGGCCTGGCAACACGAATCTGGGACACCATGCCTGCATTTGCTTCTAAGCCTGCAGCAAAAGTTGACCTAGGGGGCTTAGGTAAAAGATGGCGAGACCTTGATACTGGTAGAAGTGGAGGTGATGTTTTACTTTGTTCCCTTTCATCAACAACGGCACTATGAAAGGGATTTGAATTTCCTATAGGAGCAGCAAGGGTCATACTCAAATTTGTCTGTGCCAATGATTCATATATATCTCGCATTTCCGTGCCTGCCTTACAGTTGTCTGCTTTGGCAGCCTTCGATGATCCATTAGATTCACGATGAAATTGTGATATAAAAGTACTTTGAGGTTCTCCAATAGAAGGAAAAACTTCTTCCTGTTTCATTTCCATAGATGGCCCATTTGTATCAACATTATGTGGTTTGAGCCAGCACCTCAGCCCATCATTCTCTGCATAATGCCCTACTTGCATACCCATCACATTTAATTGGTTAGCCAGAGATGTACACTGCTGTTCCCTGACATTTTTTACCTTTGATGTCCCAGATCCATTAGGCTTTTCAATACTTTCAATCTGTCAAATAATCATTGTCAATTTCTGGAATATACAATTAGACTTGAAAATTCAAGCATCACCACAAAATAAACATATATTGAAGAAGCAACAAGCTATATATGGCAGAACAGATTTGAATTGCAGAGCTGACATAACAAAGTTTTTTATTGCTACCTTGATCATAAAGCATTCAATTTACCCTGTAAATGCTAATCAATAATTAACTTACCAACCTTGTGATAAAACAAGATTCAGTCAAAATTAACCTGAAAATTAAGACCTGCAATCCTTTATTCCCTTTTATTTTGTTGGTATAAGAGACCTGCAATCTAACATCATAAATACTAATCTATTTGAGGAAGCTGTGAAGATCAATAAAGGTAACCATATTTCATCTATTTCCCTAGTGGCGAACATAAATGATTAGCTAAATAAGTAAAATGGAAAATTTATCTTACAGGTCCTGAATTCCTCGCACAGTTTATACAGCTTACACCACCGGTATCTAGTAACTCAAGCTGAGACCAAGAGGCAACGCATCCGCAATGGAGACGCTGCAGATAATAGAACATATAGGACCATTAAATACAGAAATTGGGGTAAAGAAAGTTATGCAGCTGTGTTAAATATACTTTACCTTGCCACATGAAGTGCACTCTCTCCAACCAGAATCGTTTGAGTGGAACATATCACAAAATGTTGATTGCTCATACACAGAACTAGAGTACATAGACAAAAATTCAAAGTAAGAATATGAGCATGAAGTTGTCACTTGGTAACGTCCAACTTCAATTAAGTAAATAAGGTTTGCATACTTATTGATCAAAGTCAATAGGTAATCCAAAGGGCACATGTTGACTTTGTTAAAATCTTATATGGTCATAACAGTGTTAAAATCAAAATTATAAGAGCAACTTGTCATGATATTTTCACTAAGTACTTGCTTGAAAACTTTGTCACGAGAGACACATTAGCGGAAGTATATGTATTGGTTTCAATCATTTGTTATGGAATTATCATATGATGTCATCCAATGTTCGTCATGTGTTTCCTAACCAGATAATGATATAAGGCACCATTCAAATTCAACAATAAAAGACAATGAAATTTCAGCCAGAAAAGAAAGCCTGTTCCTCTGTATCTCATACAAAGCTTCGGATTTAGATCCTCTAAAGTGAGGGGTACACTTTAGAGTTTAGAGAGTTAATTGCAGAATGATAACCGTTGATGAAAAAATCCACGGTTTAAATTCCCGCATATGCATGATTTGTTGTACATATATTTTATAAAATTCTAAACGGTTGGTTTTTTTATCAATGGCTATCATTTAGCACTATACTCTCTAAGATGCTTTCTAAAGTGCACCCCTCACTTTAGAGGATTTAAATCCACAAAGCTTCATAATATTAATCATACCAATTGGTTTTTTCTTTTCTTTTTTGTTTTTATTTCTTTTCCTATTTAGGAAATCTTATGTTACTTCATATTTATTACCAATAATTTTTTTCGGTCACTTATTCAGAATATCAGGAAAATTAATACGGTAAAACTAAAACATGAATATGTGCCATAAAAGACGTTTTAAATTCTGGTCCACCCGCAGCCGCAATTACGGTTCTGCGACCCAATTTTACTTATGACGAGATCCCCATCCAAACACATATAAAAATTAAAAAAGAAAAGAAAAAGAAAAATATGGCTAACAGCACCACATCAACTTTGGAAAATCGGGAGAAAAACAAGCTATTGGCTATTGAGAACAAAGTAGCCAAAGGTCAAAACTTCGATTAAGAAACAATGAAACTTTTTAAAAGCAAAACATAAAACCCAAAAAAAAAAAAAAAAGGTGACCATAAGAAAGCCATAAATCTCCAATTACTGCTAACCCACTCTCCTTTCGTACAATCTCATATCAACTTACGCGTATTAATTTGAAATCTAGAGTATCATTACCCGCACTTATCACACAGATCGGCGAATTCGCCGGATCGCAGGGCCCAGCCTTTGCGCCACCGAATCGACGTGAAGGTGGCGCATGCCACGTTCATGCAACTCCTCAACCCCATTTCTTCAAGCTCAGTTCCGCAAGCTCCACTCCACTTCGTCCAATCACAACAAAAAAGAAAGAGAAATCAAAACCCTAACAACAATCACCTCAATTTCAGATAACCTCACCAACTCACCCAAGTTCGAAACGCAACACAAAATCTAGCAACGGAAAAGCATCCATACCAAAAATCAAGGTGAAAAAGTAAGCATGAGGAAGCTCGAGTTGCTGTCCGTCACCGGAACTGCACAAGAAGCAGTTCGTTCATCGGTAATTTCTCGGAAGTGAAGCCGCCGCCGCCGCCAGAGCTGCAATTTTGGATTCACATTCGCGGAGAAGCGAAGTGAGTTTTGATCGGAAAATTGTGGGAATCTGATCCGAGAAGCAGCGGGATCCGGCGGAGATGTGAATCGACGGCGACCGGAGAGGTGAAGTGAAGAGAGAGAGAGAGAGAGAGAGAAGGCGTGTGCATGCAGAATAAGAAAGGAGAAAGAAAGAGGCACAAAATGCATGCACGATGATTATACTTCAAGACTCAGCCAACTCTCCCACTTACCCACTCTCTCTTTATTTATTTATTTAGACTTTTTTTTTTCTTGAAAAACAAAGGGTAAGATATTTTTTATGTTAAAGAAAACGAATTTCAAAGTTCAAAGAAAAACTTTTCACTGAAAAAATATAAAAGAACTCTTTTCACTGTAAAAGAAATTCAAAGAACTCTAGTGCTCTGTGGTAAAATTTTCATATTGCAATCAATTTTTTAAAGGATATTATTATGATTTTTTTAATAGAAAAAATATTTAAATCGGAGATAAATTAGTTTTATTCTTGTCAGTCTTGATTTTAATTTTTAAAATTTTCATAATAATTTATAATAAATTTGACTTACCATTGAAATGAATTTTTTTTATTTCCTCTAATGTTTCACCTTAATTGAGTGTGTTCTTCGTTTGAGTATAAAAAATTCAGTATTTTCAAAAACTGATATAAACTAAATAAAAATATTGAAGTTGGAAAATAATGATTAAAATTGCCGCTGAATTCTAAAATGGAATCAAAATTTAAAATAATAAAATTGAATAATTCATAAATAGAAAATTGCAAATACGGAAAGCAATATTTACCAAACAGGTCTTGATTGACTTTCTTAGACGAAAGAATAACATTTTGGAAGGAGTTGAGTTTTTACATTTTATCGATTGATTCATTTATTAAAAATAAATAAATAAACTCCAAAAATAACAAGATAAATACGCAGAACTAAAGCGTGTAAAGTGAAAATGCGACGGCTAGCACCGCAAAATGCGCCACTTAGATACAGTTCCTTTAAGTTGGAATTACAATATTGTTCTTCTTCATTAGCCACAACAACTACGATGGAGCTAGAATATTTTTTTAGATCACAAAGTGTCTATATTTTTTTGAATGTGGGATCAATGTGGGATTAAATTTTATTTAAATGTCCATTTTATCCCAAACACAAAGTATTTTCAGTAATACTCAACCTCTTATATTATAAATAAAATTTATTTATATAAAGTTCAGTTTGTCTTAAGTAAATCACAAATTCTATTCTTATTCACCGCCAAAGATGGTTTGTCCTTTTTCGTCCTTTCGTCCACTTTCAACTTCGATGTGGACCCAGTTTGACGTTGGTCAACGGTCGTGCATTGGTAGGATAGGAATTTAGAAGCTTTAGTTTGGATGGTTTCCATTTTTTTTAATATAAACTAGAAATATAAATAATATATTAATATTAATAGTAATACAATGATTGAAATGTGGTATTGGTATGATTTAATTAATTGAGTAATTATGACGTCATGATATCAGGTGATGACGGTTGGTACCGACCACGAGTCACGTCGACAGGTTGAGGACATTGACATTGTCGTCTTCTGAGTTGGCAGTGGCAGTGGCACGCGTGATGGTTGCGGCTGGAACACTCAGAATAACTCAGAACGGTGGCCAGGTTCTTGGTTTCCTTTGCTTTGTAGTGACCAAATTGAAAATCATAATACGATGTCATATTTTTATATTTTAATTTTACTAGATAGAATTTGTCAAATAAACAAGACTTTTATAATTTAATGCATAAATTGATGTAATTGAATAATCTCATTTACTTTATGCTAAAATAGTGTTGCTTTCGTAAAATAAATAAATGTTGTCTGTCCTACTCCTATCTGATAACTTTAGTTAACTTAAATGACATTAAGTTTTTCTAGGAATTATTTAATTTCTAGATAAAATTTTATTGTCTCTTTTTTTTCATATTTGTCTTCTCCTCACATCAGGTGAGTCATTTGTAATTAAATAAATAAATAAATAGTGTTGTCTTGTCTAAATTAAAATTTTCATTGTTTAATTATTTTTTGAAATATTTTTAAGTATTTTAAGAGTATTATATCAATTAACTAAAAATGTAATGTGACATTGCATAATTATACACAACATTGAATTAAATTTAAAATATTTGTAATAAAATTTAAATTAAATTTGAGGATTAACAAAATATGAAAAGTAATACTCTTAAAGTATATTAAAAAATTTCCTAATTTTGGATTATTTCTCCTATTTATATTTTTATATATATGCCATTTTAAGAAAGAAAAAACATACACTGCTTCTTTGTAAGAGGATTTAAATCTTCTTATCTCTTTTTTTTTAATCTTATCCTCTAATAAAATATTACCAACTAATTAAACAAATATTACAGATATGTTAATAATATGATTATTATATTCTTAAAGAAAATGAAGAAATTTAAATCCTAAGTAAATCATGTACATCATGTTCATCCAAAAATATCTAATTGATTTTATCCGGTTGTTATTGGAGTTATATTAAGAGGCAAGGCAGATAATTTTATATTTCAACAACCTTATGATCGTTAGAAGGACTTCCCATTTACGATGTTGGTACTTAATAGCCATTGGTCTTGAATAGATTTTTTTTTTCCCCGCCATCATTGCCTTCTGATCAAAGCATGTGTGTCTGGCGATGTCATCCAATTAGAAAACAATAGAAATAGAAGAAGTGGGGTCCATGATAGTTTTAGGATTTATCTTCGTTTATTTATAACAGTAAGAATTTAATTTTAATTTAATTTTAGTATAAAACTTTTCAGTATAATTTTTTTATTGTTATTTAATTATATATTAATATATTATTAAAAGTGTTAAAATTTTAAATTAATTTTTATAATAGTTAAATTTTTTTAATAAATTAACAATTTATACTTAGATAATAATATAAAAATATTTATATTAAAAATAAATCAAAATTAAATTCTAAAAATAAACATGTTCAGCAAAAATAAAGTATTAATAATGCTATTTAACACTCCTATTTTAATATAAGTGAATAAAAAATTATTTTTCAATAACCTTCTTCTGGTAATGAATCAATTCTTCACGTAAAATATTCGATCCATAGTCATTGTAATAATAGTAAAAATAAGTGCTTATTAAATGATTTAATAAACTAATAGATAAACAAAATTTCTTTTAGTCTCAATTAGGCATCCTAACAAGATTATTAATCATTATTAATATTAAAATAATTTAATATTGATCTACACTACAAGATATGAGCAAGTTTTTAAGAAAATTTGTCAACAGACAAAAATTCATTAGGGATGGATGTAATCTTAGTATGAAAGTTGGATTAAAAGGACATTGGAAATGTTGTCCGAAAATTTGATTTCCAATGAGTTTTTGAAAAAATTTATACTTTTATAAATAAAAAAATTCACAATTTATTCCGTCAGTGATAAAAGATTTGAAGTTGAAAAATATTCCGTATATATTTTTATTATAAAAGGAAAAGATTTTGAAATTATTCTTGTTATACTAGGCCTTTAGTGAATTTAAAGTTTTTAAAATTTTCCCTTTTTTAACATACAGATATATCAATGATGGTTTTATAAGAAAATATTTTTTAAATAATTTCTAATAGTTTTGTTAGTTTGTAATTTGAAAATTATTTTATTTTATTTTAATTTCCAACATACTTATAAAAAAAATTCAATTTTCTAATTTGGGATGTAAATAAGCGTAATAACTCAACTAAAAAAAAAAGTAAGCGTAATAACAATTGGACTTAAGCCAAGCGAGTATATATGTGTGTACACACACTCTCATGTGACTTTTTATATGATGATGTGATGATCAAAATTAAAAAGATAACTTAAACGTGATATGACTATCACATGGTATTTTAAAAAGTTATATAACTTGACCTTTTTAGCCATTCATATATAAGATCCAACACTTGTGATTTATTATTCTCACTTCTTATATTAAAACACTCATCTTATTTACAAGAATATTAGTTCAGGTGGCACAAGTCCTTTGAGAACTGCTTAATCTCATTGACACCGTTTTGTTTCACTTTAGCTTTACCATTAATATAATTGCCCAAAAAATTAAAAAAATTTAACTCTTTATTTTGATTTTCATCTTAAAATATTTCTTATTTTATACAAATAAAACTATATAAATTGATAATTAGGTCTTAGTCCGTATTTTTTTTTTTGTTGAAGGAATTATACGACTAGGCACTTAAACGTTTTTAGAAGAACAAGATTAGAAACATGGAAATGGACAAAAGATTTGAGTCCACATACATTCACGTTACACTTTGAGTTAAATTCATGGTGTAGTTTGTTGCCAGCTGCGCGCACTGAAGAGATATTTATGCATCTTTCTTAATTTGTGTAAATTTTTTGGGTAGATATGCAGTAGTATGATTAATTAGGTGGATGTAACAAAAAATTTATTAGATCTCAATATTGTATAAAATAAACTGCTTAAAATTCATTGGATGCTCTGATTTCTTCCATCTTCCTAACTACTTCTTCCATTGAAGGTCTTAAGTCAGGCGCCCTTGCCACACATGTCATTGCCAGTTGCAGCATCTGCACCATTTCTTCTTCTCTATTTTCATATCCTACTAGCTCAAGATCAAACACTCCAGCAGTCCATTCCTCGCGAATAACAGATTGGACCCACGTTGGAAGATCCTTCACATCATCGTGCCCTGAATACTGGATTGGTGTTTTGCCAGTCAGCATCTCGAGAAGGAGAACACCGAAGCTATATACATCAGACTTGTGGGTCAATTTTCCGGTTTCAATAACCTCTGGTGCTCTGTAGCCATTTTGAGAGGGTTTGACAAAGGGACTGACTAGAGGAGTTAAGCCAAAATCTGATATGCAACCTTGAAGATCTACTGTGAGAAGTACATTAGATGATTTTATATTGCCATGGACAAATTTCCTTTCACTGACAGAGTGGATATGGGCAATACCCCTAGCAGCTCCTAGTGAGATCTTCAGTCTGGAATCCCAACGTAGTGGAGTTCTTCCAGTTTCCTTTGGTCCTGTTTCACATGGTACTGTTAGAAAAAGCAACGACCAACAATGGATGGACTAGGACAAAGTTGTATGTGCCAAATTTGTATTTCTTCTTTTACTCAAGCTCAGCTAACCTAGTGTATTTAAGTAATTTAACCATTTCAAAGCATGCATAAATATCTTGAAGCAAATTACATATACATTACAGAGAAAGAATGCTACTTTGTATATTTATCTGTTAATGTGCACAGCAATATATAGGTTTGTTCTTAATAATATGTTGTAACCCAAACATGAAACTAGACATAATTAGTTCAAGATTAAAGGTACGAAATGAAGCTATTTTCATTGACATGCATGCTCCTTGAGTTATGAAACAGGACATTATGTTTCCAGGGAATCCTTGAGGGAGTATTGATATAAATGGTTTATCTTAGATATGGTCCTGGCATGTTATAATGTGAAAAGAAAGCTATGACAAATGACAATCCAAGCCTTGAACCTCACGGAATCAGAAAAATGTTCAAAATGACAGTAATTACCATGCAATAAGCTGGAGAAGCTGCCATCTGTTATGCAGTCGTAAATCAGTAGCTTCTCTTCCTTGGAATAGTAGTAAGCACGAAGGGGAATAACATTTGGGTGCGGAGAAAGCAGCCTTTGCACAACCTCCACTCGCTGTTCAAACTCTTCTTTCCCTACTACAACATCTTTTAACCTCTTCACAGCCAGTGTTGTCCCATCCTCCAAGATGACTTTATAAGATGTTCCATAGCTTCCCTTCCCAAGCACTTCAGCCGAAGCTCTTAATAAATCCTCAAGATCAAAGTTATAAGAACCTTCAAAAGCAACGATGTTTAAAACTCGCTCATTATCAGTGTACAATGTAGCATTTTGATTAATGCAAGTATCACTTGCTGTGCAATAAGCAGGAGGTGGTTCAAAAGTAACCTTCTTAACTAGACCGTTGAGTCCACTTATCTTAGGTAGAATCTGTTTCATCTTAGGTAGACGGATACCTAAGAATCTCTTCTCTGTTGTACATAAATGATCATAGGATTTCTCACTTATCAAATGCTCCATTGCTTGATTATTCTCTGCTTTTGTTTTGCTCTATACCACAAGAAAATAAATTGTGAATATTGGAAAAAAATTAGTAATGTTTTGCAAGAAGATTTGCCAAAGAAAAGTAAAACTTAGCAGAAAAAGTGAAAAAATTGCCAAGTCATAGCTTCACAGAATTATTTTCAAGCCTTTGCTTTAAAACAAGCGTAACATGTATAGCATTGTTAAATAATGGGAAGAGGGGAATAATTTCTCAGACATGTAAGAGAATGTCAGGAAAGGACACACAATTTATCATTCCAATGATCTTGTCGGGTTCATCTAGGAACAAATTGAGAAAATAATGAAAGTGGGAAGAAAGAAAATGTAAGGAATGAAGGTGACTAATATATATATATATATAGTGTCTCACCTCATTCCCCCAAAATCACCCATTCCAAACATAACCAAACAAGATTTTACTGAAAGTATACACATCAGTTATCTACTCCTATCAGTCATAATTAGCAAGATTTTATGTAGAAAGATATATATAGAAACTGGATAAAGTTGCATGATACAAATAAACTGGATTTTTACTATAGATACTTTCAATTATCATAGTCAACTGTGGCGTCAAAGTAAATATCCCTATTCCTTTGAAAAGAACCACACAAGATCGAATATAAGGACTTACTAATCGACCAAAAAAAAAAAAATATGAGGACTTACTTGGTCAACCTCCTGCGTGAGGCTGGTGATAGGTTCCATGACTTGCTCAGCAGAATTAGTCCCTCCCTGCTGCATTTTCAGCTGGTTGCGTTGCCGTTGAGTGAAGGGTCTGTGACTCACCCACATCCACGGGCACAGGATCAGAATCCGAAGACGAACCCGTTGTTACTTGGCTAGTATGTTCCATGACTAGCTCAGCAGATGAATCGGTTCCCAATTCATTTTCACTCTCATCCACAGGCACAGGGTCAGAATCCAAAGACGAACCCGTTGCATCTTCTGTGCTGACCAAGGGCAGTTTATTAACCGTGCTAAGTATTCTTCTGACCTTGAGCAAGGTCTCCTTCTGATCTCTTGCTGTCTGAGCTTGCATTTCAATGATAACAAACCTCACAAGAGAGGTCAGAAGTGCCACGAGTTGGTCCTGGTAACGAGCCCTTGCGAGGTAATTCAGCCTGTGGATTTTTGAACACTTGCAAACAAGTTTTGTGCCCTCTTCCATTTCTCTGATCAACCTTTCTAGTTCTTCCTTTGGACGACCCAAGTCATTGTTTTGCTGTTCTATCTCTTTGATCGTAGGAGCTATTGCCTCTAGGGTGGATCGAAGGTCGGCGAGGGTTTGTTTGAACATGATAGCCTTGTCTTTCATTTTCAACACCGCGCTCAGCAATTCTCCAAATACAGCTCCCAGGGCAGCTCCTCCTACCTCTGCCATAATTTACCCTTGTAAGAGGAACACCCCAGTCACCTATGTTGATTACAACGAAAGCATTTGTTAAGACCAATCTTAATTCGCTAGCTAGCTAAGATGAAACAATCTCTTTCCTATCTTGTTCAGTTGGAACTTCATTCTAATCAGCAGGTCAACACGTTTGAACTATAATGCTACAATGGAGGTTTCTTGGAACTTCATTCATATCGTTGAGTTGACTCGTGGGCTCGTGGTCTCGTGGTCGTGGCCTGTTCAATGAAAGAGAAAGAATCTTTTTTAATTAAATTGTTTTGTAGTTGTATACTTGTATTATACTATCTATTATTATCATTTATTCACCAATTCTTTTTATTATTATTATTATTATCATTTATCAGAGTTTTTTTTAAATAAAAAAAATATCAAACTGATCTATCATTTTTCTCTCTCTCGCCATCAAAATTGGTCAGGTAACATGACCAAATCCTTTTTCTGCACTTAGACCTTGATCCATGATACCAAGGAAGCATGTGAAGGCAATGACCGAATCCGTAACTGTTCCTACTAGAACTCTATTTGTATAAATTAATGATTATTTCCTCCTTTCGTAAATCCCAATTAATATTTCATTTACATGACATGATATCACCTTGTGTAAACGGTAAAATTAGGGTAACCCGCCCAACCATATATTAAATTATACAATATTAAAAATTATTTAACATAACTTTATGTTTTAATTTTCACAATATAACATTCTCTTTTTCACGTTAAAATTAGCATCTTTTACTCATTTAATTGAACAAAAAACATTTTTTCTTCTTTGAGTTTTGCTATTAAATGCTTAAGTGTTTCGGCAGCTTTACATTTATAATAGTATTTTTTGTGTGAAACTCTTATCTCACATTTCTGAAAAAATTTATTTCAGTCTATGAATTTTATTTTATTTTATTTTGTATAGAGAAGTTAGCCTTTAAATTTATAAAACTTAAATTAATTTAGTTTTTTTGTTATTTTTTGTTGACCAAGTTAAATGTTAGCCTCTAACATGATATGTTAAGTTTCTATATATAATGTTAAGTGTCACATGACACTTTACTTAGCCTTCTCTTGAAATATAATGTCATTTTAGCATAGTGACTTTAACATTTTCATCTTAGTCATTGACTCAGTAAAAACGACGACATATCTTAAGGAGAAGCACTGAGCAACATGTCATATGGAACTAAATACTACACACAAATACCTAACATGTTACGTCAACGGTCATCATTTAACTTGGTCAACTATAAATAACAAAATAACCAAATTAATATGAGTTTTTTAAATTTTAGGATTAATTTGTATACATGAATAAATTCAAGGACTAAAATACAAGTGAAAAAAAATTTAGAATTTTTTTATCATTTCCTATTTAACTTAAACAATTAAATTTATTTTAATAATTACCAATTTCATAAATTTTAAATCATTAAAATAATCAATAGATAAATAAATAAATAAATCTTTATTTACCAAAACAAAAGTGAATATTTTTCTCTCTTAATAACTATCAACCTAATAAGTTTTATTAATGTAAAAAATTAATAATTTTATTAATTAAAAATTAATATTTATTTAATCAACTTAAAATTACAACTCAAAAATCTTATTTACCCAAAATTTGAAAAAAGTAAAAGGATTAGGTTACTTAAAATATCTCGTGGATGGAGAAAATGCACTTGGAAGAAATCTGCACTTGGAAGAAATCTTCACTTTATGTACCTAACAATATTCTATATGATTAGTCTATTACATTCCAGATGAATAAATATCCTAATTTGCAAAAAAAGAAAAGAAAGAAAACAGTAGAAAAATTGAAGTATATCATAAGAGTAGTGACTTATTTTCACTGCAACGGTTTAAGACTTCATTTGGATAAATAACTTATATAAGTACTTATAAGAGTAAATAAGCTCTATTGTCATAAACGCTGTCTAAAATAAGCTAAATAACATTTGGATAAACACTTTGAAGTGCTTTTCATAAATCTTTTGAAATAAATATCAAGCATTTGAGTGATATATTATGAATTGTGTCAATCCCTTAAGGTTAATTTTGTAAAAAATTATTATAAAAACAACTAGTACCTAAGATATTTTTAGCTTCTACAAAAGTTTATTTTCATAAACTTAAATTTTTAACTTATGAAAATAAGCTCAAAATAGTTTATAAAGATTTCATAATCTATTTTAATAAGCTCATTTAAACAAAATAAAAATATTTTATAAATATTTATTATAATAGATAATAGATAAGTCTAAATAAACTGCATATAAACTTATCTAAACGGGCCTAATTAAGTCATGAAGTTAAAAAGACATTAGATAACCCAGCAAGAGATGTACCCAAAAAAACAAAAAAGAAAAAAGAAAAAAGATAACCCATCAAGTAATTTTCATTTTAAAACGATTCCATTCTTATTCATATTCTAACCCTAGGACAGAGGGGGGTTGGGTCCAAATCCACAAACCTCTCCTTATCTTACTGTGGGGAAACAAAATCAATTGCCGAGAGAGAACCAAGGAAGCATTTCAAACACAACACTCCATTCCGGTTCCAGACAAAACAAACATGGTGGGAACACAAGCAACCTTAAACTTCTCATCTTTTTCTTCAATCTGTTCATTTCCATCTCCCTCACTCTCATCAAGGCCCTCTTTTCTCCCAATGCGGTTTCCTCCTGCAACCAGATTTCTCAGTGAGTCTTCGTTTCTACCTCTGGGGTACCTTCGGTTTTCCCTTCATTCTTTGTTCACAAAATAATTACCATTAATTTGTGCCTACATGGCTTTCTGGGCATTCTCTTGTTTCTTCTTTTTTTTTCTTCCAGGGATATACGCCTTGTCTAGCAATGATATCAAAGTAGGTACCAACATCGAAGTCGACGGTGCTCCTTGGCGTGTATTAGGTACTTTTCTGTATCGTTTCGCTTTTAGTCTTCATCTCTGTCTCTTTCGTAAGTACAACAGTTTGCGTTTTGTAGCAATTACAATGCAGCTGCTAAAAAAATAAAAAAAAAAAATTTTTTTTTTGCTACCTGGGTATTCAGTATTAGAATATCATGTTGCGAGAGAGAAGAGAAACAAAAAAGAAAGGGAATTTTTTTTTTCATCTTTTTAATTTTTAATTTTCCTTACATTAGGGGGGCCTCTTGCCTGTATGTTTATGTATTCTGAAATTGGGTTTATTTATTTAGGTATGATTTTCTTCTTTTGTTTTTGATTTTTTCTTTCTCGTGCCTTTCATAGTCCAAAAGCTTTTCTGGGTGTTGTTGGGATTCATCCTATCCTTTGTGTGGCTAGTTATCGTTCTTATCTGATGAAGAAAAGAAGGAAATTAATAACTGTCATTTATGATGCTTATTATATGCTGATGATTACCTGGTAGTAATCCATTATGATATACCTGCTTCTGTAGCTGCGGTGCTTACATGTAGAATATATGTTATAAGTTGTTTGATTTAATTCTAAATGAATATGACGTGTCCTTCCAACTCTTCTGATTTGAGCTTATAACTTCCCTTGCTTGTTGCCCTGTTTTAGAGTTTCTTCACGTCAAACCTGGAAAGGGGGCAGCATTTGTGAGGACCAAGCTCAAAAATTATGTTACAGGGAATACAGTTGACAAAACCTTTCGAGCTGGAAGTTCGGTAATGTATCCTATACTGCAAGGGCTTTAATTACTAAATTTCTTGGGCTGATAGTTATTACATTCAATAGAAGAAAAGAAAACCTTCAACTTGATGACTATTTGATTATTTTTTATTTTTTATTTTATTTTGGTGAGGGGGTAAACTTCTGCTTGTTAGTTACCTTTTTTTAAAACAAGAAAAAAAAAATAACGAAGGTCTATTCAGAAAGCTGGTTGCCATAAATTTGGATTTCATTTTCAGTTACATGCTCAACTTGTATTTTATTTCAGTCTTTCACATAGCTAGCTTTAGTAATAGGAGTGTGCTATCAGTCATTGAGGTGTCTGGATAAGTGGATCCACCAATGTATATAAATATAATGCGATTTGGTGTGAAGGGTTTTTAGCTGTTTGTTTTACAATATATGCATAAAAGAGTGTCTAAGGTTCCTCTCCATGCCCCTGGGTTCCTTGAAATGGCATTCATTCTTATATTTTAAAATTTTTCTGGGGTTTCCTTGTGAATTGCTAAGTGAATCAAATGTTCTAAGCGATGTGAGTGGCAGAAAAGTCAACAATGATGGTATGAGATATAGTATAAGCATGAGAAGTATTGTAAGAGTCATGTCTCTATCTATCTGTTACTTCTAATTTCTCATTGATGCTTACATTTTCTGGGTTTTTCTTTTTCCATTTTTCTCTTTTTCTCTTTCCTTTTGACAGATTGATGAAGCAGATATTTTCAAGGAAACAAAGCAGTTCACATATAAAGAGGGTTCTCAATTTGTCTTCATGGACTTGGTATTATCAGGAATCCATATAATCTAATTCTAGGTACCTAGATTTTTTTGGCACTAAATGTAATCACTGGTCATTGCCTATGATGAAGAGTTTTCACAATTAGGTTTATATTCTTTTTCCCAAGAATGCTATTACTTTTAGTGTAATTAGTCATACTAACCATTAATGTACTGAAGTTTGCCTTACTCATACTCAATTCTCTCTTTAACTTGCTGTGTTTTAATTTTATCAGAGTACGTTTGAGGAGCTTCGTCTGAGTGATTCAGAAGTTGGAGACAGAACAAAGTGGCTGAAAGAGGGAATGGACTGCAATTTGCTGTTATGGAATGGAAAGGTATCTTTTTCATCTCATAATTTATTGTTGTCTTTAACTACCTCTAACTTCTATATTTCTATACCAATAACTTGATAAATCTCAAGAACTATGTTCTAGGACAAGAATCAACCTCAGCTCCTTGAAAATTACTTGAAGTAAAATACTATTGATATTCAGATATTCAGAAATCAGGGGGAAATAACAAAGAGCAATTTATTTTGTCCTTCTGGAGGAAACTGTTTATGCATAGTGTTTAATATATAACACTACTCTAAAATGCATTGCAGAGTCCAGTAATTTATATTTTATTTAGCTTGCATTAAATTTATATGGTTGTATCAGCTTTAATGGTATTATCACTTTTATACAAGGACTGCATGCATTTCTGAAATTTTGAATGGTGTTCAATGGTAAATAGTAATACATGTTCTGGGTTATATATTTTGAACTTTTGATCCAATATACAGTTAGTGAGTTTTTCTTTTTCCCCAAATGATGTTTGTACATACACTGCCATTGAATAGATTCAATGGTTACAGCAAGCGTTGGTCTGTCCAGGAAGTGTTCTTGAAGTAGTTAGTGTATTCAAATGTTTTTGCATATTGAATGGTATCCTTGCTTATGAATGGGTTGGCAGCTTACCTTTTTGAAATGAGTAGGAAATGTCCAGTTACTGCTATTTATCATGTTTAGAAATATGGCTTTTGATATTGTTTCAGGTTATTGATCTTGATGTCCCTATCACTGTCAAGCTCACTGTTGTTGATGTGGATCCAGGACTTAAGGGTGACACAGCCCAAGGTGATGCCATTTTGTTTATGCTGCAAATTTCTATTTGACTATTTGACCAATTTCATATTGTAAATGTTGTAAATGCCAACCATATGTGGAGTCAGGAAAGTTCTCTATTACACTAAAAATGAAAACTCATCTGCTAGACAGATGATTCTCATTATGTGCATAATTGAAGAATCTTATATAAAGGGGTAAAATTTCAGATTCAATTTTCTGGAAAGATATTCTGTAGCTATTAGACGCAAAAACTATCCCCCTTTTGGTGTTCTGTTCTTTATTGCCCACCCTTTTTATTGCATGTGTCTCTTGATACATGCTGATTTTGTTTGATCTGTGATGAAATCATTTGTTCAACCCACTAATTTGGCTAGAAGATGCTACTTAGAAGTAATAAATACATGGTAAGTTGACTTGCCATATGATTAACTTCACCTTATTTCTCATATTTAATGAAACACATTGAGGCAAGTTGTTTGCAAGAACTAATTGTATGTGTCAGTAGTCCCTTTAAGCATGATGCATTTCTAGAATCCTCAAGTGATTGGTCTTTCTAGATCTGAGAAGGGATGAGATCAAGACTAAGATTTCGTTTGATGCATATTTTACAATTTAGAATCAGAACAAAAAAATTCGGAGCATGATTGGCCTTGATCTGCTGATTGTTGATCATCATAAAAATTTATACATATTGAATATCAAAAGTCAGGATCATTTGCTGGCCACTTCTATTTTCAAAAGAAAAAACTGTGATATCTTATTATGGTATTTACTGTTTGGTTTCCTCCTTTCTCCTGTATCATCTTTCATTCCCTTATGGAACTTACTGACCCTCTGAAAACGAAATTTGATTGACAGGCGGAACAAAGCCAGCAACTCTTGACACTGGCGCTGTTGTCAATGTCCCACTGTTTGTAAATGTAGGTGATGAAATATTGGTTGATACAAGAACTGGGCAATACATGAGTCGTGCTTAAGAGTTCATCTCAAGTTTTGTAGTTAAAAGTCCAAAGAATTTTCATCTCTTTGTTCTTTTTTTTTTCTTAAAAAAAAAGCTCAATGGACAGTGTTTAAGTTCATAACATGCAGCATATGTATATTAAGCTTAGGAAATTGGCTATGGGCCTAGATATCTTTGAGTTGTAACTTATTGCAAACTGAAACTCCTGCGCCATTGTTCTTCAGAAGGATTGTGATGAATAAAATTTTGTTCTCATCGTAAAGCTAGCGTGGCATAGCATCTTCCAAACTATAACACAGCAAAGCTATACCATTTTTTATATGACACTACATAAATTCAAAGGAAAATCTATTAGTCGAGGAAGCAATATGAGTTTGTAAAATGTTGTACGAATAGTATTACCCAAATTATATGTACATTTGTTGGAAGTGGACCCACATATACACATCAAAGTGCACTGATACCGTGAAAACGACACCCTTTTTCTTGTGATAATGTGGTCATCAATCACTTGGGTCGCTGGATTCCTTCTCCACTCTCACCAACATTTGAGAAGTAATAAAGCACGCTATTTAGTGCCGCCAATTTCGTTGATACGAGCACATCCAACAGGACGAGTTCATATACAAAGATAAATTCTTTGACAGATAGAAATAACAATAGATTCTGGGTTTTATGTAATTTCCTTAACCTGTGAATAAGTGAAATTAAGGTGCCTTTGGTATATGAACTTAACAGGTTCAGGAAAACAAATTCAATAATTTAATTCACTATGGTTGTTTCATATTATTTGAGTATAGTGTAGATCGTATCAAGTTTGATCTTGAAAGCATTGCACATCATAAACAAATGAAATAAAAGAACAAGACAGAAACTAAAGCATTGATCAAAATTCAGAACCGTAAGCCATCATTGGCTGTAGTAGTGAGAAAACTTCACCGGTTTGATGTTTTCCCCCTCCTAAACTGAATAAGAAGAACCCTTCTGTGGTTAAACTTTGCAAATTCAGAGAAACAAAATTTAATCAGTTTGATAAAAGTATGCTTTTGTCATTATTCATTATAATTATTTGATACTACTATACGAGTATAGGCAGATAGCACTAAGTTTAATCATAAAATAAAAAGACAAGAAGGAGTGAAAGAACTCAAACTTATACACTACACTGGTCAGAACCGTAGTGATCTGCTGAAGGCCTTCCAAGACAGTGGATTCTTAGGATCAGGGTCATGTTTCCTTGCTCCTCTCTTTCTGCCAAGAATGGGTTTGAGCAATTTCTTCAAGAGCTTGTGGAATCCTGACCCACGACGACGCCCTTGCTTCACCTGTGTCAGCAGAGGCATTGGTCCTATTCCTATTCCTATTGGAGCCACGCTAATGAGTCGTGACTGGGACCTTGGAAATCCTGGTTCTGATAGGCTTCTCTGCAGCATGGCTTTGTTCAGGTGAGCCTCAAAGGACAGCCTCTCAAACTGGTCCAACAGAGTGCTCTGTTCGTCTCCAAACCTCTTTCGAATCATTGCTATTTCCTCCATTGGTTATTACTTTTCAAGAAGTTGTTGTTGTTGCAATATATCATTTTCACCACCTGAGATCTTTATACAAGATAATGTGGCATGGAGGCTTAAAGGGTTCGGTTTTTCCTTTATATTATCTCTTTCTCTCACCTTTTGAAGTGGTAGCCGATGAGTGTAAAATGCGAGGAGTCATTATCTAAGCAAGGTATCAGATACATCAATGATCACAGGAGGGGCAACTTAAAAGGCTTCCAAATATTGAACTCTTCCAATTTCTCCCAAAACAAAGAATTTGGGATGTCATTTTGGTTAAAAACATGATACTTTCATGTTGAAGACACAAATTACTTAAGTACAGAATTGGTGTAATAATATTGTTCTTTAAAGGAGAGAATCCGAATCCCAAATTAATAATTTTGTAATAATAAATAAAAATCAGGTTTACTACATAGGAAATAGAATGTTATGTTGTTCACTAATAAGTAATAAGATCGTGTATAATCTCTAATTCATGTTCTTGAAGAGTAATTACTAATTAAAGGCACCAAATGACCTAGATAAAAACCTTTATTTTTAATTATTTTTGGCCCATTTATTAAAAAATTTAAATTACAAAGACAAAAAGATTACTTGGGGTAAGTCGGGAATCATACATATGTAATCCAGAAGCAATAATATATAACACTTTATTCTTTCTTGCTTGAAAGAAATTATGTTTCATCTTCACATGCAACTCTCTTTAGGACGCTTATGTACCAAACAAGTTGCACAAAAGAACATAAAGAATTGCACCGAAAAAAAAAAAGAACACAAAGAATGATTGATTCGGATATTCCATTCTAAGGTTTATTTTCTCCCTTTTACCAAAAGTAAGTAATGTGGGAGCTTTGTCTAAGTGGTGCAAGTCAAATTTCTATCTTTCCTAACTAGCAAATAGTAATGTTTAGCTCCACGAAAATTGCTTCTTTGCCCTCTCTCTTTACGCACTTTGTGACTAATTCTCCTCCTTTATTTGATTAAAAACATAAAAATATTCTAAGAAACTGAAAATCATTTTTTTTGGGGGGGCCTTGGATTTAGAAAGGCATTAGGACCTAATCATATATGCTATAGCAACACAAATATTAGATAATGAAAAACATATAGAGGCTCATGCGTAGGACAAACAACTATTGAGTAGAGGCAAAACATCTCACTTTCGAAAAAGGAAAAAATTTAATCTAGGTAGAGCTCTAATTGAGAACAAATAGACACAAACTTCACTTTCAACCAAGGGAAGAGTTGTAATCTTCTCTTGAAAAATATCATTATTGCTAGAGAAAAATAGAGTGACTCCTCAAACAAATCAAAACCTTTTCCATAAAGAACTAAACCATAAACAAATAACAACAATGAAGACATGAAAGAAGAAGATAGATGAATTGAAAGTGATGCGAAGAAAGATAAAATAATAAACAAAAAGGGAAAAGGGTGGACGCGTCTCTTGGAGGAGAGGAAGGAAATAATTCGCACAAGGAGAGTGGCGTTAGGAACTCTCTCCCCATAGGTTTTTTTAAAATATTTTCAACAATAAGATTTTGAATTTATGATAGCATATCTAATTACAAGAATTACTCTAGTACTTATACTTTTTTTTAAAGTATTGGTATTTAAGGTGAGTTATCAAGTTAATTGTTATTTATATTCAATAAATTTTTAAATATTTATTATAAAACTAACAGTTAATAAATAATTTACAACTCACTCGAAGTATCAAACTCATCAAGTATCATAGCAACTCTTTCTAATCACATATAAAATATAGTCATTTTTAAAATTTTATTTATCTAAAAACTGCACATTTTCTCCTGAACTAACAAGTTTGAGCCATTACACCCTAAATTTGTCATTGCTTTTGGTTTGGTGATCATTCGGATGTGTCTGGATGTCCCCCTCTCCTGAATCGAAGTTCGATCCCCAGATGTATTTAAAAATGTCTCAAAATTAATAGTTTAAGAATAAAAAAGTACAAATTAAAATAATAAATCAGAATTAGTGTATGCATTTTCTTTTTGCCCTGACAATCATGAATCCCTTGGGATTGCACGGATTGCACTTGCACATTCATCATATTTTTCCCAAAGTAGAAGAAAACTAATTCACTTAAGGAGTGTAGCTGAACTAGTATCTTTTCTCATTTTTATTTAGGAGATGTGATTACATGATAGGGGTTCAATCTTGCACATCCCTTTAAATTTACAGCTTATTTGAATAATATTTTATCTAACGCAAACGCGTAACACACATCTCTCAATGCACGTTAAATCGAAAGAAGGAAGAATTCAAAAACAAACAACCCTTAACAGGACTTTCCTACAGCCGAAAACAAAGAAAAAAAAAAATTCATACAATGGGACAAAGGCCCACCATGCATGGAAGATTCTCATTGGTATTTCTCAAGCCCAAAACCAGAGGACCCCCAATTGGGCAACATGGTCCACAACCATAGAGCCCATGTACCTACCTGTTCTTCCTTTGGTCTCTCCCTCTGTCTCTTTTGCCTCTCCCCACAAATCGAAACCAGTCTCTCTATCTCTCTCTCAGCGGACTCCGCGTCAATTCTTCCCATTTTTTTTTTCCCAATTCCTAACGCTCCGTTCGAATCAAAATCCACAAAAAACCCTAGAATTTTCTACTTTTGATTCCTTCTGATTCGTTCCCCTCTCTCTAACCAAGTTGCCGCTGCGTCACTCAACTGCAAGCTTGGGATTTCCATTTCCATTTCCATTTCCATCTCTAACAAAAAGCCCCGGAAAATGGGTTCCTTGAAACCGCTCTTCACATAGAGGGAAAAATCGATGTTCTATTAAGGTTTTTAAATCAAAGGTTTCTAAATCGGAATGGGCAAACACGCTTTACTGGTGGCAGTGTTGTGGTTGTCTCTGATCGCGTTTCGCGGTTCTGATGCTTCCTTCGTTTGGGAGCTGAGAAAGCTGGTTGCTTTGAATCCAAAACAAAACGGCACTGCAAAATCTGCAACACATGTAAATTTTCTCTCTCCGTTGCTATGTCTCGTTTTGAATTACTTCCGTTTTCTTCGTAAAGGTGACGAATGGTTGAATTAAGTTCTCGTCTGTAGGATTCTCCGTCGCCAACTCCTTTTCCCGGTGACAAGAAACCGGTTCCAAAGAAGAAATCGGATCCGAATGCTATTTCCCCTGCTCCTCCTCCTTTGGCCAAAAGGGGCATTGAGAAAGTGGATCAAAATGTGTCCAATGATTCAACTCCTGCAAGCTCACCACCTCCTCTAGCCAAAAAGAGTCATCAAGAAGAGAAGAAGAAAAATAAGGGGAAATATGTGTCACAATCTATTACCAATGAGAATTGTGGTGGATTGACCAACTGCACCGACCAGGGGGACATGGTTGCTTGCATTTCTGAAACTGAAAGTGGTAATTCAGCTTGCTTTTTGGTCATTTCATTATCTCCCATCAATGAATGATTTGTTTCGTTTTTTAATGTTTAATGTTATTGTTTGTGCTTTGTCTATGAACTACTAACTCTTGGTAAAAGGATATATATCTGAAATGGAAATACTGATATGGAAATCAAGGATGTTTACTTAATTTCAGGATGAGATGTACTTATTAAACTGCTAACATAGTCTTTATATGGTCTAGAATTCCAGTTAGATGCTATTGCTTTTGGTCATTTCATTAATGTGCATGGATCAATGATTTGTTTCATTTTAGCATTTTTTAACGGTTAATGTAAGTGTTGTTTTGTGTTCTTTGTACTACCTATTAACTCTTAGTAAAAGCATATATATATGAAATGGAAATACTGACACAGAAATAAAGGAAATATTGCTTCTATGACAAGTTTTTGCTTAATTTCGGGAGGTCCATATTCAACTGCTATTGCCCAAATCAGTAGTTTTGAGATAATTGAAATGGTTCAATATAGAATATTCAGTTATAGAAAATTAGCATGGGGTTCAAAAGTGGATGCTGCTAATAAAGTTACTCACCATTTGG
Source organism: Styphnolobium japonicum (assembly GCA_023212625.1). NCBI lineage: Eukaryota > Viridiplantae > Streptophyta > Magnoliopsida > Fabales > Fabaceae > Styphnolobium > Styphnolobium japonicum. The sequence continues at coordinate 10,585,128 of JALBWW010000007.1, read as the reverse complement.
CAATAGATTGAAAGATTGTTTCTGTTGGACAAAGTATTTGGTAAATTGGCTAGAAGTTTTGGGACGTTGTGTGTGACACGCGAAGTTTGCTAGTAAGGCTGTGTGTTGGAATTTGAAGCTCTTGATTCTTCTTTCTGGATGCCCTTTGAAACAAGAAAATGGAAAATAAAATTCAATGTTTGTTACTGCTATTTATGGGGAAAATTTCATAAAAAAAAACAGCAACTTGAATTCAAAGAATACAAAAAGATATGCAGTTTACTGAAACAAAATTATTGAATTTAACTAGGTTTTAAATTCTTACTGAATCAAAAAAAATTATTTTGTTCTTTTTATGAATCCATGTATCCTGCTGACTTCGATCAATGAAATCTAAATAATTCATGGTTTGTTTAAAATTTGATTTTGAGCTAGTTGAATATCAAATATTGTTTGGTAAATCTAGGAGAATCTTTTTTAAAATTTCAAATAAGGTTAAAAGAGAGAAAAGGGGGAGATAATTAAGGACAAGATTGAATTTAAATAAAACTGTTTAGTATTCACTTGAACTATTTTTGACTAAAAGCTGATTAATTTTCGAAATTGAAATAATTGGCAAACATGTAAAAAATTTAAACTGGCTCCACTGTACCTAGTTATCCAGTTTTTAGAGTTTGGCAAACACCCCCTTAGGGTAAGTGTAATCCCTAATGCTTATAGTCTGCTTATAGTCTAGTGGATGGGTTATTAGTTATAAGTCATAACAATTATGCACTCTTTTAATAAACTATTGATGCATGTACAATTTTAGAAGTGTTTCATCTTTTTCTCCTTTATAATCCAATTATCCAATAAATTTAGATGATCTTGGGTTGCTAACTATGTAAACATAATCAATATAATAGGTTAGGAGTGCTGACTTACTGGTCTGAATGATATTCCCCAAGGGTTTGAATATATAGGCCTAATTTAGTTTGATTGGGCACATTGCCACCCCTTGAACAATTAGATTGACACCGTAAGATCTTTAATGACATTATGGAATTTTATTCCTTTTCCCAATTATAGACATGATTCTGTAATCCATTTCATGCCAAAGATGCGCCAATGTTTATGTGTCTCCTAAATTTCCTATTTTTTTTTTGGTATGAAGATATGTGTACGTTATATTATTTGGTCTAGTGAAATTTTAAGGATTGCTCAATTGAGTGATGCCTTATTCCTAACTACATGTCTCAGCTACTGCTATACCTACAATCATGAGGGTATAATTTCTCTTTATTTCTTTCTATCGTTTCTTTAAAAACACGCATGGTGTTTTCTATCAAAAAGAAAATATATATGATGTTACTTAAATCTTAAGACCAAGTGATCTCATAGTAATAAGTTTCAATTAATCATTAAATCTGTATAGGATCTTTTCTCAGATGAAAATTTTGATATTATTGTAGTGTTTCATAATTTTTCATTCTCTTTTACTTCTTTGCACTGCTGGTTTAATAGTTTCCAGGGCATTTGAGTGCTTGCTGTGGTTATATCTTGTGGTCTTATTGTCAATCCATCTCTTCTTGTGGACCCTGGGTGTTGCGTGCCATACATAGTATTTTGATAGCTACAATTTAGATGCTACATGGGTGTTCTCTTGTGCAACTGTAATGAAAGTTTGTTCTTTTTTGGCCTTGAGCAAGCACTGAGAAAACTTATATGTTTAAATTTTAAACTGAAAACTTGCTTACAGATTACTTGAATCACCTGATTCAATTTTTATGCGTTTAGGCCCCATTTGGATAAATAGCTTATATACTTACTTATTAATAAGCTATACTGTCATAAGGGAGATCTATAATAAGCTAAATAGCGTTTGGATAAACACGAGAAGCGCTTTTCATAAACCCTTTGGAATAAGTATCTTGCATTTGAGGGATATGCTCTGAATTTTGTCAATTTCTTAAGGTTAATTTTGTCAAAAATAATTATAAAAACAAGATGCACCTAAGCTATTTTTAGCTTTTGCAAAGGCTTATTTTCATAAGCTTGAATTTTTGGCTTATGAAAATAAGCCCAAAACAGCATATAGGGGGTTTCATAAGTTGTTTTAATAAACTCATCCAAACGGAATAAAAACACTTCATAAACGCTTATTGTAGTAGATAAGCCCAAATAAGTTGCACATAGCCTATCCAAACAGGGCCTTAGTATATTAAAAGATGTCTTCTTGAAATTTATCATAAAAATAAAGATGTCTCCTTGAAACTTCAACTATCGAGGGGGAATTTGTCAGGTTGGAAACCTTGTTTCATGTGGTAGTATGCCCTCTGCATGACTGGTTATGATGTATGTTGTCTGTAATTTCTGAATGATTTCTTTCACTGTAGATAATGTATATTATTATTTTTTAAACTATACAATATACATTCTTTAAAACTTCTTGGCTTAATATTAATTAGACAGATTTCATTAATGGCTATTTCTGCTATACTATGATGTATGAAAACAAGATAAAAATGTGAAGTTGGTGTTTCTTAAAATCCATTATAAATCTTTGTTTCTGCTTATTGTGCAAGAAGCAACTTTGGTCTGGTAGTTTCCTGCTTGCAGTCAAGCCTTTGGGACTTCTAGTCCCATCAATGACAACTTTTAAACTGAAGGTGCTTATTTAAGTGGCAGGGCCAGTTCATGAACTGAGAACAGTTGTCTGGTTAACTGGTCAGATCAGGACTTTTATGAATGGTTCACACTGTTTTTAATAAATTATCAGTTATGAGATGAAGACTAGCCTGCTATATGAGATGGTTCGCAGTTCAACTTCAACCTGTTGAACCAGCCAGTCCATCCAGTTTGGTTTTTAGAACTATGCTATGACTGTATGTGTGTGCATTTCTCTTTTTGGCTAGTTGGTCCTTCATTAGCATGTGAAAAAATAAAGCAAGCAATAGTGCTGCATACACCACTCTATTTTAGATGTTGTTTATTGATTTTAGTAAAAACTTTTAGGTAAACTATTTATTAGTAATGTTGTATTACTTGGTTTCTCAAAATTCAACAATATGAACTCATTTGCATTTACATTTCTCGTACAAACTACTAGGTTCCAAATACCTGGTTGTTCTCATTCAAAATGGTGGAGATAGCACCATCAAAGTGAAGCTCTTTTTGGACAGTAATCTTGAAGACATAGAAGTTGCCAAACACCAAACGAAAAAGGTATCAGTCATTTTATCTTAAGCTGATATTATATCTTAATTTGATGTTGTTATTTATTTATAAAGGTGTTTTTCTCTTTATTTCTCTTCCATCTTCAATTTGAAGCAAAAGCCTCGGCGTGTCCTGTTTGTCTTGAACTCAATTGTTTTATTTTGTGAGACGAACTAAACATAACTGAGCATCATTTGGAATTTTCTTTCATTGTGAAACTAATAAGGTGTAAAAAAAAATTATTAGCAAAGGCATTAGTTGTTAAAAATTATGAGTTTAATTTCTATCCACTGTCAGTGTAAAGTTTCTTTACACTGTCGTCCAATCATGTGTTGCCAAATCATTAAAAGAGTTTGACTATCACAATCACTACCTAGAAAGTCTAACTATTTTAATAATGTGTCAACACATAATTGAATGACAGTGTAAAAAAACTTTACACTGACAGTGATAGAAATTAAATCCAAAAATTATTGTCAAACATTTAACGAATATGCCATAATTTGTTTTGGATAAATAATAGATGACCTATTGAATCAATTTCATAATTTCCAGGACTGACTGATGTATGAAATTCCAGAACTTACTGGTTGAAATTATTGTGTTCTGAGGAGCTCATCATCCCATTTGTTTTCCTTCCTTCCATTACTATAATCCTTCCAAACAAGGGGTTAATGGTTCCTTTCTTTATTTTCCATTTCGGTTCATTTTGTTCAATCCGTCTAAACCAGCTGTTAATGATACTGGTCCAGCTTATTTAATGATACAAGAATGTCATAAACCATAGCTCTTAGGGTTCTAGGCATTGTTTTGTTACTGTGCATCCATAATTTGTTTTACATGTCTGGTTTCAGTGGTTTCATCAGAAATATATTGATGACCCAAATGTTTGTTACTGCTATCTTGCGTATATGTAGGATCTGCAATTGCCTTACTTTTATGGCACTCATGTTTTTCAGATCAATATCTCAGTAATCAGCAGTGAAAGTACCAAACTGACTTTAAATGCTGGAAAAGGGGAATGTGTGCTTCCCACGAGTACTACAAGGAGTATTTTTGTGCGTCTTCCTTCTTATGACAAAATTTTAACCCCAGTAAATGGTGCCTACTTCCTCATATTGACAGTGCTAGTCTTTGGAGGGACCTGGGCGTGCTGCAAATTGAGGAAGAAGCGGCATGACGGGGTCCCATATCAAGAGCTTGAAATGGCATTGCCCGAATCTGTTTCAGCTACTGATGTGGAAGCAGCTGAAGGTTGGGATCAGGGTTGGGATGATAATTGGGATGAAGATGTGGCAGTGAAGGCACCAGCAGTACGTTCAGGAAACATCTCAGCAAATGGCCTTACTTCTAGATCTTCAAACAGAGATGGATGGGAAGATAACTTGGATGATTAGTTATTAACTGCCAAAATATATATGGGAAGGGATATTAACCTCAAAGGTGGAGGTGGAAGCAGAAGGCAAACAGAAGCAGCAGAGTTGGGGGAGAGTCAAAAGAAGGGATGTGACAAATGTGGCTGTGCTGCTGGGGCTTGCTTTTTGTCCAAACAAGAGACAGCAAAGAGGAAAATAGTAGTGTAATAGTTTTAACACATTGGATTCTTTATATAGAATGTGTAATAGTGACCCGAAAGAGGAAAAAAAGGAAACTGTAAAATGTAAATGAACTATAGGAGGTGGCATATGTTTTTGGGCTTTATCAATCCTTGTTTATACTATTATTCTTCTTGACCGCAAAATGAAATTTTTTGTTTCTATTTGGTTACTCCTCTGCCTCTCTCTCTATCTCTTGATGCCATAGTTGTGGTTAATGAGTGGTGACTAGTGAGGTGTTGGAGCCCTCTTTTTTCATACCAACGTACTGTTTTTCCTTGGTTCATAAATCATAACTTTTTGATGCACAGGAGAATTGAGATATAGCTGGTTTTATTGTTACCTATGCAACAATATTGGTTCATTGTGTGCAAGTCGAGCTACTGAGGGAAGGGGAGTTATGCACATGTAGTCAGTGTTAGATGAGTTCTGCACCATTGTGTTTAGGTGACCTATCTTAACGGGTCTTCCTACTAATTGTGTGTTTGCAATCTTAAAAATAGAAGAATTTTCATTTACAAATCAATTTCTATTGAAAATTTATTTGGAACGATAGTAATTTGAAATTTGATATTTATTTACAAATCATTGTGTTATATTTAAGGGTTTCTAAAGTATTTCATTGTAAATTAATTCTTTTTAATTTTGTAATTAAAGTGTTTCAAATAAAATAAGGCCCTTGGCGGATGAGAGGTATGATGAAGAAATCTCTACACAAGGACAATGGGTTTAGGGAAGCCATGTCATCCATGTAGACTTTGATGTTAATATTGTTAAGTTGGCGAAAGTGGCTTTAGAGTTTTGATCAATAAAGAAAATTAAACTGGTGAAATAGTTCAATTTTTCCATTTGAATAGTTCACGGTATTGTCCTAAACTAGCTAGGTTGTCTTGTTAAGCTTCTGTATATCGTAATTATTCACGTGCATTGTTGAAACCCTAGAGCGCGTTTGTTGAAACCCTACATTCTCCTTCCCATATTCTTGGAGAAAATAATAATAAAACACCACACCCGTAGATCTATGAATAAATGCAAAGTTTATGCATTTCTTCGTAGTTGTTTTTGTTTATTTCTTTATTTGGGAACTATTATTATGATGCTACTTTCATTTATTGATTTACAATACTTCTTTTTAAATTTTTGTTATATCATACGAGAGGGGGGCACATTTTGCCACACATAGGATTTGAGCTCACGAGATAGGAATATCACGCCTTAAGAGGCACGATGGATGTTAATTATGTTATTGTTTGGTTAGCGCGTCTTTAGTTATGTTTCTTTATTTTCCTTTAACATATGTATAAAGCATTTAATTCCCTTTTAATATTATTCAAGGTATATAATATTTAAAGCAACACTTAATCATAATTTATAAGTAGGCATCATGTGCTGAAGTACTTGTCTAATTTAAAATGAGTATTAGATTTGAAATCCCCTGCCCCCATGCGAATGCGTTGCTATAAAACGTTATTGAAGGAAATGTAACAAAAATTCAGAGATTTTGGCTCATCCACAAATGGTTTCAAAGATACAGAGAGTCATAAATCACTTGAAAGCCCATGCATATATGTCACTCTTTGGCTCTTCTTTCTCTCACATACGCGTGGGCAGGCAAAAAGCATTGTCACCCAAGAATTAATGTGGTTCTATACTGTAATGTACTATTCTCCAAAGGCCAAGAGTGGCTTTATTCAATTTTTGATGCACAACTTCCATGTTCGTGCCTATTGAGGCAATGGGTTGAGTATCATTGTGTCCCCACAAAGTAAACCAAAAGGTGGGAGGGATGGGGGTGGGATAAACTCAACTTATTTTATTGCACACATTTGATTACCTAGGCATAGAAAACTTCTGCATCAAACTTCATATTAATTATTTCTTTCTTATACCAACTAATACTTTTCTTTCCTATGAACTAATTAATAATACACAACACAGTATTTTTATAAAACAATATTCCAAAAAATTAGATACATTTGAACATTCAGTTGTATCCATCTAGTATACTAGATAAAATGGAGAGTTGTTATGTTACTTTGATGAATTTAATATTCAGGGTCAATTATTTATTGATTGATAATTTCATAATAAATATTAAAAAATATATTAAATATAAATAACAACTAATAAATGTTAGACAATTCATCACAAATATCAATATAAAAAAAATCAAATAATTCTTGATAAAAAGAGATAATCTCTTCTTTTTGCTTAAAGGAAAAAATAATAAGTTGTGAACTTTTAAATAGGGGGTATCATCATTAATGGTGATAATGTTCTTTTCAGTCTTCCACAGTATATGGTAGCGTGAATGTAAATCAATAAGCTACACCAAACATTATATCTGATTATTAAAGTACGTGATATGTGTGTGTATATATAATTATATATATATATATATATATATATATATATATATATTTCTCTTTCAAATTAGACAGCAATCAGAAACAGTTCATATTGTGGGAACATGGCATGATTGCCATGCACTGCACCAAATGTTGCCATTTAAAAAAGCTTGTTAGTTGGTGGTGCTTTTAAGGATTCCTTGTGATGCGCTTTGATGATGTCGAAGAAGCCTATTTGATAAGGTTGTGTGGTAGTCCTACAGCCATTTATTCAAGCAATAAATATTTACTTCACATCCAAGCGTTAATTATTAAATTTACTCGCACAAGCTGAGATGCTAAATCAGGCAAGTAAAATTATTATGTTTTATGGTGCTAAAGTTCCTCACATCCTTAGTGAGGAACGTTTTACCAAGAGAAACAAAAAATTTAGTTCTAGCTTAAAGTGTCAATAAAGCAATGGAGTGCTTTTTCCCTTTACTTTATCTTTTGTTTCCCCTTCCCTCTTTGCTGCATTATTTGTAGTCGTGGCTTATATTTTGATCTTATTACTCTGCGCCGTACGGCTTTGCTTTGTTCCCCATTTCTTTTGGTTTATTCTTTTTTTTTTTTGGCCATTCTTTTGGTTTATTCTAAATCTCAAGTTTTTGGTTTCACATGGAAAGGAAAAGTAAAAGCAAGTTGTTTACGGTCTGCCATGTCTCACATATTCATGTCTCTCTTTAAAAACAAATAAATTCTTCAATGTATTGCACCTAGTGATCATAACAATGGTTCATGTAATTTTTTTGAAATTAATATAATAATCCGTATTTAACTACAAATACCACATGTCACTGTCTGTATAGTCCATGTGTATTACAACTGAAAATGAAATATATTAGAAATTCCCTTCTAAACTAGGGAATATCTAATTGTTTGAACCTTTTTCATATAGTCAGAAATAGTTGGATGTTATTTAGTAAAGAGTATTAATCAGACTACGTGGGGTTCCTACCAAAATGGGGCACAGTTTGTCCCAGCAAGGACAGAAACCATAAAAATGCAATAAATGCTTACATTCAGAAAATGCAATTCGTGATCTTGAGGGAAAGGGTATGATAAAGACACACCATTATATTAGCTGCCAAACTGGTGAAGAAAAATCCAGTACTACAACTTGAGATGAACAAAAATAAAAGAAAAAGGAAGAGAAAAATATAGTGAAAATTACAACAACTGAAACAACAAACAGAATTTGAGGAAGAAATTGACTGGGTATTCTTTGCATGTATAGCTTTAAAGCAAGCAAACTGGATTGTTCTTCACCAGGTACTGCAATATATGCTGTTTCTCAATCTCTACAACTAAAAATTCAATCTAATTCCTCTTGTCCTTCTGAAGGGCATTGGATCAACTCTAATATGTTGACCACCTCAGCCATATCTGGACGGTTTGATGGAACTTGTGATGCACAAATTAACCCCAATTTTATCACAGGAATTGCTTCCTCTGCAGCAAAATTACCCAGAAGCTTCCCATCAACGCATTGCTCCACCTTGCCTTCCTCCAATGCACCCCTCACCATGTCACAGAGAACAACCACATCATCCTCCATATATTCCACAGGTCTTTTTCCTGTCACCACCTCCAGAACGAGGATTCCAAAACCATATATATCACATTTCTCAGTTATCTTAACTGTGCGGCAAGCAAACTCAGGAGCCATGTATCCAAGTGCACTTTGAATTTTGCTGCTCAAAACGCAATGGTCTAGCATTGGCAATAGCCTCACCAAGCCAAAATCTCCTATTTTTGGCTCATCAGAACAATCAATCAGAACATTGGTTGATTTTAGATTATAATGGATGATGTTCATTTGGTGCAAATGGGCCAACCCTTTTGCCATGCCAAGAATAATCTTGAACCTTTGTCGCCAAGAAAGGACATTTTTGCTATTATCATCATGCAGAAGCTTATGCAAACTCCCTCTGGATAGGTACTCATAAATAAGGAGTTGCAAGGATGAAGTCGAGTAATAACCTTCAAGTGCCACAAGATTCTGGTGCCTGATCTTCCCAAGCCTTTTAACTTCCCCCTCAAAGTCTTCTTGGGACTTGATCAAGCTGGAGACTGTGAGCTTCTTGATTGCCACAGAATGCCCATCTCGAAGGACAGTGCAATAAACAACTCCAAATCCACCACGACCAATTTCACTGTCTTTATTAAGAAGATTATGGGCCCCATCAGCAAAGTCAGCATCGCCAGAAAACATCACAAGCTTGCCATAGTTTGGATCATTTGCGGGCGAACAACTGTAGTCCTCACCACCAGAGAATGCAAATGGAGCAGCAGAATGTGACATTGAAGACCGCACATGGATATTTAGGACAGTAACAGCCACCACACCAATGGCAATAAAAACAACTGCACCAATAGCAATAAGGGCAGAGATACTGAGCATGATCTTCTTATGATGATTATTTTGTAAGGAAGCGCCAGAGTTGGAGTCAGAAGAATTGGGGTTTAGGACAATAGGTTTTGGATGGACAGATGGGCAGGAGTGATTGACAACAGAACCACATAACAATGGATTACCAGAGACAGATGAGGGAGAGATAGTATTGAAGAAACCACCCACTGGTAGCTCACCTTGAAGGTGGTTGTAGGAGACATTAAATGAGAAGAGGTGGGAAAGATTTGTCAGCTCCTTGGGTAAGCTTCTGGAGAGTTCATTCCATGACAAATCTACATACTGAAGATTGGTTAGGTTTGCAATGGGTGCAGGGATTGAACCAATAAGCTTGTTGTGAGAAAGATCCCTGTACCATTCCATTGAAATGCACAAACAAAAAATAATTAGAAAAAATGTAGACTCTTTAACTCGAGATTTGAATTTTCACAATTATATTAACAGAAGCAAAGAAAGGTTTTTAATTTGTAAACACAAGTCAGCCATATTAAGTTATAAAGACTAAAGCATTAAAGATGGCAGCTATGATAAAGAGCTTACAAATATGCCAGGGACGAACACTTTTCAATTTGGGCTGGAATTCTCCCACCTAAGAAGTTCTTTTGTAGCCTTAGTTCACTGAGCGAGATTGCCCCTTCTATTTCAGATGGAATGCTTCCATTAAGCGTGTTGTCACTTAAGTCAAGAATGTATAAAGATTTAAGTTCTCCTATACTCACTGGAATAGAACCAGAGATATTGTTGGTGGACATATTTAAAACTTGCAAGCTACTAAGACCCCCAATGCCAGATGGAAGTTCACCAGAAAATGCATTTGACGACAAATCCAAAACCTGAAGACCATGATAAGATACAGGTATGGACGTAAGTGAAGGATCATTGCTCTGACTGAAGCTGTTCCCAGAAAGCGAGATACTTTGTAAACCCATCCTAAAAATCCATGAAGGAAGAAGGCCTGCCAAGTGATTGTGGCTGATGTCAAGAGCCAAAAGCTTAATGCACTTTACCATTGACTCTGGCAGGTTTCCTGTGAACTGATTCCTGGATAAATTTAATCTACTCAGCGAGTCAAGATTTCCTATTGATTTTGGAATCCAACCAGAAAATCTATTTGCAGAAAGATCCAACATCTCGAGATTTTTTAATTCTCCAATCCAAGTTGGAATGCCACCAGTGAATGAATTTCCCTGTAAACTAAGGGATGTGCATGAGGTGAGTCTTTGTATTGACTCAGGAAGTTTCCCAGAGAGAAAATTACCACTGAAATCAAGCGACTTCAAAAGTGAGCAGGCTCCAATATCCCCAGGAAGCCTGCCAGTGAAGCGGTTCTTCCCTAATCTTATGTCCCTCAAATCATAAAGATTCTGAATTCCTTCAGGAATCTCTCCCTCCAGCAAGTTATTTGACAGATCAAGTGACTGCAGTCCCCTCAAAAACCATATCCCAGATGGTAATTCCCCATATAGCTGATTAGAGGAGAAGTTAACAGTTGCCAATGAGGAGCAGGAGCTCAAAGAATCAGGAATCTTACCTGTAAGGTTGTTTTGTGCGAATGAAACTTCTCTTAGAGACCAACATTGCTGGAAAAATCCTTCTGGGATTGACCCAGAGAGGTTGTTCTCGCTCAAGTCAACAACTTGTAAATTCCCATTCCCAAGGTGAGGAAGATCAGGGTTTATGGTCCCTGTGAAGTTATTCCTGGCAAGGGACAGAACTTGAAGAAATTGCAATCTCAGGAGCCCTCTATCAATATGCCCAGAAAGAGAGAATCCATTAAGGACAAGAGCAGAGACCCGATTGGTTGCAGTATCACATTTGACACCAACCCAGTTGCAAGGACTATAATCATCTTCATTCCATGTAGAGAGTTTACCTTTTGGATCTTCCAAACCAGCCTTGAACACAATCAACCCCAGCACATCATCGTTGAAAACTGGGTCAACCGAGAGCACTAGGATTGGAGCAAAAAGAATAAGAAACAAGGATATGCTGAATTGCATTTGCATCTTCAGAATGATATCTAGATTATTCATTCAAAGGAGCTCCTCATGAGTTTGCAGAAAGATATCTCCTAACAAGAACACTGTCATTAGGTTGCATAGGGTACAAAAAGGTTGGCGGGTCGGGTCCCAACAAAGCATGGAATATGAACCAAACAACCTTGTCAGTTGTCACACACAAAACATAAGAAAGTTTCAAATGCAAGAAAAAATAATGGGTAGAAGAGAGAGAAAGACTTTCTCGTCAGCACGAAGGCGCTACAACAATTTCAAGGAACAGTAGCGTTGGAAGAAAGGACACAAAACAGAGGGAGAAGTTCCAAGTATCCAAATCTCAGTGGATGTTAACAAAAAGAAAAGAGTAAAAACAACAAAACAACAAACAAACAAAAAAGCGTTAGACAATAAGCATGCATGTGAGGATGAAAAGAGAGAACAAAGTAAAGCAACTTAAGCAAATTCCCTTTCCGCTTTTTCCCAGTTCAGAACTTCCAAATTCCCTCATTCAAGAAGAAGTGGAGGAGGAGGAGGAGGAGGAGGAATGGAGGTTATACTCACAGATGAGCACAAGTTTTGTACTTTTTTGCTGCAAAGTAGCAGAGTTGAGATATGTATGTGTTTGTTCCTCCCAGAAAGAATAGAGAGAGTTGTGGGAAAAAGGGTCAATCAAATTCTATAAACAAATGGAAAATGGGGAAGCCATTTTCAGAGTCTTAAGATCCATGTGAATCAAATAGTAATTATGGGTGTGCTTGGGCTTGTGACTTGTGAGTGAGGTGAAGTTGGAATCAAAAGAAGATTTTGATTTTGATTCCGAGGGAAGCAGAGAGGGAAGAGAGTACTAAGAAGCCTCGGGGGTGGAGAAGCCATTTAAAGCGGAACAGAATGAGTGAGTGTGGGTTGGCCTGAAAAGAGAAGAGAGAGAGAGAGAGAAAAGCACAATCAATTTCAATTTCAATTTCAATTTCAATGGTGGTTCCAACTTGCAATTCAAGTATTCTATCTAGGCCTTCTTGTTCTGGTGGTGGCAGGGAGAGTAAAGTGAGGCATTTAAAGCTTCTAACGGCGGAGAGAGAGAGAGAGAGAGAGAGAGAGAGAGAGAGAGAGGCTTTTTATTTGTAGGGTTATGTTATGTTATGTTATGCTGAGCTGTGCATGGCGTGGCGTATGGCTCATTGCGTCAAACCAGAATCCTATGTGTGATCCAGCTTGGTGCTTTTGGGACAACCTTTTTCATCTGACGTGGTTCAAACCTCTCTCTCACACTTGTCCATATTTGCTTATTAGGATGTGTTTGATTCTTTTCCAGGCCATAATTATGCAACCCAACTCACTAATCATAATTGCCCAACTCCTCTTCTATTTGCAAACTTATAGCGGGCAGTCAATTAGCACAGTTTTTTTTATTATTCAATTTCACTTGGTTAAATGTAAAAAATTTATAAAATGTAGAAAAATGTTTTTGTTTTCAAAATTAATGATTAACCAATTCAATGGATTTTCACTAGTTTAAATTGATCTAATTATGAATATGGTTATAAATATAAACTATAATAGATTGTTTGGTCCATTCACAGTTAAATCATCTGGTTAGTTGAATCTAAACAACACTGCACCAAAGTCGCATGATACATTTATAAATTTATTTTAATTTAAGTTATCCCATTTGAAATCTTTTGAACAATTTTATTTTATAACTAAATAAATAATTAATATCACTACCAATTGAGTATGATATTTTCTTTGATCTTTATCAAGAGACTCTGGTTAGGTGGCGGGGTTGGATTCTTCACATTTTCATTTTGTATTTTTCCTCAACTCTAATAGAACTTCCTTAAAATCAAAACAAAAAAAAAATATCACTTATACAAAAGTATACTCACAAGTTCACATATGATTTAATTTGAGTTTATGAAATAAAAAAGTTGAAATATTTTCACTTCAATTTAATTAGAGTTATGCAATTAATTGTGACTCTAATAGCTGCCTATCACGTCTACACGTTACATTCACAATTATGCATAACTCTACAAATAGTCCTATATATGAGTTGAATTACTCCACTAAAGATATTTCTTCCTTAACTCCAATGGTTATATGCATACAATTATGCATAATTATAAATGTAAAAATTACATAATTAGCACTGTTCATATTTTTTTCTTAAATAAAAATCATTCGTATAATAATGCATTTTTTTAAAAAATAATATTTATGCAAGCATCATTATCTTTTTCTGTCAAGTTCAAGACGCAAAACATCATTATTCAGACCAACTTGTACACCATAATGTCATTGTAACACATGTATCGTTCAAGTTTAAACCTAGAGCCGTGTTTCGATAATGATTATCACTAGTATCAACCAGAAAAATAAAAGCAAAAACTAACAAATCAATTGAAAGGATTGTCAAATATTTTTATTGTTTGAGAATAAAAATAAATATATTCTATTTCTTTTATAATATTAATATTCGGCCACAATATTGTTATTTTATTTGTTAATGCAACCACATTTAACTATAATCTTAGTTTGTGTTTTTTTTTTATTACAGTAAAGGTATTTTTGAGTATTTTTTGTGTTAATTGAAATTAAATTTCTTATCAAATAATTTTAAAAGTATACTTTCCTATTAACTTTATGTGTTTAAAAGAATTAACTAATTATCTCAAATATTAGTTGGAAGGTTCACACACATAATAATTAAAAGTATTTAAATACTATAGTTCGGAAAATAACTAAGATAATGTTTCGGATAAAGTGAGTCTCACAAGTTAGATAAATCCCACTTCATTTGAAATACTATTCTAGTCACTTTTTAAATTACAGTGTCCGAGGTGTTCAAATTTTTAGAATAATTAATTGGGAGTATACTTTTTAATCACTAATAAAAAGTAACAGTGGTCATAAAAAGTAACAGTACATTTTTTCTCATAATCGCCATTGCTGTTTGAAACTCTAGTTGATATTAGTAAACTATTCATAGAATAGAATAGAATAGAAGAAAATTTGGTTCTCCTTCATTGTCTTGTGCAGTGTTATTCCCCAATGCAGAATTCTGGTCAGAGCCCAATGATGCCTCATGGGAAGAATTTATTGCCCGACGAGACGAGGATACACTAGAAAGAATAGAAAAGAACAAACAAAAATGACGTGTCCACGTCGATATCTGCAATGAGCACGAAACCGCCTCTCCTTTGTTTAATATCCTTTCATCAATTGTCATTGACCTAGAAATAGTACATTTCATGGATAGAAATTATTTTATTTTATTTCATAAATCATGGATAGAAATTATAACTACTATATAGCCGTGCTAAGTCTATGGTGAAACATAAACATTTTGATGTATCAATACAATGTTTTGGTAGTAAATTTTGAGACAAATTTTAATTTCAGTTTAATGTTAAAAAAATTGAAAGTGTTATAGTTATATTTATATATAAATTTTTTGTTAGACTTAGATTGAATTTAACAATTCTAAAATAATATTTCAGTATAACTAGTTGCATTGCAAATTAAAATTAAAATTTTATGAGAAAAATGTATTACGTATTGGTAGTGTGAATATTACATGGTAGAAGTAGCCATCGATGTCCCTATCGGTCCAGAGCTTTTGGGAAAAATTGAAGCTAATGCTGTTTTCTACTAGAGCCAGCAAACTTCTTTTTGGTTTTCTTTGTTTTGTAATGCTTGTCTTCAAGCTTGAATTGAAGGACCAAATGCCCAAAATTGGAGGTTGTAATTTATGTTCCAAAACCGTTTCCTTTTTCTTTCCCTAATCAGTACCCATTTGGAGAAACTTTATTTTCATTTGTGTTTGAGCATTTTTCTCTCAATAAATTAACATCTATAAAATATTTTATCATTGTTTGAATGAATTTATTAAAAAGATTGTAAACTTTATAATTTATTTTAAAATTATTTTAATAAGTTAGAAATAAAATTTATGAAAATAAGTCTTTTCCAGCTTGATCCATAATATTTTTTAATTATATTAAGCACAATAAATTATTAAAATTGTAAACATTTCATATATTCTGCATAAATAATTTTAAAAATATTTATTTAAACATTATTTAACTTATTTTAAATCAAATTTAAGGTAAAAGATAATGCTTTACTTTAGGTTGCCTAATGAATTGACTATTTGCCTATTTAAGTCGGAAGGCAAGCAAATATAAGACTAATAATGAAGAAATTCGCTTTCAATTGTTTTCTTTTCTGGTTTCCAAACCTTAAGCTTCATTCGTTCGTATATGTGCTTGTTAATTATAGACCATACAATTCACATTTACATGCTTATGATTTCGTATGTGTTTAAATTTTTATTTTTATTTATCTTGCATTGCTAAATTTTGCCTGTCAGTTGCGTCAATGGTGCTGGATCCAACAGAAAACAAGTATATCATTCTAAAAGGAAAGAATAGCTTTCGTGGTTTATAGACCCAAAATGAACACAAGTTTTATAAGCCCCCCCTACTTCTAGTTTACTATTTTTTATAGTCTCCACAGCCCTAAAGGAAAATATAGAGAGATCTTTGAAGCAAATATTGGACAACTCTATTGGGCCTTTATCCAATTGCTTTCCCAGCTTTATCCAAGTACTCGCTTCAAGGTGGGAATGGTAAGACCTAAAACGGTACTTTACTTTCAGTACTTAATTTTATAAAATAATTGGGGATTTAATTTTCATTAATTGAAAGTGTAACTTTTTTTTTATATTATCAATAAACTATATGATACTGGATATTTAAAATTCAATTCTTTTTGGAAAGTACTTGATCTTGAGTCATTTTGTTTGCATTTTAACTTATTCTCCCTTTTTTCACACCAGGACTTAAACCTCTTTTATTAAAAAAAAAATAGTCACTACAATGATGTTTTCATTTTCTTATTATAGATAATATAAATTTTTTTACATTTACAATGGATAAGATCAAAAACTTTATTTTCAATAACGTCTTAGTTTCTTGACATGATTAATATACATAAATCTTAATTATTATAATGAAGTGAAACTTTCTTGTTATTATACAAAGTTTTACATTCATAACAAATCTAAATTAAACCTATATATAGTTTTCTTACATTTTTTTATCAAATTTATTTAATCTAATATGAAAATTTATGATTAATTAAATTTATTCAATTTTTTTAATATACAATAATTTTTATATATTAATAAAATTTCCTTGAGGAGAAATTAATGAAACTATTAATTATCAAATGTAATATTTCCTTGAGAAATAATTAAATATACTATTAACAATCAATTTTATGGATAAATAACATATTTTATTCACAATAATCTGAATTTATTATTAATAGAATTAAAAAAATCAAAATCAAAATTATATAGGCTTTTTGTGTCATAATAAAAAAAAGTCACTTAACATATCAGTATAAATTAAACAACTTTTCTTCATTTTTTTACTCTATTTACATAATTTACATGTAAGTATTAAATTGTGTAAATGAATCTAAATAAAAAATACACCCAAATATTATCACAAATAAAGAAAAACAAATTTGAGTCATATAATTATTAAAATTTGAATATAAGTCTCTCTATTACACTTTATAATTAGTGTTTTTGATTAATTTATTTTGCATTTTAAAAAAAATTCCAGCCAAAAGCTCTTGAAATATTTTGATTTTATGCTTTTCTAAAACTAAAAGTAAAATAAGCTAATAAATTGTTATAAATATGAAATTTAAAACAATCAGGTAAGGTAACTAGTATTTTCATTAAATAGATATATAATTCATTATTAATTTATTGTGACGGCGTGCTTCCATAATAGTGAGAACGTATTATCTATTGCCTTGTTGAATTTGGTGGCGTCATGCGCATGATTACGGGATTTATTGGCCACCACGAGACTCTTAGAAGGTCTTTCTTTACATATAAAAAATATATGTTTTATCAATTATGGTTGGTTAAGTTGGTAAGTAGGTTTGTCTTTATAGGATAAAACGCAAGTTCGAATCTCAAAGAATCATTCTGATTAGGAGATAGTAAAAAATTTTGTATTCTAAACTGCTGATCATTAATTAGTCTTATAAGGGCCTACTATGGATGTTACTCGGCCTAAAAAACTAATTAGGTGATTGACTAAAAAATATAAAGGAGTTTCAATTTTAGATTACAAGTTTATTTTATGAATATAAGCTTTTTCTTTCTCTTCTGAATCCTTCAAAATGCATTATACAATTGAAAAATTGCCATTGATGTCAACGATTTCGTTTCCATAAATTAATACGAGCAAGTGCAAGTTTCTCAAGGGCACAAAAATGGAGTTGAAGGACCTATTCCTAAATCAATTGGCAACTTGGTAAGTTTGGAATCTCTTTCCGGATTACGTGTTGCTCCACAATGTCTTATCGGGTGTTATTAAAAATATTAAGTTGAAACTAAGTAAATCGGTCGAATCAAATTGTGTATCTATATAAATACATTTTATATATATATATATAATTCACATACAATATTGAAATTGTTGACTTGTTATTTTACATTTCTATGACTTGATTATTGGATTTGCTTTTGTTATATATTTTAATTTATTGTTGTTACTAAGTTGGTTTGATTTTCAAACTCATCAATTGTAAAATATGCATGATTTGATTTGAGGATAGGGGCGGCAGCGCACGCATGTATAGACTCGGTTTATTCCTAGACAAATTAAATATAAATTTGCTTACCAACAATGATTGATTGTAGTATTAAGTGGCTACAATTCTAAGTGTAGAAATGTGATTCAAACTATATATATATTTGCTTTCTCTTTTTGTTGTAAGGTCAGTACTTCCAGCTTAGACACCTGGGATCTACTACTAAACATGGAGAAACTTGGCATTCGTTTCTCTGTTTTCATGTTCTCACTGTATTGGTTCATGGCCAGCTTAGCTTTGAGTAAGACAAACATCACCACTGATGAATCTGCACTTCTTGCTTTGAAATCTTCTATCACTTGGGACCCTCACAATTTCTTGGCTAATTGGTCCACCTCTTCTTTTTCATGCAACTGGGTTGGTGTCACTTGTGATGCCCGCCATGGAAGGGTCCATGCCTTGAATCTTAGTGACATGGGTCTCAAGGGTAGCACAGCTGGGGAATCTGTCATTCCTTGTTGATCTTGACCTTAGCAGAAATAGCTTTCATGGTGAGCTGCCAAAAGAGTTAGTGCAATTGCGTCGATTGAAGCTACTCAACTTGAGCTACAATGGATTAAGTGGAGAAATTACCACATGGATGGGGGGTTTAACAGAACTTCAACACTTGAGACTCCGAAATAATAGTTTTGGTGGTTTTATTCATCCATCTGTATTTAATTTGTCAATACTAGAGACATTGGATTGGAATTCTAATTTCATCAAAGGAACTATTCCACCTGAAATTGGACAGCTGCACCAGTTAAATATTTTATATATTGCGAATAACAAGCTTTTTGGAGCCATTCCTCCTACAGTTTCCAATATGTCTTCACTTGAATTAATGAGTTTGCCTTTCAACTCCTTATCAGGTAATGTATCTTAGATAATTTGTTGTGTATTCTAAGAAAAACTTCTTCATAGATGAACCAATCGGTTTTTCTTTTAACTTCTCTTTTTGGAAATATCTTTATATGATGTTATATGTGTTATAAATAAAATTTCTTTATCGATAGATTTTCACCAAAAATAATCATAATCTTTATAGATGACTTAAATTTTTTCTATGCTTGTGTTTATTTGAGAGTATGCAGTTAGTGTGAGACTAGAGCCAAAATGGTTAAAAACATGAACCGGACAAATGAAAGAAAGTAAAGAAAAAAGATAGATAATTCTTTTGAATGTAACAGACTAACAGTTCAATTAGTCCCGATGTTGCTATGAATTTATTATCTGATCAACCCCAGTTGAGGGAAAAAAAAATTCAAATGCACATTGGATATTGTCTCAAATAAGTTGTGAAATTATACTGGCATGTTACACATGTAATTAGGATGATTATAAGAATTGCCTCTGTTTTGTATATGATGACAGCTATATAGATGGCTCTTACACTCTTAGGGTTGTGTGACACTAAAATAAACTATGCAATCTTCCAACAACAAAAAGGAAAAAAACCATACAATCCTTCTAAGGATGGCTACACAAATTTATAAACTGCTGAGAACATATATATATATATATATATATATATATATATATATATATATATATATATATATATCCTCCAGAATCATCATTTAATCACATAAAAAATTCATTTTTTACAATTCTCACTGTTTAAAAAATATTTTTACATGTATTATTTTTTCTGCACTTTAATTTATACCCTGGGACAATAACTAAATGTAAGTTAATTTATTAATTTACTGAAAATTTAATTTTAATTTGCAACTTCAAAATTAAGATTTATAACGAAAGTGATCTTGACATTACAGGAGATATTCCTATGGAGATTGGCGATCTTCCAAAACTTAAAATCGTATATTTAGGTGCTAACATGTTTTCTGGCTCTATACCGTCAAGTATCTTCAATAATTCAGAGTTGCAAACGCTCGAATTGGAGAAAAATAATTTGACAGGAAGTATCCCATCAGATGTATGTCTCGGCCTACCAAATCTGGAATTAATTTATCTTTTCAGGAATGAATTGTTCAGTGAGATTCCATCAGGTTGGCATCAATGCAAAAAGCTCAAATTCATATCATTATCCAACAATAGATTCAATGGACAAATACCAAGAGATATCGGAAACTTGACCATGCTCCAAAAGTTATATCTTGATGAAAATAACTTGGAAGGTATATGATTTCTACACTTGACTATTGTTCCCTTTTTCATGTCTAGAAATAATGGTTTAAAACTGTTTACATTTATTTATGAGTTTAACTTTATTTATTATGAGTGTAAAAATTATTAGTATAAAATTTTTTATACTATCATTTAATCATGTATTGACACATTATTAAAAAAGTGTGACTTTCTAAATAGTTTAATAATAATTAAACTTTTTTAATAATTTAACAATAATCTTTTATTTATATAAGTAGTATGTTTTAAAATCCAACAATAGGTAATTGTCATGAAGTAACCAAGTCGTACACTGCACTACTGCACTTCGACCTATATGATTTAAGGTTTATCTTCAAATTTCAATTAAAACTGTTCCACTCAGATATTTTAATTAAAAAAATTCAAATAATTTCTTGGTCTCCCATTATATATGCATGATATAGATTTTAGGGATACGCTTTTTTATACCAATATACCTAAAAAAAAATTTATTTATTATTTTACCACACTTTAAAAATAATATACCAAAATACTCTATTTTTTTTCATGTTGGGAAGTCGGTTTGGCTCAAACTGACTTCTCAACATGTTTTTTTCTTTAATTTAAAACTTGTTGAGAAGTCGATTAAAACCAACCTCTCAACAGGATGTTAAAAAAAATTTGAATTTCAATGTTGCAAACCGACTTCTCAACAAGTTTTTGTTTTAAAAAAAAGCAAGTCAGGGAGTCAGGTTGAGCCAAACCGACTTCCCAACATGAGAAAAAAAAAAGAGTATTTTGATACATAATTTTTGAAATGTGGTAAAATAGTATATAAAATTTTTTTAGGTATATTTATATAAAAAAAGCCTTTAGGGATATATGCAAAATCAATTGGAAGTTGGATTTTTAACAAACATTTTTCACGGAAATTTAAATTAGCATGAAAAAGTGGAAAACAATAAATAGAAGTTAACCTGATTATCATATATGATTCCAGATAATAGCGCATAAGAGCAACCAATCTACACCATCTAATTCCAAGAATGTTTTCTAGTTGATTTTTACTTTCAAGTACTAAGAAGTGACTAGAAATAACTAAAACAACATGTTTCAGAACGTGCAGGAACAGAAGATGTAACAGAAATGTTTCTTCTTATGACCACTACTGTCTCTAGAAACCAAATATCAAAAGCAAACATCAATCAACTGGAAAACTTAAAAAGTGGTAGCAAAGGGATGATGGGTAGATCCAGCAACAGAAAATCTATACTCCATTACAGAGAAAGACTGTGTATTAAAAATCCAAAATTGAACTTAACTTCTTGCCGTATCCCCTAAGCCTCCCTACGCACAAAATACAGTTTACCCATCACATGAAGGACGGCAACAAATGCTATAAAGCCAATGCTCATTACAAGAACCACATTTGGGGAGATCTTGAGTCCTGGGGCATCATCAGTGTAAAATTGAAGCATAGTCCCAGCTGCTCCTCCAGTGGCCCCACCACTGGTTGTTCTCCTTCTCCGCATGCTTGCAGTAGCTGCTGCACTTCCTCTAGGGGGAGCTGTTCCACCTAAAGCCATTTTCTGAAACAGACATTCAAACATTTAGCATGTTAAACTAACACCTACATGCAGATACCTCAATGAATGAAAAAAGTAATGCCATAACATCATCACATCACATAACCAACAAAAATTAAGAATTTGCAGGTAAATATTGATTTTAATTTCTTATCCTTCTTCCCCCATTCATTAGTTCCAAGTTCATAAATTTAAGAAACTTTGATCCAATCCCAAAACGCACAACCACTGTAAGTTAGAAAACTACAAAAAAAATTCAAGATCTGCATAACCTTTTTCCTAATTCGTGCGCTGATCTATTTTCCTCCTACCCCATTAAACAATTACAAACCCACAAAACCAAATTTCAGCCAGAGATTGAGAAAACCTTATACAAGGGGGCAAAAAAATGATAATAACTTGGATCCACAAACTTCATATCAATTAGAATTTAGAACAAAAGGGCGCAGGACCATACTATTTAAACAAAATCCAAGCAAATAAATAAAAATAATTTCAAATCGGAGAAAACCCATCAATGTTCAGATTCAAAAAGAAATAAAATCATTCAAACAGAAAAGATCGTTCCTATAAATCTCCAATTCTAGAAACCCTAACGGGTGATAACAGCACAGGGAAAAAACCCAGATCTGTGGCCAGCGCTTCGAATCTAAGAAAATTAGGAAGAAAAAAAAACGAATCGAAGAAGAACCTGGAAGAGAATCCAGGTACGCGAGGTTCGTCGGAGTCGGAGATCTGAGACAGAGAACTCACCGGAATGGTTTAAACGGCTGCGTTTTCCTCCAAACTGTTTATATAAAGGGAGAGTTTCTCTGTCTTCATTTCCTTCGTACTGTGACGCGAAAATAACCAATCACGATTTGCCATGTCAGACGTTACAGATTATTACTCTTGAGGTTCCAACAGGTAATGTGGGCTGTACATCAAGTAAATGGGCCGTGATACCCATATCAAGTAGCTCAAGCCCATTAGTTTTTGCCCAATTACTGGTTAGCCAATGGATAATCACAGGGTTCTTCATTGGTTAGGTTTTGAGTCTTCCATTACTCAATACTCGTGGATAAATAATCAAAGGACATCACATTAGGCCCCATGACTCAACCCCGGCCTTCAACATCAATAACCAATCTGGATGTAGAAAGCATGTGAATTTCGTATTTTTAAAATTATGATACTCATTTCTTGTATCTATCTCTATTTAATTGCAAGTGATCTAAATCCATCAATAACTTATATCTTTCTCTTATTTGTTTTTAAATTTTAAAGATTTTCAGACTTGACTCAAAAGCTATAATTTAAGTGGTACTAAATCTCTTAAGAAATTACTTGAGTTGCAGCTCAACAGAGAGGATAGGTAAAAGTAAGAAGGCTAAAAATACCAAGCTATTTTAGTTTACCGTCTAAATTCAAAAGACTAGGCAAAGGATAGATAGGAAAGGATGTGCATGCATGCAGCATGATTGCATGAGTATTGAGATTAACTAAAAATCAAGCCAGGTTGGAAGAGGGAGTTCAAATGTTCAATCATATTAGGGGTGTTACAATGATCCATTAATTCACCATTCATCTATGTCTAAATATAATCTAATTCATTTAATTATAATAATAAATTAAATAGATTGGATCAGATTAGTTATTGAATTGAGCTCAATATTTATTATATATTCAGTTACTAACTTATTCATGATTTATTTGAGATCCAACAAACCTATAACTCATCTGAAGCCCTCACACATCTATTTTCTAGAGAGAGAAAATTTAAAAAAAAATAGAGAGAGAAAGAATTATTCTTTTCAAAGAGAAAATTTTTAATTAAAAATATAATTTTAAATGATTGGATCAGATATTTATCCATCCTATTTATTAAAATGAATTAATGGTTGAATATCCATCCATTAAATTAAGTCATGGATGGGTTAGTGGTTGATTTTTTTTATCCATCCAATTTTCACTCCTAAATCATATTAACATTCACATAAGCTATAGGTTCTATAATATAAAGATATAATATGAATCCATATTCCGCCATTCAATTTGTTAAATTTGTAGTAGAAACTTAGGTCAAACTATTTTCTAAAGTTAGAACGAGGGAGATTAGGGGAGAAAAAGAGAGAAAGAGACAGATTAATCATATTGACATAAACGAATCCACCTTTGTCTAGCTGTTTCCCAACACAGCGACATTGCAATGCAGGAGCTTACAGATACCGAGCATCTGATAAACTTGTGTCATGTGGTGGAGAATGTGTAAGTGTGTATTCTCTTTGTTGGATCCAATTCCATTATTAAATAATAGAATGTTATTGCATTCTCCTTCTCTCCATTTTAAATATCAGCCATTTAACATACTTTTTCTTAACTTTAACGGAGGATTATGCATATAAAGGAGTAAATAGAACACAGAAGTCAATTAAGTGAAAATAAAATGCAGGAGGCATATGCCTATCAGAAGCATTATTTGACGAATCAGAAATCTCAACGAAAAACTATTCCTTGTAAGATCATTACCGAGGAATTTTTATTTTTGTAAATCTTCGTCGGAAACCTATATGTAAGAAATTCTTTCAGAAAATATTTCTAACTACATTATTTCTTATATATAGCCGAATTTTTGTCGGGTTTCATAAAATATGGATATTTTCTTCTAGTAAAGCATAATGATGGAAAAAAAATTATTTATCCTAACACTCA
The DNA here is from genome assembly GCA_023212625.1 of Styphnolobium japonicum. Lineage (NCBI taxonomy): Eukaryota > Viridiplantae > Streptophyta > Magnoliopsida > Fabales > Fabaceae > Styphnolobium > Styphnolobium japonicum. Next base: position 10,560,513 of record JALBWW010000007.1, on the reverse strand, counting down.
ACAATCTGTCACTCCATAAGTGGAAGCAGGTGTTTAAAGTGAAGAAAGATGTCTGAATATAGACACATTTGTAATAAAAATGAAAATTTAATTTATAGTAATGTAAAAAATCAAATACTAATATATGAAAAATAATACATTATTATAATAATGATTTAGAAAATTATAAAATATTCAAAACACTATATGATTTTGTAATAATAGAATTTTTTACATTATTAATTAATAGATCAAAATTAAATTTGAATAATAAACTTGCGAACTTTTGGTGTTTAATTAATTTGTACGGAATGGCATTTGCAAATAACTATAACTTTCACCAGAATGTACCTACTTGTCAAAAAATAATAATAATAATAGAGGTTACCTCTTTAATTTCGGTTTTTTTTTTTAATTTTTACAAAAAGACGTGTATGACCCGGTGTAGAGACAATAATGTAAAATACACGCAAAGCGTATTGGCTTAGATTAATTGATCTTGAAATTGAACAATTTCTAAAGAAATTTTCTGCCACTTAATTAAAGTAAGGCTTTTGCACTAATTTCGGACTTTATATAAGGCTTTCGGTGATTCTCTTTTGTAGCCAAGGCTCTTCTTTGCACCTATAAGTAACTATATGTTTTAGCTAATATATTTTCTAGCTCCCTGTCTTCAGTTGCCGCGAGCAAGGAAAAACACACTTTTTCAGCAAAACTCATTTTGACGTATCTTTTAAGGGAGCAAATTCTAAGTTTTGAAGTAATGGCATGTGAATTTCATTCAGTGTTGTTATAATTGACATGATTGGGCAGTTCAGTTGATTTAACTTTGAATTAGATATTTAGACAGTTATGATTTAGTCTCATAATCTAATTTATGATCAAATTATTTTGAACCAGTCAAAACTGATTAAAATTAATAAATATTTAGTTAAATTACTTGATTTATCTGATTGAACTAAATGATCATCAATTTTTATTCAAAAGAAAATCTCAATATTTTTCACATTTATAAATATTTTTATATTGTTGTATGTATATTATTTTTTTAATGTCATCCAATTTAATCAATCAAGTTAAATAGTTGAACCTGAACCTAAAGTTTCATAAATTTACTATTTAATCTAATTTTAACAATATTTATTTTATTACTAACCAAAAAAAAGAAAAAAGAAATCCAAGTTTCATAGGCAATCATACTTATTCTCTTATTTTTTTATCATTATTTTATTTTTTTAATTAAATATTGACATTTTATTAAAAAAATGACAATTAAAAAAGAATTTATTATTAATTAAAAAAATTTATTCAATTATCAACGTTTAATTAAAAGAAAAAAAAATAAGACCTCAAAAAGTCAACGAATAAGTCTTGTATCACACATTTCCGTGTGCATAATAATTGTTATCCATCTCTAGTTGTTTTCCTATTTGTACGTACCCATTTATAGACACCCCTAGGTCTGCCCCCACAACAATATTCTCTTTCAATCTCTTAACTTTTTTCTAAATGGCACCAAAAAATGTCTAATTTTTCAAATAAGGATCTCTCCCTCTTACTCCCTACATATATACTAGATTCTCTCCTTATCCTAGTAAAATAAAATCCCAAACCAGAACCCACTTTCTCAAATTGCTCTAATATTGGCTTCACATCCGCAACTAACATAATTCATAACATATCAACATTTTCCTCTCTCCTCCACATTCTGTTCCTCTCCAACATATGAACAAAGCATAGCAAAGTTCTACACTGTCTTCTTCCTCAAATGAGCCAGTGTGTCCCTAACTGGGATGTGGACAACAATACTCCCACAGCCCAAAGAGTCCCTCTTCGCTCTCACTCCAATTCCACTGCCCCTGGTGTCCCCATGTGCGCTCTCTATCTCATGTTCTCTATTTGTTTCTGTTTCATATCTCTCTCAGATTACATAACTGCTGCTGTTAACAATGGGTTCGTGGGAATTAATTTGATGCTCGCAGGTTAGACTACGAAGTTGCAGAGCTGACATGGGAAAATGGGCAAATTTCCATGCATGGCCTAGGACTGCCGCGAGTGCCGGCGAAACCCCTCAACGCCGCCGTGGGAACCACCACATGGGAGAAGCCTCGTGCCAGTGGCACCTTGGAGTCCATAGTCAACCAAGCTACTCGCTTGCCCCACCGCAGCAAATCCAAGTTCGACGGTGGCGGCTGCGGCGGCGACGGTGGCGGCTACCGGAACGAGTTATTCCCGTTGTTTGACCCTCACCGTGCTGTGGATGCCTTGGTGCCATGCTCGAATCGTAGGGAGGAGCAGTGCATGCAGGTTATGGAGTCTGCCGCCCCTGAAGTAGGGTTTGGCACGTGCATGGTCGGTTGCTCCACACGTGTGGCCTCTTGCAGTGGTGCTGCAACCCAGGAGGACGACAGCGTCCTGGCCGGAAAAATTGCCAGGGCGGCGGCGCGTGTGCCTGTAGCACACGAGTTGAGTTGCAGTGCCACGTTTGGTAGAGAGAGCCAGCACACGTGCGACAGGGATTTGGGTGTGGGTTTAACTTCTGCCTCCATGGATTCGCCGGAAAACACCACCAGCTCTGGAAATCAGTGCACCAAAACCACCACCTACGACGACCATGATTCCGTTTGCCACAGTAGATCTCAGGCAAATCTCTTTCTCTGTATCCTTTGAAAAAAAGAAAAATGATTCATATCCTCTCTTGTAACTCTTTTCAGCCTCCTTCCAATTTTTTTTATCTCTCTTAATTTTATTATTTCTCTTCATTAATTTTTCATTATCTCTCCATCATATCTATCCTCCCTTTTATTTTTTCTGTTGAAGAGACAGGAAAGCTGGAGAAAATCCAAATTAAAAGAAAATACATCTACTAAGTAACTTCAAACTACTATTTAATCATATAAAATAGGGTAAACATTTATTTTATTAAAGATACAAGTGTTATTATTTTGATCATTTAATAAATTTTTATATTAAATTAATTTTTTTAGAAGACTAATTTAATAAAAAAATTAATATTGAATTATTAATTTAATGTCAAAAATAACATTAACAGACTACATTGATGTCAAAAATTAATATTGAATGATTATTTTAATATATTTATCTATTAAAGAACCTAATTGATGGCACTTATATATTTTTAAAGTCTAAAATAAATGTTTACTCTATAAAATAATTATTTGAAATTCTTACAAGAATTCAAACGGGCTTTTATTTCTGGATACTTTTCCTTGTTTTTTTGTTTGTTAATTTGATGGTTTATGATTTTTTGATGGTAAATTTTATAGAAGGAGGCAGGGGATGAGGACGACAAGATGAAAGGAATCGGGAAATCTTCAGTGTCCACTAAAAGGAGTAGAGTTGCTGCTACACACAACCAATCTGAGAGGGTCAGCATCTCATTTAATGAATTCTATTATTGATTATATTTTATCATCAAAATAAGGAATTTGTTGCTCATTGGTTCATTTGTCTATGCTTTTCAGAAAAGGAGAGATAAGATAAACCAAAGAATGAAGACATTGCAGAAGATGGTCCCAAATTCCAGTAAGGTATGGAATAGTTGCAATTCATGGTGGGTTTAATTTTCTGTTCTGATAATAATATTGTATGTAGTATCTGAGCCAGTTCTTTGGTATCTAATGGTCCCGGTTTATATCAATTCAATGAGAGAAACAGCAGCTATATGCTATAAGCCTTTAACAACTTCCTTTCTCTCGTGCGTTCTCCTAGTCACCAATTAGTGGTCCCATGAGGATTCAGCACCATGAACCCCAGTTCACATTGGATCTCCTTGTGGATGTTTTTTATTTTGTTTACTTGGTTTGGTCTTCTCATAAAGTGAACAATTCCAGACATCAAAAAATCATTATTTTTTCTTAAAGAATTTTTGAAAATAATACTATGATGTCATATATATTTTTTCAGATTAACCTTGAAAGTAGTTTTGTGTATCATTGTTTTGATCACCATCATCAATATCTATATTCGAAAGCCTTTTTACCATAATATCAAAACAAACCATTGCTTGAAGGAATTGTAGCACTTTTTGGTTTACTTGTGGCAAAATAGATAATCTGCCTAGCTTTTATAAATTTCACACTACTCGTTTTTAATGAGATATGAACTTGATATTAGGAAATTGAAGTATCCTTAGGAAAACAGTTGGAACTTTTTAAAATGAAGTCAGCAAAGACTTTTTTTTTGGAAAGAAAACTCAGCAAACACTATCTCAAAATTTTCAAACCTAGCCAAAATTTCCAAACTGCGCCCCTTTATTGGGTAATGACTGGAAGGTTGCATATATTAGTTATTTTAATTATAGTAAGCATTTTTAGTTAAATTAAGGTATGGAGAAATGCTTATAGCTTATAAGATTAAAAAATAAAATTAACTTTTTTTTATCAGTGTTAAATTTTTACATTATAAATAAAGTAAAATAATAACACACCATTGTCATTATAGGAACTAAAAATTATCACTTATAATAAAAATTTTAATTTTTTAAATATTATAACTTGCTGATTGTCTAAAACTTAAACTTTTGGAGCATCAGTATATTAAAATTACATCCTTCAAAAGTATTATTTTATAATTTAATTTTTTAAAATTCTTGGGTTATATTGTTCTATTTCAAATGTGCTTATTTAGGCATAAACATGGTAATCTGATCAAGCATTTTGAAGACAACGAGAAAAATATATTAGAATGATTAAAGCATCCTGTAGTTATTACTATTTCTTAATGATCTAAAGTTAATCCTTGTTATGGCTAGGGTTAATGCCTTAATTTACAAGTAATATTATTTAGAGTAAACACATATTTCAGTCCTCCAAAAATACAAGTTTCATAAGTTAGATTCTTTAATGATAAATATATTAAAATAGTCTTTTAATATTAAATTTTGACATCAAAGTAATCTTTCAATTTTATTTTTTAACATTGAATTGGTCTTTCAATGTCAGTTTTTACATCAAATTGGTCATCCAAAAAGATTAATTTAGTGTCAAAATTTATTTGAAAACTAAATTGATGACACTTGTATCTTTAGAGAATCAAAATAGGTGTTTATTCTATTATTTACATAAATTTACATTTCTATATTATTCACATACATTTTTTACAAGTAATTAGATAACATTTTGAGCTCCACTGAAATCATTCTGATTCTACACCTTATTTCACACAATATTTGCATACAATTGATTTTTAAATATTATCTAACTTGACATTGTACGCTAAACTTATTCTTTTAATCATTATATTGACTATGGAGTACCTCTGTTATTTCATGTCCAGTTAACTTAAAACACTCTTAAAGGCTTGAGTAGTGCTACAGAGCCAAAATTTTAACAAAATTCAGTTAGATTTAAGAGTAGTTGTTAAATAAAATTAAGCCATTTATACAATAATCAATTAGCAAGACAGCTCATTATATCAAAAAGTTCTGTCAACGTTATTACTGTCTATCATTTTCCTAAAGTCTTAAAACCCAGAAATGGCTATAGGGGTGGTGCGGTGGTCACAAAACGTCTTTGCGATGAAAATGGCTATAGGGGTTTTACTCCTTTTAGGGTAGTGTTACTGTTTTGCAGCCATTTGATTACACAAAAACTCTTACTAATTATTGAGACACATTTTAGTCTAAGGACACAGTATCGAGACACCCAACTGCTCCCTCTAAACCCTTTCTAGTGGTAGGACCTGATGTCATTTATTGCCTCAATTATTCAGTCAATATAACAATTAAACCTGAATAATCGTATATTGCTTTAAGAATTTAATTTTAGTTTAATGTTATTTAATAATGTATTAACAAATTATTAAAAATATTTGACTATCACAACAATTAATTAAAAAGTCTAACTCTTTTAATAATGTATTAACTCATTATTAAATGACAGTGAATCAAAATTAAACTCTGATATTAAATATTTTAACTTTTTCGTTCAATACTTTTTATTTTAAGTAATTAATTAAAAGAATTTTTTAAGAAGATATAACATTACTCTTTCAACTTTTAGCCATAACCACCCCTCCCTTCTCTACCCCACTCCTCCCCCAAAAGAAAAACCTCAATCTGAATAAACACTTCCCATGAAGAAACAAAAAGGAAAAAGGATCAACCATTTTTGTTTTCCAAGTCAAAATTTCAGTGGTTGTTTGCAGGTTGAGTATATCTTAATTATGAATTTAACTACCAATAAATTAAACAAATTGTTGATAGTTTTTATAGGTTTTACTTTGTGGATTTTGAAATTTATATTGGACACATTTATGCTTTATATATATATATAATTTTACTATATGGGACTTTCTTCACATTGTTTATTACAGACTGATAAAGCTTCAATGCTGGATGAGGTGATAGAATATCTGAAGCAATTGCAAGCACAAGTGCAAATGATGAGTAGAATGAAGGTGCCTTCCATGATGCTGCCAATGACGATGCAACAACAACTTCAAATGTCTATGATGGCTCAGATGGGCATTGGGATGGGGATGGGGATGGATATGAACACCATGAGTTGTGCTAACATTCCCGGCATCCCTCACCTCCTCCACCCTAATGCCTTCATGGGTATGGCCTCGTGTGATGCCTCCGGTGGCGATCGACTGCAAGGAGCTCCAGCCACGGTGGTGCCTGACCCCTTGTCCACATTTCTTGCATGCCAGTCACAGGTGACTTTTATGGTACATATCGGGTGGATGATTACATCTCTTAAAACTGACAAGTGAAAATTGTGAAATGATTATTACCCTTCATGTATCTTCAAAAATTAAAAATTAAATGATAGATACACTACGAACTTGTTATTTTTAAATAATATAGCCATGCACCAAAAGTGTTCCATAAAAACCAGCTTAAGATAATCAACTTTGATTTAGGTTTTCTTAATAAGTTCTGATCATATGTATTTGTTTGGCTCCCTTTTTTTCTTTTCTTTTTTTTGTGGTGGGGGAGAAGATGGATTTGCTTATAATGATTGAAAACAACCTACTTTGATTTGTTAGGATAGTGACAGATTTAATTATTTAATATGATAAATTTTAATTATAGTAACTTCTCTCAAAATATGATTAAATATTAAATAATTATTTCTTAATTCTAATAAGAAAAATTACAATGATTTCTTTAACAGTTTACAGCCACATTTATCATAAGCTTCCAAAGAAATTCCTCAAAATACCACTTCACATGTAGGTTTTTAAATGTCCACATCCCTTACTTGCATATAAGATAATTAGAATACGTTTATGGGATATATGCGATAAGACTGTATGGTGCGCATTGTTGAAATTTTTTTTTTGTTTTTTTTACTATTTATAGAAGCATGGTGAAAAAACTTTATTACAGAGGTAATTTCTCTTCTTCTTCTTATTTTTTTTGGCCAAACAGAGGTAACTTTTCTTTTGATATGATGATAAAGTAATTTTTGAGTTAATTTCTATGTATTAGAAGATACGAATAATTTCTTGAAATTATAAAATGGTGATTAATAAAAAATAAATTGCATGCAGCTCATGACAATGGATGCGTACAGTAGGATGGCTGCCCTGTATCAGCAGCTGCATCAACCTCCAGCTTCTAGTTCCAAGAACTGAGCTACTAGGTGTTCCTCCTTGGTGACAGTGAAGAGCCACCAAAAGAGTGTGCATATTTATTTCTGGTGAGAAATATTGAAGTGATGAGCTAATGGTTTAATATAGTTAGTTTTTTAGGGTAAACAACTTGGTAAAGCTTAGGTGGTTTCTTGGTTATTTTACCTTCATAAGTTCATGCAAAGTGCAGGTGTTTGTAATTTTATTAAATAGCGTGCAACTTGATTCGAATCCAATTCTTTTTCCTTTCCGTCTTAGTGTTTTGCTCTTTTTTAACATTATTTATTGAATTTCATCTTTTTCATTGATAATAAGTACAAATTTTTGTTAGTTTTAAATTCCCTTGTATTTTGAAAATATATTATACATTAAAATAAAATAATTTAAGATTATATTAATTAATTTTTAAATTTTATTAAATTAACCTACTTTATGATAATGTTTAAGTTTATAAAAAAATATTTAATAAAATAAGAATCTTAAAATAAGTAAATTTCCATTTATTTGTACTCAGATAAATAAATGGAAATTTCTAAGCAAAATAACTCTAAGCAACGCTTGAATTATCACTTTAGATGACACTTCTTAAGATTTATTATCTTTTTAAGTTTCTTCACTTTCTTATTAAAATTTTATTAATTATTTTTTAATTATCACTTTATGTAACATTTGTCAGGATTTGTTTCTTCTGTCACATTTGTTAAGACTTTCTTTTTTCTAAGTGACACTTGTTAAAATATTTTTTCATGGTCTTAACTTTATATATATATATATATATATATATATATATATATCTCAAGACTGCAACTGAGGATAATCACCGCTGGATCCACAACGTCCTAATAAGGTAGTCGTTTTTTTAGATGTTACATTGAAGACATCTAACATGCATTGTTTGGGTAAAGATCAACATATAAATGATTGAAAACTCTATGAATGCTTGTATATATAAAAGGGTTCACCACACATAATTGTCAAAATGGTTCCACACGTATAACATCGAAATTTCCATCCCAATAATATACATTCAACATCTTATCACTGACTAGTAAAAACATTTGAGTGTGCAATATTAGTTCTTTTCTTTATCTGTTGAAGTTATCATGTATAATTAAAATTGCAAGTTATTAAATAGCATATTCTAAATTTCATTATGACTTTTTAATATGATTAACACAAATCTTAGACATAATATATATTAATATGATTAACACAAGTCTTAGACATAATATATATATATATATATATATCTTTTCTCTTAATACAATTCCTCCCTCATTGTTAGCTCACTTCATAAGACATGGAATGAATTATTATTATTATTATTAAGGTAAAATACATATTACTTCATTTTCTATTAGGATACGTAATAGATAATAACCTTCTTCTTATCTAAAACTATCGTTGTTCCTATTTTTATTTGAACATAGAACTTGGCTCCCCTTGCAGAGGTCAAATTAAGAAAGAGAAAAAGAAAAATCCTCACCATATATTCATTATATCTTATATTTTATTTCACACAATATTCAATTGTTGGAAAACATTGTGCTTTATTTCTGATCATGCATATAGGAAATCATAATTGTCAGCCATGACTGAAGTTAAAAATTTAAACAATAACTCTTTGAAAAGAGAAAGATCTAATTATAGAAATTCTTATAATCTTCCTATACAAAACCATGAAACCCAGTTTTATATTTTACAGACTTATTTGCATGTCCATGCATGGCATGCAAAACTTAACTGGTTCGGTGACCTCTCACAGTTCCACCTATAATGTTAAAGAGTTTACTGGCAGATTGTAATTAATTTCACTTTTTTTTATTAGTCGATGCAAAAAAAATTCTTATCCTTCCCTCCATCTTCTTCTCTTTCTGAAATTCTTAAAAAAAAATTTTGAAGTTGTAAAAATTGTTTTAATCGATGGATATATGATTTTGAACTTCTTTTCAAATTTGCCTGCTCTTTGTTGACATGTGATCACTTCCACCATGAATTATACTTGTACAAATTTATATTCATATATTCTTATACAAGTTATTATATAACATTCTAATCTCACTGTAATATTTTTTGAATGGTTCGGATTGTGTACATACCTCACAAAAGTTTGTATAAGTATATTTTTCCTTTAAATATTTGGTATTAGCATTTTTCTTCAAATTAAAAATAACAATGATGGTTAACTCTACTGATAGAATTGAATTGCGTCAACTCAAAAGTCTTAAGTTTGATTTTTGCTGATGATTATTATTAGGTCATAAAAAATTTGTGATATGTTCTGACTTTAAAATAAGACAACCTCCCATTTCTCTAAATTTTAACACAACCAATTTTCTTTTTTAAAATAAGATAATGGAATTTACAAAAAAAAAAGTTGTGTTTATTACATATCTTGAAGGAAAAGGTTTATAAGTAGATTTATAAATAGTAGCTCCTTCTCCACTTTTTCAAACCTCCATCGACCCCATGTGGCTGTTGTTTAACTATCATTTTACATTACTATGCCAATATGTCCAGTTGCTGGCAATGAAAAGTCAATTTCAGGAATTATTCGCTCTCACGCGTGATACCAAATTTTGACGTTTTCCCCAATGATCACAACAATGCTTGTTTTCTTCTGAGAAATTCTATTTACCTCATAATTGCTGTTGTAGTTGTATCTAAATTTGAAAAAAAGAAAAATTGAAGTGCAATCCTTGTGTTTGTAGCACTGCTTATCAATTATCATCAATTGTGCACAATTTATGTTGAGACAGTGATAGAAGTACAATTTAATGCAAAATTACCTTATGTTGAAACACTTGGACCAAATAAGAGCTGTTTGAGGACCATGCATTTTATTGTATTGGGCCCTACCAAGTTGGTCCTTATCATGAAAAGCAACAAACAAACGTTCCATGGCCAATCCTTTTTACAAAAGCCAACAAAAAAATCTGTTGGTGTTATGTGTCTTCGTTTGATTTAGATAACTTGATGGAGGAGCAATATTCACTATTATATCTTTCTCCAACAAGACCTATAGGTTTCGTTGGGTTGACCCTTATGTCTTCTTGCCCTTTGAAGGCCATTGAATTTTTGCAGCCAACTAAAAGATTCTACCAATAAGAGCAAATGAATGTTCTGTGATTCAATTTCCAATGGAACGAAATTGTATGGTCAATATAATGATTGAGTTAGAGAGAAGCTTCTAGTTGGTAAAGAAATAATTCGAGGCCCTTGATGATGGAGTCCACGCGTATATCTGCATTTTGTGTTTGTTAAACATTGGAATTACCAAGGGTTGCTAACAATTTGTACTTGTTATTAGTAGCTTTAGGCAAAAAATTTATTCTCCTCTGTAGTCGTTGAATTTGGCAGACAAACCCAATAGCAATTGTCAGATCTAGCATACAGAAATTCAACGTTACAAAGTTGTCTCTAGAAAGGGGCATTGACTAGCATGCAAGGCAGTCCTAAAACCAAAAGGGTGTTGATTCATGCGTAAGCTCCAAGGGAAGACATTGACCTATTTGCGTAAAAAGAAATGTGCAAGTGGATCTATAAGCAATGTTTGGATGTAAATGTTTAGATATTGTGATGTCATTGTTTCATTGTGTTGGCTTTTATTTTTGTCAATGTCTCTTTTAAAATTTTTGGACTTAATATTTCATCTCAACGTTTATAAATGTAACCTCTTAATATTTGATGTAATTCATAGAAATGTCTGAATAAATGTTATATATAAGAAAATAAAATTATACCATTATTGTTAGTAGCTTTTGGTTAAATAATGAGCATTAGATTCTATAAATAGTATTAAAGTAATGTCATGAGTTTAAATACATCTGTGGAAAAAATTATTAGCTTTTTTTAATCAGCATCTGAGTGGTAAGTGTTTGATTTTACATATTGTATTTCTTAATCCAAGACATCTAATTTTAGATTTTTAAAAGTATCCTTTCCTAATAACTAAATATTGTGGGATGACAGTAAAATTTGTAAAGATACATAGATATTCATAAAAAGTAAAGAAAATTGATGAAGGGGTTAAATTCGTAATTTTAAAAAAGGTTACCTCATGCCCATTAGACTCCTATAGATTTGAAAAGGCATCATATTCCTAGACACAACGTAGGCATCTTAGTTGAATAGAAAGACATACAAGATTCCGCGCGATAATCATCTCATACCCATGTATTAACCATGGACATTTTGTTCAAGCTGAGATCCTGCATATTATGCACCTCCTCAAATGTCTCGAGGGATTTTCTCTTGGTCATTCCATTGCGATTCTCATGAAGCCACATGTGAGCCAAAGTGTTGGCAGCAACGTTGAGTCCGGAATGCTTATAAGCCTAGGTCTACACATAATATAAAGGAATGATGAGCATTAAGTATTGGTTAAGCCTTGCATATAGAGGTTTACACCTCCCAAACATATATAGCCGACTCTGCCTATGCCAGTAAGCACCCCACAAAACAAGTCTCTCGTGAAATGGTAGAGGGTAGAAAGGGTGCTGCCACCTCAATCAAAAAGTGCAATTTTATTGGAATCCACCAAGCTTGCCAAGTAGTACAAAATGCATTCACCCTTTGTGCTAACCAACATGGTGCACTCCAGTGAATAAGAGCAACGTAACTTGCGTTAATACGTACTAGGGACATATTCTCCACCCTTGTGTCAATACCAATCTGGTAGAGCATCTGAGCATGTCTCTATCTCTATGACTCCCCTCTTGGAAGGTCAATGTCAAATATGTCTACCACTTGGTCTTCATCTTAAATGATTTCATAGTCGATGACTAATCTTTTGCCCCCAAATTGTAGACCCGTGCTCATGGTGAAGGACAAAGGGTTAAGAGTCATCTCTCCAAAGCTAAAACTGGTGTTAATCATATCCCACCAACGACTGACAAGTGCTAGAAGCAAGTTGGTGCACGAAGTGTAAAGATTGTCCAAGAAGGATCCACATCCCATATTGCGCACCTCATCCTTAATCAGCGGGAAAAGATTCTCCAACCATGTGCTCAACTTTGAATGAGAAGCTCTCTTTTTTTAAGTATTCTTTTCTCTACATCATTGAAGAATCATTATTAGCGAACATGCATACCAAATACCAAATTTCAAATCCTGAAAAACATGGTAGCTATGTCTTTCTACAAGGCAAAATTGCCTAAATTAATGATCATGTTTGACAATATTTGAAAAAATTGTGTGATGACTATGAACATGTTTCCCACGAGCATTCTAGCTACAATCCAATCCTTCTAGTATGAAGGAGTGAGAATGACGAAGAACAAGAGCAAAAATCAAGAAAGACCAACGTTTAGGTTCACTTGCATGTGTCAGTTGTACAAACACTTGGCAAGCGTACATTTAAGAACTAAACTATAAGTCATGGTGGCCATGGACATTTCCTAAATACCAATAAATCTATATAGAATTTAAGTTCAAAATTCAAGTATAGGTTCAACTTTTCTCACTTTCTCAGGAAGAATATTGTAGGAGAGATGAAAGTAGGGTTTCCTCACAACAAATGTTCTTCAACTCATCACGCAGAGGATGATATCTCATCCCATGAATAATTGATCTTATGTCAATGCTTTGACTCCCATTGGTTGCATCCTCGTACAAGTCATCACTTGAATGGGACATGATTTTACTTGAAGATGGGTTCTTGAATAATGAAAAAAAAAGGGTTAGTTATAGAGAAGTTAGAAAACCAAGGATAATAAAGGAAGTGCAAGGAGGCAACATTAGGAGAGGAATCGTAACTTTCCTACAGAATACAATTTTTAGGGCTACGCGTCCCTAAATTAGGCCAAAACGACTCTAAATGGCACAAAAAGCAAAAAGTTTTAAGGTTATTTGGCCCCTTTAAGTCTGCCGGACCATAAATACTGGTTTTTAAATTTTTTTTTTATAATTGTCCTAACTTTTCTGAAAAATTCAGAAAGAAAAAAATAGAACACAAAATTCAAAAAGATAAGTGAATCAAGAGGATTGCAGACATGAGGAAACAATAATAATAATAATAATAATAAAATCCTTATCCAAAAGACATTTATGAGAATTTGGTGTGAAGTTCAAAAACTTGAAAATTTGTTTAATAAGATTCTTTTAAAATGCCTTTGAGTGAAAGCTTGCGAAATTTCAAGGGGAAAAGGTATCATCTTTTGACTTATTGCTAGTTTCAAACTCTCAACTCTCAGAGGAATTAATTCCTTAAATACGCCACGATAATATGCGGAGTGTGCACTCTTAAAAATAATCTCAATTGACATAAAAATTGACACAAAAATACCATTAAAAAAAAACTATGAACATGCCAAAGCTATCGTTTTTTCTCTTTTTTAGGTAAGGGGCTAAAGCTATTGTTATGACAGGAGAATAAACATATTCGGGCATAAAGTAAAATTTAATACGGCTAAAGTTATATTTATAAAAATAAAATTAAAAATAATTTTTTTAACTTAAAAAACTTTTGGAGAATCATGACCCAAGACAAGAGTACATGCAGTTCCGTCCTGGGTTTTTAGATTAAGATAGAGAAATGATTATGGGTTAGTTATACTATTAATACATGAGCACTACGCTTTTGGCCCAAAACAAATAGAATCTAGGTGTTGTTGGAGTCGTTCAAATTTGGATTGATTTTGGGCTTTCACTAAGGCATTGTTGTGTTTGCTTGTTGCCCCAACATTATCTGAACTAAACCGTGAAAAAAACCTCATGTTGGATCTTCGACTGTGGTTTTTGGTAGGAATGCATTCTGTTTGTCAAGCACATTTGATTTAGAGTCAGCTCTAAAGAAATTCAAAATAGAATATTATAAACTCATTGAAGCTCGTATATATAAGGGTACCAAGTTATCATAAAGATGAAGCCAAGCCACCACCACCAAATGATCAAGAAAAATTGGAAATGGAAAACAAACCATGTGCACAGGCTATGAGAAGTCTAGTGTATCTTTCTGTTTGCACAAGGGACAAGACCTGACTTATCCTTTGCTATGTCCTTGGTATGTTGATATTAAAAAGATCCTACAATGGGTCATTAATTGGCTATAAAGCGTATAATTGGCTACAAACAAAGTACCAAAAAATATAAATTAGTTTATCAAAGTAATAATGTGTTACTTGAAGGATATTTTGACTCTAATTTTGCAGGTGATATATAGATGATAGAAAATCCACAACAGGGTATGTACTTAAAAGCTACTAGGTTGTACAACTGTATCTTGCCAATCTTGGTGTAGTAAACAGCAAGCTTGTGTTAGTAACTCAACCATGGAAACTGAATATATTGCATGCAGTCAAGCTGCATCTGAAGCAGTGTGGTTTTAAGGCCTTTTGGATTAATTAAAGCTAGATAAAATCCAAGACAAGCCCGTGAACATGGTTTGTGATAACAAGGCAGCATTAACAACAATCAAGAATTGCATAATTGGTGCTACAGTAAAGAACATAAAAGTCTGTGCAATACTTTTATATTTGCGGTCTTCTTTAGAAGAATACGATTGCCCTTGAATACTTACCATCAAGAGAGATGGTTGCAGATCTATTGACAAGGGCAATAAATATTGGAGAGTTTAAGAAACACATATTAACTATGGGTCTGAGAAGATTAAGAATTGCCAACACGGCTGCTTTGGCCTAGTGGGAGATGTCAATTACGAGGCCAAACAGACAAGAACACACTTGTTTTCAATTTTGTATTATATGAATATATGTAAATATTTTTAAATCACAAGCATACTGCATCTTTTATGAAATGGATACTGCCACATGAGGATGCAAAGATCCTTTATGTGGGTCTGTCAAGTGAACAAGAGCAAAAGTGTCTAAAATGGTGGGAGTCAACAGTTTTCTGTTGAGCAAACAGTCCAGTTTGGTGGGATAGCCTAACAGCTGTGATCGAAGGAAACAAAAGGTTTGGATAAATTATAATGAAGTATATTTTTTAGCTTTTTATGTTATTATGGAAAATCGGTCTATAAATAGAGACCTATGTGAAACATGTTGAGAAGACTCATTTGCAGAGAAAGCCTTTGTTACCCACTCCACTGTCAATAAATTTCTCTTGTCTATGAAGTCTTTCACTTCCTTTTCTATATCCAAATTCTGCATCTTTTGAATGTTCACCCTGTTAGAAATTGGATCACCAAGCCAGTGAATTGAAACATCTCTGAAATGATATCTATTATA
Organism: Styphnolobium japonicum; assembly: GCA_023212625.1. Classification (NCBI taxonomy): domain Eukaryota; kingdom Viridiplantae; phylum Streptophyta; class Magnoliopsida; order Fabales; family Fabaceae; genus Styphnolobium; species Styphnolobium japonicum. The sequence goes on along the minus strand of JALBWW010000007.1, from coordinate 10,544,743 downwards.
CTTGATTGAGATTCTGTTACCCTTTCCTAATTGATAAAGAATATAACCTTTCATTTTCTCTCTAAGCTTAAGCAATCTCCTCCCAAGCAATATGCTATCCTCTGGGACTTTGATGTGCAACAGCCAAAAATGTAGCTCATTATAATTTCTTTTCCACAATTTCTCATTCTATATCCCCTACCTTACCTTACCTGCAATAGTGTTCTGTTTCTGCTCATGTTATCTCATTCCTGTAAACATTTCCAACACTGACTTCGTTTACAACACTTTAAGTGCCATGGGACAACTCAGGTAAATTGACAAGCTGAAATGAACTACACATAACTAGCTGTATCTCCCAAAATAAGACAGGAAATCTTCCTACCAAGTATTTTCTTAAACTGGTTTTGCTAGTCCACCCATGAGAGTTAATTGGATATAAGACGCAAAATGCAGCATGTTAGTGAAAGAGTTCCTTCAATTATTCAGATAAGTTTGAACTGTGGTGGGGAGGGGAGTTGGGTACAGGTCCTTGGTTTCAGTCCTGATGTACCCAAATAACGTGACCCTCCTAGAGTCACCAGATTTGCAATATTCTCTGATACGTAATACGGATACGTAAATACGTGATACACAATTCACAGCGATGGGGAAAGAACATAGAACCCAGTAACTATGGACCCTCCCTTTCACTTGCTTCCAAACCGAAAGCTTCAATGAATTCATATAAAAGATCACTTATAATTTTTTTAAAGTCTCTATCACCTTTCAGCAGCCATTTCCAATTTTCTTGAAAGATATTCAACTAAATAGAGAAGTAGGAATTTCAAAAACTAAAGCTTAGACTTTTTAAGTAATGTGGGGGAAAAAAAATTAAAGGACAAAGGAGTCACAGTGCACTCTGTATGAAGTACTTTGGGTTGACAAAAAATTTCTGATATTACTCAATTCAACAGACTTTCAAGTCTTATCGAGTTTGTATACATTAATTATGTTAAGAGAGATATAAGAAATGGCAAAGTTATAAATGAAACTGCTGCTGAGCAATCCTACAAGAGTACGCTTTGTTCTGACATGGTTACTTTGCTTACTCCCTAATTGCAGATAATATCATCAAAATCCAATATAATAAGTGAATGAGTCTCATTCATGCAGGTCCTTGGAAGATCCAATAGAATACTTCCAAGCCTACTTTTCCTGACCCAGATTATGTCGCCTTGGGTGAAAATATAGACATGGGAGTACGTCTGTTATGCTTGATCTTCTGGCCACAAAAATCCCGCTAGGAGGACATCTAACTGGCAGATTCATGCCTCTCCATTTTCTTCTTCTGTTTTGTCCTTTTGTTGCATTAATTACTTATAAATCAATTATGCGTGTCGGTTCCTAATTTTGTACTTGATATACAATAGATATTGCAGGAGACAGAGAAATCGAAGTCTCAATTATTGTAATGGAAAGGCGCTCATTTTGATTGTCAAAAAAAGAAAAAAAGAAAAAGAAAGGCGCTCATTGCTCACTGTTTTAGATGGATATTTTAACCTTTAGAACAATTATAGATATATCTGATTTGGGTTATATTCCTAAAGATTTTATTCAAAGTCCAAAAGTTTGGAGTCAAATGCTTACACTTCTTTTCCTGTTTGCTTGAAATTAATAGAGAAATGGTTTTTATTTATTTGTGTCTGCGTAGTCATTAAATTGTAATTATTAAGAAAAAGAAGTGTAAAGGTGCAAGTTATACTCAAAAAAATAAAAGATTCTACAGTAAATATTTCTTAATATTTTCCAATCCCCTGGATTAAAGAAGGATTTTGGGTTGGAGGATGCCTTAAACTTGCCCTTTATACAATTTGGATAAGGGTTAGCGGGACTCAACCTCCAATTGAAGGATGACAGGTACAGAGCACAACTAGCTGTAGAGAGTGGAATGAGGGAAGTTTCCAGTTTTAAATATTTAAAGTAATATATTACAAAAGAATATGAAATGGAAGATTTGTTAAAGGATTTAATTTTAATTTATTGTTAGAGTAAAAGAAATTATATTATCATTCAATCATATACTGACACATTATTAAAAGAGTTAAACTTTTAAAGTGATTATTGTGATAGTTAAACTCTATTAATAATTTATCAATATATAATTAAATATTAATATAAAAAATAATAAATAAAAATTAAACTCTATCAAAATGGCTTTAGTGGTATAAATAGGATCGCTTTCCTGAATTTGTATGCATTATTTGAGCTATTATTATTATTTTTCAATATTTTTAATAATCCTTGTTATATTGCAGCAAAAGATGAACTTGATTTTGTAATACAATAATCATAATTATAACTTTTTACTGTATTTTTGTTATAAGTACGTACATTACATTTTGTCGTGTAATATATTTCTTATTTTGGGAACAATTGTATTAGATGACAAATGTCACCGATTTGGGAAACAAGTATAAAGAGAAAAATATTCTTTGACACCTTTTGATGGGATGTAATAATATTTTAACTTAATAAAAGTAGCAACCCCCTTTTTTTTATAAAAGAAAATTTAAGTGAGGAAAAAATTTATCTTTAATTTAAGATTTGAATAAATCATTGACCTCAATAAAAAAAATTAATTATAGTAAAATTGCATATCACTTATTAACGAATATATTTTGATTTTAAACTCAAACCATTACTAAGACAAAAGAAAGTTTTGACAAGAGGAGCCAAAACTCCGTTGCCAGTCACCCCTTCTTCTCATCCCAATTCACATCCTAGGCCCTAGGTAGAACGATGGGAATGCTTGCATGGACAAGACTTCCAACGCTTCCAATGGGAGTGCTGACCTCATTGCAATGAAAAAGGCACTGATTGTGCACTATATAGGCAACCCTTGAAATCCATTTGGATGACGGGCTGATTAAAGAATTTTCTTAGCCATGGAGAAATAGTCTAATCATGAAGCTGCTAGGCCGTTCCATTAGCTATCTAACTGTAAAACGCAAACTGGAACAACTATGGCAGATCAAAGGGAGCGTGGATATCATTGATATAGACAAATATACAGGACCTTTGATTGTTATTTTAAACGTCTTGTATGTCTATTTTGAAGTCTTTGGCAATTACACATCTAACGTGAAAATTTTGACTATATACAAAGTTCTTAAAGATAAATCATCTATAAAGTTAAGTGGTGAAAAGTGAGATAGAAATTGATTTTGGCAAATAAAATATCTGTCTACATATAGGTTGTTACAGTGTATTATAGATTTTTAAAATTGTAACTTGTAATATTTGGATTAGTTTATTTTGTTTTTCATTTTTTTAAAAAAAAAGCTTAAAAGATAGTTTTTTGGCTAATTTTTTTTATGAATGTAAAATAAATTAATCCAGACATGCACTAAGATAAATATATGGAATGACATTTGTCAATCTGTTATTTTAAGATGAATAACTTATTTAAACCTAACAAGTATGTCACGGTCTTCTGTATAGCGAGCTTAAAATATGTTTTAGTTGTAATTCGATCACAATGAATTGCTTCTGTCAATCAAGAAGGGATTGGCTATTACATGAAATGTTTCTAAAACAAACCCTGTCCCTTACTCGGCATGTTAGTAGAGTTTTTTATTTTTATTTTTTTAAGAAGAAGAAGATTAATTGGATAATGCATTTGTGCGATTGGTCTAATAATAGTTAAATACTATTAATAGTATAGTACATTATCTGTAGTCTAGCTTTTTAAAAGTGGCTTATAAACTGTAAAACATAGATATCTTTTATCCTCCTTTTAATATAGATATTGCTTCTACTCATTTCATGCTAATATCCCATCCAATCAAATTCTTGAGAGGCCGATCTGTCATGAGCTAACAAATGGGACTTGGTAAAGAGGCATGCTAATCTCATTTACAACCACGTTAAGTAAGATTCTATCAGACTAATATCACGTATCATTCAGCATCCTTTTATAATTTCTAATAAGGCTGCAACTTGTATGAAAGACAATGAGCACCTGTACGAACCCCCTCTTAAAGAAAATATATATTTACACCCTTTCCTAAAGCTATACAGCTCATCCTTTGTATGTGATTTTTCTGGATTATTGCATTAAACCTTACAAATCTCAGTCTACCACAACTTCCAGACGGAAAACACAAGCAAGTAACTAGGAAAATAATCGAAATATTATTGAGAGACGAGTGCGCTCTATCTCCCTTTTAGTGTGTTTGAATTTATATTTTATTACACAATTTATTTTGTTAAAGTATTTAAGAAGGTGCAATGGGCCAATCTCATAAGTTGGAAATTATTTGTGGGTTACCGTTCCAATTCCTAAATTGGTTGTGGATGCAATTAAATTTCAGTTTTACACGGGCAGTGATTTGTGAAAAGCCGTTGCGCCCCCCATCAAAGAATAAGTGCTTTTAATTTGGCTCTAACAAACAAGTGCTTTCTATTTTCACAGTAAAGTATTTTTCATCAATAAGAGATTTTGAGTTACTGAACTTTGCAGTCAAGCGCTTGAACTTCATGTTTTGCTCTTGGGTATAAGAGGCTTGACTCTTGTTGTGAACTCACCTGACTGGTCCTCATTGTAAATGTTCTTTCATAATTTTTTTTAAACAGTTTTTATAGTATCTTTAATGTTGGTCCAATAGGAAGTGAAGTCACGAAATTCCTTGAATAAACACACCAAGAAATACGCAGTACCAAGAAAAATGCAGCAACACAGAATTGCACAATTAAATGAACAAATCAAAGAAGTAAGAGATAAGAGAATGCACACACAAAATTTACGTGGTTCAGCCAATGTGGCCTACATCCATGGGAGAAAGTAGCTTCCAATATGAATCAATCACCAATCAAGTTTACAATAGAGAATCCCTTGGTTCTTGCCCCTTTCAATGTTCCCGAAGAACAACAGCAAAAAACTCCAAGCCTTTCACTCTCTATTTTCACACACCCTTGATTCCCAATCTCTCTTGATTTTCTCTCTGCACTCCAAGAACAGATACAATGCCAAATGAAGAGAAAATGGAACCTCTCGCCTCTCACCTCATGTCTCACATCTCCGTCACATGCTTCTTTTTCTTCCTTTTTATGTTCACATCCCATAACACTTTTATCATCAAGATACAAGAAGGCCCATAACACTCTGTGAATAGATTCACATAATATTGTGAATGGATTCATAGAACATTGTGAATGGGTTCACAGAGGACGCATGAATCGATTCATAGAGTGTGCATTTCATGAATCGATTCACAAAGGCATGCATGAATCGATTCATAGAGGCAATCTGATTTTAAGGCACCTCCAACAATTCTCCACCTTGACTCCAAATTAGAGAAAATGATGAAACCTTCCACCATAGTGCTGCTCTCCCACTTTTTGGAATTACGCTTCAGAGAAATTGATCAAGTCCAAGCAATCCTTGAACTTTGATCTAGGTAGTGACTTAGTAAACGCATCAGCCGGATTGTCTTCTGAAGCAATCTTCTCAATCCGAATTTCCTTCGATTCAGCCACATCTCTGATAAAGTGAAGCCTAACATCAATGTGTTTTGTCCTCTCATGGTAAACTTGATGATTTGAAAGGTGTATAGCACTTTGGCTATCACAATAAACAGTCACACTGTTTTGCGTAATTCCCAATTCACCAATCATCCTTTTTAACCATAGAGCTTTGATCAATCAATTTGAGACACTTATGTTAGCTTTGTATTAGGCTTTATTAGATGTTTATTGTGCCCAATATTAGTATTTTAGATGAGTTTAATGTTGTTGGGCTTCATTGGACTTTAATGCAAATATTGAATAATTTTTAGATTTGGATACATTTTGACATTTCTTCTCTGGTTAGGCCATAACTTGGGACTCGGTGATTCATTTGAGGTGATCTTGGTGTCTTTGGAAAGCTAAGACAATTCTCTACAAGTTTCATGAGAACTCAAGAGCTAGATCGGACTTCTAAGGGTCCAAAATATCCCTGCAATGCAGAGTGGGTTTGCTATCATGAAAATCTGGGCAGTGTGCATATATTGGACTACATAGTGAGCTATAGGCTTCCTCTTAGGCTGAAACTTGGCCATCGGAAAGATAAGACCCATATATCTAACTTCACTGAAAACCATTTAGTCAATAGATGTCGTTTTAGGCATGATTATGAAGCTACAAGTTGGTTTGAATTTGGAAACATGTTCTGCCAACCTAACATGAGGTAGGTTCAGTGTTTTTGGCATATCTGGAGTTCTAAACGTCCAAATGATATGATTGCAATTACAAAATTTCAAGGAGACAACTGGCTACAACTTTCATGAGACCCCCAAACCAAAATGTACCGTCTAGATCATGAAAATCAAGCCAGAAGTCGGATAAGAGTTGCTGACTAAAAGCCACTAACCATACACCAACCCACCTACCATGCACCAACCCACCAATCATGCATCAAGCTTCCATATTTAACAATTTCCATATTTTTATAGCTTGTATTCAGATTATGTACATGTACAAATTGGTTTCTAGGATTAGTATAAATAAAGTCAATCTCTTTGTATTATGATCATTCAATTTTAAGTAAGTTTGAAGAAAGTTTGAGTATTTGTGAGAGTTTTCTTTCTCTTCTTCTTCATTATCTTTACAATTTCGTTTTTGTTCTTTTATTTATGAGTTCTTCCTTCCCATCCATGGAAGGCTAGGCTCTCATAATCAATCCAAGGGATTAGCCATCTTGATGTTTAATTTGGAGATCTTGCTTTGCTTGTTCATATTGCTTAATTGTTATTCAAGTTTCTCTTCTTCCCCTTTTGATTTTTATCTAGATTAAATTGCTTAATTTGATTTAGATATTGATGTGATAATAGCTTTATTATCATGTATTCAAAAAGGATCACAAAGATTAAACAATATATTAAAGCTTTTTGATAGATTGTTTAGCTTGGTTAAATTCTAGATCTTAAGTTAATCTATATTGGATGATGCTTACTTTATCTAACCTTGGTTAATCAAATCCTAAATGCTTATCTAGTAGAGAATTCTTAGATCATGTTAAAGCTTCTTGATGTGATCTAAGGCCAAGAACATGGTTAGCAATTAAGTGAATTCCTTGTGATCAATGATGAGTTAAACTCAAGATCGGTAAATTTCCTTGGATTGGTTATTTCTTTAGATTTGTTTACAACTTTAAGTCTCATACTTTTATTAATCTTGTTAATCAACAACAAAACCCCCATTTTCTAATTATCTTGATCTAATTAAATCTTTGTTTTTGGATTCTTGAGAGACGATTCAGTTCATTCTCTATACTACAAATTAGTTTGTGAACCGGTTATTTTTATTATTTGATAGGTCTCGACAACCTCTTGTCAAGCTTCCTTCACTCCTTCCACAAGAGCTATATATTCAGCTTGTGTTGTTGACAATGCTACCACAGATTGCAATGTTGATTTCCAACTAATAGCTGTCCCGAACATAGTGAAAACATATCCAGAAAGTGATTTTCTTGTATCCACATTTTCGACATACTCTGCATCAACATATCCCACAATAGCATCTTCCCCTTGAGCTGTCTTCTTATATTTCAGTCCAGAATTCAGAGAACCATTCAAATACCTTATCACCCACTTCAAAGCCTCCCAATGAGCTTGCCCCAGGTCAGCCATAAACCTGCTAACTATGCTAACAGCATGTGCCAAATCCGGTCTACGGCAAACCATACCATACATGATGCTCCCTACTCCACTAGCATATGGAATATAATTCATCTTGCTCCTTCCCACTTCAGTGCTAGGAGCTTGTGTGATAGAAAGCTTAGTGTGATAACCTAAAGGTGTGCTGACCGGTTTAGATTGATGCATCCTAAACCTCTTCATGACCTTCTTCAAGTAACCTTGCTGTGATAGAAACAATTCTCCCCTTTTCCAGTTTCTGACAATATCCATCCCAAGTATCTTCTTTGCAACACCAAGATTCTTCATATCAAATTTAGAATTCAACTGGCCCTTAAGCTTGTCAATCTCATCCTTGCTTAAGCTAGCTATAAGAATATCATCCACATATAAGAGCAAGAAAAGAACACACTCCTCCTTTCTTCTCAATATGTATACGCAGCTATCATAACTACACCTTAGAAACCCCAATCTCAAGATAAAATCATCAAATTTCTTGTACCACTGATGTGGACTTTGTTTCAAGCCATAAAACGATTTTTTCAAGAGACATACCTTAGTATTATCTTCCACAAATCCTTCTGGCTGTTGCATGTAGATAGTTTCCTCAAGGTCTCCATGTAGCAAAGCTGTCTTGACATCTAATCGCTCTAACTCCAAGTCATACTGGTTCACAATAGACATCAATATCCTTATAGAACAATGTCTTACCACAGGTGAAAAGATCTCATTGTAGTCAACCCCTTCAACCTGAGTAAAACTCTTAGCCACAAGTCTTGCCTTGAACCTTGCCTCCTCAAACCTCGGAATGCCTTCCTTTTTCTTGAAGATCCACTTGCATCCAACTACCCTCTGATTCTTAGGTAGATCCACAAGTGTCCAGGTTTGATTTTTCTCCAAGGATTCCATTTCCTCTTTGACCGTTTGTAACCAATTTTGACTATCCTTGCTTTCCATAACCTCTTCGAAATTCTTTGGTTCTGGATCTTATATTTCTTCAGCAATACTAAGAGCATAGCAAATAAGATCAGCATACCCAAATCTCTTAAGAGGTACAATGTTCCTCCTTATCCTATCTCTTGTCAACTGATAGTCCGATTCTGCTGATGGTTGTTGATCTATAACATCAACTGGTTGAGGACTGTTATTACTAGTAGTACTAGTAGGAGCTTCTACCTCAAACTGAGTTTTCTCCTTTTCCATTTCTGAGTTGCTTTCTTCTAGGCCTTTGCATATTATCCCCATTCTGGTCTCATCAAATGTGACATCCCTGCTTATGAAGCATCTAGTCTCTCCAGGATCCAATCTCCACAACTTGTAACCCTACACACCATCCAGATATCCTATGAAAGCACATTTCACAGCCCGAGCACCAAGCTTGTCTTCCTTGGCATGAGCAAATGCCAGAGCACCGAATACCTTCAGATTAGAGTAATCAACTGGTTTACCACTCCACACTTCCATAGGTGTTTTAAAGCCTAAAGCTGAGGATGGACATCTGTTTATCAAATAAACTGCAGTATTTGCAGCTTCACCCCAGAAACTCTTAGGCAGCCTTGCACCTAAAAGCATGCACCTCACTCGTTCCAAAATAATTCTATTCATCCTCTCGGCTAGGCCATTCTGTTGCAGAGTCCGTGCCACAGTCCTATGTCTTTTGATTCCCTGTTTCCTGAAAAAACTCATTAAACTGCTCTGAAACAAACTCCAGGCCATTGTCAGTCCTTAAAACTTTCAGTTTAGTTCCTAATTGATTTTTTATAAGAGTGTACCATTCCTTAAACTTTTGAAAAGTTTCAGATTTGTTTTTCAAAATATAAATCCACACTCTTCTAGAGAAATCATCAATCATGGTGAGAAAATAGGATCCCCCTCCATGAGTCATCACCCTTGATGGACCCCAAAGATCCGAGTGAACATACTCAAAGGGTCTACTAGAAACATGCATACCACTACCAAATCTAACTATATGTGATTTACCTAGTATGCAGTGATCACAAAATTCTAGCTTATCCAATTTATCACCATTCAACAGATTTTGTTTCGACAATTCAACTAAACCTCTTTCACTAACATGAACTAGTCACAAGTGCCATAACTTGGTTTTATCATGTGGTGTTTGACTAGCTATTGATGCTTGTGCAATAACAGTGGAACCGTTAAGAATATACAATCCATTCCTCTTAGTTCCCTTAGCAATTATTAAAGCACCATTAGAAATCTGAATCATACCATGTTCTATTTTAGTAGTGTAACCTAAAACATCAAACATGCTTATAAACAATAGATTTCTCTTAAGTTCAGGAACATACCTCACATCTTGCATTAGAATTTCACGGTTATCAAACATTTTCAGCCGGATAGTACCCATACCTTGCACCTTGCATGATTTGTTGTTGCCTAGGAGAACCACTCCACCTTCTTGTAGCTCTAAGGTCTCAAAGTAATCATTCCTAGGACACATATGATAAGAACATCTGGAATCTATAACCCAATTCCTCTGTGTTTCTGAACTTGAGGCCACCAACACCCCTGCACTATCATAGGCATCCGAAACAACCGCAATATCTACAGAATCCTGAGAATTTCGAAGTTCCTTGCCCCCTTTCACCGGGCAATCCTTCTTAAAATGACCCGTTTTGTGACAATTGAAACACTTGAGCTTTAGCTTTGAGTGATTCTTTGACCTTGATATGGACTTCTTCCCCTTTGATCCTCTCTTCTTGGTTCTCCCTCTTGAGACATTCAAGCCTTCACCATTATCCTCAGTTTTCAGTTCTTGTTGCTTTTGAAGCTCCTTGGTTCGAATTGAAGTTTGAACCTCATCCAAGGTAATGGTTTGATCTTTCCCATATAGAATGACATCCTTGAAATGTTCAAAAGACTTTGGTAAAGAATTGAGCAGGAGCAAAGCTTTGTCCTCATCATCAAGCTTTACCTTAATATTCTCTAGGTCATTAAGAATCTTGTTGAAATCCGCAAGTTGCTCAGTTATTGATCTCAATTCTGTCATCTTGAATGAAGAAAGTTGTTGCTTCAAACATAGCCGATTTGCCAATGACTTTGTCATGTATAAAGACTCCAATTTGACCCACATTGCAACAGCAGTCTTTTCCCTTGCAACTTCCCATAGTGCCTTATCACCAAGACACAAAATGATTGCACTTCTTGCCTTATCGATCATATCACTATTCACCTTTTCAGATAAGGATTCAGACATTTTTGCCTCTCCCTTCAATGCTTCTGCGATTCCCAGCTGCACCAAGATGGCTTCCATCTTGATCTTCCATAACCCGAAATCATTGTTTCCGGAGAACTTCTCAATGTCATACTTGGTCGTTCCCATGATTCAGCCTTTTGATCTTTTTCCTTCCTTCTCCCACAGACGGCGCCACTTGTTGGTCCAATAGGAAGTGAAGTCATGAAATTCCCTAAATAAACACACCAAGAAATACGCAGTACCAAGAAAAATGCAGCAACACAGAATTGCACAATTAAATGAATAAATCAAAGAAGTAAGAGATAAGAGAATGCACACACAAGATTTACGTGGTTCAGCCAATGTGGCCTACATCCACGGGAGAGAGCAGCTTCCAATATGAATCAATCACCAATCAAGTTTACAATAGACAACCCCTTGATTTTTGCCCCTTTCAATGATCCCGAAGAACAACAGCAAAAAACTCCAAGCCTTTCACTCTCTATTTTCACACACCCTTGATCCCCCAATCTCTCTTGATTTTCTCTCTACACTCCATGAACAGATACAATGCCAAATGAAGAGAAAATGGAACCTCTCGCCTCTCACCTCATGTCTCACATCTCCGTCACATGCTTCTTTTTCTTCCTTTTTATGTTCACATCCCATAACACTTATATCATCAAGATACAAGAAGGCCCATAACACTCTGTGAATAGATTCACATAATATTGTGAATGGATTCATAGAACATTGTGAATGGATTCACAGAGAACGCATGAATCGATTCACAGAGTGTACATTTCATGAAACAATTCACAAAGGCATGCATGAATCGATTCACAGAGGCATGCATGAATCGATTCACAGAGGTAATCTGATTTTGAGGCACCTCCAACATTTAATATATGATATTTTCATATTTTTAAGTACTAAATTTTGTATGTAACAATAATTTAATCTATCTATTAGCATTAACAATTTAACAGTTAAATATAGGTAACATGTAGTATAATTTTGTTATTTCCCCTATAAGAAGGGAAGCAAGAAACAACATAGAAGAATACAAGATAATGCACGTGGTTCGAGCTCAAGTTGCAAAACCAAAATTGTACGATTTAGCTGAGTCAAGCCCCATTGCACGTGTGCTAGTATCCAGCCTATAGAGTTGTCCTAGTCCTTCTGCAGTCCTGCTCAGGAATTGGGACTTGCAAACAGCACAAATGTCCAAGGCATGGGTCAATGTTCAAACGAAAATGATAGTTCTATTTCTTCATTTTCTCGTGTGAATTATGTGTATAATTTAAATTATTTGTTAAAATATGTTGTAATAATTTGTATAAAGATATCTAATATATATATATTATATTTACATTTAAATGTACATATATATTAGACATTTTTATACAAATTTTTACATCATACTTTGACAAATTATTAATTTTGTTGGCTTACAAATTAAAGGACATCCTTTAATTTTGTAGGTCCAAATACTCACCCAATAATACCAGCTAGGTATTTTATATTTACATTATATTCCCTTCTTACCTTCACTACACCACACTGTCGGCGAGACCGCAGTTTCAAGGAAATAGAGAAAGAGTACATTGTTTTTTTTATGCAATCCATAGAGCTTAGCTGGTGTTGTTTGTACTCTGCCATCAGAAAGAGGAGGCACTCTTATCTTATGCTTTTCATTTTTTATCATCAAGCTTCCACCCACCATCCAAATGGCCAAAAGCCCATTTTCATTCATTTCCCTCTTTCTTCATTCACCTTCTCCCAACCCCAAGTCCCTCACTCCCTCTCCTCTAGTGCCAACACCATTCCCCTTTATATATAAATCCCACTCCTAAAACCTTCTTCTACACTTACACAACCCCACCAACAACAAGTAGACCTTGGAGTCTTGGATCAATTCCCTTCAAAACCTTCTTCTATAGGGAAAGGGAAAAAAACCCATCTTTCCCTTTCTTCATGGCTTCTTCTTCTCTGACAATTTCCCCAAGGAAGCTGCGCTCTGATTTGTATTCCTACTCATACCAAGAAGATTCTAACACCCCATTAGTAATAAGCGTTCTGTCTTCACTGATTGAGAGGAGCATGGCCAGAACAGAGAGAATTGTCAAGAACTGTTCTTGGGCTTTGTCCAAAGCCATCATCACAAACATCTTCGATTGCAGGGAGATCCCAGATATGACCATCCAATCTTATCTAGAGAGAATTTTTAGGTACACTCGAGCAGGACCCTCGGTTTATGTTGTGGCCTATGTCTATATTGACCGGTTCTGCCAGAACAATCCTGCGTTTCGGATCAATACCAGAAATGTGCATAGGCTTCTCATTACAACTATAATGGTGGCTTCTAAGTATGTGGAAGACATGTGAGTGCTCTTCTCCTTCCTTGTTTCTCTGTTCATTTTGTCTGCAAAATTCTTACATTACATGTATCAAAACCTTCATTCAGTTGTTACTCTTTTTTTTAACATTAATTTTAAAACCTTTTCTTGCTAATAATTTGGTAAGGGGTTTGTTAAATTGAGACAAAGTTTGTTTCTTTCAATCTCAATCATTGACACTACTTGCTAACAGCTGAGGAAATGGACAATTTGGTTAGGTCACCGAGATTTTGGTTGAGGATGTGGTTCATGTATGATAAAGGGTCAATTTTTTTTTTTCTACTTTCCAATTTCTTGGATTGAAAACAGGGCATAATGTGATACTAAAATGGCTTCTTTTTATTTGACAGGAATTACAGAAACTCGTATTTTGCAAGAGTTGGTGGGTTGACGACAAATGAATTGAATGAGTTGGAGCTTGAATTTCTTTTCTTGATGGGTTTCAAATTGCATGTGAATGTGAGTGTGTTTGAGAGCTATTGCTGCCATTTAGAGAGAGAAGTCAGCATTGGAGGAGGATACCACATTGAGAGGACCCTACGGTGTGCAGAAGAAATCAAAGCAAGGCATAGGGAGGAAAGGGGTTACACACAAATTGCTCGTGTAATGTTGTAGATTGATTAGGGAATTTTGCTGTGTTAGGCTTCTTTTTTCCCTGCAAATAAAGTAAGGTAGTTTATGTGTACAGATCAGGGTAAATCTAAATGTTTGTTGGAGGATTGAGATTTAAGGAAAACAACAGGTAAGGCAAAGCGAGAGCGATCGATGTACAAATTTGTTTTGTTTCATCACAATGAAAACAGTGAATTTTTCTCAAAAGATTTCTGGGATTTTCTTTTTTTGGTCTGAAGATTTTTGAGATTTTACTTCTCTAAGTTCTCTCTGTATATGTTCATATTTTGAACCCCTTTGAACTCTATTATTTGGCTATGCTTTTATGGGATTGAAAATGTAGGCGTCAATATCTTGATATTTTTTCATTTAGATATGATTTCCCCACGCCATATGGTGCACAAGTAGTGTGTGTAAAAACAAGTTTATGTGACGGATATAAAAATTTAAATGAGTTTAGTACTGGTTTAGTTAAACTCAAATATTATCATATTTGTAAATGAGCAAGTAATGTGTAAAAATGATCTAAGAATACTATAACTCAGTTGACAAAAGGTGGAGGGGAGGTTACAGTAAAAAATTTGGGCTGCATGGCTTCATGTCTTGTAAATCACAAAAGGAGGGCAGGAAACAAAAAAGGAATGCAAATTGATTGTGTCAAAATGTGTTTGTTGCTTTGTTCATAATTTTTATTCATAACAGGTATTACTTTTATTTTCCCTTCGTATATTTTGATTGTGAAGGACGAATAAAAATATGAGAGGAACATGAGATTCAGAAAGATACAAATCCATTATAGTGTTCTAAAATATGAGTGATTTGACCGTAAATTTAACACGTAAATGATTATAATTTAGTCATATAATAGAATTTACGGTTAAATAATTTAGACTGATCGAAACATGTCAAAACTAATTAAAATATGATTGAATCATTTAGTTTATATCAATTATTAAATTTTTTTTAAAAATTTAATACTTTTCACATTTTATTAATATTTTTATATATTATATATTATTATATATGAATTATTATTATGATATCATCCGATACGATCAACTAGTTTAATTGAACAATTAAACTAGTTGAAATTAAATCAAAAGCTTCACTAACCAGTTTAAACAATTGTACTGGACGAAACTAAATCAAAAGTTTCACGGGTTTACTATTCATTCCAATTTTAACAACGTCGGTTCTAATAAACTTCCATAATCTATAAGCAAATCTACTAGGTGGTAATCGATTCTGTGAGCTGTGGAGCATTACAGTACCAATTGATTTTTCAAATAGTCCACTAAATGGATAAAAGCTTTAAGTTGTCATGAAATTATTAGTATATGTGATCACATGACCTAAATGAATAACAACAGATGATTTTAGAGTGTAATTATAAGCGCCAACTTTTTGGTCTAATTTGGGTTTGGAGAGATCAATTAATTACAGTATGTTTGGATAGGTGTTTTTCCAACTCACCCACGCACGTTTTCTCAAAGGAAGTTTAATTTTCCTTCTCCCCAACGCCAACAAACAGGCTCTTAATTATGTGGCATGATGGGAATAATAGTGTTATAATTTTACGTAGTTAGTACAAAAATGAATGTTTGTTTAATTTAAATGAAATTTTGAATAATAAATTTGTGGGATATTAATAGTTTGAACGTGTTTTTCATTGACCCAGCCTGGGAAAGGTCCCATAACATATTTAAATCATGTAATGTCATTATTATATTAATCAAATTATGTCATCCTGAGATTTTGCTTACTGTTTTGCATTAAAATTAAATATTTGAATAATTTCGATTTCGAACAAATTACAATAGATTCTCCTTAATTAGTGTGAATGAACGCATATTCCTAGTTAGAATTGAACATGAAGTACAAAGTTTTGAAGATGACAAAGTGTGCCAAGTAAAGTAAAATTCAAACTTGGAAGACTTAGACTTAAATTTTCTTAGTTTTTACAAAAGGTAGTTCTTAAGGTTTACATTTATTTTAGATCCCTTGTAAGATCACACAAGATGATTGAAAGAGACACTTAAAATGAATCTAAAATGAACTTAGGATGATATAATAGAATTGCATTCATGCATTCATCAATTTTCAATGATTTAGAATCATTTTCAGCTTTTGTGAATCCATTCACAGAAAGTGTAAATTGATTCACTCAAGTTCACATTCTGTGAATCCATTCACAATAAGTGTGAATCGATTCATTAATCAATTCACAAAGCATGTATGAATCGATTCAAGCAATCCAATAATCTGTGAATCGATTCATGACTGTTGTGAATCCATTCATAGAAATTTGTGAATCTATTCACAAGAATTTGTGAATCCATTCACAGAGTGCATATATTGATTTGAATGGCTGTGAATCCATTCACGAGTAAGTGTGAATCGATTCACACAACTGAAATTAGCTTTTAACTGAACTTATCTCATCTAGTTAAAGTACATTCAATCTTACACACTCATACATACGAAAAAGAAACTATCTCAAAGTAAAACCATTGTCTCTTTCTCTCAATCTTTTTGGTGATCATAGAGCTTCAATTTGTGTAATCTTCACTTTCAAGAGTGATTCAATATCTTGCTATTATTCGTTTCTGCTGTGCGTTGGTTTAGAAGAAGTGGGGAATCTTCTTCTGGGTTGATTCAGGGTGAGGAATCCCTGATTTGTAAAGGTTGCGGAGTGAGGTATCTCCGGTGTAAAAATTCTTGAACGTTGTAATCAAGATCCTACATAGTGAAAGAAAATCTCATACCGGTTGGTGTGGGGACTGGATGTAGATCACAGTGGTGGTGATCGAACCAGGATAAATCTCGGTTTGCAATTTTCTCTAACCCTACACTCTTTAATTTCAGTCTTGTATTGCTTATTAGGGTTATCTTGAAATTAATTGAATTGATAGTGATTGAAGATTCATTATTTTGTTTGATAATACAATATATCTTCACAAAGAAAATCTTTTTTAGAAAAGTTTGTGAAAATCTTAGAATCCTATTCACCCCCTCTAGGATTCAAACCCTTATTAGAGGCCACTTGGGCTAACAATTAGAATTTTAAACAATAAACAAAATCAGGATGACATAATTTGATGATAATCTTCATTCCATTCATGGCCATTTTAGCTGATTTCACAAAATTATATCTTTCACGGTTTATTAAAAATCAAAAAACAAAAGATATAAGATTATCTTCAATTACCAAATTATTGAAACGCAAATTGAAACATTTGGCACTTTCTCCCCAAGTCATTAATATTTAAAATAACAAATAAATAGAAAAATAAATAAATTTATATGCATATGAAGGACTAGTTGCTTGAAATGAACGAAGCAAATTGACGGCCCAGCATCACCTAAAGATCGGTGTTGTTTTTATTTTAGTTTCAATTATAATCATTATATTAGAAAGTAAAAGGGAAAGAGGAAAGTTAAAAAAAGAGCTAAAGTGTAAAGCATATATAAAAGCATAAGCTTTGTTGAGGTTGACCATCGTCTGCTATCATGTGTCTTTATGTACGAATTAGTATATCAATAATAGCATGGCTTTAATGGAATATGATGTCTTACCAACCGATGACAGCTTCCATCGGTGCATGGAAGAAGGACAAAGCATCTTCATTTTAAAGTGATTCAAGGACACTGAGCCTCTCTTCCTCCTTCCTTTCTTTCTACTATGAGAAGGAAAGGAGAAAGGTGATTAATAGAAAGCAAAATATTTAGGCTTTAGGTGCAGTAACTACTTGCTATGTGCGTCTTATAATAGTTCCTACTTGGATCTTATTGTACAGTTTGGATTGCTACAACAATGTGTATGTCATAAACCCTAAGTTCTTGTTGTGTAAATAAAAAAGATCTTCATCTAAATAAATAATATCTGATGAGATTTAGATCTTAGACTTTTAAGATAAAATATTCAATATTAACCATGTTATGTTAAAGTGAAAATTGTGATATTTCTTTTCAATTGATTAAAGTAACACCACTCATCTAATATATGGATGGACTTTATGTACGGATGCTCTCACAAATTAAAAACAAAAACTGTGCGTGTAAATGTAAAGAAACTGCTGTGGAGTTGGGTTGGGCAGTTGAACACTTCAATGTGGAGAGAAGCCATACCCAAATGGGACATGCACCTAACTTATCAAACTTCAATACTTATAGTTATATGATAATGTGACAATGGAACCACAAGCAAACCTGTTCGTGGACCTTATTATATATTCCAGCATGGCGATATTATGTCTAGCCCATACCATAATCTTTTGAGCTATATATGTGTATATAACCACCGAAACCTCGTGTCTATCCTCATTAATTATCTGAACATGTATAGGGCTACGGAAAAAAATAAGAGAGAAAACAAAAGTGGGTAAATAAAACAAATGAGAAGAATAAAATAAAAGGAAAGAAGTTTAAGCTGTGTACCATCCATGCCAATCATTGAATATAGAAATGAGAGCAAATCGTGAGAAAGAAACAATCTCTTTATTTTGAATTTTGATTTGTAAATATTTTGTGCTTCTTCACGCTGGTTTGCTTTATTTGAATATACTTTTTGAAAGGTAACGTGTAAACATAAATAAACATTTTGATTTATAGATTTATATATTTATATATTTTTTGGTTTACGAATCGAAATTTATCATATACAATGATTATGGTATATCCGTTTTGTTTTATCATTAAATGTTGTTTTAAATTATGAGGTTTCTTTAATGTATTCCAGAAGATACGGAAGATATAAGAATTATATAAATAGGATTAAGCCTCTAATTCTAATTGTCATTGGTTAAACTAGCATGTAATATTTAATTATGTGTTTGCTGCCATGTTCTCATCGGCATTCACCTAACGATATGATTCTTTTAATGCTATTGATAAATAATCCATAGAAAAATAGTGTCGATTGTAGGATTTATGTTCATGAACCATAAGCTTAATAATTAATCAAGTTGGAAGTGGCCAGGTTGGAGGAAATCAAAGTGTTTTGGTCAGATATGGCACATGCCTCATTCTCCCCGCCTTGGCCATAATTAAGAACTTTTAAAACTACTTGAGTTAGCTCAAATATGAAGATCTGAAAACCAGAAAAAAGAGTCCATATGAAAAAACTTAACTACAAATTTTGGGAAGTATGGCTATGATAAAATCAATGTTAGTTATATAATGTAACCGGTGACATATATATGGGTTAATTGATACTGCTAACTCTCTGGAGAAATCATAATCTCATAAGAACAAGAGCTTGATAGATATATTTCCATGTGAACAGAAAACATTGACATTCCAGCTAAAGTTCTTGGTTGTAGCTACTTAATGAACCTAGAGTTGCAGCATTCTTTTCTGCTGCTTGTCCACTCTCTGTAAATCAACCTATATCTTGAAGAAGCATCACTAACAACTTATTTTATCAATCTACATAAAAAAAATCCATCATGGGAACAAACATAAAAACCCGATGTATATAAAGAGGAAACTCAATATACAAAGTGGCTTTGCGTGTAACATATACTGGACTTGAATTTGTAACTACAACTTGAGTGCTATAATTGTGTCATCAAATATCACATAGAATATATGTTCTTTTCCTTATAAACTATGCAAAAATTACTGTCAAGTCTAGACAGGTTAGCAGTACTATTTAGTATTATTATAATTTAAATCTGCATCAATCATAAACGGGTAGTAGCTAAGTTGTTAACTAACTAAATATGATTTATTTTGGGCAAAATAAATTGAAGGTTTATCTTCCTGCATGCCATATTGCGTTGGATGTGCTCATGGTGATGCTATGATGATTCCTCCATTCTCTTAATTGGTATCAACAGAGCGATTTGAATCTTTTAAAGTAAAGAATACACTTTAGAAAATAAAATGAGAAATGATAGCCATTGACATAAAAATCAACATAGTAGATTTTGACAAATGTGTGATTTATTATACATGTGTTTGTATTTTATAAAATTTTAAACTGTTAATTTTTTTTTATTGATAACTATCATTCTGTACCTTACTCTTTGCAGTGTAACCCTTATTTTAGGGGATCCAAATCCTCAACAGTTCAATACTACAAAAACATGTGGAGGGTTTTATGAGGTGCAACACATCGCTTTCTTAGGGGGAAATTGAAATTAGAAAATGAAATAAAAGAAAAAATGTGTCTCTATTTCAAAAATATTTTGTAATTTTTATCCAATTAAAATTCTAATTTCATAAATGAAATGAGTGAGATAAAATAAGGTGAAAATAAATATTATAACAATATTGATTTTGGCTCACTTTATATATATATATATATATATATATATATATATATATATATTGTACACACGTTATATTACTTTTGTAATCATCATTGCCTTGTTTGCAATGACATATAGCTCAAATATTGGGCCTCTTGAATTGTAGACGATACCTCTATTACAAGTTAAACGCCTAAATGAATGGGCCCAATAACGTGAATGGGTACTTCTTCTTGGACCTTGGCTTATATGGGATCCATTCTTTCATTAAAACTAAGTTTAAAAAAGAAAAAGAAAAGTCAGTCCTAAAAAGGAAATTAATTTTGTGCTAAGTCATCAATTTTCTTCTAAATAAAATTCCACAATTAATATTAGAAAATCAATTTTCATAAGTGAGACTTAATAATTTTTTAAAGATATCAATAAAATTAGAATCTAGAAATAATATTCCTTACAATACTCAAACAAATTTATAATTTTAAAGTTAATATATTCTTTAAACATTTATTCTCTTACAATCAATTTTTATACAATAAATGCTTGTACAATTCAATCCAAATCGGGTAATTTTTGGTTAATACACTGGGTAACTCACATAGCAGTGGTGCACACTTAGTAGTACAGTGTAAGAATTATAGTACAGTACGTACCTGGTGTATTTAAGAATCTCTCTTGATACAATAGCTTATATATATAGTTGCCTAAACATATGAGGAACATCAGCATGTGTGATGGAAGATATTATCCATCCATAACCTGGAAATAGCTAGTTGGGGAAATGCGCAATTGGCAGGCTATTCTCTCCAACTTGAGGTAGGTGAAACAAACCATGAGGATTGTCTCTAGCTAGCAACTAGCAAAATCATAAATGGCTAATGGAAAATTGACTCATCTTAGTATCCGTAAGTATAGTGAGCATAACCAAATCAGTAAAAATATTAGGCTAGTTACGACCAGCTAAATCAGGAAATCACACCACCACTCACTTTTGATCTTCATGCATTACTTATCATCGTTGATAAGATGTGTAAACTCATACAGTGCGCATCATGTTATCGTAAGTTGTTTTAGAGATTAAATGTTTATTGTTTTTATTTTTTTATTAGTTAATTTGAATAAATTTTTAGATGAATTTAATCATATCTTTCTTATGCTTTAAATTTGTTTTTGCTATTTGTGAGTTAGTTGTAATCGAATATTAATTGTAATTTTTAGGTAATGATACAATTGATGATTTGACAAATTATAGTTAATTAGGAAAATAAATCATACAATTCATAATTTTTATTAGAGCTTAATTGATAGATCTACCATAAATACATATTTTGTCACTAGATGTTAATAAGATAAATTATCTGAGAATAATATATTTGACATATTTGATATTAAAATTAATGTTGGGTGATTATGATCCTTAGTCAACTCATATTTGATTAATTAAATTCATTATTTGTTTTAGTTGTTTTTAATCTTTATTTATTTAATTTTACATATTGATTATTTTCGTTTAACTAGATAAGGAATAAATTTCAATACCTAAACTTTAACTCTAAGCCCCTATGATCGACCTAGAATTTGTTAGATTGTACTTACGTACAATTTGTGTACTTAGGAGTATTTTTAAAATTTTGAAAAAATTACAACAAGTTTTTGGTGATGTTGATGAAGACTTAAATAGTTTAAAGTTTTTAGGTTTTTGTTAGATTTCTTCTCTTACTAGTTTTTTTTTTCTTATATAAAAAAAAAAGAAAAAAATATATTTTGTTTTTGTGTTGCCACAATGCTCGATATGAATTACACTACTTGTGAGATGTGCTTATTATATGGGAGTCCTATGCATACTACATTTATATGTCCCTTAAATAATTTAGAGAGGTCTTTTGCTAATTCATATTATGAGACATATAATTCTATTGTTAAAATCATCCTCATTTTTCATGGGAACAAAATTATTCTCCTAGGAACATTGATGGTCAATATTTTGAAACTCATCAGTTCTACCCCACTTTTATAAGACTACTGTCAACCACCTTATTTCCCTACTCGTGTTGCAAATCCATGTAGCTAGGAGGAGTCATTAAAGGTGACCCTTAGAGAATTCATGCAAGATATGAAAAAGAACATTCTAATTTATCCACTACTCCACTACGTATTATATTATATGCAATAAATAAAAGAAATATTGACAATAAAGGTTCTAAATATAGCTAGGTTAGAATTCATGCAAGAGATGAAAAAAAATATTCTAATGATATAGCTAGGTTAGAAGCTCAATTTTGTTAATTAGCTACTTGGATGATAGAGATAGATAAAGAGGATTTCCCTAGTCAACCTTCCCCTAATCTTGAAGACCAATTACCTGTAATGAAACATTTAATTCTAATAGGGAACATGAGCAAATTGATGATAATGTTGTAATGCTAGTAGAAAAAGATGATGAGAAACTTGATAAGGCTAATGATTTTAGGGATGAACAAAATTTAGATAAGGATGACCTGTCCTTAAAGTTTAATGTGTTTGTCCCTGAAACTGAAATTGTAGTGTCTAAGATTAAGGAGTTTGTGTCTAAGACCTTGGTACCTAATAGATTAGTAAACTCTACGGTACTGCATAGTTTGGTGTTATTTTTTAGGTGTTCAAAGAGGTACTATATTTAATCTGTCTTTTCTATGTGTTATTAAACAAGTATATATTTATTAAAAAAAATTATAGTGCTTGTCCTTGTGAAGATAAGGTTCATTCATGATCCTTTTGATCGAGGTGTGATAATATTTTCTTACTCGTGTTTTAGTGAGTCAACTTAAGTGCCCCCCAAAGTTCAGAGCCTTTGTATAAGGATGTAAATAGTGTCGACCAACAAAAAAAAAATATAAATAAAAAATGTGTTTTGTGTTTCTTAGTTTGCTTATTTGTTTTATTTATTTATTTATTATTATTGTTGTTTTATTGCTAACATTTTTCAGGGTTTAATAATCTTCTTTTATTCTTCCATTTTAATTGCTAAGGATTTCGAGTATGTGACTTTTTTTCATTATATTCTTTATTTTTATTCAAATATTTGTTTTCATTAATTTAATTAGACATTAATTTTAAACATTGAGAACAATGTTTGGTTTTGATTGGGGGTGAGAGTTACTCGAGTTTCAGTCATGTTTTCATTATGCTACTTTTGTGTATTTTTTTTTTTATCATCACACTCAATCTATTACACATTCAGATATATACTTATGCATATTATTCTTTGTTTAAATTTTGAATAATTAGAGAACTTGATGAGAACATATGGATACAATTCTTAGCCAGTGAGTTTTGAGTCAATTTTATTGTGAGAATATTTTATTGTTACTAGCTCATATATATATATATATATATATATTATTTTATTGCATTGTTTCATTATCATTACTTCTGGATAACAAGAAGATTTACTTTGCATTTGCATTTAATGTCATGGAAATTAGTAGAGTTATGTGTTTCATTAAGAGATGGTTTTAGGCCATGTTTCTTACTTTGAACCTTTACATAATGCTTTCGTTCTTTCACATGCATATTGTCACTAGTGACTTCATTGAGACTTTATATTTAGCCTTTCTTCCTTAACCGTTTTCCCAAGTCTTTCAAGAAAGAAGCATTATTATTGTCCTATGTGGTGGTTTAAGGAGAGTTTAAAAATAGAAAGAAAAAAGTGAGAAAGAAGAAAAATGAAAAAAGAAAGAAAGAAAAGGAAATCAAATAAAAAGAAAGAAGTAAAAGAGAAAAAAGAAAAAAAAAAGAAGAATGTTGGTTTGGAAATAAAGAGGTTTGAAAAAAAAAATAAAGGGAAAAGAGATGTTGAAAGTGTAGAAAAAAAAAGCTTCTAAATATTTTTGAAACACTTTGATATTTATTATTACCCTTTAGCCTTTATATTTCCCCTTTACCCACGTTACAAGCTAATAATGTCATTTTGATTATAAGGAATTGCATGATTCTTTCAATATATATATGACTAAATTTAAAGTGTGATATGAAGTCTTTTCTAGGCATCTTTCTATGAAACGATATTTTTCGTTGTTGAGCTTTTCTTCCTTATATTTTATATATGAGATTTTTTATTTAATTTGTGCTTACTACTCTACTTACATATACTAGTTGAGAGTGACACCTTATTTCTGAGTGATTTTTTTTATTGAGTGTGATACTTGTAAGGATTGCAATTTGTTGAAATATGTTATGGATAGAGATTCTAATTATGATTTTTGAGACAATGGGTATTTGTTGTAGTAGTTATATTATTTACACACATTGAGTTTTGATGATTATTAAAATTTTTGTGACAGTTGTAGTGTTTTGATATATGAAATATGATTGATATTCTTAAGCTGAGTTAAAATTGAAATTAATTAAATAGATTTGATATGATTTGAGTTATGAATAGGGTTAATAGCTTAATAGATTGAGCTATGGACTTGAGGGTTATGGTAATAGCTTAATATTACATATTTTTTTAATACAAAAATAGGCTTTTATTACGCAAAGATATAAGTTAGTTTTTACTATTTTAATATATTAATGATTATTTGTTGATAGTGACTAATTATTAAAAAATTATGATAATTACATAATTTTGGCAAGATTTATAAAGATATCAGTAATCCAATTGTGAAGGATTTTGGCATAATTTTATGAAGAGATCTGCAACACTATTGTGAAAGTTTTCCTATTTTGAATAAATTTATAATTCTTGTAAGACTTATCGTTTTATCCCACATTAATTAGAAAAATTTAAAGAGAAAAATAAATTTACTTTTCTTGTTACCTAAGAGTTATACATTAGATGAGTTTGTATACAAATAGGAAAAACCTTAGAAGAAAAACATGTTAGACCTATTGAGCCAACAACTCTAACAAACTCTTCTTCTAGGGTTTCTTATTTGTGTAAAAACTTATTTAATGTGCAACTCTTAGGCAATAAGGGAAATACATTTATTTTCCTCTTTAAATAGTCCTAATTAATGTGTGATAAGAGGATAAGTCTTCTAAGAATTAGAAATTGATTCAAAATAGGAAAACTTTCACAATAGTTTTGCTGATCTCTTCATAAAATCTTACCAAAATCCTTCACAATCGAGTTGTTGATATTTTTATAAATCTTGCCAAAATTCTGTAATTATCATAATTATTTAATAATTAATTGCTCTCAACAAATAATCATTAATATCATAAAATAGTAAAAACTAACTTATATTATGGCATAATAAAAACCTATTTTATATAATAAATAAATGTAATATTAAGTTATTATCACTTTTATTAGTGGATGTCTCGCAATAGAATTTTAAGTTTCCCAAAAGGAAATGTAAATTAATTAATTCATAGCACTAAAAGGAGATCGATGAAATGACACAAAACCAAACTTGGTTATTTAAGGAGGAAAGAAACATCAGATTATGGTTTCAGTCCTTTTACGCTTGGCATTGAATCACATATGCATGCAACGCAATATAGTTAATTTGCTACTTTTAGCAAAACGATGGAAATATGCTCTCACAAGGGACAAATCAAGGATCTCTCTCTTTTGCTCTTTCTTTTTGCTGAGTTTATATGATATTTTATTAGAAAAGATAGTTACCATATATGAATATATTTTAAAAGGATGAAATTTCCTAAAAGTTTAAAGAGACTCGTGAATGATTTTATTTCTAACAATATTTTGGTTTAAATACCACTAGTATGTGCTGGGGCAGAATTGCATAAACACAATTAATCCTAAGCTCTTTGTTGTTAATTATTTGCAAATCCCATCATGGACGTTGTTCTTCGTTACACGTTTTCTCTTGTAGTCCTTTCTTCTCTGCTCTTAAACCCTTGCTATTGCATCAATCTCAAATGCTTTAATGCTTCCAGTTTTCAAAATGAGGATAAATGGTCACTGGCAGCAGCTACATGGTATGGAGCGCCTGACGGTGGTGGGTCGGATGGTGAGTATTACTTGAAATGTAGATATTAAAAATGATAAAGATGGATATTCTTGTAGAACCATCATCATTATTTATTTTGGCCAAAGATAACGTTGAAGCTTTGGTTTCTTGATTCTTGTTATGCTGTGTAGGGGGTGCTTGTGGATATGTTGACAGTGTGGAGAAACCTCCATTCTGTAAATTGGTATCAGCTGGGGGTCCTTCTCTTTTCTATGGTGGCAAAGGATGTGGTGCTTGTTATGAGGTGCAACACATTGCTTGCTCTGTGCAAATTAAAATCAGAGAAATGAAACAAAAGAAATAAATGTATTTTTCCTGCAGAAAGCAATATATATATATATATATATATATATATATATATATATATAATATTCGCTTCTTCTTGTTTTTCAATGTTAAAAAAAGGAAGAAAAAAAATAGATGACTAAATTTAGCATTATGATTTGTCAACTTCCTCTTAGAAATACGTTTAGCTTTCATTTGTGTTCGTACATGGAAGACATCAATTTTCCATTGAATATTGATAAATGATTACCTTTGCATGGATATGGGTTCAAATATGATAATTTTTAAATACGGATACGGCAAGGTATGTTAACTAAAATATGTAAAAATATTGTATAATTCATAATCATTCTTAATATTACAATTCAAAATCAGCCAAGTCTAGTCATTGGTCATTTTTCTCTCCCTTGAAATTCCCTCTCCATCTCTCCACTTGAAATTCTCCTCCTTGCATTGCTTGAAAAATATGATAGCCAGACATTTTCATGTATACGTCAGAAAAAATTCACCTATGTCCAAAAATACAATAGCTGATGTAAGATACACATATCCAATATGAATATGCAATACAATATGGATACGCCATCAATTTTGAAATATCTGAGCATCATAGTTGATCACTGAAATCTAACATTACAGCGTGCTGGTTCTTCAATTTTCAGGTGAAATGCACAGAAAACGCTGCATGCTCAGGAAAGCCGGTGGCTGTGGTGATAACTGATGAATGCCCGGGTTGTACCTTAGAATCAGTCCATTTCGATCTCAGTGGCACTGCCATGGGTTCCATGGCATATCCAGGCCAGGAAAATAATCTTCGCAACGTTGGACAGCTAAATGTTCAATACAGAAGGTATACCTGAACTGTAACCATTAAATAAATTGTAAGTTATAACAATAACCAATCATTATATCGATAGGTGGGTTAGGAGGAGTTGTTTACATGAATTAATCAACACGATTTAATTTTATCAAAAATTAAATTTGTAATATAATTATTTAAAATAAAATATTTTAAATAAATTTTCTTAAAGTTTTCATAGGTCTTTTTTACCCTTTATAATCAAATTATCTTACATTTAATCTACTTTTTTCAAAGAAGCATGTAACCATCAATTAAATTCCTATAACAAAATTATAATATATCCCCAATAGCATGATTTGAGATGTTCAAATTGTGATTGCAAGTATACGTAATAATCATACTTCATCCAGCTCCCAATTATGTTATAATCTTTTTGTCACTATTTACAACGGTATTTTCAACGTCCCTTTTGGCCTCGCAGGGTTGCATGCTCTTTTGGGAAGTCTATAGCCTTTGTCATCGATAATGGGGCCAACCCATACTATTTTGCTACCGAAATCGAATACGAAAATGGGGATGGCGACCTTGTACAGGTTAAGCTGAAGCAAGCTCTTAAAACAGACCCGTGGCTTCCAATGCAGCGTTCCTGGGGTGCAAGATGGGCTTTGACCACAGGTTCACAGCTGCGAGCCCCATTCTCTTTCAAGCTCACTGAGGCCGGCAAGAGCAGCAGCAAGACCATTGTGGCTGACAATTTGATTCCTGCTGACTGGAAACCTGGCCAAGTTTATCGATCTGTGGTCAATTTCTAGAATCTGTATAAGATTCTGGCAACGTAAAACATAAAAAAGAACAAATAAATAAGTTTATCCTAGCTGCTGTACTAGAAAAACAGTTCGTATACATAATACAAATTTGTCCAGCAATATTTCTATCTTATATTATTATGTAATAGAATTTGTCCAGAATATATATATATATATATATATTACATATATATATATATATATATATATATATATATGGCATTTTTGGTGAGAGGAGTGGTTTATTATGAGAGTGAGAAGAGCAAATCCTGACCATTAAATCATCTATGTATGGTCAAGATTATAATTTACTTAAATGTCACATGATCATTTAAAAAAGTCACATGACTTTATGTTCTAATCTTAACTATACATGAATGACTTAATGGTTAAGATTTGCTCCTCTCACTCTCACAATAAACCACTCCTTTCACTAGATATGCCATATATATATATATATATAAGATCAACTTATACCGGTGTTAGACTTGATTACTCTTATACCACTCAATAACTTTTTATTGAATAATTTTCTTACAAAATCCACCGTTAAATTGAAAGTTTCTATCATGTAGCATACTTATAAATTTTACATTAATCCAAAATTATTTTGTAACTCATTGATAACATCAAAATTAACGTAATATAAACTATTGAAATATATTCTTATTGATATTCAATTTTTTCAAAATTTGACACAAATAATCTACATGATAGAAATTTTTAATCTAACGGAAAATTATTCAATAAAAAATTATAATATAAGAGTGATTATATATATATATTATATATATATATATATTGCTAACATCCTCCCACTTCTTTTTCTTCAATTGAAAGTTAGCAAATTCCATCTTTATTTTTGGACAAGAAGACCAAACTCTTTCTTTATTACATAACTTAAATTTATAAGTATTTTAATATTAAATTTTTAAAAAAATGGCAAACTCAATCAGATTTTTTCCTTTCTCCAACTCTCACTTATTTCTTCCATAATTTCAACTCTCACTCAACTTTTCCGATGGCCGAGCGCCACAATGGTGAAATTGTCAGTGCCGACTCTGTCCAGGTATGCATGCTCAATGAAGAACAACAAGAAGAAACATTTTTCTTTTTTGCGTTGCTGTTTAGTTGATGAGAAAATTTTTTGTTTCTTTAACTTTTTGTTTATAAGTTATAACTTATAATGGAACAAGTCTTACTGTTTTTTTAGACTGTATTTTTTTATTTTTTGGTGAAATTCTTTAGATTGTATTTATTGAAGATGGCAGCTTCATTGGCTTGTATCGTCGTGGTCTTGATGCTTGCGGTCTGAGGAGGAAAGGGAAACAAAAATGAGTAAGAGTTGAGAAAAAGAAAAAGTCACATTGAGCTTGTAAAAAAAAATTTAAAGTAAAATTTAAATTATTAAAATACCTATAAAATTAAATTATTTAGTAAAAAAGGAATTTGGCCTTTTTGTCTAAAAGAAAAAGATGGAGCCTACTAATCTCTATATGAAAAAAAAGAAATGGGAGAATGTTAGCAATCCCCATATATATATATATATATATATATATATATATATATATATATATATATAGTAAAAGTTGTTTGCTTCATAGAATCTTATTTCCTCAAAAACTTCCTTTCTTTTATTAGAAACTCTTATCACTTTTTCCTTCCAATCTTTTATATATCAACTTTTAATTTTTAAAAATTAATATTGAATACTGTGTACACTTTATTAAATCTCAGTTAACTATCCTCCTTAGACTTTTTTTTCAACCAACTTCATTTATTGCTGTATTTTGAAATGAGATAGAGGTTGCACAACCCGATGCATGCTTTGTTGCTTCATTTATTTGTTTCGTACTTATTTCTTCATGTGTTATGCGAGACTTTTCATATTTTTTGTTTCAATTTCAAAATCATCTTGGCATTACCCGATTAATTCTTTTTTATTAATGTTTATGGAGTTAGATGCATGAGAATTTTGCTATATTTTAAAGATTTTTTAGATTTACGTTTTTTCAAGGTTAAGGAAATCCTAATCTGTGCTATGTTTGTCTTCTTAAATTTCTCTTCTATAAATTATTTGTTACTCATTTTATATTTGGTTTTTAAATTGTTCATTTTCTCTTTACGATGGCTAATTTTTTGATCTCAAGAGGTAAAATTAATCTTGAAAAAAAGTCATGGAAGATTAAGGTCCAAGTTATTTGCTTATAGAGCTTGTCTAATTTCAACAACTCAAAGTCCCAAATTCCATAGAGATAGTTTTACTCAATGAATATGCAAGTTGTTATCATTTTTTTCATCTTATTTTTTAGTTTCTTTTATTAATTTTATTTTGTCCCTTATTTTGATTTTGATTCCTTAGGAAGAAATAATAAGGAGAACCTTGATTTATAAGTTTAAACATTTGTTGTTGGAGGGTCAAGTTTATGATATTTCTTATTTCAGAGTTGGTGAAAACATTGGGTCTTTCACGCTACAAGACATGCATTCCGTTTGAACTTTCAAATTTGTACTTCTATTAAACAAATTGAATATGCTAATATCCCAAAATATGACTTTTCTTTTATTCCGTATGATGACATTTTTCACAAAGATTATGATGTTCCTCATTTAGTAGGTAATTTAATTTTATAATGATTTTTCTTATTTTAATATCAATTTTCTTCTTATTGTTGATAGTTATATTTTTGTATGTCCAGATGTGATTGATTTGTTAATTGGTGTTGGATCGGAGAGGGAATATGAAAAATATGGTAAAAAAATGATGGGTATTTATGTGGATTTTGTTTTACGAAGAAATGACACTCGAGTTTATCAAATTAGATATGATAGACTAAAGAAAAATATTTTTTCTACTATCTAGTAATAGTAAAAAGAAAAAAGAAAAATGAATTCTTCAACCCAAAGTGACAAGAAAATGAAAATTTTAGTCAATAGTCAAGTTATCAATGGAAAATAATCAACATTTTCAAACATGAAAAATGTTCTCCTGAATTATTAATTAGGAGTGGACTAATAATAAGAGCAGTAATGTACAGGAAATTTTAAGTTTAAACCATCTTATTATTGTATGCCAAAATAAAAAAAGAATAATGTTCTCCCATATCCTATATTGAAATATTTGTCAATAATTATATAATGAATTTTTAATACATAACAAATTTTTATATTGATGTAACTAATACATAAGTTATGATTGATATCTCATGTTTTATTTTTTTTTTGGCTGATTGACCTCGTATATTTGAAGGAGAGGTATGTCGGTCATAACAACCAAAACATTGAACAAATATAAAATGAGTGGGGCCATATGACCCACACTGCCACACACTAAGCTGAAATCTGAATTACAACGTTCGCAAGTTCCAACACTTTGAAGTAGGGTTCGTATAGAGCCAACGGTCCAGTCCGCAACCCCCTACTCAAATGTTCTTGCCTCACGTTGGTCTGGCCTTTGAAGGACTTCTGTATCAATTATAGGTTTCAATTGGCCTCTGTTCTGGTTAATTAGCTGAAAACAAAGTTAGCTTAAGTGCTATTGGACACCCAACCCATTAATTAGTACCAAAGTAGTAAGCACAACTAATTCCAAACTCAGTTTTTCTGTTCACAAAATGTACACTCCTACTATGACTCATCTTCCTTTCTATATTTGAGAATCCTTATTCAATTATAAACTATAAATTGTGAATCAATGAAAGGAGACCAATTTAGTTTTAAAACTACTGAAGAAGCCTTATAAAAACTATTGTTGTTGTTTTTCCCTTAAGACTTCTTATACTGCTTACTTCCTTTTTCATCATAATTAGAAGTGAAAATAAGTTAAGTTAGACTTTATTTTTAATAGGTTTGACATATTTTATAAAATTTTAGATTTAATTTAGCCTTTTACTTATCATAGGTAATTTCTTTTGCCTAGATTAACCTTTTTGTAAAAATATAAAAATTTGGTTTAACATGAATTGAAAGCTTAATATTTAACAAAATTATTATATTGTGTATAAAATAAATAAATTATATTAATATATAATTAATAAATTATATAAATATTATAAATTATAAATTATATGTATATATAATAAATAAATAGGCCAATTTATAAAGTCAAATAAATTTTTTTAAAGATTTAAGTTTTGACTTATTTAACTAAATAAGTGTTTTTAAAAATTTAATTTTGATCTGTTTGATAAATAAACTAAATTAAAATAAATTAAGTCATAGGCTATGTTAAACCAACTTATGTATTTCCACCACTAATACTAGGTCCAAATAATCATGCTTCATGAGTTACGGCTTAGCTATCATACGTTCATATGATGTTCGGCTTAACTATGCACAAAAGAATTATTATATGATATTCTGAAGGATCAGGTAGTTGCATGTCATAGTCTACTTAATTACATGGGTTTTATTACATTGGATGTCTCATTATTAATTTTATAATAACTATTTTCTTGACGCTTGAACCTTTTGAAGGCAGTCTGGTAAGTACACTTATGCTGAAAATGAGTGCTCTTCACTAAATCACTGTCGCTCAGTACTTGTTAATGCTTCGAGCCAAAGCAAAAAGAATGACAATTGATTGATTAGAGACTAAACCCACTGATGTCTTTGTTTAACTAGGAGTTCACTGTCAGACTGAAGTAGTGAGCTCAACTTCATGACACCGCTCTTGGATCTCAATATTTAGAATTTTGTATAATATCTCAAGCTTTAATTGCTTATGTCTAGGATACCGTCTAAAACTAAGCAATGTATTTAAAGAGGTGAAACTCTAGAAAAGTTGAGTTCTTATTTATTGAGTTTATTAATAATTGGTTAAATTAATTTATTTTTGGCTTACACAAATTTAATTATGTATTTTAAAGTAAAAAAAAAAAACTCAAGGTTTACCATTTTGTAAAATAATTAGATAACTGCCTTAGCCCTTATTAAATCCTTGAACAATAACGGAAAGAGAACAATAGAATGCATGTATCTTTAAGATTTTTAAGATTTGGAACTCAGCTCACATGTTTCATGACCATCTTGAATAGAGGAATTGCACATTATAAAATGTTTAAAAAAATTGCACATTGAATAAAATATGCCTTTCTCTCTTCCAACATAATAGCCATCTAACATTAATAAACTATCCAAAACTATTAACATAATTTTATTTATTTATTTTCATATTGAATGGTACAACTAAAATTTGGATGGTGAAAACATATATGGGCTGGTTGAGAATTAAAGACGCAAATTGTTTCACACTTAGTACAAGAAAAATAAAGGATAGTTGAAAATGGGTATAGTTTTTATATATATATTTTTTATCATTCTCTATCAAATATCAAGGACTGATGAAAATTAAACTTAATTAGTATTCTACCAATTACACCTTATAAGTTGTAGGACTGAAATTTTAGTTAAAAGAATGTGTCAAAAATACAATAACGTCACAAGTAGCATCGGAGTTTATTTAGAAAATAAATGGACTTAAAATGAGAACATCATTTTCCAAGCCTCACTGTAGATCCTAATGTTTCGGGCATTTTCCACCATTGTCATAATGAGGATAAATATAGTTTTAGGTGGACTCATGCATGAGCTTCCACAAACAATTTGCTATCTATGTGGACAGAGAACAAAATGGACTCATTCAAGATCCGCATGTAGTACATTTCAAGTTCTAATTAAACATGTGCGTATATATTAACCATTTTTAATGAAGAAAAAGTAAAATCAATAAAATAAAGAAAGTAAACATGTTCACTTTTAAACAAAATGAAAGAAATCCAGTCAAAAGTATCGACCAAAACTAGAAATTTTAATTACTATAAAGATGAAAAATGATATATTTGGGTGGAAAAGCAACATAAACCAACCGACAGACAAGGAGAAGCATAGGATAGTTTTCTTGGTTTGGAATTGAAGGGATATGAATAGATATGGTAGTTAGAACCACTCTCTTCTCCATCGCTCACTCCCTTATAGAGGCACAGAAAAAGAGAGACGTACACACTGTTTCTCTCTCTCCCTCTCTCCCTCCCATTCTCACACACAAACAAACACACTAAACGGACCTCTTTAGGCACCTTTGACAGGCGGCGCCACTACCACAAAGTCGTAGAAAAAGTCTCTCACCCTCACCCTCCTTCCACTTGTCACCACACTCTCTTGCTGTCAAAGAACTCTTACATTTCTCTCTCTCATCCACAAATCAATCCAACCAATACTCCAACTAAAAACTAGGACTAATACCCCTTAATTTTCACCATACAACCCCACAACAACTATCACTACAAGAACAAACTCTACCCTTCTTTCATTCTTAACCCACTTCCTTCTCCCATCTATCTGTCTCAATCTCTCCCTTTCCCTCCTTCCTTCTGCTGGGCTTCTTTTCTTTTCTTCTCTCCCCCCCCCCCCCCTTCTTTTCTCTTTTTTTTTTTCTCATTCAATTTTTTCATTCTTCTAATTATATGGCTTTGATTGTGGATCAACAATCAAACTTCAAGCACTTCTGTAAAATCTGCAAAAAAGGTTTTGGTTGTGGAAGAGCTCTAGGAGGGCACATGAGGGCGCATGGCATAGGGGACGAAACCGGGCACATGGACGACGATGACCCGGCAAGTGATTGGGAAGACAGGCTCGGTGGCAACGTGCCCCCAATCAACAAACGCATGTATGCTCTAAGAACAAACCCTAATCGGCTAAAGAGCTGCAGGGTATGTGAGAATTGTGGCAAAGAGTTCTTGTCTTGGAAGTCTTTCCTTGAACATGGAAAGTGCACCTCTGAAGATGCCGAGTCCCTAGTCTCATCTCCGGGATCTGACGCCGAAGATGGCATGGGTCGGAGAGGTTGTGGTTGGTCTAAAAGGAAAAGATCATTGAGAACCAAAGTGGGTAGCTTCAATTATAATTGCCCATCAAGCGAGGAAGAAGACCTGGCCAACTGTTTGATGATGTTGTCCAACGCCATTGTTGATCCTCTCGTGGCCGAGCCAGAGGAGTCTTGCGCCTCAGCTAGCAAAGATGAGGAGCGAAGAAACCCCATGAACTTCATTGCACCAATGTCATTCAGAGTTCCTGCAGATAACAAAGCCAAAGGCATTGCCAAAGGTTTGTTTGAATGCAAAGCATGCAAGAAGGTTTTCAATTCGCATCAAGCATTGGGTGGCCATAGAGCCAGCCACAAGAAGGTTAAAGGCTGCTTCGCCGCCCGGCTAGACCACCTCGACGACAGTCTCGCCGACGATGATGTCATCACACACGAAGAGTTTTTCCCTACAAAATCAAACTCTACCCTCCAATTTGATCATGGCTCCAACGCCACATTGGCCTCTTCCTCCAAGAGGAAATCCAAAGTGCATGAATGCTCCATATGTCACCGGAGTTTCTCGTCGGGACAAGCATTGGGAGGACACAAGAGGTGCCATTGGATCACATCAAATGCACCAGACACCTCTACGTTGGCTAGATTTCAGCAATTTCAGGACCACATGGATCAAATACCAAAGTTCGATAGCTCTGAGCCACTTGATCTCAAGCTCGACCTCAACCTTCCTGCTCCGGTCAATGACCTCGCCCGAAGGAAGGTGTCGACGGAAATTTACTTGCCGTCATGGGTTGGAAAAAAGGAGAAAGATGATAATAGTCAATGTCAGAGTCACCACCACCATAGCCATCGTCACGAGATTGACAACGACAACGATGAGGACAAAAATAATAACAACAGCAATGCTTTGATGCAAAATGTGGATAACGAAGCTGATAGTAAGGTCAAGTTAGCAAAACTAAGTGATCTAAAAGACATGAACATTGGTGGGAGTTCTTCGCCATGGTTGCAGGTTGGAATCGGTTCAACAACTGATGTGGGAAGTGATACATAAAATTTTGCCAAAGCATTGTGTGGATCGCACTTAGTAATTGCTTTGGAGTTTTCTTTTCTTTCTAAACTGAGAAACTGTAATTATTTATACAAACATGACCATATAGTTCAATGTGTTTATCGTAATTTACAGTTTTCTTTTTCTCTTCTGTAAATTTTTATGATCTAAAGTATATTCTGAATAAATTAAAAGATTCAGTTTTGCACCACTTATTGTTCTTGTTCATTTTTTTGTTTTATTAGATTCGAGAGAAAATGTTTCCTTTCTCTGTGTACCATTCTAATTAACCAAAGAGAAGAGAACAGGAATTGCTTTAGCAATTTATGATTACAATTAGAGATAAACCATTTTTTTCCAGTCACGAATACTACTTAATACTTACACAATTTGTCTGAGACAAGTGCTGATTTGGGTATATATATCTGCATAATTTAAATAAAACCCTTGAATATATAGTTAATTCAATAATTATATGCAGTTTTTATTAAAATAGTTTGTGTAAATAGAATTTTCTTACACAAAATAATTGCTCGTTGGTAAAAACGTTGACTAACTTAGTTGAGACGAGGGGAATTGAGAGTAGGTGTATTCCCATATTTCACGTCCTACCATGATTTGTTATTTCCTCATACAAAGTTGGCTCATCCTTGAGTTGACCTACGAAGACAAAGGCTGGTCAATAGTTCATGTGGGCCCAACGTTTTCTGCGCTAGCTGCTGATCACTGGTCTTCCATGGATTGAATCCATCCACCTGTTTAATTTTTATTACTTATCTATGAAATAAAAATACCATTTTCTTAATTACTTTTGTATCTAAATAATACGTATTTAGTACAACAAAAGTAATAACAATTTATCGATTTTATAGCTTCAACAATTGTCTTAACAAAGGATCATTTTAGGATTTCTAAAAATGGTGAATTACTAGCTAGAGAGATTCTTAAGTATACAAGGTATAATATAATACTCTTATATTATATTATTGAACGTATATCGAGTCAGTTAAGTGATCCACTAACATTAAGACAAATTAAATGTAGTGGTTAAATTGAAAGACAATATGGTGATCCACATAATTGATGCGACACACATTCAATGATGTAATGTACGAGTATTGTTTTACACTTGATGGACCTAAAAATCTCTCTAATGGCTGTTGTTGTGAATAAGCGTATATATAGGATTTGTTTGTGTTAGCTGAGGGTACCAGGCTTCCCAATCAAGATATACAAGGTCACGATCACAATCAAGATATATGTCATGAACATTGATAAAATTCTTGGATGTCTCCCCCTTTGTCCACAATGTTGATTGTGATCGACTGTAGAATATTGCCTTCCAGGAGGAAATGATTGTAGTCACTGCATCTCTATTTGCAAAACCTTGCATTAATATATAGCTCCTGCATTAACAATCTCAGCTATTGCCACAGCCAAACCTTTATCATCCCATTTTATGCTGTCTACAATGATTCAACCTGAAATCATACTGGTATATTTTCCCACTAAACTATTGATAAACATTCAATATGGAAAAAATAATATGTCTATTTCAAAATGGGAAGAAATATGAATTAAGGAAAAGAAACATATGTACTCCAATAAGTTGCAGAATTATGACATCAGATATACTATTTTAGAAGCAATACCATCTTCTTTCACAATGCTATCCCAATAGTTTATTGAAATCCGAAAAGAACAATTTTCAGATTAAATTATAACCCGGAATTATCAAAATGTTAGAATAATAACAACAATAAAAATCGTTCCTTTGAAGGGTGAATAATTTATTCACGACTAAGATGATATGAACATGTAAAAATATGAAAATATATGAGAAAATCAAAAAAAGAAAAGAAAGTCAAAAGACATCTATATATTTACAGATTTACTAACTAGTAAGTCAACACAGACCAGGGAATTTTACTTTTTAGTATGATTTTCATAGTAACGAGAGCCACCTCCAAGCAATCATGTAATGAAAGTCTAACAATCGATGCAAACCGAATTGTTGTTAAGGTACTTTTCCAGAATTCCAAATGCATTATGGAAAAGAATACATAACTTTTATATATATATATATATATATATATATATATATATATATAGGGGAGAGATCAACTTATACCGGTGTAAGACTTGATCACTCTTACACCACTCAATAACTTTTTATTGAATAATTTTTTTATAAAATCCACCGTTAGATTGAAACTTTCTATCATGTAGATCATTTGTGTCAAATTTTAAAAAAATTGAATATCAATAAAAATATAATTAAATAGTTCATATTTTCATATATTTCAATAATTTATATTTACATTAATTTTGATGAATATCAATGAGTCACAAAATAATTTCGGATTAAATTTTATAGGTATGATATACATAATAGAAACTTTCAATTTAACAGTGGATTCTGTAAGAAAGTTATTCAATAAAAAGTTATTGAGTGGTGTAAGAGTGATCAAGTCTTACACCGGTGTAAGTTGATCCCTCCTCATATATATATATATATATATATATATATATATATATATATATATATATATATATATATTCGGATACTGAAGTCTAACTCAAGTTTGATATTTAAGACAGTGTATATAAAAATAAATATAATTAGGAGAGGTCACTTTACACACCTAAGTGTACAAATCACTCGTCTTTCAAACAATGAAATATCCTAATTTTACAAACACAGAAAAAAAGATACTCAAGACTAGGAAATAATAAATACCTCTCATACATATTCAACAGAACATAGGTACTACAACAGCTGATTCAGCTCCCAAGACCATTAGAGTGTGTTTAGTTTGTTTCTTATTTTTATTTTTAATTAAGTATATTTTTATTATTATAACAAAAATGTCATATTATTTTTATACTATTTTCTGTTTTTAAAATTTTATAAAAGAAATTATAAAAACAAATAAAAATAACAAAATCTTATTTTCATAATTTCATTCCTAAAATTTTGAAAACAAAAACTAAAATAAAAATAATATAATAATTTTTATAATTATAATAAAAATATATCTAACTGAAAATAAAAATATTATATTTTTTCATTTTATTTTTTATTTTTAAAATTTTTTAAAAGAAATAATAAAATAAGTTTATGTTGTTTTCATTATTTTATTTTACAAAATTTTAAAAATAAAAAATAAAATAAAATATTTATAATTATAATAAAATCAAATTTAATAAAAATAAATAAAAAATCAAACATACTCTGAGGGTCTTGGGTCCTACTGCCTCATTTATTATGCTTTGACTTTTGACATGCATGGCTGAGTAATACCTACCGTGCGCAAGCTGAAGCACGCGTGATTAAGGTTCGGAACAAGAAACTAACTTAATTATAAAATATTTAACGTTAAACATGTGTAAATATAATTTTTAAAAATAAATACATTTGTAATATATAATTTTACATATATTTTATATCAAATGAAATATTTATAATAAATATTACCTACTTAATTAGCCTCTCACTAATCTTAGAAAAAGGTGAAAAGACACACTGCTGGGCATAAATAAAGTTAGATACAGTAATGATATTTACATATATAATATATTTTACATATTCTTATTTTTCTAAATTTTTAATGTTGAAAATGAAGAAAAATAAAATAAGAGAGGAGAGAGAGGAGAATGAAAAGAGATAAAATATAAATATATAAACTATACCAGAAATGATAGGCTTTTTGGCTCATTTACTGTAACTTTGTAAATAAATTATCTAAATACAGTCCATTTCAAACATATTTTTTGGATGTTGTCGTTTTTGATACTATGTCATTATTTTTTTTAATTATTCTATGTGTATCACACCAACGCGCAAGGCGTGATAGACGTTATCACGCTAACACTTTAGGCGTGATATACATGATCATGTTAAACATATTGACGTTACAGTACATATCACGCCTCTCGTGTTGGCGTGATGACGTGTATCACTCCTAGCACTTTGGCGTGACACACGTTGAACATTAAAAAAAAATGCTAACAGTCAGTATTGGTAAAAACAACAATATTCAATATGTGTGTTAGTAATGTGTATATAGTGGGATATGTGAAATAATCATATCGTATGGGGTACAAAATATATAAATATTTAATAAAAATATAAAATACAAAAAAATTAAATTATTATAAAAATAAGGAAAAAAATGAGTTTAACTTTGATTTCATGAAATACTTATACAATTTTTATAAAAAGCCTCATAACTCACAAAATAAGAGGTATTTTTGGAATTTCGTTGGACCAAACCGCCTATGGCTATTTGCGTTGCACTTGACCTCGAAAAGTTATATGAAATCGATATAAAATACGTCTAAATTGAATAAACGAGTCAAAAGTTATGGCTTTTCAAAGTTTTAACTTTTTGTTTTATTAATTTGTAGTATTATCTTTAATTTATTATATTTTTTCCAGATTATCATTGTCACGTTAATGTGTTAGGCGGTACTTATTTTATCACGTCATTTATTAAGGCGTGATATGTAATGTAACGTTAGTGTGTTTAGTGTGATCATGTATATCATGCCTAAAGTGTTGGCGTGATGACGTATATCACGTCTAAAGTGTTGGCGTAATGACGTATATCACGCCTTGTACGTTGGCGTGATACGTGTGAAATAAAAAAAAATTACACGCCGTAAAAAATGACAGCACCTAAAGAATATGTTTGAAATGTGTTACATTTAAGTAATTTATTTCCAAAATTATAATAAATTAGCCAAAAAAACCGGAATACTATATGTGAACGTATCATTTCTCTATCATAAAACATCACCTAACGCAGCCACAATACCGTAGCAGTAGCATGAACAAACTCAACAAAAAGTCATTCTGTAGTAGCGTGAATAGTAATCAATAATTATTTTATTGTAAATTAAGTTGCTCCTGCATCAGGGAGGCAAGAAGACAAAAACAGAGCTCATTCGAATAAAGAAAATCTGCAGGGCCATATGTAGACGGGGTATTTCTACCTTTCGCATCAATTAAAGAACGATAATCAATAGAACTTATCTAAACTAATAAGCATTTTTTAAGTTTTTTTTTTTATATAGAAAAGCTAGTACTTTTGTTAAAGACCATAATATGTCGTTATATTTTTTAAGTGTTAGATTAATTCTCATTTGGCTATCAAATTAACTTTAATTATAAAGTATTTTTAATAAATTTTAAATTTTTATTTTACAGATAAAGTCCACTACAAAAAGAATAGCATTTTGTCAAACATTATGCACGACCAAAATGACATCCGATTCCAAATAATGCATGCTATATATGACAATGCAGAATATGATGAAGATAGGAAGAGAGAGAAAAAAGTGGAGAATACATTTTTTTTGATTGTGAATAAGTGGAGAATACAGATAATTGGTTTAAATGAACAGTGGGAAGAAAAAAAAAAGTCAAGGTCCTGCATAGTTAATTAGCTTGGAATCAACAGATAAACCTTTCTGTGATCTCTCAATTGAAGCAAAATCTATAAGGCAAATCCATCTCTTATGGTTGTATGTGTTGCAATCACAAGAAGCATGAAATGAATAGACTGGCCGTTGATGAAACTCTCACTGATTGAAGCATGTAAATGTACGAAACAGCCTTTCAAGATCCAAGTACAATTGGTTGAAAGAGGGTGACAAAAATACCAAGTTTTTTCACAGTATGGCCACATGGAGAAAGAAGAGGAATAGTATAAGCAAGTTGAAGGATGATGGAGGCACTATCATTGACGACCAGAAGGGTTTATGCAAGGGCTACAGAGAATGAAGTAGAAACTCTTCATCAAATCCTCCTGTTGTATGAAAAGGCATCAGGACAGGCTATAAACCTCAACAAATCTGAAGTCTTTTTTAGCTCTAATACACTTGATGTAAAGAAGAATGTGCTCTCTTTGAAATTAGGTGTGCAATATGTGTTGGGCTCTGGGAAATATTTGGGCTTGCCTTCTATGATTGGGAGGAATAGGCAGGCAACATTCAAATTTGTCAAAGAAAGAATTTGAAAGAAGATTAACTCTATGAATGGAAAATTTCTTTCCAAAGGGGGAAGTGAGGTAATGATCAAATCTGTCCTTCAATCTATTCCTACTTATGTTATGAGTGCTTATTTGATACCAGAATCTACTTGTAAAGAGATTGAGAGGATGCTTAATTCTTATTGGTGGGGTGCTAGTGGGAAAGGTATTAGATGGCTGTCTTGGGATAAACTTACTTTGAGCAAAGAAGACGATGGTATGAATTTCAAAAACCTTCATTCCTTTAATTTAGCAATGCTTGGGAAACAAGGGTAGAGATTTATTTCTAACCCCAATGCTATGGTGTCAAGACTCTTCAAAGCTAAATACTACCCTCATGGGGACTTTATGGATTCTGTTATCGGTCATAATCCTAGTTATAGTTGGCGTAGCATTTGGAGTTCTCGGGTTGTGCTTAAGCAAGGATTAAGG
Source organism: Styphnolobium japonicum (assembly GCA_023212625.1). Classification (NCBI taxonomy): domain Eukaryota; kingdom Viridiplantae; phylum Streptophyta; class Magnoliopsida; order Fabales; family Fabaceae; genus Styphnolobium; species Styphnolobium japonicum. The sequence goes on along the minus strand of JALBWW010000007.1, from coordinate 10,502,451 downwards.
TGGAGGGTTGGTGAGAATTCAGAAGTCAATATGTGGACGGACCCTTGGTTGAGAGATATGGCTCCTAACTGTCTGGGTTTACCTCCACATCAAAGTGTGTCCCAACTTGCTGTTAAGGATCTCTTGGTTCAGGATTCTAACGAATGGGACTTATGTTTTGTTCATTTGTTAGTTCCCTCTCATGTGGCCGATTTAATTCAGCATATGCCTACTGTTTTCATGCAGTCTAATGATAGGCTGATTTGGAGTTTGTCCACAAATGGGGTTTATACAGTAAAATCTGGCTATAAGGTCTACGTGTCTCAGTTTGGTAATCATGCAAAGATGAAAGTTGATGGGGAGTGGAACATCATTTGGAAGCTGCAGGTACCTCCTAAAGTGAAGATATTTATTTGGAAGGCTTGTAGAAATGTTCTTCCAACGCGAGTCAACCTGCAATGTCGTGGTATATCTTGCCCTGCTTCTTGCATTTTTTGTCCTAATGAATTGGAAAATTGTTGGCACAGTTTGATTACATGTTCTCAAAGCATCGAAGTCTGGAAGCGTTGTGGATTGTGGTCACAAATTGACAATGTCCTGCTGAGTTGTGACTCCTTTAAGGATTTGTTTTTCAAATTAAATGGAGTCTTATTGAAGGAGCAATTTCAACTTTTGGTCATGATTATGTGGAGTATCTGGAGAAGAAGGAATGAAATGGTGTGGAATGCAACATCTGAACAAGTGGATGCTGTTCTGCATAGAGCAAAGTTTGCTCTAGCAGATTGGTGCAATGCTGCAACATTGCTGGATGATGAGGAGCAGCATGCGGGTCTGGTGCCGGTTATGAAGCCTACTTTGAATACGTGGCTTCCTCCACAGACAGGTTCTCTGAAGTGCAATTGTGATGCAGCTTTTTTCACTGAGGAAGGCATTACAGGTTTTGGAGCTTGTTTAAGAAATGAAGGAGGGGATTTTATGCATGCTCGAACAGCCTTCATCAAAGCCAAGATGTCAGTGAAGGAGGGTGAAGCAAGTGCTATATTACATACTCTTCAATGGCTCAATAGTCAACAATTTCACTCGGTGATTATTGAATCGGATTGTAAAGTGGTCGTGGATCAGATTCATAGTAATGATGAAGATCTTTCTGAGTGTGGAATGCTTTTTACTCAAATTTGGGATATGTTGACACGGTCTCCTTCTATTATTCTTCAATATAGTAGAAGACAAAGTAATTTGGTAGCTCATACCTTAGTTAGGAATTCTATGTTGTTTGATTCTGTAAAGATTCATAATGATATTTCTCATTGTATTCAGCATATTATCTTAATGGAAAGGTTATGATTCTTTTGGTGTAAAAAAAAAAAAAAAATCCAAGTACAAGCACCCAGTAATTCTCAAGCTCCGCCTAATTAATAACGAAGAATAAAGGTCAATTATAAATTAAACTGTACTACGGATGGGGGAATTCATGCTGGTTGATGGCTATAAAATACGTCACAATAATTCGCTAGCTATGCTGACAATGATGATAAATATATTGACACTGGTATCTGTGATAACAATGATTGTTTTCAATTAAGTCAAAAGTTAAAAGAATTATAAAAATATTAATTAAGAGCATTGCTATTTGTCAGGAACAAATTTTTAAGAAACGAACAAATATAATTGTACATTACATTTTTATATTACTTTTATATTTAGTTAATGATGTGTAAAATTTTAATTAATTAATTAAATATATCATTTAATTAATAAGTTTGATAATTAATTATTAATTTATAAGTAATTAATAAATTATCAATTAATTAAATGATATATTATATTAAATAAAAATTTATTTATTATTAATCATAATAATAATATAAATTTTGTAGTGTATGAATATATTTTTATTTACGAAATAGCACAATGCAATGTAATAAAGTAGTAACAAAAAAAAAGTTGACGTTCTACGATAATAGTTTAGAAGAATTTAGTATTTCCCATTAAATAAATGACAATTTGAAATATCAGTTATATGATAGACACCAACGTACTATTTAACAATCCATGCCAATCTTAATTAATTGCAGTAAGACGTTGTAGCTTCTTGGTACAATTAGTAACTAAGTACCTTCTGTTTTTTATATGTTCACTAATGTGTGAAACATTTTTATATCCAAAATATCTTAAAACATTTTTATTAGAAAAATGCGACTACTTGAACACGATCAATTACAGTCCAAAAAATTTAACCCTTGAAGGCAAGCATCATGCAGTATCCAAATTAGCATTATTCCTACCTATCTAGTACATAAACTGTAGATGGAAAGACGTCTTATTTGTATAATATAGATTTAAAGTAAAATTTAATTTTGATCACACCAGAACTCAACTATGAATAGCCACAAAACATTAAAATAGTTTGAAAATGATAATAACTACTTAAAAAATAAGCACTTTTAACGATTCATTAACATATGATAAGTGATAGTATAAATTTTTTTACATTAATATAATAGTGGATTAAAATTAAATTTAGAAAATAAGGCACAAGAATTAGATGATGTGCAAGTTGAGAAGATCACTAAGAGCATGTTTGGTTTATCTTTTTTTTATATAGAATAATTACTTTTTTTTAATTAAAAATTATTTTATCTAAAATCTATCTTGTTTATTTAAAGTGTATAAATTTGATTATAAGTACTTAAGATTTTTTTTTTCATAATTAAAAATATTTTTTTAAAAAAAAGCTCTTATTTTAAACTTTTAATTATTTGATTTCAGATTATTTCAAAAGTTTTAAGAGAGAAATACTTATTTGCCCTCAATCAAATAACTTTTTCAATCAGTTCATATATCTTGTGGTAATTTAATACATAAAAGTGATTTTTTTATACAATCCAAACAAAACTCTTTATCATAAAATTGATTATAAATTAATATATCCAAACATAAATTAATTTTCTCATAATTGATTTTTTTGAAAATCGATTATACACATAATCGATTTTTAACATAATCTTTTTTTTTACAACTAATTCAAACACACATTAAGATAACGTTAGGGAAATATTATTTCTTTCCCAAAACAACTTTTCTTCAATAAAAAGTTGTTTTATCTAAAATCTATCTTGTTTGTTTAAAGTGTGTAAAATTGATTATAAGTTAATATTATTTTTCTATAATTAAAAATAGTTTTTTTTTAAAAAAATTGTATTCGGAGCTTTTAATTATGTAATTATAGATTATTTCAAAAGCTTTGATAGATAAATACTCTTTTGTCCTCAACTAAATAAAATTTTCAATCATTTCATATTTCTTTTAGTAATTTATTATATAAAAACGATTATTTTCATACAATCCAAAAAAAAAATTATTTATCTTAAAATCAATTATAAACTAACACATCCAAACATAAATTAATTTTCTCATAATTAATTATTTTAAAAATCAATTATACATATAATCAATTTTTAACATAATCCTTTTTTCTAACTTAACTCAAACACACATTAATAATATATACTATAACACAACTACACAAAAAACCGTACTAAATTGATGTTTGATATGATGCCTCCCACGCATAATGGGAGGGAATCACGGGTGGGACAGAGCTTCGAACCTACACCAAATCCCGGCTATATAAGTCAACTTGCTTTATATTATATTTGGAATCATTAAAAAAATAAATTATTTGATTTGATTTAAAAATTAATTTTAAAATTTATAACTTATTTTAAAAAATATGATTTAAAAATTAATTTTCATGTTTTAAATTTATTAAAGATGAATTTAATTTAATTTATTTTAATAATTTCTATATTAAGATATAATAAAAATATTATCAATTTAAATAATTAAAACAAAAATCAAACTATATCCCCTCGCATTTGACTAGGTTTAATTAAATTTTTACATATGTACACAACTAAAATCATGAAGATTTGATAATCAAATCAATTTTTATTTTATAACTTTCTAAACAAAAATTTTATCTATAATTAATTTCTAAAAATTTTTCCAAACAAACTTTATTGATATTTTGCATATATGCTATTACTATAATCATTTGGGTTATTTAATTCCTTTTTTATAATATAAGTTTAATTTTAATGTCAATTGATATTGAGTTTATATTTATTTAAATGATACTATCGCTGGAAAAAAATTAAGGAGGAAATCTATCAAAATTATTTTAAAGATATAATTTGTGTCTAGATTTATTTTTGAATTAAGTTGATCTCCACCTAGCCTCTCTCTCTCTCTCTCTCTCTCTCTCTCTCTCTCTCTCTCTCTCTCTCTCTCTCTCTCTCTATATATATATATATATATATATATGACTTGACATTGAACCAAATTCAATCAACTTTATTATAGTTTGAATTTGGTTTTGAAAATTTTATTTTTGGGTATTTTCTCCTACATTTAGAATTTATTGATTGCATTAATTTGTGTTCTTTATATTATGATTATTGATCTCTAGATGTTTGGTCCATTTTTCCTTTGATTTTTTACTTTACATTTAGTTTGTATTGATGATTGAATTTATGTATTTTTAATTAAAAAAATTTGATTTCTAAATATTAGTTCTACTTTTTTTTAGTTGGAGATATTAGTTCTATTTTTCCTTTAATTTTGGGTCTTTTCCTAGACATTTAGCATATATTGATTGTATTTATGTTTTTTCATATTAAGAATCTCAATTACATGAAGGGACACATGATTATATTTATATTTTTTCATATTAAAAATATTAATTTCTAAATATTTGACCCTTTTTTTTGGCTTTTCCTCACATTTAATGTATATTAATTTATTTAATTTATTTCCATATTAATAATTTTAATTATATCAATTATATCAAGAGGCACCTGGTAACATCTTAAAGTGTTACATAGCATCATCTCTTTTTAAGTTTTTCTTTATTGAACTTTCTCTTTATATATTATTAGTTTTATTACTCATGCGATGCACAAATTTGTTATATTAGATGTGTATAGGTTTTTTGAATTATAACATGTTATTCATTTTGATATTTTTATAATAATTTTTTAATTAAATTTACTCAAAAAATAGCTTAATCACTTTATAATTTAATTATCTCAAAAGAAAAACAAAAAAGACTCATAAAAATTTATTTTATCATAAAGCATTTAATATATTTAGTGTCTAGCAAGATGTAAAAAATAAATAAAGCAACAACTATAAAAATATAAAACTTGAAATATTTTATTAAGGTTAAAAATATTTCTAATTAAACATTTATTTGAGTATTTTTTTTATTATAATAGGTAAATAAGTATAATTGATATTTAATTAATTTTATAATTATTAACAATTTGAATATACTGTGGTATATGATTTTTATTAATCACACCTATTAATAGACAAATAAGTAATTGATATTTAAATTTAATATAAAATTTAAAAAGTTAGACTAATTAAATTTATAACTTAAATAAAATAAAATAAAATAAAATAAAATTGAAATTTGAATTGAATTGAAATTTGAATTTTTTTAAATAAATTTTGGATACATAGACAATAAGGCTATATCAAAGGAGTAAAAATTTAGAAGAAAAAAACTCATGTATGTGTGTGTGACACATGACATTAACTCTACTTACATGAATTATGTTTTATATAATTAGATTAGATTAGATTAGTAATAATCATAATCTATTATATTATTATATATATAGGTTGTAGGGGGTGTAAGTGAAACACATGATAAATCATTTTTCCCACCAATCTCATATTGAAGAGGCATCCATATATCTTAAGCTGAAGAAGGGATAGCAACCAAATCGCCTTAGCTTTAGGGCAATGGAAAAATATACAACAATTATTTTTGTCTTCTACACTACACAGTGGGCAAGTCATATAGATTCAACATATCTCTTTATGAGATTACTTAGCAAAGCTATCATCCACTAAATATTCTTTTTCTATGTATATTTAAATAGTCTCCTCTCTTAAAATATCAACTGGCTGAAATTGTACTCTGGACAAATAACAAGACACATGTACACATTTTGCTTACATAAGTTAAAACTAATTTACAGCCAATTAGAACTAGTCTCATTTTTCATTATATCTTCATCTCTCTTATTGCTAGTCTGCTTGAGGTTTAGGTTTTTCTTCTCCCCCATTTTTATTCTCCATATTCATATGAAAATTAATGGAATGCTATCAAATCTCATCAAGATATATAGGATAAAGTCAGCAAAGGCTATCGTTTTCCTCCACCCATAAGAGAAGGCACTTCTTGTCGTGGGCACTTTCTTTTATTCTAGAAAGGACATTAATACAGTATTTCATTTTATTTTGTGAAACATTTATTAATTGTTAATTATATTTAATAAACTCTAAAAATTTATTATGAGAATTAACAACTAATAAATATTTTAAGAGCTAATTAAATTAAAGGTACTTAATACTTCAAAGAAAAAAAAAAACTTAAGTACCGTAACATCTCTCTTTTTAAAAGCAAATAGAGAGACCAAAAGTAGGATAGAAATATGTTATAGGGTTGACTTTGCCTTAAAAATGCTAAGCCTGTTTTGCAAAACGCAGGTGTTAACTTACCTATTACATACTTATCATATGCCTGTTTTTTGGATTTAACCTAATCATTGTATGAAGACATAATTTGAAAGTTTATTTAAAGGCTTATATTATATGAAAACCTTCAAATAGGCTAAGAGACTTAGGCTTTCTAGATTTGAAATTGACCCGCTATTTAATAAAATTATTATATTGTGTATAAAATGAATACATTATTAATATATAATCAATAAACTAATTATGTGAGTATTATAAAATTTTAATTATATATAATAAATAAATAGAATGGCCTATTGGGTCAAATAAATTTTTCTAAAGGTTTAGGCCTAACCTACTTAATTAATTAATTATTTAAAAAAAATTTAAGCTTAACTTATTTAATAAATATGTTAGGTTAAAGTAGACTAAATCGTAAGTCTTTGATAAGTTGTATGATCTATTCCCACCCCTAACTTGAGTTTATGTTCAAATTTCCTTTTGACTTTCTATAACCTACAGAAGCCTCCATCAACGGTCCAACAATAATTGTTGATATACATGTTTGACTTGGCTAAGATGAACAAATTATGCTTTTTTATTTGGGAAAAATTGATTTTTAATTTATGCAAGCAAAAGTATACATGTTTCTTGTTATAATTTGTTAGGAGTATTGAATAATTTCTCCAAACGAGATAAAAGAGGTGTTCACGTCAATTGCCTTGGGGTGACCTGAGTAAACAAAACTCAAGATCCAAATGGCTTCACTAGTTCAATAGTGGTGGAGGTATGTACCTATAAAGACACTTTGACACCAAGTCAAAAAAAGAATGAAGAAAATAAAGTGTATTAGCTAGAGTAAAATCATACCTCTCGGATGGACCTCCCTCACCTCTATGTATCTTAACTGTTACCATAAAAAAGAGAACCAAAGGTTAGTTAAGTGAGGTGGGTCCCACTGCTTCACGTTTAGGGGTGCTTCACATTTGTTATGTTATCATGGTCACATAAGTAGAGTTATTAGCTCCTTTTATATGGTATGTTCAAGTGGTATGCAAATGCTTATGAGCTTAGATGGCTTGAGGCCCAAAGGGCTCATACAGTACAATAGGAAAGTATCTTCCCTTCAAAGCCTTGCAAAGAGAAATCCAATATTTAGCATCTATTGACTTTATAGACTACTCAATATTTAAGCATTAGAACAATCCATTTGGACATGTTATAGAGTTCATCAACCAATTCATTACATATACAACCAGAGGCGGGGGAGGGGGCCAGTATATGCCATGGCTTCTCTCCATGTTTGAAATTTTTTAAAATTTTCTTTATATATAGTTAGAGATTTTTAATTTTTTTTATCATTTCATGTTATACATGTCTTATGTTAACCCCATTTACTCAATTTCTAGCTCTGCCCCTATATGCAACCAAGATCATTAGGTTTTATCTAAAGGAAGTAAAATATATAAAAATTAGTGGTGAAAGTTTTGTCATTGGTGCATTGGGTGCCACAATATTGCTTTCTACTTCACCCTAGACCTGGCAATCGATCGTCAGCATGCCTAACCAAAATGGAGATTCTGCTCTTTCTTTTCAGAATAGAAGAAAAACCAACCTATCTCCTATTTAGTTAATAAAAACATATTGCTGAATCTCCATCGTTATCAAGCCAAGCTTAGCTTGTCGTGAAACAAAGTTTAGCTTGTGTAAATCCAAATTTCTAATGGATCCATACACATACCCTATATTTTATTGGTCTTATCATTAATTCCATTTAGTCAATTTTATCTCTTCCTCTTCCTCTTTTTTAGTTTTTGTATTTATTTAGGAAACCCTATTGAATTTAAAGAGGAATGAAAAATGAAGATGTGGAAGGTCCAAACCCACTACATACTTTCTCTTTCTCATTGTATTGCCTTTTTAATGCTTTATACATATGTCAATTAGTTCGTGCTATGAGTATGTACTCTTCTGATGTCTACTACTCTTATTCATTATGATTTCACAAATAATTAGTTTCAAAACCAAATTATTGCAAAAAGGGTGAGAATGGATGGAATAATGAACCATTTTGTTTTTCTTCCTCCCTTAGCTCCCCCACTCACAGGTCTGCTGCCTTAGTATAGGCTGGTTACAATTGGGCTATAGCCCAACTGGCGATGGACCACTTCTATCAAATAACTCAATATCTAAGTAAAATATTAATAAAAGAAAAAAAGTATTAAGTTACTCTTAAAAAATTCTTGTTAATATTAATGTAATTTTCCCTTAACACTCACCCCAATCCTAATGCCTTTCTCAGGTCTGGTCTAAAGCATATTAAGTTCCACCTATCTATGATCATCTAGTTTACAAAAGGGTCAAGCATAAGACTTATACCAAATTCTCATCGATTGCTCCCATATTACTTCAGGTGCTCTCAAGTGCTATTAGCATATGATGAAACTTCAATTACAATTTAAAAACAATAAATTTATGTTTAAAAACAAGTATTAAAAATAATTAAAATTACTTTTGAATATGACATTATTACTTATTAGAAACAACAAAATAATATATATTATAATTTGTATGTAAATATGTATAAATTATTAGGGACAAATTTTTCCAATCGTGGTCGGTGGTCAGTCTTCCCAAAGTCCCAACTTTCTTCTTGGACTTTCGAAGCAGAGAATGCATTTTGCATTCTGGTTACGCAACACGTTTAAAGCAAAATAAGTGATGCTAAGAAACACTCCAGCGGGTAAACACTCCAAATTTTCATTAGACATTTGTTAAAAAGTAACAATAACTTTAATTTCAAAAGTTAGTGGAGTCATAAAAATTTAGTTGGCAACAAAGTTAAGGCTCAAGTATTTGTAGGCTTAAGCTTTCAATAACAAAACCCAACCAAAAATTCATGATCACAATGTAAAATAAATAGATATAATTTTGATTTACGAAACTTTATACTATTATCTAATTATGTATTAACAAATTATTAAAAGAGTTTGATTTCATAATAATTACATAAAAAGTCTAACTTTTTCTAATAATATATTAACACATCATTAGATAATAATGTGAAAAACTTTATATTGACAGTTGATCTAATTTAAATTCAAAATAAATTATTACATTGCAAATGAGTTGGTATCTAAACATACACTTAGATATTATTTGGATTAATTTATTTTTTAATTTATTTGAACTTCTTTACTATGTAACTAATTATGAAACATTTTATGATTAGTTTGATGAATTTATTAAAATAGCTTTTGAGATTACTATAAATTATTTTGGGATTATTTTCTTCATTTAAAAATTAAAACTTATGAAAATAAACCTTTGTGATAGTTAAAAACAACATAACCATTAATAACTCATATATATATTTTTTGTAGAAATAAAAGATGTAACACTATTCAATTTTATTTTAAACTACACTAAAAACAATATAACTTATTTAATAAGTTATACTCAAATAAATATTTATTTGAGTTATTTATCTAAACATAAATCATAACACTTTTCATATTGTCTTACTAATTAATATGAGAATGACATTAAAAAGAAAAGAAAAGAGTCCTAGAACCTTAATTTAAGTGATACCAAGTTTATTTGGGGACGATTTGATCCCGAGATTGAATCCTAGCTAGATCGTTTTGTTTGCACCGCAACATATTATCTCCTCCCCAAACTAGGTTATAGACATCCTTAATCCTTTATAAATAAAAAAATAAAAAGATAGAGAAGTTGGACACAATACATACGGCACCCCTCACCCTCATGACTCGTGAGTCGTGACCACGGTGCATATATTTTTCTTAAATGAAGTTGCAAATTGATTGAAGCGAAAATGGACCGCGGCCTCTGGTAGAAAGAAAAAGAAAGCAAAGGTTTGTGTGTGAGTGTGAGTTGTGGGGTTGCACTAGGAAGCAGACTTAGGAGTAGCATGAACCATGAAGGACAAGGACTGGGTCTACCAAACCCTAACAAAACGGCATTTACTCCCCAATCCCATACAATACTCCATTCTCAAAGGCAGGGCAGTTAGTTTCCTACCCCATTTCCCCACCCTTCATTCCCATCACACATTTCAACCCTAAGATCCAAAATTAATGCCAAACCATTCTCATCCTCCACATCACTACTCCCAAATTTAAAAATAAAAAGATACCCACAAAGATTTTCACTTCACAATAATTAAATTTTACTATTTCCACATAATTTTTCCTAATTAAATTTTCTGTTTTTTTTTGGGAAATTAATTAAAGGACCAGCCGGCATGCTAATGCTACCAACGCTGACAATTGGCTCTCCCTCACCGCCACAAAAGTAACAGATTACAGAATCAAAACTCACAAAAATTAAATATTTTTTTTTAAAACCTCTGATTCGGTTTTTTTGTTTATTAAGGTCAATTTCCTAATAAACCGTGGCATTAACCAGTGGTTGCCTACAGAAAAGACAGGTGGGTGATGGGAGTTATGTGTAACGCATCGATTTGATGGTTATCGTTTGTCTCTTGGTTTTTACATCACAGCCATGTGATGTTAACCATCGTTTCTACCATGAACTATGAAGGACATCCCTACCTCTCTCTCTCTGCTATTTTATTCTTCTTCGTCGTTACAACAAACCCCAGCAGTTTTCTTTTCCTTGACTTGGACAAGCAAGCCACCGGTTTATGCTGCAAAACCACTTTGAATTTCCAAAAGTGCCCTTTCCTTAATTTTTTTCTCACACAATTATAGTATTTCCAACAAATATAAGAGAAAATAAAAATTGATTTCAAGATATCACATCAAATCCGATTCTGACATTTTCTTTTTTTAATAAAAACCTCATCTCAATTTATATCCTGAAATGGAACCAAAGGGTATTTAGGGAAATGAAAAAAGGGTCGAAGGTGCAAAGAAGTGATTGAGTGGGAATAAAATAAATACACAGAAACGGGCAAGCCTCGCATGTTCCATGTCTTTCTTTCAACCTTGGTGCATACACGCTTTTAATAAATAATAATAAATTAAATCTTCAATTCATTGTGGCGTTTTTTGTGGAAAGGTCAAAAAATAAAATAAAAGAATGAAATTACTTCCAAAAACAGAGAGAAAAATAAAATCCAATTTTAATTTCTTTTCTTTTTTTGAAAAATTAGAATTTATGTGCCTTGGTATATATCTCTCGGTGGAGGAATGCTTTGCACCTACTCTTCTTCTTATAGTTTGCATTTTCACACACTCTCTCACAAAGAACAAAAGGAGACAATGCCAAGAAGGTCACTAGTTTTTTGAGAAAACAGAGCAACAACAGGTTAAGTATACCTCTCTGTTATTTTTCTCTGGCTCTGTTTTGCTCTGTTTCTTTGGTTTCCATGGAGAAGCACAAGTGCAAGCTTTGCTTCAGGAACTTCTCCAATGGTAGAGCTTTGGGGGGTCACATGAGGTCTCACATGCTGAGCCTTCCGGTTCCTCGAAAGCCAGAAGTGTCACCAACTGTTCAACTCAGCTTCGAGGCCGAGTCAGCTTCATCATCATCATCATCCTCGTCATCCTCTGAAGAAGAAGAAGAAGGAGAAGATAAGGGTCTATGCTATGGTCTCAGAGAGAACCCAAAGAGGAGCTTTCGCCTTGTAGATCCTGAGTTTTCGATTGCTGCAGATACAGGGTGTGGGTCCGTGATTCTTCAAGACAGAGAGAGCGAGACCGAGTCATCGAAGAACCCAACTAAGAGAAGATCCAAAAGGCCATGGAAGCATGGTGTGTTCGATGACCAACAGCACCATCACCACCACCACCACCACCACAAACAAAGTCAAGAGCACGAAGCCATGAAAAAGATGAAATTGAGCAAACCATGTAAGAACGAATCGTGGGTCGAGCCTGAACCGATGAGTTCTGTTTCCGACACGACCACAGAGGAAGATGTCGCATTTTGTCTCATGATGCTGTCACGGGACAAATGGAAGAGACAAAAAGATGAAGAGGAGTTGCTGGAAGAGGAGTACGAGGAAGAAGATGAAGAGGACGAGGACGGAGAAGACGAGGGTGAGAGATCTCAGGAAGACAGTGATGAATCCGAGGAGATGAAATCGACAAAGACAAGAGTTCGTGGAAGATACACATGCGAGACGTGCAAGAAAGTGTTTCGATCTTATCAGGCACTGGGTGGACACAGAGCGAGTCATAAGAAGATCAAAGTGCACGCAACAGTGGATGAAACTGAATTGGAGCATGAGAATGGTGGAACTTTTGCTGCTCCAGTGGCTGATAAGAAAATTCATGAATGCCCAGTTTGTTTCAGAGTCTTTGCTTCAGGTCAAGCCCTTGGTGGACATAAGAGAACCCATGTTACTGGGTCAGCAACAACGGTTCGAACTTTCACAAAGTTTGGAGACAGTTTGATAGATCTTAATCTCCCTGCTCCAGTTGATGATGATGATATTAGCCAAATCGAGAACTCTGCAGTTTCAGATGCAGAATTTGTCAAACTCAAACCCATTAGGCAATGAAGTTGAATATATTTTTTTTGGTGCACTAGTTGGTTGATGATCCAAAAGGTAAAAAGTTTTGGTCAGTTTTTTCAGTACAATTTTTATATTTGTTCTGACAATTGGGTAATATGGTTACTCTATAGTATTTATATAATTTTATTATTCTTCTCAGATTCTAACTGTAATTCAGTTCTTCTGGATTATGCTTTGCTTCTGTAAGAAATGACTTAGAGCATCCATTAATGGAGGAATTGAACTTGTTATGCTTATTCTGTTATTCATATTTAAACTTCTGTTATTTTTTTAAAATCATTTACTAGTAGAATTTCTGGGCTTTGTTGAGTGTTTCATTTCTTTGCCTTTGTTATGGAGTTATGAAGAAGAATTGGCAAGCATGCGTGTTTTAGTGGGGTCTGTTTCAGCTTCCAAGCAAATTCCAAGTAACTGTTCTACCATTCATTGCTTATGAATATTAAATAACGAAGTCATTCTCACAGGAAGTTGATCAACCTTCATATTTTATTAATAGAAAAGTAACTTCCACTTCTGACTACCGGCATTGTACAGTTCATGAAGTGGAATATGTTTTCTTCATCGTTCTTTCATTTTTTTATTCTCTTCTTTTTTTCTCCAAGACAACTAAGAAGTTCCACATCTTTTCCCCTATTTTCCTTGTTTTTTTATTTTTGGCTAAAAGAAAACTTCTGTGTCTCTCATCATTTTCCCCCTATGTTACTGTTTGAGGCTGTTTCCAGCTTTTCACACAGATCTTCATAACTAGTAGAGATTACTAGGAGAATCAGAAAATTTAATGGCTGCCATAGCCTGGTGAGTGAATCTGATTTTCATTAAATTTTCTTTTCCATTTTTGGGAAATCTGTAAAGGTGATGTTGAGAAATAAAAAAGCAAGCAGATCCCTTATTTTACTCTTTGCTGATAGATTAATTTGGCCTAGTTGGGCGTGACTCAAGGTATCTAGCTCAGGCAGGCCTTTTGGTTCTTTATGGAAAACTTTTAGTCACCCTCATTAAATTTGTAATAAATGACATAAGATCCATTTCTTGCACTTGTTTTTTTTTATTTAATTGTATTTTATTGAGGTTTGGTCAGTTAGTAGTTAATAGATGGCACTATTATGATTTAGACTTTCAGCAAGAATGCTGAGATTTCACTTGAAATAAAATCTGACTGGTTAACAACTAAACCAATTAGAAAATAAACTAAAGTGGAAAGTTGGGTGCTTAGATGGAACTAATAAGTAATTGCCTTTATAAAGTAGGACACTAGCTACTAGCTACCTCTATCATGACACTTCTTTGAGTAGTGATACTACCACATTTTTGGTTTATACACTTCTCATACTGTTTCTTTATCAGCTATAGGATAATCATTGAATTTCATTTTCTTTTGAGCGATTCTGGTTACTCACACTCCCTACGATCCTAACATTAGGTGCAACTTCGAAGATAATCACTATCCCACTTCTTTATCCTTATCTTGGATACCATTACAGATTTACACGAATGTGTATTTGTAGTTCAGAAGTACTATTACAGAACATAGACTCACAATCGGTCATAAATTGCTCAAATATTTGGTTGATTTTGAAAAAGAGAGAATAAAGTTTTATATACAACCAGTTGTACTCAAATACAAAATCCTAAGTGATTGTTATTTTCGTAAGTTTCCATATAAGGAATGTGTTCTGATCTGATCACTGCATGTACACAAATGGTGTAAAAAGAAAATGTTAGTCAAATTAGAGATAAGATATTTAAAGATTTGTGGTCAAAATTTAAATTAAAATCACCATTAAGGAAGATGACAAAATTGTGTCATGCTGAGATACCCCTATTAATTTCATCTGTGTTTATTTTCTTCTATTTATTTTTTCCATTTTCTTCCTCCTTGTAGAGAAATAAACATAGGCTGCAAAGTGTGAAGCGGAAGAAATACAGACCTCTTTCTTTAAAAGGAAAATAAGATATATATTTTAATTATGAACAGAACAAACACAATGTAAAAATCTGATTAATGATGAAATTTATTTGCACCCTAAAGTGATAAACTGTTCTGATTACTCAACATTTTATGCTGAGTAGTAGGTGATTAATCTTTTGAATTTGATCATGTACAAGAACAGTGGCTTTACGACAAACATAGTCTTGAGTTTTTGCTTACTGACCCTACAACTTGCTTCTTTTTTCACTTTTCTCTTTCTGTGGGATAATCAGGCCAACTTTTGCATCCGCAAACCAGGAATTGAGATTTCATGCCTAAAATTCTAGGAATATTTTTAGAAATCAATTTCACTAATCAAGCAGAACATCTGCAAGTGCTTTTTTGGCACGTATGAAAGAGCCAGTGTTCATAAGTTTCAACTTGATGGTCTCAGTATCAAATAACTTTCAATAATTACGAATTAATTATAATATCAGTTGCTCTTTGGTTTGGAGGTCTGTGGAAATTCTCATTGATATAGTACTAATATTCTTCATTCTGGATTCCTCTGCTTCTGAAAATAAAGTGCTTATTAGCTTCTGGGTTTGATTGAATTTTAGAAATAAACTATTCGTTGTTTGCATTTTTTTGTTTGTATTTTATAAATTAAATTTATAAATTCTTATGTGATAAGCTAACGTAATAAAGTGAATTCGGTATAACAATACATTAGAGCATTTAATTTTAAATTTTTCAAAAGGTTTTTACATATTAATTTTTTTTATCGTGATTGTATAATTTAAATTAAAAGCATGAACTTTTTTATTATGATCCCTTAACATGAGAAATTATTTTCAAGTTCATGTACTTGAATTTATATACATAAATTTATATATATATATTAATAAGTAAAAACTCAAATATTTATATTTAAGTTCATATATGAAAATTTATATAAATTTATGTATATGATGGGCGGAGTTTCGATTCGAGAGTCTTTCATGAAGAAACTTGAAAAAATTGCTTCAAACTACTATTTGGAAGTCCCTAATAATTATATAAATTGTTGCATTATAAAATCAATTAGAAGAAGAGCATTATTATTCTCTTCATATCATCCATGTCAGCCAAGAACTTTATGCTACGATTTGGTCAAACTTGTCAAACAAATATTCTCTGTACAGTGTACATCGCCGATATATATTCCCGTGTCAGTTCAAGAACGACTCACAAAGAGTTAAGCTAAAAACAAATGTCCAATGGATGATGATTCCAATTCAATTAACTTTTGGAGCCTTGGAGAGCCAAAAGAAAAAAAAAAACTTCTTTTTTCTTCGCCCCACTGTTTATCTAAACTGCACAACTTGAAAGTAAAGATGCAGTGCATGATGCAAAATAGGTTCATAATCATTTGAGCCAAAAGGAATTTTGTAAATTTATATAGACTTAAATTAAATTAGAATAATATTTAATTATTAGTATTTTAAATCATAAATGGTCATTAAACATTAAAACAGAAAGAGAGAAGGAAATGATATTTGAAAATCTTTATCTCATATAGTAAGAGATAATTATGGGAGAAAATAGACAAAGGAAATAGCGATTTAATAGAAAAAAAATATGAGGTAAAGGATTAGGTGAAAACTAATAGTAGATAAGATTTGTTTTAAACTAATTTTAATTTAAAATTTCAGATAAAACTAATTTTTTAAATTAAATTAATTATAAAAAACATAAGATTTTAAAATCAATTCCACAATACCTAACCATTCGACTTTTAGAGTTTGGAAAATAACCCTAAAAGAGTAATATTAACAATAAATTGAAAGATTTTCTTGTGTGTGTGTGTATTTTCTATAATTTTTTGGGTCTCTACGTACCATATACGTTATAGGTTTATGATATTTTAAGAATATATGAAGTTGAAAATGATTTTGTAATAAAATTTTATTAAATAATTTGTGAAAGAAGTATGTTTCTATTATTCTCATATATACACTTCACTTAAAATACACACTTACAAAGATATTAAATTTCTTTCATTTAAAATATAGGCATTAAAATGTTAATATTTTATAACTCAGTTGACACCGACTCAAATTCTTAAGATTTAAGTGTGATGTTAAGATAGGATGTTCAATTCTTAATAAGCCATCTCCTCTTATCTAGATGCTTGCATATTTAATATAACAAAAAAAAAGGGACTAAAACAAGTTAGGAAATGATTAAATTCATTACCATGAAGTATTTATTGATAGAAAAGATAAAAACAAACTAATCTGTAATCTTGTTATATTAAGATTAGTAGATATTGCAATTTATCACCTTATATATATATATATATAATAAGATTACAATATGTTCCTACTTAGACGTTGACTTTGTCTTAACCACAAAATACTTTCAGTAAAATTTCAACCATTGTAATTTAGCATATTGCACATTGATTTATTGACATTATGACAATTTTTATCTAATTTGTTCAAATCTGTTATCAAAATTAATATTTAATGACTATGAATGATATTAATTATCTATGGACCAGATACATAGGCTAGTCAAGTGTATGAACACGGTTTATCTATAAAGTTTTCGAAAGATATACGCAACATCATATTAATTTTTTATTTATAAATATATTAAATTAATTATCTAAAAATATACATAACATTAAATTAGTTTTAAATATCACATTTTTGTTATCAAATTAGTCCTTAAAATGAAATCAAATTGGTCATTAAAAGACTAAATGAATGAAATTAATTATCATTGTAGGACTAATTTGATATTACAAATAAATAATAAACCAATACAATGTCGTGTATATCTTTGGAGAAATAAAATGAGTGTTTATTAACAGCAAATGTATTTTCGAGTTAGTTTTCACATCAAATAAGATTAAGTCTCTCTTCAAATGATTTTAAGAGCACACCCCCACATTAACCCAATACATTTAAAGAAATTAAAAATTAATTCCTCTAAAGTGTCACAACTATAAACTATAGACAGTCTATTACAAGTAACACAACAATATTGATAGATTGTAGTGCAATATGTTATGTTTTACAAATTAACGAAAACCCCTAAATCACAAAGGGTTATTTAGCATTCATGTAACATCAGTGGTTAAACATGCAGTTACATGCTTGAATAATGTCCATTGTCAAATTAACATTTTAGGCCCCAAATAATTTACTTCAACTAGATTTGGAAGGTATAATAGTAATTAAAAATACAAAATTAAAATGTCTAGAAAACTATTTGAAAAATAAGGTGAACACAATAAAGATACATTATCCCCAAGGAAGGTGAAATCATACCAATCAAGTAGAAGAAAATAGAAGATACTGATTTTAGCTTTTCCCTCTTAGTTTATGGGCCTGCTTTCTTTTTCCTATTTCGTGTTTAAGTTGATTATGACCTTCCAATCAAACCACCCATCTCCAATTTTCTTTTTCTTTTTCCCAATATTTCCAAAGGGAAGTTCCCTCTTGAAGGATGAATCTTTTCACAAGGCCTGTCAAAACCACCCCTTTAAAGAGCACAAATTTGTAGAAAAAGAAATACCAAAAATCATAACCATAACAATCTTGTTCCACTATTTATGGTGCTTTGCTTTCCTGCTGACATAATCAGGTAGCAGCCCAACATATTAGAAAACTGAAGAATAATGCAATATATCAGCAGGACTCAGGACAGCTGGGGTTGGCTGACCTTAATCGTTGGGAACTAAGATTGCCACATCAGTCGGTGGGTCGGTTCTTGCTCCATTCATTTAGATAAAGATAAAAAGGGTGGGCTAAGAGACATCAAAAGGAGTAATAGAAGGGGAACAGTGTTGTGTTTGTCTGTGAATTGTGAGAGTGAATGCCACTTCATGTTCTTACACTCCAAGTGGTGGGGACTGGGGATATATTTGAAGGAAGACTGAATTGAAAAAAAACAAAAATTTTGCATTGGTTCACTGGGGTATGACTTCAAAAGGTTCCCAAAAGGACAGAGTCAACAAGGTGATCCATTTCCACTGCCTTTCGTTTTCCTTGTCGAAGTTCTAACAAATACTACATCATCATCATTATCATAATTGAAAATCGCTTTCCCGAGGGGTGTTTCAAATCATCAAATTTGGCACCTATTATTACGGATATTTGTAAAATAGGGAATTCATTGAGGCCACTGATTGGAGTAATGGAACTATGGACCTGGTTTTAGCAAGGTGCATTATTTGGTCAGAAATTGTAGGATCTTTGGCTTCATCTGAAGTGTAAAATAGTATGACATATTTGCTATCTTGTGGCATTGTAAGAATTGATTGTGCTTGTTCTTGGACAAAACAGGTGGGAAATCCCGTGAGGGAAATTAATACAATCTTGGGATTTCTTTACTTAGGCTGTTGTTATAATAAGTCAGGGGCCTTTCGCAACATTAAAAAGCAAACTCCATCTTATTCTTGAAGGGCTATCCTTTTATCACTACCACGGATACTTAGCAAAAAAATATATATTAGGGGTGTCCTGTACCCTCTTTTGTTTTTTGTTTTTTTTTTGCTATATCAGGTTATGGTTTCATCGAAGGCATCCTCTGCCAACTTGAGAAAGAAACCTATGAGCATCTAGATATGTGTATCACCAGCCAAGACATCATATAATTTATCTCTAATCTATATTAAGCTTTGATGTCATTTTTTCTACAAATTATGTGATTTTTAATTAGAATTTGGCTAATTTTTTATTCAGGAGTAAGCTAACCTCCCCCTTTAAAACCTCCCCACAAGTTGAATTCAGGACCATTTTCCTTTTTAGAGAGATAGAAAGGAGAGCCAAACTTGTTTTACAAGTCAAGCAAAGTACACGGAGCATGAGATTCAACTCAATTAGCCATGTGAATGGTTAAGTAACTACCAAACTTGAGACTATTGCTCTGTCAAAATAGTTAATCTTAGAATTACTTGAATCAAAGTTGGAGCCACTAGACCTTGCTTGGCACATCTGTTCTTAATCCTAAATCCTACCTTGATTGAACAAAAATTGAGCAAATGGACAATATAATTACAAGTTCATTTAGAACCTCTCAGAATAAATGATGCTGTCACGGGGAATTAACAATTTTAACCCATTTGATAAGCTCAACTTATCTGGTTTGTTTCAAATGTTGTAAGCTTGCCTGCTCTTTTGGCCATTGACAATTTGTATAACAAATTGAGAAAATAAGTCAAACATATATCATGGCCATATTACTCGTACATATTTCCTTCTTAATGTTGGTTACAACCTAACAATCACTTTTTAATAATTGTACAACAAAACTTATTGGTTTTGCTGGCATATTTGTATTACCTAACATAAGCAACTCCACCACACAAAATACAACTTGAGATAATTATGCAGCAACCCATGTGTGAAAATAGTGATATTCAATGATAAAGGTAGAACAAGATGCTCAATTAGTTGCCAAGAATTTGTTTAAGGGACCCTATGTAGTTTCCTTTCTTTTACTGTATTTTCTGACCAAAAAAGCAAAGTATTAGTGTGTCAATCGTTAACCTGTGACTTAACTGCAAAAGAGCATCTGCAAAATGCCAAGACACTTGGGGTTGAAAATGAATCCTTCCACACAATTTTTGTTGCTTCTGTTGAACTTTCTTTGCTAAACTATTTTATTACTGTGTGCCATTCTTTTTACGCACAAAATGAAGGCGTTGCCTCGGGTTCACACCATAAACACCATGATTCCATGCCCCTCTTACCAAGTCATACACACTCAAAAGCCTCGCACTACCTAAGCTGTGTTTGTATCACTCTCACATGTGGTTGCTGCCCATAAGAAAGATGCGTAGGACTTCACTTCCCCCTTTCTTCTTTTGCCTTTTAGGCC
Organism: Styphnolobium japonicum; assembly: GCA_023212625.1. Lineage (NCBI taxonomy): Eukaryota > Viridiplantae > Streptophyta > Magnoliopsida > Fabales > Fabaceae > Styphnolobium > Styphnolobium japonicum. The sequence goes on along the minus strand of JALBWW010000007.1, from coordinate 10,481,650 downwards.
TATTTATAAATTCACCTCTGGTCCCATACAATGTCCATTAACCTCCAGATCAGGCAACAGCATCTCCTGGTCTCACAAGATTTGAGAACTTAGTAGACATAAGTAATACTTTTGTTGCTGTTTAATAGCTCAGTTTTTTTTTTCTTCTCATGACCATATAGAAAATTAAACTCCCATTGAAATTCTTAATTGGGAGTTGTTAATTGATTGTTAACTGTTGACTTTCGAGTTAAACCCTCTCACACAATTATTAATTAGACACCTCATTTTTTTTAAAAAAAATTATACAGGATTAAAGAAATAATTATATTTATCAAAATTCCATCTCACCCTTACCACTTGGCTAAGCCCAAGTTGCAGAACCTTATCTTCATTGCAAGAATTTTATCACATTGTGGTTTAAAAAAAGAAAAAGAAAAAAAAGAGTACATTAAAGGTAGTTAAATGGCACCCTCAGCTCTAATTTTGTTTTTTTTCCTTTTGCTCCAAAATAATTATTAAAATACAGGGACAAATAGTGTGAAAACCTATTAAAATATATAGATTTTCAATATCTTTTCGGTATTTGTTTTTTGTTCTTAAAAAATATAGTTATGTTGAAAACCTGTTATCGTCTACACCCATCACCCACAAATTACTTATAAATCTGCTAAAAAATAATAATCAGATAAATCACTATCGATGGTCTAAGTACTCTTTTGACGCCATAGATAAATAATTTGAATTGATATGAGAAAAAATAACAGCATGGTAGGATTCAATTCAAGCCCACAAATTGGCATGCGAAAAGTATTGTCTTAGGCAATGAGTATTAATTCAGATTATTATATAATTATATAACAATTAATAGAGATTTATTTTATCGTTCATGTTCCAATCTCAATGTTTGCATGTTATATATATTTTAATTGTTTTAATGAATGATTTATTTCTTAATTAAATATTAGTGTGGCACAAGTAGTTATATTTTTCCAACCCATTAGTAAAACTCTAGTAATAAAAGATTTTAGGTAATGTGGAGAAGATTATAAAATTTTTTTTTGGTACAGAAGATTATAAATTTTAACCTCCCTTTTGTGATTCTTAATTGTACCAAAATCAAACTTGATGTGGATGTTTATATAGTTAATTGTACTTTCAATTCTAAGTAGTTATAAGTATAACTGATCACTTTGGTCAGTTGGTGTACTTTTAGTTGCTATATAATGGAACACAGTACTGCGATATATCTAACTTGGACAAGGGAAAATAATTTGAACTTAAATTAAATTATTTTCACATTTTAATAGTAGATATTAAATTTTAATTTATTGTTGGTATAAATTTTTTTTACTATCATCTAGTTATGTATGTTATTGTTTATATAATAATTAAATTCTTTTAATAATATAATCATATATGATTAGATAATAATATAATTTTTTTTACATTAACAATGAATTAAAATTAAACTCTTAATAGAATAATAGTTAAGCTAATTAAATTAAATTAATTTACTTGTTCTACTATGTTTATGTCTGGGACTCCATTTCTCACAGTAGCATGTGGGCTGCTGCATCACCCTAGTCTCTATATAATTAATTCCAATTTGACTAACTCCCCGGTCTTACTGTACAAACCAAAATGATCACATGGCCTGAGAATTGATCGAAGTGTCGTGGAAACTGGATAAAACATGATTACATGACAAATTGGAAAACATAAATACACATGGGCTTCATTTGCTTGACATCTAATTAACTTATATCTAACGAATAATAAGCATAAGAGTAATACTATTCATATTTCAAACTACATGACTGTAATACAATATTTTTGGTTCGCATAATGGTATGTCCTTTTGAAATAAAACTAAGTATATTGCCAACGAATCATGTTTTCTTATGTTTAGTTGGTAAGTCATTTATAGTAAGAATTTGAGATTAATTAATCCATTTTCATTAAAAAAGTATAAGAATATAGCAAAATTAAAAAAAATTATATCACATCTCCTTGACCATTAAGCCAATTCCATTGATTGAAAAAAAATTCATAGATTTGTTTAGTGCAAGTCATGCATAACATTTTCTGTCATTAAATTCTTTGTAAAACCTTTTAAATATGTTTAGGACTTTCTAATCATATTATACAACCTCTCTAATTGATAATATATGAAGCTTATTTCACATTGTAATTAAACGTTTCATGTTATTGTATATATGGAAAGGCATCAAACTCAAAGTAAGAACTTAGGGGCCAGTGAGATGGATAACATTGAGAAACTAGCCGTGTTTGCCTTAATCATTTTCCAGCACAGGCCTTCAAGTTGGGCCATCAACTTGCTGTTTTCATGGAAAATGGTTTCCCATGGTTAGTGGCTTACCACTACCAAACTACTTTTAGAAGTTATTAGATAATAATACTCAGCGTTGCCCTCCATTTATAGTTGTAAACCAAGCGCATTGTGTCTATCACTTCAACTCCCAAGTCCAAACTAATCATGAATTGCGGCTAATTTTATGCAGAGAGTACACACTTTACTTTATAAAATATATTCATTAATTTAAAATAACATTATCAAAAATATTTTAATTTTTTACAGTATAGCATGTTCGTAGAACAATGAACAAAGTAACTAGCATGTTAGATCGATCAAGGTCATTTGGTTAAACAATTATGTACTTATTAGTCCTAAGTATAGGGAGATCTTTAAAGACTCATGATCAAAATCTGACGATTGCTTATTTAAATATATTATATATTGTACTGTATGTGTATCGTTTCAAATTTCTTCCATGATGATGTATTTCTTAACGAGCCTTGCAAATATTTAAATTATTTAATATAATGTAAATATTATTTATGACAGAAAGATAAGTAGCTTTTCAAAAGCAAAACCAAAAAAAAGCTATTAGAAGTGGACCAATGGTGAGGGATTTGAGAAGTTTCAAACTTTCGTATTGTCATTGTACCAAAAACAAAGCAAAACAAAAGAAAAATATTTGATGGTACTGTTACTTAATATTTTTAATGAGGATATCTGTCTTTTGGAATCCCCAGCTTGTCACAATGTCCCTGGAATAACATATCCTTATTATCACATTTCATAAACATCTTAATGGGGGTTGATGTGTGTGTTTAAATTCAGACAAGATGCATTTTTCTTTTGACTTTTGATCCTTTGGCATATATAGCAGGAATTTTTAACTATTGAACGCCAAATTGCCGCAAAGTTCTCCCTTATGCTTTTCCCTAGAGTTGCATTTGTGTCAAGTGTGCTTCTTCACTTAGTTGGCTTCCATGCAGGAGTGCAACGGTTTACCATTGGCCTCGTATTGTTAAACCCAATTCCAGAGAAAATTGGCTGAGAATTATTAAGGCCTTGGTGCAGACCTTACTTCTCAGTATCTGAAACAAGGGCTCGACCACCGAATATCGTCTTCTTCAAGGAGACTTGAAACTCTAATCACAATGTCTATAAGATTCTAAGATATATTGACTGGTCTCAATGATATCTTGTTGATCCTCGACGAACACCTGGTGGCTTGTATTTGGTATGGAAAGAAACTTTGATGATCTTTATCGTCAGATATGGCCAATTCTTCATCCAACAAAAATCACCAAAAGTGATTCGGTTTAATATGAATGTTCTATGGCGTTCATGCCCATTTTGAGCAACTTGTGCAAATTAAGAACTAAATTGATCAGAACAATGGCTCATCCTTTCACATGGTTGAATAAATGGAGCTCAAGTATAAGGTTATACAAAAGAAACAGATCCATTATCATAGCATATGGGTCTTGGTTCCTGACCTATATGAACATACTTTAGTAAATCATTCAAACGTGTGGATTAGACCATCATCCTATAATGCTTGACCCTCTAGTCAATTGCATAAAGCTAAACATTCTTCAAATTTGATGCTTGATGTGTGGCACAGATGGAGCTAATTAGCAAGTTATATCTTAGGCTTGAAATTATTCTATGGAAGGCTAAGACATGTTCATTGTCTATACAAAACTAAAGAAGTGTAGACATGCTTTGGTTGAATGGTCTAAACAGAACAACCTTAATTCTAGAGCTCATATATATTGATCAATTAACTGCAGAATTAGAGGTGGTAATCAATCAATCATCTCAGTAGCATCACTTTAACCATGTTAAAAAGACTGAGAAGGAATTAAGAGATGCGTGGATGATGTGAAGAACAATATAAGGTAAGATCAAAATGTTTACAAGCAGTTGATAAGAACACCTTTTATTTTCATGCCCGAGTAGCTCAATTAATACTTAAAAACAGTTTAAGCATCTTTATGATTGTAATGGGATATGGATTTCTGATTGTTGTCAAGTGGGGAGAATTACGGTGTTTGAAATATTGTTTACTTCTTCTATCCCTCGTTGAATGGATGAAGCATCGGAAGGTCTTCTTTCTAAAATTATAAGAACAATGAACCCCACCACTTCATCCAATTTGCTTAGAAGAAGTGAAATAAGTTGCATTTTCTACTTCACCTTCTAATGCTCCTTGAGCAAATGGTTTATCGACTTTATTCTTTAAGCAATTTTGAGAGTTTGTTGGTCTAGATATTGCAATGCTATCAAAAGCTTCATGTTTGTTTGTTTTTTTTTTGTTTTTTTTAACCTAAAATCACGAGGTGTCACTTTATATTCTTTAAATATAAAACTAATTTTAACTCTAACGCCGACTTATTAAAAGCTTATTTCATAGAGGTAAATTATTATCCACTACCAATTATACTCTAATAAAGCTTTCAGGATCCTAAAATCCCAAATGCTATTAATATACCCAACTTAGGCCCATAAGCTATGCTCGGCTCTCTATAGAACAATTTCTAATATTGTGGTTGTCCTACTTATGGGTAAAATTATAGCACCAAGTCAAATTCCTTTCTTAAGCAAGGCTTTTTTTTTTTTTTGATTACATAGGAGGGGTAAGAACCTGAGTAGGGAAGGAGATAAGTAACCTGATAAAGGATGCCCCCGACATCATCATCACAAAACTTATGTATTGTTTAGATATAAAAGTAAAGAAATAAAAAAAATATGGCAGCTAAGATGCCACAAAGAGAAATAGTTTAAAATGTAACTATGTTGTTATAAGTGAATTTAGTTTATTAAACAAATTTTAATTGAATATCCACGTTTATGATTAATTTTAAATAATTAAAAAAAACAATAAGAAAAGTGTAATGTAAAAACTCTATAAAAATTTAGACAATAGAAATATAATTTTAAATGGATAACAGTATTTTTAGAACTAAAAAATTTGATTTATAAATAAAAAAATTTGTTTGAAAATTTATAAAATAAAATAAACTTAACTTTAAAATCTTTTTGATTTCTTAGTTGTGTAATGTAGAAATCCACTTAAATCATCCAATTTTAGTGGATTGATTTAATTTTAATTTTAATTATTCAAATTAATAATCTTATCCTTATTAGTTTAGCCATTTTATCATTTCAATTACTTAGCATGAGGAAAATCATAATATTTTAAGTAAGGATAATAATTTAAAATTATTAAAATAAAATGAATTCAGTCTATCTTTAATATTCTCAATATATAAATTAATTCAAATTATATTTCTATAATAAATTTTAGACATATTAACTAATTTTTAAATCAAATCAAATTAATTTTATATTTTAAATAATTTTAAACACAATCTAAAAGGAAAATAAGAAGAAGAAGTAGAAAAGTAATACATACTACCTAGATCTTAAGGGTGTGATGGTTAAAAAATTTAAATGAAATTTATAGGAACCTAAGGTTGAGAGAAATTCCTATTAGCGAGTAAAATTAGAGGTGTTGACTAGTCCATTTGACCTTGATGGGCTAATATGATTAACCTTATGAAAAGTATGAGTTAGATTAAGAAAATTTCAGCTCCAGCTCAGTTTAAAAATAGGCTGACCCAATGCGAATTAGGCCATAATAGGTCAGGTCATTGGCCCAATAATATGAAATTTCATTTTTGTGTTATGTATTTAATCTTGTTATTATTTATTCATGTTTTTGTTTGATTAGTTTCTTTTGGATAAATAAAATTAGTGTGTACATTTCAGTCTTTCTTTTTTCTTCATTTGTATATGATGTTCACTTGTTCTAATTCCTTGAATTGTTTGATTTATAGTTCAAGAAATGCTTCATAGATATATCTTAAGTTGTTTATGTCGAAAATAATATAGTAAATCTTTACTACTTATGTTAATGACACTTAATATGATCCGTTATACTTGTATTTAATTTACATACATGACTTTTGATTTTGATTGATGTAGAAGTTTTATTTATCAATAATTTATTATTATAAGTATTAAAAAAGTAAAAAAAAAAAATGAAGGACTTGGCCTATAAGCTAATCCAGTCTAACCCACAACCTGCATGGAGTCAGGATAGGTTGACTATTTGTTAACTCACACATATTGTGAGTAAGCCCAGTGTAATCCAAAATTAACTTGACCTAACGCGAGATTATCTGAACTAACTCGAATTGAAACCTCTAAGTGAAACAACCACCCAATCTTGCATTCATTCACCTAAGGCCTTCGGTGTCTTTTTGGCTTGTATAAATGCTTATTTAAATACTTTAAAAAGTACTTATATAAAAATAAAATTTTAATTATATTATTATAAACACAATTACATTTTTTTTAACTTTCATAAAATAAAAATTATAAGTTTGAATTTTTAATTTATAAAAATAAGTAAAAAATAACTTATAAACTTTTTAAAAGATTATTTTAATAAATCCATCTAAACAAAATTTTTATAAATATTTATTACAGTAAATAAGTCTTAATAATCTGAAAATAAGATTATCCCATGGCCGTTGTTCGTTGTGTTTCCCTCTCGTTCGTTATCATCTTGTTCTTGTTCTTTTTTCTTCACCGAACACCATCTTTCCTCCTCGTACCTGCAAATCCCTTCTTGCAGCCATGAATTTTTCTGGCTACCACCACCACCAACAACAACAACACCAACATGCCTACGACCCATCTCAAATTCAACCCTACGATCAATCATACCAACCATATTATGGCTATAATCAGCAATATCAATTTGCATACTTTCCTTCACGTGTTCACAGCATTTCCGATACCCATCAAGCCCTTCTTCCATTCCAACAAGAACCCACCTCCATTCACCCTCCTGGGCTCCCAATCCCTCCCCAACAGCCTCCGCAGAGGGCCACTCATGCGCCGGTAAAGTTTCCTTTTTTTTTTTTCCCTTGTAATTTTCAGCTGAAAACATTTTTAGAAGTGCGTAAATTGATGCAGCTTCTGAAATCTTTTGGAAGTGAATGAGATAATTGTGTGGTCTCTGTTTATTTTATTTTATTTTATAAGTTGACGAAATCGTTTGGTCAAAATCTGATTGTGTGTAATATTTCACATTGTTACTCTGAAGCTGCTCTGTAATGAGTGGCTTATGTTCCTCAAAAAGTGGGTTTATACTTAGTTGGACTTGGATTGATAATTGCCTTGAGGTCTGTTTAGCTTTTATGTTTTTGTTCTTCAGCCTTTTATGATTAAGGTTTATATCTTTGTTTGTTTTATGCCATATCTTGTATCAAAATATGTTTCTCTTGCCCGTTTCAATTTCTATTTGTTATTTTTCCATTAGCTGAGTGAAGTTATTGTAGCTTCATCTAGGAGGAACAAGGACTTCGACCTATCGTTTCATATTATTTTATCTTTGGATTAAATTCAATTTCAAAGTAGTAATATAGTAACATTCTGAATTATTGAGAATAAAATTATGTAAATTATGAACAAGCTCGACTTGAGTTATGGAATTTTTATAGAAAAATGTTGTATGTGGATGGACCTAAATAATTTGTAGATTCGTTGTGTATTTGAGTTGGCTTGGCAGAGAATAATGAATTAATTAGGACTCAAACTTTATTTACCTCATGATGTACTTGAAATTGGATTGGATTCTTAAATGGGTTTCATCCGTAAGGCATAATTGTCTGTGTTGATTCAACCATATATTGGTGACTGTTATCCTAAAAACAACATATTGTGGAATGTGACGCATCCTGGGGTTGTATAAGACTATAAGTTATGTCTTCCTGCAATCTTCAACTTAATTCCAAGTGGGATGGAGAACAAGAATCCTTATGGAAAAACTGTTTGCGATTTTTCTACTCGAATATTCTCTTTCTATTGCTATTATATCTTCACTGATATTATTAGGCTTCCTTGTGGTCCTTTATAAGACTTTTACTCGAATCATGTTGTTATTTCACACTAGTGCCTTTGTATCTATGTTACATGGGATAAACTTTATTTCAATGTTGTTATTATGGATAAATACTACTACTATTCCAAAAGTGATATTTTTACTTTATCTCTCTTTTATAGTCTTTCCTCCACATCAGTGTTTTTTTTTTGGTCTTGTTTTGTTCCATGTATATCTAACACTTTGTAGTATAGAGAAGGAGAGACCAAATAGTAGTTCTATATAATTTTTTGCCCATCCATGTGTTAGTTTAATTATGATAATATACATAAAATACCACGCAAACTTCTGTGACTTTTTTGTGGCTTGTACCAAACTTCTTTGCTTGATATATAATATTAGATTGTAGTTGTATAAACACATCATCAATTTATTACATTTTTCTGGAATTTTGGCCAACAACAACAACCAAGCCTTACCGTACTAGGTTGGTTGGCTACATGGATCAATCGACGCCATTTGACTCTATCAAAAACCAAATTTTCAATAAAACCATGGGAAGTAAGGTCTTTTTTAATGGTTTCTGCTAAAGTTTTCTCTGGTCTTCCTCCCTTTTTAATTGGACTATCTTTAAAGATGCAAATATTCATTATCTTAAGGCTTGGTTGTTGTTGTTGTTGTTGTTGTTGTTGTTGTTGTTGCTGTTGTGTGTGTCTGCGGACATATATATACACACACACACACACACACACATATATATATATATATAATGTGCTTTGGATAATCTGATCCTGCTAATCTTTCTCAAAGATCATGGCCGGGGGGGAAAAAGAAAGCCTGGCAGCTTCTTTTAATCATATGTCTGTGGCATTGAGCAAGATTAGTGGAAGCAACTCTGTCATGGATTTACCTCATCTTTGTTCCAAACAAAGGCTCTATATTTAATATTGCTATTGTGAGATAATTGAAAGGTGTATTCTATTCTATGCCAATCAGCCTTGGCTTTTAATTAGCTGTGTCAAGTTACTTCAGTGTAGCAGAAACAAGATGACTTAAGATAGATTGATTCAAAGTTAAGCCATTATTTGATGGATCGGGATCCTCTAACGTGAATGATGCACTTTAGAGAGTAAAATACGGAATTGATAACCTTAGATGGGAAAATCAACGGTTTAGAATTTTATAAAATACAAGCAGCGCCTGGATAATAGATAATGGATATACGAGAATCCACTCCCTTGGTTTTCTTATCAGCAGTTATCATTTGTATTTACTCTCTAAATTATACCCCTCAATTTAGAGGATCCTAATCCTTATTTGATATGGCTGTATTCCTCTTTGACTTGGTTCAATATATTTGCTGCTAGATTAACATTCTAGTTTCTTAATTTACTACAAAAAGAAAAAAAATATTTAAAGAAGTAAATAGAAAAGACTGATTGAAGATTTTGCAACACTTTAACTTTTCTTTTAACATTTTTTTTTATGCTTTTAGAGAGAATATTTTGCTGTGCTCCCTCAGGCACTTTTGGGACTTTCTCTGGACAAAAGGTCGATACTGGAATAGGTATTAAATCCTCAGCTTTTCATCTAAAACTTTCAGAAGATGTTAAGAATTCTGCAAACTTGGCCATAGCTCCCTAGAGTGACCATATAAAGGCAATAGTTGCATTGTATAAGCTAATAAGAAATTGTGGCTCTTACCTTTGATGCCATATTAATGCCGCACAGTGGTGGGTCTTTGCTGGCTGCTTTAGAGCTGATGTGGTCATAAGGTCATCCTTTGCAAGTGTTTTCTTTAAAAAATTATTTTCTCTCCAAACCTATTTATGTTGCCACTTTGTTGGTTCAGATTGTTGGGTTTGTATGTGGCTTGTAATGTATTCAGGTCAAGCTACTTCTTTTCTTGTTTCTCTTCTTAATTGTCTGGCCTTTTAAACTAATAATGTGGTGCCTTACAGTTAAGGAAAAGAAACTTGTTCTTATTGTTATATATTGGATATATATATATATATATTTTTATATCCTTTGTTTCTTCTTTTGTCAGAGGGTGTTTTGTTTTCAGTTTCAGACTTAGGTAAGCATTGAGCATGTTTTCAGGACCTTAACTTGAGCACTTGTCAAGGATTGCTTGATCAACAGTATTTTGAGGCTGATAAAATTGTCGATGGGCATGAATTGCTCAAAATCCCTGGTCCAATGGTATGTTTATTGATTGATTAGAAAATTCTGAAGAAATGGTCTGTGAGCCATAGATGTTATCTCAACCATAATGAGAGAAATCCATGTTTGTCATGTGGCCTATCAGTTATCAACAAAAAATCTCATTTTCAAAAAAGGGAAAATAAATAATTTGAGAAGTTTATGATTGATCCATGCATGATTCAACATTTGTGTGGTGTTTCTATATTCTCCTTAAAATGCTGATTTGTTAGGAGATCAAATGGACAAGGAGAATTGTAAGAGTGCAGGAACATATATGAATGCCGGATCCAATTGCTGTTATTAGTCTGCATTTGAATTTTGGAATTAAAAAAGGGTGGCCCAGTGCATGAGGCACCCACCATTGATTTGAATTTGGAATGAGCAAAGAAAAGTGAAGGAAAGCATCTAAAAGAATAAAAATTTTAAGCTATGAAGCAAACTGTTTAATCAAATTGTCAAGTTGCTTTTCCTTTTTAGTGTTCATTCTGAGATCCAATTAGATCCTTGTTAAAATATTCATTGACAAGCACTTGAGGCATTTAATTTTCTGTTGATTTGATGATTAATGGTTTTTCAAGTGAATGCCAACCTTGATGTTTCTTATTCGAAATTTAGAATTTAAGATACATATATTAAACTGTAGATACGAATTGGAATGTTTCTAAAGGATGCCTTGAAAGCAGTTTCAGGGCCATCATGGTCTGTCTGTCCGTGTTTGTGATAATTTTAAATGACTTTCTGTTCTAAAGTTTCCTTTGATTATCACCTTACTGAACCAGATGTTTCCTTTTCTTAATCAGTTTTTTCTATGTTAGTATCTCTTTTCTCCAGTTTTAAGCTTTTGGAGAATCATGAGTTTTTCATTAAATGACTTACATTGCATCATGTTGACAGCTTATTGTGGATAGGATTTTTTAATGTTTGTTATATTTAATTCATACCAATTACGATGAAATACTGAAAGTTTTCATTATTGGAACTGTATTCTTTTACTTCTCTCTCTCTCTGTCTCTGAAGATCACTACCCTTGTGAATATGGTGTCATTTGTGTGCACATCTTTTCATTTTAATCCTTTCCTCTCATTTTTCCCATTAATTTGACCTGAATATTGCAACCATAACAATATATGCTTGACAGCTTGAGTTATATTTGAATTCTTATTTACAGACTGGGTCATCTCAATACAGAGGTAGAGGTGGCAGGGGTGGTAGATCATTTAGAGGGGGTGGTCGGGGCCAGTTCAATCACCAAGGTCCAGCCCCTTACCGTGGTAGGGGACGTGGTAGACACTTCCCATCTCATTCTTCTGGACCTGCCATTTCTAATGTAGCTGATGCACCTGCTGCTGCTGGAGCCACTTCGGTGGTACAACCTTCATCATCAGTCTCTGGGAAAATACCATTACCTAAACCAGCACAAGTGCCAGCTGCTCCATCACAACCACCGTTACGTAAGGCGTGGTGTGAAATTTGTAAGGTGGAGTGCAATACTCCAGAAATCTTGGAGCAGCATAAGATTGGAAAGCGACATAAGAAGAATTTTCAAGTACATGAAGAATTACAGAGACGCAAAGCTATAAATGGACAGATTCCTACCTCTCAATTGAATTTAACAGATCAGCCTAAGAAAGTTCAGGAATCTGAGAAAAAAGAATGCCCCACAGAAAATATGGGCTCTGAAGTTACAGATGACAATCACAAGGATGAAATAGAACTGCAGAATAACGTAGGAGAGACTGCTGAAGTTCCAGCTGGAGAGCCTGAGGGGAAAGCTGGGGACAACTCTGCTGTAAGGGGCTGTGGTTTGAAACGTAAGATGAAAGGAGGCAGAGGATGTAAATACATGAGGACTAATAATGATGGGTCAAGAAGACCAGTGGAACCTCCAAAACCTGAGCAGGCTATATCTTTTATATGTGAGTTGTGCAATGTTAAATGTGAGTCCCAGGTTGCTTACCACAATCATCTGACTGGGAAAAAACACTTATCAAGTCTGAAGAGTGTCCATGGCCCCCAATCTTTGTATGGAAAAGTTGGGCTTCAAGCACTTTACCCACCTGACATCAATGCTCTGTCAAAATCAATTAATGCTCAAGTCCAACAAGGTGTTAGTGATCCACAGGTCCTTTTGGCTCAGCTCCTGATGACTGTACTATGTCAAGCTCAAGTACCAGCAATAGCACCACCGTCAGAAGCAGCCACAACAGTGGCTGCTCAGATACCAGCATCCACAACAGTGGCTGGATCAAGTTCTGAACCCCAGTTTCAAAATGTGTCCCAGAATCAAGTGTGAGAAATCGCTGCACATGTTGAGATAAAAAATCCTACTGGGGAAACAAAAAATCAGCTGTTATCTGTCCCACTGGAGTTGGATGCCCCTGCAGGTTCAAGCATTGGCACTCAAATTGCAGGTGGAAGTTCTGAAACTAAAGACAAGGTGCTAAAACTTCCCAGGGATAGTTCAGGTATGACACCGTCCGAAAATACAGGTGCAGCAAATGACCAAGGACCTTCAGAATGTGAAGCTCCCACCTCATAGTAGGCCCAAAGAAGATACATTCATTCTCTCTTTTTTCTTGCCTGTGAACTTTTTTACTTTCGTAGGCTTAAAGGTTTATATATTGATGGGGGAGTTGCTATAATACCTTGTGAGTATAGCAGTGAGTTATCAAATATTTATTACTTATTGATTTTATAATAAATATTTAAAATTTTATTAAATATAATTAACAACATACTTCTAACTTTTCTAACTTACTTTGAGTATCAATATCCAAAAAAAAATATGGATACCAGTAATACGGGCCTTTAATTTTCTACTAGGAGGGGGAGATGTAAATGCTGTATGAATTGCTCACAAGGATGTTAGAATGTGCAGAATTCCTTTACATCGCTGCAACTCCTTTTGATGTTCGTCGGAGCGACGCATTAGTGAATGTGTAAGGAATTTAGGATATGCAATTTAAATAACAATTGAGAAGATAAAAAGGGACAACAAATGTGCAGAGTCATTAAATTGTGTGTGTAGAAAAAAATTTATTGGACACTGACCATATCCAAAAGCAAGTTTAACGGTATAAAAAGATGTAAGTCTTTTTTTTTTTTTTTTGTATATGTAAAGGGTTGTTCTTATATCATTCTTTATGTACATGTTTATATCATTATCTTCAAACTAAACTATCATCAGGGGAAATGTTATGTAGACGAAACATGGTGAACAAACTTCAAACTTCCAATATTAGAAGAGGTAATTATGCAATCGTAAATACAAAATTGAGTAAATAGCATTTTCTATGAATATTTAAAGAGATTTACATTAAAATGATGAAGGATCAATAACTTAATATAATTTATTAAAATTAAACGTTATATTATATAAAAATTAAATAATATAAATCAAATGTAATTATAGATTAATATGCTAATTTTTATATTAAAAATTTATTATCATTATTTAAACTTAAAAGCCTATAACGAAATATCTACCTATTTTAATCATTTTAATTGCTTGCAACTAAATAAACATTATGAAACAAACTTAAGTGATAAAGGTGAGGTAAAATTTAAATATAAATCATAGGTTTAATTCTCTACAGACCAAAAAAAAAAAAGAAAGAAAGAAAGAAAGAAGAAGAAGAAGAAGAAGAAGAAGAAATACTGAAATAGTATTACTTTCACAAATTTCTCACATGCACATATTTCTATACATTTTATCTGCTCATATCTTCACTTGCTTAGTGAATGCAAAATTCTCAACAACTCCTTCTTTTAATGCAAAATTTACATTATTAAAAAATGATAATGTAAAAAAATTTAAATAATAATCAAATTCTTCTTCTTTTTATTTTTTAAAAAATAATAGTAAAATTTCTGGCATCCTTTCTCTAAATTTCCTTCTTTTTGGTTTTTTCGTTGGTACAACCGTGCAAGTTAGTTTCTGCGTTATCCTCTGCTACCCTCTCTCTCTGTCTGTCTCCAATGTGTACGCAGCAGCAACTGCGACCTCTACCAACTCAGAAACCCTTGCTGTGTTGTTCTTCACTTCCAAATGTCACCAAAACCCCTTCTTTTCTGCAACTCTGTTCGACCCACAATGCTAAAAATTCATATACAACAATAAAGGTAACAGCTTTGGATGAACTTCCCCCCAACGCCCTTCGCAGGAAAAGGGACCCACAATGGAGAGGAGGCTTCAGCCTTGGAGTCGACTTGGGTATGGCTCGCACTGGCCTTGCCCTCAGCAAAGGCTTCTCTATTCGCCCTTTAACGGTAACAATCATCTATTTCCCACTTGCCCCTCTTTCTATTGCTTTTTCTTATAAATTGTATGCTTGTGTGTGATGTATTTTGTAAGATTTAGTATGATGAAATTTATGGGAGGACTGCAGAGCACATATTATTGTAATTGGTGAGCAAATATTGCACTTGGTCATGACAAGGATAATTTATGTTTCATTACTCCAACGTGGTTAATTTTTAAGAACACGTGGAATTAGATTATGAATTATGTTATTTGTGTTTCATCAGCCATCCATCCTTATGGTCCTGTAGTTAGTTGCTTTAGGTTTTGGAACTGCGAGGACAGAAGCTTGAGGTCCGGCTTATTAACATTGCCGAACAAGAGGTACTTAAAAATTGGTAGATGAGGATCTGTTTCTCTGTGGGTACATAACCTTGGAGATAAGATGATTTTGAAACTGTAGGAGGCTGATGAGTTTATAATTGGACTTCCAAAATCTTTTGATGGGAAGGAAACACCACAGTCAAACAAAGTTCGTAGTGTTGCAGGAAGGTTTGCTGTTCGAGCTGCTGAGAGGTAAAGTAAGGCATTTTAATGTAGCTTTTACAATTTAGATTCTTCTCTCTTTGTTTATAAATTCCAAGAAAATGAAAAACAATAGGCTGAATTGTTCATTATATGCTGATTACAAGCACATTCTTTTTCAGTATCAATTTTATATATTATACTCTATTCATTTCACAAGCTGCTAAACGACCAGAACCCTGAGTTATTATGACTTATGGGAATGCCTCCAACACCCAATACCTGACCTTAGCAATCATATTCAGTGGCTTCATCCTTCTATGCCTATTGATTGCTCTTACATTTCTGTAACTAGCAATTCACCTTGCTATTCTTCAATGCCTGTGATACATTTCACATCTCATCTAATGATTGACTTAGTTACCAAAAGGAAGAGAAAAGAAGTATGGATCCTGACACTTATGTAATATAATTTGGGCAATAAATTTGAATAATGTTTCTGGAGGGCTCCTGATTAGAGGTTTGTGAATTGATATAATTATTTATATTTACATGTTAAACGTCTATTGTATATCTTGACTCTAATTTCAGGGGTTGGAGAGTATATCTACAGGATGAACATGGGACAACAACAGAAGCAATAGATCGAATGCTCAACATGTAATTGCTTTGAAATCTCTTCTTTATTGATTGGATTATATCTTTTCCAATTCTATTTTTTTGCGTGAGATGGCTAATTTCCTTAGTAATATGAATTTTTTAGGAGTATGTTTCATGGATCAATTTATGGTAATCTTGGTGATAATTTGGCATCAGGTGCACGGTCACCAAAATGAAGAGTTTACACTAGGTTATACTGCATGCAGGGTGAACTTTTCATTTAGTGTAAACAATGGTGACCATGCAGGTGGAAATAGAAACTTCCATGCGTCAGACTTCTTTATGAAGAAAATCACACGTTATCTCTGAAAACACTGGCATACATATTATTAATTCTTTTTATGTAGTTTGAGGCCATTTTAAGTAAAATATCGTTTGCCTGTGAAGAAAGATGCGTTGTTGACCTGACCCTCACACTAGTTATGGTTCTTATTCCGCTAAGTTATTATGCTTAACTTCTGAACACTTTGCAGAGGAAGTACTAACATTTACCGTTTTATTTTCACAATAGGATGTGAAAGTCAAATAAAGATTCCTTTTAAAAGATGTCAAAAAATATTTATATATTATTTTATTGGGGGATTGACACACTTATAACTCTTTCAGGGGCCTTAGTAAGTCCTCCCAGCAGAGGAAACTTGATGCCTATGCTGCCATGGTAAGTGAAATACCATGTTTGGCGCCTTTATGGCAATATATTTCATACAAAGGTTTATCTTTATTTGGGATATCTATCTTTATGCTCTCTCTGTTGTATGTAAAGTGCAACCAGAAGAGAAGATAAATCTGGAATAATTAGAGTCTGTCATTTTGTTTTTTCCAGATGGTACTGGAGAGATATTTCTCCACGTCAGGTCAGGGTACTGAACTTGTTTTGCCCAGGAATCTAGATCTACAAGGAAAACTTCAAAGGGGTCCTCCCAAAGATGTTGATTTTTTCTCGGATGAAGATTAATCACAGAATAAATGCCTTTTGCCGTTAGCTACTGTGGCGAATTCTTATGGTGGTGCCTAGTAAGGACTGATAACATGGGACGCAGCTTACTCGTACTGTACCATCATTCATGTTTACAAATTACAAGCATGCATGAGAAAGTTGTGGGAAAAGAGCAAGAATATTTCAACAGTCAATAATCAACAAGTTTGATGTAGATTTTACAACTGGAAAGGGAGGGAAGCAAGGAGAAAATGACAGACTATTCAAGGCATTAAAATTATTGTAAAGCAGTATTTATAATGGTATATATTGCCCAGGTAGGTTGTTGCAAAATCAACAGCATCTGATCTTAGTATCTTAAGATGATGAAGCTGCTCATGAGTAATGCTATTCTAACAAAACTAATGCCACACGTCACCGGATGCTGTGCAGGCCACTAATTTGATAGCCTATCATCTATCTAATAGCCTGCAAAGGATTTTGTGAGACTGGCAAGTAGTTTTGTGAAAGTAGCATTACTCGCTGCTTAATGTGCATGTTGCGTTTTCTAATTGTCAGTATGTACCTTTGTTTTCCCAATTTTTATACACATGCATATTGATGTTTGAACTTTGAACAGATAAGCAAATGCTCAGGCGTTCTTGATTTTATGCCTGTCCTCTTTAGGCTTCAGTGTTTAACATACTTATGCAGCTTGATTTATTTCCACTAGCTCCAATCAAGTCAAGCTGAAACTGATCTTAGCTCATCCTTAGTTTGAGTTAGGCCTGTAAATTACTTGAGTTGAGCCCAAATGTTTTACAACTTGCAACGAGCCAAGTCGATTTTGGTAGGTTCAGATTTCATTTCGACTCTACTATCCTCAGTTCGGAACAAAAACATCAAATTTCAAATTTTTTTAATATATATGATACATATTTACTAATATAACAAAATTGACTCGGTACATATACAATAATTAACATTAAGTAAGTATTAAAGGTCAGTTTATATTTTTAAAAAAATGAATGATATACTCACCTATGAATTGCCCATCTCAATTTTAAAGGAAAAACCAAATTGACATTGAATTCTAAATTATAACAATTTAGTAATATCATACATATAATAAATACAACATAATTTAAATAGATATAAACCTAGAGTGACGTCTCGAATTAAATAATTCTAAACACCTTTCAGTTTAAGCTTGGATCATTTTATGTACAACATAATCGGTGGCACAATAATTGGAACCAATTACAGCTGCAAGATGACTCAGTAATATACTGCTATCTTGGGTTGTACTGTGCTTTTGGTTGGGTGCAGTAATGTCAGTATTCTAAAGCATAGCACAATCTTTAGACTACGACATCCGTCCAAGTAAAATCTCCTGTACATTGAAAACCTTTCGAATCTACCACTTGCCATTGTGGAAAGTTTAGCACAAAACCCCATTATGGTAAAAAGGTTCAATCCTCTTGTCTACCACAAATTATAAACAGTTATTCCCAGTTTTATCGTAAAAAAGCAACCTTTTAACTTAAAAGTTGATTGGTGCAATTGGAGAAACAATGAAAAGAAACCTCACTGGTGGACCAGTACTAGGTAACATGGCATTGTGGAAGTAAAAGAAAATTATTAGTTTTAAACAAATGTACTGGACACCTTACCACCGAAACTTAAAAAAGATACCCTCGTGTTGAGGTTCACTTTTATCTTTCCACATCATCTAGCATAAACTTCATGCACAGTAACCCAATTATTTGATGCAACTAAGACGAGTTATCATGTCATAATTCCTCAAGCGATCAACTACATCCAACTTGTTCTACACTTGCTTTCACGTTTCAGCCTGTCTATTCGATACCACTGTACCACATACTTTGGGGGGGGGGGGGGGGGGAAACTCTCAATTTAAAAACAGCAGAAAACCTGAAATGATAGAAGCCAGAGGTGAAGAACAAGGCAAACATAAAGAGATGAAAGAAACTTCCATCTGGTATACAGTACCTCAAGCCAAAGGTGATGCACCAGAAACTTGTATTACCAGTGAACTAGAATGCAAATTCTCTTCTGAAGCAAGCTCTGGTGCCATAAAAAAAAAATAACATCATTCGCAATCACATGAATCGAGGAAGTAATATTCAATGCAAAAAACAGATTCAGTTTACGGTTTGAGGTAAATAAACAATAGACCCGAGATTTTTCTGGTCTAACATTGTACTTTCATGCTAAACGATCAATTAAAGAAATCCTAACGAGAAAAATATGTAACACAGACCACACAGCTAACAAACCACACATCAACGAAGTTTGAAACATAAGTATACATGATATTCCTTTTTCAGCATAAGTCTCGAATATCACAAAAAAAAAGGGTGGTCCAGTGCACAAAGCTCACGCCATTGTGGGGTCTTGGGAGGGACAGGCGTGCGCAGCCTTAATCCCTAAGTAAAGAGACTGTTTCCACGACTAGAACATGTGATCCAAGTCACAAGGCAACAACCTCAATTGCACCAAGGCTCGGTCTTCTCAAATATCAACCAGGAAAAAAATTTGGATCATACATTTTCGTAAACTAAGTTTTAGACAACAATAAGATTCTTTCTCCAATCAGTTGGCAGACAATATGACTATTAATTTCACAATGAATTTAGCCACAGCAATAACCAAACTCAGTTTACAAGTTGCAAAACAAAGTTGACATCAGTGGTTTCTGATGTGTGAAAAAACCACCTATTTTGATGTGAAAATAATTACAAAAAAAAAAAAGAAGAGATCAAATATCTACAGAAATAACTTGCTGAGATTTCCTTCCAGCCCCCTGCTTTTCAAATAACTCCCTAAAAACAATATATAAACAAAAAAAAGCACTCAAATGTTGGAAGCAGATGTGTGTTTAGATGGTTATATAAGGGAACACGGATCATTAATTACTATCAATGGAGACAAAATAAAAATAAATGAATTAATGTGTACTGTAGTTTAAGGGACAGAAAATCTCTTGCCTGACGTTGCCCCAATTTATGTGACAAAGATGACTCTCAAAGATTACCCTTGTGCATCAAATTACGGTCTTCGCCTCTCCACATCAACTGAGAAGAAAATGTTCAAAGAAACCAAAGATAAGGAAATATTTAGAAGTAAATGACACAGAAACTTCTACCTCATGGAACTGAATAGAAATTGATTGCTATCCAAATAACTATCAGCACTTTTTCATATGATGTCACTGTTCATGTACTAATTCAAATGCAATAATAGAAAGCATAGAAGGCATGCATTTAGTACATGGACAGGATTGGGTTCAAGTGTAATACGCATGGAGTTGCATTTTTCCCAGTCAAACTAATCTTCCTTCCACACTTCATAGAATTGCATTCATATGCTAGGATTAACAGAATAACTAAACAACAAGAATCAAAACTGTCATAGAGAAAGAAGTCTACACATCTTCCTCAAATCCATGAATATAGCTATACCAATTTTCATCAAAATTCATTCTCAGACAATAAACTACTTCAAACTTCCAAATAAGGAAGTGTGCATACAGATTGCATCAGCAATTTATCTGAACAAGTTCCACTAATGCCAAAGCAGAGTAATTAATGGCGGAATGAGGCACTGGGAGACCACCCCAAAAAACACTTAAGTGGCCTAGCGAATGGCAGAGCAGCTGCTACACCGAAGATAACGGATGCAATGTAAAAACTTCACAAATTTGTAATACACACATAATTGATACTCAAAACTTAAAGATACTTTCATCATTAATACTCAAAACTAAGAGGCCAGAGGACGACCTGCGTGTGAAACAGAGGCAGAGGAGGACCTATGTGCGAAACACAGGTGGAGGAGGACCTGCAAGCTGCATATGATCGAGTGAGGGTGCGAAACAAGGGTGGGGTAGAGATTCGCTGGCTAAACAGGGGCAGGCTAGTGCGAAATCCCTGATTTTGTGCGAAGAGGCTGCAGTGAGAAATTTAATCTCACTGAAGCATTGGGGCTGCAATAAGCCGCTATTCATGCCACAATGAGTCGCAATCATAGTTACCGGGTTCTCTCCCCAACCCTAGTCAAAGTATTATAAAAAAACTTAAATACCAATAACGAAAGTCTAACATGCATGATAATTAAAAGGAAAGACACTTATAACCCCCCAAAAAAAGGACAGCGCTGTCAATTACCAAAAGCAAAAAGACAGTAATGTAAATTACCAAAAAAATGGACAGTGATGTCTTTTCCTTTTTGGATGAGCTGTCTACTTGGAAGATAGAAAGAAAAAATACAGTACAGAGGGTTGTGCATGTGAACAGATGAAGAATCGTGCGAAACAGAAGAAACAGCATGAGTTTTAGTTCTGAACAGGTATAAAGCGGCACGGCGGCGCATAAAGTGAAGGCCGGCGACCGGACTTCAGCATCTGACCACATGGACGATGGATTCTCCGATCTAGGGGCTACAGAACTCATGGAGTGAAAGCCGGCAACGGAACTTGGGAACTTTGGAATTTGACCAGATGGACGATGGGTTCCATAATAGCAGTCACTATTTGAGCTGCGACCGGGCGCTATTGCAGCGCTGCATGCCCCAATACTGTGACTAATGCAATTCATTAAATATCAATGTCTATATAAGAGAGAGAGCAGGTTGGGAGAAAGAAATCTGTGATTGAGCAGTGAGTAGAGTTATTCAACCTACCAAATGATCCAATTTACAACCTGTGCTCCATACATGGTTGAGAAACAAGAGACCATGCATAACCGTAAGTCATTAGTCCCAACCTAAAATTTCCTACTGAAAGGCCTACTGATACATCATACTAGAAGATCACCCACCACACTGTCAAGAATAAAGTCCTAACCTAGTTCTTGGCACCATGTAACAAACTTATGAACAAATGCAAGAAAACATCTTAGTCATACCCAGTTCTTGGAGGTCAGGGCATGAGAAAGATATTGCAATGTTCAACTTCTGCACCCATGATTTGGAGTACCAGCCTTCAGTTAGTGCTCAGAGAGTAACAGACCAATCTTGGCATGCATATAACTTGCACAAGCCAGAAACCTGCTTAACAGAGAAAATTGAACATAATCATACATAATAAGTTAGAGAATATATATATATATATATATATATATATATGGGAGAAATCATATTAAATACTCCATTTCCAAATACACAACTCACTGAAATTAGGTGAACCAACATGCATTCTGATAGAAACTACGAATTAAGATGGATGGAATAGTATATTGGATATGAAAAGGGAGCTCTATGGCTCAATTCACAATGAAAATAACAGTAGTTGTACCAGAGCTAAAAGCTCCTAACCAGAGAAGATATTCTCCTTACACCCAAACATACGTATCATCAATGACCCCTCTCTCTTCCCCCACTCACCACAAATAACAGAATCACAAGGAATTTCCCCCCTTGCCACCTCACTAACTAACTCCCTGTGGACCCACTTTCTTTCTCCTAGAATAAACCCTCCATACACTGGGCTTCTTTGGAGCCTTATCAGTAACTAACTCGGGCCCAAGTGTCCTATCACTGCCCCCCCCTGCAGTAGCAGCCTTGTCCTCAAGGCTGAATTTGGGAAATTGACTTGTGAGCAGGCTTTCATCTTCCCAAGTAGTGTCTTCAGGAGCTCTGCCTTTCCACTTCACCAACCATTGCTTAATGAGCTGTCCCCCTTCAAAAATTTCCCTAGCTGCCAACACCGCTTCAGGTTCTTCTAGTTCATCCAACTCCACCTCCAAACCAGCTGGCAATTCTGATTCTGCCGAATAACTCCCAATGGCTCTCTTCAACTGGGAAATGTGAAAAACAGGATGAACTCGCGTATTTTCAGGTAATTTGAGCTTGTAGGACACTGTTCCAATCTTTGCAAGGATTGGGAATGGTCCAAAATATCTAGGAGCCAATTTCTGGTTAATCCTCCTAGCCACAGTCTGCTGCCTGTGAGGTCTCAGTTTCAGAAATACCCATTCCCCCACTTCAAAAGATAAATCTCGCCGCTTTTTATCAGCATATTTCTTCATCTGTTGTTGGGCCCTTAGTAAATGATGTTTGAGTTGTCGAAGTGCTTCATCTCTGTCCAGTAACTCTGCTGCCACTGCTTCCACCTTAGTTTCCCCTAGAGAAAACCGAGTCAAGGGTGGTGGCTTCCTCCCATACACCATCTCAAAGGGAGTAGTGCCCATAGATGCATGATATGTTGAATTATACCATAACTCTGCCCAAGATACCCAATAGGACCATGTTCTTGGTTGTTCAGAGGCAAAACAACGCAGGTACGCTTCCAAACAACGGTTTACCACCTCCGTCTGGCCATCGGTCTCTGGGTGGTAAGAAGAACTCATTTTCAACATAGTACCCTGCAGCCTGAAAAGTTCCTTCCAGAATAAGCTAATGAAGAGAGGGTCTCTATCACTAACTATGGATTGAGGGACTCCATGTAAGCGAACTATCTCTTTAGTAAACACTTATGCTACCTTCTTAGCCGCGTAGGGATGTTTTAGTGGAATAAAGTGGCTGTACTTGGACAAACGGTCCACAACCACAAAAATTGCCTCGAACCCCTTAGATTTAGGGAGTCCTGTGATGAAGTCAAGTGATATATCCTCCCAAATCAGATCCGGAATAGGCAGGGGTTGCAGCAGCCCTGCTGGAGAAGCAGCTGCATACTTCTGTCTTTGACACACATCACAACCCTTAACAAAATCTTGGACTGCCCTCTTCATTCCAACCCAATACAAGTTCCCTGCTATTCTTCTATAGGTCCTCAAAAAACCTGGGTGCCCCCCAGCAGGAGATGCATGGAACTCGGCCAGTAAAACAGGAATCAAAGGTGAGTTTGCTGCTAAAACCAACCTCCCTAGATAGAACAACACTCCCTGCTGTAAACTGAAACCGGGCCTGGCCTTTGAATCCTTTTGCAGGTCATTTATCACCTGCTGCAGGTGCGGGTCAGCAGCTATTTCCTGCTGCACTTGCTGCCTCTGCTGCCATATTGGGAAAGAAGTGATGCTATTCAGATCTAGTTCATCACACCTCCTAGACAAGGAATCAGCAGCCTTGTTTTCAGGCCCTGGTTTGTAAACCACTTCAAAATGGTAGCCGAGAAGCTTGGCTATCCAATTTTGTTGATCTGCAGTGGTGATCCTTTGTTGCAAAAGATGCTTAAGACTCTTTTGGTCAGAATATACCACAAAATTCCTCCCCAATAAGTAAGGTCTCCAATGCTGCACTGCTAACACCAATGCCATCAATTCTTTTTCATAGGCTGACTTACTCAAACTATTCTTAGATAAAGCCTTGCTAAAGTAAGCTATAGGTCTTTTGTTTTGCATTAAAACAGCCCCGATTCCTCTCCCCGATGCATCACATTCTATTTCAAACGGTTTGGAGAAATCGGGCAGCACCAATACTGGAGACTGGACCATCACTTGCTTCAACTGCTCAAAAGCTTTGAGAGCTTCGGGGCCCCAATTGAACCCTTCCTTCTTAGTCAGCTCAGTCTAGTCAGCTCAGTCAAGGGCTTGGCTATTTTTCCATATTCTGCAATAAACTTTCGATAGTAGCCGGTCAACCCCAAAAAGCCCCTCACTCCTTTAACATTGTGTGGGATTGGCCAATCCAGAATACTTTGAATCTTCCTGGGGTCTACTGCCACACCATTTTCTGATATGATATGGCCCAAGTACTCCACTTGTCTATCCCCAAAAGTGCACTTCTTTTGATTAGCCACAAAATTGTTCCTTTGTAACACCTCCAAGACTTGAGTCAAGTGTCCTATATGCTCCTTCCAACCCCTACTATACACCAATATATCGTCAAAGAACACCAGCACAAACCTCCTCAAGTAGGGCTTAAACACTTGGTTCATTGTTGATTGGAAGGTTGCAGGAGCATTAGTTAGCCCAAAGGGCATCACTAAAAACTCATAGTGCCCTTCATGTGTCCGGAAGGCTGTTTTGTGCACATCCTCCTCCCGCACCCTTATTTGGTGATATCCCGACTTCAAATCTATTTTAGAAAAATAGGAGGCTCCATGTAGCTCATCTAACAGCTCTTCTACAACTGGAATAGGGTACTTGTCCGGCACTGTGACCTTGTTAAGCTCCCTGTAGTCTACACACATCCGCCAGGAAGCATCCTTCTTCTTCACCAATATCACGGGACTAGAGAAAGCACTAGAACTGTGCCTAATAATTCCCTGTTGTAGCATTGTTTTCACTTGCCTTTCAATCTCATCTTTGTGGTGGTAAGGGTAACGGTAGGGTCTAACACTCACAGGACCGGCATCTTTGTGCAACTCAATCGAATGCATGGTGTCCCTCATAGGAGGCAGCCCATCCTTCTCCTTGAACACCTCAGAATATCCTGCCAACAAGTGCTGCAACTCTTTTTGCTATTGACCATTCAAGCCCTGCTCACTGCTTGGTTCCTTATCCACTACTTCACTCCTCAACAAACTCTGTAATGACGATGCCGGTTGTTCTCTTTTGATGCTCATCCCCGGAGGAATCTGACCATACAGCACCTCAGACTTGCCCTTGCATTGGAAGCTAATTGACATTTCCTCCCAGTCAAAGGTCACTTTGCCAAAGGTTTTCAACCATGAAACCCCTAAAATCATGTCCAAATCCCCCAACTCCAAGATATAGGCATCGGTCACAGTGTTGAAGTTGCCCAACCGTACCTCAAGGCTTTTACACTTGCCCAAGGTAGTCACGCGGTGCCCATCTCCCAGTTTCACCCCCATCAACTTGTGCTTCTCCACTGGTAAGTCTAATACTGAAGCCACTTGTGGGGAAACAAAGCTGTGACTCGCCCCACTGTCAATCAGTACCAAAAGTGAGACCCCCTTCACCTTCCCTTCCAATCTCAATGTTGTAGGTTGGCACTTGGTGGCTCTTTCTTCTTCTGCAACACCAAACAGACCCATCGAACTTAACTGCAGGTCTTCTTCCTCGTCATCGTCCTTAGCCTCAATGGCAATCACCTCCCCTTCTTCATTCAAAGTCTCGTCATCACCCAAAATCACCAACCGTAGCTGCTTCTCCGCACACTGGTGCAGCGGGTGGAAGCGTTCCCCACACCTGAAACACAGCCCGCGAGCCTTCCGCTCCATGAGCTCGGAATAGGGCAGGTGCTTGATTCCCCGGTTGCGTTCGCCGACTGTTCATCTCCTTTCTTCGCTGTCTGCTCGCGTCGAGTGAGGAGTTGAACGCGGGTTAGAATATCCGGGTTGACCCGATTTGGGGGTTGAGTCACTGGTTGGATTGAACCCGAAACTCCTTTTTTGTGGCCCTGAGTGAAAACCCGGTCCATTAGCCCACCTTGAAGGCCCACGATCCAGATCTCGTCCTCCTCGCCACTGCCTCCCGTTACCACCCTCATTGCGTGGACCCAGAGTTCCCCGCATCTCAGCCTCGACATCTCTGGCGAGCCGCATCGCCTGCACCCGGTTGATTGGGCTGAAGGGTCGCACCTTCAACCGGAGCTCCGGTTTCAATCCTCCCATGAAATACCCCAAATACTGGTTCTCCGGCAACCGCCCCACCTGTGACGACACAAATTCGAATTCATTGATGTAATCATCGACACTCCCCGTCTGAACCAAATCCTTGAGTTCCTCGAACGGGTTGGTACACTTCCGTCCTCCATAGCGCTCAATCAGAGCTTGCTTCAGCTTGCACCATGTAAGCTCGTCTTCAGTCTCACGAAGAAGGTTGAACCAGTGGATGGTCGCACCATCCATGCTCAACTTAGCGAGTCTCACCTTCACCTCCTCGGACGATCCTTGCACTTCAAAATAAGTTTCGGCTTGCGTGATCCATCCCACGGGATCCGCCCCATCGAACGCGGGTAATTCCACCCGCTTCACAACCATCTTGTATTCGAAATTCTCCTCGTCAGTATACGAAGAGGAATTGGAATACTCACCTGATTTCCTCTGATCGCTCAGCTTAGCCAACTCCAACATGATGGATTGTCGGAATTCCACCAACGTTTGTCGAATCGATTCTTCAATAGTTGTCATTCGCACCTCCAAAGCGTCAACTCTATCTGCCATTTTCGGTGGCATGGACAAGGCAACAAGTTACGATGGGAAAACGCTAGCTCTGTCTCGTGAATCCGGCAGGTCGGACCAGTGATAGAAACTACGAATTAAGATGGATGGAATAGTATATTGGATATGAAAAGGGAGCTCTATGGCTCAATTCACAATGAAAATAACAGTAGTTGTACCAGAGCTAAAAGCTCCTAACCAGAGAAGATATTCTCCTTACACCCAAACATACGTATCATCAATGACCCCTCTCTCTTCAATCACTCACCACAAATAACAGAATCACAAGGAATATCCCCCCTTGCCACCTCACTAACTAACTCCCTGTGGACCCACTTTCTTTCTCCTAGAATAAACCCTCCATACACTGGGCTTCTTTGGAGCCTTATCAATAACTAACTCAGGCCCAAGTGTCCTATCACATTCTACCTAAGTACAACAATCTACAATGAATATTATATACCCAAGTAGAAGAGCATGCTAATCTTACTGAAATGGAGCACTACAGATAGTATGCCAATGCGAGCAAAACACGATAATAAATCATGGACATTCCATCGGGAAACTGAAAGGCTCAAACCATTTTATAATACACTCAAAATGATTCCATCAACACCTGATTTAGCTTGTTAGGGATTCTAGAATCACTTCTAGACAATTAAAAGTTTCCTATTGTATTTGAGTTTTATAAGTATTTTGGTCATTTTGCAAACAGATTCTGATTCTTGCAAACATAGAAAATTGGATTCCGGCAAAAGCATATTAGGACTTGCTTCTTTTTTGGTATATTAGGATCGAACCTATAACCGGCTACCTAAACCCCCGCCCCCAGCCACCTGTGCTAGCCTCAGGTGGCAATGGCATATTTGGACTTTCTTCTGATCTTTGCAAAAAGTGATTGTAATTTTTTTTTAAATCAAACACAACACATCACTTTTATTTCCTTCTTGGTAATTTGACATCTCAGAAGTGGATTTGCCTAACATTACCCAAGCAAAAACAATTTCCCTCCACACATCTAAACAATGTTCCCAAATACAAAGTTGTTTCTTTCAAAACCCATTTTCGGAAAAGTGATTCTCTTCAAAATCTGAAATCTCACAGAAATCCCAACACAAACTTGGTTTGTACTTCATATGGATTGGGACATGAGAATAATGGATGCATTAAGTTAATTGGAGACATCAGAAAGCAAGATAGAGATAGGTAGCCTAACCAAAGAGTATACAAGTACAGTTATATATATATATATGAATTAGTTTTAAAAGAACTGAAACTATCAGCAAATGTCCATGCACTGTCGAAGTCTTATAACATGGCTGAAGCCACCACAAAAATCCAGAGTCAGCAATTACAAATAACAAACAAAGTGCCAGATTTCCATATCCCTCTAGTTCAGTTATTTCTATTCTGACATAATTAAGATATTCAAACTCTAATTTCAACATTTTTTTAGTGTAAGACGATGGAGCAAAATCAAGGTAGAAACTTCTTGATAAAATATCATTGTCCCCAATCAATGGTGACTTGAACTGTACCTTTCAGACAAAACAACTTTTCAGTCTTCATGTAATGAGAATCTCTTATGATATATCTAGATTTGGGATGATTTTTGGAAGCAGTCTGTAAGGTGGCCTTGAACATGACTCACCATCACTATTTAGGAATGTGAGTTCATTTTCAAGAACAGAATAAGCTTCTGAAAATGCCTGCACCAATATTATAACTTATAAGAAATACCATCAGGAAAAGCCAAATTCATCAAATCATGATTCTTAAATAAAACCTTATGCAAGCAGAAGATGAATGACTGATAAATACAAGCACAAATAATTCAAGAATCTCACTTCAGTGTAATATTTGTGTCAACTTCATGGGTGACACCACAAGTGGTGGACAATATGCTATGACTTCGATGGACGTCAAGAAGCTTAAGCACAAACTACTCATAGAAGAACGTCATTATATAATATCCACCCATTAGAGGCCCACTAAACGAAATATGTTACTTTAAAGTCTCTTGCACTAAATCAAACATTATTTCTAATGATAATATACCTGCAGGCCCATCCACTTCTCCCTTCATGCATTTAAATTTGCAAAGCCAACACCATTTCAATTGCACAAAGGAGTGGAGGAGCATGTAAATTCATATCATTAGAAACTTTAACAGCAGGCAACAATTGAACGTGTGAATTATGTTTGACAACTTCACAGAAAAAAAAAATATTTAGCACAAGAGACCTCAAAAGAACATATTATATAAAATGGTAATGTAATGGGTGAATATTGTGTTATAATGTTGTTAGACCCTCATTAACGAGGACACATAAGAGGAGGAGGAAAGAGAGACCAAAGAAAACTCAGGTGTGTGAGAGACGAAGTAAAGGGAGATGTAGGGGAATATGGTTCAAAGGGAACGGACAAGGGGCTGAAAATGAAGGCTGGAGCTGAGACAGAAAATATGACAAAACAGCAGTTGGTTAGCAATAACCAACTGGACAGCTGGCAACAGAAGAGTGGAGGGAGGGATGATTCTGGAATCATACTAGAATGAACGAAAGGAACGAATAAGAGGGGGAGAGAGGTAGAGGAGTCAGGAAAAGTGTGAGAGTTAGATCGGAGGTCTGAAGGCTGGGGAAACCCAGAGTCTGTGTGAGACTCGGTTTCATCTTTTTTCTTGTTTCTGTTAATCAAACTCAAGATCTAGCTCTGTCGTATGGAGCTTAGCCTCCATTTCTTTGAAGAGTGAAATTCAGATACTAACAAATATTCTATATTAAGGCAAACTCTTCATATTGACACTTTAATATTCAGTTCTATATGCATAATAATAAAGTAATAACACTCCAATTTAATCATTTAATGTCAATTATGTTATAAGTTTACAAAGATTACCGTACTTCAACAAGAGCTCTCCATTTTTTACAACTTCCAAAACTTACATATGAAGTTTCTCTTAGAAAATAACAAACCGTACATAGTTAATCAAAAAGCTATTATTTATATAATTAATTTACTTGATTAATTTTCAGCTATCCATTAATCAAGATTGTAGTTTTAACAAAAATTGGAAATACATTTGTCATCCTCAAAAATTTCAGATGCACTATTACAGAAAATTTTTAATACACCATAACCAGTAAATAAGGACCATAGTAGTCAATCCCGGATAGTGGCGCGTAGCGGCCGACCCCAAAAACGCAATAGTGGGATAGCGGATAGCGGGATGGCCGCTACACCGAAAAAAAAATGAAAAAAAAACATATGCAATTATACTATACATCTATAAATGATTCAAAATATAAAATTAGTCAAAATTAAACACATATTCATCATTAATAATCAAAAGTCATAATTCTAGACTATAGACACACAATTACCATGAACATAAGGCATAATTAACAAGTCAATAACCACAAAAGTCATCAAGGAGCATAAGATTTAAAAGAAGAAAATGAAAACAAAGCTCCAAATACTAAGTTATGCCTCTAAGGCTTAAAGTAACTAAACATTCAAATTCAAAACATAAGTACAATTTTTTCTTCAATCGGAATCATCATATTCAAGATCTTCTAAGTTCTCTTCCTCCTAATTGTCACTTTCACCACTACTAGACATTGTAGATCTCTTCCTCCTCTTCTGTTTCTACATCATTAGCTTCATCTTCCTCTTCATCATGTATAGGCTCCTTTCCCCTAGAGCTAGAAGGCCTTGAAGTAACTTTCTTCTTCAATCTTGTTTGCTGCCTAGTATGTTTTGTAGGCTCACCAGCCCTAATTATATCAAATACGGCCCCCCAAGTTAAAGTATCATCATCAAAAACCAACTCATCTTCAGCACCTTCTCCATCTCCACCCATTTCTCCTACTAACCATTCATTACTATCGTCAATATTATTTAGGAGAATGGGATCAATCACATCTCGGCTATCAAAATGTTCTTTAAGAGCTTGGTTATATTTAACAAAAACCAAGTCTTGCAACTTTTGATGCTCAAGCTTGCTTCTCTTCTTAGAATGAATCTATTACATAATTTATAAACAAAAATGTTAGTTTCACAATCACTAAATGAAACTATGTAAAGGAAAATCATTAGATGTCTACTTACATGCTCAAAAATACTCCAATTACGCTCACATCTCGATGAACTACAAGTCAAGCTCAACACTTTAATGGCAAATGTTTGCAAACTTGGAGAGGATGACCCATACATCCTCCACCAGTAATATAATTATAAATTATTTAATTAGCATTACGTGTCATGTAAGTTGTAACTAAATTTATCAAGAAGTGCGTTTTTTCTTACCAGGAGCCTGGTCCTTTGTCTTACTGCTGCCTTCATTCCAAATATGCCTCCAGCTCTCTTATATAGTGCTAACTCAGTTGAAATCTTATCTACCTCTTCTTCAATTGCACTTAGTCTCTCAATGGCCTTATAAAGTCCAGCTATCACTTCTTCATCAAATTCAATTCTTGGATTGCTATAGAAGAACTCGGGGTTCAGAAAGTGGCCAGCTGCATGCAATGGATGATGAAGTTGTGATTCCTACCTTCTATCAATGATATCAAAAATATCCTTATACTTATCAACATTTTCATTGAAGGATCTTTGAATAGCTTCCTTAGCCCTATCCATTGCTTCATATATGTAACCCATTGCAGGCTTTTTTTCATTGTCAACAAGCCTAAGAACGTGCACAAGAAGCCCCATAGCTTTAAGAGAATAAACGACTTCGTTCCAAAAAGTAGGCATCAATACAATGTCAGTTGCCCTCTTCCCCTTAGCTTCTTTTGCTATCTTAGAGGTCAACCACTCATCTAAAGTGAACATCTTTCTAAGGTTGTTTTTTTGTTTGTGCAACCTTTGCA
This sequence comes from Styphnolobium japonicum, assembly GCA_023212625.1. Lineage (NCBI taxonomy): Eukaryota > Viridiplantae > Streptophyta > Magnoliopsida > Fabales > Fabaceae > Styphnolobium > Styphnolobium japonicum. The sequence continues at coordinate 10,449,954 of JALBWW010000007.1, read as the reverse complement.
ATGTAAGGAATGTGGTCGCAAACCTTATGACTCCATGCCTTACCAATTCCATCTTATTTGTGTACTTCCTCATTGTATTTAAGGCCAATGAATGGTTGTAGATGAAGCCTACAAGAGCAATGCCTCTTTGTATTGTCCTTTTAACCCGAGGTAGCTTTCCAATGTCTTCCAACATCAAGTCCACACAATGTGCAACACATGGAGTCCAAAAAAGATTCTTCCTCTTCGCTTGTAGTAATTTACCGGCCAAGACATAATTGCTTCCATTATCGAACACCACTTGAACAATGTTCTTTTCTCCAATCTCCTCCACAAAGGCATCTAATAACTCAAATATCTTCTCCCCAGTCTTCATATATGCAGAGGCATCAACACTTTTCACAAACATAGTCCCAAATGGAGAATTCACCATGAAATTGATCAAGGTCCTATTCTTCTTATCCGTCTAAGCATCTGACATAATCGAACATCCAAAATTCACCCGTTCTTCCTCTTGACCCTTCAACATTTCTTTTGTTAGCTCCAATTCCTTTTTAAGGAGTGGAACTCTCATTTCATGATAGCTTGGAACCTTTAGGTGTGGATCATAGTTTCTAATAGCTTCAATCATCAACTTGAAGCTTTTAGTACGCACAATATTAAAAGGAATGGAATTCCTATAAAAACAACGAGCTATATACTGAACGGTTCTAGCTCTTGCCTGTTTATCACAAGCATCATTTATGCTTGTTTGCCTCTTGGCCTTTCCTAATTTAATAGTTGCTTCTAGATTTCTAAGAAGCAGCAAATCCATGGGGCCTTCAACATTTTTAGCTCTCTTGGCAGCAGATGTCATATCACTTAATGTTGTTAGTTTTTTTCCACTTCGAATATTTAGAATTTCTTGCACCTCTTCTTCCTCATTGTCATTTTCATTCAACTCAATCATGTATGAATCTTTTTCAGCCTTTTTCTTCTCAAAAGCTTCCTTGATCAACTTCTTAATTTCAGGTGGAATTCTCTTACAAGAATTTACATCTCCTCTCACTCCCATTTGGTGTCTTTTAGCTCTAGTAATCCCACCGGTTGTAACTTTGCCACAAAAATCACAGGTCACACTCTTCCTATTATTGATATCTCTCAAGCTATTCCACTGCCATGCCATATCAATATTTTCTCCGGTTGGTTTTACCAATCCACAACAGGAGGATGACGCTGAGACACTTTGACTAGTTGATTGAGGATGAGAAGATGATGTCATGGCTGTGAAGGGTAATTAAGGATTCAAAATACAAGATTGAAAAAGGAGAAACAGAGAGCTGTGAAGGGAAGAAAGAAAAAAAATGCAAGAGAAACAAAGGCACCCAACACCTCCGTTAAAACAGAGAAGAGGTGCAAAGCTGCCAAAATAGAGGATGTTGCCGGAAAGGGGTGGGCCTCGCCGAAAATGGATGGGCCTCGCCGGAAATGGGTGCTGCACGCGAGGGAGGCAGGGATTAGGCTGTGTCTTCACTGAGGGAGGCTGCGTTTAGCTATTTGTGCAGGGCTGTGTTTTACAAAACCCTAAATATTTCAAACAAAACACACACAACGACGTGGGAGGGCTGCGTTTCACAGTAACAACTGCGACGGCAGCGAAACAGCCACGAAAAGCATCCCCGACAGCCGCGACGCCAAACCGCTCCGCTACGGGAGCAGCGTCGCGAGTTTGAGCCGCGACGCCACCCTCCAGCGCTATCGCGCGCGAATGATAACTAAGAAGTAGTTTTAGTGCCACAATTGCCTAAGCCTTATCATTCTCTGCAAGAACTACATAAAAGATTTAGCTTAACTGCTAAGGTTTCCAATTTAAGCACAAGTTTCTTCTTTTTCCTGTTATCATGGCATGGCAAAGGCCAACTTTGACAATAGAAATATGGCAAAGTTGCAGGCTATGACTGCATCATTACCTTAATACATTGGTGTATTCGGAAGCAATTCCTTCCCACGTTATTTGTTGGAAAAAGAGGGTCATCTATGTGTATTGGATCAATGCTGCAAAATAAAGTAATTGTCAATTAGTTGGAGAAAAAGGAAATTAAAAGGATATCACACCATACACATAAAGTTCGGTTTCTCTATTACCTACAACCTCTTTCTCTTTTTATATAAAGTCCACTTCCTTGCACTGATATCCGCATTTGGCGAGGATCAAACAAATTCCTAAAAGAAAAATCATTTAATTGATTTCAAACCAAAAATATTCATGATTATACAATGTCCACTCTAATAGCAACAAGGAAATATAGAATCATCAGTAGATCACTTACCCAAAAAAGTAAAGAAAATCCATTAGAAGGCTTCCATAATTCTGCAAGAAAATGGAAGAGAAGTTTATTTAGTAGCAATGAGATATCTGGAATAAAAAGTAAACGAAAAAGTAAGAACTACAATCCGTCATGAGCCAGCTTGGTTCTTTTGTACTAAATCCCCATATATATATATATATATATATATATGTATGATTAAAAAAAGCATTTCATTGAGATGAAGAGAAGAAAATACAAAAAGATTGGAGGATAAGGAATCCTCTATGACAAAAAGCAAGACACTAGACAAAAGAGAACAAAGAAAGCATTAAAAAAGCAAAGCCGGCCAATCCCTAGTCATATCTATTAGGGAAGTCCCCTTAAAAAGACCATGTGCTTTACACCAAATAGAGGCCAAACGCCGAATATTATCCCAAATCAAATGATGAGTCAAAGAAACCTCCTAAAAAATACGAGTTACGCTCCAACCAAATGCACCAAAGTGTAGCAAAGACTGCAGATTGCCATAGAAATTTAGCCTCTTTGCTTCTGTCGAAACCATAAAAGCAAATTCCTAGAAATTGGTCCAAGAACCTAGGGCACATCCAACATTCTCCAAAAAGGTTGAACAAAGAATTCCAAAGAGAACCAGCCACGGTACAAGTAAAAACAGGTGAGGAACCGATTCTGAGCAAGCACCACACATATTAGGGGAAAGTGCCGTATGCAGCCTATGAACCTGCAACATGTCATTATTGTTAATCTATTAAGCACCGCAGTCCAAATAAAAGACTTAACCTTTGAAGGAGCTTTGGATTTCTGAAGAGGTTTATCAAGAGGGAACGTGACTCTATTCAAAGAATGGGCTAGGAATTGGAAGAAAGATTTGCAAGAGAATGCCCTAGAGGGCTCAAGAGACCAAATCCTAGTATTTGAGTTAGAAGACAAATGAACAGAGGCCAAGATACCCAAGAAAGACTCCAATTCAGAAAATTCCCTATCATTTAAGTTACAAAAAAAGTGAAAATTCCAAGAAAAGCAAGAATATTGAGCACTATAAATATTGTGGATAGGAGAGTCATATAAAGAAGAAAATCAAAAAAGACGTGGGAAGGCATATCTAAAAAAGGAATCTCCTACCCAATGATCCTCCCAAAAGTTGACAAGAACACCATTACCCACCTTTAGAGAAAGTAAAGACTTAAAGGTAGTATAACCATGGGAAATAAATTTCCAAGGGCTAGAATGAGAAGCTCGGATAGCTGTGTTGGCATCCCACCCATTGTGATCTAGGCCATACTTAATCCGGATAATCTGATGCCAAAGAGAATGAGATTCCAAAGGAAAGTGTCATATCCATTTACCTGCCAAAGCAATGTTTTTAGACACCAAGTTACCAAGACCAAAAACCATTTCCTTCTTTGGACGACAACACACCTCCCAACTCACCAGATGATCACGTCTTGTATCCGTAGCACCTGACCAAAGAAAATCCCTCATAATTTTTCCTAAAGTGTTGGCCACTTCTAGAGGGATACAGAACAAAGATAAATAAGAGGGATGATGGAAAGACAAGCTTGAATAAGGGTAATCAGGCCACCAAGAGAGAAATAAGCCCCTTTCCAATTGTCTAATCGCTTAAGAGATCTTCTTAACAACTAGATCCCAAAAAGAAACAGATATGGGATTACCACCCAAGGGGACCCCCAAGTAAAAAAGTGGCCACTCTAAAATCTGACAACCTACCAGTGATGCAAAAGAAGAGAGGGTTTGAGGATCTACATTAATACTGGCCAAACCACTTTTGGACAAGTTAATTTTCAAACTAGAAGAACTCTCAAAAAGCTGGAAAAGAGAAAGTGCATTCACCAAACTATCACTGCCTTCATCTAAGAACAAGATAGTGTCGTCAGCAAATTGCAAATGAGACTACAACCTCCTCCGCACCCACTTGAACTCCTTTGATCAACCCGTTGGAAACTACTCGAGATTAAACGATTTAGTACATCCACCACCAAAGTGAAAAGAAAAGGAGATAAAGGATCTCATTGCCACACTCCCCTATGAGCATGAAACCAAGCTTTAGGCTCACCATTAATAATCACAAAAAAAGTACTAGTTGAAAGACAACCTGAGATCCAACTTCTCCACCTAGAACCAAACCCCTTTTTTTCCAAAACCTTATCCAAGAAACTCCAACTAACCCAATCATAAGCTTTCTCAAAATCCAATTTGAAAACTAGACTATGTCATTTCCTTTTCCTCACATCATCAACCACTTCATTCGCCACCAAGGCAGCATCCAAAATTTGTCTTCCTGCAACAAAGGCGCTCTGACTTTCAGAAATAGTATACCCCGACACCTCATTAAACAAAGCAAAGTCCGAATCGTGTTTCCCTTTCAATTAAGAAAGGTACGGAGGGTGGACTGGTGTATTTGCCATTGATGCTATCTAAGGAGTTTCAAATACTTGCAAACCACTAAAATATTAAATATTAATTATTTCAATTCCATTTCCAGCTTTTTCTATACAAACTAAAGCATCTATCTCAGTGCACCCACTAACACACAACGAATCAATGACTATATAATGTAAGAATGAAAATAAAAAAATTAGGCATAATTATCATCACTTCAGATTTTTTATGTTAGAAAATCCAGTTAACAAAGTAAGAACCTACGCAATTTGGTGCCATCACTCAAAAGCTAACAATTGATTAAACTTAAATTTCACTATAGTTCGTTACAGTGGAGGGCCAATTGAGCTAGCAGTTTTCCACGATAAATGGCTTTCCCTAAACGGGGAAGATGAAATTCAAAGATCAGAGATGGCCATGTGTCCTCAAGGAAAACTTTTCTGGTGTAAATTCACGTCAGCATCAGGCACCACGAGTAAAGGGAATTTCATTAAGCACACATATCTTTAGTATTGTTATAACTATAAGTGGCTTGTATTTAGTTTTGGGCTTCACTAGACGAGTGACCTGACAGAAAAAAACCCCAGTGTGACCCAATAAGGAATTTTCAAGGAGATTACGCGTTAGAAGCAGTGACCAGGCCGATAGTTAGGTCAACACATAATATCTTTCACAGCGAGCGTTTTGGTGTATTGGGATTAGGGTTTAAATGTTGAGTGGCTACTCCATGTAATCTCAATCACTCATAGTAAACTTTCTATTTGTTTCGCCTATAGACCTAGGCCTACGGTTTGCTGTAGGTTGTGCCACGTTAAATTATGTGTCTATTTCTCTTCTCATTATTCTCTGCTATGCATCAGGTTATATCAGTTTTCAGAGTTAACTTTTTGAAAGTGCATCCCATTTCAATGCCCATAGAAAATACATTAGTTTCCTTATGGAATTCATTGTTCAGCCTTTTTGGTGAATGCTAAGTGTGCCCTAGGTCCTTGGACCAATTTTTGGTGATTAGCTTCAATGGTTTTAGTAGAAGTAAAGAGACTAAATTACTATTGCAATGTGCAATCTATGCTACACTTTGGTGCATTTGGTTAGACTGTAACTCTCCTATCTTTAAGGAGGTTTCTTTGGCAAAGGTTTGGGATAAGATTAGGCGTTTAGCTTTTATTTGGTGTAAAGTTCATGGTCATTTTAACAGGATTTCCCTAACAGATATGCTGAGGGATTGGGCAGCTTTGCTGCATATATGTTTTCTTCTTTTTTTGTTAAAGAGGATCCCTTATCCTCCAAATGCATTGTAATTATCTTCTATCTTAATGAATTTCTTCTTCTATAAAATCAAAAATAAAAAAATCATATGTTCACATTAAGAAAGAATTGTGGTCAACTGTGTCAGTCAACCCCTGGATTCAGCATAAAAGTCAGAAGGTGATAGGCATTAATATTATCATGTGGTTAGAGACAGGTTAAAATCCTCTACTGCTATCAATGGCAAGATATATCCTAAGCAAACTTGAATAATTAAAGAGCTCAAAGTTTACTTGGTTAATTGGACGGCCATGATGGTGCTCATGCTGAAGAAAACGTATAATTAGTAACACCTACAATACGAATGAAAACAAAAGCAAGGTTACGGATACAGATTACAGACTATATTTTTCTCAAGCAAGAAAAATTCAAAGTTCAAGGAAACACCCAAAAAAAGGACAAGGAAGCTTCCTTAAATCCTGGAAGAAAATTTTTCAGTAGCAGCATAGAGAAAAGAAAATTTGATACATACAATAAGTGATAAAAACAAATGATAAAGAAAAAGGCAATAAGTCAAGTTAAACTGTATCTCCTATACAACTTCCTCCTCTTAAATTCAAAAAAGAAAATCATCTAAAGCACAGGTGCCCAAAGAAATTGAGATAAAATATTTTTTTCCCCTTTTTCCACCTGATCATGACTAGAGTACCATGGACAAGATTGTAAGTAAAGAAACTACCATTAGCAGTTAGACCATATAAATCAAATATAATCACAGATGCTGCCTATCCACATCCTTCTGAAAAATAAAATCATTACTAAGTTGTGTGTTTGGGAATTTTAACATAAGTTTTAACAGATTCTTTTCAGGTGTAAGATTTTGAACTCATTAAGTAAAGCAATAAATGACATCACATCTACAAACTTCCTAGACTATCCAAAAAGCCCATCAATCTGTGTTACTTCAGAACCTAGGGGACTTGGAGAATTCATTGAGAAATGAAAATTGTTAATTAAAAGCAAGCAATCATGCATACCAAACAGTAGGAACTTAAGCCACCAGAGTAGGACTGATCTAGGCTCCGATCTGCCAAAAACTGTTTAAGTACCAAAGCAAGAGGAGTAGCAGCAGGAAATTGTTCTGTCAACTCCTTAACCTACAGGCAGCAATATCACAATTGTGTATTGTCAAGCAATACAAAATGAGAAGCACATGAGACATTTTACCTCAATATTTATTTCTAAACCAAAATAAGTTGAATAAAGGAAAATGAAAGTGGTCTAAGGTCAGTACTATACACTGATAAACTACAATCATCCATCTCTAATACAGACCTCAATATACATAATTATACATTAAACTGCCAGTTGGTGTTAAGAGAACAAGTATATATTGAGTTATTAACACAACAAGATCATCTAATCAGTAAAAGACAGGATAAATAGAAGTATAGAACAGAATCAAGCTCAGCCGTTCTCTCCCCGACTTCTCTCAAGTCTCAACCATTAATGCAGCCGTGCACATCATGAAGTATCTAAGGTGTTCAAGGATGGAGATTGTTCTAATGCCTATCTAAAAGGAGAGTGGAGAACCTAATATAATGGAACAGTATAAAATTCAGTGGAGACCAGATACAGTATCAAATCTAAATATAGAGCCACAACTCATTCATTTATAAGTTGATTTTGTTGATAGCCTGTTGGGTCTGAGCATTTCCAATTCCAACCAATGGACTAATTGTGTTCTGCTGCTTCAAATCCAATTTCTTGCGAGGGTAAAATCACCAAAAAGATAATTGTGTTCAGCTTCGTCTAATCCAATTTCTTGTGAAGCAATTCACATGATGTCAAAAGCAAGCTTGCTGATCTGTTTATTAAACCAGGGGAGCCCCAAGATGAATTATTTGTAAACATGCCAGGGATGAATGACATAAAAACATATCATTTACATTCCAACTTGAGTTAAGGCACTATATAAATATAACATTAGGCTTCTTCACAGTAGAGTATTTGTTTTATATTTATTCTCATAAAAGAAGAAAAAATAAGTAGACCACCCCCGTGGTAGGCATCCAATTCTATATGTATGTAACATGCTAGACATTTCCTTTAACTGTCCCCAACCACCCACCCCAATTTTCCTCTTGGGATGAAAATATCTTTTTATGGAGGAAGAAAATTTAATCAAAAAGAAGAAATTTATTTAAACAAAAAAAAAATCTTCTAAATTTTTAACCAAACAAATAAAGTTTCTTACACTCTTCTTGAACTAGGAAAAAGTCTAAGCTCAGCATTAGCATTGAAGCTTTATATCCATTTTTCCTTGACTAAAACATGGATAGATTTCCAACGGAAAAAAAAATCTATATCAATAAGAATAACAAACCAGAATAGTTTATATAAGTCAAAGCCCTATAGTCATGAGAAATTACCATTTCTGTAGTTTGGAGTCCTGTATGTGATGGGGACTTAAAGCTGATGTCAAGACGAACTGATTTGGAGTCTTTTGTGGCATCAAAATTTATTTGGGAGCTTTTTGGCAAAGCTGAATTATCTAACTGGATAATATCAGAATGATTTTCGTTATCATGTTCACCAGCAGTACAGTGTGGCTCTTCTTTTAATGATTGTACAATAGGAGCCAAAGAAGTGATAATGTCCCGAGGTACTTCCACCACGAGCATAATAATAGGTATCTAATAGCAAAAAGATACAGCATAAAATCATACAAGAGATGAAGATAGGAGTATACTTAATAAGTTGATGACATAACAGCTTAAGAGAAGAGATATTACAGCTGTATTTTCCACTGTCTTCAGAGAATCAATTTTTACCCAATCCTGATTGGCAAGATACCTAGCTGCATGCTGGCATACAAACATAATAATAGTGAATTCTCTGATATGCCGGAAAAATTGAAATTCTTGTTATTGTTACTATTAAAAATATATTTACAAAGTAGAAAACAGAAACTACAATATCCTCCAATTACATCATCAAAAGAAGCAAAAAATAAAGGAAACATGAAGAAAGTACATCAAAACAATAAATTATTTTCAAATGTCTGTCAAACCAAAACACTTTCAAACAAACTTGGAGAGATCAACTAACATGGATGCATAGCACATACATTGTGTAATGTGATTGAGGGATAAAGAAAAACACATTCTAATGTCTCATTATCCAGGAAAGCCATGTTTAAGACAAGTCTATAGAAAGTATATGGATCCGCACAATCAGTTAACATGATACCAATATTTCTTTTATTCTCAATCACCTCACCTTATGTTATTTCCAATTCTTTCAGATAACATACAACCAACCAGTTTGTAAACTTTGAAGGAGAAATCAATCAATGAGCTGGCAAGTTCAGATTATTTTAAATCGAAGTAGTGCCCTTCACATATTTCATTGTAGGTGTCAAATCCTACTTAAGATAGATGTGCACACCCAACAAAGGTAGATGGGAAGTACAAAGTGTAGGTATCACGGCCTGATCTATTGCCAATATACCTGTAGACAAGTTTCTTTAATACCATTACGACCTTCCAGTATTCCAGCTTCTTTAATAGGTTCCTGAAAATTTTATTCAAAATTTAAAATGAAACAAAAAGAAGGTTAATCCATCAGAGTAATGACATAGCAAGTCAAACAAACTATGGGGGAAAAAAAGGAAAAAAATTACCAGGTTCCTCACTGGAGGGAGAGAAACCACAAGGTCAACATCACTTGTTGGAAGAGACATTCCAGTTGCATTCGAACCAAATATGTTTGTCCTGGACCTGGGCCACAGAACCTGCAGAGATCGGGTAACTCTCTTGACAGCCCAATTAATGTAAGGCCTCCTGGCCATATTTTCTGCAGCAACCTTGGATTCCATCATAATCATAAGTAACATGATTAGAATCTTTTGTCTTCTAGTGGCGATATGAAGAAATATAAGCTTTCAACAGATTCAATAGGAATGCTATTTGGAAAAATTCAAAATAAAGGACTGGAATGAAGATGGGAAACAATGATGAAAAAACAAGGAAAAAGATACTTGCACAAACTATGTGAGGTATGTCCAAAATCTAAATCATAAAAAAAAAAAAAGTTACAGTAGGACCAGGGTGTTATCCAGTGGCTTGCAGAGGAGTGTGTGAGTGTAAGTAACATTATTCACAAAATAAACCCTATACCTGTTTACAGAAAGAGTCAATCTCATCATGGAGAAGGCTGTGCATCAAAGTCAAAGACACACTCCGTGCAGAACAGCTTTGTAAATCGGGAGGTTGCAAAGGAAAGGCAACATCTGGCTGTATAATTAAAAACCCACAATGAACACCAATAGATATCTATAAAGTAGGACTTAGGTAAGGATCTTTCTTACATGTTCCTGGTCACGTGCTATCTGTGACATTGCAATCAGGCGGTCCTGCAGCAAGGCTGCAGGTAAAGGCTGAATCATAGGTCGCACTGCGAGATTATTACTTCTCCATGAAGGCCACACAACTTCAGCACCTTCCATTCTTAAACAAGCTTCCTCCAAATTACTTCCATCATGATACCAGCCTCTCATTCCCCAGTGCCTTGGGCTGGAACTACCAGATCTAACCGTTGGAAAACCCCTATGTTTCCTGGAGTCACTCACAGGGGAGGGTGGGGGTGGACGTGGGGCCCGTGGTACACAAAGCACTACAGGCGATGGTGGCCGCTTTATACGAGGGTGCTCCCGCCTGGTAGGAGGAACACAAGGGCTTTTATGATCAACACTACGCTTAAAGTCAGATCTTGACCTTTCCCTCGACAAGTTAGGAATAATTATTGGCCGTAGAATGGGATATGGATGAGAATCACCTGCCTTCCCTTCAACTTCTACAGGCAAATTATTACCCAAAGAACCAGAAGTATCCTCGTCTGCTGCTGCATCTGTAACTGATGAAGAATGCAATACCTTTCCAGGCACTTCATTACCTGACATCACATAACCAACAGTCTGGGGCCCAGTCCCTACAGGATCGAAAGGAGAACAAAATGTAGCAGTAGTTGGAGAAGTCAAACCATTAGTACTATATGAAGATGAGAAAGCAACCATGTCATCCACTGCCCTATTCATGTCAGCTTCACGCAAAGCCCATAAACTGTCATCAGAGCTAAGAGAGGGAGGCCGGGAGAAACCTGTTCCTGGATGATCAGAAGAATTCCAGTACATTATGCCACCACCAAAGTATTGATTATAATCTATACCAGAAACAGCATGAACCTCATACTCTTCCTCTGATACCCAGTGATTGTCAAATTCATCTGCTAGTTCCTGTGTATTTGTCAGATCAGGTAAATCCAGTATATCCCCAGAATACTTTCTTTCATCATCAAGAGCTGTTGCATCAACCTGCATACTGTGAACAGCCAACCCTTTTGAAAAGGTACACTGCCGCCTGGACATAAAACCAGAGTCGTAATTACAGTTTGGTGATGGAGCCATGCCACCACGAAAAACTGGGGGCCAATCTAAACTCATAGGAATAGGATGAGACAGAATTTGGTTGCATCCACTTTCAATTGGAGTATTTCTTGCTTGCTGTAATGTGGGAACAAATGAGTGGCAGAAGTGATTATGCCAATTGCGCCCAACATCCAGATGCAATCTATCAGTGGCAGGCAGGAGATGTGAGTTAATAGATGGAAAATAAATAGAAGGTACACCAGGCCACTCATATGGACTGCATTTTGACAAAGCTGGGTTTCTACTTTCAAATAGGCATCCACTATTTTGCTCCTTCAACAGACCAAATTCTTTTATATGAAAGTCTTTGATTGGTTTGTCAGGAACAGTTGACTTTACATCAGCTTCAGCAACACATATTGAGTTCAGAGGACTGGTATCTTCATTTCTGAAGAAACTAACATGCTTCAATGCAGGTACAGGTGGAGTTGTCGCATTACAATCTACATCACAAGTTAAAGTATCTATTCCGGAAGACAAAGTTTTCCTTTCATTTGACAATAAACAACACTGAGGACCTAAACTAATGCAACTTTCAGCAGGATCTTTAATATTCTCTCCTTGAACTTTCCTGGTAGAATTGTTCTCCCTAGTAGGCCCACTAAGAGAACAACAAAGGCTTGAATTTGAAGCAAGGATGTCATTACCAATTGAATTGTCATTTTTGACATTCTGAATGGTAGAACTATCAAAACCCCTATCACATATTACTACCTCATCTTCAGAAATAACAGTGGTAGAAGCAGCATCCAGAATTGATTTTTGAGAATCTCCAACTTCACAGTTAGCAAGGCAGTTTTTACTTTTATTTTTCTCTTTTCTACTTCTTCTTGGAGTAGTTCGAAGTTTGCCAATGTCCAATCCCCGAGTATGATCCTGATGACAAGTGGCTTGTTATAAACCAGTTAAAACTTTAGCAAGAAATATGATCCAGATTAAAAAAAAAAATTGCAACCATTTTTACAGTTGATGATGAGCTCCCCATAGATATCTCCTTCCCCAGAGGAACATCAGGAAGTTCCCTGGATCCCACTAAATCAGCCTTCTGTTTACAAGCCACTGCACAATCAATGACCTGGAATATCATCTGGAACAAATCAGAATTTTAAACTGGCAGCATTTCTGCAATAAAGTTATTCCAGCAAACTTTAAATAAAAATGAGTACCTTCAGTGGATTTTCACGTGAAATACCACCCATAGAAGTCTTTGGGACAGGATTTTGCCTTTTAGTATTGCGGGTCCGTCCCTTCTTTTTACGGTTACAAATGCTAAGCTTTTCTTTAGGTTTACCTGATGAAGAATTGTCAAGTTCCTCTCCTAATAGTTCAAGTTTTGTGCAGTCAAGTGAAATAACCATCAGAAATCCTCGCATCTTTCTGAATATACAATCAGATATCGTACAGACAGAAGCCAATGAACTAAAGAATAGCTTTCCTATATCATATTCACTATTAAGACATGATGTTATCATCAGATTAACATCCTGAAGCACAAATAAAGAATTAAAGGCTCTGGCTAAAGCAGCAGGTTTTTTACAAAAAGTGACTGGTGTAATAACTGTTCCAAATTCTACATCATCAGGAAATGTTGGGATGGTCCTTTGAGCTGACGTAGTTTGGTTGTATCGCAGTAATTTATCCCCTCCCACACTGTATAGCCAAATCTCGTCCTCAGAGGCACTACTTGCCACTTTCAAAACCTCGCGAGTCTGAAAACTTATGAACCAAAAGTCAGCCTAGTACTTAGAGAAGGCCTCAAAAATATATTAACCTAAATTACAACATGTATGAATATTCCAACTGTTGAAAATCCCTGGAGTTGTGAAGTCATAAAAAAGGAAAGTACAAAAATTACCCATCACATGCAAAATTAAATAATTAACTGCCACAAATACAAATGAAGTAGAATACCCAAGAAATCCTATTTCATAAATTATGAACTCCTAGTTGCAAATGTTTTAAAAACCTAATGGGTTTCCATGCCTATATATCATAATCATATATGTTTGTCCGCATATAGTATCTTCCAACGAGTTTTAACAGAAATGTAACATTAAGTATTCAAGTAGCTGGAATAAACATTGGTTGAACCAAGTTTTATCCAATGTGTAATTGATTTGAAACATCAAATACATCACTTAGAGATTAATTTATAAATGTTAGAATATCAGAAATATTTTCAATAAAAAAGAAAATTGAAAGAGTTTCTCAGCCTTATATATCATTATACTCTCCTCTTTATTACAGATATTTATCATTATATTATATCTACAATTTTATGATTACTGGCCAAACAATATACAATTTTCTAATTATCAAATAGTATATGACAAAATATAAGACAACAGAAAAATCATAATATAATTGTTTTACTAAGTAGTATATGAATTTTGAACGTATACATAATATTGTCCATTAATTAGCAAGTATATCTTCAGTCATATCAGCAAATTCAAGGTACAACAATAAGCAGCTCTAGCTAAAGTATGAAACATGTCGCATTTCAAAAATAAAGGCATTAAGTGCCTATTAAGTAGGTCTCATTTTTTCCTCCATTCCCCTTTCTTTTGCCTCTTACCCCCTTCTCCCAAACAGATCTGTAGCCCCTCCCCCTCCCCCCCAAAAAAAAAGACTACTATTAAGTATCCATAAAATACTATAAAGTTTAGAATCTACTTTATAATTAATATCGTCATCACCAGTACACACACCAGTCTCTCACTAATCTTCACAGACATCACTTAAGCTTAAAACAAAGGGAAACGGAACGTGCTTTAAGATCTCGGAACCATGGGTACACATATCAAAGTTCACTACAGAATATGTCAAAGTTTTATATTTGATGCTGCTCCTTAAAATTGCAAAAATTTCCTTTCAAGGAATGAAAAATCTTGTAGATTATAATTACTTTCTGATATTATAGGCAAAGAATGTATAATAGCATACTACTTTTAATGATGCGTCAATTTCTTGTTTAGTATCTACTGATATTGTACACAGTGAATAAAAAAATTAAATTCCCTCTCCCCATCTTTCCAAACTAGTGGATCCATTAAAGTTGATACTTAAGCAAGACATTACCAGTACTTAAAAAGTTAAAATATATGCCAGAAGGCCCAGAACAGAATGATATCATGTTGAACTTTTCCAATGGACATTAACCTCTAATATAATGTATCCCATTAACATTCAGTATCAATGTTTCCTAACAATCCTAGCAATTCCACTTTTAACTTAACACCTTCCTTGAACTTCTTTTCCAAAATCAAATTGCCAACCAGTTAGCATTAATTATGCAATTTACACTATCATCATATTAATAATAGTTTTAAAAGTTCCCAAAGAAAGTACCAAAGGTTTTGCCGCTTTGGTCATGATGGAGGTCAAGATCTTCTTCCTTGTTACAGCATCCAGATTCCCCCACCAGTCCACACAACCCTTTTTCCTCCAATACACATTCGTTGCAACACCAGCCCCATTCAACTTCTCCTTCAATTTCACACCTCTCTTCCTTCCACTGTTGCAGTTCAACCAAGCCAACCTCAGCGAAACCTCAATCCTATTCGCGACAAAAGCCTCCATACTATAATACCCTTTCGATTTCAACCAATGCAGTTCCACCCAATCCGCACCCAATTCACTCTCCTCACCTCTCAGAAACCCCCCATTGGAAATTCCATCCATTGCCTCCACAAACCGATCCACACTCTCGACGAAGCCCTCGGCGACGGTCATGGTGTCGAGGCCCTTCACCGAGCACGAGCAAGCTTCGATCTTTTCCCCTTCCCTGGATTCGAACAACCGAGTGGACTCGGAAACCCACCTCCCCGACTCGTTCGACTCGGCGTCGCGGGACAACAGGCCGCGAGACTTCTTGAAGCAGAGGGTGGGGAGGTATGGAGGATCGCGCGAGGGGAGGTCGGGGAGGAGGATGAAGCAGCCATGGCCGTGAGCTCGAAGCTTGGAAAGCATTTGAAGCAGAATCTGAACGAATTTGGAATCGACGGTGGTGAGATGAGCTTGGCGCTGGTGAAGGGTGAGAGATGAGAACCATTTGAGGATTGAGGACCTGGGATTAGGGTTTGGGTTGGGGTTTGGGGATTGAGATTGGGAATGGTAGAGAGAGATGTGGGAGGTGAGCGAGTCCATGAGTTGATGGTGAGCCATGACCGAGTCAGAGGAATTTGACTGAGAGAAAGAGAGAGAGAATTAGGATTTGGTTTGGGATTTGAGGCTTTCGCAGGTTGTAGCGATGATCATGACAAGTGAGAAAGACGAAAATGGCGAAAAGAGATGCGAGGAACCTACGCAGGTTTTGGCTTTGTTTTGTTCTTTTGTTGGTCCCTGCCACGGTAGTTTTGCCTGTCTTCCAATTTTTACGGCATGTTTGGATGGGAAAAATAAGATAAATGAGGAGAGACAAATAATTTATTTTTAATTTAAATTAAATGAAAGGAAGTAACTCTTGTTCCTTCTTTTTACTTCAACTTTTGACTCCCAACAAATGAAATATTTATTTCCTCACTTAATAAAGGTAAGTAACTCTCCTTTTATGTCTATCTTTTTTTCCATATCCTTCCTCTCCATTTAAAAGCTTTTAAACATAACATTAGTAACTTGGGTGACTTGTCATAGGTTCAAATTACACCACATAGAGAGAGGAAGAGATAACTTGAGTCCTTATATTTTATCCCAAAAAAAAACCGGCTCAATATAAAGATTAGTGAAATAAATGCCCTTTTTTTTGCTGCCGTCACATGTTCAAGAGTTTGTATTGATGAATTCATGAGTCATGTAAGGTGAAGATTTTGGGCTACATGACTGAAAATCACTCACATACTCACACCACTAAACTTGCAAGTACGCAAGGGCCTATGAACTATGCTGATAGTCTAGTTCAATTTTGATACTAGAATCAGTCTGGTTCAACGTATGTTTAGTTTAGCTTTTAGAACTTTAAAATCATATTTGAGCAAAAGTATCAAGAAACAAGCTTTTGCCCAAACCATTGTTTAGGAGCTTCTAAAAGCTAAACCAAACATGCTATCAATGATTCTAAAAGACTAAGTGTGTGTTTGAATTAAATTTTGCAAACTTAATTTTGGATAAACTTAATTTTTATCATAAGTAAGTTTGCAGTGAATTAATTTATGTTTGAAAATCTTTAGGTGAAAAGTGATTTTGATAAAATGAATATTGTTTAAATAGAATTGTTTAAAATTACTTTTAGATATATAATTACTAAAAATAATATAGGTTTCATATTATCTCTTCATATTATCACTTTTAAGTATATTTTATTTTTATTTTTGTAATTACTCTCAAAAAGTCATCTTACCGCACATTCACACTATTACATAAACTCTTCATTTGTCATTTGTGGTAGTGAAACTTGGAGGGGATTTCATATGACTTGTGTAACTTCATTTTCATCTCAATAGTTGTTTGTGGCTTTGTGCCCACACCTTCCTCTTAACTCTTGCACACACACACCATCAGTTCACTGTTTCTCATTCTTTCTTTATTATCATTCCTCTTCTCTAGGATGCCTCTATGAGGCCTTCAAGAGTAGTGCTTAGTTTGTTGTGGTCTTTAGCCTTTAAAAACAACAACAATGTAAGTTTGGACGATGGTTTGGAAGAGTAGGCAACGAAGAAAAGGAAAAGTTATTGTGGGAAAATTGATTATTAGAACATTCAATATTATCTACAAAATTCCCCAACACGGGTTGCTCAAACACAAAAGCAAGTCCATGTTGCTTCTCTTCAAATGTGGGTCTAAGGGCAAACAGGCGTTAAAGTGACTAAACATCACAAAATAAAGTGCAAGCCCATTTGAATGGGTTAAATGCTTTGCCCAATGAAACACGTACTAAAGGATTGTCTTGCTACTTCCAGAAATATCTCCCTTCTTTGCGTCCTTCGTAATGCAAATAGAGCAATTGAATGTTTATAAATTGCAAGTTGTAAGGAGTTATGTCAAGTACTTATATAATCTATTTATCCAAACGGTGCCTAAAAGGAAAAAAAAGATTCTGATGGTATCTGAAAACTGAGACATATGCACTAAGTTAAATTTTGAAGGCCTCATTGTTTTCTACAATTTTTTTATAAGTTTTCATAGTCTGCTGAAATTTTGTGTAGACAAACTGAAATTTGTGAATCTGAGTTCAGATGCATACATGACGTATCCAATATTAAACACGTTGGCTAAAATTCTTATATGTACGTTAGTCCTATGTGTGCATTTTTTTTCTATCCATGCAGTCTCTTTGTGGGAATTCCCTTGAGATATATACTTAATCTTGAACAAAAATAAAAGTTGCCCTGTAGTGAACATAGTTTGAGCATCCGACACCATTTTGTGCATAACTTGGTCTATAGAACTAGTTTCAAAATGATTCTAGTAGGATTTGAATGTTAACAGATATGTCTTGCTTCTGGTAAAATCTTATAATTAAAGCGTTCTTGGATTGTTTCTAGTATAACTACAACAAATCAAGCTTTATCCCACTAGGTGAAGTACGCACCTTTGAGGTTTTTGAATTAATTGGCAAGGGAACATTGGAAGTGTTAAAGATAGATGATGTGAATATCATCCATCTTGATATTGGTGAGAATAAACAGAGAATCTTGATATTGTAGATGTCTATAACTTCACAATTATGTTTCCAAAATGTTATCATGTGATCTCAAAAGCATCAAAGTTATATAGGCTTTGGTTGTGGGGTGTTGTTTTTTATGATGAGGATGAGGTTGTAGATTTAGTGACAATTTTTGTTTGTTTTCCTCAATTGACGCACCTGCCATTGAGTTATGATTTAAGAGATTGAGTGTTTCATTATGGCTTGCAAGGTTTGTCTCTTCTAGTGAATGTGGTGGTGTTAGAACTCGGATGGATGCAATCAGTGATATCCTCTCAGTATGGGTAGCTGGACTTTTGGAAAGATGTCTCAATTTGAGAAAATTGGTCATTTATGGTTTTGTTTCAAAGGTCAAAACACATGAAGAGTGTCAAACTTACTAAATTCATTCTTCAACTTGGATATACATGCATGTAAAGTTTGAGTTTGAATATGAGTAGTGAGTTCTGTAGCACTCATTCATGCCTGTCAAAGTCTTTGTTTAATATCATTTAGCAAGAAGATACTTCCATATCCCACGAGCTTCTTGATGTCTGTTTCTTCAAGTGTGAAGTACACGAATTCATCAATTGTCGAGTTACAGATTCTTTGTGTAAAAGAGAGAATTACAGTTTCTATATCTTTTAGTTCTACCCTAGGATCTTAAATCTAAATATACCATTGTCACATCTCCTTCCGAGGGGGAAGGGGAATATGAATTTTCCTGCTGCTTTTTACTGCCTGACTATACTAATCCCAAATGTTGTAACTTTTATGTGCTTGAAAAGTACTGCTTTGCGTATATCTGGGGTTCTTTTATATCCCTTTTTGGATAATCTGAATCATACTCCATGTTGTTTCTTTCTTGAAAAAATAAAGGAGCGTGTTAAATATAAAATTATTTATGAGCCTCCACCTAACAACTTAAGCTTTTAAGAGAGTTAGCATATAGTATCAAAATATCTATGACCAAGTGGTAGGGTGATTCATGTGCGGTAATGTCTTCTTATTTTAGAAGGAGCAAGATTAACTTATAGCAAACTTTGTAGAATATTGTCGATCATCTAGTTGTGGGCAGCATGAGTGTAAGTAACACATTGCACAATCTGCAAGCAATAGATGAAAGTGTAATCCAAATACAAAGATTTTTCACTGAGTCGTTGAGCTATATACTATCAATTTCGCATTGAATATAATGAATTGATATGCCAATTTCTTTAACTCTTATAGCTTCAATAGAATATTAAAATCAACACAATTTCATAAGATGTCCATTTCCCTGTAAAATTTTGACAAATTCTTGAAGCTTCTACCATAAGAGTTATCCTTAATTAGGTTATGTATAATATTGTTTTGAATGGCTTGACTATTTAAAGTGTTTAAGAGGGGTCTTTATATTTCTTGAAAATGTGACTCTTGTAGATTGTAGCATCTTTTAAAAATCCTGACGTGTTCATATTTTGAGTTGACACAAATTTAGTGGCTTTCAATCAAGATCATCTTTGACTCCAATCCTTCAAGTAATAGTAACTTGATTAATCTTCATTTTGCGTTCACTCAAAATCATTTCCAGTCTCGGTGCCAAATTTAAGTTAAATGACTTTCTTATTGTGTTCAATCATTTTTAGCTGAGGTCTTTTGCTACAAAAACTATATCTGGGTGGTTCCTCTCATAGTGAAGGGAAAGATTTTCAACATTTTAGTTACACATGTAATTTTTTAACTTGACCACCCATAAAAAAAATTATTAAGTCTCATTAAATAGGTATTGAGCTAAACAAAAATATAAAATATCATCAAGGTAATAAGTTCAACCAACAAAAAATTATAATTTATTAAGCTCAAGTTCTAAAACTTTATTTAGACTAGGCGCAATAAACAAAAAAAATTGTAATTTATTAAGTTCGAGTTCTAAATTGTTATTTAGGCTAAGTCCAAATTGTAAATTTTTATCTAGACTAAGCACAATCAATATATCTGCAGTTAGCACTTTTAGAGATTTTATCATTTCATCTTTAAAACAATATTGAAATGATGACAAAGAAAATGGTAAAATATATGAAATTGTGCCAAACAGAAGCTCAACTAAGTTTTGATACTAATTAATACTATAGTTTTCTATAGTTTTTATTCTTCTAGCTTGCAAAAGTGAACATATATATGTTGTGTGTTACCAATTGTTTATAGGGTCTCATCTAACTTGCACAAATAAGTTGAGTGGTCTCATATATTATAGATAATTACGATTCCTCTGAGTTTCTTAATGAACTTCAAATGTTGAGATTCAGTAAATATTGTATTAGAAAAATATGATATATATATATATATATATATATATGCCATCGTCCTTAAATTTTGAATGCGATAAAATTACAGTTTATCTTTTACTTGTTCTTCTCCGCGGCCATGTTAATTGTCATTTCTCAGTTAAATTTGATACTTAACATATAAGTGTATAAGGTTGATTATCAAGTGTCCATTTTTCTACAAGTATTATAGATTTTATTTAAACTTTTAGACAAAAGAGTGAAAATTGAAAAATATATAAAGTGTCTTGATATTTTTTTGGTTTGTATTTGGCTTATTTTTTATTTTTTGGCTCCCCCAAGAAAAATACTCTAGCTCTGCCCCTCTTTATCATTTCAAATTTTCAATTAACATGCTTTGAATATCAATTAATTCAATATAATGTCAGTCCATGCGCGTTACAATATGAGTTGACCCAGATTTTTAGCAAATCATAACTTGAATTTTGATACCTATAAACACTTATAATCATACACTTGTTGCATTTGTTAAGCATCATGTTATATGCAAATCACCTATATGTGATAAAATTATAAGTAAAGTAGCTCAAAGTTCACCTAGTGATTAAGGAGGTATACTTCCTTTATTGATTATTCAAGTTTGATCTTTATGCTAATATTTAGAAAGACTTAATCCCAATTAACATAAAAATTGGTCCAAAAATACTCTTACCATACCAAAAGAAAAAAAAATTATAAGCAAATAGATTCAAAGACTTGTTTATTAGAAATGGTTAAGCCTATTAGGATCTTAAATTCATAAAACAAAAATTTAAAGAATTTGTTATAATCAAAATAAAAACTATTTCTCATTGAAATCATGAAATGTTCAAGTTAACTTTTGAAAATATTATTCTTTATACCATATTAATAGTTACTTCAATTATTGATTCAATACATTGAATAAAATATTCTCTCTATAGTGAGTCTATTTTTCCTAAATAGTCATACTAACAAGGCTTTTGCATTTTTATTTATTATTTTGTTATGACTTGATCTATGTAGTATTTATTTGATTTTTGTTTCATCTGTTCTTCTTAGACAAGCTCACGAATCTTTTGTGAAATTTTCATTAAATGGTTCTAGATTAGAATTTAAAATTATTTTTTTACACTATATGATAAGTGTTAATTGAAGTTGAGTTGTTCAAAGAAATTTTAAGTGAAATTTTTAATTGTTATTTAATAATCTATAAAATCGTAAGAATAATATAATTTA
This sequence comes from Styphnolobium japonicum, assembly GCA_023212625.1. Taxonomy (NCBI): domain Eukaryota; kingdom Viridiplantae; phylum Streptophyta; class Magnoliopsida; order Fabales; family Fabaceae; genus Styphnolobium; species Styphnolobium japonicum. Next base: position 10,428,387 of record JALBWW010000007.1, on the reverse strand, counting down.
GAAGTGTAAAAATAACACCAACCATTTGGAGAGTGCTATGACACCCATGCAAAATCATAGGTACCAAAACCTGTGTTGATGTGAATAAATAAATACTCTTTAAAAAAGAAATTAAGTTCAATGATGTCATTACTGTCACCTTCCCCAACATCGTCAAGATCAAATTATTCTTCATCCCTATTGTCGCACTTTATTTGGTTGCTCAAAAAATTACTTAGAAAAAGAAAGAAAATATTTAGCAAGTATTAGTACTGAGCAGGAGTGGCATCATGACCAATGTTACACTTCGGCAATCGGCTGCGCCTAGTGGGGTTATCACTCTTCATAGAAGGTTTAAGGATATTGTTTTTCCCAAGTGCGTTCTTGTCAGCTCCTTTGCCACTTGAAAATCCCAGAATTCATTTATGCTGTTACCAATTTCTCTTATTGGAGGAAGGGTAACAGGTTTGGTGAACAAGTAGTGGAATGAGCCAAAAGATGAGTGGGCTTTAGGATGTTGGGAGGAGGGTTGAATTAGCGAGTGAAGATAGGGAAGGAGGTATGAGCAGGAAAAAATACTTTACATGTTATAACTATTTTCAATTGGTAATTTTTAATTTGACCACATAAGCATGGGTTTTAGAATCCAAACTTGTGCTTGTGTTTCATAGAATTTCCCCAACCATTTACATTTGAATAATGATACTTACTATTTAACTCACAAACTCCTTAAATAATCTCATACAAGTTATTAGATAACATCATGGTCTCACTATAACTTTTTCTTCATAATTTAGATTATCCATATGCCTCACTTAATTCATGCAAGTATATTTTCTCTTTAAATCTATATGGTTGAAAGTGTTACAATAATAAAATAGAAAAAACCTTTAATTTTGTTTCCACTGTTTTCTTTCTATTTCTTTAGGGCCCATTTAGATAAGTTTTTAATATGAATTTTTTAATGGAACTTTTATGAAAAGAAAAAGTGTTTGGATGAGTTATCTAAAAGTACTTTTAAGCTTAAAAAAGTACTTTTTAAAATATTTGGTTATCAACAAAATTTAAAAAAAAAAATACAAAAGCACTTTTTAGCATTAATGTTTGAATTTTTTTTTTGAAATATTAGAAATTTAAAACTCATTAACAATGAAAATTAAAAAATATAATAACAATTTTTTTAATCAGTGTGTTAAGCTGGACTTCAATATCAATGGGGAAAAAATCAATTATGAAGAGGAATAATTTATTTATAATCTTGTCAAAGGGTGCTCTAACAATGAGAAAATTTTCAATAATATCTAATCACATCTAGCTGTGGATGTTTCAATTCTTACACTTTTCCTTGTTTGTTTTTGTTGAACTTTCTCAAGAAAAATTAGTAATTTGGCCAGCGAATAATTAACTTGTGATAAATAGTTAATTTTGACGTTGGTGCGTTTGATGTGCAAACAATTCCAATTATAAAATAATTTATATGTGAAATATTACATAGAAAAATATCAAATAAACTCATTGTTGAGGAACATTATGTTATTGTATCGAAGTAGCCCACCTTATGGAACATTGTCATAGTATCAATATATCTGCACAAACTTGGAAAAAAGTCAAGACCATGAATATGGAAACTGAAGAAAATGAATCAAAACCTACATACATATATACCAGATTGAACTCCTGAATATTCTTAGGTAGCTTAGCCAAAATTTTGCAGGTTTGCCTTAGCTTAATCCCACATTGAACTCCCTTATAGGAGAATTTCACATTAAAAGAAGAAAAACTCAGCAAAAATTGTATTTAACAAAAGTATCAAAGACTCACAGAGGAGCTGCTAGAAACTAATTAATTGCAAATACCCTCTTATTATCAAATATTTACAGATATGCTAGTGCTACTAATGAAAATAACTATCTGCAGGACATAAAAGATAACATCGATATGCTCAAAGCAACAAATGACAAATGGTTATATATCATATCCCGGATATGGAGAATTAGACTAGAAATAAAAATTCCAAGATGAAAAGAATTAATTTGGGGGCAGAATGGGAACAGGAATGAGTTTTCTGTAATAGATTCTTTTTCTCAACAACTATTCTAAAAGCTTAAGCTATTAGGTGTATGCTCATGAATAATTTTATATATCTAACACGTCTCCTTACATAAGAATTTTTTGGACTCGAAGCATAAATAATACATGTATTCTCTCTCTATCTTGTATTGAGATTTAACTTATATTATCTATCTTGTGTTGAGATTTAACTTTTATTAAAAAAATAAGGACGGCAAAAATCGAACACTTGACTATTTGATTATAAAAACTTTGATACCATGTCAAGAATTAGTTATCTCAAAAGTTTAAACTCTTAAGTGTAAGTAATTTTTTTTTAATATCTCTAACAATTTTTAATAACATATTTGAATTCGAGTTTGAAATTTCTCAAATCATAATTTAGGCAAAAGCTTATCTCTTATTATTTTTGCTCAAATCATATTTTTGAGGTTATAAACTCCAATTCAAACTTGCACTAAGTAAGAGGAGGCATCTACAATATCAAAGAACAAAAACCCATATACGATTTACAGTACCAAAGCTAAATGTTTTATTTTCTACAAATCAAAAAATCTGTAAGTATCCAGAAAGTTCATGGACAGATTTCATCACAACAAAACAAATTTTGAAACAAAATAAAAAAAGAGTCACAAACTTGAAGATGTGACCAAAAGGAGATGGTTTCAGCGATGAGTAGCGGCAGAAGCAGATTGAAAATTAAAAATGAGAGGAAGAGATGGTGAGAAAGAAAACGAGAAGAAGAGGGTGAGGGATATCAACAGTGATTAAGAAAATTAAGAACATTTTTGTAAAAAAGAAAAAAACAGCTTTCCGGTCACCTTCTCTCTCATCTACCGCTCGCACTTTTTTCATAAGCTAATACTTCTAGTTTCCAAAACAACCCCCATATGTTTTTTTTTTCTTTAACTTTTGCTTTTTTAATAAAAAAACCCTTTTTCACAGGAAAAAAACACACAAAGAAACGGGCCCACAATTTGGTTTCTTCTCAGGCCTAGTAGAGCTACGTGTTCATTTTTTAAAAACAAAAAGAGAACTGGACCAAGCAATAATCAACCATCAACAGCAATGATGCAAACCACCAGAGGCCGCTACTGACCATCGATTATACGTTTCTTTTTGTAGACACCTTTGGCAGAGCAGTTAGGGTTGTATATAATTTGATTTAGCTTGTCTTTTTCCTTCATTTTCATAACAAGAGAGAAGAATATGATAAATTTACTTCTTGATTAGCAATTTATGTAAAAGGAGGCATTTGTAAATATAGATTTATAATGCAGCGTATCTTCCTAGATTATTTGATTGAGACTGAAACTGTAGCACACCGCTTGCGTCCTGACATAAGAATGAGCAATGCAGTGGTTAATTGATTGTTTGCATCTCTCTCCATAAATATTATAATCATACAATGAATATTTAAACTAAATGAATTGTTAAATATTTATTATTTATTAATTTTTATTATAAATATTTAAAGTTTATAAAATATAATTATTTTTTAATAAGTATTTAACAATTTATTAATATATTTATATTACAAAATTCAAAATTTATCTCCTAATAAAATTGTGGACTGCAGTATTGTCTTTTTTTTCCTTAATTTTCTTTGCTGATAACAAAATAGAAGAATATGATAATAAAATTTTACATATTAATTAACAATTGATGTGAAAGGAGGCATTTGTAAATACAAACTTATAATGCAGTGTATCTTCTTTGATGATTTGATTCAGATGCAAAAAATATTACACACAACATGCATACTGACATGTGAATCAGAAATATAGTAGTTAATTGATAGTTTGCAACTTTGCATCTATCTGCATGAAAAGAGCAGATCTTGTGGCTCAACATTAATTTCCTTGCGTTTTTCTTTCTTTTTCTTGTCGAGAACCCCACGTGGTTTTCTTGACTTTCTCCTCAGGCTAGCAGCGCTACCATCAGTGCAACCAAGCAATTTTTTATTTTTTATTTAAGCGAGGCTACTATCTTAAGATAATTAATTAATTATACTTTTTTTGTATTCAACAAAAAAACAAGCAGAGACCAAGGTTCTCCAATCAGCCATGAAAGCAAAGCTCTTTGATATCATCCAACTCCCCCCAGTTGACATCACCGGTCTAGTTGGCCCCGATGCGACCGTGGGAACCAAGTTAGCAGTCATAATGCAAGAAATCCCACCACTCCTTTTGTCTGCAATCTCCACCATGGCAACCAAGCCAACCATCCTTGTCGCTGACTTCTTTGGAAGCCAATCTCTAACTCTCGCTGAGAAGCTGAAAGTGCCCAAGTACGTTTTCCTCACTACAAATGCATGGCTCCTTGCACTATCTTTTTATGCTTCAACTTTAGATAAAAAGGTACAAGGACAACATAGCTATCAAAACAAACATGTCTCAATCCCAGGTTGCAAACCCATACATCCCAGCGATTTGCTCGACCTGTTGCTGGACAGGACTAACAGGCAGTATCACGAATTTCTTCGCTTATGCGAGGGCCTAACAATGGCTGATCCGATCCTTGTGAACACGTTTCACGAGCTAGAGCCTAAAACACTGGCAGCACCTCAGCAGTGGACAAATCTCCAAGGTACCCGTATACCCAGTTGGGCCATTGGTAAGGGAAACAAGCCAAAATGGTGAGGAAAAGAGAAGTTATGTTCTTGATTGGTTGGGCAAGCAAGATGAAGAGTCTGTGATTTATGTATCACTTGGGAGCGGATACACAATGTCATACGAGCAAATCAAAGAGCTGGCTTTGGGGTTGGAGCTAAGTGAGAAAAAGTTTGTTTGGTCTGTGCGCCCACCTGCCACAAAAATGGCTTTAACGGTTTAACCATTACCTCACAGCAGGTGAGGAAACTCAAGATGCTCTTGTCTCTAATCTTCAACCATCAATATCTTTGCCAGAGGAGTTCTACCGAATACAAACCAATGGGGTTCTGATCATGGACTGGGCACCACAGTTGGATATTTTGAAGCAATCATCTGTTGGAGGGTTTTTGTCTCACTATGGATGGAACTCAGTGCTAGAGAGTGTTTCATGCGGTGTGCCAGTGGTTGGATGGCCACTCTTTGCAGACCAAAGGATGAACGCAGCAACGCTAGCGGAGGAGGTTGGCATCGCAGTTCGAGTAGAGGTGCCGCTGTCTACCAACATGGTGGGAAGGGAGGAAATAGCGAAAGCAATAAGGAAGATAATGAATAAAGAGGACAAAGAAGGATGTGCAATAAGAAAAAGGGTAAAGGAGCTGAAGCACAGTGCAGAAAAGAGCTTGATCTCAGGATGGTTCCTCCTATCTTGCACTTTCAGAATTGGCAAGTTCATTTATAATATAAAAATGGGTCACTCAAATGGAGTGTGATGGCTCATTGGGATGATTCCGACAATAAAGAAAAACTAACTTTTCTATGAAGGAATAAATAACTATCAATATTTTTGTTAGAATTTTCTTTTTTAAAAATTTCCCTTAGTCATTCTGTTTCTTATTATGCTTGGATTAGTATGGGATATCGAATAAGTGTGAAAGTAATTTTGAGTAAATTATACTTCACTACTTTTAAGTTTATCAAAATGATAATAAATTTTAAGTTTGAAATCAATTACAATATCCATTCTATTCATTGAAATTATTCTTTAACCTTATCTTTCAAGTTGTTTAGACTGAGTTTTGGTAGCTATTTGTTCATTTTGTTTTTCAAATCATTGATGCAAATGATACATATAACATGCCCCTCAAGGCCTCAATTACTCTATGCACAGTGATCGTACATAGAATCTGAATTAGCAATACAAGTTCCCTTTTGTTTTTATTTTTCTATGAGCCTGACGCACAAGACCTTGAAAAAAAGTAGGTGCAAGATCAACACGCCCATCAAATTTTGGTACTTGCTAATTTTTTTTAGAAAAACACTATAGCTCGGATTGTACTGAATGATGTGACGTTTTCTAAAAATTAATTATGTTAATATTAATATTTTTACTCTCACTCTTATCAACTTTTTGAGCATATAGTTTCTCTTCTTTCTTATCATTTTTCATCTTTTTTACAAGTATCTTCGCCAAATTAATTATGTTAATATTAATATTTTTACTCTCACTCTTATCAACTTTTTGAGCGTATAGTTTCTCTTCTTTCTTATCATTTTTCATCTTTTTTACAAGTATCTTTGCCAAATTAATTATGTTAATATTAATATTTTTACTCTCACTCTTATCAACTTTTTGAGCGTATAGTTTCTCTTCTTTCTTATCATTTTTCATCTTTTTTACAAGTATCTTCGCCTAACTAAAAGAGGGTATGCTTGCTGGGCCAATCAACAACTTTTAAGGTTTTGTTGACGAGGAAGCTAATACTTCCTTCCCTTCTTTCTAATTGCAGACAAATTATTGATTGTGTTTTCCCTTTATTTCCAACTATAGCGAGATTTCTAATTAGATTTAATTTTTATTTATTTAATTATGTGTTGATAAATCATTAAAATAATTAAACTTTTTAAGTAGTTGTTGTGATAGTCAACTCCTTTATTAATTTGACAATACAGGATTGGATGACAGTATAAAATTTTTTCTTTACATTAACAGTGGTTAAACTCTGATTGATTTGCTAAATCGGTTTCATGAAATGGTTGTGTTCCTTAATTACAGTGAAATTACTGATTTACTGAACCAGTTTAATGAAATGGTTGCATTCCTCCCGATACCATTGCCAAACAATTCTTATTTGTATTCTAATTAAAATAAAACAACTAGATTACCTATAACAGAGCTAAGCTACCATCTGGTCATTTTAACATGGGCTCTACCATCCAGTCATTTTAATTTTTAACATGGGCTCTATAGCAGCTCTCTTTTTTTTAGCTTAATCTTTGTCCATATTGCGTAAAACACGCCCTCGACCATTGGTCCAGGGGCCATGGCCTTTTATGACTCAAAAAAGGGATTAAAAAAAAAAAGATAGTAAGAGATGTATGATTTATTTTTTATTTTTATTTTTAGTCAGATATTTTTTTATTATAATTAAAAAAATGTTATTTTATTTTTCTTATGTTTCATATTTTTAAAATTTTATGAAAAAATAATAATATTTAATTTTTACTACTTTCTTTATAAAATTTTAAAAATAAGAAATAAAATGAAAATAATGTATTATTTTTATAATTATAATAAAAATATATTTACTTAAAAATAAAAAATAGAAAACAAACCAAGCGTGTCCTAACAGTTTTAGAATGAATATTTCTATTAAGGCTTTTTTATATATAAATATTACTACTTTTTTATTTTTCAATTTTCCACACTTCCAATTTTGTTTGTCAAAATACTTCTTTTTTTTTTTTAATTTTAGTTGAGAAGTTAATTTTGTTCAAATTGACTTCTTAACGTGATTAAATTTTTTAAAAAAAATACATGATGAAGTCAATTTGACTCAAACTGACTTCTAAACATGATTTTTTTATATAAAAAATTCTCAACATGTTTTTTTTTAATTTAAATTACATGTTTAGGGTTTTAGGGTTATTAAGGGAGTATTTGATTTGTTTTCTGTTTTTATTTTTAATCAAATATTTTTGCATTATAATTAAAAAAATGTCACATTGTTTAATGTTTTAAATTTTTTTTGAAAGAAATAGTAATGTTTTTACCACTTTCTTCACAAAAATTTAAAAATAAGAAATAAAATGAAAATAATGTGGCATTTTTATAATTATAATAAATATATATTTAATTAAAAATAAAAAAAATAAACCAAATGCTCTCTAACCGTTTTGGAATGAATATTTCTATTTAGGGTTTTTATATATATAAATAATACTACTTTTTTATTTTTCATTTTTCCACACTTCCAATTTTGTTTACAAAAATATTCCTTTTTTATTTTAGTTGAGAAGTTGATTTTGCTCAAATTGACCTAAAGTGATTAAACTTAAAAAAAAATATATGGTAAAGTCAGTTTGACTCAAACAAACTTCTAAAAGTAATTTTTTTAAAAGAAAATATATATGTTGAGTCTTTTTTAAAATCTAAATTACATGTTTAGAGTTTTAGGGTTAATTAAAAAAACTATATTACTCCTATTTTTTTTAAAAGATTATCATGCGAAACCGCATGTAGAGAATTTAGTTTTAAATCCAATGGTCCTAAACCTAATATGACCTACAACTCTAATACCACATGTAGAGAATTTATCATACATAATATGTCCATGTTAGAAGTTAGAACATTATAAACTATCACCGATTTGGGCCTACATACTTTTTAAGACATTCTTGGTGAGGATTATCTCCAAGAATCTCTAAATAATGAACTGTATACGTATTCTAATAATTCCTGAAAAAATGAACCACACACTATAATCAATTTGGGTTATGTATCTCTTAATGACATTTTCGACAAATTACCTCCGAGAATTCCTAAAAAATTAACCTTACACAAGTGTGTACTTTAGGTGTAAGATCATCCACTCCTTGCCCCTTGTCTGTAACTATATGTCTTGATGGAACAATATGCACAGAACCCTCCTTTCTCCCTCTCTATAACTGTGGTAATTAATGATAGGAGAGGGATACTAGCCTTTTAGTTACATAAAGCAATAAACTTAGTTTTCACTCATAATGTCCTATTGGGCTTGGCAATGGGGCAAGTTTCTACATTGCTCTGCACTTCTTAAAAGAATTTTTAACTTGTTTCGTGAGTTTTGTAAATGAAAACCTGCACTCTACTCGCAAAAAAATAATAAAACCTAAACCCTACCCGCATATACTACATAATACATAATATAATATAAATTATTAAAAAAATTACTCATTGCATTAAAAATTTCAAGTTACATAAAGTATGAAACATACTCTTTGTGAAATAAATAAGGTGCAAGTAAGGTAAGGATGAGTAAACCTTAAACCCGAACCCGCCTTGCCGTGCAATACAATTTACACCCGCATCACTTTGCCCCTGCAGCGAGGTAGGTTTTAAACTTATTCCATGTAAGTTAAAACCTGCCCCATGCGAATTGAGGCGGATTAAATACTTACAGGGTGAGTTGAAATTGCCATTTTATGCCCTATGTTATTTGGTCCTACATTATAACCCAACATACTTATCAATTAGGATCAAACCCAATAAATATATATATATGATGATTACTAAACTTATAATAAATTATTGAATAATAATATCGGCTTCCTAAAAAAATATTATGTTACACATTTAACTTATTTTATGAAACAAAATATCAGTTTGTCTAGTACATACTGAAAAGTTCACCTGGATAAACTTTCTCAACTCAATGATTTGACCAAAAATAAAATAATAGTATGAGTGAGGCTAATTAGACTTCTACAAAGTCACTTCTATGTATAGTTGTATAGAATTATGAACGCAATATTGAAAAGCCGTATAAGTATCATTTTAGTATTTTACAACACAGAATATACCGAAATATCCAATGACATATTCCCTAGAGTAGGCTACCTTGTCTACCACTGAAATCATCTTTGTAAAAAAGGCCTTGTCGTAATCTTCATATCCTTATTTCCGTTTATCTTTTTTATTTGTTTCAATTTTATAACTTAAAAGCCGCATCAATTAATGAGCATTGGTTCCCTCTATTTTAATCAATACATAATCTTTGTAGTGATTGTTCGTGTAACTGCATCACCAGATAACTGAACAAAGCTATAACCAGGTCCTCCAAGGAAAGATAGATGCCAAATAAACCAAACTCAATACGAGAACAGCTGCAAAATCATGAGTAAATGTTAATTTTTTTTTACGAGAATAAATGTTAATTTTAGTCATCTAAAAATATATGTAATATTATATTAGTTATTTATTTATAAATATATTAAATTAATTTTCTAAAAACATATATTATATTAAATTAATTATTAAAAAAATAAAATTAATATCATTAATTATTATTAAAAGATAAATTTAATATCATTAATAAATAAAAAAATTAATATAATATTACTTATATTTTTAAAAAACTAAAATAAATATTTACCCTTATACAAACTAAATGCCATTTGATAGCGTTGCCACTTGTCCAAATAACTACCGACCATGACCAAAAAAAAAGTTGGGTGATCACTAATGGTAATGGCCCACTGCAAATATATATAGCATTTTTCCCAGATGCCTTGTAGCGCAAAATCCACATATTCCTCATTCGGTTCCTTCCTTCCCCAATAGCCAAAGCCATATATTACTACTTTAATACTCACAAATGCACACCTTTTCCATTTCCATAGGCGATTCTAAGGAGATTCCTAGGAATCATCCTCTCCCCCCACAATACCACATGACCCCTTTTACCCCTACTTCAACATTTTCATTCATGACAAGGCAATCTCTTCCTCAGTTCCTCTTCCTTCTCCATCACGGATTTAAATTCTTTGTTTTCTCTTTCTGTCTACAGTCCTATTTTTGAATCAAATATTATCAATTAAATAAAAAAATATTTTTCTTACTTGACGATATCCCTTTTTTAGTTTAACAGGATTTTTTTAGTCAATGATATTTTATTAAAAAACAAAATTAAAAACAGAAAAAATGAGACACAACTTTTGAATCCTTCCATGACAATAGCAATATGACCCACTTCACAAACCCTACTTCCCAATTGCTCCCCAAATTACTTAAACTCAAGGGCATAGTGCTACCAGCCTACCCCCAAGGAAAGCGGCAAGTTTTTTTTTCTTTTCAAAGTCATGGTCATAAATATGCCCATGTAATAATAACCGAATATGCTTCCAAGGATTCTCATGCTCCAACGACCCTTTATACCCTTTTATAACCCAACCGCCACTTCATCACGCTAAGCATATGCCCTCTAATATTCTACCAAATCTTCGCTAATAAAACCCCCCTTGGACTCTTTTTTTCATCTTCATCATACCAACCCCAACCCATTTTAGCTTTGATCTTCTTCAGATATTTTTTCCCTTAAATTTTGCTATTTTTAACGTTGTAGTGAGGTGAGTGGAGAAGGAAGAGGATGAAGTTTGGGAAGAGATTGAAGCAACAAATTCAGGAGACGCTGCCGGGATGGAGGGACAAGTTCTTGACGTACAAGGAATTGAAGAAGCTAGTGCGGCTGATATCGGCGGCGCCCACGTTGCTGAATGGGTCGCTGGAGTATGGGAAGGCAGAGGCTGAGTTTGTGTACTTGTTGAACAATGAGATCGACAAGTTCAATGTCTTTTTCATGGAACAAGAGGAGGATTTCATTATACGCCATAAGGTAATATATATATCCTTGTTCCTGTCCTTTTTGCCAAATATTCTTTGGTCTCGCTGAGAGTTCTTTACTTAAAAGAAAAGAATGACCATTTTTTTTCCAATATTTTTCTGTAGAGTTTGAATTTGATTCAAGTTGAATGTAAAATTTCTTACACTTTAAAGAAGAAATTGTTATGTTATTATAATAATTAAGAATTTTAATTTGAAGTAAAAAAAAATTAACATTTTTTCAAATAAGTGATACTACATGTTTGCTGATAATAAAAAATTTATGCTGTTATTGTTGTAAAATTAAATTGTTTTAAACAAAATAGAGTTTAGATACTAGAGAGCTTGAATATTAATGTTTTATATGCCAACACAGTTGGCTCAATTGGTCCACAGATTTTAAATAAGAGTTTTGCATTTTTATGTGTACAAGCTTGAATCTCTTTATGACTAGTGGTTCTGCTTAGTGAATAACTCTCTAAAAAGATTTTTTAATGCCCAACGGCTATGTAAATAACCATACAGAAGACTTCTCTTGAGTAGTCATCCATAACAACTTTTTGAGTAAGCCTCTAATAGCCTCTCCAATATGCTAATAATGCCCTACTTTGTTCATTTGATAAACCTCTTCTACTAGCAACTTCTTTTTATAAAAGAAAATATTATATATATATATATTTTTTTTTTATTTTTTTGAAATTGTTATAGAAATTGAACTACTCTATAATTTGAACTATTGTACAAGATACGACAATGGTGGTCTTATCCAATGAATCTTACGTCATTAGTAGAATTCATCACTCAATTGGTCCACAAATTTCAAATAAGAGTTTTACATTTTTATATGTTCAAACTTGAATCTCTTCGTAACTAGTGGTCCTACTTAGTGAATAACTCTCTAGAAAGATTTTCTAGTGCCCAACAGCTATGTAATTAACCATGCAAAAGACTTCTTTTGAGTAGTCATTGATAACAACCTTGAGTGAGCCTCTAATAACCTCTCCAATATGCTAATAACACCGTATCCTATTAATTTGATAAATCTCTCCTCCTAGCAACTTCTTTTTATAATATATATATATATATATATTATTTTTTTGAAATTGTTATAGAAACTGGACTGCTCTATAATTCAAACTATTGTACAAGATACGACAATAGTGGTCTTATCGATTGAATCTTACGTCATTAGTAGAATTCATCACTTAATTGGTCCACAAATTTCAAATAAGAGTTTTGTATTTTTACATGTACAAGTTTGAATCTCTTCGTGATTAGTCGTTTTGCTTAGTGGATAATTCTTTTTAAAAAGATTGTTTAGTGTCCAAAGACTATGTAAATAACCATGCAGAAGACTTCTCTTGAGTGGTCATCGATAACAACCTTTTGAGTGAACCTCTAATAGCCTCTCCAACATGCTAATAATGCCCTACCCTAATAATTTGAGAAATCTCCAATACTAGTAATTTCTTTTTATAAAAAAAAAGAATATATTTTAGATATAATTTATTTTTTTGAATTTGTTATAGAAATTGAACTACTTTATAATTCGAACTATTATACAAGATACGACAATGGTGGTCTTATCCAGTGAATCTTACGTCATTAGTAGAATCATCATTATTGTGTCTTGTCGGACAATTTACAACATGTCTGTTTTACGGAGATTATTTTTATATTCATTTTTTTTAAGTTACTGATCTTTAGAATAAGTTGTTAAATATTTATTAATTATTAATTATATTTAATAAATTTTTAAACATTTATTATAAAAACAATAGTTAATAAATAATTAAAAACCCACCCTAAGTACTAAACTCATCAAAATATCATAGTAACTATCATTTTTTACATTTTGATATAAAATGATCTTGTTATTCATAAAAAAATGATCTTGATATTCATGCGAACATGCTTCTTTTAATTGCTGAAATTAAAATAAACAGGCCCTTAGATTACTGAACGCTGTTATTTCTTTAATCATAGAAGTTTGATTGTAAAAAAGATTAAAATAATTTGAACTTAAGATATAATTATATTAATTGTGGATAGTTTTGATATAAAAATCATGCACCATATAAGCATTGTTTGGAGATATTGTAGTTTTTTTTTATAATAGTTATGGGGATGAAAGTTGATTTAGTCGTCTTAATTTCATAGACAAGACAAGTGATAGGGGGGAGAAACAGTTTTCTCCGTCATTGAACAATGGTGGTGAATAATGGGTGTATTTTATTAAGAAGAATTAATTCTTCATCATAATTACGTTGTTTATGCCTTAGGAATATTCGTTTGAATGGTTAATTAAGGAGTAAAAAATTGGAAAGTTTTGTACTGTTGATATATATCTTCATCATAATTACGTTGTTTATGCCTTAGGAATATTCGTTTGAATGGTTAATTAAGGAGTAAAAAATATATATCAACATAGATAGTACAAAGCTTTCCAATTTTTTACTCCTTAATTAACCATTCAAACGAATATTCCTAAGGCAATATATATATATATATATATATGATATTTTTGATTAGGCTAGGGTGGTAGTGTGGGCCAGCGAAAACGTGAGTTCTTTGTCTGTTTATGCATATCATGTTAATATGTTAAGTTTTTCTTTTTCATTTTTTTGATTAAATGTTAATATGTTAAGTTAATTCTGTAAAAGTTGTCAATAAAAATATCATTTCAGATAAAAAGAAATGGAAAAAAATAGTTTTATGTAAATTTTTCTTTCAACTCAACCTGTTATTCATACAATTCATTTTTTTTTATAAACGGTCTCACTTTAATTACTCTAATATAAGTCCTATACGGCACATTAATTAAAAAACATTAGTAAGTTTTTTTATTCCTTAAAGATACCTAAATATTATTGGGGAAAATAATGGGGTTTATATGTGGAGATTTTTTTTTATTGGTGAAGTTTATAAGCTTTCAACAAAGTTTGTAGGCCTTCATTAGTTAAAAACATAAGTTTTATGTGGTGGTTTAGAAAATTAAAATTACTATATAATTTATAGTTTGACAAACTTGTATAAATGAAAAGTGAAATTATTACACAATTTTACGTGGAATTATATAGAATAGAAGGGAGAAAATGCACGTGGAACATCATCATCCGTGTTTGGTTGAGCCTTAAATTTCACGAACTTTGCTATCCATTTGAGATCTATGAAAATGGATACTAAGTGGTCCAAACAGTCCCACTTTTCATTTTAGAAGATGCACTTGAATTATTCAATGAATTACAAGCACCTTTTGCACCATTTTTTTTTTAGTAGGCCCTTTTGCATACTTCCTATCTATTGCTCCACGCAAGCTGTGCACCTGGATTTACGTTAGAAAAAGTGTGGAATTCTAGTACTTTATAGCTCTCTACAACAATTTTCTGTTTCAGTTTGGCACGCTTCAGAGGCAGTAGTAGCAAAATATCTTTGACATGGTTGAATTATATATGATTTGGCGTTGCATAGAGATTAGGCAAAAAAAAAAAAAGAACCTTTTTGTTTTTTTATCATTTCTTGTGAGTTGGTTAATTGTGTATACAGATGATGCTGTGTTTATGGTTCTCTTTGAAAATATGCTACCATGAAATTTATAATAAGAAGGAAAATTGAAAATTGAATGTTGGGTATGAAAAAATTATGTATGGGTGCAGGAGTTACAACAGAGGATCAAGAGAGTAGTTGATTTATGGGGACCAAATGGCAGTCAGCCTTCGGAAACGGATTATAAAGAGGAGATGGAAAAAATCAGAAAAGCTATTGTTGATTTCCATGGGGAAATGGTTCTCTTAGTAAACTACAGCAACATTAATTATACAGGTACTCTTTTTCTTCCATTTTTAAGCCTTTAAGTTCCCAAATAATGATGGAAGTACTTAAATGTGGTTCTCTTTCTTTGGATTGCCTCCTTTAGGTTTTGAATTCTCTACAAGATGTCATTCTTCATTGTAATCTTAAGTCGTTCTAGTAAATCCTCATGTTTTGGAAGCTTTAGCCACATATATGAATTGCAATTTTATTGATTCAACTAACTGAACAGAATTTTGAAAATATGGGATTATTATTGATTAGAAGGAAACAAAATACATTGCCATATAGTTGGATGCATCATTCTTTGAAGAATGTGCACTTGATAAATTATTGCCATTTGATTCAATAAGTGATATATTGAGTTTTGTAGGGTTGGCTAAAATTCTGAAGAAATATGACAAGAGGACAGGAGGGCTCCTGCGCTTGCCATTCATTCAGAAAGTACTGGAGCAGCCCTTTTTTACAACCGATCTTATTTCAAAACTTGTGAAGGAATGCGAAAGCATAATAGATGCAGTGTTCCCAGCTGAGGAGGAAGCTGAAAGAGCAAAAGAAGCAAAAGAAGCGATTATAGTTGCAGGAGAAGGGATTTTCAGAAACACAGTTGCAGCTTTACTTACAATGCAAGAAATCAGAAGAGGGAGCTCCACAAAGAGTCCATTTTCTCTGCCTCCTCTCAACTTGCCAGGCTCTGATCTCATCCAATCAATACAACTCAATGCTGCCGTACCCATTATCTAGTAAAACTGATGTCTAGATGACTATAGCTACAACAGTACTATGAGAAAATAGATAGTTATAATGGAATGTAATACATTTGGGGGATACCAAGAGACATTAGTTACTTGAGTGATGAGTACCAAGAGCCTTTCCAAGGCTTAAATTATGTAGTTATTAATTGTTAGAGTGCTTACATAGTTATATATTGAGTGTGATATGGTCAACATATTTGGTTTTCTATATATTACAAAGGAAATAAAAAACAGGCATACATATGTTAGTGGTCTGTTACATTAGCAGGGACAGATGAGAAATGCAGGCTCCCTTTCCGAGTCTGCCCAACCTTGGTCCAGTATGCAATTTTCCTCTTTCTGGCTCACATGTCATCTTTATGTTTCTCCCAAATACTTCATGGCATTAAACTTCCAAGCTTGGTCTTTCTTCAATTTGAATCAATGCTGAGTTATTAATATGAATTAGAAAGAAAACAAATATCTATTTTAAAGGAGTATTATTCATGAGACTGCTATTGGTTTAGGAGTATCGTAAGTAATAAAGAGATGTGAAAAATGGAAGGAAAGGGTCAAAATTGTTGGGTTAAAATATCTAGAAATGATGTACGTCTTCATACATTAAAAATATCATCCCTCTTACGGTGCTTTCCATTTCTGTTCTTATCAAACAAAACCAATTTCACCTACAAATTGAGGTATTTGTTTGTTTGTTTTTTTTTCATCTTTAATTGATATGTTTGTATTATAATTATATATTAACTGAAAATGAAAATAAAAAAACAAACCAAACATTTTATATGCTTATTATAACATGGTTCTATTGCAAGTGTGTTTGGAATTACAAAATTTTAGAATTAATTTGATTTATAAATGAAATTTTTTATTTAAAAAGTTATAAAATAATAATTTATTTAGTTTTAAAATTCTTATAATTTTAGTTGTGTACTACAAGAAATTCACTCAAATACTATTAGATTCAAATAAATTTGATTTAATTTAGTTTTAATTATTTGAATTGATAATTTTTTCCTTATTAATTTATTTGTTTTTCTTATTTTAAATGAGGCTAATAAAGTAAAATTATTAAAATAACATAAACTCAACCATCTTTAATTCATGCCAAGCATAAAAATTAATTTATAAATTAATTGAATCATATTTTTTTTATAATAAATTTCTAAACAAAAAATTAATTTTTAAATTATATCAATCCTATTTTAAAATAATTCCAAGCACAGCATAGGGACAATAAATGGCCTCCTGAACCATGACCTCAAATTTCTGGCAGCACAGACAACAGAACATACCAACCATAACCTTTATTCTTATGAACTTTCCTTAGTATCTGGCACAGAGATCCTTTATTCTTATGAACTTTGCTTAGTCCTGAGGAACACATGACGTCTTCTGAATAGAAATTAGAGGTAGACTGCAAACAATTTCTTCCTTTATCCATAAGGGAACATGATCGATCTCAAGTGGCGTCAGAAAAGCAAGTGGATAAATGGTGGAATGAGTCTTATAATCTGATCAGAATTTCTAAGATCGTTGAAGATATTGAAGGGATAGATGGCCACTATTGTTCGCTTTCTTCCATTTGCTATGGATTATAATATTTGGCTCACGAAAGGGTCACTCTTAGAGAAGAAAATTTGCCTTTTGACTGGACAAAATTAAAGCTTAAATGTCAGTTCACGTGACGAAGTCAATGGCAAAACAGGGAATTCGTCACAGAGCCAAAAGGGTTGGAAATTGGCATGTTCATGAAAGGGTATGACAATCAAGTTTTGAAGATATAATTTGTGGTCCCATATATCAATTTGTTAAAACTTTGGTTGGAAGACATGCAAAGCAATAATTATGATGGGCCCAGCAAACCTTGTTGAGTTTACATCTCAGAACTTGAAAGCAAGTACCAACAACTTCGATCATAGCAACCTCATTGGATTGACACAGTTTGGCAGATTGTTTAGAGGCAACTTTGAAGGTCAATATGTATCAGTCAAGATCTGGGATGATGAAAAATTGGAACGCATAAGTTCCAAAAATAATGATGAGTATTTGATTATTAAAGCAAGTTCTCTTCATCTCTTTCTCTGTCTTTTGCACTCTTGTAACCTTCTTTCTTATCCTGTTTCCAACTCGAAATTTGTCTGTGGTTGATTGTGGAAGCTTAATGATTCTGTTATTGTAGGAGGAAGTAAAATTTTGGACAAATCCAACATTAAAAGGTGATCCCAACTTGGTGACTTTAATTGGTTATTGTTGGGAGAAAGATGTGAAGGGTGTTGTGTATGATCTCAATCCACTTGATACTTTGCACAATGTAATGATGAAAGGTATTCTTTTGTCAGTGACTCAGACTCTGTGTTCTGCATTTTCAATTCCTTACAAGCTTTGATGTTAATCCCCTGCAAATGTCAACGCTTAAAAATTTTAAAAACTAGTTTTCATTGGAGAAGAAATGAAAGAATTTTTAATGGGTTGTGGCTGTGTTGTCATTCAATGAGCTATAAGTTGATGAAATTTTAGATATTCATCTACAAGAATGTTGCTGTGAGTAGTGAGTACATTAGAATTTCTCAGCAACCAACTTGTGAGATCATTTAACAAAACGTTTTTTCTTCAAGTTTGTTTTTTCCTTGAATTGTTAAAGGATACAGGGAAATAAAGATAAAAGATTTACTTTGATATTCTGATATGTTTTCTTCGCTGAGACAGATAGCCTAAATTGGCTTCAGAAAATAAATGTAATTCATGAACTTGCAAAGCTCCTGAAATTTTTTCATGATCAAGAGAAGCAAACTATGGTGTTAAATATCAGTGCATCTCATATACTTCTTGACAAGGTTAGCACACTATGACACTAATCCTCTTCTCTGCTCCTGAATGTTATGTATTCACGTTTCTATATATATATATATATATTTTTTTTTTGCACTTTCTCTGTTTTGGCCTTCAACACGAACACTTTTTTTTCGCGCAGGATTATAAGCCAAAATTATTTGATTTGCTGCTGCCTAGCGAAGTGAAAATGCTGAAGGAGCAATTAACAAAGTCAACTAGCTACATCGATCCTTATTTTTCTGTGAGGGGTAATTCTTTAAATTGACTTGAAAATAAATATTTCCTTTGACTTTGTTATGGTACTCTAAAACTCTAAAATATGTTGTTCTTTATTATTATACTATAAAGACTTTTTCTCTGTCTATTTATTGAATATACTGCATAAGTTTAGTTCTTAAACCAAAATTTCTAGTCCTGTCCTGTGAATTCAATCTTTCATCTTAATCTCAGTGTTTAAAAAAATCATTCATCTGATCAGTAGTATATAATTGAAGCCTAAGTAGGTATTTAGAATACACAATAATCTTCTTTTCCCTGCAATGGCAGATGGTGAATGGGATAGAAGCTGTGAAGTGTTTTCATTTGGCATAGTTTTGCTTGAACTAGTAACCAAAAGAATTTCAGACATTGGGAGGAGAGAAGATGCCAGCCTAATCTTGGATAGTCTAGTACATATTTGGGCCAAGAAGGAGTACAAGCCAAATTGTTCTCTTGTCCACGAAAATTTGCAGGAAGATTGGCATTACTGTGCTAAAGATGGTGTTGCAATAACTCTACTGGCGATGCAGTGCATAGAATTTTTTCCAGCAAACCGTCCATCAATGAGGGAAATCTTGCAGAGTCTAGAAAATCTTTCAGTGTTACAACGTTTGGGCGATGCTAGACCAACAAAAAAGGAAAAGAACTTTATGTCATCCTGATACAAATTTAGCTTTTCCTTTCCTACTTCATTTATCAGAATGATAGAGAATTACTAGACGAAGTGTATTATGATTGAAGCACTACTGCTACATTTCTACAAATGTTTATGCAAATCTTTTTTCTTTTTTTTTTTTTTGAGGGGTTAGGGCTGAAATCTCAATTAAGTCATTTTTGACTTATTTTCATAAATTAAAAATATATAAATTCAAAAAATGAACCAAAAGGCTTAAATTATTAGGGTTGAATAGGATAATTTTTTTATGTTCATTTTAATGCGTTATATAACATTAAATAATTGCTTAGAAGTAAAATAAGAATGACCTTAAAATAAAAATATGAATGGTCGAAGTTGTTTTGGGGCAAGGGTTTAAAAATATATTTAGTCAAAATTTTAGATTTTATGTCTCACAAATTTGTTTACAAAGTAATATTAAGTATATAACACTTTTTATATATAAAAAAATTCCCACTCCTTTATGTATAACTAAATTAACCTTCGAATTTATATATGTTCAGATCATTACTTTTTCTTATATAAACTTACATACAATCCAATAACTGTGTCCACTATTTTAAATATAATCATCGAGCTTGAATGATCATAGTTTGACAACTGGAGAATATACAACTGGACAATATTCTCGTGCGGCGATATGCTCCTATGAGAAATAACTTATCCTTATAAAAAAAACTTACCTAATAATATTTACTTTTCTACATTTAAAATATATACCTATACTGTTAAAAAGATGCTCAAATTTTTTACTTTTTTACATTCATCAAGGTTAAATTTAAATTTTTTTTCTAATTTAAAAGATGGAGAATTCTACTAATAAGGAGATATTCTGGCATAGTGATTGATTATGTTGAGCAAACATCAATACAGGACCATTTGTTAACAAGCCTAGTTCTCACACTTCCAAGGATTTTAAAAAG
Organism: Styphnolobium japonicum; assembly: GCA_023212625.1. Lineage (NCBI taxonomy): Eukaryota > Viridiplantae > Streptophyta > Magnoliopsida > Fabales > Fabaceae > Styphnolobium > Styphnolobium japonicum. The sequence continues at coordinate 10,407,856 of JALBWW010000007.1, read as the reverse complement.
AAAGAAAGAAAGCAATTGAAATAGCATAATTATATATATTTCGGTTGGATGATTGTATTGAGCTGATTGAGTAATGATATATCCTTGTAATAAATCTTTTTAATTACTTAAAACACAAAGTATTAAATAAATAAATTTGATATCGTAAGAGTTAATACCTTATTTTTTTAAAAAAATTATTAAAAAAATTCATTAAAAAAAATTGTTCAAGCTTAATTTGGTTGTAGGATTTGGGAGATCACATTCTCTATTTAACGAGTTAAGTGCCTTGGGCCACGTAATTCGTGTTTGGGTGCTCCAGTAGCTTTATGTTACCCTCAAGTAATGTTTTTTCTTTTGAGAAATGATGCATATTTTTTTTGTTAACCTCTATAGGAGCAAGTCTATTTACTACTTAACCAACTTCAGTATCTGAAAAATTATACATGCACATATGTTTTATTTCACATATCTTATATATCTTTATTTTCTTTTCCCTCTCCTTTCTTTTTTTAACATTAAAAAACTTAAATTATATATATATATATATATAAAAGATATGTAAGATAAAATGTATGTGAATGAATCGTTTCTCAATTTTTTTATTCTCAAAGCATACTCCAAAGCATAAAGTAACTTTTTCAATTAAAATATATATTTAAAATTATTAAAAACAAATAATATTTTTTTATTGAGATTTTACTTGGAGATATAATTACAGTTTTGGAATAACTTAGAATTCCTCGTAAGTGCACAACTGACAACTATTTTTTCCAATCTTTTTAGGCGGTAGAATTAATTTTTGAATGATTGAACTGATTTTTTATGGTTAAATTGTTAGAATGATTTTAAGGTTAAATTCAAACCGGTATGAGATCCAATGGGGGTCAAATCAATTTTTAAAGCACTGAAACTAATTATGAAATTAATTTCACAATTTAAAAGTAAAAGAAGAGAATTAGGTACTTAGGTCTTGTTTGGATAGACTTATATGCAGCTTATTTGAACTTATTTATTATAATAAGTGTTTATGAAGTATTTTTATTTTGTTTTGATGATCTTATTAAAATAGCTTATATAATTCTTATAAGATGTTTGGAGCTTATTTTCATAAGTTAAAAATTTAAGCTTATGAAAATAAGCTTTTATGAAAGCTAAAAATACATACTATTAATACTTTAAGGGATTGACACAATTCATAATATATCTCTCAAATGCTTGATATTTATTCTAAGAGTTTATGAAAAACGCTTATCAAATTATTTATCCAAAAGCTATTTAGCTTATTTTAGACAACACTTATGACAGTTGAACTTATTAAATAAGCTCTACTCTAATAAGTACTTAGATAAACTATTTATTTAAATGGAACCCTAATATCTTAATGTTAACTAATTAAGGAACTAATTAAGGAACTAATTTTACAACTCCCATTAAAATTGTCACGATAAGAGTTGTGAAATTAGGGAATTAGGGAACTTACTATCTATAAATTAAGTGTGTGTTTGTATTAGCTGTGAAAAAAAGATTATATTAAAAATCAATTATATGTATAATCGATTTTCAAGAAAATTGATTATGAGAAAATTAATTTATGTTTATATATGTTAATTCATAATCGATTTTATGATAAAAAGTTTTGTTAGGATTTTATAAAAAATTTGCTTTTATGTATTAAATTACCAAAAAATATATAAAATAGTTGAAAAAGTTATTTGGTTAAGGGCAAATAAGTATTTCTCTCTTAAAGCTTTTGAAATAATCTGAAATCAAATAACTAAAAAAATAAAATAACAACTTTTTAAAAAAATTATTTTAGTCATGAAAAAATAATCTTAACTTATAATCAATTTTACACACTTTAAACAAATAAAATAAATTTTAATTAAAAAAATAATTATCCCTAAAAAGTAAGCAAAACCAAACATGCTCTAATTTGTGAAATTTGTTTAGGATTCACTTAGCCGTAGTTGTTGAATCTAAAAACCACTTATAAACATGGAAAAATCAACTTAGTTTAACCTAAAAAAGTGGTTGGCTAGAACCAGTAAGCCCAAGTCATATTTTGATGGGAAAATGATTGGTTTGGGGAAAATAATTTTTCTTAAGTTCGTTTTTTAAAATTAATAAAGTATTCAATTATATTAATTAACAATTTATATATGGTTAACTAATAATTTATCTTCATTTTGATACTTGATACATAGTTAATTGTATATAAATTATTAGTTAATATAATTGAATACTTAGTTAATTTTTAAAATAAACCTATAAGAAATTATTTTTTCCAAGCCGACTAAACTGGTCATTTTCCCTATTTTAATCAGTGCGGAAAAATTGGCTTGGCCTAGCTTGGAAAGATTCATAATTAACTTGAATCATGTCTACTTAGAGTATGTTTGGATTAGATTTTATAAATTTTATTTTAGGTGAAGTTAATTTTGTAAACTTGATGTCAAAAGTTGTTTATGTTTATAAACCTTTATCTGAAAATTAATTTTGTTAAAATAAATGATTTTTAGATAATATTGATAAAAATCATATTTGAATGTGTAATTACCAAAAAGGATATACGTTATTTTAAGTTAGAATGTTAATAAATTAATGTTAAAATGATTAATTATATATAAATTGATGGTAAAAAAAATTCTTTTAGAAGTTAAGATTGTTTGGGGTATTGTAAAATAAAATTATTTTGAATATAACTATAATACTATTTTTAAAAAATATTAGGTTATATTTATTTAAACATTATTAAAATAAAGGATATCAAAATATAAGGATATTTATCTCAATATACATATAAACAAGTTTTTTTTTACCGTAAAAATAATAAAATATTACTTTTAAATTTAATTTAAGATATTAGAATCATGTTTACACTCAAATGTAATTTTTATTTAAAAATTTTCAAACATGATAGCATCACATTCTAGGCAAATTTTGTGTCCAAACACACCCTTAATTGTATTGTTCCAAAAAAGCTTTCACCAAGGCAGTATTTTCATAAACCTGGAAAAAAAGTTGGGTCAACTGACTACTTTATCACCATTTTTTTTGTGCTATTATATTTTCATAGGGTCGAATGACTACTCTATAAAGTGTTGGCTGATTTTTATAAAAGGAAACGATTAAATATCCAATGGATATGTGGTACATTCCATTATCCACCGATAAAATAAAGCTAATTCATTAAATCCAAACCATTAATTTCATTATTATTATTATTTGATGGGTTCATTTAAATTTATATATATTGTTGGATGAAGCCATTATTATTATGTTATAAACTATAATAATTAGTTAACACGTAACTTTATTTTTATATTGTGACATTATATAATTTCACTTCTATATGGTTTTTAGATGAATAAGAAGAGTTTTACAGTACACATGTGCCACATTGACACAATGGCTTATCAATTATCGATGCATGCCTATACACATAATGAGTTCATTGGGTGATAGATAATCTCTCATGACCAACATATATGATTTGATTTAGTTTTATATATATGATTTGATTGGATGGATTATAGATTGATAGATTATTTTGTTACCTTGCTCAGGGCCTACCAAGACCATAAAACGCTTGAGTATAAAACAAATGCATTTCTCATTCGGATGTGAGTAACTTGAAAATGAATTTCCCTTTGAAGTGTCAGACGCATCATCAAACCACCCACAAGATTCTCTTAACTTTTTGATATCTTCATCCCCTAATTGGTCATCGATTTTATTTTATTTTGTTGTTACATATCTGCAGCATTTTACGAAGACTAGCAAAACCAGCACATATATACTTGATCTCATCCTTGTCTCTTTCATGGGAGGAATTAACTACCCCTTCATGAGAGAATGGTCGCATTGATTCTGCAAAATAATGACTTAAAAAGTAATTGTGCGATTCACTGCCGTTGATTTGAAATGTCAAATTACGAAACAAGCCATAATTTTACCAAACCAGCTTCAAGAAGTCCGATATGTATGTATCAAAAAACAATACACCTGAAGCTTCATTGAAACGTGAGGTGTAAATTAAAAAAATGGTTGAAGATTATGAAAAGCATACACAAAGTCACTGTCAAGCCTTTGGCAGGGTGGTTATTCATTTGTAATAAGTGGGTGTTCTTTTCCTGATTTGAGTTCGAACTTCAACTATACTCAAAGTCTGATGTGATGGGAGGCATGCCAAGTCCGAACCTGGAATGAATTGCCACATTCATTTTTAATAGAAGAAGATTAAGTGGAGGGGAATACCAACACTTTACACATTCGTGACTTCATGAATCTGATACCGTTTTGTACACGAAGGGGAATTAGGGCATTGGGGCAACGCGGTTTCGGCACTTATTGCTACTTATAAACCTCAGTGATTCTAATATTAAACTCATGGGAGAGAAAGAATAAAAACAAAACTCTTGAAGAGAGATTATGATGAAAAGAGTAAAACAAAATAGGAAGTTTTAACAAACTAATCAAACTCTTTGCCACTAGAATAAGAGAAAAAATAAAGCATAATTTTATTGGAGAGAATATGAATTTTTTTAATCAAGGGAAAGAAAATATTAAAGTAGATCTTTCTCATCTTTATTAATGTTGGATTCCACTATATATAAGGGTGTGTTTGGGTTGGCGCTAAACCCTCATTTGTAATGTGTAAATGGATTTTTAAGCATTTTTATCATGTTTAGGAGAAATTTCAATAGTAGAAAGTGAACATAATTTTTATCCTAAACGTGATTTAGGCAGAAGTAACATAAGATTAGTTATTTTCTAGCAATTTGATGAAAGTAGGATTAATGGCTTAAAATTGGTGTGAGACTTTACATAATTACATCACTAAAAACTTAAAAAATGATTTTGATTAATCAAACGGTTGAAATATAAATAATTATTATGTAGATCTTAATATGCCAAATTTTTAAAAATTTAGACAAAATTAAGTTTGCAATTAAATATGTAATATCTAAATTTTAAAAAATCTAACCGAACTTAACCTCTTTCGTTAAAAGAAAAAAGTTGTTATTTCCTACATGAGAATGTTTATGTTGTTTTAGTCCCACATCGAAAGTATTGTAAAAAATTTCCCCCTATGACTAGTTATATATATACCCTAAAGTGGACAAATATAATTCCTTGATAATTCCTTATTCCCTCTTCTTTTGAAAGTAGCTGGAGGTTTAAGTTACATTGTTGGGAGCAACATTGTGGATTTTTATATAGTGACATTTTTTTTTCTTTTTGCATAGGAGACCCTTAGAGAATATTTGAATTCTTTTGATGATAATTGAAAATATTCTTCTGACATTTAAATATATATTTCTATGATGAGTTTAGTATAAATATATGGCAGATTTTGATTTTTGTGAACTAGTTAAGTTTGATGAGAAATTTGAGGTTTATTCTAAAATATTGAGATGAAATTATTTTTCTGAACTTTTATTATATTTTCATATTGTAAAAACACTTGATAGAACCGTTTAGTTTGCACCCTAACTATCCTCAGTTTCATATTCCAGGATTTATTGAAGAATTCATCTTATAAAAGTTATTTATTGGTGTAAAATTAATTTTTAATTATTGACACCGATATAAGCAAATTTCATATACTTATACTATTTAATAAGTTTGCGTCACAGTTAACATTTAAACAAACCTCAAGTATTTCTAAGATCAAGTATTATTGCCGCAAATGATCCCAAATTCACATACATTTATCTTTATATATATTAATTATTACTCATAAATAAGACTCAAATACTTTATATATATATATATATATATATATATGGAACATAGAAAAATCACATATTTGGATTTATTTCAGCTAATAAACTGGGTTTCAGACAGCGGGACTGGCACTATTAAATAGTTAAACAGTTGACATTTCAAAAGTTGAGATTCGAGTTTTGTGAATGTGATGGCCTGCAGTATATGTTTTACTAACTCACTGAGTATGTATAACTCGCTTTTCAATGATTTAAAAAATTTCATAACTCACTTTTTGATGATTTAAAATTTTGAAAAAATGACTTAAATATTTAATTTGATAAACATTAATAACTATTTAATTATTTTAAAAAATTAAAAAAATATTTAATTAAATTAATTAATAATTTATATATAATTAATTAATAATTTATCTTTATTTTAATACTTAATATATGATTAATTATATATGAATTATAATTTATTGAGTTTAATTTCTATCCACTGTCAGTGTAAAAATTTTTTACATTGTCATCAAATCATTTGTTGTCAAATTAATAAAAGAGTTAACTATTACAACAACTACTTAAAAAATTTAACTATTTTAATGATTTGACAACACATGATTGAATGATAATATAAATTTTTTTTACATTGACAATAAATAAAAATTAAATCCTAATTTAATATAATTAAATATTTAATTAATTTTCAAAATATACCGACCATTATTTTTCACAAGCGTCATTTTCCTTAAAATTTTTCAGATATTATACAGCGCGATCCGACTGCAGGATCGGCTTCGCAGGCAGCAACAGTGTCAAACTTCGTTGCTTTTGAGTAGAATTTGTATACTCTACCTGCAATCTTGTATGTGACATGACTTATGAGTAAAGTTGTATAAATTTATTAGTTCGAATCAGTATGTCTGTGCTTAAATTGTGTTCGGTAAACATATGTTTTCAAGTTATCGGGCTTTCGGCAGGTATTGCAGCTGAATTGTTTTCTTTATAATTGGACGCGCATTAAAAGAAATATTTTATTAAGTAATAAAAATCAGTTCAGAGCTAGGCTACGAGATTAGGGCTTAACCATTACAGACCTCCTACTTGGGTTGTGACACTTTATACATAAAATAATTTTTATTGACACAACCATTGAATTATAACTAATTATTATGCAGAATTTACATGTCAAGTGGTTGATATTTTAGTTTCTTTAAAAATGTTACTATACCTTAATGTTAAGATATTTTGATAGAGTAGAAAATAATGTAGGATTAATGTATCAGGAAAAGTATTATACATATATCATCCTGATAAAATTTTATATTAATCTAATATGGTTTTGTACTCCACCGTACTCTATCGAAATAATGTCTTAAAATTATTGTATAATATTCTTTTCAAATAAATAAAAATTATCTACCATTTGATTTTTCTTTTAAAATTTGATTTTTTTGACAAACAAGTTTCATTCGACAAATATGTAAAGCCGATAATAATGTTGTGTTCGACAAATTAAGTCATAGAAAGATGTTCGATAAAAGTTATATTTGAGTAATGTATGAAGTTGACAAAGTTCCAACTATACACTCAACAGACAAAAGGACTTGCGAATTATTAATGAAGTTGGTGCACCGAAAAAACTATTAATGATTATCCAGGAGCTGGTAGTTACCATTTTGAATTTCAAATTAGTAGTTGCATATATGGATTAAGGAACTGTTGATGCCGACTCATAGGCAGTTGTTGCTAGTAGTTTTTAGGCTATTAGTAAAGAATAAGCATAAGCCACCTGTCCAACAAATGACAGATTCTTAGGGATTTAGATATAGGAGTTTCTCTATAAATACTACTTAGAACAATATAAAAAGAGGTTGCAACTTCAAACATCCAATAGATACTAAAGTCCTTGCGACACTCGAAGGACAAAACAGATTACTCAAGTTTATATGCCACTTTCATTTTCTGCAATTTGATTTCAGGTTCTTTATTGTATTTCGTTTTCTTTTTGATTTGTTTTACTCGCTTTCATTTTTTCATTCTCGTTTATCTATCTTCACTTTATTTTTTACACTTTTGATCCAATCGATATTTTTAATCACTTGAAAGTGATAATTCAGTGGAGGAGGTTCTCTTCCAAGATTGATAACTGGAACTGCAATATTATCGACTTAGGCGTTGATGAATCTTATGATTGACAAATTAGTACATTGAAGCCAAATTTTCATTGAAACATTGCTTGATAAATTTTCACCTTTAACAAAATGGCACGTCCAGTGGGATAATAATTTGACAAAATTGCTTTTCGACGATTTCAAGGCTATAGCCAAATTATTGTAAAAATTTCTATCAATAATTTTTCATGTTTAACAACCAGTTATTGAGTCATATAAGTATTTTAAATCTTATGGTTGATATGATAATTTGTATAATAATATATGCCTGTTCTGAGATTTAGAATTAAATTATTTTGAGGTTAAAATATATTTTTGGTCCTTATAATTTACACTTATATTTAATGTAGTTCTTATGTATATTTTTTCTTTATAAATCCTTCTTTGTACTTATAATAGTTAACAAAATGATTCCGGCCGTAAGATTTGATTATGACGTTGTTAGTTTATAGTCTACCGGGTGGCACCATTTTTGTCAATGTCATTGTCCCCGATATTAGTATAAGGATCAAATTTAAAATAAGAGAAAACTATAGAGACCAAATATATGTGTTTATTGTCTATATATAACATGAGAGTAATTTAACTTTAAGTATGATAGAAGTTTATTGTATAATCTTAAAGATTATAAAATAAATATGTGACAAAAAGAAAAACTCAAAACTTGCCATGTTTTTTCTTGTGCATTTTTATCTTTTTTATTTGGCGTTCTTATGTTCCTATTGCTTAATTTAATTTTCAATAGAGTTTCCATCTTTTATATTTATTAAATTACTACTAATTTTAACTCAATATGATTAACCTAATGGTTAAGGAATAACAATGTGTGCTTTTTATTTTAACTACTCGAATTCAAACTTAGGATCAATTAATTCCCTTAAATATATGGCAATCGTGGGGTGTGCTCTTAAGATTGATGCAAAATTGACTCAATGATATTCTTACATATAACTCCTAATGAATTGTTATTTATATTTAATAGATTTTTTTAATATTTATTGTGAAACTAATCCTGAGTATCAAACTAATAAAAGTACTATAACAACTCCCTATATTTTAACCTTTATTTTAAATTCAGAACTGCTATTTGTCATTCAAATCAGTTTGTTTAACCATTACTGGCAACTGCAAACTCTTAGGATCTTCTGCTTCCAGAATGATAATTTTCGTATGTGCATTGTGCAAATACTAAGAAAACAGGATGAAAAGCAAGGGGGAATCCGGGAAGTTTTGGTGGAAAGAACAGGGTAGACCCCACTGCGTCGCAAGTTGTATTTGGGGCTCCTGAGGTATATATTTCATAAGTCAACATTGGACTCGGAGATGAGTGCAGCCGTGTAGGCATAGGACATTGACTATTGAGGTTCTTCTAATCTGGCGATTCATTATTGTGAAAGGAAGATAGATTCCTCTATTATTATGCAGTACCGTTGAGTAATATCGACGCGTCCAAGGCAGGGAATGGGTGGACGGATGAACATTAGAAATTTAGGGTGTCTTTCCAAACCCCGTTTGTAATAGGCACACGAATTTTAAAGATATTTTATAGTGAAATTTTGTAGAAAAAAAAAAATAAAATTTTCATTCTAAATCACAGCAAAAATAATATTTTATTACTTTTACGATGGAAAAAAATTATTTTTGTATATATTTAATAAAAATATTATATTATATTATTATTTTAATAATATTTAAATAAATATAACTTAATAGTTAATTTTTAAAAATACTATTATAATTATATTAAAAGTGATTTTATTTTATAATATTCTAAATAAACTTAATTTTTTAATAAATTTATTTTAGAAATTAATTAATTTATAATTTATTTTTTTACATCAATTTATTAACAATCAAACTCAAAATAATTTTTTTTATAATTACACTTCCAAAAGTAATTTTATCAACATTATCCAAACGACATTCATTTAACAAAAATAATTTTCATATAAAGATTTTCAAACATAAATCACTACACCCAAATTTATTTATGATTAAAATTAAGTTTCTAAAATCAAATTTATCTAAAATTGAGTTTACAAAATTTAATCCAAACACATACTTAAAATAGTGAGGGCACATGCCCACTCCATTATTTATTTATTTTTGTGTCCACTCAATTTAATTTAATTTATTAGAATAATAATATTTATTATTTTTGTCCGCACTATTTTATAAAGCTTGGCCTCATCATGTAAATCAATAAATAAATTTCACCAGGTGAAGCTATCCTAAAAAACAGTTAAGAAGTTAAAATTTAGTTCTTTAAATTTCTCTCTCACATCAACAGTAACAGTGAAAGTAAAATTGGAGACAAAAATATAATTAGTGGTGACTGTAATAGTTAAAACAATATTTTCTATTATGAATATCATTGAGAATCGAATTTTATAAATAATTAAATGATTGCTTAGTTGTATACATAAATACAAATATTTGATAATAAAAAAATATTCAGTATTTTTAAAATATGAAAGGAACAATTACAAATTTATCTTTCATTATTTATTATATATATATATATATTATATAAATATAAAATTTAAAAATTTATTTCTTATGTTTATGTATTTTCTTTGCCTTTGCTCCTGTTATCCAATTTTTTTGGATCATCCAAAGGTACATTTAACATATTGGAGAGGAGGGGATGGGGGATACTGAGGATGGCAGGATGTTAGTCTCTCATATACAGATTTGAAGTGGCAACCAAGCTCAAATTCTCAGCTATGTCCTTCAATTCTCCTCTTCGGAGCACCTTTTTTTGCGTCCCTGTTGCTGTCCATCTTCTTTTGCAGCGACTGCTTTAAATCTGTGGGTTCTGCTCATCATCTGGGGATCTATACCAATAATATATAGAGAGATTTTTAGTTACTTTGAAAGTACTACATCACTTTACTAAAGACATAACGTGTAGCACCATATAATCACATATGTTGTTAGATTAAATTTACAATATTTTATAATAAAATTTAAATTAAATCTAAAGGTTAAAAAACTGCTGCGAGTTTTACTCGCAAAGTATATATATTAGAATTTATTTAACTATAGTGGTTAATCTCTTGCTCAAAAGTTCGGTTTTTCGGATATTTACTTGGGATCGATGTTCGTAACATTGAATTTCAGATCATTTAGTTAAACCTCAAAATTTAAAAGACAGATTCAGCCATCCTAATAAATTAAATCATTATATATATTATAAAAGGGGAATGATCAGGGAGGCGAACCACTTTATATTCATTGTCAAGTAATGTTTGTAGAATTTCTTTCCAAATTTATTGCTACCTATTAAACTCATCAGTGATTCTAATAATAAATACATGAGAAAGAGAAGAAGAAAGAAACATTGCTGGAGAGGGATTATGAGGAAAAGAGGAAAAGTAGGAAGCACCGATGCAAAAATGAAATCAGAAAGCATAGAAATATAAAAGAGAGAAAAAAATAAAATATAATTTTGCTGAAGAGAGAATATGAAATCTTTTAATCAAGGGAGAGAAAACTGAAGTAGATATTTTTTTCCTAATTAATGTTGGATTCCAATATAAGATCACTTTTTTTTTTAATTATAGCAATTAGATGAAAGTAAGATCAATGCCTTAAAATTGGTATAAGACGAAGAGCCTGTTTGGTTCACTTCTCAGCTTTTAGTTTTTATAAATCGGGTTTTAAGAACAATTTCTGAACAAATGTACAAAAATCTATTTGGCAAAACTGTTTACAATTGTTCCAAAATCTTATAGAATACTCAATAACTTTGTAAAGAAAATAATTTAAATTGATATAACCATTGAATTACAACTAATTATAACACATATTTTTCATGTCAAATTTTATTTTTTTTAATAATAATAAGTATATAATCAAATAGTTGATATTTTATTTTTTTTGAAAAGTATAATATATATTAATTTGAATATACTTTGATAGAGTGGAAAATAATGTTTGGTTAATATATAATGAAAATTATGATATATATATATATATATATATATATATATATATGCCTGTTTTAAGATTAAGAACTCTTATTTGTTATTCAAATCAGTTTGTTTAACCATTACTGGCAACTAGAATCTTCAGCATCCAGAATGATAATTTTCATTCAGTAATGTGTCTCTGCAATTTTGCAAATACTAATAACACATGACCAAAAGCGACGGGGAGTCCGGGAAATTTTGGTGGAAAGAACAGTGGGCCCCACTGTGTTCCAAACTTCTTTTGGGGAACCTGGATCATAGTCAACATTAGACTTGGAGATGAGTGTAGGCGGGGGACGTTGAATATATTGAGGCTCTTCTAACCTGTCAATTCATTATTGTGACAACCATAATCTGTATTTATATGTTCTCTAATGGGGTTTTGAGAATGACCTAATTCAGATGGTAAAAGAATAGATCAATGTATCCATACAAGAACCGGAAGATAGATCCTCTGTTATTCTGCGGTGTTGAGTAATTATGGGTGTGTCTAATGTGCATATTGGTGAGGTGGGTGTGGGAGATAATGAGGATGTTAGTATCTCAATATGCAGAGTAAAATCCAGAGGAGTTAAAGTGGCATCAAAGGTAAACCAAAGGAAATCAAAGTTTGTGATGAGCTGCCCATGCCATCTAAAATATTATAAGCGGGCAAGGTTAGTCTTCCACTGTCTGTAAGTTAAACAATATGATTCGATTATTTGCTATTTTTTATTATATCCTCTTATCTATTTTAATTAGTTTAAGTCCAAATTCCTAAGGTATCAAAACCTGCTCTATCTGCTTTGGTTTGATATGATTCTAGCTTCCACTATGGTAAGAATAAAATAAGAGAGTGAAATAAAGAAAGATTATTAATATCATAAAAAAATTGCATTTCATCAACTTCAATATCATTATCATATATATGTGCGTTAGTGGTTTAGGGCAACCTTCAGAGATTTTAAATTAATATAACGACTTGCTTCAGACTTTGTACCAACTTGCAGAGATTTTAATTTACATAAACTCATCATCAGAGAGGGTAATGTCTTCTTTTTGGACTTTGTAGCCTATCAACTACTTCATGTGATGAAGAGTTCATCCCTTCAATCCCTTGCCATGCCATCTTCATATTTCTGGATCCACTACTCCTTGGTGTGCTCCAAGTTGAGTATCAAAACAAGCCAAAATCGCCATTTGAGACGCACCCAGTTCAGATGCAAACCTTCTTGATGGCCATCTGCATCTACAGCGCAGTACTAGGAATCAAGTTTCATACTCACAGTCGCAGTGGCTATCACAGTCAGATTATCAGCTATGCCCTTCTCCTCTCTGGATCACTTTCTTCTGCATCCCTACTGTCCATCATATTGCAGCGACTACTTTTGTGGGTTCTGCTCATCATCTGGGGATCTATACCAATAATAATGGCTCGTCACTTGCTCAAAAGTTCAGTGTGTTGCATATTAGGAATGGTGGCAAAATTGACTTGGGATGTTCTTAATTGCAACTCGCAAGTTTGCAACCATGGTCTCAATATTCCTCTGTGAGGCATCAGCCAGCGGCAAATATTTAAGCTTTTGTTAAAAGGGTACGCTTCTCTCCTAAACTTTGAGATGTTGTAATATTGAAAAAGAATAAATGCATGATTGTATTCTTCACCATTTTGTGGGTAAAGAAACCCAGCAAGAGCTGAAATAGAGTTAGATGTATTAATTGGGCTAGCTGCTGATTTTGCATAAAATTAAATAAATTGAGGAAAAAAATAAAATGAATTTGTTTTGGAAAATAAGAAAATTAAAGACATAAGATTGATTATTATTCTTAAATACTATTTATTATAATTTTTAAACTCACATTTATAGTCATATTTTGTTATTAGTTTACTTGAATAAACTGAGGATTGTTATGAAATTTTGTGAACAAAAATGAAAATAAAATATGCCTCTCCTTTGGTTTTATTAATAGTACAAATAACCCAACTGTTTTCCTTGCCTCTTGATGAATAGTTAAAGCTATAAAATTGATGCAATTGCAACATAAGTTGTTTGCTTTATTTGGTGTCATATGGATATACTTGGTAATGATTATTTGCTTTATTTGGTTGCATATGGGAATTATTCATTAATGATTAATTGAATATAATTAATATTGTTACAAGATAATCTTAAAATTGAATGTTTATATATACTGTTATATAATTGTGGGAGATAATCAAAACCTGTTATTTCAGATCTATGACTATATATATAGTTGAACGAAGTACAAAGCTTACAGATGGGTTTTTTTCAAATAGCTGAATTGAGTTATGAGTCAGATAGAAAATTTTCATCTAGGCATACAAGTTTCCCAAAATATATGTAACTCCTTAAAAAAAATGTCCCGCACAACAAGCCTCATCTGAGTGCTTCGGTTGAGTATTTAATATACAACAAGATAAATGTATATCTATAATTTATAGATTGTTGTCTCCTAGCAAAATTAAATAATGCACATTTGGTTGTGCAGAGGTTAAATTAGAAATAATGTATAATTGGTTCTGTTTTATCTTTACCATCCATTTCTTCCTCTCCCTTCTCTCTTCAACTAAACCTTTCTTTCTTAATTTCCTGTAACAATACCGAGTTTGCTGGGATGATTGAATGGGCTATAAGGCAACTGATACTCTTGAAACTTGATTTTGTTTATTTTGCATTAGTCAGTTCATAGTTCAAACTGCTAAACCAAACCCTTTTATCGAAGTATCCGAGTTCCAAGTATTTTCAATATACCTGCTTGTTCAAATTCTCGTTTTTCATTGGCTGACCTGGTACGCATTAGGTGATCATGGCGTTGATCGTGAATGTACTCCCTCACTAATTATATGACGCAATTTGAAGGACTCTGAATTGATATGCAATATATTAATCAACCGTATGAACCTTTTTGCTTAATAGAACATAAATTTCTTTAAATTGGACAAACATTAAACAGAAAAAGGAGGGGAGCAGGAACTAAGTCAACTTATTGTATGTACCAAATAGAACTATTTCATAGTGTGTGTGTGTGTGCGTATAAACTTTATAAGATTAGGTCTGTCGGCTAAAGGACTAATTAAGCTATTGGCATTTTCATTAAGTGTATATCTTATTTTATTTTATTTATAATTCACTTGTTTATTAAATTTACTGTCATATACTAACATTTAATAGAAACATATGTAAATATCAAAATATTTATCATAATATAAACTCTCTAGATTGAAACAATCCGATTTATAGACACCACATTTGATCTATACCAAGTCATTCAGTGTTGTAATTGTTTTAAATGCTGAGCCCTCCCGTAAGACCATGTCAGCTTACCAATTTTTTTTCTCATTCAAAGCAGTACAAGCCAAATTGTTCACTTGTTCACAAAAATTTGCAGGAAGATTGGCATTACTGCGCTAACGATGGTGTTGCAATAACTCAACTGGCGATGCAGTGCGTAGAATTTTTTCCAGTCATGAACCGTCCTTCAACATGGGAGATCTTGCAAAGTCTAGAAAACCTTACAGTGTTACAACGTTTGGGCGATGCTAGACCAATAAATTGGAAAAGAATTTTATATCATCATAATGATACAAATTTAGCTTCTCCTTTCGTACTTCATTAATATCAGAATAAAAAAGTATTGCTAAACAAAGTATATTATGATTGAATTAAGCACTGCTAGATTTCTTCAAATGTTAATCTTTTTATGCGATTTGTGTGTTCATTTTAATGCGTTATATAACATTGCATGCTTTCAAGTTAAAATAAAACCCATTCAAAATGGCTCACTCTATCTAATATGGGACTTGCACATACCACACCACACACATTTAGAAGCTATATAAAATTTAAAACAAACTGATTTTATTCAAAACCTCGTCAGAAAAACAAAAGTAAACCACTACTAAAGCTTGGCATTCAAAGAGAGAGTGTTAAGGAAGCAGAGAACACCATGCATGCTTGAATGTGCATGGACTCGGACATTGTTCGCCAAAAACAACCTTACAGGTAAGATTTGTGATTCTTTGATCTCATGCTACACATTGGAAACTAACTTCTCTAATCAGCTATGGGTGAATTGAAGAAGCAGTAGTTGGGATGAGGAAAGAGACAAGAATATGTAGGTGTAAAAATAATCCACATCATGTTTTAATGGGAGAATTTAATGGCAAATACATAAGCAACTGCACCTAAGTTTTCTCCTAACATTATTGGGAGTTTAAAAAAAAACCCAATTAGAAGGAATGGCGTGCTTCCATGATGGTTTATGGCTCTGCTGCCTAGATTAGTAACTTTCTTAACTTTAGGATGCTTCCTACTGTTTTCATCACTTTGAGCCAGGTTCCCAAAAAAGTGCTGCTAGTTTACTTGGAATAAAATACGGTTGCCCCCTATTACCTTTTCTATTGAAAAAAGTTAAGAAATATTATAATTAGGTGTCAAATCAAACCCTTTATTTTATTTTTTATTTTGATGAGTTATTTTTTAAATTATTAATTACAAAAAATAAAGAATATAATTATTTTATTATGAAAAGAGATTATGTTGATATTTTAGTTATTCTAAATTTTTTTAATAAAGTAATTTTAATTTTATAATAACAAAACTGTAATTTTTTTGTAGTTGGGGTAGCTATTTTAGAAGGGAAAATGAAATTGTAATAGATGGAAGGCCAATAGATAATTATAGTCAGAGGCGAAAGTAAAAATTTTAAGTGGGGTGGTATAAAATATAATTTTCTAAGATGAAATATATTACTTAAAGAATTCTGTATATTACACATCGACTTTTTTTTTTAGTCATTCTTTCATCTTAATCTCAGTGTTTAAAAAAACCATTCATCTGATCTGTAGTATATAATTGAAGCCTAAGTACGTATTTAGAATACACAATAATCTTCTTTTCCCTGCAATGGCCGGCAGGTGGTGAATGGGATAGAAGCTGTGAAGTGTTTTCATTTGGCATAGTTTTGCTTGAACTAGTAACCAAAAGAATTTCAGACATTGGGAGGAGAGAAGATGCCAGCCTAATCTTGGATAGTCTAGTACATATTTGGGCCATGAAGGAGTACAAGCCAAATTGTTCTCTTGTCCACGAAAATTTGCAGGAAGATTGACATTACTGTGCTAAAGATGGTGTTGCAATAACTGTACTGGCGATGCAGTGCATAGAATTTTTTCCAGCAAACCGTCCATCAATGAGGGAGATCTTGCAGAGTCTAGAAAATCTTTCAGTGTTACAACGTTTGGGCGATGCTAGACCAACAAAAAAGGAAAAGAACTTTATGTCATCCTGATACAAATTTAGCTTTTCCTTTCCTACTTTATTTATCAGAATGACAGAGTATTACTAGACGAAGTATATTCTGATTGAAGCACTGCTACATTTCTTCAAATGTTTATGCGAATCTTTTTTTTTTTGGGGGGGGGGGGGGGTTAGGGGTTGAAATCTCAATTAAGCCATTTTGACTTATTTTCATAAATTAAAAATATATAACTTCAAAATACTAACCAAAAGGCTTAAATTATTAGGGTTGAATAGGATAGATTTTTTATGTTATTTTTAATGCGTTATATAACATTAAATAATTGCTTTGAAGTAAAATAAGAATGAGCTTAAAATAAAAATATGAATGATCGAAGTTGTTTTGGGGCAAGGGTTTAAAAATATATTTAGTCAAAATTTTAGATTTTATGTCTCACAAATTTGTTTATAAAGTAATATTAGGTATATAACACTTTTTATATAAAAAAAACCACACTCCTTTATGTATAACTAAATTAACATTCGAATTTATATATGGTGAGATCATTACTTTTTCTTATATAAATTTGTATACAATCCAATAACTGTGTACACTATTTTAAATATAATCATGGAGCTTGAATGATCAAAGTTTGACAACTGGATAATATTCTCGTGCAGCGATATGCTCTTATGAGAAATGACATATCCTTATTTAAAAAACTTACCTAATAATATTTACTTTTCTACATTTAAAATATATAATTATACTGTTAAAAAGATGCTCAAATTTTTTACTTTTCTACATTCATCTAGGTTAAATTTGATTTTTTTCTAATTTAAAAGATGCAGAATTCTAATAATAAGGATTTTAAAAAAGAAAGAAAGCAATTGAAATAGCATAATTATATATATTTCGGTTGGATGATTGTATTTAGCATACTGAGTAATGATATGTCATTGTCATAAATCTTTTCAATTACTTAAAATATAAAGTATTAAATAAATAAATTTGATATCTTAAGAGTTAATGCCTTATTTTTTCAAATAATTAAAAAAATTATTAAGAGAATTCATGAAAAAAAATTTGTTCAAGTTGTAGGATTTGGGAGATCACATTCTCTATTTAACAAGTTAAGTGCCTTGGGCCACGTGATACGTGTTTGAGTGCACCGGTAGCTTTATGTTACCCTCAACCAATTTTATTTTTTTTAAATGATCTCATATATCTCACATATTTTTATTCTCTCTCTTCTTTCTTTTTCTCATTTTCTTTTTCAACATTAAAAAGTTTAAACAAATAAACATATGTGAGATATGTAAGATAAAATGTATGTATATATATCATTTTCGATTTTTTTTACCCTCAAAGCATACTCCAAAGCATAATGTAACTTTTTCTATTAAAAAGTATTTAAAAATATTAAAACACAAATAATATTTTTATTGAGATTTTACTTGGAGATATGGTTACAGTTTTGGAATAACTTAGAATTCCTCGTAGTGCACAAGTGACAACTATTTTTTCCAATCGTTTTAGGCGGTTGAATTACTTTTTGAATGATTGAACTGATTTTTGATGGTTACATTGTTAGAATGATTTTCAGGTTAAATTCAAACCGGTATGAGATCCAATGCAGATCAAATCAATTTTTAAAGCACTGAAACTAATTATGAAATTAATTTCACAATTTAAAAGTAAAAGTAGAGAATTAGGTCAATAGCTTAATGTTAACTAATTAAGGAACTAATTTTACAACTCCTATTAAAATTGTCACGATAAGAGTTGTGAAATGAGGGAATTAGAGAACTTATTGTCTATAAATTAATTTGTGAAATTTATTTAGGGCTAGGCCAGAATCACATTTGAAGGTAAAGAATTAGGTCTTCAATAGCTTAATGTTAACTAATTAAGGAACTAATTTTACAACTCCTATTAAAATTGTCACGGTAAGAGTTGTGAAATGAGGGAATTAGAGAACTTGTTGTCTATAAATTAATTTGTGAAATTTATTTAGGACTAGCCCAGAATCACATTTGAAGGTAAAGCTTGTCTCGAACGTGGAGCTAATATGCTTGACAACTTTCAAATAAGAATCACGTTTGAGTGCAAACGTGAAAACAATATCTTATTACTTTTGCAAGAAAAAAATTTCGTTTGTGTGTGTATTAACAGAAATATTTTTATAATTTGATATTATATTACTATTTTAATAATATTTATATAAATATAACATAATAATTTTTAAAATATTATGATATTTATACTCAAAGTAATTTTATTTTACAATACCCTAAACAAACTTAGCTTTTAAAAGAAATTCTTTTGTCATCAATTTATTTATAATCAATCTTTTTAACATCAATTTATTAATAATCTAATTTAAAATAACTCATATCCTTTTTGGTAATTACATATTTAAAAGTAATTTTTTATTAACATTATTCAAACAACATTCATTTTAACAAAATTAATTTTGAGATAAAAGTTTGTAAATATAAATCACTACACTCAAACTCACTTCTAACTAAAATCAAGTTTGCAAAACTAAGTTCATCTAAAATTAAGTTTACAAAATTTAATCACAACACACTCTTAGTGGTTGTTGAAACTAAAAACCACTTATAAACATGGAAAAATCAACCTAGTTTAACCTAAAAATGTGGATGGCTAGAATCAGTAGGCCCAAGTCATATTTTTATCAGTGCGGAAAAATGGACTTGGTCTAGCTTGGAAATATCTATAATTAACTTAAATCATCCCAACTTAGTGTATGTTTTGATTAGATTTTATAAACTTGATTTTTGATGAATTTAATTTTATAAACTTAATTTTAGTTAGAAGTGAGTTTGAGAGAAGTGATTTGTGTTTGAAAACGTTTATCTAAAAATTAATTTTGTTAAAATGAATATTGTTCGGATAATATTAATAAAAATCACTTTTTGATGTATAATTATAAAAAATGGTATCAGTTATTTTGATTTATATTGTTAATAAATTGATGCTAAAAAGATTGATAATAAATAAATTGATGGCAAAAAAATGTCTTTTAAAAGTTAATTTTGTTTGGAGTAGTGAAATAAAATTACTTTGAGTATAATTATAATAATATTTTAAAAAATTATTAGGTTATAATTATTTAAATATTATTAAAATAATATTATAATATCAAATTATAAGGGTATTTTTATCAATATACATACTAATGAATTTTCTTTCATCGTAAAAGCAATAAAATGTTGATTTCACTTTTGAAGTATTAGACCAATAAAATAAAGCTAATTCATTATTATTATTATTATTATTATTATTATTTGATGGGTTCACTTAAAGCTTGTTTAGATGAGCTTTTTAAAAAAATCTTATTATTATCTTTTTTAAAAAGATCTTTTGTAAAAGTAAATGTTATTTTATGTTTAGATTAAATACTCAAAAAGTAATTTTTAAAATTTATTGTTATTTAGATATATAAATATAAAAGTACTTTTTTAATGATAAAAATTATTTAAAAAGGAAAATATAAAAGATCGATTTCATTTCCCACCGGCTTAACCCATAATTAGAAGATAGATTTTAAATTGTCCAATCTATTTTTTAGTTGTTTATGCATGTATAGGAGTGTTGACCTCTATTTATTTATTTTTTCGATCTATCTATCTTTGCTAAAATACTTGCGGGGTCTATTACCTTTTTGTATTTCCTCCACATATATTGTTAAAAATATTTCAATATTACAATCATTCTATTTTGCCTTCACAATCTCACGCTTACTATCATTCATCACATCATCATTCTTAATATTGGTAGGGTAGGGTTTTGGTATGGTATTGTTAGGGTTAAAAAAAATAAAATATAAAAAATGTTATTTTTAAAATTAGTTAATGATATTTTTGTCTAAAAAATATTTTTAAACTACTTTTCCATATCTTGAAAAAGATATTTTTTCAGAAGCTCAAAAATCTAACTAAAAAAAAGATCTTTTAGAGCTTTTCTTAGTGCTTCATCTTTTTTGTCTAAAAAAAAAATTATCCAAACATGCTAAATAATATAAAAGTAATTTTTTTATAAAAAAATATTTTTTTTATATAATATTTTTTTTTATCCAAACTTACACTTAAATTTATATATTATTGAATGAAACGATTCCTATTAAGTCAAAAATTATAAATGTTAGTTAAAACATAATTTTATTTTTCTATTGTGAGAGTGGATAATCTTATATTTATACATTTTGTGAGTGTGCCGAAAAGACTTCTAGTGCACATATCTCATATCAACACGATAGACTGATAAACATTGATGCACGTCCATAGACGTAGTGAGTCTTTATATAAGATGATCGCCGACCTCTCACAACCAACATTTATAATTTGATTGGATGTATTATAGATTGATATATCGATTATTTTGTCACCTTGCTCAGCGCCTACCGAGACCATTAAACGCTTGAGTATAAAACAAATGCGTTTCTCTTTCGGATGTGAGTAACTTGAAAATGAATTTCCCTTTGAAGTGTCAAACGCATCATCAAACCACCGACAAGATGCTCTTAACTTTTTGATATCTTCATCCCCTAATTGGTCATCGATTTTATTTTATTTGGTTGTTAGATATCTTCAGCATTTTACGAAGACTAGCAAAACCAGCACATATACACTTGACCTCATCCTAGTCTCTTTCATGGAAGGAAATAACTACCCCTTCATGAGAGAATGGTCGCATTGATTCTGCAAAATAATGACTTAAAAAGTGATTGTGCGATCCACTGCCGTTGATTTGAAATGTCAAATTACTAAACAGGCCATTATTTTACCAAACCGGCTTCAAGAAGTCCACGATACGTATTAAGAAAAAAAAGAGAAAATGACTGATTTGTTCAGTTTTGGAAATTTTATTTTATTTTTAAAAAAAATTAATTAATTATTTAATTACATTAATTAATAATTTATATATAATTAATTAATAATTTATCTTTATTTTAATATTTATGATTAAAATTTTAATATTTATGATTAACTGTATGTACGTAAATTATTAATTAATGTAATTAAATATTTAGTTAATTTTTAAAATAAATTTAAAAAAAATTATTTTTTTCAAGTTGAATAAAAGGGTATTTTCCCAAAAAAATAATACACCTGAAGCTTCATTGAAAATGTGAGGAGTAAAGGTTGAAGATTAGGAAGAGCATACACAAAGTCACTGTCAAGCCTTTGGCAGGGTGGTTATTCACTTGTAATAAGTGGGCGTTCTAGCTTCTTTTCTGATTTCAGTTGAAACTTCAACTATACACAAGTCTGATGCGATGGGTGGCATGCCAAGTCCGAATCTGGAATCAATTGCCGCATTCACTTTTAATAGGAAAAGATTAAGTGGAGGGGAATACCAACATGCACTACCCATTCGTGACTTCATGAATCTGATACCGTTTTGTAGACGTTGGGGAATTAGGGCAAAGCGACAGCGCTTATTGCTACTTATACTAAGTGATTCTAATATTAAAATCACGGGAAGGAAAGATTAAAAACAAATTAAAGAGAGATTATGATGGAAAGAGCATAACAAAATAGGAAGTTCTAACAAACTACTCAAACTCCCTGCCACTAGAATAAGAGATAAAATAAAACATAATTTTATTAAAGAATATGAATTTTTTTAATTAAGAGAGAGAAAATTGAAGTAGATCTTTCTCATCCTATTTAATGTTGGATTCGTGGACAGCAACAGTGTCAACCTTTGTTGCTTTTGGGTAGAATTTGTATAGTTTACCTGCAATCATGTATGTCATAAGAGTAAACTTGTGTAAATTTGTTAGTTTGAATCAGTATGTGTAAAATGGAGGTGCACTTTAGAGAGAATAATAATAATTAATTAAAAAGTAATAATTTAAAATTTTATTAAATATAAGTATTAATACAATAAATCATACCCATGTAAAAATTTAAATTGTTGATTTTTTTTATTAATTTTCATTTCGCATTTTTTATTTTAGAGGATCCAAATTCGCTTAAATGTATGTGTTCGGTAAACATATGTTTTCAATTGTTGTCGTGCTTTTGGCAGGAATTGTAGCTGAATTGTTTTCTTTATAATTAGACACGCATTGAAAGAAATATTTTATTAAGTAACAAAAATCAGTTGAAAGCAATGTTTTAAGAACCGAACCGGAGATTGAACCGGCGAGACTTTCGGGTCATGATTCGATTGGTTGAACCGGTCGAACCAGTGATTGAACCGGATGATGTAATAATTATAATTATAATTATATGCATAATTATTTATATATATATAAATAAATCTAATAATATAAATAATAAAAATTAACTACATATGATAATATTTATTATTGTATCAATTAAAATAACTTTATTTTGAGAGTAACAGATATTTAAGGAAAAAAATTAGAGTTTAATCCATATTTAAAAAATTTATTATTATTATTTATTTTAAAAATACTCATAACTATGAAAATAATTATTATTTTTATTGAAAATCAGTTGATCCAACTTCATTGGTTCATTTTTCATCACATATATCTTAAAAAGCTATGTGAAATTGATATAAAATGTATCCAAATTGAACGAATAAGTAAAAAGTTATGACTTTTAAGATATAAATGTGAAAAAAAAACTCATAAAAAACTAATTTAAAAATATGAAAAAGTAATAAAAAATTCAAAAAAAGCAAAAAAAAAAAAAAGAGAACCGGCCGGTTTTCAGAAACCCGGTCCGGTTCATCCGGGTCACCGGTTCAATCCGGTTCTGCCCGGTTCTTCCCGGTTCAATAGCTAAAATGGTTTTTTGAACTAACCGAACCGACAAGGCATCCGGGTCACGGTCGGACCGGCTGGTCCGGTCCGGTTTTTAAAACCATGGTTGAAAGGCTACCAGATTAGGGAACAAGTCTCTAATCTTAACCGTTACACTTTATACAAAAACAAAATTTAATTGAAACTATTGAATTATAACTAATTATTATGCAGAATTTACTTGTCAAGTGGTTGATATTTTAGTTTCTTTAAAAAGAATCTTATACCTTAATGTTAATTAAGATACTTTGATAGAGTGGAAAATAATGTTGGATTAATGTATCAGGAAAAGTATATCATCCTCATAAAATTTTATATTAATCTAATATGGTTACGTACTCTATCGAAATGTATTAAAATTAGTCTAAAATATTTTTCAAATAAATAAAAATTATCAAGCATTTGTGTCTTTTTTTTAAAATTTGATATGGAAGATCTACATAATAATTAGTTATATTAATGGTTGAACTGATCAAAAATATTTTTCCAAGTTATTGAGTGTTATAAGTATGTTAAATCTTATAGTTGATAATAGGTTTTAAATCTCGGTAGCGGTCACGGTCGCGGTCACGGTCGCGGTCAGCGTTGCATTGCGGCCAAGCGCAAATATCGATCGACGCGACCGCATCATGCGAGTGTCGCGGTTGCGGCGGCCGCCGCAACCGAGATGTCGCGGCCGCATCACGTGATGCGGTCCGCGATTTAAAACTCTGGTTGATATGATAATTTGTATAATAATATATCCCTGTTTTAAGATTCAGAATTAAATCATGTTGAGTTCAGAACTGTTATTTGTTATTGAAATCAGTTTGTTTAACCATTACTGGCAACTGCAAACTCTTAGGATCTTCTGCTTACAGAATGATAATTTTCGAATGTGCATTGTGCAAATACTAAGAAAACTGGATGAAAAGCGACGGGGATTCCGGGAAATTTTGGTGGAAAGAACAGAGTAGACCCCACTGTGTTGCAAGTTGAATATAGGGCTCCTGAGTCCTGAGAGATATATATTATCTTTCATAAGTCAACATTGGACTTGGAGATGATCAGTGTAGGCATAGGACATTGACTATTGACGCTCTTCTAATCTGGCGATTCATTATTGTTGTGACAATCATAATCTGTGTTTGTATGTTCTCTAATGGGGTTTTAAGAATGACCTGATTCAGATGGTAGAAGATAGATCAATGCATCTATTAAAGGACAGGAAGATAGATAGATCCTCTGTTATTCTGCAGTACTGTTGAGTAGTATGGATGTGTCTAAGATACATATAACATATTGGTGAGGACTGAGGAGGGAGTGGGGGATACTGAGGATGTTAGTCTCTTATATACAGATTCGCAGTGGCAACCAAGCTCAGATTCTCAGCTATGTCCTTCTCCTCTCTTGAGGATTTTTTTTGGCGTCCCTACTATACATCTTCTTTTTGCAGCGACTGCTTTAAATTGGTGGGTTCTGCTTATCATCTGGGGATCTATGCCAATAATAGTGGCTAATCAGTTGCTCAAAAGTTCAGTTTTTCGGATAATAGGTATGGTGGCGAAATTGACTTGGGATGTTCGTGATATTGAATTTCAGATCATTTAGTTAAACCTCAAAATCTAAAAGACAGATTCAGTCATCCCAATAAATTAAATCATTGTTATAAAAGGGGAATGAGGGAGGTGAACCACTTTATTCTTTGTCCAGTAATGTTTGTAGAAGAATTTCTTTCCAAATTTATTGCTACCTATTAAACTCAGTGCAGTGATGCTAATATTAAATACATGAGAAAGAAAGAGAACATAGAAAAATTGCTGGAGAGAGATTATGAGGAAAAGTAGGAACCACCAATGCAAAAATGAAATCAGAAAGGAAAGAAATATAAAAGAGAGAAAAAAATAAGATATAATTTTGTTGAAGAGAGAATATGAAATCTTTTAATCAAGGGTGAGAAAATTGAAGTAGATATTTTTTTCCTAATTAATGTGGGATTCCACTCTAAGATCAATTTTTTTTTTATTATAGCAATAATGTAAGATAAATGTCTTAAAATTAGTATAAGACTGTCATAGCTCGTTTCGATAACTTTTTGAAAAATTGACTTTTTTATAGATATTTTTAAAGTAGATTTTTTTTATATAAAAAAATTCTTCTGTATTTACAGTGTTTGAGAAATACTTTTAAGTAATAAAAAAAAATTTATAACAAAATTATTGAAGATGACAACTTAATCATCTAATTTTGTAGAAAATCAACATGAACTATATAATCAATAAAATTATCAATAATGACATTGATTGATTTCTGATGAAGGACAACTTTAGTTTTTTAGATAAAAAAGTAATGAAAGAAAAATTAATAATAAAGAAAGTCAGTATTAAACCAGCACATAGGTTACCATTATAGAAAATTGATAAAAGAAAAGAAAGTTAATCAGTGATACAACAAAAGGATGAAAAAAATGCTCTATAGGCTGGTGAATGGGTCCACACAGGGAGCCTCTCATATTCAATCAACTTTTAAGTTTTAATCCACAAAATGGGTTCGGTGTCTTTTCTATTAAAAAAATAAAATTTTCATCTTGAATTATAAAATGATAAAAATATAGTCAAAACAATAGAGCATTGAAGAAAGACGTTCATGAATAGGGTTTGTAAGAAGAAAAATAAGATAGCATTGGATGTAATTTTCAATAAAGATAAAAAGTTTTTTGTCAAAAAATTATACTAAAAATCACTCCACATTTTCTTCTTTTTAAAAAAGAGAGATAGTTTGCTTTAAAGAAAATTATAATTAAGTTTTTTTTTAACTTTTACATTTTTTAAAATTCATCTAAACACAATTAAAAATTTATAAAATTATTTTTTATTTTAAAAAAGTGCTTTCTTTTAAATTAAAAAAAAAGTCAATTTAAACACATTCTAAGAGCTTTTTTTTTTTCGGATCAGTTTTAAGAGCTTGTTTGATTCACTTTTTCACTTTTTAGTTTTTATAAATAGGGTTTTAAGAACAATTTCTGAAAAAATGTAAAAAATCTATTTGGCAAAGGTGTGTTTACAATTGTTCCAAAATTTTATAGAACAAGAAGCTAATTTGAAAAAAATTGTTTTTAAAAGAAGTTTTAAGTGAAGAACGTTGTCACGAATTAAGTTTAAAATGACATCAACTTTAGTATGAACTAATTGCAACGAGGTATTTCATAACCTATTTTGTCTCGGAGTACTGAAGTAGCCATCGGTGGAAGGCTTAATCTAAATGAATATTAAGAGTATGAACTGGGTTAAGATTAAGAAGAAGATTAGGAGTTAATAGCAAGCAATCGAGGGTATAATAGTTAATTACCGCCAAAAAAGGAACCTGCAGTGCAACCCTGGCTGAAACAACAAAATCAAAGGTCAGAGGCACTGGCATCTCCTAGGTATCATCGCAATTGAAATGCAAGGCACGGGCATTCTTTGAAGTTTTAACCCTATTACTTAGGATGGAGAAAGTGATTTTGAGTTATATTCTTGTATAGCATAACAAATTTCCCTGATTTTGTCCCAATCACAAAATGAATTGCAGTTTGTAGCAATAGGAACAATATGAAAATCATGATTGAATAGTGCAGAAGACAAAAAAATCAATAAATAAATTTGACTATCATACCCTATACTAAAATGCAAAAATAGTAGAATACATATTGAGTAGAAGGAAAGCACAAGTACACACAAGAAAATATAGGAGTAATATTCCTTTTTGTTTAAACTACATAAAGTAAGGGCAGAGTAATACACAAATGACGAAGGATCCTATCATCTCATGGTTTGAATTTTATACCAGAATTTTTTGTCATACTTCATGAAATTAATATACAGAAGTCTTGAAACTTTTGAATCACCTAGTTTGACAACTTTTTTTAACGATTAATAATTTCCTCATCTTATAAATGCCACAAAACACAGAAATTACACAAGAGGAAGCAACCAAAGTATTAAAAAAAAAAAAGCAGATTGACAAAATTGTATTGAACAATCATAATACTTGTAAATTTCAGCGACAACTTCTGCGCTGATTATCACAGATTCTGAAGCACTAACTTTGAAAATATGATGGAAATGAGAATGACAACATTTCGTAGATGCACTAAATAAATATACAGAAGTCTTGAAACTTTTGAATCACCTATGTTGACAACTTTTTTTAACGATTAATAATTTCCTCATCTTATAAATGCCACAAAACACAGAAATTACACAAGAGGAAGCAACCAGAAGTATTAAAAAAAAAGCAGATTGACGAAATTGAATTGAACAATCATAATACTTGTAAATTTCAGCGACAACTTCTGCGCTGATTATCACAGATTCTGAAGCACTAACTTTGAAAATATGATGGAAATGAGAATGACAACATTTCGTAGATGCACTAAATAAATGGTTTGCCATGTCATGTAGTTCAGCTATAACAGTAAACTGGTGCATGGAAAGGGGTAGGTCATAGGTGTCTTTCATTTGAAAATAAGAAAAAATTAAAATAGGAAAAATGATAAGGTAGTCTCCTCAATCTGAACTTCTAACATCTAAATGATTGTGTTAATGTGTTTGTTATTATAAAATTATAGGATAAACATGTACCATATTGAATGTTATTTGGAACTTGCAGGCAAAAGAATGTGATGCATTAAAGTACTCAACTATTAGTAGGCATGAAAGAGACATCCCTTGTGAAAAGGATAGTCCAAGGCCCTGTGCTTTTTAAGGCTCTCTTATGGAAGGCGTTAAAACCAGTGTAAATGTTGATGATCCTGACAAGAGAAACTATTGTTCCTAGTGTCTAGTGCGTAAAGTACCAATAACTCGTCTTTCTTTGGCCTGCAAATTAGAAAGTGTAGAATTTTAAGACTAAAGCAATGGAAAGTTGCCCCTGTAAATAAAATGCAATCAGAAGTGCAGAGAAGATGAGTGTTGCTGCTAGGCAAAGTTTGTCATTAATGTCAGTGAGCAGCTTTGAGAAACAAAGCAAAAATATTTATGAATTAAGGCCTGAAAAATCCAAGGCAGACTCGCACCAATATAGCACCATAAAGTGCTAGAACATGTTAGAGGATTGCTATGATGTCATTTACCAAGAATACTTTTCTTCCAAGATTAACAATATAATAAGATACAGATATATAAATAATTACTTGTTCCTTGATTGGACTTTCAAAGACTGATGGGCACTTTCTCTTGTAAAAATTGTAACCCAAGGAAGCTTGTTGGATTATACAATTACAAAGTCTGCAATAGCAGACCTCACAAATTGGCCATCTGCGGAGACACGGCGAAAATACATCTAGTTTCTAAGAAAAACACCCTTTTTTGGGGGGAAGAAGGGAGAACAATGATAAAGAAAACAAACAAAAATGGTTCACTTTTTCCTCCTCTTTCTTGGGCAGGACCAAAATAGAGCGTTGAACCCTTGGGTCAATACGGAAAAGCTTTGCTACATCAGGATTCACAGTTTGATAAAAATTGACATCATCCTCATGCCTTGAGGCGGCAACTAGCTCCTCACTCTCAGGACCCTGCATACCATGACAGGATAAATGAAGCATTACAACCAATAATTTCATATTATTTAATTATTACAGCTCAAACCCATAATTTAATCCAAAGAATCAACAATGGCAAATAGCCTTCCTATTCCAATTTTGGGGGAAGAAGAAGAGAGTTGTCAAAAGATAGCCAGCCCTCATAGTTCAACATCTCAGGCATATATCAGGAGAGTAAACTAGGAGGAATATGACATCACTTACTTGTTGGTACACGCCACAAATTTAGCATTAAGCAATAATTTTCAAATTATAACCACTTTTCTGTTGGTACGCACAAATTCCTTTGTTTGCCACCTTTTTTCCCCCTAGAATAGAAACAAACATTCCAATGAATGAATGCTCTCAAATTGAAACTAATCCATTGCAAAAACAAAAACAAAAACACAGGAAAAGAGTATATTCCCACAAAAGGACCAAAAGGTGCAATGAAAGGAGAAAGCATTTAAATTAATAAGAAAATAATCCATGAAGCGAGAGCATGTACGTCAAATGCGGATACTTTTAGAAGATAAAATCAGTAAATTAAGGCTATTTGCTTTGGCGAGAAATTACTTTGCACAAGCGCATAACATAGATGCTCACATAAGCAGTACAATGGAAAGAGGAAAAGAACCATAACATAAAAATGCCTTTGTGACGTGTAGCCCCTCGCAAGTTGAAAAACCTTTAGAAGCAGAAATCCATTCGCCTTTAACCCAGCGGCTTTTTCTCTCTCTGCTTGAGGACCTTACCCACGCAGGGCACTCAAAAAAAAGACTGAGCTTTGGCGTTGTCGCCTCGGTCTAACAGAGTAGTCTTGGTGTTGTTGAATCTTGGCTTGGGTTTGGTAAGAGAGAAATAGGGTTCAGGTGTGAATTGAAATCGACTGCAAAGTCAAATTTGGATTCAAAATTCAAACGTCCCGGATCAAGTAAAGAAAGAAAGTAGTTGAATTTTGGAAAAATGAATGAAAAATTCAGCTTGAGGAATAGGATGGAAAGTTTCCTTCGTTTTGAAAATTAATTAATGTAATTAATAATTTATATATAATTAATTATATATTAAATATTAAAATAAAAATAAATTATTAATTAATTTTATATAAATAAATTAATTAATTAATTTTTAAAACCAATCAAACTACCCTTACTTTTACCAGTCTTTCAGTCATTTTTTCTTAAATTTTAGTGCGAGTACGCTTTTAGATAAAGCCGCTCCACTCTCAAGAAAGTACTGTGATACTGTGATAGATAGGGGTGATACTGTGATAGCCCACTAGAGGTACAAGACAAAGGCAGGGGTAAAAGCTAGAGGGAATAAGTTGAATTTAGACTTTATCGCCACTAGTAGAGACATTTATGGTTTCTTTCGTATAGATACTAGTGTTTTGACCCGTGCAATGCACGGAGTTAATAAAAAAAAATTTGTATGAAATATTAGAATTTATGTCCATGGTAATAGTAGTTATTAATAAAAAATGTATTAAAATTAAAATATGAATGAAAATAATTAATTTGAAATAACGTTAAAAATGTAATATATAACAACGCTAAGCTTAAATATTCAAATTTAATTGACATAATATCAATAAATTTTCATATTTAATTTTAATGAAAGGAATTGTTGGTGAACAACTGATACACTAAGGTATACTTGTAAAAACATTTAAAAAAAATGTAAGAATCAAAACATACAATAATATCATAAGTTGAAATGATTATAGTGAAAATGTCAATATTATTTCATTTTAAGAAAAGTATACAAAGAATGGTTTAGTTAAATTGCAACATTAACATAGGTTAATGTAGGTTAATGTTGCACAATTATTTTGATAACAAATTGTAAGAGAAAAAAATCAATAACTAAGAATAAAGAGTTTGAAAGAAATACCTTTTTAAATCTTTTGAAAAACTTCTTTATAAACAACATTTTTGGTTATTCGACATGGAATTCCTTGATCATCACATATCAATATTTTCAAACCACTTCTCGATTTAACTCTTGAAACAGCAACATAACGTTGTCCATGAGTAAAGACAGGCTTAGGCAAGAACAAACTTACATGAGACAGTGATTGGCCTTGGCTCTTATTTAATGGTCATTGCAAAGCAAAGAGTTAATGAAAATTGTCTTATTTGAAATTTTAAAGGAATTCTAGGATTTGATGGTACTAAGTTCATTCGAGGTATGTAAATCTTTTCACAATGTTATTTCCTGTCACAATTTTGCACCAATGACATTATTTCCTAATTCATCCACAATTAGCCTGATCCCATTGCATAATCCAGCAGCTTGATCAATATTTCTAAGCAGCATTACTGGAATACCTTTTTTTAATATGAGCTTGTGATTTGGAATCCCTGAGCATTTTATCTCATTCAAAAATTCTGTTGTAATCCATTCTACTTCACAATCAGATATGCAAATGGAATCTGAACTTAAATATTCTTTCGCTTCTCCAGGGATTAAAGAAAAAATGTATTCATTGACACTCTCAACCACTTCTAGAGTTAGTGCTAGAATTGCCCTTTCCTCAAAGAATTTGAAAATTTTCATGTTATCCAACAAATTAGGATAGCTGAATTGAACAATATCAACAATAGGATCCGTAGATTGTAGAATGAGAAGATCTTTTGGTATTTCAATATCTGCTTTACCATCATTTACACTTCCTAAATCTCTGTCCCCAACTTTAATAATCCATTCTGCAAACTCTTTACTTGTTGCTTCATTTGATGTAGAAGCTCTAGTTTGAAGCCTCATGTTTTTACTCAATTTAAGAACTTTGCAATGACTTCATAAGTAAGATGAATTTATTGTGGCCCCAACAATATCTTCTCTACTTCCTTTTAATATTACAGGCAATATTTGTTTGAAATCTCCTCCAAGCACAACAACCTTTTCACCAAAAAGTTTTTCTATTTTACAAAGATGAGAATTGTCCTTTATTACAAAATTGCTATTAATCAAATGTTTTGATGTGTTTTTAGAAGAAATATATCTAAATTATTTTGTTAAATAATGACATATAAAATAACAATAAAAATTTCTAACATGACACGACACTATTTAAATTAAATATTTGGAGAAAATAAACAAATTAAAAAATTATAACGTAACATGTTACTGTTTAACAAAAGAATTAAAAGATTAAAATTAAAAAATTAAAAAAGAAGAAGGACTAAATACCAAAAAAAAAAAAAAACTAAAATGAACACATAGTAAAAAAAAAAAAAACAAAAAGCCATGCGTGTGAGGGCGTACAATCATTTCACATCGGCGTAACACAAACACTTGACAAAGTGGCCCAAAAATTTTGATTGAAATTTTTTTGAGGAGGAAAAAGAAAGAAGTAACAATGAGAGGGATGAATTCTCCCTCCTTCCTCCTCAATGCCACAAATCCTCCCCCACCCCTCTAAAAAATTCGGGTATAGGCAAAGGGAATATGTTTATTTTAAATTAAATAATTTTAACCCAAATAAAAATCAAGGAAAATTCTTTCCTTAATTAAACATCAAAATAAGGAGATGTAATTGATCTTCTCTCTCTCTTCCATTTCCTTCAATTTTTGTGTCAAAAATCAATTCTTCTAAAAATTTAAGTTATTAGATAAAAGTTCATGATCAAATGACTTTGTATTTTTAACAATTCCTGTAACTTAATATCTTTTAAATATAGCATTAATTATTATGTATGATTAATCTAACCACTGAAATATAATTAATTATTATGTAGATTATGTATTCCAAATTTTTAAAAATTGAGGCAAAAATGAGTTTGTAATCAACTAATTGATGCTTACATTTATTTCAAAATTATATTATACATTGATGCAGTCAAAACGATCTATGTTTGGTGTCTAATTTTATGAGGGTGACCTTCATGATAAAAAAGTTCAACAAAAGATGGATTTTATTTACACCCGGATCAATGCATCAATTGATATCGGTATAAAAGTTGAATATATTTACAACACTCAATTACTTTGTATAGAAAATAATTTAAATTGACATAACCATTGAATTATCACTAATTATTACACATATTTTTCATGTAATTTTTTTTAAAATTAAATAATAATAAGTATATAATCAAATAGTTGATATTTTAAATTTTTTTAAAAGTATAATATATATTAATTTGAAGATACTTTGATAGAGTGGAAAATAATGTTTGATTAATATATAATGAAAAAGTATGAAATATGCATATTATGCTCATAAAAAATTCATATATATTAATTCAATATTATTTTATACTCTATTAAAATATTTTAAAATTAGTGTATCATATACTTTTCAAATAAATTAAAATATCAACAATTTGATCAAAAACTTAATTATTCTTATTTAAAAAAATTTAAAATTTGATATGAAAGATATTCATCACAATAAGTTCTCTTTACAACTGCTTGAATACTAAATTATTATTATTATTTGGTTGAAATACCAAATTATTTTATATAAAAAGTTATCGAATGATATCAGTGTTTTAAAACTTATGCTGGTTTGCGTTGATATGATAATTAGCACAATCATATATGCCTGTTTTAAGATTCAGAATTAAATTATTTTGAATTAAGAACTCTTATTTGTTATTCAAATCGGTTTGTTTAACCATTACTGGCAACTAGGATCTTCTACATACAGAATGATAATTTTCATTCAACAATGTGTATGTGCAAATACTAACAAAACTTGACGGAAAACATTGAGAATCAAGGAAATTTTGGTGGAAAGAACAGAGTGGGCCCCACTGTGTTGAAACATTAGACTTTGATGAGTGTCGACGTCGGTTGAATATATTGATGCTCTTCTAACCTGTCATTTGACAACCATAATCTGTGTTTATATATATGTTCTCTAATTAATGGGGTTTTGAAATGACCTAATTCAGATGGCAAAAGAATAGATCAATGTATCCATAGAAGAACCGGAAGATAGATCCTCCCTTATTCTGCAGTGTTGAGTACTATGGATGTGTCTAAGGTGCATATTCGTGAGGTGGGTGTGGGAAATAATGAGGATGTCAGTATCTCCATATGCAGAGTAAAACCCAGAGGAGTTAAAGTGGCACCAAAGGTAAACCAAAGGAAATCAAAGTTTGTGAACTGCCCATGCCATCTAAAATATTACAAGCGGGCAAGGTTAGTCTTCCACTGTCTGTAAGTTAAACAATATATATGATTCGATTGTTTGCTATTTTTTATTCTATCCTCTTATTTATTTTAATTGGTTCAAGTCCAAATTCGTAAGGTATCAAAACCTGCTCTATCTGCTTTGTTTTAATATGATTCTAGCTTCCACTATGGTAAGAATAAAATAAGACATTGAATTAAAGAAAGATTATTAATATCATAAAAAGTGCATTTCGTCAAATTCAATACCATTATCATATGTGCGTTAGTGTTTTAGGGCAACCTTCAGAGATTTTAAATTAATATAGCGGCTTGCTTCAGACTTGTACCAACTTGCAGAGATTTTAATTTAGATAAACTCATCATCATCAGAGAGGGTAATGTCTTCTTTTCGGACTTTGTAGCCTATCAACTACTTCATGTGATGAAGAGCTCATCCCTTCAATCCCTTGCCATGCCATCTTCATATTTCTGGATCCACTACTCCTTGGTGTGCTCCAAGTTGAGTATCAAAACAAGCCAAAATCGCCATTTGAGACGCACCCAGTTCAGATGCAAACCTTCTTGATGGCCATCTGCATCTACAGCGCAGTACTAGGAATCAAGTTTCATACTCACAGTCGCAGTGGCTATCACGCTCAGATTATCAGCTATGCCCTTCTCCTCTCTGGATCACTTTCTTCTGCATCCCTACTG
This sequence comes from Styphnolobium japonicum, assembly GCA_023212625.1. NCBI lineage: Eukaryota > Viridiplantae > Streptophyta > Magnoliopsida > Fabales > Fabaceae > Styphnolobium > Styphnolobium japonicum. The sequence goes on along the minus strand of JALBWW010000007.1, from coordinate 10,372,586 downwards.
TCCATCTTATTGCAGCGACTGCTTTTGTGGGTTCTGCTCATCATCTGGGGATCTATACCAATAATAGTGGCTGGTCACTTGCTCAAAAGTTCAGTGTGTTGGATAGCAGGAATGGTGGTCAAATTGACTTGGGATGTTCTTAATTGCACCTCGCAAGTTTGCAACCATGGTCTCAATATTCCTCCGTGAGGCATCAGCCAGCGGCAAATATTTAAGCTTTTGTTAAAAGGTACGCTTCTCTCCTAAACTTTTGAGATGTTGTAATATTGAAAAAGAATAAATGCATGATTGTATTCTTCACCATTTTGTGGGTAAAGAAACCCAGCAAGAGCTGAAATAGAGTTAGATGTATTAATTGGGCTAGCTGCTGATTTTGCATAAAATTAAATAAGTTGAGGAAAAAATAAAATGAAATTGTTTTGGAAAATATGAAAATTAAAGACATAAGATGATTATTATTTATCTTAAATACTAGTTATTATAATTTTTAAACTCACATTTATAGTCATATTTTTTTATTAGTTTACTTGAATAAACTGAGGATTGTTATGAAATTTTGTGAACAAAAATGAAAATAAAAAATGCCTCTCCGTTGTTTTTATTAATAGTATAAATAATCCAACTGTTTTCCTTGCCTTTTGATGAATAGTTAAAGCTATAAAATTGATGCAATTGCAACATAAGTTGTTTGCTTTATTTGGTAGCATATGGATATACTTGGTAATGATTATTTGCTTTATTTGGTTGCATATGGGAATTATTCATTAATGATTAATTGAATATAATTAATATTGGTACAAGATAATCTTAAAATTGTATATTTATATATACTGTTATATAATTGTGGGAGATAATCAAAACCTGTTATTTCAGATCTATGACTATATATATACTTGAACGAAGTACAAAGCTTATAGATGGGTTGTCAAAATAGCTGAATTGAGTTTGAGTCAGATAGAAAATTTTCATCTAGGCATACAAGTTTCCCAAAAAAAAAAATGTAACTCCTTGAAAAAGATGTCCCGCACAACAGGGCTCATCTGAGTGCTTCGGTTGAGTATTTAATATACAACAAGATAAATGTATATCTATAATTTATAGATTGTTGTCTCCTAGCAAAATTAAATAATGCACATTTGGTTGTTCAGAGGTTAAATTAGAAATAATGTATAATTGGTTCTGTTTTATCTTTACCATCCATTTCTTCCTCTCCCTTCTCTCTTCAACTAAACCTTTCTTTCTTAAGTTCCTGTAACAATACCGAGTTTGCTGGGATGATTGAATGGGCTACGAGGCAACTGATACTCTTGAAACTGAATTTGTTTATTTTGCACTAGTCAGTTCACAGTTCAAACTGCTAAACCAAACCCTTTTATCGAAGTATCCGAGTTCCAAGTATTTTCAATATACCTGCTTGCTCAAACTCTCGTTTTTTATTGGCTGGCCTGGTACGCATTAGGTGATCATGGTGTTGATCGTGAATGTACTCCCTCACTAATTATATGGCGCAATTTGAAGGACTCTGAATTGATATGCAATATATTAATCAACAGTATGAACCTTTTTGCTTAATAGAACATAAATTTCTTTAAATTGGACAAACATTAAACAGAAAAAGGAGGGGAGCAGGAACTAAGTCAACTTATTGTATGTACCAAATAGAACTATTTCATAGTGTGTGTGTGTATAAACTTTATAAGATTAGGTATGTCGGCTAAAGGACTAATTAAGCTATTGGCATTTTCATTAAGTGTATATCTTATTTTAATTTTTTTTTATAATTCACCTGTTTATTAAATTTACTGCCATATACTAACATTTAATAGAAACATATGTACATATAAAAAATATTTATCATAATAAACTCTCTAGATTGAAACAATCAGATTTATAGAGACCACATTCTATACCAAGTCATTCACTGTTGTAATTGTTTTAAATGCTGAGCCCTCCCGTAAGACCAGGTCAGCTTACCATTTTTTCCCCCTCATTCAAAGCAGTACATGCCAAATTGTTCACTTGTTCATAAACATTTGCAGGAAGATTGGCATTACTGTGCTAATGATGGTGTTGCAATAACTCAACTAGCGACGCAGTGCATAGAATTTTTTTCCAGTCATGAACCGTCCTTCAACAAGGGAGATCTTGCAAAGTCTAGAAAACCTTACAGTGTTACAACGTTTGGGAGATGCTAGACCAATAAATTGTAAAAGAATTTTATATCATCCTAATGATACAAATTTAGCTTCTCCTTTCGTACTTCATTAATATCAGACTAAAAAGTAGAATTTAATTTTAATCTACTTTAGTGTAAAGTTTCACTGTCATCCAATCAAGTACTGACACATTATTAAAAGTGTTAGACTTTTAAGGTAGTTATTATAATAGTCAAATTTTTTTAATAAGTTGGCAATACATGATTGGGTGATAGTGCAAAGAAACTTTACACTGACAATGGATCAAAATTAAACTCTAAAAAGTATGAGTTTAATTTTGATCAACTGTCAGTGTAAAGTTTCTTTACACTGTCATTCAATCATCTATTGCAACTCATTAAAAGAGTTTGACTATTATAACAACTACTTGAAAAGTCTAACACTTTTAATGATGTGTTAGTACATGATTGGATGACAGTATAAAGAAACTTTACACTGAAAGTAAATTAAAATTAAATCCAAAAAGTATTGCTAAACAAAGTATATTATGATTGAATTAAGCACTGCTAGATTTCTTCAAATGTTAATCTTTTTATGCGATTTGTTTGTTCATTTTAATGCGTTATATAACATTGAATGCTTTCAAGTTAAAATAAAACCCATTCAAAATGGCTCACTCTATCTAATATAGGACTTGCAAATACCACACCTCACATTTAGAAGCTATATAAAATTTAAAACAAACTGATTTTATACAAAACCTCGTCAGAAAAACAAAAGTAAACCACTACTAAAGCTTGGCATTCAAAGAGAGTGTTAAGGAAGCAGAGAACACCATGCATGCTTAAATGTGCATGGACTTGGACATTGTTTAAGCATGCATGGACCCACATTGTTCGCCAAAAACAACCTTACAGGTAAGATTTGTGATTCTTTGATCTCATGCTACACATTGGAAACTAACTTCTCTAATCAGCTATGGGTGAATTGAAGAAGCAGTAGTTGGGATGAGGAAAGAGACAAAAATATGTAGGTGTAAAAATAATCCACATCATGTTTTAATGGGAGAATTTAATGGCAAATACATAAGCAACTGCATCTAAGTTTTCTCCTAACATTATTGGGAGTTTTTATTTTTTTTAAAAAAAAAAACCCAATTAGAAGGAATGGCGTGCTTCCATGATGGTTTATGGCTGCCTAGATTAGTTACTTTCTTAACTTTAGGATGCTTCCTACTGTTTTCATCACTTTGAGCCAGGTTCCCAAAAAAGTGCTGCTAGCTTACTTGGAATAAAATACGGTTGCCTCCTATTACCTTTTCTTTTGAGAAAAGTTAAGAAATATTATAATTAGGTGTCAAATCAAACACTTTATTTTATTTTTTATAATAACAAAACCGTAATTTTTTTTAAGTTGGGGTAGCTATTTTAGAAGGGAAAATGAAATTGTAATAGATGGAAGGCCAATAGATAATTATAATCAGAGGCGAAAGTAAAAATTTTAAGTGGGGTGCTATAAAATGTAATTTTCTAAGATGAAATATATTACTTAAAGAATTCTGTATATTACACAGAATTTTTTATTTTTTTTAGAGATGTTATTGCCCCTCAGCTCCCACATATAATTCCGCCCTTGATTATAATAGTTAGCAGTCGAACATCATTAGGGATGGACATTTTCTTGAGAAAAAGATTTAGAGCCTCGGCTATTCCTGTGGCCTCCCAATTCTTCTCGAAAAAACTTGGACAAACCCGATTTGAATTTGGGAGCTGGGTGCAAGTTTTAAAAACGTGTCACTAGGAAGTCAAACTTGATAAAATTTTAACCTAAAAGAAAATCCTCTAGAGAGGAGGGGGATTGTGCGAGGGAAAGAAAAAGAAAAAAGTTAATTAGGTTACACAATTTAAAATTAGAGAATTATTCACTTTTATATTTATTTTTTATGTATATACTGATTGCAAGAGATTCAAATCTATTCTTACATATTCTAAATATAATACCCTTAACTATTCGTAGACTGGGGAATGAAAAATGATTTTTTGTTTGTTTGTTTTTGTTTTGTAGTTGTAAAAATCGAATCAAGGATTGATTCAGTTAAATGATTGTGTCACTAATTTCGCCGCTGATCTAATAAAAAAATTAGGTCAAATAAAAAATTTAAAAATCAGAAATTATAAAAATGAATTTTACCCAAGTATTGGGTTTTTCTTCAATCGAACCGTCCTAATAAAAAATTGAAATAAAAAAAAAAGAAATAAAGAATAGAATGAAAAATGACAACAGTTTTCCTACTTGCGAGGCTACGGCGGAGGGAAGAGGTTGGCGGGGGCCACGCCACTCCATCCTCAATTTTTTTTTAAACGTTTTTTATATAAATTTTAAAAAATTTATTAAAATAAAATTCAGATAATTTTGTAATTGACTTTTAAATAAAAATGAAATTAATTCTTATCTCCTCCACTACAACAAAATTAACTTTTAGTGACGGATAAGATTCGTAGGTAAAAGTATAAAATTTGTCACTATAGCCAATTTTAGGCTACTACTACGGCATCTTTGTCCGTGCTTTTTAATGGCGTAGGTATATGTCTTTAGTGACAGACAACATTCGTAGGTATATGTTTTAGTGACAATTTTGTTATTCCGTAAGTATAAACTTATGATTTATAATGACAATTTATCCGTAGCTATATGTAATCTTAAGAATTGCTATGTTGCTATAATTTATTAAAAAATTCCTACAAAACTAATCCGTAGGTAAAAGTTTTTTTTTCATGCTTTTCTTTTTCTATATAATATCATCATATATTAGTTATTAAAATTATAATATAATAAAATTATAAAAGAAGACCAATAATCATTAATGGATACAAATATATTAGTTATTAAGGATAAAACTGATAAAAAAGATATACATCAAATCAAAATAGTAATTCTGCTTGGGCACATTTTGCAAATTACCAATCAAAAATAGTACATGACATGTCTGACATGTTAATCCTCTCTTATTCTAGTAGAAATATATCAAATTGACAATGGTAAAAATAATAGAGTAAGAAAACTATATCATAAATTTTGTTAATCCAATGAGACCATGAGAGTCGGGTTGGTCCTCAACCTTGGCTCGTTCCTTAGTCATCCATCATTCTTATGATGCCCCTGTTTCCTACCCAGCTTCCAAATATATAATGCTATTACCTGCCTGTGCAACACTGCAATATAAGAATAAAGCTTAGTTATTAATTATTTGAATGGGTTAATGAGAATATAAGATACTGTGACATAGGCTTTCTGAACAATGGATTTAGGAAAACTAGCTTTATGCTTAGTTCACATTGGTGGTTGCAGATAATTGGATATATCTTTATCTTCAGGATCTTATCTAGGCATTAGTTCAAATATTTAATTTTCAGTAAATGTTTCCTTTTAGGCTCTAGCTCAAGTCTAAGCTTTCTATGTATAAATAGTACAACAATAATCAATAATGATTGAGCCTTTCCTTCAAATAGATATGTTAAATTCTTTATTGTATCAGAGCATTCTTCTTCAATAAGCCAAAGGCCCTTTATGGCTATCCAACATTTTCAAGTTAACCCTTTCCCTCATTGGTCCTAACTGTATTTGATGCAAGATTTTAGTTGATGGATAGAAGAGCAGAACATGTCTGGTATGATCAGGATTTGACTCCTCTAAAGTATACCACAAATCAATATTATTCTCATGAACTTAAAATTCTATTTAGGAATAACGATATATATTTATACACAAATCAATTGAAACTTGTGTAAAATGTGAAATAAAAAAGTGCTTACCATATATTTATCTTGGGATGGGAAAAAAAATTTCTTCTTCAGGTCTCATGCTCTCAAGTTTCACACCTGACCAATAGCAGCAAATTTCTAATTGCATATAAAAACCACTACCCATTTCACATATTAATCCAATCATTAAAAAACCACTACCCATAACAAATGGGCAAGCAAAAATGCATAGACTTACGTTTGCATGAAAGCTGGATTGGAATCCAATGGTGGAGGAGTCCTGCAGATGGCTATCAGAGTTCCAACAAGAAAGATCAAACTAACACCCCTTTTCATCCTCAAAGTCGCTATCAGAGTAGGACTCCTGCATATGCTCAGGATGATAACACAAATTAATTTCAACAACAATGGCCAAAAAAGTTGAATTGAAAGTTAATAAAACTGAGAACTATAGGAAGCAAGAATGGCCAACTAACCTCTTTGTCATTTGAATCACTCTCATCAGAACTAATACTTAACTTCTTCACTAGATTCTTAGAATCAGGCACTAACTTGGCTTCAGAAACAGTCTTGACTGCATTTTTCTACACCAACACCAGAATTCAACCTTGTTTTTTGGATGGTATATAACTAAAAAGCAACAACAAAAGAATTTATAAAAAAATTAGTACTACTTATTTAGTTGGTATATAACAAAAGAATAAAAAGTGAGGGACTTATGGATTTTATTTTATATATAATATTGAAAATAATTTATAAAAAAAAAAAGAATAGTAAGAAAAAGAAGAAAAAAGCAAATGAAAGATTTTATTACCTATCACAAGTGGGTCTACCCATATTGAATCATTGATGAGTTAAACATATAATGAATAATTTATCAAAAAGAATTACTTTATTGGTCTCGCCAATATTGATGTGATATTATGTTAGGATCAATTGTGATGAGTACCTTTCTTCTTTTTACAAAAGTTATAGAAGTATGTACTTTTCTCGTAAATTGAAAATGTTTCAACCTTTTTAGCAAATTCTAAAAGAAAAAATAGTAACTTAATTGATTGAACATAACTAATTTGATTGCTGCAAAATGCTTAAAGATGCTATATATATATATATATATATATAATATTTGATTCTTTTCATGGATTAAATTAACAATATTGTGTCAACCACATTGCAATACCTGGGATATGGAGGATATTAAATTGATACAATAAAATATTTATAAATCATACAAAAATTTAAGTGCAGCTACTTACTTTCATGTTGCAAGATATTTTGTTGAGGTCCTGCGTGAGATGAAAATTATAAGATGTAAATTGTCTCTTACCTTTACAAACTGGATAGTATTTTGAAGGTCCAGCTAGCTCATTTTCTAATTGTTGAAGATGATCTGGTGGATTACCAAGTGATGAAATTGTGCTAACTATATTAGTCATTTCTTGTTGATGAATTAAGTTTAATTCTACTCTCAATGCTGCTGCATCTTCCTCAGCTTGAATCAAGATCTCATAGGGATGGTGAAAGATTTAAAAAAAAAAGTTGCAACTAGGGGACATGAATAAATAATGTTTGACCAATTCTTGGATGATGTCACTGTAACAGAAGCTACAACCATTTCAACACCACTAGACAAAGTCACCTTGTACACTGTACCAATGGGTGAAGTACCAATTACTTTACTAAAATCCTCACATGCTGTTTCAAGCTCTAATCTCGTTAGCTTTGGTACACCTGAAAATGTAAAACTCTGTCATGCTTGTAAAATGGCAGAAAACTTACAAACTTAGCATAAGGAATATAGCTCAAAGACAAGGACCCAATGACAATAAGTTAAATAAGTTTCTCTTTTGTCTTTCTCATGTTTAAGGAATTCTGAGTTAGTATGCGTGTGTAAGTTAAGTGATGTTTTTAGCCATTCTTTTACTTATTAATTTAGAGGAAAAGAAATGCTTTGATTTACCTATCACAAATGCCTTCTGAAGCTATCCATTTAGTCCCATGGCCCAAGGTTTGACATTAGCTACCTTGTTGGTTTTACAAATATATATGCCAAGGCTTGAAAGAAGAAGAAATACAGCACCACCTATAACTCCAGCCAAAATAAGGACTCGATGATTCTTTGATGAGGTACTTTTAGAAGTTAGATTTACAAGGCCCTGTGAATATAATATATTGTATCATGAAGATATGACCATTTGAAACAAGAAGATTACTTGAGCAGAGGATATTGTGAGACCACTTTGGTCACCATTACAACTTGCAAGAGATCACAAGAGTTGAGCAGAGGATATTGCAGAATCATTTTGAATTGAAGGCACTCTTAAACTAGCTAGCCATCAGAGAGCTTAGTGGAAGCTATTTTTCTTGTGGATGGGTCTGCGCCTGACATTATAATAATGGCATTTTGATTAGGGGAAGTTGGCTTTGGTATTGTTGAGGCTTAGGGGGAAGCTGAAGGAGGGCCTTACAAGAGGGATGGAGCAGGGCTATTAGGAAGACCACCTTTTCAATTGATTAGTGACATATTGTGTGATGGATCTTCGTGTACCAGTTACGTAGACAAAAGCAGAAGAAAATGTTAATTAGAAATATAAATTTTTTGGCAATAATATTACCAAGAGTGTATTAATATTCTGCTTGAAACCTTTTTTCGTGATTTTTTTCCTGTTAAAGCAACGCAAAGCAACTTGGTGTTATATCCTGCTTCAAGTACTTAATTGAGTGCGATGTCTAAACTAATGAGCAAAGAAAGTAAACCTCAAAGTGATGAGTAGATTGTTAAAATGGTGCCACTAACTATAGTTAGAGATATGAGAAACAAGATCCAATATTTTAGGTTCAACATGACAACCTTGTTTATCGTATCAGTCATAGCAACTTTACTTACCACTGTTTTCCCAGTTTGAGTCAGAATAGCCATCATTATTCCTATGAATGGCAGTAGATTCCCAATACAGTTCAGCCTTAATTTGCACCAATTCTTTGCAATCGTATCTGCTTCTCCCTCTCCATCTCTGTCTCTCTATTGTTCCTCTCTGTGTTTTCTTGTTTGCTTGAAGTATCAAACTCTAACTGTTAACTAAGCGTATATTCTTCTGGCTATGACATGCTGCCGACAGTTTTCTATGGTCAATATATTACTGCCTCAAGCACATCAGGATCTGCAATTTAATTGAAATTTTTTAGAAGTTCAATAAGTTTAATTTTAAAATAAGATTGAATAATTAAGCTGCATACTATAATACCTTCATTGATCAGAAAAATCTCAGAACAATTAGCCATACCTAATCAAAGGATAAAGAAATTAAGATACAAATCTAAACTCAAGTTCAGAATCAACCATAGCCAAGCAAAGAAAACATAAAACTCAATAAAATCTCAAGCCATACCCCAACGCCTGTCACAACTCAGATTATCCCAAAACGTTGCATCAGAGCAACACAATCTCCGAGACACTGAATATGGCACAATTTTTATTACGGTTGGAAGGCCTCACTCCTTCATCGTTGATCACAACAAATAATCGCAAACAAAGCAAAATAACAATACGAACCAAACAAATTCCCAATCTAAAAAACCCTAACCTAACCCCAATCATTACACCATCAACACAGTTAAGTCCAGAACCGAGACATCAACGAAGAAATATATATCATAAGAAAAGAACACTCGCACAAATCAAAACCCTAATCGCACACCACCAATCGACATTTCGAACATAACATATTCACACACAACACAAACCATAATTCCACAACATTGACAAACATGCAAGCATGTGCAAAAGCATAAAATGAATCAGAGAACACAAATGGTGATCGAACAAAGCCAAAAATTTGAAACCGCAATATAGATATGTGAATCTGATAATTCTCATAAATGAAATGAATCGAAATGAGAGAACACTTACCTGTGTTACCTCTTGGATAATTTTAAGTCCTAATGAGAATCTCGTTTTGCAAATTCCTTCAAGCTTGACATCAATGGCAGAGAGAGAGAGAGAGAGCAAAACGAAGTGGGAAAGCATGAGAGTGAAGCGAGAACAGAGCAAGGTGAATCGCATATAGATTTCGGGAAAGCTTTATGGGGATGGGAATGAACAGAGGGAAATATTTCAGGAAAGCCACCGCTAAACTGTTTGCTTATAGTTACAGAAATAAACATCATTTTAATTCTGTCACTAAAAATAGCCGTAGCTATATGTCATTTTTTTTGTAGTGCTCAAAATAAAATTCTTGGCTCCGTTCCTATGCGGGGCTAAACCTAAATTACTTGAGGGAAAGGGGTTTTATATAGAAGTTCAATGGTATGAGTCGTGGTGCACTAGAGATTGTTTCCTCTATCCAAAGGGACAAGTAACTCTTTCCTTCCTCCATAACTGTAATAGCTACGAGTCAATCATCATCTATTCATTTATATTGCCAAAAAAAAATTAATTATATATATTATATTGTGATTTGTGAAGTCTATCTTTATAGTTTATATAATGAACACTCTCACATGCGATAAGGATGATTTAAAAGGGTTCGTGAACTACTCCCTTACGTTGTTAGGCATGTTCATTTGTGATGCCTTTTTCTGGCTCCTATTAAATTTGTCACTTTGCATGTCATCACTATTTTGTAAGATATGGAAAAAGCGAAACAAAATATTTTTATGAGGAAAGGACACCTCCATTTGAGCTTGTGCGCCACGGCTAGCGTTGACACCTCTTACCTGAAGGGAAGTCTTTGGGATATACCAACATAACTATCTACTAAAAGCGTGCTATGAAACTTCTTAGTTGTTTTCTTATCTGTGCCCCTATGCTCTCACGATTAATTAATTTATCTTGACCAGGTATGATAACATGGATTCACTTATATAGATGAGAGGGTTGTTCAAGTTGGTGTCTAATTATATTACGAATGTCTTTCATGAAGTGGAGCGCTATTGATTTACTGAATATTTAATTGCGAGGAATGGTTTAATTTTATTAGTATAGTCTAATTACAAATTAGATTGAGTCTCTTTCCAATTTCAGCCTTAAGTCTATCTGGGATAAGGCCTGATAATTAAATATCGATCTTCTTAATGTAATATTCAAACTCAATATTTAACCAACCTACTCTCAAATCCCCTCTTTCATCCAAAAAAACACTACGAAAATTATGCTAAATATAGAGTATATTTTACCAAAAGCTAATAGGCAGTATGCCCTATTAAGTGACATCGTAAAAAATTAGCTTGGGAGCTAAGGGCGAAAATTAACCTTGTCAATAGATTTTTTATGTTTGTGATCAAGTGTTCTAGTATATATGATTCAACACCAATATTAGTTTTTATTGGACCAAATTATATATTAAGATCCTATTGTTATATTTTATTATTAGCTCCCATATATAATATTACTTTTCATGGGACGAAGTATTCAATATTATTTGATTTCGTCTTCTTTATAATTTTTTTTTTGTTACAGTCTTCTTTATAATTCTTTATCCACCGCAATAAAATTTCTTTTGATCATGTCCTGATGTCCACATGACTTAAACTTGGTGTCAATTCTTTGTCGACAATAAAATGAGATAATTTATATATATTTAAGAAACAAACAAATTTCTATATAGGAATTAGAGTAATAATATAAAAATGACGTAGAAAAATACGACCAGTATCTTTCATACTAGAAGGTTGTGGCTTGTACGGTTGTACCTGATGGAACAAAAAAGCTCATGAGACTGACAAGACACAACGAAACCTTAATATTACATACCATCGTCAATTGAACAAGTGTTGCCGCCACCGCCCTATGCGTCCAACAAACAAATTTAGATTGTCACGAAGTTGGGAAGTTAAGGCCACTAGAGCTCCTAAAACCTTCAACAGTGGATTTTTTAGCAAGCTAGGTGACCAACCAGCATTACTGGTATATATACCCCAATGATTCAGAGAAACCAAACTAGCAGGCGTGGCAGGAAGATGGTAGGGAGGCCGAAGAAAGTTAACCTGAGACTAGAATAACATGGTTGAGAATCAAATTAGCGTATTGCCACTGCGAGCCTGTATATGGATCTTAAAGCCAAGAACCACGCTGTAGAAACACATGGCAGATAAGAAAGTCCACATGTGAACTGGGTGTGTCTCAAATGGCGATTTGCTCTTGTTTTGATACTCAACTTGCAGAGCTTCAAGGAGTTGTTGATAAACATATTTTATATGCATAATTTAGCACATCTCATTGGTCTATTCTTATGAAATTATTGCATATATGAAGTGAAAATTGCATAATTCCTCATATATTGGTTATGTTGTTACAAATTGAGCAGAACACCGGAAGGACTATTCAAAGCAGTTGTTGAACCAAAATATCATGAACTTGGATGTTGATATCAGTATAGCTCAAATAGAAGAGAAATGAAGACTTAAACTCAGTAAATTTTGGGTTACATCAAATTCAGGACAAATCAGAAAATTCATGCTCAAACCTATACTCGGTTATTTGGTGATTTCTCAAGATCTAACCGTTGGATGTAGCTGAAATTTTGATATGTCATGCATGACTTCATTCTCTATGACTTTCATGGAAATGAAGATTTCCAGATTAGCACCAGAAGTGGGTCAAAATTAGGCAACAAGTTGGTGACTGTCATTATTGATATAATCTGAGTAGTTTCGGCAAAATGGTCAGAGCTCAAGATCCAACCGTTAGATCTGGCTGAATTTTTGACATGTTCTTCACGACTGCGTGTGCTACAACTTTCATGAAGAGAAGATTTCTAAATTATGACAGGAGCAATGACGAATTTGGTAATCTTCGGAGCTGAAATTTCAACCCATGTGCAAAGAGATTTGACAAAATTGTAATTGAATAGTTCTAGCCTTTGCCTATAAAAGGAAGGCATTTGCCACACTTAAGGGCATCCCATTTTCTGAATTCTCTCATTGTAGTTTGAGTTAGGGGTGAAACTTTGATAAATTGTGAGATTTATACTTTGATTTCAAGGTTAGATCTTCCAATTTGTTTAAAGTAAATCCTGAAACTCTAGCCCGTTGTGTTCTTGTTAATACCAACAACCACTTTCATTTCTATCATGCTTTTCACTTGTTCTTTTGTTTCCTTTAATATAATGAGTAGCTAAATTTCTATACTAGGATTGCAATTTGAACTCACACGTAATTTGATTCGTTTATCATATCCAAGAGTAGGTTGATTATCTTGAATTGTTTATCTTACTTGTTCTTAATGCTTTTAATTAATTGGCCATTAATTAAATTGAATTGATAAACCTTAAGCAACTTGACAAAGGGATTTTGGTTTTAGATCTAAGTAAGATAACATATGAACTTTGTGCGAAAGCCTTGAGTTCATATAGGATAGACATATACCTATATGACATATGTAACCATTAATGAAATCGGAACTTAATGAATTCTTGATTATTTGATAGACATAGACATATAGTTTATCATTAATTAAGGATATTTCTATTTGACCATCGAAAGAGGCTTATAGATAAGTTAAGGATTTCTAGTTAACAATTCAGATAATTAATTGATCTTAGATATAAGTAAGAGAATCAAGTAAAGTGTGAGGAATAATTGCAATCCTAGGCTTGGTTAATTTGATCATTAAATTCTTCTTCTTGTATACTTTAATTTTTAATCTTTCATAACACTTCCTCTTATTAAGTTGTTTAAATAAGATTGAGTTTTGTAAACTTTTAATAGATAGTTAAATTTAGAATTAATCCCTGTGGGTTCGACACTTTCTTACTATTATATTACTTGATTTGCGATAACGTATACTTGCGTTCTGATTTACCACATCAGTTGTAGATTCAGAAATAGGAAGACCGCATGGCATGGGATTGAAGAGATAGCCTGTTGATCCCTTTTGGCAGTTGATTTGCTATAATATAGTAAAAAGGCAGACATAATGATGTCTGTCTGTGTTGGTGGTATTCTAGAGGTGGTTGTGGTGCCTAAAACACTCAAGAAACTAAACTATAATTGCTGCAAAATTATGCAGAAAAATTAGAGTAAGAGGAAGAGAGGTTGGATTGAATAATTCTCTGTTTTGAATTAGTTTTCTGGCTTGATACAACAACTAGCCATAGCTCACATATTTATAGGGAGCAATGGAACATCCTAGAAAGCATTTACTCACTAGTGCATGAACCCACAATGATCTAGGTACATGAACACACTTCTCTAGATACACTTCTCTAGGTACATGAACATCAATATCAAGACTAGCATTAACACTAACACATTAATCAACATTCATGAATCTACACATTAATTAACATTCTCCCCCTTAATGTGTTGTTCTTGAATTCCAAGAGCTTCTCTGAATTTCTGGAACTTGTCTCTAGACAGAGCCTTTGTGAAAATATCTACAAGTTGATCATCGGACTTGCAAAACTCCAATTAGACATCTCCTTCTTCAATTGCTTCTCGAATAAAATGATGTTTAATGGCTATGTGCTTTGTTCTTCCATGGAAGACTGGATTCTTGGCCATAGCAATGGCTGATTTATTGTCATGATGGATAGTCACAGCCCTTTGTTTTTCACAAAAGTCTTCAAGTATTCTCTTCAACCAAATTGCATGTTGAGTTACTAAGCCATGTGAAATATATTCAGCTTCTGCAAAAGATTGAGACACAGATTGTTGCTTCTTTAAGCACCATGAAAATACACCTGAACCAAGAGAAAACACATACCCAAAAGTGCTTTTCAAATCATCCATACATCTTGCCCAATCACTGTCACAAAAACCAATTAACTTTGCTTCAACTTTGTTGTTATATTTTATTCCCTAGTTCAAAGTGCCTTGAATGTACCTTAGCACCCTCCTTGCTGCACCTAGATGAATGTGGATTGGACCATTCATGAATCAAGAGAGTAAACTCGAAGTATACATGATATCGGTCCTTGTGTTAATTAGATAAAATAAATTTCCAACTAAACTTCTGTAGTTACTTGCATCAACCTTCCTTCCTCCGTCTTCTTTCTTCAATTTTTCATTCATAACTAATGGCGTATTAGTTGGATTGCACCCAAACATCCTAAACTTCTTCAATATTTTTTCAGCATATTTCTTTTGACAAATAAAGACTCCATCATCCTTTTGGTAAATTTCTATTCCAATAAAATGATGCAATAAGCCCAAATCATTCATCTTATATCTCCTCATCATGTTTTTTCTAAATTCTTCAATCAACTTCAAATTATTTCCGGTAAAGATCAAATCATCAACATAAAGTGCACCAATCAAAATATCAGCCATACCTTGTCATTTGACATACAAAGTAGGCTTATTCTTGCTCTTCTCAAATCATTTCTCTATGAAATAACTATCAACGTTGCTGTACCATGCTCTTGGTGCTTGTTTCAGCCCATAGAGAGCTTTCTTCAATCTATAAACCTTTTCTTCTTAGCCTTCAATTACAAAGCCTTGAGGTTGCTCAACATAGACTTCTTCTTTCAATTCACCATTCAAGAATATTGACTTCATATCTAGTTGATACAACTTCTAACCTTTTTGAGCTGCAAGGAAGATCAATGCTCTAATGGTGTCAAGACGTGCCACAGGAGCAAATGTCTCTTCATAATCAACACCGGGCTGCTGTACGTAGCCCTTTGCAACAAGTCTTGCTTTATTCTTTTGGATTGAATCATCTGGATTATGCTTCACTTTGTATACCCATTTCACACGTATAGCTTCTTTGTCATTCAGCTTCTTAACTAGCTCCCATGTCTTGTATTTTTCAATTGCATCTATTTCTTCTTGCATTGCCTTCCTTTCTTCTTTGATTGCTTCTTCAAAATTTTCTGATTCTACCACACAATAATTGCACCTAGCATAAACATAATTTAAACTCCTCATTTTCATTGGAGTTGACCTTGGAGATGATGAGCTAGAGCTTGGTGTAGATGATGCACTTGATGAGGATGGTGAATTGGGTAAAACTTGTTGCTCATTTTTAGCTTCAATTAAGCCTTCCTCCAAAATTATTGCTGGAACTATTTTCTCCTCAATCTTCTCTTTTTGCCAATTCCAAGAAGCCTTTTCATCAAATACAACATCCCGGCTAATGATTACTTTCTTAGTCTTCAAGTTGTAAAGTCTATAGCCCTTTGACACTGAGCTATAACAAATAAAGATGCATCTCTGACTTGCTTCTTCGAGGTTTGTCCTCTTTTCCTTGGGAACTTGAGCATAGCAAACACACCCAAATACTTTAAGGTGGTTCCCTAAAGCTTTTCTTCCACTTCATGCTTCAAATGACATCTTATTCCATACAGCTCTTGTTGGACATCTATTCAACAGGTACACGGTTGTATTAACAGCCTCGGGCCAAAATTCTTTAGGCATCCCCTTCTCAAATAGCATGGACTTGGCCATTTTCATCACGATTTGGTTATTCTTCTTGGATACACAATTTTGTTGAGGTGTATAGCCAACAGTCAATTGCCTCTTCATACCTTTATCTTCACAAAAAATTTCAAATTCTTTGGAGGTGTACTCCTTTCCCCTGTCACTTCTTAAAACTTTTATGGACTTGCCACTTTGTTTCTCAACAAAAGCTTTAAACTTTTTAAATATGACAAATACTTTAGATTTCTGTCTCATAAAATAAACCCATGTCATACGAGTCAAGTCATCAATAAATAAAATAAAGTACCTATTTTGAGCTTGAGACAAGGTACTCATAGGACCATAGACATTTGTGTGCACCAACTCCAGCACTTCTTTGGCTCACCTTGCTCTTTCCTTTGGAAATGGTTGGCGATGGTGTTTGCCAAGCATGCATCCTTCACATACTCCTTGTTTTTCAATTGTTGGTAGCCTGAACACTATATTCTTTTGAGAAAGTAACTTGAGATTGTTGTAGTTTAAGTGTCCAAGTCGTTTGCTCTAGCCATCAAGCTTATATTTTTCTCATAATTAAGAGAGAGTGGAAAGCTTCTAGTCTTGGTCATTTTCACCATAGCAACAACTTTTTTTTTTAATAAAAAATTTTGCACTTACAATTCTCAAATCGAAGAGAATAACCATGCTCCAAAAGTTATCCAATGCTTAACAAATTCTTATCTAATTTAGGCACATAAAGAGTATCATGAATAACCTTCCCTCCTTGTTTTGCTGCAACTCCAATGCTATCTTTGCCTTCAACTTCAACATGTTCTTCATTGCCCAATTTAACTTTTGAACCAAATGAATGATCTATGTTGATAAAAGCTTCTTTATCTCCCGTCATGTGATTGCTACAGCCGTTGTCCGAGTACCATACATTTTTGTGCTTTTCTACTGCCTTTTGACAAGCAAAAAGCAGGTTCCCTTCATTATTTTCTGCTTCTGCAAATGAATTGTATTGCTAGTTGCCAAAGTGAGTATTTCTTTGAATGTGCCCAAATTTCTTGCAGTTGTGACATTATGGCTTGCCTTTATTCCAGCAATTCTTCTCTTCATGATTATTGTTCTTGCAGATTCCGCACCACTTATTTGATCCTCCATCACCTCCTCGTCTGTCATAGTTGCCTCTTCTTCTTCCACGTGAGTTTCTGCCTCTTCCTCTTCCTCTACTAAATCTGTCACTTCTAGAAGTCACCTTTGTTTGTTGATTCTCCTTTATTTTGAGTTGAGGACTTCTCATTGTTGGATTGAATGGTGAGCTTGGATTGAAACACGCTTTCAACTGACTTTTCTATGCGTCGTAACAATCTTTGCTCATAGGATCTAAGTGACTCCATCAACCCTTCAACAGTCATGGTTGACAAGTCCTTAGTTTTTTCTATGACAGTCACAATTGGATAAAAATTTTCAGTCAAACTAATCATAATTTTATCAACAATTCTTCGATCATCAATTGTATCTCCATGAGACTTCATTTGATTCACCAATTTAGACAATCTATTGAAATACTCGTTCAAGCTTTCCTTTCCTTTCATTCTTTCATTCTCAAAGTCTCTCTTAAGAAATTGAAGTTTAATTGTTTTTACCGTTGAATTTCCTTCAAACTCTTGTTGAAGAGTTTCCATGCTTCCTTGGCTGTTTTTGCTCTCATAATCCTTAGAAATATGACTAGTGAAACTCCTCTTCCAGCATCTATGATTTTCTTCTTCTTTAATTCTTCACGTTGAGCAGTTGTAACTTCTACTGTAGCGGCTGGTTCTTCATAGCCAGTTTTGACTAGCTCCAAGACATCCAAAGAGGTGAACAAAGTCTCCATTTTTATTGCCCAAAAATCATAATTTTCTCCTTCAAATAAAGGAACTTGGACATTGCTATAGATTGTGTTGCTAGTTGTTGAAAGCTTGTTTAAGGAAGCCATGACTCTTCACCTTCAATCTCCTCCTACTCTTCTTTTTCACACTTCTTTTACGCAAGGATCTACAACTCTGATACCACTCTGTTGGTGGTATTCTAGAGGTGGTTGCGGTGCCTAAAATACTCAAGAAACAAAACTATAAGTGCTGCAATATTATGCAGAAAAATTAGAGCAAGAGGAAGAGAGGTTGGACTGAATAATTCTCTATTTTGAATTTGTTTTCTGGCTTGATACAACAACTAGCCATAGCTCATATATTTATAGGGAGCAATGGAACATCCTAGAAAGTATTTACTCACTAGTGCATGAACCCACAATGATCTAGGTACATGAACACACTTCTCTAAATACACTCTTCTAGGTACATGAACATCAATATCAAGATTAGCATTAAAACTAACACACTAATCAACATTCATGAATTTACACATTAATTAACAATCTGAACTAAACTTTTATTAAACAATATATCTGCGTAGCTTTCACTAAGACACAAGAACAAATAGAAAATAGTGAAGACAATAAGGAGGTTATGTTGCATTTTAAATATATTTTGAGCTGTTTTAAACCTTTGTTTAACAATGCTTTATTAAAAGAAAATTCTTTTTCTTCACGAATGGATTATTTGTTTATTTAAATAAAAGAAACTTTCATGTAGTCAATGTTCTATTTAGGGTAAATCAGAAGATATAAAATACAAACCACAAAGGTCAATAGGTCATATATATCTTGGGTAAAATGGCTTAATTTTTTTCCTTCGTGCATGAGGTAAAAGAAAAGAAATGAAGAAAAATAGTTAAGACATAAAATGCAGTGTGTCAGTCTACTCTAACCTTGAGCTTTTCTTTGGCTTAACCCTTGGTGCAAGTTTTAGTCGTTGAGCTCTTAATCTGCAGACTGAAAGACTAACTTGCTTATTGTCAGTATCTCCCACTCTCACCTCGCTCTCTAACTTGGATCCTTCCATATTGTTATACGGAAATAAACGTTTTGCCCATGATAGTGGACCGACCATATATAGCGGATGCTCGTGCTTATCACTAAGATAATGATTTTTCAGTTTGTTTATGTTTGGCTTTTTTGTTTTTTAAGATAATGAGACTTCTGTTTGTCTTTGTAGTCAGCATTGTCTCGGCGGCATAGAGTTATGGAGAGAGAAATTTTAGATAATAAATCTATTGAGCGTAATAAATATAGATTATTAAATCCACCTAATTAATTAGGTAAATCTAATCTTGTAAAATTTTTGTCGAGTTGAAGGTGCAACGTGGACTAATATGCAAGAGAAGTAGACTTAATCCAAAATCCAATAATGAATAATCTTCCCAAGAAGAGGATGGCTAGTTAGTTATGCCACTTAAATTGCTACGGTATCAGTGCTTTAAATACTTGAGAAACATTTATAAGTTAATGATTCTTAAATAAATATTTGGAGTCTATCAAATATAACCAGTAGTAATCAATAAATATTTAACAATTAATTAAGGTACTGGTATTAAAAAAAACACAAATACCGGAATGATTCACTTACACATTAATTCTTTTAGCTTAGTATGATCTTTGAAAGGTTAAATTCATTTTGAACTAGTAAAATATTTATATTAAAAAAAAGATTAAGTTGGGGACTTGGTGAGGTTTTAAGAGTTTATATAACCATTCAAACTCAAAATTAATAGATACTAAATCAATGAAAAAAAAATTTAAAAAAAGAAAATTTACAGTTCTTTTATCTTGGAACTATTTTTTTAACAAAAGTCTTATTTTGGTTCCTCACCAATATGTTCTTTCTTAATTTAGTCCCTCTTGTAGATCAATCTTTGCAATTTAATCCCTCACTTATTAATATCTACCTCAATTTAGTATTTTTTGTGATCAAAATTTACCTCAAATTCATCTTATGAGAGACTAAATTGACGCAGATTTTGATTAATGAAGAACTAAATTATAAAAATTTATATGTGGAGGAATAAATAGAAAATGAACATGTCAGTGAGGAACTAAAAGGGTTTTGTCCCCCCCCCCCAAATATTTCATCATTATATTAAAAGAGAGAAAGACACCAAACAATATACTAAAGCTTAATTTAAAAACACATAAATAAAATTTTAACAAAAAAGTTTAATGAGAAAAAAAATACATGTATCTTTCTATCTCCTTGATGTACATGTGCTAACAGTGTCCAAATCATGCATGCTATCAAGTGGGGTTGTGGTTTGTGCATAAATTACTTCAATATTCAAATAATTTTATTTTAATTGATATTGATACTTTATTGAATAAATATTTAACTATTCATCCAAAGATACACAGAATATCAATTTAGTTCTTCAATTTAATGTTAAAAAATAACTTTGAAAGACCAATTTAATGTTAAAAAATTAACAATTGAAGACTATTTTGATATCAAAAATTATTCGAGGACTAAACTGATATCTCATGTATCTTTAGAAGTCCAATTTAAATATTTACTCTACTTTATTTATAAAGGGAGGGAAGATGGTGGGGATCTTTCGTTATAAAATAAATGTCTTTAAAAGGGGATCAATTTTGTCTCTTTATATTTGTGGACCATAAATAAAGGAATAACAACTATACTTTTTGTGCCAATTATACCTAACCTCTACGATCGTCTAAATGAATAATGCTAAAGTCATAGTTTTACGGATAGTAAATAAACATGAACACATGCACTTGCTCACTATGCCTTTGTTTGGTATGAGAGAAATAGAGAAGAGAGGAGAGAAATAGAAGAGAAATGAGGAAATTTTTTTGTTTGGTTAGAGGAGAAATAGAGAAAAAAGAAAAAAAAAATGGTGGGTCTCATAACTTTTTCATTTTTCTCCTAAAATGAGAAGAAATGGGTAAGGATGAAAATTTGACTAATATACCATTCTTTTTATTGTTTTATAAATAACTAAATGAGGACAAATATGTATTTACAATAAAATTTAATTTTCTTTGTTTCCTATTTCTCTCATAATTCTCTTAATCCAAACAACTTAAAAATCTACTCATTTTTTACTCTATTTCTCTTCTCCTT
This sequence comes from Styphnolobium japonicum, assembly GCA_023212625.1. Taxonomy (NCBI): domain Eukaryota; kingdom Viridiplantae; phylum Streptophyta; class Magnoliopsida; order Fabales; family Fabaceae; genus Styphnolobium; species Styphnolobium japonicum. Next base: position 10,351,313 of record JALBWW010000007.1, on the reverse strand, counting down.
ATTTCTTTCTACTCTATTTCTTTCTACTCTATTTTTCTCATAATCCAAACAAAGCCTATAGGACATTGATATGGTATATTTGCTCATTTAGTAACTAGTTATTTTTTGTGACCTTTTGATCATGAAAATAGCATTATTCAATGAGTTTAATTTTGATATTTTATTAGTGTAAAGTTTCTTTACATGTATTGTCTTCTAATCATGTATTGTCACATCATTAAAAGAGTTTAACTATGATAACAACTACTTAAGAAGTCTAACTCTTTAATGATGTACTAAAACATCATTAAATGACATTGTAAAATAACTTTACACTTATGGTATATTAAAATTAAATCTTTATTCAATTATAACCTGATTAGATGACTTGTTATAGTCCAACAGTCAATGATTTTATATCCAAGTTAGTCCTTGAAGTTATGTGATCTTGGGTGTGAAATTGATAGCAGTTAAATCAAAGATTGCATATTGGGTAAGGGAATTTGTTCTAAGAGAATTTACTCCTCATCTTATTATCTTAACTTTGAATTTGTAATAAGTTAAATTTGCATAAATTGACTAATTTCAGTGTAAAAAGGACTAATTGAACTGGCCGAAAAAAAAATAATACTATCGAAACTCGAACTCTTTTTTTTCAGTACATGAAACTCTTAACTCTTTATTACACTAAAAAAGAAAGATTGCTTATTTGAACTCTTTTTAACTTGTAAAATCGAAAAGGCACGAGAACACTTTGAAAAGCAATTATTTCTAATTCCTCCTAATATATAGGTGCAGAAACTCCGTGCGAATTATTATCCAAGCTAAAAGCAACATAGTTTTTTCCCCTCACTTTGATCACCTTCTCTTGTGAGTGAAATCTTCTCTCTTTTCTTTGAGAAATGAAATTTTGACAACAACGCAATTATAAAATAAAGTTTGATCCCCTCTCTATGTCTGATCTCTCTTTTTATTTTTTTTCCCTTTTACACACTAATCTTACAGTATAAATTAATTTTTTGAAAAGTTTAAGTTTGACTTGTTGAATAAATAAGCTAAGTCAAAGTAGGATGAAAGTACACTAAGCCATAAGCCTTAGATCATTTAACCTATTTTCACTTCTACTAAGGATGAATTTTTCCCTCGCCTAAAACTTTAATTAGTAACCAGAAAACGAAAAAAAAAAAGCTATCATTTAATTATAGATGGAAAAAATCGCCATCTTACCATTTTCCAAATCAAAAGCTAACATAAATTCATAGGTCACGTCAATTACATATATGAGAGAAAAAGAGTACCCACCATCAGTTGCTTTTTGAAGTTGAACTTTGTACTTCTTCTCAATTTTATAGCTTCAACAATAATGCTGTAGTCTGGAGTTACCAAACTCTTCCACTGGTGGCAAGAACCGTATTTAGAGGTGAATAAGCCAATAAGGCTTTTATTATGTTAAAACTCCGTGTGTATGTGGTGTGTACTGTATTTCAATCATATTCAAGCAAGAACCATCTCTTGCACAAGCATTACTTTTGCTTTCCTCAATCCTTGCGTGAAATATTTGCTTCTCTCGCTTTAAAATAAAATGGTCCACTTAAAGCATGCATTGAACTCGTAATTTTCCCTCATCCACCAACTTTGCCATTTATACTTGTTTCAAATTGTAAGGGCATTGCTAGAGTTTTCTTGACGGCCTTAATCATGATTTTGATCATAAAGGATCCAAGGATTTAATTCCTTAATAATTAGTTTTAAATCCTAATTAGAATTATTACGTAAGGACTCGCCTAGCTTTAATCAAAAAATTGAGATGATAAATTTTTTAATACGAGCATTTGATTTTCTACGAGAGTGTTGGAAGAATGTGGCTCAAAACCTGAAAAATATGAGACCAGATTGATTTTTTTCTGGTCTAGTGGTTGATTCAAATTCAATCCACCATTTCTTCAAATGTGATGCTTGGACTGCTATCGAGAAACTGTTCCACGATCAGGCTCATGGCCATCTCCTTAGTTTCACTGAAATAAGATTTTCAGAGTCTCAAAAAGGATGACTCCACAGTTGATGTTTATCTGCAGAAGCCTAAAATGATATATGATTCTCTCAACACCATATTGGATATGTTGTGATTGAAGATGAATATACCCAATGCTAACTTTCCCTTCTACCTAATCACACCGCAAGAGAATATCCCTTGTTTTCACGACTTCTACTCAATTCCCTTGATCCCTCTGAAACTCTTTGGTACCTCGACTCTAGTTCATCATCACACGTGAATCTGTCTGTAAACTCTCTGGCCCTCCCCCCAAAATGCATGTAATCTATCTCGCGTTAAACCTTATTGTGGTAAGGAATCTGTCACTACAAAAAAAGCGCAGCTTTGTGACCCTTTTTGAGAGGCGGTTCCATGAAACCGCCGTTGATATATTTTATTAGCGGCGTTTGTGTTAACCGCAGTAGTCAAAATGTTTGGCATTATTTTTATTCTTTAAAATTTCTCCCAAATCGCCAGCCACAAAATCTTCCTCAAATCCCTGAATTTTGTAGGAAGCTCTGGCCACAATTCCTCCGCAGTAAGTTCTTGCTCCTTTCCCTCACATTCCCGCATTCCCGCACATTCCTCTCCTCACATTCCCGCATTTTTCCTTCCCATTTTCCCTCACTTTCCTTCTTCCCAAATGCCCGTTCCCTCACTGGTTCCTATTTACATCTTCGATCATTGTGTTCTTTCCCGTGAGTATGAAATGCTTTCCGTGATAGATTGGAACTGCATTTGGGATTGTAATGTTGATCGGTGCATTAACTTTGCAGGTTTTTTTGATGAAATGTTGGATTTGGTTCTGTTTGCTGTGGAAGATTTGAGGAAGTCATTGAAGGATCGTGGTTTTGATCATTAGATCAGGTTCGATTTTTCGGTCCAATTCGCTTGTGCATTTGAAGTTGTAGGGAAAAAGTGTTTGGAAGCCATAGGATGGTAAAGTTTGCATCAAAAAGCTTCGAATTTGAGCGAGAATATGGTTATGGAATGTTCTAAGCGATGTATTTGGGTGTCCTATTGGAATGCATGTTAAGTGTTTGACAAAAGGTTTGGAATGCTTAGCATGCAATATGCATATAGCAGGGTAAAGAAACGTTTCGTGAATGACATAAAGGGTTAGAACTTAGAACTTAAATCAGAAGGAAAGAAAGTGAGGTACAGTTGTGGTGGTGGCAGGCTATAAAGAGCTGAACCACTGGGCACACACATCCATTTAATGCACATAGCATACATGGTAAAATTATAGTAATTCTGATTTCATTTATCATGGGATTCTACTTCCCCTTATTCTAGTATTACAGGTTTCCTCTCAATTTGCAACGTGTGGCTCAATAGTATAGTTCCTCCCTAGTTTCCAGGGACCCCTTCCTTTTGTGCTTGAAACCGGGTTAGTACACTTAGCTAGCTAGGCTATGGTTGTAAATTTAAGGGATTTAGATAATTGACTTGAATTTATATGTGTGTGTCTGTGTGTTTATCATATATGTTGATCAAGTATGTGGGAGTGGGTGAAACAGAGGATGTGCAGGTCTTCTACTACTTCATTGAGTCTGAGAACAATCCAAAGGAGGACCCTCTCATGCTTTGGCTAACAGGTGGTCCTGGTTGCTCTGCTTTGTCTGGCCTTCTGTTTGAAATAGGTAATAGCATCATTGCTTTCCAATTTTTACTATTGGATAGTCTCACAATAGGTGTTACAAGGGTGAAGAATCTTAACCGTTCATCAAAGCTTAATACTAGAAGCCTCTTTAATTATAGGATTTTATTATTATTATTATCATGATTGTTAGTTTCAGGGTGGAAGAGTCAGATAATTTGTGACTTCAATCTATTACAAAGGAAGAAGACTTTCAAACTATTAATTTTGAAAGTGCAATGGTTCATGGCACTAGAAAGTTTGTGCTAATTTGGGCGTACTTTTATATATGTATGGGCATAGTGATATAATACCTCCTAAGAAACTTAAAAGGATCGATCATAAGTAACAAGATAGGCTAAACAACTGAAACTTAGATGTTTATTGTATTTGTGTGTTGCAAGTCCAATTGGATTTAAAAATGAGGAATACAGTGGGAGCCTGCCTAATTTGGTCTTGAAGCCACACTCGTGGACAAGGTGGGGTATACATCTAAGTACATCGATTTTATTTATTTCATCAAATCGTTTTTCATACTTTTTTGTTATTAAATTGTTAATTCTTTTATGCTTATTTACTACTAATGATCACACTTTTTTGTCAGTAGGCAAGTAGCATTATATTTGTAGATTTGCCTGTTTCCACAGGCTTCTCTTACGCCAAAACAGAATCTGCTGCTCAGCGAAGCGACTGGATACTAGTTCACCATGCCCATCAATTTTTTAGGAAGGTATTCACTCAAATTTTTATTGTTTTTATTTCACAATCATCACCTTTTCCTTCATTTTTAGTTTTATTGGCAGTTTTATCAATAAGTCAATTAATTGTAATGATCATGTTTAAATCTTTGTAGTGGCTGATTTTATTTGGTGTACAGTAAGTTAGCTACCTTTACTATTTCAAAATTTCTATTTTATCCTTAAATTCAAAAATTATTGTCAGATGGCTAAAGGAGCAGTGACTCATGATGAGACTATGAGAGGAAAGGTTTTAGAAATACATGTATATGTGTCAAAGGAGGGTAGTTAGTACAGATTGTCAGGTTCTTCACGGTATTAGTGGTCTAGGCATTTTTCTCATGAGAAGTCAGATCAGATTTTTGGTGTAGTTATTTGGTTTTCTTTGAAGGTACTAGATAATTTGGTTTTATGGTTAACAGACATTAATGCTATTTTTCATTACATTGCATTAGGTGGTTGTTTTGTTGAAGGACAATGGTTAAGAAATGCATTTCGATGGAAAGATACCATTGGACCTTGGGAGGAGAGACCTGGGCACTTTGGTGACGTTTGGGGTTACTGGACTGATGATGGATTTGGCTATTTTGAGGGTCTCCAAGTAGGTACCTCTTTCTAGTTATTGGGTTATGGGATTCTTAACTCTTATTTAGTTGAAAAATGTCAGTTATTATTTGGTTGACTTGTGTGTGTGTGTGTGGAGTTCTAGAGGCATCTACAAGCATATGTATGTGGCCATTAAGTTGGTAAGTCAACCAGAGGAGGACGAGGACTTAACTGCTTTCCTTGTGAAGCAATATATATATATATATATATATATATATATATAGCTTTTGCATGGAATATACTAACTTTGATCCTTAGTCTTAATATCCATTTATCATATATTCATTTGGAGTACGACCCTGTTACTGTTTTAGTTAAAACTTAAGAGGGTAGCTAGCATTCTCTACCAAATTAATTTTTTGATGCTTCAATGTTAAGGCCTCCCCTGCTGTCACTTCATAGTACCCCATTTGACCATTGGTGCCACTATTATTTGGTGAATTCATTCTCTTTAAAGTTGATAACGACGCATTGTGGCCTATTACATGAGTGCTAAAAGCAGTTAATGCTGAGATTAGACTTGCTTTTTATAGAGAAGAGCATGCTTTATGTGTAAAATTTGCAACTGCTGAATAATGAAGAAATTAAACATTTTTCCACATATATTAGTATATTACTTATGCTGATATATTGCCTTGACATTGTATAATGTATGTTGTAGTTTGAGGCAGCTTGGGCTTTGACAAATATAGCTTCTGGAACATCTGAAAACATCAAGGTGGTAATTGATCACGGGGCTGTCCCAAGAATTTTTTTCAGAAAATGTCGTTTAGCCGCGGTTTTAGATAAAACTGCGGCTAAACGACTATCTTTTTTAATAATTTTAATATTAGCGGCGGTTCAAAACCGCCGCTAATTAAAAAACAATTAGTGGCGGTATTCCAGCGGTTGGTGAAAACCGCCGCTAATCGTTTTGCTACCCTCTTATACGCAGCGTTTTTGCAACCGCCGCGAAATACGTTTAGCGACGGTTAAAACCGCCGCCAAACCTAAAATTCAACCGCCGCTAAACATATTTTTTTTTGTAGTGTGTTCTTGTTGCCAAAAGAAATCTTCTTCCCATTACATATCCTAGCACTTCCTTTTCACAATCTCTTGATCAAATATTCTCTTTAAAATGATGTTCTTCTTGTTCCTTCACTTCAAAAAGAATCTTCTTTTAGTAAAAGCATTTACTCATGACAAAAACTGTAGTGTATGTTGTGCTTTTTGCTTTGCTAATGGTTTTTACATAGTTACCGACCTTACAAATTGCATATCAATTATTGCATACCAATTCTTACTATTTCGTAGTGTAAAAAAACTCTTAAGATTATAATTTTAAGAAAAAACTTATTGTATACCCATACCCATACTATATATTAGAGTATTGTGAACTTAATAACTCTAAACTTTTCTGTTAAGGCGTGTTTGGATGGAATAAGTTGTGGAAGGAAAGAAAGGGAAGGAGAAATTTTTCATTTTAAGTAAACATTACTTTTATTTGAAAAAATTTCAAATGAGAAAAATAATATGAAAAATTATCATATAACCTTCTAGTCATCTCTTATTCAATTTTATATACATTTTATAATTCTTTAAATTTAAAAATTACTACACTCTTTCCCTCCAAATTCTTCCTACCAAACATACTATTAAGTACTGAAGACCCACAAGTTATTCTCCAGTGCAGTCTGTTCTAGAGAGTCTTTCCAAATTCAATAAAATTGTTCTGTAGTTTAATTTCAAGAATAAAGGTGTATTTTGCGATTCTTGTAGAATACGCAAAAGTACTTGTCTTCCCATTTGTTAATTCAAATATGAGATGTATGCTTCCTTTTCAATTAATTTGCTTAGACATTTGGTGTTCCCTTGAAATATTTTACTGATCTTCATTCTTCAAGCTGATAACGGTGGGGAATACAATAGCAATCAATTTCATGCATTCTATATATACAAGCACATCGAAATTGACTTGTCAAAATTTTTATTTTCAGGGTCTATCATTTAAAAGCTACACGTGCTTTTGAGAAGTACCTAGAACATGCATTTTAAACTAGTCGTAGTTGTTAGAATATGAAATACTTAAATTGTCTTCATCTTCCTAAATTCTAACGTTACTCTTCTTAATTGAAACCTGTATTAATTAAATTTTAATATTTATTTGTAATTTTAGATGCCTATAACAGTCTTGTAATAGTTTTACTAAATACTTTTTTAACGGATAACAAACTCAGGTAACTTTTTATCACATTTTTACCAAGAATATTTTTAAGGATTTAATTTTCATTAACAGTTAATAATTTTTTTTGTTCTTTTGTTTATCTATATCATTACAAAAATGTAATTATGATAAAAACAAAAATTAAACTCTTTTAATTAATGTGGTTAATTTCATACTAAATTATTATTAGGATCAAAACCCTAGTGACTCAAGTATATATTCTAATTTAGTGACCTGAGCAAAACCCGATCTATTTGAACTAAGTTAAGCTTAACCTATTCTTTTTTTTTTTTTATCAATTGAGTAGATTAGTTAATTTTTCAAAAAAATACTAGATAGTCATAACTTATTTGCTAGAAATTTTTTATAAAATAAATTGATATTATTATTAACTCTTAAATAAATGTATAATTTGTACCATAGATAACATTCAGAAAATTTTCTAATTGTGTCATTATTCAATTTTTTAACTCGTTGAACGTGGTAATTTATTTATTTTTGACCGAATCAATGGTTTAATGTGGGGGCGATAATGTAAATATATTTATACTAATAATTGATTAAAAAAATTGAACTCAAATTTTAAGCAATCTTTTTACATCAACTTCTTTCCATCTTTGAAAATTTCACATTTCCAAAACAGTAACATAACCTTTAGTTGTTTTTTTTTTTTTAAATCCCCAAATTTATATGTTTTCTGGTTTACTCTCCTTGTCCTCCTTGACCTCATCAAGCTGAGAAGTGATAGCCTCACGTGTCAGTGTCCGGTGTTTTCTGTGATCATCGGATTCGGATGCTCCCCTAAAATCCCAAGCTCATGGTTTTATCATGCGATTTGCTGTGCTGAGCGTCTTCGCCAAAAGGTCACTCTCCGTTTTCTTACGATTCGCAGCTTTCTCTTGCATTTCATTTTTTTCTCCCAAATTGCAACCAAAGTTCTGATTTTGACCCTTTTTTTGCATCTGTTTGTTGAAGATCTGCTTACCCTTTGTTTGTCCCCTGTTTGGTCGTTGGCAATTAATGGGAAAAGAAAAAAGAAAGTTTCTTTCTTTTTGTCAGAAGCATCCTTGTGCCTTTTTTCTGCGTAAATGAACAGTATTTCTGCTATTTTATGGTGTTGGAATTTTAGATTCAAACAATAAAAAAAAAGTATATTTGGAAGGGAAGAATATATATATATTTTAAAGAAAATGTTATTCATTATATAGTATTCTTATTCCTTTTTTTCCCTTCCTGTGATGACTAAACATTGTAAGATATGTGGTGTTTGAGTAGATTTTAAGTGAAAAAGGTGGAGAATTTGGAATGAAAATCATTTTACTCTTTGCTTGGTAGAACAAAAATATGTGAAGGTGGAAAATAAGAGCGGATGCAACTCATTTTCATTTTCGGCTAAACCTTTACTCTATGTTTAGTTAAAATGAAAAATTACCCCTCCCCTTCCTTCCCCTCCAAACCCCTCCATCCCAAACATTTTTGCATGTGATGAGTTGTGTTGTTTTGACTTACTTATACCTAGTACTAGTAAGTGTGCATGAGTTTTAAATTACTTTCATTTTTTGGGTTAGAAAATGAATCCTCTATCTAAGATTGAATAAGGACCTGATAATCCCTGTATTGTCAAATTCATATCTTCGTTACTGTACTTAGGCTCTTCCTTGTTTTCTTTCCATCTGCTTGAAGGAAAAAGAGAACTGGCGATGTGGTATAAATTCAAGAGTCAAGACAGATTTATTTAGAGAATGGACAAAATGCAAAGAGATTAGGACATGGCAAGAAAGGGTGATCTTCTAGTGAAAGTGTTAATCAACCAGTATAAAGAAAGTAAAACTAACTTCTAGCAGATTAATCTCCTTTTTCTTTTATTTTTCCACTCAGAAGTAGAGTGGCATGGTACGGAAGTATTAAGTGGTAGGTCTTACTTCGTAATTTCAGCTTGTGTTAACTATGGTGAGGATAGTGGTATCTTTCCTTATCTAAACTTAATGTAGTCTCAATAATTTCTGAAACTAGAAGGGCAGCATACATAATTTTGCTTATTGTAAGAGGAGGTGATTGTTATCTGTACAAGGTTAATCTTGACCATTTACTCCTTCTACTAGAGTGTCATCACTCATCAGTTACCTGATTGATTTTATTTAATTTCTCTGGCATCAGCAAGTGAATAGACTTAGATCAATTTGCGCGGCTGTATAAAGTCTATTTGTTCTATCCATGCTTTCCTCACACCATAATTCTACCATTCTTTATTTGCCTTAAAAAATTTAGGTGATTCTTGTAGTATATTATGGTCATAATCATATCACTATCTCTAGATGTAGCTCCATTTATTGATTGAGTTTATCTTGGAGCTTTGAGTGCCTAGAAAATAGTGATAAGAAGTGGTAGAGAATATTCAATGAATTAATGCATTAGCTTGCAAAAGAATGTCCTACCTCTGTAATTCACTTTTCCCAAGTCTCTTGAATAACTCTTTTATTTGTTTTTTCATTTTTCTTTTTAAATTGCTTGATTTACTTAGTCTCTGCTTAAAGTAGCATCTAAGATGATGTATGCTTTCTTATCACAGTACACATTCACTTAAACAGTCTGTAATTTCTTAATTTTTGGAGTTTGACAGTGTTTGTGTCATCAACAGTTTTCTCTATCTTAACTTCAGGTGCCAGAGAGCGAAGAGCATAAAACCCTTTAAGGTTTCTGCAGTCAAGAATGAATAGAGGAATGACATCATTAACTCAAACCCATTATAAAATACATACCTTCACTTTCAGGAGGGCACATCCTAGAAGCCTGGGATTATTGAAATCTGGAAAAATATTCCAACTCCAGGGACTTACTTTTCCTAGTATTCACATCAAGCAATCCTGCATATGCTGCACAAAGTTGACTCCATGGGAACCATCACCTGTCACATATGCTCCTACTGATAATCACAGTGATAATTTCTTGCAGAATAGCGCCAATATATTTGAAACCCTTGATTCTAGTAAAAATGCCGAATCATCAATAAAAAATGCTGAAGGGCCTGTAGAGACAAAAGGCCTGCAGCTTCAGTTTTTCAAATGGCCCATGTGGCTTCTGGGCCCTTCCGTTCTCCTTGCGACTGGCATGGTCCCAACATTGTGGTTACCAATATCTTCAATCTTTCTTGGCCCCAATATAGCCAGCCTACTTTCCTTGATTGGACTTGATTGCATCTTTAACCTTGGTGCAACCCTTTTTCTCCTCATGGCCGACTCTTGTTCACGGCCTAAGTATCCAACACAAGACTGTAACAGCAAGGCTCCCTTCAGTTACCAGTTCTGGAACATTGTTGCAACTCTTACTGGATTTATTGTTCCATTGTTGATGATGTTCGGATCTGAGAAGGGCTTTCTCCAACCTCGACTTCCTTTCATCTCATTTGCAGTTCTACTGGGTCCTTACCTTCTTCTTTTGTCAGTACAGATTCTGACTGAGATATTGACCTGGCATTGGCAATCACCAGTCTGGCTTGTTACCCCTGTCATTTATGAGTCTTACCGTGTCTTGCAGCTAATGAGGGGGTTAAAGCTTGGGGTTGAGCTCAGTGCTCCAGCATGGATGGTGCATACAATTAGGGGGCTGGTTTGCTGGTGGGTGCTAATTCTTGGTCTGCAGCTTATGAGGGTTGCTTGGTTTGCTGGTTTAACTGCTCAAGCTCGTCATAAGCAATTGTCTTCTTCTGGTACTTCTGCTGCTAATGGTGATTATTGATTAGTACTATTGAAAACTATTCTGGAAGAGACAAATTATAGATTAAATAGATATGGTTTAAATTAGTTATGGGTGTTTTCCATCCCATCCATAGTGATAGTGACACACATCTAATAGCTACATATACAAGTAAATTAGATACAAGACTCATCTGATTACTGGGCTTTGTGCTGTATTAATGGTTGTTTGTGTTATCTCCAAGTTGGGAACAAGTTGGTTGATCTGTTTATTAGGATAAATGATATTAATTACTTGTTATTGTGGCTTTTCCATATAGAATGTATAATAATAATTATAGACCTTGTTTCTAGATTTAAAAACGCATAAAAGACAAAAAAGTTTAATTAGAAAAAAGCAAAAAAACATGTATCTTTCGATCTCCTAGATGTAGATGTGTACTGAGAGGATCCAAATCATATTATTAAGTGGTTTACAGTACTATAGGTTGTGGTTTGTGAATAAATTATTTCAATATTCAAATAACTTTATTTTAGTTTATGCTTTTTTTTCGCTGGGAGAGGGAAGATTTTGGGATCTTCGGTATAGCATAAATGTCTTAGAAAGGGGATCAATTTTTTCTGTATACCTTGTGGACCATAAATAAAAGAAGAACTATACCTCTGGTGCCAATTATACCTAAGCTCTCAGATCGTCTAAACGAATAATGCTGAAGCCATGGTTTTACAGATACTAAATAAACATGAACACACTTGCTCACTATAGGACATTGATATGGTATATTTGCTCATATAGTAACTTGTGATTTTTTTTTCCCCTGACCTTTTGATCGTGGAAATATTATTACTCAATTATAACATGATTGGATGGCTTATTAAGCTAGCCGTTGAATTTATGTGATTTTGGGTGTGAAATTGATAGCAGTTAAATCAAAGGTTGCATATTGGGTAAGAGAATTTACTCCTCGCCTTATTATCTTGACTTTGCAATGGTCGTGTAATGGAATCGGAAGCAAAAGAAAAGAAAGCTTTAGGGTCCAATGCATAGCTTTCGTGGCAAACAGGGGAAAAGTAAAAGGTAAAATATTGAAGAGGAAAATATGAAAATATGAAAAAAGATGGAAGTAAAGCCAATTTATATTAGCAACAGCAATGTGCGATGCTAAGAAACTCTAACTTATCATTACATGCTTTGAGAAGTTAAGATTCATGCTAATTCACTATCATACATGTACAAAACATTCACATGCCACTGCAAAACTAATTATTTACTGCATCAGCAACTATATTCTGCAAAATTGTACACCAAGTTAAGGGTTACGAATAATCAAGAAAAGCCTCCAAATGGATCTCTGCTTGCAGCTATGAAGTTTGGCTTAGTGCTTCGTTCGGCTTCCATATGCTTAGGCTGCAAGTTTATGCTCAACAAACTCAACTTAATTTGAAGATAGCAGACTTGACATTGATCAATTGTGTTCAATTCCTAAACGTGTCCAAGAGACGATGATTCTGTCATTAGGAAGAAGAGGTTGAAAACATAAATTATTTGGAATGATTTTGATGAAATTGATATTCTTGGGAGTGGAAAGAAAGTTGTATGCAAATATTGTCAAGATAAACTAGCTATTGGTGGGAAGGGGTCTACCCCCAGCCATTTGAAATGACATGTAGAGAATTACTTACAAAATAGGTTGCACACGTGGCTCCACAAAAGAAGCATACCACCATTACATATCGACATTCCAATTTAGTTATTAATCCGTTTGTGGTTTTTAGTCCTAAGTATTTTAATGAAAAGATGATAGAAATAATTACTACTGTTGTCATCGTCCATGAGCATTGTTGAGGATGAAATTTGATTGAGGGGCTTTCGATATACAAATTCAATTTTTCATTAAATTACTCGTAAAATAGCAAGAAGTATTTTTTAGCAATATATAAGACATAGAGAAAACAGTTTAAGCATGTGAACAAGATCAATTTAACTACATAAATGTGAAAATCAAGTTACTGAGTAGCTCAACACATGGTTATCACTGCCATTTTGTTGATGTGGGTTGGAAACTTCAAAAAATAGTTCTAAGTTTAGTGAAAATGCCTAATCCAAGGTGTGGAGTTGATGTGGCTGATGTAATTTTCAAGTTTTGAAAGCACAAGGATGAAAAACAAAGTGGTTTCATTATATGTTCATAATGCTTCTTATAATGATTTATGCATAAAGAATCTCAAGGACAATTTACGACCAAGCAATAAGCTAGTCCTTAGTGGTGTTATGTCATATTATATGTTGTGCACACATATTAAATCTGCTAATGCAGGATGACATTGGTAATATTATGGATATATTCACAATGTTTGTGCTTAAGCACACAACATCTAACATGAAACAATGCTCCATGAAGGACTAACTTATTGCTTAGTGATAAGTTTCCCTTTGAGATTTCTTAGACATGATTCATTATAAGAAGCATTATTAACAGATATTGAAAACACCTTGTTATCCTATATGCTTTCAAACACTTAAAAATTGCATTAGTCACATTAATTCCACGCATTGAAGCAAGCACTTTTACAAAACTCAACTCTTTTTTGAAGCTTCCACCCTGCATCAACAAAATTGCAAGTGATAACCACGTATTCAGCTACTTGGTGACTTAATTTTTGCAATCTGTAGTTAGATTAATCTTGCTTACACTTTTCACATATTGTTAAATGATCACTTCTTGTTGTTTTAGCAGTAACTTCCTAAAAATTAAAGTTTGCATATTGAAAGCCTCACATCCAAATTTCATCCTCAACAAAGCTGAAAGGACGTTCATATACCATAATAGCAATAGCAATTATTTTTCTCATATTTTCATTAATAATACTTAGCACTAGGAACCACATATGCATTAAAGTCCAATTTGGAAGGCCTATATAGAATGATGGTTTGCTTCTTTGCCAAATCCATGTGCAACCTCTTTTACAAACAATTCTCTATGTGTCCCTTCAAATGGCTAGTGCTACACCCCTCCCGACCAGTAGTTAGTTTTAAAATCTTTGCAAATAATTTTCTTTTCACCTCCAAGAATGACATTTTCCGCCTTTTGTTCTTAATGATACAATCCTTATCTCTTAGATTTTCATGTTCAGGAAGAGGATTGATCACCGTCAAGTCTGCTGCTATCTTCAAGCTGACTTGACTTTGTTGGAACACGTTCACTAGCCTCATAAGATTCATCTAAAGGAAGAGGCTCATTACACTGAAATGGAGAAGACATTAGGTGACCTATAACATAAAAAGCCATTACAATAAGAACATTAGATCATTCAACTGTGTAAGAACAATATACTTATTTTCAGTAATATATTTCGGTAGTATATATATTCAGCAGTTTGTGCCAACAATTATTTGCTTCTTCATCAAATTGAACGTGTATATGTCATTATTAAGTACTGGGATTTCACCCATATAGCATCAATGAATGATAACCACATGGATAATGTAAGCCTCATACTGCAGATTCTATGATGACAAGGTAAACTAACGATTTAATATTGAACAAACTTTTCAAGCACAATAGATTTTATTGCAATGGCTACAGAAACATAATATAATTTCACAACCTGGAATTTGAAGTTCATAAATTATAACATATCAAAATTTCAAAAATTGGAAGGAAAAGATATCCAGTCAATATAGTAATTAACATATTAATTCCCAATAAATGAATCATGCACCTGTTTTCCTTCCAAACTAAAGATAGTCCAATATGTGTTTTCGGACCATACGGTAGTTTAGTATACAACTGATAAAGCCTGCTTGTTTATATATATATATTCATCAAGCAAGAACAGAATGAATTGAGAAAATAATTAGATAAAAAGAAATCTTTCGGAAAAAAACTATGTTGTAGGAGTTCTGTTCTGCTTGGTTACAAATACCAAGTCATTGATTAAAAACTGATGTTGTAAGATGTCCTAAATAAAACACTAATGAAAAGTAACTAAAGACGCTGCATAAGAAGCTTTTTGAATTTTTTGAGGACTAATGAAAATGGGAAAGGCACATCGCAAGATTAGCTACAAATCGGAGTATGAAAAAGAAGTCAAAAGAGAATCTGAAAGAAAATGCCTTGATTTCCAACCCAACACCAACTTATTATATTACTCAACACCTGTACAAATAGGGTTTATCATTAAAAGCTTGTCAATTTAGTAAAGGTCCCCCTCCCCCATGAAATTGTGAATGTTGTAGACTCATAACACATGTTTAGTTTTACATAATTTTTGCATAAAAATAATCTTTTAGCTAAAATCTCTCTTTGCAGCATTTTAATTTTTTTAAATACAAAATAAGTTAATCCAAAACAGGGTTTCAAATTGCGGTTCACAACCAAAATTGTAGCTGCAATATTAAAATTTTAGAAGTCTCTGCAACACAGTTGTAATTGCGGTCTTATCAATTACATTTTTTTGTAATTTCTGTAATCGTAACGCAACCGCAATCGCAATCGTAACTGTAATTTAAAACATTGATCGAAACATATAAATAATCTAACTAATTGGTTATTAGCATTATGAGGGTGAAGAGAGAAAGAATGAGAAAAATAGGGTGAGAAAGAGGATATAATTATCTATACTATTATAAAAGGGATTGGTTGGTATCCAACTTTCTTGTTCTCAAAATATTATTATTATTTATTTAAATACAAATATAAAAAAATATTAAATTATAAATATCGTTACTATACAAACACTCTTTAACTTCTCATCTTCTAAACACTCCTCAACTTCTTTTTTTATAGTTATAATTGATTTCAAATACCCCTTATTTATTATTTTTAAATCTTATTAAAAAATATAGAAAAAATGTAACTCATTCTATACCTTATTCAAAGATAAAAATATAAATATAAATTGACAGAACACGTAATGTACGTCAATATGCTATTAACTAATAAAATGTTTACATCAGCACATATTTTCTAATATCTCTAATTAAAGTTCCTAATAAGTTTTTACTATCTCTCGCTTCTAGCAATCTCTATTAATTTTTAATTGTATAATTGTTTATCTCATTTTCAGTGACCAATGATTATTGTAATGATTGAATATCAACAATTAATTTTTTCTTATAAAACCAATTTTTAAAATTTATAATATCCACCTCTTAATCCTTCTTTTCTCATAATAGATTAAACAATTTTTCACTTTAAAATAATTTTAATTTTCACTTAAGAAAGATTAAATGAATTAGCTATGTTTTTGATTAAAAAGGATATATATATATATATATATAATAAAAGAAATTGATTATAAAAATGGAGTTCACAAATAAATTTTAAATAAAAATTACAGTATATTAAATAAGTAGATAATTGCCTTATTTTTTCCTAGAAATATTTTTAAAAAAAGTATTATATTATTACATATATTATGTTTATCCATAGTATTGTACTCTTATTGGTCCTTCTTAGTAATATAGATAGATAATGTTATTTGTACATCTCTTTTTTACATTTTTTCTTGTGCCTTATTTTGTTATTAACTATTATTATAAGAGTTATCATTCAAAAAAGGGAACTTATGAATAAAAATTATTACTGGATTTGAATGATAACTTTTACAGATTAATTCAACAATAATTGATAATACAATAGTGATGAAAGAAGTGTAGAAATGAGTGATACAAATAAATTTTTTGCTAATATTTATATCATATCATTAGTACAAATGTAAATGGTTTATTGTGATTCTACTATGTGTTTCTATATTTTCTCAAAATTGATTAGATTTGCCCTTAAAATTAGAGATAAAAATTTTAGAAAATGAATTTTATATATAAAGATAATTCATGAAAATTTCATCCTATTTTTAAAAAGACAACAAACTAACCATTTTTTTTCTTAGGATACATATATGATATATGTAAATTAATAGATCACTTACAATATTCGTTAAAATAACCTTTTTTGACATAAATTTTTATAAATACTTTTTCAAAGCTAAGTAATTTACAATATAAAAATTATAAGTTCATTTTTTTATAGAAGGTGAAAAATAAATATTTTTCTACAATTTTTTTTTAGAAAATATAAAAAATTTCTAACTTATTTAGTTAATCTTACAAATATTTTATCAATACACATATTTTTATAAAATGTGTATGATAAAATACTTCAACTTTAAGTAAGCCAATCAATTGAAACAAAACTTCTCAAAAAGAATATATACTTTATTTTAAGAAACTAACAAAGAATAATATCAACCTTGGAAAGTAAAAAAGAGAAAGGGATTTACACAAAGGAGGTAAAAAAAAAACAAAGGAAGGCACATGACGGAGCTAGTTCTTGAGGTTATGGAGGATCGAAAAGACGAAACTACCCTTTCCCTTTCATAACAGAGTCAAACACACAATGTCCCACGTTGTTGCTTTGCAAATTGCAGGTCTGCCTACGACAACCGTTTTTGCTCGCCGGAAACCGACCTTGATTTTGGTCTCCGGCGATTCACCTCCGATCTCGCCGCCATGAGTTCCGGCGAGCTCCTCGACATGCAACCTCAGGAGCTGCAGTTTCCACGTGAACCTTCGACGCAAATTTCGTTTTTTTTTATTTTTGGGTTCGTTTTACGCTTCTGGGTGTTCTTCTAATTTCTTATTTTCTGCTTTTTGGGTTTGTGAAATAGTTGAATTGAGGAAGCAGATCTCCTGCTCTTTGCTGTTGTCCAACAAGACAGATAAATATGTGGCTTTCAAGGTTCGAATTTTACTTTTGATGTTTCTTTTTCTGAGTCACTTTTGATTTTTTCTTTTTATATCCCCTTTAATTTCAGTTTTTTGGGTTTGTAAAATTTGTGTCTTTTTTTCATTTTGGGTGTGTTATAGAGATTTGTAATTTTGATTTGGGGGTGAAATTAATGGTGTTTGTAGGTTAAGACGACAAATCCGAAGAAGTATTGTGTTAGACCGAACACTGGAGTTGTGTTGCCGAGGTCTACATCTGATATTATAGGTTTCTTTCTCTCTCTATCTTCCCTCCCTTCCTCACTCTCTCTCTTGCACACAAAAACACACACAGGCATGCAAAGGGGAATAATATTTTGCTTTATTGTGTCCCTATGCTTAAACTGGTACTTGGTTACGTATGGTAAAATATTTTGAATTAGTAATTCTTTTGGGTTATTTTTTGCTGTAGATTTATTGGTTTTTTTTTTCTCCTGTGTTCAACTTTTTTAACGGTCCCTTTTACATATTGACTGTTCATGTCTTATTTATATTTCAGTAACAATGCAAGCCCAAAAGGAGGCACCTTCTGATATGCAATGCAAGGATAAGTTTCTCCTTCAAAGCGTAGTTGCAAGCACTGGAGCGACCACAAAAGATATCACTCCAGAAATGGTAACCATTCAACAAATAAGAAACTGTTTCTTAATAGAATAACTATATATGTGAGTCCTGTGACAGTATCCACCAAAACAATATATACCACAGCTTTCACTCGCCTTGCATAATTTAATGGTTTTCTATGCTCATTGCATATAGTTCAATAAAGAGTCTGGCCATGACGTTGAAGAGTGCAAATTGAGAGTTGTTTATGTTGCTCCTCCTCGACCACCATCCCCAGTACGAGAAGGATCTGAAGAAGATTCTCCACCTCGAGTATCTGTATCAGAAAATGGGCATTCAAGTGCTGCTCAATTTACAGTTGTGAGTAACCAGTGGGTTTGCATAATTCAAACAAAGGTCTTCTCCTTTTCATTTAATTGTTGTAATAAACATGCATTGTAGGCTTCAAGAGCTTTCAATGAGCGGGTTGAACTTCAGGATACTTCATTTGAGGTGACATGTTATATCTCACATCTTTGCTCCATTTAGATTCTTTAAGTAAATTATAAGGAGCATATGTTGAATCTTTTAACTTGGACTTATGTAAAAGACAATGTTTTTATTGTGTGTTTATGCATAACTTGTGTTGTATAATTATGTGGTACTGCATACTATGGCTTGCTTGCTTAATTCTTGATTGCAAGAATGATTATTGCTTAGGCTTCAAACTTCGATCTTGTTGTTGCACATAACTTTTGTGTGTGTGTGTGTGTGTGTGAGAGAGAGAGAGAGAGAGAGAGAGAAGGGGGGGGGGTGAGAGCCTGAGAGGTAGGGAGAGGGGAGACCTCCCTATATGCCTCTAGTTGTGAGGCACTAAAAAGGAACTTGCCTGAGTGAAGATTGGCACTAAATTTGGGAAGTAGAAAAGGAAAATATCACAGAAAGGAATAAAGGATAGTGCTCATTATGGAATAATTAGTCCCATAGTGTTCATCTCTTTCATCCCTTGTTGGTTCCTTGGTGGCTTGGGGATGAGATGCAGTTTTGTTTGCCAGAGGGGAAGCAAAAGCCAAATCCAACCATTTTCCTTTTCAGTTGCAAATTTCATCCCCCTTTAAATTGAAATGTACGGTTTTTTGGTGGGATTTTTTGTTTGTTTCAAATCCTGCTGCCTGTTAGAGTAGAAAGAAGGAACTATCAGAGGCTAGACCTCAGACAGAGTTGTGCAACTAGGCATTTACACTTTTAGACCTTATGCCACCACTGAAAGTATCTTAGAGTGTGCCATGGTAGTTTCCATCTGGGAGAGTTAATTTGTGGAGCATGTAGAAACTTTTTTATCATATAATTATATATTGATGACAATCAATATTTTTGACTTTTTGGAGACACTAATGAATGAGAAAAGCAACTTGAATACAGGGATAGCTTTATATGAAATATAAAAAAAATTTCAAAATGTGATGGGGATTAGCTGTAATCTTGTTAATCAAATGAGCTAAAATATGATAAACCAGTTCATAGAACCATTTCCATAGGCGCCTTGATTGCCTCTAGGGTTCTTTGGGTGGTTAACTGGCATGTTCTGCTCTACACTGAGTTAGTTGTTGAGTCAGATTGCTTGATCATCTATTATGAATCAATTACTCATTGAAGATATGCTGAACAACAGTAGCAGTTCATATTTCTGATATGCAGAGAGACTGGGCAGCCTTGCTGCATTCTTGAGTTTTTCATGTTCCTTGTTCTAGAATTTGCATTCTGAAGGATATCTTGTCCCCCCTAGTTGTACTTTCCCTCTTTTCTCTCTAATAAGGTTTCCTTTTCTATCAAAAAAAAGCCAGCAGTTCATATTAGAATTCCTATGCAGCACAGAATATATTTTAATTTGGGAAAAGCTAATGCTTGATGTTAACAATTGACCCCAACCCCAATCCCAACAAGCATCCAATCATAATTCCAGTTGATCCCTGTCCTCCTTAAAGGTTTCTGCTACTTAAGGACAAGTTTGCATGTCATTGGAGTGATATCTAAAGATCATGACGATTCTGATTTAGTATTTTAGTTTTAGGAGGTTGGAATCACCTTTCAAATGTTTTTGAAACACATTAGTTTTGAAAGTTTTCTGAGTTTAGTGTACTGGTTTATATTTCTGTAGTGGCCTTTTTATCAATGATCTTGCATAAGCTTGTGGCACGGTAATTTTCTTTGGTTTTTAAGCATGTCATTTGGGAATGCACTGCAGATAAACTGTTTGAAGTTGATGGATTCATGTCATTTATTAACATTAGTAATTGTATTGTTGGAAGAAATTTGCTGGTAGACCCTATTGCCTCTAGTGGTTATCTCTACCTATGAGAAGAGCTAGGGATTGCTCTTGGTGAGATATGCATTCAGAAAAATTGGTGCTCGTTTTGATTTTCTTATTATTTCAGGCAAGGGCTCTTATTCCAAAGGTGACTGAGGAGAGGAATTCTGCTGTTGAGCAAAATAAAAGGCTTCAGCAAGAACTGGTATGGAATTTATTCTGAAAAAAGTCTTTTAAGGATGCTTTTACGTTTGTTATCTTGAATGTTTCCATAGGTGATCTTGATGGTTAACCTTTGAACCTAAGACGGACTACCCAGAAAATTATTATATGCTTATTATGGTACTTCTACTTCGTTATTTTGGACAACTGCACTCCAAAGTTAGGATGATGTGCTCTTTAAATGCTTCTAAATTCTAATATGTTCTTGTGTTATGTTATGCAACTATTAGGATGAACTGAATTTAATGTCCATCTCTTTATGTCTGAATCTACAGTTTGGAAAAGATTGACATCATCTTAGTAATCTTTTCATGAATCAAGTGTATTTGAATACCTTAAAAACATTTTCTGATTCCAGGTGATAAAAGATCAGGAAAGTGGAGGCAGGGGAACCAAAGGGGACCTGTTGGGTTTCCAGTTTCTAAAATTATCTTTTGGTTTTTGGATCACGAGAAATAGTTAACTGTGTGAACATGTGCTACCATGAGTTCTTGAAAACTTTTAGTTCTTGGAAACTTTTGGTTCAGTTTCATGATATCCATTGGTTTAGTTCTGTTATTTTGCAAAACTGAGTATATTAGTTTGGTTGGTGGATAGTTTGAAAATCAACCAAAGCAAACCGATGAACATCTTTAAATTATATACCTCCTTTACCAATCACATTACATTTTGCCTATTGTTTTATAATCTTTTCCAGTTCCTTAGATGTGCCTAGCTGTTTTATCAACCACACCAGAAATAGAAAGGAGAAATTTTTAGATGGCCTGTTGTAGTATTCCTCAGAGTTGTCTCTTTTCCACTGAAATCATTTGAGGAATGATGGGACTTGTTCATTGCCTAATATGTTTTGATTGCTAAGTAAGGATTCATGATAGTCTTACACGCTTAAGTCACACTTCTCACATTCTTTCTTCATCAGCCACTGGATAAAAACTAGACCCCACTTAAACTTATTCTGAACTCGTCAGAGTCTTTATACTTCTCAGACGAGATCATTTTCCCTAATTGAGTATTAGTGGCACAGTCAAACTGTACCTATTACTTGCCATAATTGTTACATGTTTGGTTCAGAAGTTAATAATTGCATCATATTGTGATAATTTAGAATTTTTGATTCTCATGGAAAATCATGGATTGACTTGGAATCTTCCATGCGCAGGAGCTCTTGAGGCATGAAGCCAGCAGAGGCCGTGGTGGTATACCATTTATGTATGTAGTTCTTGTTGGTTTGATTGGCATCATTTTGGGTTTCCTATTGAAGAGGACGTGACCTATGCGATTGCCAGCTACTCCAAAATGGTCAAATGTA
Organism: Styphnolobium japonicum; assembly: GCA_023212625.1. NCBI lineage: Eukaryota > Viridiplantae > Streptophyta > Magnoliopsida > Fabales > Fabaceae > Styphnolobium > Styphnolobium japonicum. Next base: position 10,329,274 of record JALBWW010000007.1, on the reverse strand, counting down.
GAAAGTAGCAAGAAGAAAAATGTGTGATAAGCAGAAACCAATTATTATTTGCGTGTGTTGCTCCTGGTAATTTGTAGTGTGTGATCAGAAGTAGGTACTTTTATCAGGAATTATAGACAGTAGACAGGTTGATAAAATTTGTATCATGGGAATTGTATTGTTATTTGATGTGCTACAGGTGATTATTTGTTAGCTGCTCTTACTTTTCTCTTTATGGGTTTGTTCCAGTTTGGTTTTGTCCAAGCTATTCGGCCAATGAAAAGCCTTTGGGACCATGAAATTGCCTTTCAATATTCTGAGGTTTTGGTAGAAATTCTTCTATAAACTTAGTCTACACATCTTTTGTAGATTAAGTCAAAAAAAAAATAAAATTGACGCATCATTATTTTAAATGTAAAACTGTTTTTTGGCATAAAAATTTATACAATTTTTATTTATTTATTTAATGAGAAATAATAATGTGTTAATTTTTTATTGACTTAATATAGATTTAAGTTTATACAAGAATTTATGCTCTACTATAGTTTTTGTAAATTCTTCGTGGAAACAGAAAATTATCATTTATTTAAGAAAGTAAAATCCATAACTTTGTTTAAATTGTTTTAAAGCACAATAGCACTTCAAATACAATTAATATTCTCCTCCTCGCCTTTCTCCTCCCTGTTCGTTTCGTAAATGGTTTTTATTTATTAATGGCCTAATTCAGAAAATATAGTTTGCAATAGTTATTGAATGCCATTTAAAAAGTATATATATATACTTTTAGTTTATTGGGGCCAGGGAGTATATTAATTAATAAGAGTTTACTTGCATAGGAATATAGGATATGCTAACATCTTCACATCTGTGTTGAGTGGAAGCTTTTTTTTTTTTTTTCATCCATTAGAATATCTGTATACAAATTAAAACTCATCTTACTTACACGTGTATAAATTGTATGATTTCGGATATGGTGCAACTATTATTATTCATAGTTAATGTATTTTCATTTATTTAGAAAATATTTATTTATTATTATTTTTTCTCTATTTTTATATGCATTCGTTTTCATTGATAAGAATTTGGATTCCTAAGAAGTGTTTTTGTCTGTTAAGAATCAGATGCGCTCCATGTAATTTTTAAAATAAGGAACAGAACGGAGGAGTTTGGATTCGAGAAGTAGATATTACAAACCTTTTTTTTTTTATGGGTATAGGTTATACAATGAGAGATACTAATCTTTCTCTTTAAAATTCTTACTTTTATTGAAGGTGTGATTGAATTCTAAATTTTATACTTTCTAAAAAGAATTTTACCAATTAAACAAACTGACACCTTTAAATATTGTGAGCCGATATAAGTAACAAAACATGATATGCCAAAACTTCACTCGTGAAATTAATAAGAGCCAATTAAAATATATGATTGCTTTTTGCTTATTTATTCTTTATTTTTTTTAACGATTTACTGTATTTTTTATGTGAGGTAACTAAACGAAAATAGGAGGACCAAAACAGCATTTATCAAAACACATACAAAGAAGTCATCAAAAAATGGTGTACATAATAATAGTATGATATTAAGTATAATATATCTAACAACAAGAAGGCGTGAATGGAATTCATATTACATGATTACCATCATGAATTATATGTGAGAGAAGCTTCTAAGAATTTGTATGAAATTAGGATTAGACTATTTTTTGAAGTTGTGTGAAGAACTTGGAACCCTATCAAATAGGGTATACAAATTTGGAAAATTATGTTCTAATTCCGAAAGCAAGAGATACCTTTTTAGAAAGATCAAGTTCAACATTATTAAAACTTTTATATTAAAAGTTCAAATGTTTTAGAACATCAGAATATGAAACTAAATAAACAAACCTAATTTAAATAATTGAAATAGAGTTGAGACATTGAAGGAAATTAAAAAGAACTTTCCTTACAATTACAAATATTGCCGGAATGGGAGATACCTATTTTTAGCCCAAGCTGGTTTGAGAGACCAAAATAGGGATAAAGAAAGTCAATGACGAGTGTATTAGGCTTGATGAGTCAGATGACTTGAAGGATGACATACTAGCTGCTTGAGATACATCTACTACTCCTGTTGATTGTGGTGTTGGTACTACTAGTGGTCCATCTCAGTCTGCCCTACAGATTGGACCATCATCAGATGATTCTTCCACACTTAGGACTATTTATAACATCGGGAGAATGACTATTGTCAAACCGAGGATGGCCTTTTAGACTTGAATGACATCTTGGATGTGTATGCTAGGGTGGAGAATTTAGAGGATAGTTGCTTTTCCTATTGGAGATGGGGATGGTGGTGTTAGTATAGATGAAATGGACAGATGTGGATTAGCGGGAATGCTAGTAGAGATAGGATGAACAGATGTGGATTAGCGATAAGATGCTTATATAGTATTAGCGGCAACGTTTTCCATCAAACAAAGGAAAATGTGGTGGATCCATCCACTACTCTTTATATATCATTAATCTTGCTTAAAAATTAATTAATGGTTAAATTTTTTTAAGTGATACCTGTATCATAGGTTAAAAAACAAAAGTTTGACTTTACAAAAATATTTTGAATTTATTTAAAAGTAATATGTAGTTTTTGTCAAATAATCTTTGATATAATGAATTATTTAAAAGTTATTCAAGAAATATAAAAAAAATTATTTAAAAATTGTAAAATAGAAACTTGTTATGATTTTTAAATTAGACCAAATAAAAAAATTTGTTTTTTTATGAAATATATTATTTTTATTTGTTATTTTAAATTTTTACTGGAATCATTTTATTTTCAGATTTTATATTTAATTATATATTTTAAATTTTTATGTTCACTTTTTTATTCTTCTATTTTGGTTATTTTTATATTTTCTTTTGTTCTAATTTTCCAAGGTATTTTTTTAATAAATTTTGTTGGTTTATTATTTTTACTATGTCCTTATTCCACAATTTATATTTGTATTTTTTATTTTATTTTTTTAATATCTGAATATTTTTCTATTTTAATTTTAAGAACTTGTTGTTTGCAAGCATTTACTGTAAATAAATATTTGAAGTAATTTCACAAATAAATATTTTTTTAAATAAAAATATAATTTTACCTTTTTACCTATGTGAGAACCGATCACAATTAATGATAAATGGATATACTAACTTTATGTTGGTGGATGATAAAAGTCTCCTGTATTAGCTAGAAGTCTTTTTTTTTTTTTGAGGATAACTCTACACTAAAGTTACCCTCATACTGACAAATTTGAACGATGGGGATATATAACAGTATTCTTAGTATATGTTTGACAATGCTGATTGCACTCTTGACAAGCTCCATCAATATAACTAGTATCAACAATATCTATTTCAACTATTTCTTAGTCGTCTTATGCTAAAATATTAGGATTTAAACTTTCAATAATAAAATTGATAAAATTTTTTTATTGAATTTAATGCATATGATTTGGATCCTCTCTTATCATCATGTAAGAGAAAAAAATAGAAAATAAAAATTTACATTTTAATCATTACAATATGTTTCTCTCTCATAACAGGATAATTTTGTTACAGGAAAATATCCAAATCTTATGGCATATGCTTGTTCAATTGCATTTTATATGATAAATTAGTTTTATTACTCGCGCAATGCATGAGTTTGTTATATTAAATATGTACAGATCTTTTAAATTATAATGTATTGTTTATTTTGATATTTTGATAAGAATTATTTAATCATATTTATGCACACAAAAATAGCTTAATCACTTTCTAATTTAATTATCTTAAAATAAAAATAAAAAAGCTAATAAAAATTAACTATCATGAAACATTTAATATATCTAGTTTCTAATAAGATGTAAACAAATAAAATAAGAGTTTAATTTTGATCCATTATCAATGTAAAGTTTTTCTACATTGTCATCCAACCATTTATTGTCAAATCATTAAAAGAATTTGACTATTATAACAACTACCTCAAAAGTATAACTATTTTAATGATATATCAATACATGATTAGATGGGAGTGCAAAAAATTTTTATACTGACAGTGTATTAAAATTAAATCCATAAAATAATAACTATAAAAATATAAAACTTGAAGTATTTGATTAAGGTTAAAAATATTATGTTTATTAGAGTATTTGTTTACTATAATATGTTAATAATTATAATTGATATTTAATTAATTAAAAAAATTAACAATTTGAATATGCTATGATATATCATATATCTTCATTAATCACACTTATTAATAGGTAAATAATTAATTGATATTTAAATTAATATAAAATTTAAAAAGAGAGAATAATTAAATTTATCATTTAAATAAAATAAAACCAAGGCCAAAATGAACATAATTTCCTCCAACGATAGGTTATGTGCAGAGAAGTTTCCTATGGTTTAAAACTCAACTATTCAACATCTTATATTCAGAAAATTGTGTATTCTAACTCTTCTGTTGACCATCCGTGAATATCACTAATAAATAGAGACATCATGTGGTTGCATGTGTGCCTTTAATTCATAAAATCCCTAATTTCATCTGCAATCAATCTAATTCATCCTCAATTCATGTTTTTCCCAAAAGTGATTAGGGTTTCAAATTGAAAGCATTTCTCTCGATCAAGCACAAGCAAAATCAATTCTCTCATGCGATTAGGATTTCAACGAATATTTAAAGGTAACCCTCCCTTTGGAGCAATCCACCAAACATTGAAACAAAGATTTTGATTTTGATTACATAAATTCCATTCTTGAACCTAAAATGAATAACAATAAAGCAAATGCTTTTATACATTGAAGGAAGGAAGAAATTTGCTTCGCTTAATGCTGAATGTGAAGCCATGTGTCCAAAAACCCACATTTTTATTTATGTTAAAAGCCGGTTTCTTTAACATTTTTTTCTCAATGTTTCCTTTCCCCATAGGAAAAAACCAACCACATTTTTCTTTCTTTTTGGGAAAATTACAGTGAGCAAGGACTGGAAAAATTGACACTCTTTGGCACTAGTTAAGTGGTGAAAGATCAATCTAACAACTTGCAGCCAAAAAAAATAAAATAAAATACAATTAGCAGGTTGTGACATCCGCTCATAAACTAAGAAAAATTTGTATTCATTTCGTTTACATTCCCTTGAAATGATCATTAGATAGATATATGCAACACAATGGGAAGTTGAAGAGACTCTGATTTCACCATGACTGGCCTCTAAATTAAAGGTTGATTTAGGGGCTTCTGCCAACCGCTCTATCCGCAAGTCATTATTTGTCATTGTTGGGTTTAATTGCTTAAATACCCAACGCAACCCGAAATTCTTCACCTCCAAACGCAAACCTTGGGGGTGGGATTCGACCAATGAGACTTCTAATTCAATACCATCAATAAAAGCAAAGATTTATTCCCGATTACAATAGAATAGAAAGAGGTGATCCAATTCAACCGTAACAAGATTTTTCTTTATAAATACAGGAGTTGGCGAGCCAGTACATGCATTTGATGTTTAAAATGGCACCAGATTGAGAGGCCATCCAAACTACGACACAAAATAGTTGGATCATCGTGTGCATGTGCCCCAAATATTGCACAGTAAGCAAGTCCAATCCAGTTACTGTCATGCACAATGGGAAGTAGCTCTATCCATAGTGAAGTACCCACGACCCAGCTTGGAATTTGAGTTCCAAGAATAACATCAATCAGACAAAAGGAGAGAGAGGATTCCTATTGGACCTGGTACCAGAAAAACTAGCTATGTCTTGGTTCGACTTCTAACACACATATAGATAGAGCCATACTACTACGACTTTCCATCTCAACCAATTTGGGGCAGTCGAAAATATAAAATCATGTTGGTTATTCACCACAGACAACTTCTCTTGTTACTGGCAAGACGGTACTTGATGGGCCCTCAAATGAAAGTTTTAGCTGTCTGTAGTGCTGCAAGTTTAAATTCATGAGTCCGGAAAGCTCCTAGAAGGTAGGGCAACAAAATATGTTCTCTTCTAAAATTGCAAATGTCATTAATTTAATTTTTTTAATAAAAAATACATAATTAATATTAGAAAACTAATTTGATTCAAAAATTAACATTGAAAAATTATTTTGATGTATTTATTATTAGATGACTAAATTAATGACATTTACATTTTTAAAGAATCAAAATAAGTGTTTGCTCGTAAATTTAAAACTAAAACAACCTAGTACAACGAAAGTTATAAAATATACACAAAAATGGAAAAGCATCATAGTACAACGAAAGTTAAAAAAAAAAAAAAGATATACAAGATGGAATACTGAGAATCCGTGTCATTCCACAGAAAACATATACATTTAAGAGCATTTCTAGTGACCATGGGACCTCTCAAGTCGACCCCTCAAAGTGATTACCAAAAAGTGCACAAGGAATCACAATGATATATCTTGCCATCCTACAATATTATGCCTACAAAATTGGTGCTAGCATCTCTTATCCTAACCTTGAATCCGTCAAGAATTTTAAGACTCTTTAATCATGTTGCAACGAACAACAATTTTCCGGAAATCATCGAGGCTTAGCTGCAACAAAGCCAATTTTACTTAAGTAGTTAAGAAGGAAAAAAAGAAAAAGAAAATACTCAAACATATTATCCATAAACACACAAATTTTCTAGTTAAATTTCTGCAATTTTTTTTATATAAAGGAGCCAATATGATTGATTTTCGTAAGTGTAAGCTGTAAGAAAGAATATCTATCTTTTCTGTCCTTAAAGATATAGGGAAAGATATGAATAACTAACAAAAAGTGAAAGAGACCAACCAATAGTAGTTGCAATAACCATAATATATTTGGACTAGTGCACAAATCCTAAATAATATATGGTCCATATATATGTTATTTTCCAAATAAAATTAGCAATTACCCACCAAAATTAAAATTGAAAACGGGTAAGTTCTAGAGCCTAGAGGCTACTCTATGTTCGCCCTGACCTCCAACCAAAAACAAAATTGTTGAAAAGCTGCTAATACTGACCTTTCCATCTCCATCACTATCAAAGTAGCGAATCATGTCAACCAACTCTTTGTCTGTCCATAGAAAATCATGATCTGTAGCTACCCTTTGTAAATCCCTTATCGTTACAGTTCCTTTTCCTGCTTCTGCATGCCAGAACTTCCCTTGTCAATCACCAACAGCCTGTGTATGAATAAAAAGCAGCAAAGAAAAAGAGAGGGAAAAAAACTTCCTTTTTCTTTTTTTTCATTTATGTATAAAATCAGAACCTAATCTCAATAAAAATAACTAAATCTAGAAATCATTTTTGAATCTCTAGACTTCTCACTTCTCAGTTTTAGTTTAGAGCTTAAGTTGTAACTTCTCTCTTATTTATTTATTTTATTTTGGTTTAGGAAGAGAGAGAAAGAGAAGCTTTATCTGGTGTGACTTGTTATCATATTCAGCTAAGCACTAGTGCAAATTAAAAAAAAAAAAACTACAATAACTTATGGTAAAGAACTTTTCATATAACCTGTTTTTATTTACTTCCATAAAAAGCTGACCTGATGGAAAAAAACCTTGGGTCCAATAAAACTACTTTAAAAAAATTAGATAAATAAACTGATATTTAAGCTCATCCAAACCAATGGCAAATCTCTGATTCTTGAAACACCTAATATACACAAATAAGTTGAAATAATAGTGCATCTATATAGGCCATCAATAGATGCAAAAACAGAGAGCAACACTAATGGCTTATATAATAAACATTAAATAAGTATTTTAAGGGCAAAAAAAGTGGCATCTCAGACCAATGATTGCTTTTTATGCACATGGAAAAACTTTTAAAACTTTATTTTCTAACTATTCAAGAAATTGAAAGTGATGATAGATAGATCATTCTTTCCCACTTAAAATGGTTGGCTTATTAATCACATCACCTTAACAAGCACAGTTTTTTTATGGGCATAATATATTGAAAGTTTAAGGGAAAACAAGGTTCCTCTTTGCTGGATAGGTGATATAAATATGAGTCTTCCTCTTGATCTCTTGCCACTATCTTCCTTGCCCTCAACAAACAAAAAGATAGCAGCAGCAGAAATTACCATCAAGCTGGAAAAAGTGTACGATGAGTTCATCCTCAGTCATTTGCAGCCGACTAATAAACTGTTGACACAATCAAAAAATTTACTTTTAGAAAAAACTCCAATACAAACTAAAAGAAGTATAAAGAAGGAAAAATTATTTTGTGAACAACAAACTCAATACAAACCGATTTTTTGTTCTTCTTTCTTCCCTTATCCTCTTGAGTGTGAATGTTTCCCTTTTTCTCAGCCTTAGCAATGTTTACTACGTTCTTGCCAGAGCAATATGAACCTTCTACAGAGTCTTGCAGGGAAAGAGAAATTGCCTATGCACAGATATCATACAGTTAAGATGCTTTTATCATAGCATTATTCTGCTAGGCAGTATGGCAAAATGTTTAGGATGTATCATAAACAAGCAACAGGATCTAAACATCAAAACTACCTGTCTCAAAGCTTCATCGTCATCAATGTACTCTGAATTACTACAATGCTTCTGTCCAGAGACTCTAGATTTCAGTTTTAAACCTTTATTCTTCACCTGCAGTTGGTATCAAGGAAAAGAATTGTAAAGGACAAGATAATTTTCAAACCAGAAGTCACGGGCTTATGTACTTAACTATTTAAAAAGCACATTGCAAACTACAGGAGACAAAGCATCCTATTTTGGCTGCTTTCTTATTATACACTTGCATAACACCTAAGAAGCACAGATACGGGTACAGGTATCAGATACGATACCGGTACAATATGGGGATACAGTAATTTTAAAAAAATTAGGAATGCAGCTACTACAGGTTATATCCTAAAAAACTTGACCAATTTAGTCAAGAGTTCAACAATGCATTATATCCTAAAAAACTTGACCACAAGTTACTTGTTATATGCCACCATTCTCACCCAAGTCTAGGTGACGAGGAATTGGGTGCCACATTCCCTTCCCCATCCCCAACTCAATTGCCGCTTTTAATGTGATTACATAGTAGCTTCCATTGTCACCCACACAACCACTGAACATACCATTTCTAATACTGTAAGTAGCTATCTGACCAAGTAACTCAGTTCAGCTCAATCACAAGGCTTCAAGATCAAAATGCTCAAACCCAAATTACTTGTAATAGAGTACTTAAACCTTAAAATAATACTACTATTGTTTCCAAATTCTGATCCAATTTGGCCTTGGGATGTCTCAAATCTTCTTTAAAGGAATTTCTTAGTTTAGTTAAAGGATAGGCTAAGATTTTTTTTCTTCTTTTTCAACAGTTTTATTCGGCAATGACTGATACTGGTAAAATAAAAAAAACGAAATACAGGACACAGATAGAGCAAGAGTGGATCTACAACGGTGGATATTATAATTCTTCTTTCATCACACAAACCATAGTCAATATCTAAAAATAATTAGACGTGTCATATTTTATTGAAAAATATGAAAAGAACATTTTGACAAACCCACCTTCCTTTTCCGTGAGCCAGAAGCATTTTCAATAGCAAAGTCCTCATCTTGGTCATGCCCATCCTCTCCGCTTGAACCCTCATGGGGTCTATACTCTTCATCATCATCATCATCATCATCATCATCATCTTCTTCTTCAACCTTGCCTTTCCCCTTCTTGTTCTTCACGTTCTGACCCAGACCCTTCAAGGAGGAGGCCATTTTAGGTAACCCCAGAGCTTCCAATCTCGCTCTGTTCTCCGCAATTCTCGATAGCCTCTGTTTCTCGTACTCCGACACGCCATTGGAGGCAGTTTCTGCCTCCTCGGAGCTTGAATTGCCAGAGGCATCCTCGGATTCGGAATCAGATGTACCTCGTTTTCGCATTTTCTGTTCTGTGATTCTCTTTCAATTCAATTTGATGAATTCAGGTCAGGTTTCGGTTTTTCAGATTTTGCGTTTTAAGGTTTTTCTGTGTTTTGTTTTGTTTGTTTTTTTCTCTTTTTCTTTCGGACCGGGTTCAGGGATAGATGGGTAAGGTTAAGGGGTTACGAGTGACTTTCAACTATTTGTTGAAGAAAATAAAGAAGTGTTATAACTTATAATAAGTATTATTACTTTAATTAATTTTGATTAATAATTTAAACTATTTTTATATTATTTTTAAGTATTTTTTAAAATCTAATTGCTGTTACTGTCAAAAGAAAAAAATCTAATTGCTGTCTTAATAGTTATGGCGTGTTTAGCTTGGTCATAGGAAATACCAAAATTACATTTACTTCTTCAAACGTGTTTTGAACATTGTGTTAATATGTAATATCATGAGAATAGAATTACGATTTAACACAAACTTGATTTTAAAATTTCAATCCGAAAATCAATATTTTATTACTTGCACGATAAAAAAAACTTTTTTCTATGTATATTAACACAAAAAATTAATAATTTAATATTATATCATTTTAATAATATTTAAATAAATAAAATTTAATAACTTTTAAAATATTATAATTATTTTATAATATTCAAACAAATTTAAAATTTTAAAAAATCCTTTACTATTAATTTATTTACATTCAATTTTTAACATTAATTTATTTTTAATCAAACTTAAGAGATAACTTATACATTTTTTAAAATTACACATCAAAAAATAATTTTTATTCATTATGTGAAAATCACTTTACAAATAAAAGTTTTCAAACCACTTCTACATAAAATAAGTTTATAAAATACTTTAGATTGTAAAATAAGTTCTTCAAAAGTCAAAGTTTGCAACAAAATCAAACTTATTAAGTGTATGATTGGTTTATATTTTATAAATTTAATTTTAAATGAATTTGATTTTAATTAGAAGTAAGTTTAAGTGAAATAATTTATGTTTAAAAGTATTTATCTAAAAATTAATTTTTTTAAAATGAATATTAGTTAGATAATGTTGATAAAAAGTATTTTTGAATGTATAATTATATAAAAAAAGTATAAGTTATTTTACATTAAATTATTAATAAATTAATGTTAAAAATATTAATTATAAATAAATTAATGATAAAATAATTTTTTTTAAAATTAAATTGATTTAAAGTATAACTGTAATAATATTTTAAAAAATTATTAAGCTACTTATTCAAAAATATATATATTAAGTTATATTTATTTAAATATTGTTAAAATAATATTATAATATCAAATTATAAAAATATTTTTCTCATTATACATAAATAAATTTTATAAAAAAATAAAATATTCTTTTTACATTTAAAATATTAAAATGTCAAACATATTGTCACGACATTCAAATCAAAATTTCACTCCACACGTGATCGTGGGTATCCTTAACTAAATACAAATACAATCGATCCCCTTTTGTTTTGGCATGGGTGACCCTCATTCCTCTTCCTGTTCCTCTGCCATCATATCTGTGCAGTTGCACTTTGTCCTCACAAAAACAATCCCTAATTCTGCAGCGTCCAATCCATGCTCAAACCTCAACCTCCGGAGGATGGGTTTTCAGATACAGTGGCCTTGGCTGCTGCTTGCTGCACGTGACGTCACGTGACGTTTTTAAATTGGTTCCGATTTGTGCGATTACTGCAGCAACGACATCTCCTCCTCGCTCTCTGTCACAAGTTCGCTCTCTCGTTTCTGCCCTAATGCCCAGCGTGTCTTTAACTTTTCATGACAGCTCAAATCTGAATTTATTTTTTTATATTTTATATATGCTGAATTTAACAACAAAAGTCGAGTGATATTAATTTTCAGTTGTTGAATGCTATTTTATTTATTAGCTGGAACTCACATGATACATGTCGTTCGTGTTTTTATTCTGTTCACTTGCTATGCACTAAGCAGTTTAATTGATGCATTTCCAGTATAGTTAATGATGCAAATTTAACTGAAAAATGTCATAGGGAAGAAGGGAGGTTAAATTTTACATCCTGTGTTTCAAAAGTAAATGGCTAGCTATTGTGATCCATAGTCCTTTCAAAACAGAAAAATTGAAGCTGCAATTAATAGATGCTTGATCGGATTCTTGAACTATCATGAGAAGTTTAACAATTACAGAGAGGTGCTATCACAGATTCTTGTCAAGTTATGAGTGTTTGTATAACTGTTCTTTCTTCAGCCCTCACCAACTATAAGAGATAATAGCTGCTTTATACTGAACTTTGACATGCCGTGGAATCATATACTCACTTGAATCTCAATGTACTCATATACCCGTCATTACAGTTATCATTGTAATTTTGCTTTATTATAGTGAGATCTTTCTCTACAAGATCAACGCTGGGTGTTAAGTCCTCAAACACTACCAGGGTCGATCTTCTTTTTATTAAGAAAAAGAAATATTTAGAAGCAAGATATCATACTGCCATATCTATTTTTATCTATTTTAATTTGGCAGAATCTCTCTCTCTCTCTCTCTCTTTGTGAAGTAGGGCTACATTGGACAATCTATTCCCTCTTTGTTTTTTCTTTTCAACTAATCTTTGTTCAGTGCTATTTATTTAGTCACTTCATTCAATGCATCTCATTCTGAGTGAACCGTAACATCTTGGGCCCTTCTTTTATTCTTACAAAATCTACTAGGAAATTCTTTAAAATGTTTTTCTTGCAAGTTGAAGTAGAAATGGTTGAGCTTGCATAAAGTGGTTTTGAATTGTTAGTTGGGATTTTAAAAGTTGATTTCAACTTGCTGCATTAAACTAAGTTACAAATTCTGATAAAAGAAAAGGTGGTTCCCTGCAATTTTATCATGGATCTTTGTATTTTGTGTACCTTGTTGATATGTGTACCTAAGAAGGATAGATATATTAGTGTGAAGGACTATGGCCCGTAAGACTGGTAAATTGTCAAGTCCAAGTCCCACATCGGTGGGAGCAAGGAAGGGGCTGCCCCTTTAAGGCTATAAAAAGAGCCTAAGGGATGCATAAGGACCACAAACCAATAACTCTGATACCACTGTTGGGTACCAAAGTGACGGAATAGTGCCTCACAACTGAAATAAGAGATGAGAAAAAGAAGAACTGAACACACAAGATTTACGTGGAAAACCCTCAACGAATAACGGAAAAACCACGGGATAAGGCTAGAAGAATTTTACTATTGGGGAAAAATTACAACACCTCTCTCTAAATACTATGAGAGAACAACCTCACAAATATAACTCACAAATACTCAAAAAAAAATACAAGAAAATATATAAGAGAGGAAGAGAGGATTTTGGGATGATTTTAAATGCACCCCTTAGGCTCCTTTTATAGCCTTGAAGGGGCAACCCTTTCCTTGCTCCCACCAATGTGGGACTTGAACTTGACATGGTTAGCATGTATAAGATCATCATCAGGGTTCTGCAGTCAGATTGAATGAAGTGTTATTTGAAACCATTTCAGAAAATCAAAGTGCCTTTATTGCAGGTTGACAGATTTTGGATACTGTGCGAGTAGCGAATGAGGTGGTTGATGATGTTAGGAGAAAAGGAAATTCTGATCTAGTTTTTAAGATAGATTTTAAGAAGGCTGTGATCAAGTCAGCTGTAGTTTCTTAGATAAGGTTCTTGATAGAAAGGGTTTTTATTCAAAATGGAGAAGGTGGATATTTGGCTGTCTCTCAACTTCAACTTTTTGGGTAATATTGAATGATGAGCCTAAGTCTTGGTTTCATGTCCCGCGATGAGTTATGCAAGGGGGTCCTTTATCTCTTTTTTTTGTTTACTCTAGTGGTTGATGTTCTCTGTCGGATCATTTCCAAGGCTGTTGAAGGGATCTCATCAAGGGTATAGAGTAGGCTCAGATGAGGGTATGCTCTCTCACTTCCAGTTTGTGGATGATACTATCCCCTTTTTGGAGGAGGTCTTTCATGAAGGTTCACTCTGTCTATAACCAAGTTCTTTGAGGCAATCTCTGGTTTGAAGTTGAAGATCAATTTGACTGAGTCGTTTGGCAGGTCTAAGTGTGGATGATCAGATTCTTTCTACCTACGCATCTTTTCCTGTTCGTCAAATCTTTTGAGCTTATATATATTTTTTCTCTAATTTCTTTATAGCTTTTGGAGGATTCCTGATTCTCGTGTTTTGTACTTTTTCCTCTTTAAATACATTATTCTTTTAGCAAAATGTGTATATATATATATATATGCAAGTCCTTGGAAGTAGAAATAATAGGTTGTGTACCAACCCATCAGTCAAAGCAGCTCATGCAAGTCCTTGGAAGTTTATTTCTCAGGGATATGCTTCTGCCAGACCACTGGCTTATTTGGGTTGGATGATGGCTCTTAACTCATCGAATTTTGGAATGACATTGGCGGGGAATATTCCTTTCTAAGAGGCTTTTCCTCTTCTTTATTATCTTTCTACTACCAATAACTCCCATATAAAAAGTTTCTATTCTATTCAGGTCCTTGATTTTCTTGGGACCTTCACTTTTATAGGAACTCAACTGGTATAATTAGTGAATTAAATTCTGTTCTACTCTTACTCAACTCCACTCATCTCTCTTCCAATCCGGATAGGAGAATTAGGATTTTGGATTCTTCTGGTGTGTACGCTTGTACGTCCTTCTTTCAGTTTCTAACTTATTCTCCTAGTCATCATAGATTCCCCATCTACAAACCTATTTGGAAGTCCAAGTCAAATTTTTCATTTGGACAGCGGTGCTTAGTAGGATTAATGCAAATGACATGCTGCAAATAGATGTGTTATGCTGCAAACTGCCTCTCGTAGCTCTCTCTCCTAATATGTGTATTATGTGCAGGTCTATCTCCAAAACAGTTGCCCTACTTATTTTTGCATTGTAAGGTTCTTGGCGAACATTGGGTGTGTCCTTTTACCTTCAAGCAATTTTTCATATTACATTAAAAAGGTTTCAGAAGGAATACGAAGCTATGATTTTATGTTAAGTGTGCACCCTATGCAGTTCTCTAATGTATTTAGTTGAAGCGAACTAACCATATTTTCAAGGATGTCTATTACCCCTTACTATTGTTATGGGATAGGATTGTGTTCATGACTTCTCGTTGGTGCTCAGCTCATGGTTGTGTCAAGGGATCTTCTACCACTGATATGCAAAGAGATTGGACAGCTTTATTACATGTTTGAGCCATTTTAACTCTTTTTTTTTTTCTTTTCTTTTTAGTTAGGAGGGTTCCTTATCCTCTGCTTCTCTGCTTATTCTGCTTTCTCTCTTTTTGTCCCAACAAAATTTCTCCTATTAAAAAACACTGAATACAGAATTGGACACACAACATGGCTCTGACCTTTATGTAAAATATATTATTGCTTTTTTCTTTGGAAATTAACTATGTATTGCTGTGGTAGACTAAGGCTGTTGTTTTATATTGACTAGGAAACGCCTATCGATTGGTTATTTTCTGATATAAGTTATCTCAGGCACACGCCACTGATCCTGTGGATTTAAATTATTTATGAAAGCTAACTTTTGAACTATTTTTTGTGAGCATCTGTTTTTTTTTCTTTTCCTGTTGCTATGTGTGCCTATTTGATGTAACCAGATTATTTTTGTTAGGATTAGGAGCAACATGACCTGTGCTTCTTGGTGGTCAAGCTCCTTGGACTGTTGGTCTTGTGGAAACTTTCATAGCCATAAGCAGCATAATTGCAGCTGATACTTTTGCTTTCTTTGGTGGCAAGTTAAATAGGTTTCTCATTCTACAACTTTAATGTTTTCTCCTCCATTTGTCACCCTTTTTAAGATGTGATATTTACATTTGGCAATTTCCCTATTCCTGTCATTTTTATGAGCCTGCTTGATTACTAGGATCATTGTGTATACTAATGATTTCCAGCATTAGAGGCATTCAAAGTTGCTTTTGATGAGATATGTTGATAGAAGCATAGTAGTCAATCCCGGATAGCGGCGCGTAGAGGCCGACCCCAAAAACACTATAGCGGGATAGCGGATAGCGGGATGGCCGCTACACCGAAAAAAAATGAAAAAACATATGCAATTATACTATACATCTATAAATGCTTCTAAATATAAAATTAGTCAAAATTAAACACATATTCATCATTAATAATCAAAAGTCATAACAGAGAAAGAAAACCCAGCACCTCCGTTAAAACAGAGAAGAGGTGCAAGGCTGCCAAAACAGAGAAAGTGGCCGGAAAGGGGTGGGCCTCGCCGGAAATGGGTGTAGCTCGCCGGAAATGGGTGCTGCTCGCCGGAAATGGTGGAGGGAGGCAGGGACTGGGTTCGTCTTCACTGATGGAGGCTGCGCTGTCTCTGTTTGTGCGAGGGCTGTGTTTCAAAGCCCTAAAAAATTAAAACAGAACGCGCAAAACGACCTTGGAGGGCCACGTTTCACAGTAGCGGCCGCGACGGTCGCGAACTGGCCGCGACATGAAGCCGCGAAATGGCCGCGACATGAAGCCGCGAAATGGCCGCGACAGCCGCGACATCAAACCGCTCCGCTACAGGAGGGAGCAGCGTCGCGGGATTGGGCCGCGACGCGACGGCGCTATCGCGCGCGATTGATAACTCTGGATAGAAGGACAGAAAATGGTTCCATATTTCATATCCCTTGCAACAACCAATCAGGAGAATGACAATGATATTAGTCATTGATATTATTTTGGTGGAAAACAAAATAACTCATACTCTTGATACACATATGCCCAACTTTGGTTACCATCTTGCTTATAAGTCTAAGTAACTGATGATCTTCTATGTTCTGTAATGGTAATCTTTCACCTGATTATATGTGGGTGAGAAATCAATATGTAATGCATTTGCACATATGATCTAACTATGATGAAAACTCTGAAAATAAAGGTTGACTAGAGAAGTACAAAGGAAGAGGATAAGATATCATCTTAACAGAAATAAGACAATAATGAAGCATGGAATTATATTTTTTCATTAAAGAAAGTTTCATTGATGTTGCTAGCTATGCTTTTGATGCCAAAAGTTGATCCCTTACTGTGAGTAATTATGAATTTGTCATGATATAAATTATTAGGTTTTCTTGATATTGCATTCTGATGGTTTGTTTCTTTTGTATCTTTTGAAAAGAAACACCCCACCCTTATTCTGGCTTTATATTATGAGATTAGTTTTGCACCTCCATACAGGCATTTGCTAGGACACCACTAACTAGTATAAGTCCAAAGAAGACATGGGAGAGAACTATTATAGGCTTTTGTGGGTGTATAGTTACTGCTGTTGTATTATCGAAAATTTTCAGCTGGCCAACATCATTGTTAAGGTACTCCATCTGCCTTCAAGCTAATCTCAGTGTGTTACTCATTACAATTTTGATGTGCTTATTGTAACTACTTGCTTAATAACAGTTACTAAATAAAACTTAACACGTGATTTAAGAACTACCTTATTTTGCTTTTTCACAAAGCATAAATGATTATAATTGAGCAGTACTAAATGGCATGACATCCAACTTTTTGTTTAATATTTATGCAATTAAAATCAATTGGTGGTTTTTCTGAATCCATGTACTTCAAACTGCATAAAGAAGTTAGTTTAATAATTTTGGGTGCATGTCCTCTTGCAAGATAGATGTCAGGGAGAATTAATTTAATTGGAGATATCAAGGAAAAATCTTTTCTTCTCAGTTTCAGGACATGATGGCAGTCAGTGGTGATATCATATTGGAGATGTGCAGCATTAGCATTTCAGTCAATCATATTATTGTTGACTGCCCTGGTTTCTTAATATTTGGTATCTTTCCTTGGTGACCTGGTTCTTAAACTGCTGACAGCATAAGTGGTTGTTGTTATGTGTTATTCCATTACCATCACTTGTTTAACATGTTGGAGTGGGTTGCCATTTTAACTCATTGCACTAATAGTCTTCTATTGATCAGCAAATAGCTTTCATTCTAGTTTAAGATGAACACTGATGCATTCACTATGCAACTTCTTTTATCCTGGGAACACTTATTGACACCTGTGGTTATTTGTTGTGTTTACATGGGTTTTGTCAACGCAATAGCTTTTGGTGTTCTGAAGTTCTTTAGGTCTGTTTTTGGTGATCTTACTGAATCAATGATTAAACATGATGCAGGCGTGAAAGACTGGCTCACTTATACCTGGTCACGGTAATTACTTTCTACTTATAAAATATACTTGTCATAAGTGCTCGCATTATTATTATTTTCTAGTAAAAGAAGAAATTTAATTGGAGAGAAGAAAAGGTACAACTGTACAATGAAAGGGAAGGTTAAATAGATAATATATCCTTCTTAAATAGGTAACAATAAAATACAGCTGGGAAAATAGGATTGTCAAACAATAAAGCTCTTCAATCTCTCTTCAATGAAATGCTCCAAATAACAGCAAAAATAGCACGCCACCATATAAGTTTTTCCCTTTTCACTCTTGCCAAATTGTCTCCCATATCTGTGGTATGATTGCAAATTTGCAACTTGTGAAGATTCATCTTTAACTGTCACTCACAGTTACACTTTATTTCCAGTTCCTAGCTTATGAGATTTTCTTCCCTACTTTCTATGTATTATATGATTATTCCTCAAAGAACACATTTATCTGCTTTTGCTGCTTTCTAGATAGACGGATCTGAGTTTCATTATTATTCCACAGGCAGGTTGAGCACCATTGTAGTCCCAGCTTGACCTAATTTAATTATTAATTCAGTTAGGCTTGCTGAAATCGAGGTTAGGTTCACTGTTGGATCTTTTTGTATCTAAGCAGATCTTCAGCACAAATGGGCTTTGCCTATTCAATTGGCTTTCATCTATGTGGGAATTTTTTGTCTTATGTTTTCCTTCAGAGAAACTTTTTTTTTTTTTTTTAACTCTTAACTTGATTTTTCCCTTTTAGCTAAACTTTGTAGGTAGAAATTTCTATGTGAAGATCACAAAGCAATTGTTGAAGTTTATGAGGTCTTTTCACAATTATATGATAGCATACATAATTTGTTAAGAATATCCCCAACCATAGCATGTCACACACTGGTTTTCTTTTCTGTGAAAGCTATATTCTCAGAGTTGTGTGCATCCTTTGTTTTGGCTTTTGTTCCTCTCCCTCTTGCTCCTTATCTTTCTTTTTCTTTTTCTTTTTTTGGTTTTTGGAAAAAAAAAATTCTGAATTATATGATTTTCAGGATGTAACATTTTCTTTTTCTTTTTTATGGCATGTACAACTTATTATATACTTCTAGCATGCGAAGGTTGGATACCTAGCACCTAGTAATACAATTATGCAGCAGTTACGAATAATATATGCAAACAATTTAAAATTTTAATCACTTGCAGTTTCCTATCTAATTGAGTCTACAGTTAGGAGTTGGGCTACAAAGACCTTATCCAGGCTTGTTCCACATTATATTTAGTTCACTAAACTTTAAAGATGACCCATAATTTTCAGGCCGACAGAAGGTTTTTATAGCCACTCAAGTTTGTCCTTTTCAGTGTAGTCAGTTGCTTGCCTACAGTGCCTAGTCATTCACCTCAGATGAGGCGCATGGTGACTGAGTTGAGTGCCAGACTAATGGAAGTACTCTTAGGTGTGCTTTTCATTTTATTTATTTTTTCTATCTCCCCAATTTTCCTTAGGTCAGAACTGAAAATATAAAAGGACCCAAATCCCTCAGAAAAGCAGCAAAGTACCAATTATAAAGGGGTTATTTTGTACATAAATAGGGCTAAAAGGACCCGAAAGTAGTTGAAAATTTCAGTTTGAGCAATATATGATCATCGAAGGTCATCATGAGAATCACTGCATTGCAAGCAAACCAGATAGAGGGGGTAATTTTTCTGCTATGAAATTTTTGTTATGCAGTTTTTGTTAATTATGTTACAATTGTTAAGCACATTTGTATTCTGATCAATTTTGGATATATTTAATTTGTAAACCTTGATGATATGTGCATATAAATAATCCTTCTATTTTGGCAATTATTTATGTAGCAATTACAGATCATGTGGTTGAGAATTTTGTTTATCACCTCATATTGCTCACTTCAGAGAGTGAGCAAACTCGTTCAAATCCAACCTCATATTTGAAGTGTTTGAAGGTTTGAAGGTTTGAAGGTTTGAAGGTTAAGCAAATTAATATTTAATGATAATATGTTTTTTTTACTGCAACAGTTCATGCAGATGGAATACTAGACAGGGCGGACAGTTATGTATTTACGGGTGCACTTGCCTACTCTTTAGTCAAAACATTTCTACCACTTTATGGAGCATGAAATAAAATGAAACTATTGTCAGTATTGATTTAAATTACTCGGAAAAACTCTGGATACTGTTCATGGGTGAGAAGGCATGACAATTTACTTGAAAATGGATCAACATGTTGAGTGGATGAGACATATTCTTTCTAATGATCATTGATACATAAACAGCAGGAATTTTCTTATGCCCCCTAGCTGAGTTAGAGAGCACACTTCATCACTGTAGGTATGAGAACTAACCAGAGATCAATTAGTTCTGTATTAGCATTGGTTGTGACTTGTAAATAGCCACAGTTGACTGCAGTTGCTGTAATTAATTCTTAATGCCGAAGCTAGTTTTTCAGCATTATTAATTTATGGTAGTCACGTTTTAGCAGAACGGGTATAAATGCAATGTAAGGTAATTTCGTTGCATGGCGAATTCATAGTAATTTCATTATTCGCAAAGTAAATTTGTGTAGAGTCACATAACTGGTCTTGTTGGATTGTCATTTTTCCGTCAATTTAAAAGTTTACTAGTTTCTTTTTCTTGGCTGGTTGTTTTTCTAGTAATGTTCTATTTAAGGTTTTTGTTTTCTTTACTGTTATCTGATTTTGCTACGCGTTCTTGTCAAGGCTTTAGATCAATTTCATCTGTCATCCCCATCTTTACCCCCCGAAGTAGTAATTGAGTAATAAAGCGTTTGATAGAGAAGTCTACATAATCTATCACTGACCCCATATTGATTGCCACTCAGCTTACCATCTACCCGGCATAGATCGAACTAGAAATAATTCTTTAATTAATAGTGAACACCTTTCTTTAATCCACTTCCCTATAAATCATCTTTTTAAAGGTTAGGATCAATATTAGGAGCGCTACCTTTTAGGCTTTTACCTTGGTTAATGTGTGGTTCTACTTCAGGAACAGCAACATTTTCTTCCCCAACATGGCTACGTTATATTAATGCGTGTCCTCATAATATTAATGCGTATCCTCATAATATTTCCCCCCTTTCTTGGTGATGTAAAGGGGTGAAAAACCCAAAGGACTCCACCCATCGATCAAGCACCACGCTATTATTGTAAACTTGTAAATAAAATTGGACCTGAAATAGTCTGTGCCATTTGATCTTGAACAATCAACAAGCACATTTTACTTAATCGAGTCTCAAGCTTTAGCGTAAGATCGATACATGCAATCTTAAAAGGGAATTCTATGGGATTTTTTTATTATTCGTATTCATTTAATTGGTATTGTTATTGTATATTAATTTAAAAAATACTATTGCTCAAATTTAAGTAATTATAAACTGTCATATTATATTAATTGAATTTGAACTTTATAGGCAAAGATCCAAATAGAATGTATAATTATTTAAATATAAGTGGCCTTCTAAAAAATTCTTGTAAACTTTAATTTTAGTTCACTTGGAATGATAATTTTTTAATGGTTTAATCAATGCAAAAATCTCTTCAATTTATATTAAAAATTTGAAGTCAATTATACTTCAATTGCAGAGATGTACCACTCTATTACAAACCTCCATTCTTCTTTCATCTACCATAGGATCATCTGCCGACAAAAACTGTGCCAGCTTATGGATGGAGATTCAATTAAAACTTGTGCATTAGTTTCGCACTTTGACTAATTCGTAATTGTTAATATTGACCCTACCTATCCTTCATAATTTGGTGGTTATGATAATGAGTCCAATTTGCACGACACTTAGGTCCATCACAATATTAAAATCAACCAATAATTAAACCTTTCTATAAAGTTTGAACCATAATTTTTCCGTGTCCCAACCTAAATTCATTGTAATGCCAATGTTTATGTCAAATTTCCTCACCATATTTGACCTGAAACTTATTTATATAATCACGTCATGCACTGAAAATGATTTTGATTCAAGCATGTCAACCTTACTTCTGACTTCTGAGACACACAGAAAGGTCCACTAGGACAAGGCCCTTAAATGTCCCCCAAAAGACGCTACATTTGGGTCTGTCTCATGGGCATTGTCAACTTGTGCTCTGTGGACTACAATCTAGCTAAACAAGAAAGTCATCTCCTATCATATAACCGAAAGAACTGAAACCAGTGAACACAAGTTGTCATCAATTATTGCCTCTAAGCATACCCAAACTTTGGCTTCAAGTGGGACTGCATACGCAAACTTAATTTTTAAAAATATTTCTTTCTTTGACGTAGTTTCTTCTTCTTTGTTGAATATACAAGAAATTATTAATGTATGTGACATACTGTAGTGCAATGTATTGTCCTGCTGGTACCTTTAAGTACATGTACACGATTTTTCTTTATAACGAGAACGAAAACTAAAAAAAATTCTTGACTTGAATATTAAAATTAGAATTTCTTTTATGAAAAAGACGAGTTATATAATTTTATAAAAAATAATAAAAATTTATCGTAAAATTAAAAAAATTTAACTTCAAAAAAAAAATAGAAATCGCTTATAGATGTGTACTCTATAATTGTAAAGAAAATGTGGAAAATATGTATATGCTTCTATAAATAAGAATGGAACAGGCAGACAATATTTCATTAAATATGAGGTCATTGACCAAGGAAGGAAACTGGTTTAGAAGCATGAAAAAGCAACCCAACCTTGATTATGAGGAGGAAATAAATTGAGAATAACGATGAATGAAAAAGATAGTAGAATGGATGGTGGGTTGACCTAGATTTGATTTTCCATATTACAGAAGAAGAAGAGGAAGAAAAAAGGATGCGATAATAGAAGGAGATGGGATAAAAAGAAGCGAATTCTTAAATTGGAGGCTAGCCAACTCATTTCATGCAAAGCTATGTGGAGCCAAACCTCCACCCAATATGTATGTATCTCCAAGAGAGAGATAGAGAGACTTGTGCATGAAGATAGGGGGAGACCAATTAGAAAGGTTTTTTTTTTATTAATGTAGGGCCTACCATAAGTGACCTTTGACAATGATGCGAGTGCTTACTTTTTTGTGTTTTGGGATAAAATAAAATGTGTGGGATGCGAAGAATGCGTTGTTTCTAAGCTGACTATGAAAAATAAGAGAGGCGGAGAGAGGGAGAGACTAGAAACAAATATTGAAGGAAACTTTTAAAAAAGAGTTGGAGGAGATATGGTGGGCAAGCATCTACAAAAGTTGGGAAAGAAAGATGGAGAGGTAAAAGATTGTCTGATGACAAAACCCCAACTTTTTTAGCACACGCACACCCATGTATCTCATTATCCCCTCCCACCATTTTCCACCTCAGACAAACTTTTGGTTTTTCTTTTCATTACTTTTCCTATGCTATTTGCCTTGGATGCTCACATGGATTTTTTTTATTTTTTACTTTAACCTTAAGTTGTATTTGCATTGTATTTGTAGCATGTGTTTTTAATTCAAGTTTTAATCACTACAGAAATATCTTTCTTAAATATCAAAGAAAATAAAGGAAAATATAACTGTAACTATATTTACTTGTTCCTTACATGCAGCCATTAACTAGTCACTTTGAATTGATCTAATGATTGTTAAGTCTCATGTGTAATATATTTTTCTAAATTAATTCACATATAACTATCCTTCTCAACATTACACGTATTCCCTTAAGCTTACAAAATTAGACTTCTAGAGTTTGCTTCCATACTGATGGTAGGCCATCTTCAGTAGATTCACTTCAAGGCAATGCTTCTAGCCTAGTATTTAAAGGTGAACAAAATACTTTACTTTCTTTATTTTCTTTTTTTAAAAGGGTCAATAAAACGCTTGAACCAAAATCATGTGGTTTAGTTCAAATATTTAAGATTTAAGTATAGATTCTAGATTCTAATTGAGATAATAATTCTTAATATATCAAAGGAAGATGAATTTTTTAAAAACTTACTACTAGGTTATAAAAATAACAAAGGACACCTTCGGTTGAGTTATCAAATAGGAAATAATTGACAAGCTATTCTAATTAATTATAAGACTGGAATTTGATTCTTTAAATTATCCCTGGTAAATTTGAGCAACTAGATTATTTATCTAGGAATCTGAAAGCAATTTAAGCAAATAACTCAGTTGAAAAGGTCATAAATATCGCATTATCACTAAATATATTCTTTAAGCATGCAAGAACTTTAAGCTAATAACTCACTAACTTTGCTATTTTTGTTACATCCTTCATATATATATATATATATATATATATTATATATATATATATGAAGGTAGTGCATGATTGTGGCTTTTAATGGGCTGAAAATCGCTCTTCAACGAGACTTTATTTCTGCCACCCCCACTTTTTTTTATCTTAATTTAAAATTTAAAAAAAAAATTGGCTGACAAAATGCTATAACTTTGAAGAGGAGAAAAAGCTGCCAAATGTCTTAGTCTTTATAGCATATCTTTGTTCTTAATAATAACTGAATCCCTCACTCCTAGGAGGAGGCTTCTTCCAGACAAAAGTGCTTACTTGAATTCCTTAACAAAAAGGTGTTTATCATTATACTTTTCAAGGAAGGGCAATTTTGTTGAACTTGCAAAACAAAAATAAAACAGTTAACACTTTTATGGCCTTCCATATCTAGAAGATGCCTTGGACGGTTCTCTCTCTCTCTCTCTCGCCCTCACTAAGAATCTGCTTTCAATATGTGTGGTGACTAAAGGCAACAATGGCAGGTCTGTCCATGAGGCCACTGAATTTGGTTGTGTGAAAATGATAAAGGAGGGCCTCTTTTGCTTTCATTTGCTTACGTTCTTTCCCTTTCTTCTCCCAATGTGGCCAAAAGGTTTTCCTAAAAAGACCACACTATTTGAGGAGATGTTAACATTCACGTTAAGCCCATACCAATTACCAAAGTCACCTTGCATCATATATCTCCCAAACTTAGGGTTCAGCATATATGTCTCTAACTTGGTAATTGGGATTGGTCACCATAATGTTTGGACCATGGTCCTTAAGGTTATTGCTCAATGAAAGCTACCCAAAGACAAAACATTCATATGTGGGGTACGTCCAAATTTGTGGAGGGCAAATGCTCCACTCTTGCAAAGTACATAAAACACATTCCTTAACTGAAAATGACACTAGCAGATTGAAATTCCTTTTGTTCCTAGATCATATTCCTTGCTTCTTCAACTATAGTTCTTCTTGAGTTTCTTACATGAATTACTTGAATCCCACAATCATCAACATTATGTGGACAATCTTGTAGTTGACCAAGTTATGGCTTGGTGCTATACTTCAAAAGTGACTATTAGGGTTTCTATCCGCTTGATACAGTGACAAAATGTAGATTTGGGGTTATTTCGGTGCATATTTTGATAAAATCAAGCCTAAAGTAACAATGATCCGTTAAAGGACTTGCCAAAAGTTGCTATTTTAAACTGCATTCCTTAAATCTATGTCTAACAAGTGTCCCGTATTGGATAATGGAACTGCAGTACATGTGTTATGTTATCCTAATTTCTAATACAACCCCAATTTGCTATAGTGTATACGAAGAAAACACCTATTGAAAAAGATGTCTTTATTTTAAAATTCCCTTGAGCTATACAATTATAATTTTGACTTGATTTGTTACAATAAACCTACCGTCGAAGGTGGAGAACATACCTATAACCAAGGAGTTAAGTGATGATAACCTACAAATACCTCAACAATTAAGGACAGTTTATTAATTTAATTTGGTGCTTGAGCAAGCTTCGATAAATTTTAGGGGTGGCAAAAAATATGAATTTTGGATTGGATTATAATACATGGATAAAAAAATAAACCATTAATTTATTTAGTATCTATTAAAAATTGTTAAAATCATCAAATTCATTCATGACTCATTTTAATAGATAAGATGAATAGATATCTAATCCACTCATTTAAAAATTATTTTTTAAGAAAAACTCTCTCTCTCTCTCTCTCTCCAATAGAGAAAAATCAAGTTGCTCTATTTGTGAGGCTTTATCAAACATGTCAGCGAAGAGGCGTGCTCTGCAGCACCGCCATCGCTACACCTACAGTTTATTAGATAGGTTGATAATTGGATATCTAATAAATATTTTAGTTAGCTCATTAATCATCTGTTAACTAAAATTGATCAAATCTATTAAATGTAATGCTATAATTAGATGTATTTGATTAGATTTAGATATGGATGGTCCAGATTGATAATGAATTAATGGATCATTATTGATAATGGATTAATGGATCATTTCCCTCCTAGCAAATTTGCATTCACTTGAGCCAGACAAGTGTTAGTAGAAGGCTGGACTTAAAGGCTTTGATGCTATTTTTTCCAAAATTTCGAACTTGCATTGCCATCTAACTTAATTCAAGAGGTTGAAGTAGATAAAGACTCGAATAGAACTCCGCAGGTTTAATGCATAAAAAAAAAGTAGCGTATCTAAATTGATTAAGTGATATTAAAAAGACTAAGGATAAAATAAAAACACACAAATTTATATTAAATTAATATAATTTTTAATTAACATGGTACTGATGTTAATCTTAAAGATTGAGACATGCTTGATATAAGTTTTCTATATAACTATATAAAAAAATAAAAAATAAAAACTCACAAAAGCCTTAACTCCATAACTTTCACCCAAAAAAGAAAAAAATCCTCTTAGCAATTTCCTAGAACGATTGATATGATCAAGTCGTAGAACAATTTCAACCCAAAATATAAGCCATAGTATAGCAATATATTATTAATTGGTACATTTAAAACACTCAATCGGTTTTATGAAATTTAATTATCATCAAACTTAGATCGCATAAGCAAACATAAAGGTCAAAGTTGACGTATATATACACAGCATTACAGAGAGCAGGTCATAGCTACATTAATGGATAAAGAATCTCCTTTGTTTTAACTTAACTAGGTTGTACCATTCAATTAATTATTTGTGCAACTTTGGTTTACCCAAAAAAAAAATATATAGTAAAGAGTTTGACAACCCAAGCACATAAAAAACCTGATGAGTTATGACATATGGAATAGGAATACTATTAAAATAAGGGCTGTGAGCGGAAGCGCTTTCATGGCAGAATGTTATCAGCTTTGAGATATGTATTATTAATTATATTTTATTCTCTATTTTACATTAAAATTCTTCTTTTGTGAATTGAAATTAAGATAAGTCATTTCTAAAAAAAATTGTTTTATTAAAAAATTAATTTAACCTTTTTTGTTTGTTAAAAAAATAAAATAACCTTGTTAGAATATCTCAGAATATCTTCAGGGTATTTTAGTATATATTTAGAATATCTTAACATATCCTTAGAAAATCTTTATAATATATTGTGAAATCAATTAGTCATCTAATTGAGGAAGTAACCTTAGGAGTTATTTCCTAATTTCATTATGTTTCCTGATTTGTTTCCTTTTCTAATTAGGGTTAGGAGTCTTATTGTCTTAGTGGGCTTTGGCTTGTACAAGTAGTACTACACTAGTACTTAACCTAATTATTAGTATAAATAGGGGTTAGTGCTTTGTATTTTATAATAGATCAAATCAATCCAATATCATATTATTAATTAGTACTTCTTCTCTCTTTTACTCTTTTCCTACATAAATCCTATAATTTCAACGTAGTATCAGAGCCTATTCGAGATCTGTTGGGCCACCTGCAGATGTCCAGTCCTGCAAACTTCACGCTCCAGATGTCCAGTCCTAGGCATGAGGGCGGTGTTGAGAGTCACACATTGGATAGTGATATAACCTGAATAATGGTTATAAGTAGGGGGCAACTCTCACTCCATGAGCTAGCTTTTGGGGTTGAGTTAGGCCTAAACTCAAATTCTAAGATGGTATCAGAGCCTATCCGAGATCCGTTGGGCCACCTGCAGATGTTCAGTCCTGCAAACTTCACGCTCCATATGTCCAGTCTTGGGCGTGAGGGGGGTGTTAAGAGTCCAACATTGGATAATGATATGACTTGAATAATGGTTATAAGTGGGGGGGCAACCCTCACTCCATGAGCTAGCTTTTGGTGTTGAGTTAAGCTCAAATTCAAATTCAGAAACCTTTGTAATGGTCTAGTAGTGGTGATTCCGGCCTGTTAGTGCAAATGGTAAGTTTTGGGGTCAACTGGTGTTGAGTCTTGCATTTGTCGCAAGTTTTGCTGGTGACATAGTTCACTTTCTGGTTTTGGGCAGCATATGTGGGTTGTCATTCTGTCTCTATTTTTTGAAGTCATCTCTGTTTTGGAGTTGAACGGTAAAGTGACTGATGGCTTTTCTGTGTTAGCCAGTGAGAGGACCAGCAACCTCTGTGAATGTGAGTGTAGATTCTGGCAAAGTCCTGATTATGTCTCTATCTCATATCTCTCTTATTTCTCATTGGTTGTGCATCAATTTCGGTTATCAGAATCGTGTTTCTCGCTACGGTGGTGACATATCTTCTTGCCGACGAATCATATCGGCTTTTCTTTCCGTCGAGGAATCATACCGACAGTGAATTTTCCTCCCACTGACGAATCATACCAGTGGTAATTTCTCCTATCTCACTGATGAGTCATACCGGTGATGAATTCTCTATTGGCTGTGATTCACACCAGCCTTAGTTTCAATTTCTAGATTTTTGGGTCTCCTGAATTTTCCTACTGCTTGAAGCTTCCATATGTTGTTCTTGAAGAACTTGGAGAAGTTTGGGCCTTGTTGTCAGTCATGATTGCTTGCCAGGAAATTTCCGTTGTGTGTCTTTCTAACGATGTCTCTTCCTCCTTGGCCATGTCGCTATGTGTCTTTCCAGCGATGTCTCTTCTTCCTTAGCCATGCAACTTTCCAACCAACTCTTCTAGTTGTGTTTCACTCCAGCCGTCTTGTTGAGTTATTTTTTTAGCAGCGCTCATATCATATAGTCTCTCCAAATGTCTCTAGCATTCATGAGTTGTCTTTTAAGCTATTATTTATAGAGCCCACACTATTTTTATGATTAATTTCTTTTAATGTGTTTATTTGTAACAAGCTTAAAGCTTACTAAGTTTTAGCTTGAGGGGGAGTGTTAGAATATCTCATAATATTTTCAGGGTATTTTAGCATATCTTTAGAATATTTTAGCATATCTTTAAAAAATCTTTATAATATATTGTGAAATCAATTAGTCATCTAATTGAGGAATCAACCTTAGGAGTTATTTCCTAATTTCATTATGTTTCCTGATTTGTTTCCTTTTCTAATTAGGGTTTGGAGTCTTATTGTTTTAGTGGGCTTAGGCTTGTACTAGTAGTACTATACTAATACTTGACCTAATTATTAGTATAAATAGAGGTTAGTGCTTTGTATTTTACAACAGATCAAATCAATCCAATCTCATATTATTAATTAGTATTTTTTTTCTCTCTTTTACTCTTTCCCTACCTAAATCCTATAATTTCAACAAACCCTATTCTATAATAAAATTTCTATTTTTTTTTGTCATAGTTGTTATATTATAAAAAGTGATTGTTAGCACCTAATTTTTACCAGGCTAACAAAATAAAAGTGAAAATGTTAAAAAAAAAATAATACATTTTTTTCTTTTATCATTTTTTAAATAAAATTTGAATAATAATAATAATAATTGGTCATTTCAGTTATAATATTATTTTTGGGCTCAATCTCTAAGCTCAAAAGTCAAAACTCCCTAATTCTATTAATGATTGACCCTGACTCATTTTTTAAAAAACTCAATCTCTTTTTAAAAACTTTAATTTACATATATAAATAAGGAGGTGAGATATCACAAACAAAAGAATAGGCTATACAGAGTGCAATGGAGGGAGGCAAATCTGGAAAAAGAAAAAAAAAAAATAGGTGGCTAAGAGGTAGCATCAAAGAACCAAAGAACGAGAATGGAAAAGAGCAGAAAAAGGAAGATTTCTTATGAGCTCTATCTACTTTCTCACATCCTTTTATCTCTTTTTGGTGTTGTGAATTTTTTGTCTTTGAGTGATTAGTTTGGTTTGATTTGGCTTGTAATTAACAAAGGAATTTGAGGTTTAAGCTACGGGTGCTATATACCTTGAAACTGGTTTTAGGAAATTGGATTAGTGTATTTTGTTGTCTTTACATTTGATGAATTTCATTTTCACCTATTATGCACCCACCACTTTTCTTTTAGCTTGTGGTGCTTTCGTGCTGATGAATGTTTTCTTTTATTTGTGAACTATTGTATTTAGTGTCTTTTATTTCACTTAAATTTGTGCTTGTTGATCCGTGGGATTAGGCTCAGAGTGTCAATTTGCAATATTCCCGCTTTTGAGATGTGATAAAAATTCATAGGCTCTACCATTGTTCAATAAAATATATCATGTTGTGTCAAATATATCCTATTGTGTCAATCATTCTCATTCCATTATTTAATAAAATGTTGTTTGCATAGAAATAACTTTTTTGCTTATTGTTTAGCGTATTAGATCAATGCATGCAGTAGTAATGGATTTGATAGGTGAACAGTAGTTACTTTGCAATATTGATTTCCCTTTCTTTTACCTTTCTTAATTATTTTCTATTTTATTTGGTATTTCAGTAATTTATTCTTATTGGCATTATCTTCCTTTTAATCTATTATCCGTTTACTTGTTTTACGTGCCTATTCATTTTTTTTGTAATTTATGTATTTATTTATTATTCATTTATATATTATGTCTTTTGGTATTATCTTTCATTTTTACTTATTAATTAATCACTTATTTATATTCTGTTGATATCACATTCTTCTTGCAGGTTAATATTTTTATTTCATTTGATCAATCGTATGCATATCAATTGATTCCTCTTTTACCCAAATATTTTTTCTTATTATTATTGTACTTGAGTTTATTTTTATCTAATTTATAAATTGAATTGTTAAAAAATAGTAAAAAAAACATTACAATTTTGTAAATTGTTTACTTTTCTTGTTGATTATTATTACGTTGGCATATCCATAAAAATAGTTTATTCAATCGTTCATTTTATTTAATTCAATTTTTTTATTCAATAGTAAATATTTTTTAAAGAATTACATGACTTTAAATTTTTTATTACACTTTAAGGATACGTAAACACCCACGACAAGTCAAAATTGTAAATATTTTCACTAAAATTTTATCTTTATTTTCTTCTAAGTTTGTAAATATTTTATTTTAACCTTTGATAATTTTTTCAACTTGTAAATATTTTACTCTTGCCAAGCCTATAAATATTGTAATTTAATTTTAATCTTTTTCTCTTCAAACTTGTAATTTTTTATAATTTAATATTTGATCTTGACTTTTATTGTCTCTATTTGTAAATATTTTAATTTATTTTTATCTATATTTTCTCTATTACTTGTAAATATTTTAATATTTATTGTGATTTAATCATTAATTTACTTGTTTTTTTATTGATGTGATTGTTTATTTATTTTATGGGATAAATTAAATATGTTTTAGTTATTATTAATTCGCACAATTAACTTTATGATAACTGTTTTAGGACGAATGTATCAGGGGTGCAGTGAGATTAAATTTCTACCATTCTCTGTGCATAAATAGACTCCTGAATCTAACTTTAATACACAGACCAATTTTTAAAAATTTTAAAAGAATTTTTCTAATTTTTTTCTAACCAAATAAAATTAGTGGTGACTCTTGTTGGCCAATTAGGAGATAATGAGAACTCTATTAGGTTAACACACTATAAGAAGGTTATGATCTCCAATATACCGAATCACTGAAAACTCATTCTCTTCTCCCCATCTGAAGAGGCTAAGGTCTTGTCAAGGAACTCAAGAAATTCTGTTAAGGAAGAACCATAAAGCCACTGGTGATGTTGTACGTTGTTTGTTCGTGATTGATTGTTGCCCCTAATATTAAAGGTTTACGATTAAGTTCATCTCTTTGAAGAATGTCTAGATCAGGAGCCTACGATGAATTCAAGTATTTAAATAGATCACTAAATCCTAATAATCTGGCATGATGTAGATCCTAAGCTATATGGTATTTGCGCTTTATGATGTATGCCTATAAAATTAAAGCTTCCGTGTAAAGAATAAAGATTTAAAAAATTAAAGAATAATTCCTAACATTCAATTGTCACGTTCGTTATGGGCACCTCCTCAGATGTGATTGTAACTTTGATTATTCAAGTGATAATTTAAAAAAATAAATATCATACTAAAGTGGAATATAACTCTATCAAAAGGCATAAAAATATTTATTTTAACCTTTTTTTATTATATGTAGGAAAAATGAATAATTCTTAATCCACAAGTGAGTTACATGTACTTTATCTTTTAAATTTAACATCAGAAATTTAATTATATGGAAAAAAATTTCTCTCTTATTTATATGATTTTATTTTTTCATAAAATTTTATATCGCAAGAAATTTTCAATAAAAGACTAAATTTAATTGTTTTAAAAAATAAAATGTTTATATAAGATTCTTATCAATATAAAAATATTTTATTAAAAATACTTATTTTAATTAACAAAAGACGAATTTTGATGTGAGACAATGTATAAAAAAAATTAAACAATTAATGGTGCATATCTCAAAGCTTGATGTCCAACTCCCCGCAGCACAACCCTTAAAATAATGAAGTGAGTGAATATGCTGCTCATGTCTTGGGTTATGCGCATGCTTTTGTGAAGCACAAAATTGGCACTACTTAGCTCTTATCCATTTTGAGACAAGAGAAATTGTAGGAATCAATTGCTGGATGCTGAAATTGAAGCAGTCCAACCCATTAACCTAATTTTCCTCTTAGAATTTTATAGAAATGATACTCAATGTAAGTTATCAAATATCTATTAATTATTATTTATAAATATTTAATAAACTTTCAAATATTTATTATGAAACCAATAGTTAATAAATAATTAATAACTCACTTTAAATACCAAACTCATAATAGTACCATAACAATTCTAACTCCTAATATTGGAAGTTGGACTCTATAAACTTCAGAAAACAAATCCAAATCAAAGTTTTGTGCATCGATGTTAAAGAACAATGATATATTAGGAAGGGAGGAGAGAAATAAAACCCATTTGTCAGATTTGCTTTTTGTCATGATACGTTTGCAAATCTTCAAATTAACTCTAATTTAAAAAAAAAATGGAACAGAAATACGTGAGTACTTCAGATTATTATTGGGAAAGTATTAAACTGAATTTAAGAACGAGAAAACGAATGTTTTCTCCTGCAAAGTTTTTCCCCCCTCCAATTTGTGGTGCAGCACTGAGTACACAATCACTAATCTTTTCTACTAGTTCACAACGGCGACACTCGAAGTACAATTATTTGAGTCACCTATAAACTTTATTCGAATAATCTTCATTTTTTGTTTTCTTTAATTTTAATTATAACAATAATGTTTTGTAGTTTTAAAATTAATTAATTAATATAATTAAATTTTAGTATTAAATTAACGTAGGCGTAACACATTTTTTTTGGGGTAAATTGATGTAACACATTTTTATTAAGTAATATTATATCAATGCCACTTCACAAAAAATGACATTAGCAAAAATAAAGCCTTATTAATATTAGACTGATAAAAAAACTTAAAATTGTATTAATTTAAAAATTGGTCGCTTAGCCGTGCAATGCACGTACACTTGCATTTTTATATTTTAGTTAATATTTTATATAAATTTATAATTTTTAATATAATAGGCTTAAACAATAAAGTGAAACGGACAATCTGTAAGGGATTTAGTTTTGAAGGAATTATTTTTTAAAAATTTTTGAATATTAATTTTTTTATCATGATTGTGTAACTTAAATTGAAAGTAAATTTTTATTATTATTATGATTATATAACATAAGAGATTATGTCTAAATTTATACATTAGAATTTATGTAAATATATGTATCTGTTAATGAGCAAAAAATTAATAAATTTATTTATGATAATTTGGATAAAATTATACATCAACTAATAGTAAATATTTGAAAACTCAATTAATCATGAGCCGAAAAATTGTTCGAAATGATGACTTTAAAAGCCCTCAGTCAACTTTAATATATATTATATAGATAGATATAGATTATGAATTTAACATATCAACATATTGTTTTCATTTTGGCTAGCAAGTTTTGCCAAAAATAATTAGCACATTTTTTGTTTATAATAAAGATATTTTTAGATTAACTTTTACATTAATTGAGATTAAATCTTTCATCAAGTGATTTTAAAGGTGTACCCCACAATAGCCTAGTATATTTAGGAAAATTACTTCTCTTAAGTATTAATTCAATTCTTGTAGCACATGCTAAATGATATAAGGAGAATACAAATTTGAGCAAGCATTTCATCACTATTTTCTTTTCTCAAAATTTTAAAGGATTCTTGTCTATTCAATTATATGTATACTTATTCCGTTTCTTTTTATCTGTCATTTTGAAAGAGTTCTTTTGTTTTAATTTATCTATCGTTTTAGAAAACCAAAGAGGTAATAATTACTTTTTTTCTAACTTCGTCTTTTTCTCTTCATATTTCTACTAAATAAAATAAGAGAGAATTAATGAATAGATAATATTTTAAATATTTTAATAAAAATATAATTTAGTCAAATATAATTATATATCTCTATAATTAAAGCAATTTAATAACTTTCTTAATATTTCTTCAATTACCTCAAACAAATAGACTAACAGATAGAGTATTAAATAAACTAGCAAATTAAGTAAACTAGGCCTCAAGCGCTCGAGCCTCAACCCTTCTATTAGTGAGCTAGCACATGCAAAAGTGAACTAGGGTTAGAATTTTGACAACTAACCGGACTTTTTAGTCCTTACCTGCAAAAGTCTAGCTTACATGACACTAGCCAACTTTTTTTCTAGTACGTAGAATTTAAACTCAAATTAGAAGAACAAAAACACTCATAAAGTAAGTGACTACCAGAACGAAAGACCTAATGTCAAACCGAGCAACTTTAACACCTCTGACCAATGGTACACTAGAGATGGGCAGCACAGGGGGATCGATCCGATGGGGAGAGAAAGAAGGAGATGTCGTGCTCCATGATCCATCGACCATCGTGAGTGTAAGGTGGTGCCCACATGTGTTGTTGCAAGTGGATATCTTTCTAGCCGTAGATCTATGGATGATGTTATGATCTGGTGGTGCAGTACAGTACCTGCATTGTCATGGTCAAGGTGTACAATCTCCTTGTACGTGGCGCAGCCTAGGATGGTGACCATTCATCAATCATCAGGGAGGGGGTCCTAGCCAAGCTGGCGTTGTGGGTTGTGGAGGGTAAATCATGGGTCATTGTCTATTCCCACTGTCCACAGCAAATGCAGCACATGAGACAATCAGTCACACTCGCTCTGAGTTGGTGTCTCAGTGGAAACTGTGCCACTTACTTACCTCTTTTCTCATTGGACCCATCTTTGTTTTTGTTTTTGTTCTTGTGGTGTAATGGTGACGCCCTTTTCTGTTGCATGCGCGCCACGTTGCTCCTCGCTCACTTGTTTGGACTCGTTTTCTCCCATGCGCGTGCACCACACTGTAACATCACTCAGCACGTTTGGAAATCAAGGTTATATATATATATATTTAATTTTTTTTATCTTTATTGAATATCAAAGAAACAGACAATTCCTCCTTGATGCATGCAAATGATCCTGGCCAGAATTGACACGATGTTAAAACTATTTTGGAGTTAGTTTTTTACTAAATTTAAAAATGGATAAGGGAAGTTAAACGCAGATTAATTTTGATAACATTAGGAGTGACAATAATGTTCACAATCTTATGAAATGATGAGTGTGTATATTTTAAGGATTTAATTTTAATCAAATATACTGTCATTTAATTATGTGTTGATATATTATTAAAAGAGTTAGACTTTTGAAATATTTATTATAATAATCAAACTCTTTTAATTATTTGACAATATATGATTTGATGATACTATAAAATTTTTTTTACATTAACAGTGAATCAAAATTAAATTTAAAAGTATAATCAATAACTGTTGATAAAATAAATTTAAAAAAATTATCATATATCATAATCTGTTATTTATATATTTATATTTTATAAAATTTTAAACTATTAATTTTTTTTTTATCAATGGCAATCAATTTGATATTTTATTCTCTAAAGCATATTATTCGTTTTAGATTATTCAAATCCAACATTTACTCTCATATTTAACGGATTTAAATCTTTCATTTCATTTCCTTATTTTTAATCTTGTCTTTTTAACGAAACACAGGTAATTAAGCAACAAATTTTTATTTTTACTGCCAATTAAAATAGAAAAATGTACTTCAAGAGAGATATATAATTTTGTGCTTAATTGATAATTTTTTTTTTAGAAAACAGAAACATAGGACCGGTAATTTGATTCCGTATTTAACCTTTCCATTACCTTTGAAACCAAGCAAATCATCACAAAATTATGAGAGCTATTAGAATCCAAAAAGGCAGTTTCTTCTTTAAGTCTGAAATTCATTCCCTAGCCAAAAAATAAAAGTTAGCACCACTCTGAGCAAGATATGCCTAGTCAATTTTGTATTTTTGGATGATTATTCATGTACCATCTTTTTTTTTTTTGTATTAGTACCAGAGTGAGTTTTCAAATACTTATTAGTTATTATTTATATTTAATAGACTTTTAAATATTTATTATAAAATTAACAGTTAATAAATGATGGATAACTCACACTGAGTATTAAACTCATCGAGGTACTGTACCAACTCTCATAAGTTTTGGTACCCAATTTTCAGCCATTAAATTTTGTATTTAGTGTCATCCAATGATAACCATTTCACACTTAAATTCACCAATACACAATAACAATACAACTTGGTAACGGTACTAAATCCCAAGAGGTACCACAAAATTTCCCCAAATAAAGAGCCTAAGAATACTCCATGTTCACTAGGATTGAGCAAATCTGAGGGTTGGTTCTACCATCCTCCAAAAGGATCAATGCATATCTCTAAAAGGGGAATGGCGTTTTGGTTAGTTGTTAATTTCCTGCTTTTGAATTCTGTGTTCACATGTGAGATTAGTCAGTTAGCGCGTTTGTTGTTCTATAGGATGTGTATTTAGGCTACCATGTTCGCTTTGGATATGATGTTCACTTTTTGAAGTAATTGTTGGACATTGAATACAATTTTGCTATCTTTTAGAAAAAGCATATATAAAAAGAACTAATAGAGTGAAATGAATTTTTCTTAAATATTTGAGTAAAAATATAATGCATCAAAAGTATTCTCTTTGTTGAAGATATTATTTAAATAATTAAGTTATTTATGTCTAACAAATTTCTGCGGAAGCCACCATAAAATACAAGCCACTGGGTAGATTGCCATGGCTGAGTGAAGTGTTGTTGGAAGGTTAAAATATTAGGACGATGATCATTGTTGAGAAGCTGTTGGTGGTGGAAGAAAGTTAAATAATAAGAAAATTAAATAAAATGGTAGCATATAGTTTATGACGGCAAAATAATCATAACAACAAAGTTAACAATTGTTTCTTATTGCATAACGGTAAAAAAAATTAATTAATAGTCAATAGTAACTAATCTAATAGTGCTTAACTTAAATTATGGATAGAGATTTTATATAGGAGTGTTTTGTCAAAGAAATATTAAAAATAGTAAATTAATTTCAATTATATAATACGACACTCGTCTATCTACCCCAAATCTTAGGATATCCCAATCCTTTCCACTCATGTCCATGACTGTTGGCCCCTAAATTTTGAGATTTTTTTCCCCCTTTAAACATATACTAAAGTTTAATTTTAACTTAAAATGTTGTTAGAATTCAATAGGCATTGGCATAAAAGTTTTATAGTGAAGTCCATGTATCAAATGAAAATGATGTCAACACGAGTTGTTAAACTAGTTCAAAGGTTCTGGATAAGATTCTAAACAAATAGTTCTGCTTTATTAGTCATCCCTTGACACTTAAAGACTATGGGTGAGTAATCTCCATATAAGGAAAACCTCTAAATAAATACCCTAAAGACAATTCTTTGTGTGGGTACGTATTTAGCACTTTTGACCGATAGTATTGAAGTAATATATTCTTATTATCACTTTTTCTATAAAAAAAATGAAAATGTTTAAGTATGGACCACAAAATATGAAAATAATTATGTGATTTATGTTTAATGAAAATAATAATACAACAAAGTGAATTGGGGTGACTGGAGATTTAACTAGAAATTTGTAAGTTCAAGTCATGCCAATAAATCTTTATGCTCTAAAAGATAAGAAAGTGTTTACGTATATTAAAAATAATTTATACACAAAAATTAATTTCTAGTCTTCTTTTTCTTTTCTTTTGATTATTTTATTTGAATTTTATATTATATTATTTACTTATCAATTTAAGATAATAATGCACCATTTTCATTAGAATAGTGAATTTTAGAGCTACATCTGAATAGCCATTAGGTCTTTGATCGGGTGGGCACATCCACTTCGTAATAATTGAGTGTTTCCCTCTCTTAGTTTAAGTTTCAATTCCAAGTGCAGAAAAAAAAAAGCTACAATTAAATACTTAGGGTCCGTTCAGTAAACCTTGTTATCTATATTAATAATAAAAAGGTTTCAAGTTAGTTGGGATTTCTGGTATCTATAATCAACGGTACTTTACTTAGTTGAGATTGTCATTAGCCAGTTGTTAATGAGTACTAAGAAATTAAAATTTAAAATTTAAAATTTAAAAATACAACATTTAATATTTTGATAACTAAAAAGATATTTTTTATTTTTTATTAAGTAATTAAGAGAATTTATTAAAAAATATTAAATATTTCTTAAACAATACCTCAAGGCATTGGTTAGTAGCACCCTTTGTTATTAATATTTCAATTGTTCATCTTAAATCAAGAGAAATTCTTGCATATATTAAGTCATCACAACTTGTTAAACTAAAGCAATAATTAATAATTTAGATGGATTGAACATATACATAGATAGTGTATCAATATACATTGTCTTTAGATCTTGAGTCTTTTGTTTGTTTTCATATACAATTGATCCCATTAAATTTTTTTGTCAAGTTCAAATTTCGTCTATGTAATGTGACAATTTATAATTTGCTACCTTTATGCGAGGAATTATTTTCATATAATAAAATTTTATTGCACCACCAAATGTTGGTTCAGATGGTAAGAAGATTTGCTCTTCATCTTGCTGTCTCAAGTTTGAAACTGTTACGAGGACGTAGGAAGTTGAATTTACATTAATATGCTAGGCCCGGTTTAAAAATGTATGCTTAGACAAATCCGAATAGGAAATTATTGAGCGAAACTTCAGAATTCCTTACCACAATACTAAAAAAAGTATAGTCTTTGATAGGTAGTTGAAAACTTACACCAAATAGGGTAGAGTGAATCCCACATATGAAATGGGGTCCACTCCACTCCATGTGTGTATCCAATGCAATTCGATTCGGGTTACCAAGCAATTCTTAAAAAGTTATTATAAATTATGTAGAGGTACCGTTAATTTGAAATGAGTTTAATTTTGATTGACAAATTTCATTTACCAAGCAATTCTTAAAAAGTTATTATAAATTATGTAGAGGTATTATTAATTTAAAATGAGTTTAATTTTGATTGATTGTCAGTGTAGAAAAAAAGTATACTCTTATCTAATTATGTATTGTTAAATCATTAAAAGAGTTTGACTATCACAATAACTATCTCAAAAGTTTAACTCATTTAATGATGTATCAATACATGATTGGATAACAAAATAAAAAAAAACTTTATACTGAAAATAAATTAAAATTAAATCCATTTGAAAGACCAACTTTTTTTCATAATAGTTCAATCCGAAGCATTGTTAGTAATATATTAGAATATAATTTAAATAATGACATACTTATAATACTTTTACTTAATTTATGTTTAAAAATCCCATTCATTTTTTGTATCTTTTTATTTAATTTTATTGTTGACATGTATTAAATAAATATTACTAAATTAATTTGTTTACAATTGTTTTATTTTAATAAAAAATAATTTTTTTAACAATAAATAAAAAGGGATTCATACCTCGAAAAGCCAAAAGCTATGAAGCAAACTACG
Organism: Styphnolobium japonicum; assembly: GCA_023212625.1. Classification (NCBI taxonomy): domain Eukaryota; kingdom Viridiplantae; phylum Streptophyta; class Magnoliopsida; order Fabales; family Fabaceae; genus Styphnolobium; species Styphnolobium japonicum. Next base: position 10,289,142 of record JALBWW010000007.1, on the reverse strand, counting down.
AACCTTTCTCACAGAAGAGAAAAATAAAATAATCATTATAAAGAAAGGTTTAATTTTAATTCATTATCTGTATAAAGTTTTTTTATATTGTCATCTAATCATATACTAACACATTTTTAAAAGTGTTAGTCTTTTAAGGCAGTTGTTATAATAGTCAAACTCTTTTAATGAGTTAGCAATACATGATTGGATGACAGTATAAATTTTTTTTATATTGACAGTAGATCAAAATTAAACTCTATAAAAAAATAGCATTGAACCACTGGACCGAACAAAGAAATATCATTGAACCACTAGACTGACCAAAACTTTGTCTGAATGGAAAGAATTGGATAACGTTAAGCGTTTTATTTTGAGTTTGATTTTTAAGACAATATGTATAAAAAAAATGTAATTAAAAAGGTCTTCACTTTACACATCTGACTGTACTTTATAAGATTAATTTTTTATTTTTTCAATAAAAGATACCCTAATTTACATACCAAAAAATCAAACCACTAGACTGGACTATAATACGTACTATATAACAATGGTTATTAGAAAATAAAAATCATCATCGAATCGTGCTTTCTAACATGCCCAAAAATAAACCACTTAATATAACATAATTATCAATTATGGAACTGGTTGAAAAGGAAAAACTTTTGGACCAATAAGTTAATCAACTCACACAGTAAGGAATTTATGTACAGTTAATTTCTTATTTTTAAACATCCCTTTCCATGGGTTGGGGGATTCGTTATTGAGAGAATTTCTTACTTCCACTGTGACTCTGTGAGTAAGAATTTTCTTATCTATAATAGCACCTTAAACAATGAATGGATACTTGACACGTTTAACTATCTATTTTGGATTTATGTCATGTTTGGAATATAAATAATTCCTAACCTGCGTTGTATTAGACCCAAAACTCTAATCATGCACGCAATTATTCATCGCTTCACTCCTAATTTAAGTTAACTACAATAACTCGTTAACTATCATATGTTGACCCTTATCTCAACAGCCCCTGTGTATTTGATTGACAACTGAGCTATCCCTAATGCGCATTCATAGTTATCTATATTTATTTTGTCAAACTCTAGTTTCTGTGTACGGAATTTAGAGTCCAAAACTTGAGTTTGGTAGGGGGGCAATCACAATGGAGTAAAAAATTAAATTAGACGTCCCTTCCCTTTTGTTTTTATTAAGGTATTTCGTTTAGAGGTTGTAGAATTAATTATAAATTAAATTAAATTAATTTGATTTAAAAATTAAATTTTATATTTAAAATTTATTGTAAATAATTGAATTTGATTTCCTTTGCAAATCAATTTTCTGTTTAGAATTCATTAAAAAATATTTTTATTTTATTTTATTAATGTTAATGATATTGTTAGTCAGATAAAATAAAAAAAATTAATGAGGATAATATAATTAAATAAATAATTAAATTTCAAATCAAACCAAATTTTAATAAATTCTACTATATTTGATAGGACTTTTAAATTTAAACTATTAAAACCTAAGATTTTAAAAATTAAGTCATTTTTTATTTTTTACTATTTATGTTATATAAAGGCGTTTTTAAAATTCATTCTCAACTTAAAAAATCATTTTCAAGTCTTCACCTAATCACGTAATACTTTTTTAATTTGATTTTACCTCGAAGGGGACAATTTCGATAAGATGTTCTTAATCTCCACCAAAACCTTCTAAATCTGACAGTTACTCTCATTTTCACCATATTTTACTGTCATTAGTGGCAGATCTTCTAATGAACCGGAGAGCCACGCACGCCTATCATGAACTCAATAAAATCTCTGAATATTTACCGCCATCTACAAATAAAATCATGAAATTTATATATTAAACTGAAAACTTTTAGGTTAATATCATTTTATAAATCATATTTTACTTTAGTGTTATTTTTTAAAAATTACCCTTTAAATAAATTTTTATAATATAATAACTACAAACAAAAGATATAATTATTTATTAAAAAATTAAATAACAAAAATATCAATAAAATAACTGTTTTTCACAACGAAATATAAACTCTTTTCGTATGATTATTATATTGTAAAAATACTTATTTTAAAGAAAACCTCATACACTAAACTAGAATACAATACCTGACTTAACACCCAATAATAATTTTCCCAAAACATTTTAAACATGTATGCTTATATCACTTTGCCCTACTTTTATATTCCATAATGCCAATCAAACATTAAGATAAGATGGTGACCTTGAAAGGCATGCTCTGCATTACTGTACCAAGGCTCAAAATATTTTTTATTCATGAACCACCCTTTTAATTATCCAGCCAAATTTCTTTTACTTAAAAGGGGGGAAAAAAAGAAATGAAATGAAACAATGATAAAGAAACCCACCTCCGTTCCCTCTAGTTATTATTATACTGATAACTTGCCCTAAGGTTGAAGGGTGGTCCTCTCCATTTTCTATTTGTCTTGTGGGACAGTGCTACCCTCACAGGACCACTGGCATGCTTTGCTAACAAGATGAGTACCCTTAGTCTATTTGTTACCCTTAATTTAATTATTTGTAACATGCTTTCAAAAGCAAGTAATGCACCAAAACAAATACTATCTTGTGTTAGATCATGCATTAAAAATTAATGATATCAATAAAAAAAATATTTTGCAAATCTGTTGCAAGGCTAGCAGAGTACCCTATTGTCCATGGAGCTGACGTGTTTGGCATTCTTTCTTTTTTAAATTTAAGAAAAGAATAATTACAATTACAAAGAGAAGCCAAACATCTCTCTCATGCAACATGGCCTCAATCATTAAATATTATGATTGTGTTTGCTGAAAGCACAGTTAAATAAAAGGCTCCCAAGGCCATAGAAAGAGAAGCGTTTAAACTATTTTCAAGTGGGCTCCACTCATACTAGACCCATGTGATTTCACTAGGGGGATGTATTGAAGTATAATATGCCAAACAACTTCGAGTTCAACGTACTATATAATATAGGAGTTGGCATGCCCAAATAAAATGAAATAAAATTAAAATGTCTAAAACATACAGCCATATACAGATAATGATAATGGTAATAAAAGAGTCATAAATCTAGTAGCCTACTTAACACATTATGATTGAGCTTAGCTGAATTATAAATTGAATATTCGTTAAATTCTATGGATCCAGGTGTTAGAGAGAATCTAGGAAACATCCAATCCTTCAAAATCTTCCAAGTTAAATCCCTAGGTAATTCATACCAACAAATTGCAGATGTTCAGATGCAGATTCATTTTCAATTAGATTTGGTATTATCCCAACCAAGCCCTGCCCTAGTATCTCGAGCTATTTGCAATATCCTGAGGTTTGAAGTGACAAATGACAATTATCTATGATTATTTTGAGAAGATTTGGCGAGTACTTGATCACATATGATGCTATTTGATTGAAGTAGCTAGCCAGTAATACGCAGAGAGGTAGTCTATATGAAAATAAAACAAGCTAAGTAGGTGGCTTAGCTATGACATGTAGAACCATTAACATCTGAGTAGGTGATTATAGCAATCAAGACCTGAATCTCCAAAAAAAAAAAGGCACCTGAAAGCAGAAGACTTGAAGCAGGATTATGTTAGGACTTGGTGCCGATTTCTTACCATCTCCTTTTTGCTTAAAATATCAGGACCGGTCGGTTCTAACTAAGCCCTGATGAAGAAACTGGTAACCCCACAAGTGCTCAGCTCAGAAACCACAATAACTTCATAAAAATTTCTAAAACATGAATTTTTCCAGGTGGGAAGGGGGCAGGCTAACTGTAACTGAATTTTGATTTGTGCAAACTATTCAAGATAACTGAAGATTTTCCATTCCGTAATCAAAAGTATGGAGGATTTTTCAAGTGATATCTTCAACTAAGTGATTAGTATTCATATGGCAAATTGAGCTTACAACAATGTGTTTGAGAGAGAGTTGTCAGGGATACAGAGTGAACTGTGTTACTTTCTTGTTAAGTATACAACAAAAGTCCATCAATTTAGGCAATGGAAATGGGACAAAAATGCATAGATCGAATGCCCATATTCAAAGTAAGACACTACATATAAGAGAGCTCATAAATTGCCATTCAGTTGCTAATTAAGATGTTTACTTCCTTCATTGGAAACAATAATCATAAAACACAAACAATTAGCACAGAACTGTAGCCAAGGGAAATTCAGAAAGATCAACAGAAGCAGTAAGTTATGAAGCACCTTTGCAGTTTAAATTTAATTGGTAGTTCAAATGTGCAAAATGCCTCTCCTCAGCATCTCCAAGTTGAAACTGAGATGAGATCCTTCCTTTGCCAGCATAGAACAAGGGAAGACTGCCTCTTCTCCACATGGAATCCCCTACCAGGAATCCTCTGCACCAAACAATCTGCTTGGGACTCGGTAAAGTTACTAAATGCCACTGGTGAGAATCCAGACGTCAAGAGCAGGTTTTTCCAAGGAGGTGTTCTTTCCTGCAAACGGTGACGACCCAAAACAAGCTTCTCCATAGCTGGTTGGAGAAAATACTTCTCAATCATCTGAAGCACATCTAGGTTAACATTAACTGCATCAAGTGACTCAAGCAGCCCTGAATAAGACTGAAGGGCATAAATCAGCTGCTGGGCAAATGGTGCATCAGTTCGATCACAACTTCTATCCAAAGTGACAACAATTTTGGGCATGAGCTGCTTCACAAAGCGAAGGACCAAATGAAGATATGATGGGTAATTTGAGAACGAACCAATGGGCAAATTAACAGCAATAGCTTCACAATCACGAAGAGGATGGGGCCAGGAAGCAGAATTCAATGACTCAAGGCTTCGAAACTCAAGCTCAAAGGACATGTTAATCTCACTAGCATATTGTTTCAAGTTTTCTTCAGTGAAACTGAGCTCAATTTCCTCATGGTTGGAGGGAGACACAAATGCAGTGATCTTAAGTGCAGGTGCACCACCATTTCTGAGTGCCAACTCTTGCATGAAAGAAGGCCACTGTCCACCAAACCCAATATCAAAATCTATTATGTGAATGCTGTCAAACCCATCCACAGCCTCAAGCAGTGCTTGGTTACAAGTGAAATTGGCAAACTGCAGAACTGGTGAGATTTCTGAGAATGATTTGTAAGCCCCAATCTTGAGTAATAGGCCACCGGGTGAAAAGGTCAAAGAATTGCTTGTATTTGAATGGAGTAGTGATGATTGCAAGGCCTCCTTGATATAGAAAGCAGCCCTCTGAAAAGGCTTACCAATCGGAGAAAGTTGGTGATTGAGCCGCGCCAATATCCCTTGCGCGAGTTCCGGATTACCGGTTTCGATCAGCTCTGCGGCCTTGAAAAGCTGTTCAATTAAAGCCTGCTGAAGCTGTTGGGTTGCCAAATCTTCACTGGGGTTCACCATTTTCTGCTTTGGTGCCACCACCATGGGTGGCCTCTGCTGCAGATGGTGAGGAAGCAGTTGAAGCTGCTGCTGCTGCCTCCGAAGAAATAGCTCTTGTCCAGAATCCAAAAATGGTGCCTTTGGGACCTGATAGTTTGGCCCAACAAGGCCACAGTTGAGACGTTTTGCTGGAGGCTGAGAAAGCAGCTGATGATGCTCTTGCAGTTGAGCATATGTCATAGGCATAACCAAAGCAGGGTTCTGCATAAACTGAGCTTGATTTTGGTTCAAAAAGAACTGGGAATTGAGAATTTGTGGCTTCTCATCAAGAGACTCAATTGCTTGATGTTGTTGTTGTTGTTGCTGCTGAACCTGAAACACACCGGGAGGGAGAGAAACTGGTGAGAGGTTGCTGCTAGCTGAAGCAGGGAACACCGTGTCTGGATTCACAGCTGAACCAACAACCCTGGCCATATTGATATTGGAGCCAACAACGTTGTGTGTATGAAAAGGGAAATCAGAGAAATTCCCAAGAGGTACAGAAGCATCAATGCTGCTCACAAAGTTTGCACTGGTAATGGGGTCAAGCACAGAACCTTGATCCATCAAACTAAAAAACCCTCCATTGAATCCAACATCTTGAGAACCAGCCTGCAAAAGCTTGCTTAATCCCACAGATGGGTCCTCAATGTCAGCCATAATCAATCTCAGAATGGACTGATCTTGACCAGGAGAATCAGACAACACACTCTCCCAGTCCTCCATTCCCATCCCCCATCTTTCCTGGGCAACTTCTAACGCCGTGTGAGGTTGTTTTTCGCTTGAAACCTTCGCCGCCGCGCCGGTGGTGCTATCGGTTGAGCCACCGCCGCTGCTGCCGTGTGAGGAAGACAGTGTGGAGGAGGATGTGGGAGGGCTTGGGTTTCTTCTAACGTCCAAAACAGAGGTGGGCTCAATGCCCACATAGCAATGTTCTTTGTGGGTATTCCACTTTTGTAGCAATTGCTCTTGCGGTGGCAGTGAAAGCGAATCTGAAGAAGCAGCAGAAGAAGAAGCAAAATCTAAGACCCCCTTCCCTCGAAATTCCTCAAAGGGTAGGGGCACGGCCTTCATCTAAATCAACAACAACAACAACTTGAACAACAACTCCTCTACCCCAGAAAAAACCAACAAACGGGTTTAGCCTCCGTACACAAACTTATGAACAGGGGTGCTCAAAAAGACCAAGTGAACACTAAGTGGTGAAAACAGAAAAAAGATCTGAACTTTGATTTGCTTTCCAAACTCTGACACAAAACACACCAGTTGTCAAATGTATGCAGTGTTCAATAAACCCATTTCAGCACATATCCTCACCTCATTCTCCTCCTTCTTCATCTTCTTTGCTCTTGCTCTTGCCTTTTCTTTCTTTCTTTCTCGTTTCCCTATATATTGGCCTCTTTTTTTTTTTATGTTAAACTCACAAACCCATTTTTGTTCTTCTTGTGTTGTGTTGTGCCCAGTAAAAACTTTTTAATGGGTTTCTCTTTCTCTTTCTCTTTGTTCTGTGGAGGGAGTACTCTGTGTTCCTTGTGTTTTCTGCTATGGATGCGTGCAACATATAAAAGTGGTAAAGTGCTTTCTCTCTCTTTCTCTCTCTAGTCTCTAGTGTATTAAATTCTAATCTCTAGTGTATTAAATTCTAGTTTTATTAATTTTTATGTGGCTTTTGTCTGTAGACGTAGTTATCTCCCATGGTAGGGTCTCTGTCACTCACTCTCCTTCGTCCCCACTCGCAGATGTAGTGCCTAGTGCGCGCATAATTTTTAGTTTTGGGTTCAAATATTTTTCAACTCACAAAACAAAATCAATTCTTGCCATTTCATTCAATAATATGTTTCCATTTATTTTGCTAACATAATAGTTGATTTTTAATAATCAAATGAATGTTAGTAGTTAATACTTAATAGAATGAAAAATCATATTTATCAAAAAAATAAATGATAAGAGCGATATTTTACAACCAAAACTTTCTCATTTTTCGTTAGGATCATGACGTGCAGCCAAATTAGTTAAGTTTTTTTTTTATAATAAGTTTAATTTAAATTTAATATAATATAAATGGCGGCAACGAAATTTGAATGACACTTTTAACAGTTTTTAAAAATAGGTACCACTATATAATTTTACTAATAATCTCAAATTTAGATAAGTCATATACGACCCAACCTCACAAGTTAGTCCATTCATGATTCAACTAAAAAATGTATTCGGTCAGATTGTATGTTTTGGGTAGATCTGTTCAGTTTTCATTTATATGATATGAAGGGTATTGATTTTTTTACTCTAACTCATCGGAGAAATACGTTTAGCTCGCAAATAATCTTGATTCGTTTAATGCTTCTTTTTTAATGAAAAACAACTAAGAGATTATTAACAAAAAAAATTGAATTCAAAACTTTTGAATCAGCACAGTTAAATCTTATCAATATAATTAACCTTCGTTCACGTTCGTTTAACAGGTCTAATAAAATTCTTTATACTATGCACCAAAAAAAATCTCTATACTAATCATGTATAAAGTTAAATATTTTGCCGTATAGTTTTGGTAAATGGGGCTTTACTTTGAATGGAAGTGATTCAACGATCTCCAAAGGCGCGTTACGCAATGGCTTTGAGAGCTATTTTCCTCTTTTTCTTAATTTTCTTTAAACAGAGACCAATGACACAGAGAAAAGGCAAACTGGGCTCACTGGTTTCTTCATAATTCTTTTTTTCCCATTCTGCCCTCACCCACTTTCACTGTTCCTTTCGAGTAAAGAGTGTGAAAATAGGGTCAATATGGTAATTTAGCGACCAACTGCTGCTGCTGGCCTGTTTTTCGAAACTGAATCTGACGACACGAGATAATGAAAGCTTTTTGGGGGTTCGAAAATATCGAGGCAGATTTGGACGGACGAGATTTCTTGTTGGAGGATGAAAACGTGTGGTTGTGATCTTTCGGAATGTGTTTTACTTTAAATGGCCAAATGAAGAGGGAAAAAATAACATGTGTGTGGCTCAGGTTACGAATTTTGAACCCGGGGACCAACGGGTCTAGTCATTTTGGGAAAGGCAGGAGTGTTTTGTCATTTAGCGAACAAAAAGTAAGGGTGAATTTGTCAAATCAAGTTCCCGGGTGGTAATCAGGTGAGATCACAGAACCAGTTTGGGGAAACACAGCTTGTATCAATGGAAACGTGGGGTCTGTGTTTCCAATCTAATAATCTCAAGTCATTAAAGTACCCAAGCACTTTTCATTTTTAAAATTTTATATATAAAAGATGGCTATCCTAAAAAAATTATTATTATTAAAAGAATAAATATCTATTATAATTTTTTAAATATATAGGCAAACATTATATTAGTCAATTATTTATATATTATATTAATTTGGTTTAATATCATTGATTGTGTTTTTTTAAACACTAATTTAATTTCACTTTAAAAATAAATTTTATTATATAAATTAACATTAAAAACTCAAATTAATGTATTATAAAAAATATTTATATTTCTGTAATAAATCCTTCTAACTACAAAAAAGAATAAAGTATTAAATAATTTTGTATTATTAAGATATTAAATTCTTTTACTTTTTCATTCCATACTTTTTGTTTTAAATAAATAACAAAATTTTGGAATAATTTTTTAAAAAGATATAACATTATTTATTTATGAATAAAAGACTAACTTAATCACACTTATATCTTTAGATTACATAAATGAACAGTTACTCTTCTAAAAAAATTAACTTCTCTTATAATTATCATAATTAAACACTTTTAAAAATATAGCTATGTTGCTATAAAAAAATATAGTTATACTTATAAGAGATTAAAAATATTTTTATATTATTACTCAATAATGTATTATTGTATTATAAAAAAAAATTGACTATAATAACAATTACGTGATGAGTAAAACTATTTTAATGTGATTGGATGATAGAAGCATTTTGCTTTTAAAGCTTGGATTTTGATACTTGTTGCAAGCAATCTCCAATGATAAATACCATTGTAAATCTTATGCCTATATATGGCTTTAAGGGGTTTAGGTTTAGGGATATAAAAGTATCCAATATTAAAGATAAATAAATAAGTTACTTCTATTTTTATGTCATAATAAATATCTTATTTTCACTTCTCATGTATATTCAGTTGAAATTATAAGTATCTCTTTTGAGTGGAAAGTTTACATTAAATTTCCTTAAATATTGAATGAAAAATAAAAAAGAGAATATTATATGCTTGTAGAATCTCATGCCTTCTTTTATTACTAAACGTGCACAAAACTTTATTATAATTAAGTTGTATCATACAAGTGTAGGTTATGATTTAATGATCAAATGCTCAACCTCAAGTGCTGTGGAAAATTTGTTTTGTGATTCATTATCATAAGTAATGAAACTCATATCCTTTAATCCTTAGCCATTGCTACATATGTATTTTGCAACAATATGACTAAAATTATAGAAAATCTAAGAAACTCTAAAAGTTTGATATCTCTAATAATGAAATGTGAATCAGTTGTCAAATTAAGCTCTATAATAACATATTTTACTTAAGGAATTCGAATCCTATTAAATAATTTTATGATTAAAGTAAAGCCGACACTTGAATAGAAATTAATCTCAAACTTAAAAAATGTAAAAATAACTTATATTCTCACCAAAAAAAAAAAATTGGTATCTCTGTCTAATTGACAATGTCATTATTTGTTAGGTGAATGTTGAATGAATTTAGATATAAAATTTAGTAGTAAAAATATGTAAGGTGCCAAATCTTTGAACATATATATCTCCATTAAATTATTATTGAACTATTTTGAGATCCAACACTATGACAGAGGTTCACTCATAAATATGATCTCTAATTAATTACATAAGAGAAATTCCACCTACATGATAGTAGAATAATGTTAATTGATAGCAAAATAATGCTATATAAACAAATATTTACACACATAAAAATATAAACATTTCTTTCTATTTTATCATATTATCTCTAAATTTGTACAGAGATTACTTCAAAGTACTTTTCTGCAAATATTCACATGCAATTAAATAATTTTACATATGTTTGCAACTTTTGTTTATCTATTATTTTGGGAAAAAGTTTATTGATATACAGTAATTCGTATCGATGAGTCAATTTATTGCCATGATTTTTTTGTTTTTTTATCAGATAAATTCTTAAGTACCTCATGAGGAAGAGATTTATCTTCCTTTATACGGCGAATGTGTACTATCTAAACCATGTGAGTCATTATTGTTTCTTACTTTAATTATATTTTTAATACTATAATTAAAGTAATACACATTTAATAGTACGAGAAAGATAAATTTATTCCTATCATATCTCTAAAGAATTTCTCTTCTTATCAACGTTGGAACTTGCAAGTCTTATATGACGCAATGTATAATTCTGCCAGCTATCTACAAGTTTCTAAGAGCAAACATGTCGACGATTAGTAGATTTGGGGAGATTTCAATGAGGCATTATCACAAACTTAAAAAACAGGGAGATAGAGCTTTCTCGTCTACCACTTCAAATCATCTACAGAACCTTGTTTTATACATTGCCTAATGAACTTTTGACTTCTTTGGCCATGTTTTACATGGAATATTAGATGGGAAGGTGAGGGCTATATCTAGGGACAGATTGATAGATAGATTCCTATGTACTGGTGGATATGGCAGCAATTCATCTAGGGTATGGTGGCTCAGATCACAGACCCATTCCTTTTAGCAACCACGGGTTTTAATGACAAAGCTAAGAAGAGGTTTCGTTATGCCTCAAGAATCAAGATGGGCTCAATATCCTGAAGTTTGTAAGATTATTTGCAAGGTTGTGGCAGCAACAATGCATGTTGAGAGGTGCAAAATGTTTCAAACGTTTTCCAAGCTCAAAAGGTGCAAAATGTTTCAAATGTTTTCCAAAGCTCAAACGGGTAAGACACGTGATGTTTGGATTAGAGTTTAAAACTCAAAATTATGATTTGAACAAAAATAATAAAAGATAAATTTTTACTCAAATCATGATTTAAAAGATTTTAAACTCTAATTCAAACATGCTATTAACTCTAAAAATGTTTCCTTCATCTGTAACAACAGATACAAAATCTATATGCTAACAGCCAAGTGTTGAATAAAAGTAAGTTAAAGGATCACGAGCATCAATTTTGTTAAACATTGATAGACCGACAAATTTTAGATAATAAGGACAAGAACAATACGTAAATATATATTTTAAAAAAAAAACTTTCAAATGTTTATATTTACATATATAAAATACACTAATATAAAATAATTAAAGATAAATTCATAATTGTTTTCTTCGTATTTCTTATTTTAAAAACAATAAATAATTTTTTTATTATCAATATTATCAAATATTTTATTTTCTAAGAGGCTTTATCCATTTTGCTAACCAAAAAATATATATTTTACTTTGTATGCAACTAGGTAATCAGTCAAATATTTATCCTTCATATGATTGCGTATCCGATTCTTTATGATATTTATAACAAAAAATGATCTCTCAACTATTGTAGTTGCTACTAATAAAATCATTATGAACATTCTTTATGATATTTTTTGGCTGAATAATGACAAGAAGTATCTAACTTACTCACTAAATGTTTTTAAAAAAAAGAAGAGGATGGCAAAATTTTGAATTTGAGAGGAGAAGGCCTAACCAGATAACAGAGAATTTATTCCATAATTTATTCACTTATGGAAAATAATTTGGGAGTTCCTATGACTAAGTAATTTTCTCCACGTGAGAAAGTTGGTGACATAAAATTATCCAATAAGTCTAAGGTTCAAATTTTAAAAAGCTTTTGAGGGAAAATTAACAAAGTAGTAGAATAGTAATAGATAAATTTGAAAAATCAGTCAGTGGGTGCATATGCCCCCACTCTCTTAGGCTATGTTTGGAAGTTTTATGATAAATGGAATGAGATGGAATGGAATGAGATGGGATGAAATAGAGTGGAACAAAGTTCTCATAAAATTATATGTTTATTGATGGAATGGAAGAAAGCTTTCATTCCATTGTTTGAAAGTTCTAATTGAATAGGATGGAATGGTAAGAATTATAAATTTGTAATTACCATATTACCTTTACTTCATACATATTAATCTTAATTATTTATTTTATAAAATTTAATTTTTTGGATAACATTTTATTTCATGTACCTTTCCATAAGCTCTTATAGAAATGTGAAATGAGAAATGTAAAAGAGTTTTTTAAATTTATTTCAAGTTAGGATAAACTTGTAATTTTGATATTATATTTTATAAACATTAATTGATTCCATCTCATTCCCCCCAATTTTGGGAAGAAGAAAAATAAGGGAATATGGTGGTATGAAATGGAATGGAAACCTCCTCATACCATTCCTTTCCATTCTCTTTTAAAACATCCAAACAATGATATCTATTATTATCCCATTCCATTACATCCTTTACTACCAATCAAAACATAGCCTTAGAGGTCGATCCGTCCCAAAGGGTATGTTTGAGAGTTTTAAAGAGGATAGAAGGGAGGTGGCTCATAATGGAATGGAATAGAAAGGAAGGAAATGAAATGGAAAGATAGATATCATTCTATTATTTGGTAGTTTAATAAAGGAATGGAAGATACTCCTTATACTCTTCTCACCAAATCATGTCACTCCCTTCTAAACACCCCAATTTGGAGGGACAACAAAATTGAGGCTTTTAATGGCAATGAGGGGTCTTAGGATCCCTCAATTGCCACTCCCTTCTATCCTCTTTAATAACTTCCAAACACCCATTTTGTAAAATTTATTATGTCATTCCATTCTATTCCCTTACATGTCATCCTCCCAAACATACCCAAACATACCCTAAAGCTTAAAGTGACAGTGCAAGGTGCATTCATCAAATGTCACTCTATCACATATAATATTCTTATACCCGATAAATGTATGCACTTCCAAAAGAACAACAGAAGTGGGATTTTGTGTGACATGGCTTTCAAGATGAATGTGAGAAAGCCCTACAGGACCAAATAAGTGCGAATTTCTCGGGAAATTGTGATGGTTCAATTTGGTTTTCATCCAAAATGAATCCTTCGAATTGTGCAATGTGTATCCACTGTCTCATACTGAGTGTCATGCAGCTGATAGAGTCTTTTGGTTTATTTAGACCACAAAGGGGCTGCATCAAGAGGATCCTTTGTCTTCCTACTTGTTTCTCTTTTATGTAGAAGGTCTATCTCATATGCTCCTTGAAGCAGAGAGGAAGGGCCAAATCAGTGGGCTAAAGCGCACCGGAAGATATCCTTCCGTAATCACATTCTTTTTGTGGATGATTCTATTCTATTTGTGAAGGCAACTGAGGCTCAGTGTGGAGCTCCTGCACCGGTATGGAATTGCAAGTGGGCAGCAAGAGAAAGTGAGAAACTTTCATCAAGTCTGTTGCTATGGTCTTGCCTACATACGTTATGGTCTGTTTAAGCTACTTAAAGGTTTATGTAAGGATCCTTCCTTCATTGTTAGGAACTTCTAGTGGAAACCTGACCCGAGGGCGTGTATCATTCCACGGATCAGTTGGGGGAAAAAAATACGTGCAAGTGGCTAGAGGTCTAAACTTCATGGATTTTGTGGCCTATATCCTTGCAATGCTAGGCTTGCTAGCTAGGGTTGGGAACTAATGAACCCAAATTCCTTCTTGTTTTATGAAGTGTTCAAGTCCAAATACTTCCCGGCTTTGTCTCATTTTGTTCAAGCTATTGTTCCATCTTCAGCCTCTTGGACATGGAGGAGTATTGAAGAAGGTCTAAAAGTTCTTGAAGAGGGTTGTAGGTGGCAAGTAGGGGAATGGATGCCTTGATATGTTTGAAATGTCTAGGTGCCCCTTAGGTCCTATGTTTACATTGGATATTGGTCTTAGGTCTTCATTCATGTCGTGATTCCTTGCACAGTTGATAGATCAGAATACTTTGGAAAGCAGAGGAGGTAAGGCATCTTCTTCCTCCCCAAGTTTTTGACGATATCCTAGTCCTAGAGTCACCTATTCATTTGGAGAGGACCAAATGGTGCGGCTTTACACAAAGCATGGTGGTTAAATAATGGTTAATTGGGAACAATTGTACTTTGATACAGTTTTTGAACTACTGGTCTAAATATCAATCTGACCAAATATTTATATTTACGTACAACTAGTTTAAACTGTCAAAAAAAAAGTACAACTAGTTTAATTATTATTTTTATTTGTATTAGACTGACATTGAAACTTGTAATAAAAAAATATCATATAAACATTTTATCGGTGCAATCATATTTAGAGAGATTTTATGGTAGAACTAGCCATAGCCCATAGGTAACACAAGTTGCCACTCGAAATCAACCTACTTAAAATTAAGCTTTTGAACTATTTATCAATATAACTGAAAATGATAAAAGTATAATGAGATTAGGGTGAAAAATGATAGATTCATTTCCCGTATAAAAAGTAAATTCCGAATTTAGCTATTCCCTGCTTTAGTAATCTCCCCCCCCCCCCCCCTTTTTTTAAAATTATATTAAATCGTCAACTCTAATATCCACTATTGGAATTTTGAAGGGACAACTCCCATCTCGTTCTTACTTTTATAGAATTTTTTTAATAAAACAATGAAAGTTTAAAATAATAATAAGAAAATTAATATGTTTCTTTTTTTTTTTTTGAGAAATTAACCTTCAACACGAATTACTTAAACAAGTTAATTGTGAAATTCAACTTTTTCAACTTTCACATTTGAAGCAAATATTGCTATGTAGTATCACGTATTATATTGATTTTGAGCCATATTCATTAACATTGACAATTAATAGAGGGATCAAATTGCCATTATCCTTTAAGAAACGATAGTATACCAAACTATATCTTCTGTTTCTCGACGTTCATTCTTATATATGACTTGCGTTCGACACTGCTTGTAATGATTTGACTCACCCGCCCTAACTCATAAACAAGAGTCTCATCACTGGATAGAAGTCAGTTCATACAATAAAACATTTTCCAATTTCACAATCATTTACTCTCTTCAGATTTATCACTCTAGCCATTTACGCGGCGATTGCTAATAATATTTTGCTCAAATTGATTAATCAAAAGGAAACATAGTGGCCAAATGGTGATGAAACAAACAAACAGCAATGCAGACAAAAAAAGAGTGATTTTTCTCGTGCCATGTGCAAACTCCAAACAATTTGAGCACAAAGAATATTGATATTAGAGACTAACAACATTGTGTGACACAAGTGATAAATACTTAAATCTTTTAAATATGTAATTAAAGATTTGATTCGATTCCAACCTATGTATATGAAAAAATATCTGTTAAGAAATGTCAACCCCTTAAATGAATTTCAATACTTCGAGGAATTAATCCTTACAACCACCGTTTGAAATATGGATTTGAACCATTGTTAAGATGTGTCACACAACATAAACTACGTCAAAGAAATCTATAGCACAACAAAAAAGTCGTTACAGGACACAAGTTAGACGACATGACCTCATATTTTCCCGCGTAGACGGGAGCAAATCCTACCGTTTCCGATGATTCCATTTTATTTAGACATGATAGTCAACATAACTGAGATAATCGGATTCTTTAAGTTGTTGTATTTTGAGGAGAAAAAATTCATACGGTAAGATCCAATTGAGCCAGTTTTTGCATCAATCAAGACAAACTATCTTACCCATCAACCAAAACTAAATCCCTCCCCCTAACAATCTCAAATGCATACCTTCACATTAACCTAGTGCATTTTGAAGAAATTAATTAATCTCCTTATGTGCTTGCTCAGTTCGAAAAACATTTTTGTATATGAAAGTATGAAAATATTGTTAAAAGTGTAACATTTGCCGTCTTAACACATTGCACGAAGACTTGTATCAAAACATGGCCAGATTCAATAAAAGTTCATCTTTTTGTCTGTCAACATTTCCAACATCTCGGAGAATTCTTATCAAATTATTACCCTATTTTTTATTTATTTCAAATTCTTAAATAAAAAATAAAATTATGCATGAATTTATTTTGGGTGTCTTTTGCAAAGACTACAAATGATCCAACGATTTGCCTTCCCATTTATACTCCTTACCATGCACACAACTAGCACAATCTATCAAAGTTAACAAGATTAAATGCAATTTCCTCTCACAAAATGCCTGCATCCAAACATAATTGAATTGGAACAAGATTTTCATGTTGCATATAAAAAGCATGTATGCCAAATTCAGCTCGTAATACAGTAATCAAGAAAGACTAAACTAAAGCATGGAGATCATCAAAGAGATAGCACTCTTGGCTAAATTGTTAATTTCTTCGAAAGCACTTTGCTTTGTGTTCAAGATAACAACATACAGCCATCCATCCTAGATGATGGAAGTGGGGAAAGGCATAATTAATACCCACATTCAAATTTCAAAGTGACATACTAGTAATAGAACTGTAAGATTCCAACCCATCCAGTTAAGAAAACATTCGAGTGTGGATCTCATCAATACGCCTAAATTACATACACAATTAGTACAGAACCACAGCCAATAAGATTCAAAAAGATAAACTGCAGTACTAAGTTATGGAGCACCTTTGAAAATGTAAGTTCATTAGCTGCTGTTCACTTCAGCATCTCCAAGTTGAAACTGAGATAAGTTCTTTCCGCTGCCAGCATAGAACAAGAGAAGAGTGCTTTCTCTCCACTTGAAATCCCCGCACAGGTGCCCTCTGCACTAAACACTCAGCTTGAGCTTCTGTAAAGTTACTAAATGTGAATGAAGAAAACCCAGATTGAAGAAACAGGTTCCTCCAGGGAGGTAATTTTTCCGGTGAATGGTGGCGACCCAGTATAATTTTCTTAATGGCTGGTTGGACGAAATGCCTCTCAATCTTTTGGAGGACATCTAGGTTCACATTTACAGCATCCAGTGATTCAAGCAAGGCCGAGTAACATTGAAGAGCATGAATTACATTGTTAGGAAATGGTACATCAATTCGATCACAATTTCTATCCAAAGTGACCACAACTTTCGGCATGAGCTGCTTCACAAAGTGAAGGACTGAAGGAAACAACGATGGATAATTTGTGAAACAAGAAACTGGTAAATTCACAGCAATTGCCTCATTATCAGAGAACCAGCCAGGCAGGGGACAGGAAGCAGAGTTCAATGATTCAATGCTCATAACATTGAGCTCAAACGACATGTTGATTTCTTTTGCGCATTGATTCAAATTTTCTCGAGTAAAATTGAGCTCAACCTCGACACAAGTGGAGGGTGATACAACAGCAGTAACTTTAAGTGAAGGTGCACCACTATTTCTCAAGACAAGTTCTTGCATAAAAGAAGACCATTGCACTCCAAACCCAATATCAAAATCAATAATGTGAATTCGATCAAACCTTTCCACAGCTTCAATAAGGGCTTGATTACAAGTAAAATTGGCAAACTGAAGAACAGGTGATATTTCAGAGAATGATTTATAA
Source organism: Styphnolobium japonicum (assembly GCA_023212625.1). Taxonomy (NCBI): domain Eukaryota; kingdom Viridiplantae; phylum Streptophyta; class Magnoliopsida; order Fabales; family Fabaceae; genus Styphnolobium; species Styphnolobium japonicum. The sequence goes on along the minus strand of JALBWW010000007.1, from coordinate 10,271,252 downwards.
GCTCCGATTTTGAATATGAAACTAATGGGTGAGACATCCAAAAAGTTGTGAGTGTTTGAATGGAGAAGTAACTGCAAGGCCTCCTTCATGTAGAAAGCAGCCCTCTGGAAAGGCTTACCAGTTGGAGAGAGCTGGTGATTGAGCCGCGCCAATATCCCTTGCGCAAGAACCGGATTACCAGCTTCTATCAGCTCAGCAGTTTTGAATAGCTGGTCAAATATAGTCTGCTGAAGCTGGTGGCATGCTGAATCATCGCCGGTGGAACTCATCTTCTGCTGTTTTGCAGATGGCACAACCAATGGTTGCCTTTGTTGCAGATGATGAGGAAACGATGGAAGCTGAGTTTGCTGCCTCCTAGCAAATAGCTCTTGCCCTGAATCCAAAAGGGGTAACTTTGGGACCTGATAATTGTTCCCCCCAATTGTGTCAGAAAGAGGGCGTCTTGCTTCATGCTGAGATAAAACGTGATGCTCTTGCATTTGGGGGTATGTCAAAGGCACAAAGAAAGATGGGTTCTCTGAGAATTGAACTTGATTCTGGTTTAACAGCAACTGGGGATTGATAACTTGAGGCTTCTCATCTACTACTCCAATCACTTGCTGCTGCTGAGAATTATATACACCGGGAGATGATGACACCAATAGAGGATTGTTAGCAGAAGCAGAAAAAATGGATTCTGCAACCGAGACAGAACCAGTCTTTGCATTGTGGCCATCTATATTCTCAGCAATGAATGGGAAACCAGGGTAATTTGCTGGCATAGAAGGGTCAGGGTCAGGGTCAACGTTACTTACCATATTCCTACTAGGAACGGGTTCAAGCTCGAACCCTTGATGATCCACAACACCAAAACCTCCATTAAAATCAACATTTTGAGACCCACAGCCACTGCTCTGCAGAAGCTTGCTCAATCCTGCAGATGGGTCTTCAATATCACTCATGATTAATCTCAGAATAGATTGATCTTGACCCTCCCAGTCCTCCAATCGCAGGCCACATTTTTCTGTGCTGGTTTCCAAGGCTGCTTGAGATGGGTTTTCTGAGACTGTTGGGGCAGCACCAGAGGTGTTGTTGGTTGAACCACTGCCACCACCGCCACCCTTTCCTGCGCTATTGCTGCCAAGAGATGAGGACATTGTGGAGGAGGATGTGGGAGGGCTTGGGCTTCTTCTGGCGTCAAGAACAGAGGTGGGCTCAGTGCCCACATAGCAATCCTCTTTGTCGCTGGTCCACTTTTGTGGTGGTTGATGCAAAAGCAATGAAAATGAATCTGAGGCAGAAGAGAAATCCAACACCCCCTTCCCTTGAAATTCCTCAAAAGGCAACAAGGGCATGGCCTTCATCTAAGAAAGTTAACAAGAAGAAGAACAATAACGGTGACCACAAAACCAACCACCCAAAAGACTCCAGTTTTTTTCAAAAGTTAGCACCTTTGTTCCCCCACCCCACCCAGAAACGATTTGAAAGCTGAAATTTTGGAAAATGGGTTTGGTTTACACATCCAGAAACAAGGCTTAAAAATTAAGCAAATTTGGATACGAAAACAAAAACAAAAAACAAAAAAAGAATTTTTTTGGATTCGAAGAAAGCTCAGAATTTTGGTGGGGTATTCAAAATTGTTGATAAACACTAACACACACACATGCAGTGTTCAAAAAAAAAAAAACATTTTGAGCACCTTGTTGTTTTCTTTCTGGTTCTGTGGCTTAATAAGCTCCAACTACTTGCAGTAAAGGGTGAAAGCCATTTGAGAAGGGGATTTCTTTCTGTGTGGAGCAATCTTTGTTGCTTGTGTTTTCTGGGATGGATGCGTGCAGCGTATAAAAGTGGTAAAGTGCTCTCTCTCTCTCTCTCTCACTGTTTCTACTTTTTTAAATTTTTATTTTGTTATTATTTTTGTGCAGGTTGTCTGGATACGTAGTTTTCCCTCTGTTTGGTAGGGTTTCTGTCACCTCACTGTGTTCCCTCCTTCTCACATGTAGCGCGTGGACATCAGTTCCCTCCTCCTTGTGCACTTTTTTTAAAAGATTTTATCAATATCTAAATATGTGAGACTCTAATAATTTGTAAAAATATTTTTAAAATGTTTGTTATTTTAAAATATTTCAATAATTTTAAATTTAATAATTTTTATTTTATTTTATTATAATTAATTTTTTAGCACTAATTATTTTACAATTTACACTAAATAGACACTAAAAGAATTAAACAGAGTAAACAATTATTTTGATCCTAAAAAAATGCAAGTATAATCAGTTAAGTTTTTCAATGATAAATACATTAAAATAATCCTTTAATATTAATTTTTGATATCAAATTAATCCTTTAATATCACTTTTTACATTAAATTAGTCTTCCAAAAGAATTAAATAAAAGACTAATTTGATGTAAAAAATTATTAAAAAATTAAATTAATGTTACTTATATCTTTAAAGGATTAAAATAAATATTTAATTTAATTTTAAATTAGAGTTTGTGATTGATAAAAAAATGGTAAAACTTGTGAAAATGGTTGACTGCTATTTTTATTGCATAAATGGAAGATGAGTATACAGATGGGTAGGCAAAATGATGGAGTCATAGAAGTAAAAGGAACTTTTGAATGGCATTTTGTTATTTTCAAGTGTTGCCTATGTGATATTAATTAGTTGGTCAGCATGTGAAGCGTCAACCAGTAATTAAAGGCTAAAGGTAATTTAGAGAAAATTCTAAAATTGAATTAAAAGAAAGAGATATTAAGTAAAATTATTAATTAATGGCAAAAGAGGATTGGGATATAAAACATGATCTAGATTTACGACCTCTACTTAATTTTTCTTATTTATCCCAATCATTTAAGCTAGGTAAAGTCATATTTTAGATGTCATAATCGGTTGTTTAGATGTCAAATGAATACTGATAATAATTATCATTTTTTGATAAATATGATTTAAGAGTTAAATTTTGATCTATTGTCTTATTTTACATTGTTATCAAATCATGTATTATCACATCATTAAAGAAATTTAATTATCATAATAACTATCTTGAAAGTCTAATTCTTTAATGATGTACTAAAATATCGTTAGATGATAATGTAAAAAAATTATATTGATAGTAAATCAAAATTAAATCTATTATTTTAAATTTTATAAGAAAAAAAATATGTTACATATATATTAGGTTAAATAAAAGTGGTTAGTAGAAAATATAAAAATAAGAAAATAAAATAATAATTGAAAATATATGAGGAGGCATTACAGGTATTAATATATTTTTATTTTATTTCTCTATTTTGTATTTATCTCTAATCACTCTTAACAAACATTCAAAAAATTTAAGTGATAATACACATCCAAAAAAGGGGTAAAAGAGATATTTTATTAATGTGAAAAAGAGAGATTTTTAGGATTTTGTAAATATGCTAACGCATTAAAATATCTTTACAAAAAAATTTGGCTGCATTAATGTATTGCGAGATACTTCAACAACGCTCCTTTGAAGGCGCGTGAATGTAGTTTCTGGATGTTATTTCTTTTTCAGCTTTTCTGAATGTTTTGCAGGGCAAACCAATCAACTGGTTTTTTATTTTGTATTGGTTAATGAGTTTTCTCTTTTTATTTATTTATCAGAAATCTAGGGAGATTAGTCGGGTATTTTCTGTTTTTTTTTTATGATTTTGATATTTATGTCAATTATTCTTTAATTATTATTTATATTTAATAAATTTTTAAAAATTTATTATAAAATTAATAATTAATAAATAATTAATAATTTATTTTAAGTACTAAACTTATCAAGTACGATTCTCAAAAATTAAATATACTATAAGTATATTTGTAAATAAGGGTATAAATAAAATAAGTTACATTTTATTTTAAATAAACTTAAGAGTTTAATTTTTATCTATTATCAATGTAAAGTTTTTTTTACATTATTATCTAATTATATGTTGTCAAATTATTAAAAGAGTTTGACTATCACAACCACTATTTAAAAAATTTAATTATTTTAATAATGTGTCAACACATAATTAAATGACAATATAAAATTTTTTTATACTAACAATAAATAAAAATTAAATCCTAAACTTAGTTTATTTTATAAAATGTTGGCCCTGATGTATTATATTATTATTTATCGTAGGCTTTATTTTAAAGTTATGAAAACACAAAAGCCTCATATAACTTAAATGTATTTAAATATTTATATTGTATAAACATCTTTAAATATATTAATAGACTTTAACTTTTATATTATATAAATTATAAAAATATATTAATTATATAAGTAATAATTTATTATATAAATAAATTAATAAACAAATAAATCAACGTGTTAAATTCAAAAAAATATTTTTTAAAATTTATGTCTGACTAATTTAGTAAATAAATATTTTAAAAAAATCTAAGATTCCCTTGCATAATAAATAGAATATGTTAAATTAAGTCAAAAGTAAATTAAGTTCTAAGCATTTTGATAAATCATTCGGCTTATTCTTACCTATACTTATAAATGACGTATTGATAAATAATTATCAATAAAAATCAAAACTAAGATCTTTATAACGACGGTTTTTTATCCTACAGTTGGCTTCTTTCTTCTCTTATACTCATTAATAACTCATAGTATATTTGTACCTTTCCTTCTTCTGACTAGTACAATTTTTTCTCCTGTAAAACTCACTGTTTTCTTTCTTCATTGTTCCAAATTAAGATTTCTTTTACATTATTTTTCTCATAATAATGTTTTTTTAAAATTTTGTTTCAAATGTTAGAGGAGAGTTATTCAAACGGATGAATGAAATTTTATCTACAATAACCTTTTTGGATCAATGATAGATAATTTTTAGTAATGATCCATTCCACACTATGGTAGGTAGAGGAAGTACACGTCTTTATTTTTTCTTTCAAAACTCAAAGCCTATTCCTCCCTTACTTCATACATGACTAAAATCTTATTTTGATGGCTAATGATGTCATTCTTAATTTTAGTCATAATAATCAAAATTTCTCAATCTAATTTATGAAGAAAAAAAAAGTGTTTCATATTAGTCTATTGGTTAATATACTGTTTAGCAATGGTTCACGTAGACCATTAAATGTGATATGATCATACTGTCAACTAACACCAAAGATTGTGTTTTAGACAACCTATATTTATCAAAAACACACATCTGTGTAATTGTTTTATTTCTAACTCAAACCAGTGGTCGAGTCACATATTGGTAGGGTATGCCCACTGAGATTTTGCAATTTTTATGAGGTTGGTGATTTTAGGTTTAAATGTGACCACTATGACTATGCTATTACATCGTGACATACCGTGACATGCTTGCACGCTAGGACTTACTTCCTAGAAAATTCTAAAACATTGGATTCTATAATTTTTTAGATCCTGATAAGGTTTTATAACCTCATCTCTACTAGATACTTGGCTTATGTGTACTATCTATTAAAGAGGTAAAGGAACTATTGAGCCTATTAGACAAAACCATAAAAAAGTTTGAGAAACACTTTTGTAAAAGCATTCATTAGTAATATAGCACGGTTGTCTTAAAGTGAGTCCAAGGGTGAGAAAGACTAAAAAGAATAACTTAATCTGTAAATTTTAAATTTGATGTATAAGGAATTAGCTTAATATTTGAAATGAATTTTGCCCACAAAAGGGGCACCCACTAACCTGGAGTCAAAAGTGAAGCAAATAAAAATAGATTAATAAAACTACATCATTTTGTGTATTTGATGGAGAAGTTGTTAACCAATATATGATGTAACAATACTATTAGTTAACAATACCATGTTACATTTAACGACGACTCACGTTGACAATATTGTCAAATTGTTAAATAGTGTATTAATTAATAGAAAGACCAAATAAATTTCTACCTTTGAACAACTAGATAAAAAAAAAAATTGATTGACAAAAACTACATTAAAAATCAACTATCAGTCAAGGATTAAAAATTTAAAGGAAAATGTTAATCGGACACTATTTTTTTTAGACCAAACTTACACCATCAGCCACATGCAAAACTTTACAGGGTTACCGCTTACACGTAATATTGTCATAGTGCCATTGTCAACAAGCATTTTTTTAGCTGCAGCTCAAATCTAACTCCTGCAACCAAAACCTTGATCTTTATTCATTCTCTCTTTCCCTTCCTTTGCACAAACAGGTTAGGGTAGCGATTTTCTAGATCTTGGAACAGAGATTTTGATTTCGGTGTGTGGCATAGTGGGAATCGGGTTCATTCTATTTTAGTAGGTGCTCGCTTCCAAAGTCAAACTCTAAGCTGCCATAAACAATTCTCCCAACAATGGACCCAATAATAACTACTCTAACTCTCTCACCGAAGAAGAGAAGGCTATCAATGACCACAAAATTAGCCTTAAATATGTTGAAATTCATAATGCCATATTCGAATGTCCATAGACCATTAACCCAAATATAATGTAGTGGTAACTATTAACTAATGAGTAATGAATATGATTTTAATGGTTACTAATGACTATAATAATGGTTATCATACTGTAATTTTTGGTTATTTGACAAGTACCATTTGTAGACTTAGGTGGTGTGGATCATGAGGATTATTGAGGCCCTGATCATTAACCAAAATATAGTGCAGTGATAACCATTAATTAATGGGTAATGCATATAGTTTTATTGGTTAGTGATGACTATAATAATGGTTATCATAGTATAATTTTTGGTTATTTGACAAGTATCATCTACAGTACTTAGGTGATGTGGACCATGAAGATTATTGAGGCTCTGATCATTAACCAAATTCATAGACGATGAACCAAAATAAAGTGTAGTGATAACCATTAACTATAGGATAATGCATATATTTTTATTGGTTAGTGATGAAGACAATAATGGTTGTCATAGTGTAATTTTTGGTTATTTGACAAGTACCATCTCTGTAGCACTTGGGTGGTGTAGACCTTGAGGGTTATCGAGCCCCTGATTATTAACCAAATTTATATACGATTAACTAAATTATAATGTGGTGATAATCATTAACTAATAGATTATGAATATGGTTTTAAAGGATAGTGATGACTCCAATAATAGTTATCATAGTGTAATTTTTGATTATTTTACAAATGTCATCTCTACAGCACTTCGGTGATTTGAACCATGCATGAGAATTATTGGGCTACTGATCATTAACCAAATTCATAGACAATTAACCAAAATATAGTGTAGTGATAACTATTAACTAATGAGTAATGAATATGATTTTATTGGTTAGTGATAACTATAATAATGGTTATCATAGTGTAATTTTTTGTTATTTGACATGTACTTTCTCAACAGCACTTAGGTGGTGTGGACAATGAGGATTATTGGACCTCTGATCATTAATCAAATCCACCACACGATTAACCAAATTATAATATGGTGATAATCATTACCTAATATATTATGAATATGATTTTAATGGTCAGTGATAACCCAAATAATGTTATCATAGTGTAATTTTTGGTTTTTTCACAATTTCCCTCTCTACAACGCTTAGGTGATTTGAACCATGAGGATTTTTGTCTTCTTCATTTTCCAATGCCAAGCACCACAATTTCAAAGCTCTCCAATACTCGTTTGGAATACCATTTAAGATTAGAAGTTATGTGATCTGTCAAAACTAAAATTAGACCCAACTGTAACAGGATCAACCTGTACATCATCGACTAAGAGACCAACTTCCTTTGCTACAACAACGATGTCATCGTCAATCTAGCTTCAACAAACATGCTTAGTATTTGGTTGCAAAAATATATAGAGCCAAGTTCGTCGACAATAAGTTAAACCTCCATCCCTTGGCTACACCCATTTTGTGATGTTAAAGGTAGAGAAAGATGAAAAGGAACCCTATAGGAAAGGAAAAAGTAGCAAAACAATGAAAAAGAAGTACATGGATGAAGATTTTAGGCAAATAAGGAAGGGAAGGGTGATTTACACTTTTTGATTCAACTTGAGTGAGTCAGCAAAGTAGTCTTATGTGGCATTTAGTGTAAAATTTGTGTAATATTTTGGTGTGCAAATATCAGGGTTGAAATTTAAAATTGACTTTTACTCCATAGATATAGTGTGTGTTTAGATTAGCTGTGAAAAAAAAGATTATATGAAAAATCGATTATGTGTATAATCAATTTTCAAGAAAATCGATTATGAGAAAAATAATTTATGTTTGGATATGTTAATTCATAATCGATTTTATGATAAAGAGTTTTGTTTGGATTGTATAAAAAAATCGCTTTTATGTATTAAATTACCAAAAGATGTATGAAATAATTGAAAAAGTTTTTTGATTGAGGGTAAATAGGTATTTCTCTCTTAGAACTTTTAAAATAATCTAAAATCAAATAATTAAAAGCTTAAAATAACAACTTTTACAAAAAAGTTGTTTTAGTTATAGAAAAATAATCTTAACTTATAATCAATTTTACACACTTTAAACGAATAAAATAGATTTTAGATAAAATAATTTTTTATTAAAAAAAATTATTTTATAAAAGAATTAATCTTTCCCAAACATGCTCATAGTCCTTCCCTCACTTTAACCATTATTATTTTGTTGGTGTGAAGAATCAAACATATTGGGATTTAATTTATCCGATTTGAAACCTAATTTGTTTAGTGGTATAATCACAAGAGAGTTTTACTGTTGAGCTGATGAAACAATTTGAGATGAAACTTGGTTCGAGAAGACAAGGGTTACCCAATTCCTTAATAAATTATCCACTTCTGCTCCTGTACGTGTTAGTCTTTTGTTGCCATGGGTAACAGACCTGTGTGCTAAGTTAGTTGAGATTTGCAATTAGTAAAGTAATACGAGAAAATGATCAATTTGTGTCGAAAAAATATGTTACAATTGCAATTAATTTTGAAACAGGTTTTAATTGTGATACTTCAATTACAAATTTGTATTGCAATACTTATTATCCGGCCAAAAAAACAACTTTTAAATTTTAAAAAAGATGTCTATTACTAATATGAAAATCAATTTTTTAAAAAATATCAACAAAAAATATCTGTCTTAAACTGTAGCCAATCAAATATTTAAAACTTTTTAATTATCATAGGAACGGGAATTTCAACTGCTAATGTAACTAATCTAAGTTCAATTTTATTATAAAATTAGGCAGAAATTTACGTCTTCAATTTAATCTTTTATTTTTCATCACATTTAAATTTATTTTTTCTTCTAAATTTTGCAACCGTTTTGCCACATAAAAATCCCTCACAAACAAATTAAGTAAAACATGCATTTTAGATTTTTTTTTGGGGGAGGGAGGAATCAGAAAAATCCATCTGAATCAAGCACAAATCCTAACTTCCAAAATAGAAAGAAATAGAATAACCTGGCACATTTTTTTATTTTTTATTTTTGTCTGTGAAAGTTTAGGAAGTGGAAAGGTCGTCTCATTTCAATGTCAAAGCATACTACAAGTCTCAGTGAAATATTACAATAATATTTACAGATGACTTACTAATGAAGAGTTACAATAGAATTTGAATTCATGACATTTGAGCCGATGTACTCTGATAATACCAACAAGCCTAAGAGTAAACACAAAAGAAACAATGATGCTTGGAGAGCATAGATTGTTGTCATGATCATCAGTGACTCTACTTAGGGTGTGTTTGGGTAGGCAAAGCTTGTTTTGAGCTCATGTGTTAATATTTGAGTGAAATCCTAGTTGAAAAAAGTAAATGGGATTTTCATCCCAAATGTGGTTTAGGCAAAAATAACATTTTATTGTTTCTGCGGTGAAAGAAAACTCGTTTGTATGGATATTGACAAAAATACCCTTATGATTTGATATTATATCAATATTTTAATAATATTTAAATAAATATAACTTAATAATTTTTTTAAATATTATTACAATTATACTCAAAGTGATTTTATTTTATAATACTTTAAGTAAACTTAACTTTTAAAAAAATTCTTTTGTCATTAATTTATTTGTATTAAATATTGTTAACATCAATTTATTAACAATCTAATTCAAAATAACTTGTACCCTTTTTAGTAATTACACATCCAAAAATGATTTTTATCAACATTATCCAAACAACATTCATTTAACAATTAATTTTCAAATAAAAGTTTCTAAACATAAATCACTTTACTCAAACTCACTTCTCACTAAAATTAAGTTTGCAAAATCAAGTCCATCCAAAATTAAGTTTACAAAATATAATCCAAACACACACTTATTAAGTCTTGGGAGGTTGGCTTAGTTTTATAGTCATTTTGGCGTTCATTCAAACTGGGAGCATTGAGCGGGGACTTCTAGACTTCTAGTGGATCTCGGGACTTAGCTAGGCATCTAGTTCATCCATTGTGAATCTGACTCCCCAAGAAGTCATTCGGATGATTGTGGAAGTAAAAGGACTTCCTGCATAAGTACGCTGCTATATATTGTCCATAACATTCATCGGTTACCCCAGGAAGATTGGTAAGTGGATTCCCGCCAAAGCCTCCGGGAGCAAAATCAGTGTGTAAATCTTTTGGCCAAAAATGAGGCTGACTCTTCTGATTTTTTGGTACTCTTTTATCACATGCTCCATCTTTCTTATCTACTTCTCCTTTTTTTTTGGTGAACTTATCTACTTCTCTTACAAGTGACATATTCATAAATTTTGCATAGTAAGGACAATGATTAATTCATAAACTCTTTATAAGATGCTCTCTGAATATTATAGCAATTTACAAAGCAAGCGAACTTGTTACATGTTATAGGCAAGACCTCACATAAACTAGAAACTTATATATAAAACACTACAATTTCATGTTCAAATCAAAATGTTTAGGCCAAAATTTCACAAAAAACTGAACCAATATTAATTTTACTATTTTATTCAAGTTATTGCCGTCTAAGTTATCTTAATTACAAGAATATATAAATGAGCTTGAAAATAAAAATTTATAAATAAAGAACATAGGGAGAATTGTCGACGTACACCAGTGCATGTGCATTCACAATTGTTCAAAATTTGTTATAATGTATTTGTTTTATTTAGTGTGTACATTAATATTGTGTGCAAAGTAAAAATATATATTGTTTAAAATTTGCTAATAGTTTATATTTAATTAAAATTGTGATGTAAATACTATCTCTAAACCAAAATTATAAACAATCCCTTTGTAAAGTAATGACTGATGAGTGATGACATGTGGAAGGTGATCTCATTCCCTTTGTAAAAACTAAGAAAAAACAGGAAGAACTAACATATAGCTAGAATAATTAATAAAACCTAACGATTTGGTTGGTCGCAGTTGTACGATTATTTAAACCTTAAGGGAGGACAAAATTTTGATTTCTGAAGACACCAAGTTGAAAAGGGCTTTCTTTAACCGTCCCAACTTGAAAGAGTGAGAACTTCTTCCCACTCTTTTAGCACAAAAGAAAAAAAAAAATAAATAAATATAAAAGATAGTGGCTAAAAGGAATTAAAAATATGTGCAAAACCGACTATATGTCTAGTTTAATAGCTAATTACAGTTGAGAGATGCTAGGACCCGTAAATCATATGTAAATGAATCAAGCCATTGGAGATTGAAAGTAGCAAAGAGGAGAGGAGTCAGGCGGTTGTTCCCTGAGGCATGGCCAACTACTTAAATATTTGCCTTAAAAAACATTATTATGCCAATCAGTGAGACACGGCTTAACATAAGCTGCATCTATATTTTATATCATCTTTTAAAAGAGTAAAAAATAATAACGTTGTGTGAATATATTGTGACTTGTCTCTGTCTATATATTTATATAGGAAAAAAATACTTGCACAAATTATGAGTACTATGAGCACAATTTGGATCATTAAGAAAAAGTTACAGTAACACTAAAATATTATCCAATAACTTGCATGAATAACTTGCATGAAAGTATGTGAGAAGTGTGTAAGTTTGTGCAATTATCATTACTTTATTTATATTAAGATAGAGTATGCAAATATTTGTTAATATTAAAATAAGAATATTGACGAGTTCTTATAGAAAAGTTAGTTTAATTAATTTGACTATTGAATTATATCTAATTATCGTATTGATTTTGCACACTAAGTTTTAAAAATTTAAAGAACTACAAGAATTTAATCAACCAATAAATATTTTTATTTATTTGAAAATTATATTATATGTTAATTTTAATAGAATTTTATAAGAAAAATAATATATATATAATTTATTATATATATATATATATGACAATTTCTTAAATTTATTTTATTTTAATGTTTCGTAGAACAATAATTAGGCAATCACTAATAGATTCGGGTAATAAAAAAGGGTGGGCTCAGGGCCTTAATTAAACAATGATTTTCCATAAAGGAGCGAGGCTGACTTAATTATCAAGGTTTCTATTATGGTTTTGTTTTACATTACTTGAAAGAAACGCTATGCAGTTAACATCTGAAAATAACGTGGGAGATAGAAAACAAATTAACCCTTACAAGTGCGACATACTTTCTGAACTTTTGCTTTGTTCAGTTGTTTTTAAACACTTTTTTCCACTACCATGCTTCAACACACTTACCTTACAGCCTTATTTGACGTGTTCTCTCATCCAAGTTGCTCTCTCTTGCTATAATTTTCACCACACCCATTGGGAGCTCAAAGGGATTTTGTCTAAACGTGCAAAGGGCCAAACCCCAAGCACAGTCAATGTCCATCACTTTCCACCCAACGTACTTCCCATGAATAATTGAACATGAAGATGTTTGATGCATGGATGGAACAATAATGGAAACCTTATTGGCATGATAGGAACTTAAAAAGAAATGAGTACTTTGGTTGTCTTAGACAAAATTGAAATCCTTAGATATCAATGTGGCAGGAAAGAAGGGGTACATGCTTAGGTTTGCTGTGAATTCTTTAGGGAAACTATGATTTGGACATGTCAGAGACAAGGCTTAGTTTATCTTCGTTCCCCCATGTGAAGCCTAACAACAACTCCTTCTCCTCCTCTCATATGAAGTGTAAAGTTGCCTAAACTTCAAACCCACTTGCTTGCCTCCCTTTCCTTGATTGAGTTTTCTATTCATAACTTTCAAATTTCCATCTTTCTCTCATTTTCTTTTTTCTTTTTCTTTTTCTTTGTTTGTTGGCTAAAGGGTATGTGTTTCTGATATGTTCTTTTCTCTCTTCTCAAGGCGCCTCACACCTCAAGCAACACTCACAGAAAGCCCTACTCTAGACAACCAATATAAAAGTTAAATTTTTAAACTCATAAACATAAATTTTTTTTGTTTTTGCATGAAATAATATATATAACAATCTTTCCCCCTATAGTTGACATCCCTATGATTAGAGAGCAACATGCAAGTCATCCATATATATAACAAAATCCACCTCTACCATCCATACCCGACCTCAATAAACCTTTATATATACAAAGATAGCCCTATCAAGAAATAATAATTAGTGCCTATCCCTAACGTGTTCATAACTTTACTATTTTATTTTTTATTGGACATCAAGGTTTTCCATTTTCCTTTTGGTTTGGATTTTTCTTTTAAAAATATAGAAAGCATGTTATGATTAAAATACATATGAAAACAATTTCAGTTGCATTGGACCACATGGAAGGTGAAAGGGAGTTTAGATTAGGAAAATGGACCAATCGGTGGCTCCGTGACACAGCGACCGCCACTTTTAGATCACGGGCAGATTTGATTGTAACCATCTCAAAGAAATTAGAGGTAAGTGAATGAAGCAAAATTAATTAACTAACAAAATAATTAATACCAAAATTTTGGGTTAAGTTTAAAAATTTCTCTTCAATTTTGGAATTTATATTTTAGTTTGATTAATAATAAAACTTTGACTGATGAAATTTAAGTAATCATAAAATAATCTTCATTTGTGATACAAGTGTATACAATTGTAATAATAAAATAATTTTCATTAGGTGTACGAGTGTCAACATATAAGACTATAGTTTTTAATTTATAAAACATAGGGATTTTAATATTTGAAGTAATTTATGGTTTGTCTGTTAATTGTGTCTTTGGCATTATTGCATATCTTTTATTATTATTATTATTTTTTTGGGTTTCCTTTGGTATTTTAATATTTTCATTGGTTTTCTTAATTATAGTACAATATATAGACTAGAAGTTTAGAACCACAAAGGTTTCAAATTCAACGCGTAAACGTACATGTCGGGAGTGGTGGGATAGGTGATAGACGACACATCGGTTGATAAAGAAAGTAAAAATAAATAATATAAATAAGAGGAAAAGTAGATGTTTAAATCTTTGGGCACGAGTTGGGCTGATGAAGAATTTCAATAATGAGATAAATAGCTAAGTGATTTAAAATATTGTCTTACGTAAGTTATAACATGGGCCAAAGGAGATATAAGTCACGAGATTTCACATTAAGTTAAGAATTTGTCATCATAAAAAATAATTTCATTTTTGTTTTTTGTTTTAAAGCTCTATGCCTAAAGTTACATCATAATTTTTTTTTAAATTCTGAAATGTATAAAATTATATTTTCCTTTTAGAATCAAAAGTGTCCAAAATGCATACATTTCATTTCTCAAATTTTAAAATTATATAGAGGAGGAAACTTACAGTGATATTTGGGTTTATTGATTTAGATATTAATACTATACTCGATTACCACTTGAGCAACCGTTCAGAATGTTCAGTGGTAAAGGAGCCATGTTTGATCCTCCTTCCCGGCCCTACAAGTAAAAAAAAATATCCCTACCAAAAAATATATTATACTTGTTAAGAATTTAAATCAACGATTATACTGTTTTAAGTGATAATTTTTATATTAAAATGCATTCTAAACTATTAAAAGTGTTACATCAAAGATTAAGGCTTTACATTAAATAATAATAACACATTTCATCCATCTGTTGTTCAATTTTTTAATTTTTTTAAATTTTGTTTTTCATGTTTCATTCTCATCATCATAGTTTTGTATAACACGGCGTCTTTGTTTTTTTGTTATTCAATAGATATCATAATAATTGTGATATAAACTATTAGTTTTATTGACAGCGAATATGCAATATTACAAGTATAGTTAGCCTTCTAGAAAATGTTGTTTTAATATTTAAATTAATATTAACTATTATCATATATTACCAAGGTATATGTAATGTAACTTTAGAGGCAATAGTTCAGTTTATTTTTTTGGTACGGTTCAGTTTTTATTTTTGTTTTTTTTGTCTTGATAGTTTGGGCTTTGGCAATATTTAAGTTAAGAAAGTACTTTTCGTTTTTACATGACAAGATTTGGGCCTCAGTTTGCATTATGGGCCGAGATTACTACCAAAGGGCCCATGTTATCTAAGACTACGCTGATATGGCTGACCACGGTCGTCGCCTAAATAATGATTTCATGCTCATCTAGCTGAAAATATTATAACGTGTTTGATTTATTTTTTATTTTTATTTATAGGTAGATATATTTTTATTATAATTATAAAAATATTTAATTATTTTATTTTTAAAATTTTTTAAATAATAAAAATAATATTTTATTTTTTTCATTTTTCATTTTTTTTATATAATTTTTAAAATAAAAAAATTAATAAATATAAAATATATTTTTATAATTACAATAAAAATATATCTAATTAAAAATAAAAAAAAGAAATAAATCAAATAAGATCTTAGCGCGGCCCAGACAGCAAATGCAGGTGTTCAATTATTTTTCCCCCTGCATCAAAATCATAAATAGTGAGGAAACACCTTGGTTGGGGGGAAATGAAAAAGAAGTACGGGATAAATTATTTTAAATTTTATGTATTTTGTTTAGTTTTTTGGTGTGAGGATTAAATTTTTCTTAAGTCAATTTTAACTCTCTTTTAAAAGTGGAGAGATTTGAAATAAAGAGAATATATGTTTAAAAGTAAACTAAAATATTTTAAAATTAAATGTTACATTAAATGTTATAATTATGTAAAAAAATAAATTTATATTTTTTCTTTATTAAAATCTTTTAGATTTAATTTCTATCCACCGTCAGTGTAAAGTTTTTTTATATTGTCATTTAATTATGTACTGATATATTATTAAAATAGTTAGATTTTCTAGGTAGTGATTGTGACAGTCAAATTCTTTTAATGATTGGCAACACGTGATTAAATGACAATATAAAAAAACTTTACATTGACAATGAATAAAAATTAAATTCAAATCTTTTTCCTCCCCCTTCTCTTAATTGAATCAAACAGATTGTAAAATGAAAGGTGGCAGATAAAATGAATTTTAAATTTTAAACTTATACATAAACCGCAATCCAGCTGAAAATAGTATATGTAAACGTGTGCTTAGGTAAGAATTTTATAGATGGCAGTATGTTCGAAATATGTGCTTTCAAAAACTTTTTGTACCCAAAAAAAAAAAAAACTAATGACTTTTTTCACTTATTGATATTTATATATTACCTACTTTTATCTCACACTTAATTAAATCTTAAATCAATCTAACACTTATAAAGAAAATCAATAACTAAAATACATGACATGGTGTAACATATATTTTACGGATTTATATATTCTTTTAGACACAAATTACATGTAATTATGGAAGAAAAATTGTATTTTTGCTTCTCATGATATGATATTGCTATGTTTTTAAAGAGAATGAGAGGATGCAAATTCATATTTCGCTTTAATTGATAGGATAAAATAACAATCCAAAACAGAAGGAGCAAAACAAGTGAAAAAGAAAACCCCACAGATATTAATGTCGCTTGGTTCATTAGGAGTAACCAGCCAAGGGAAGTGAGTGTGGTTGAACTTGAAGCTCGACGGCGTAAGAGTGTACATGCAAAACCCTTTGATAATAATATCCAAATAAGAGGTGGTTGATGTTGATCCTTGGCAACACCACAAGTGTACACGACTCTAATTATTTGTTGGCCACGGAACAAAAATGTTAGAGGCCATGAAGATTTGGGGGAAGGGGCGGGGGGGAGGGAAGAAAAAAATCTAGAGCTCCCTTGGATTTTTTCTAAATTCAAATTGATCAATGTCTGCTACGTTGGAAGGGGAAAAAGGCTTTGGTCTTTATAATTAAGAGGGCATTTGGGTAATTTTCTTTAACATAATAAATAATTATTTGGGTAAGTTTTTTGAAAAAAGTTATTTTGGTGTTTTTTTAAAAGTTATATTTTGAAATTTTTAAAAGAAACTCATGTAGAAAATGAGAGAGAAGATAAAAAAATGACTTTTTAATAATTATATTTAAATACAAAATAACTTTTACTTCTATAAAAGCTCTATAAAATAAATTATATCACAAAAAAAATTTTAAAAAAATTTTATATAAAGGTACCCTAAATAAAAAAACTTATGTAAGCATTTCTTTTTTCTCTTATTTTATTTTGGTTAGTATTTCTGTTGTATTAGAAAAGAAAATTGATTAATTATGAAGTATTATTTAATTGACAAAGAATTTTATATAAATAAAATTTATTTATAGGATATGACTTCAAGATTTATTAAAAATATTTTATAATCAAAATAAAGTCGGTGTTCAAGTGAATATAAAAGGACTTACAAAAAAAAATTAATTATGATATCTTTTATGATATCTAAGTATACAAATAAAAAAAATTAAAATTATTCAAGGTTTATTTGTGATTATTAATTTTAGAAAAGTGAAACTAAAAGTAAATAATTGAATATTATTTATTAACTTACGAATAGCCCTCCAAGATTGAAAATAAGAAAAACAGAGCAGTATTTAACTTTGAAAGTTTACAAATGGCTTACGTTTAAATTAAGTCAATAAAATTTAATTGAACCTAGTAGATGTCACAAATTTATTTTTTTTACTAATCTATATCACTGTGAGTTATTTTTTCTTAAAAATTTCATTTTCCTTTATTTTAGTGAGAAGTTTACACCCTACGTTATTTCATTAAATTAACATGTGTCTCATCTTAATTGATATCTCCAATAATTTATAATTATTATTTTTTAAATATTTTTATCCAATATTATCAGAAACTCAGTCTATTTTTCTTTCTCTCAAAACACATACAATAAACTATATCTTACATTAACGTGCACGGAATATACTTCTGAAAAAATTATTTGTCAATTTTCTTTCAATCATAGGAAAATTATTTACACCACAACCTTTTATATATATATATAAATTTTTAAAAGAAAAAAAAAAAACCAACAACAACGTTGTCAAGTGTTAACAAGATCTTTCCATTCCATGCATTGCAGTTGCGGACAAGATCTAGGCTCTGATTTTGATTAGTGCCAAATTCTGAATAAATAAGGTTGTCCAAATTCAATATCTTTCAATTGGTCATTTCCAATTATCCCAAAAAATTCATATTTGCCTTTCTCCACTGTGGACAGAACCAGCTAGAGACAGCCATGGCTGCAGTTACAGGTGTAGTATCTTCTTCTGCAGCTGGTCAACCCTGTCCTTCGTGGACCCGTGGTTCCATTCCCATTTCCAAGCGCACCCCAATACTCTCTTTCAAAGGCAGAACCACCTTACCATGGCTGAACCCTCAACCTCGAGCTGCTCTGGTCGAAGCAACACCACCAAGTTCCTCTCCTGCGCCTCCACCTGCACTCAGAGATGGGTCCATCAAGGTGCTTGCACTTCCGGTGACCCGTGCTGATGACCTGCAGGCTGAGGCCAGAGCCATGGCTCGTGCCGCCAACGCTTCTGTTTACAGCCCTCAACTTGTTGCTGCTAAATATGGGTCTCAACCCTTCAAGGTCTTCTATTTTGTCAAAAGTTTAACTCTTTTTTGTCAATTTCTTCTGTGGGTATAATTTAGTTTTGCGAATTGATTCGACCCCCTTTTTTCGTTTTTTTGTTTTTATTAGGTGGTGGGAAGGACCCTTCAAATTCTGACTGCGTTGGGTTCATTTGGGTTGAAACTCTTCTTGGACCAAAGAAATGGAGTGCTTGATCAGAATAGAAGACTTCGTGCAGCTGAGCTCAAGACCATATTCACTCGGTTGGGACCTACTTTTGTGAAATTGGGTCAGGGATTGTCCACCAGGCCTGATATCTGCCCATCCGAGTATCTGGAGGAGCTCTCTGAACTTCAAGTATTGGGTTCCTCCCTTTTAATTCCTTTTGATTTAATTGCTATGTTTTTTTAGATTCTTCTGTAAAGCATGTTCCAGGCATTGATTAACTTAGCATTGAGTGAGAATTTTGATTGGTTGAGTGACTGATCAATGTGCAGCATAACAAGCTCTTCACTACTTTATTTGGGTATATGATTTCTTGTTGGACATGAACATTGTTGATGCAATGTAGTGAAAACTTATTCACTAATGTATGTGGTCTTTATGAGATATTTCTGCTGTGAAGATTTGTATGAAGGAATTGGATTCTTAGGTAGCCTTGATCATTTCTGTGCTTTACCAGGATGGTTTGCCTACATTTCCTGATGAGGAGGCCTTTGCATGCATTGAGAGGGAATTAGGACTATCTCTTGACTCTATTTTCTCTTCTATATCTCCATCACCCATGGCAGCAGCCAGTTTGGGTCAAGTTTATAAAGCTCAGTTGAAGTACTCTGGGAAACTTGTTGCTGTCAAGGTGCAACGCCCTGGCATTGAAGAAGCTATAGGATTGGACTTCTACCTAATAAGAGGTCTAGGGTTTCTCATAAATAAATATGTGGACGTAATCTCCAGTGATGTTGTTGCACTTATTGATGAGTTTGCACGTAGAGTTTTTCAAGAGCTCAACTATGTGCAGGTTAGTTCTTCTATCAATACCAGAATTTGTATTTTAGTTGCGGCCAGGCATGCATCTATTACCAATTTAAGCACCTTAGTTTTTCTTCATGAAAAAAAACCAAAAAAAGCAAAAACAAACACAAATGTTGAACCCTTTGCTTAATGTGCAGGCAAAAGGAAAGCATCTAATGATTGTAGCCTTCTTCATTTATAATTCAAATCTTCCCTAGGGTGATGCGTGCCTCTTGTTAACGGATAAAACTACTACTACATATATGTAAATTTTATAAGATTTTTTTTTGGGATTGAATGTTAATTTTGACAGGTTCCTGCAGGAGGGACAAAATGCAAGGAGGTTCAAAAAATTGTATGCTGACAAGGAAGATGTCTTTGTCCCTGATGTTTTCTGGGACTATACAAGTGTTAAAGTACTAACGATGGAGTGGGTTGATGGAGTCAAACTAAATGAGCAAGAAGCAATTGAGAGACAAGGATTAAAAGTCTTGGATCTGGTGAACACAGGCATACAGTGCAGCCTCAGACAGCTACTTGAGTACGGATATTTCCATGCAGATCCTCATCCTGGGAATCTTTTGGCAACACCTGAGGGAAAGCTTGCTTTTCTTGATTTTGGGATGATGAGTGAGACTCCAGAAGAAGCAAGATTTGCCATAATTGGTCATGTTGTTCACTTGGTTAACCGGGATTACGAGGCTATGGCTCGTGACTACTATGCTCTTGATTTCTTGTCAAGTGATGTTGATGTATCTCCAATTGTACCAGCACTTCGAAACTTTTTTGATGATGCACTAAATTATACTGTGAGTGAACTGAACTTCAAGACACTAGTGGATGGTCTGGGAAATGTTTTGTATCAATATCCATTTAATGGTGAGACGGTGCTATGCTTTTTAATGACTTCTCATTTACCTTATTGCCTATAACAGATAGAAATGAAACATTTAATCATTTGTTGCCCAACTTTCATTTTCAATATTAGAGGGGTGATGTAGACATGTAGTTGTGTACTTCCATAAATATTTACTGCTTATTCCTGACTTTCTTGCAGACTCTGATGGTTTGGCTTTTGTTTTTCTGTTTTTTCCCCCTTCTGTTGACAGTCCCAGCATACTATGCATTAATATTGAGGTCTCTCACTGTTTTAGAAGGTTTAGCACTTTATGCTGATCCCAATTTTAAGGTGCTTGCTGCTTCATACCCATATTTTGCTAAAAGGCTCCTAACTGATCCAAATCCATATCTCAGAGATGCTCTTATTGAGTTGCTTTTCAAGGATGGGAGGTTCAGGTATGAAATCTGCTGCTATCTTAATTCCATACTTCATTGGTTGAACTTGGTGATGTAGAATAATTTAAATTAAATGCACTTGAATATTTATTGATCTGGTCCGGTGCAGATGGAATAGACTTGAAAACCTGCTAGTCCAGGGGAGAATGGACAGAGATTTCTCTGCTAATGAGGCTTTACAACCTGTCCTGAAGGTATTATTGAGTCCAGATGGTGAAGAGCTCAGGACTCTAGTTATCAAAGAGGCTGTTCGGGTATCTGAAGCT
Organism: Styphnolobium japonicum; assembly: GCA_023212625.1. NCBI lineage: Eukaryota > Viridiplantae > Streptophyta > Magnoliopsida > Fabales > Fabaceae > Styphnolobium > Styphnolobium japonicum. The sequence goes on along the minus strand of JALBWW010000007.1, from coordinate 10,249,978 downwards.
TTTACTCTTGGCACAATTTCTGATACATACCAGTCTATTCCTGACTTTATGAGGACCCTTGTTTTCAATGGCAATGCAAATGGACCCCTTATGATGTCAGAAGCTGAAATGCAAAGCATGATCGAGCTTAGAGATCAAGTGTTTAGGATATGGGGACTTCTGCGATCCTCTGACGATTTTGATCCAGCTCTTTTGCTACCTATACTACAGGTAAGATCTAGCATTTACTGCATCATTGTATTTCTGTAAACTACTCTTTCTTCTGCGTCTTTGCCTCCTTTTATGTTGTTACTAGTCAGAAGTATAACTCATAAAAATTACTTTATTAATACATGTTGGACCTATCTGAACATATACAATAAATTTGGAGGAATGCTGCAAAAGTCCCAAACTGGCAATTGTTGTTAATTTGATATTCTTTTAATAGGGGATTTTGTAAATATCATTCCTTAATAAATTAACATTGAGTAAGTTTATGGAACATTATAATCTTGTTGCTTCCCAGAGAGGGAGTCTAGACTATTTGTGGACTCGAGGGAACATATATAGATGTTGTATGATGGGGTACATAATGTAATGGGTCAAGGAATTTGATAATTAAAAAGACGTGTTCATGAAATCAAAATGTAGCAAACTATTAATATTGCCCTTAATCAACATTTAAATGTAGGCAATGTCTTAAAGTACTAAGATGATCTTGAAACAGTGGACCGAATAGTTTTAAGCTTTTAATATAGGAAAGAGATAAATTTTGAAATTTACATTAATGAATGAATTTGTTTAAAGTATTTAGTTGAATTGGATTGTACCTTTTTTTTGCCTTAAGATTGAAACTCTTTTATTCAAATTTGTTAATACTTGCAATTGTACAAAAATTGATGTTTAAATATGAACAGGTCCTTCAGCAACCTGAGGCACGCAGACTTGGGGGACTTGTCATGGGTGGGATCACTCAACGTCTAGCAGCACGTTTTCTGCAGCAAGTACTTCGAGTTCCAACAACAGCTTCTACATAGATTTTATGTCACTAAAGTATAAATGCTAGATAAGGCATGCATATTATTTATATTTCCTTTAAGTTTGAAGATAATTTGATTTGTTGATCTAACTTCCTTGATACGAACCTTAGGAGAACCACACCCCAAAAGCTAGCTATTAAGGTGGGAAAACCCAAGACCATATAAACCCCATATCTGAATCTCATACTTTTTGATGTATACCTTGCAAGTGGGTTCTAACACCCCCCTCTCAAAAAAGAAAGGAAGATTGCTGACTTAGTTCGCTTCTTTCTCACAATACTTGAAATATGAAGGAATGAGCGTGTAGGGAAAAAAACAGTTTAATTTCATGATGCTTTACTGGATTTGTTATAATGCAAGATCTCTCTGCTGAGGATCTGTTTGCAAGTGTCTGGGAATAAGTTCATGGTTCTTAGTGTGATAAAAGTTCAGCAACACCTGAGAGCTATTTTATAGACTGCTTCAGGATCTTCATTGGGAAGGTGATAGTGGAATTATTTGGGTTTTCTCAAGTCTAAGAGGTTGAATTTGGCTGAAAGGACTACACATTGCTAACAATTAGAAAACTTAGGAAGTATTGGAACCTCACCGTTATCTTTTAACTTTAATGGAGTCCATCATAGTATCAAACAAAAGAAGCAAGCTCGGAAAGCATTAAATCTTCTTCAGTGAAATGTCTCTAATTCTTGTGTTATAATGCTTTCTAGTTTAGAGGCTGAATTGTAACACAAGAGAAACTTAAAAGTCCTACTTGGAGAACCTTTTGGAAAGATCTAGGAGAACTACTTTCATAAGCCGGAAAGCAGCTAAAGAAGACATAAACTAATTTCTAAGAGGGCAGTTTGGCTTGTTATGTGCTTCTCATAGATGATTAATAACATTTATTTGCATGCTTTATTATAAATCTTCTTTTCTCATTATGCCTCATCATTCCTCTAGATATTGTCATAGAGATAATTTTGAGGAGGAAGTTTTTCCACAAAGCTAGTTGATCCTAAGATTTATGTCCTTATCACTTTCTCTGTGGGAAGGTGTGTAGTCTTCTGTTGCCTGGGAGAGAGAAGGAAGCATCTCTCTCTCCAACTGCAACATATTGCGGAGATGAAGTGCTAAATCACATTTCCTTTAAGCTGTTTTGAACACTTCAACTGTACAATTGAAAGGAATTCATTTGAAATGAAATGATCTACAAATCTTATTGAAAGTGGTATTATTTAGAAATTGTGAAATATTGTTGCAAATAATATGATTTGTAAATGAAGTGAATTCTTAAACTAATATCATTCTGAACAAGTTTCATACAAAAACTCATTTATAAAACAAAATGAATACTCTTATTCTAGAGATTCCACAGTTAGAGATTAGATGGTACAAATTCAAACACCATCATATTCTAGTTATTAAGTCTTAGGCTGCTTGTCTATAGTCGTAAATAATTTGTAAAGCTGGTAGTCTTGTTAACTACTGATGAATGATTTTTATGATACTCAATGTTTGTTAAGATCTTATTACTGGTTTCATTTGCAGTGGCAGTTTAGTCCATTCTTATTGATTGACTGGAAGCATATGTTACACTATGGTATTCTGTCATTGCTTCTGCTAATATTTTTGTTTTGTTTCTTTTTTCTGTCAGGTTCTTGTGGACAGGGTAGAAAGGAGTTACATTCCTAACACAACAGGAAAAAGTAAGAAGTTGATTCTTGCCAAAATTGTTTGATTCTCTTGTTTGTTTTGGATCCTCTAATTTCGTCCAAAAAGCTGTATATATGATTTACTCATTATTATTGATGCTGTCTCGTCATGATCAGCATCAAGAGATCATAATATAATAATAGCAATTGGTAATTCATTGCTCTTACATGCACATCTTTCTGTTTCTTATCTGTTATGGCACGCACTCTGATATTTCGGTTAAAAAATAGCAATTATAGAGCTTTTATTTTAGTTCCTTCTTTTGATTCCTTATGGAACTAGAATTTGTAGGAGAAAACATGAATTTATTCCTTATAGCATGTGATATTTAATGCCTTTATGTACTTGAAAGTAGGATGGCTTTAAAAATAATGGCTTGAATTACATAATTGTGGATACATGGTCCAGCTGACCTAACTAGTGGTCAATTAATTAATATATGCAATTTACCTAATGCCACATGGTAATCTTTATGAATGATTGGATATTATCCTCCTATCAGCGGGTAACTTTCAGTGCATTTTTAGTCCACTTTCCCTCTCTGAGTGTGTATACATGCAGATGATTCTGAACTACATTTGGGGTTATGTCCTATTCCACAGATTATGATCACAATCCAAATCCTATTTCCACTATACAAATCAGAGATGGTTGTGGTTGTTCTGGATATAGTATCTATTAGAGAAAGTTTGTGTGTAATTTGCTCTTTAAAATTTAAAGCATAGAAGTGGGAGGAGTTCAGACGTATCTTTATTTCAATTCCACAAATGCTATAATGGCTACCATCCAGGAGGAAGAAGACAATGGATTTCATGATATTAAGAGAAAACATTTGGGTAGCAAAATTTATCTTCCTGGTTCTTTCCTTCCCCATTTTCTATCGTGATCATTGGCTTGTCTTCCGCAGCACGGGTATGGTGCTCCATGACGTATATGCTTACATGCATAGTCATATTGTACAACTGTGACAGCTCAAATGCAAAAACCAAAAGGATGGTGTTTGCCAGCTCTTTTTTTAATTTTTTTATTTACTAATAAATGACGTTACTTGTGTATCTCTTGCATTTACAATTACAAACAAGAATGAGTTTATGTGAAGTTACTTGACCTAAGATGGTGCTACTGAAAAATTGTGCACATTTGCGAATGCAAGAGTTGCATAGGAAGTACTATCTTTGAGTGACTCTTCCTTTTTATAATCACTTGGCTCAATTTTTTATTTTGGCACACTGCATGAAGTTAAGCATTGAACTGAAATATGTCTGGGCCTAGTGGCCTGAATACTTTCTGAGAATAACAAGAGTTCAAATCACCATGGGCAATCGTCCAAAACCATAACAATGGTCCACTGCCAGTTTTTCCATGAAGTCTGCTGCATAGTTCGCTTCTATATACAAGTGATGCACTCAATTCATTCCTGGGAGGAAGGGCAAGTCCCTGCAATCAATTATGAGTATATCTAAGTGGGCATTGTTGCACAAATTTATAGAGTACAAACATGTAAATGGAAGTCAAGGCAGCATTTAATAAGATCAGAGGAAAGAGTTTGAACTCTTTTAAGGCCAAGTTGAATCCATCTCTCAAGCCCTAGGTTAGCAATTTGCTAAGCAATTATGTTGATTACCCAAGGCCCCCAATCCAGCTAGTAACCCATTTACTACTGTAGTCCTTGATAATGGCTGCACAACCAGCTTTCCCAGCATCAGTGTTTAATTTAAGAGTAATACTATATCTTTAAATAAAACAAAGAAAACTTACACCATCTTTCTACATAATTAGATTTACATTTGGACTGGACCGGTCACGTTAAACACTTTTGCATAGACTCACATGCAATCTAAAGAATATGCACATTGGGTGTGACTCTTTGGAGGTGGTTGGTTTGTGGACATTTGACCCTTGGCATCCAAGATCACCAGGCTTATGAATTGGAACTTCTTTTTAACATGGATTTTTAGGGCTCGTTTGGATAAGTTTTTAAAAAAAAAATTTTTTTTAGACTTTTTTTTAGTAGAGCTTTTTTTTTAAAAGAAAAAATTATTTTACGTTTGGATACAATGTTTGTAAAGTACTTTTAAGTAATAGAAGGATTTATAAGTTTGTTTGGATAAGAAAAAATAAAAGTTTTTTTAATAGCAAAATTACTAAAAATGTAAGGTATCCAGAATAATTGAGGTAGGGTTTATAAGAGAAAAAAAAATAGAAGATAAGATAAAGGCAAAGGATATTTTTGTCAATAAATTATATTAAAAATCACTTCTCCTTCTTTTTTTTTTCAAATGCTGGGGATAACTAACTTCTAAAAAAAGTGGTAATTGAATTTTTTTTTTAATTTCTACTTTTTTCTAAAGTTTCATACAAACATACATAAAAATTTATGGAAGTATTTTTTTATTAATAAAAAAATTACTTTACTTTAAAAAAAAATCTATCCAAATGCACCCTTAATCTAATTGGATTTCTAATCAACTTGGACATTTCATTGAAATGAACTTCTGATATGTGGTTTTAAAACTAAAGGTGAACTTTCAAGGGGATTTAAATTTCAAGAAGATTAGAAATTTAATTGGAATAAATTTTTTAAGTGAAATTAAAATTTCAAATTGAATGAAGTACTTGCAATAAGGGTTTTTAAGATAATATTGGGCTTTGGGTTTTAGAGTTGCCTCATATCAACTTTCTTTAAGAATTATATTGGGCTTTGGTGTCTATTTTTGTGGGGATAGGGATATGTAGCGCCTCTTACCTTCTAGGTGTTGGGTCAAGCCCATTAGATGTGCATACTTCTGTGTTGCTACATTATGGTTTATTAAGTGTTTATCTTATTCTTCTTCTTCCAATAAAGTGATATTCGAAAGGGGCCAACTTCTTGGTTGGACGGGTTAGGGCGCCTACTTGCATATCCTTTCTTAATTTTTATTCAGCTTATGAAAACACGGTTCCGTTCGAAGATATTTTTGTACTAATTAGACTGGTCCAATAATCAAGCCTATTTTAACACCTATCGTTATATATGACTTTTTAATTTTTTTTATACAATTATTGCACACAAGTTTGAACTTATAATCTTTTGTAAACTATGCAAAACCCTTTATTACTAGTTCACTCTTAGTCACTTATATGACTGTTTAGTTTGATTATGATACATAGTTGGTCATTTTGTTTTATTTTAATACATAGTTGCTAAGTTGTCAGAAACAAACTTGTTTGTTATGTTTATACATGTTAAATGAAACATTGGAGCACAAACTCATAAAAAAATATTAGTTGGGGGACACCACCACTAACAGTCTAACGCCACCGGCATTGCTCACTATATTCTTCATGTGTCAGTCAGTGACTCTAACTCTATCCAAAAAGGAGAGTGTACGCTCCAAACTTTGACCAACAAAACTGAGGAATGACCAGAAGAGAAGAGGGAGGCACCACCACCACCAGCCCCTCCACCGGTGGAGCAGAGCATGGGTTTGGCGGCTACACATGTTCCCATGGATAAGTGCCACGTGTCATGTTTGGCCGGTATTGACGGTTGGGCACTCACTTGTGCCTTGTGATGGAGGAACACAGAGGCCATGGTCCCATGTATCTTTGTCTCCTGTCCCTACCTAATTAGATCTTGCTCTTGTCTGCTGCTTTAAATATCATGTTGCTCCCATTTGCTCTACACTATTGGTGCAACACCACTTGGTTGCACTTCGCACCCCCATTCTTCTTATCCATCTCAATGTTTGGATTCTTTTAGAATTTCATATCGTGCTATTATGCGTATTTGTAAGAAAAATATGACTAATATTTAATAGAATGAAGTGGGTTGAATCAATTAGTGAAATCGAACTGTGTCGAGAAAAAGTCTTTACTTCGATTCCTACATTTGTCTCCGTTATAATTTTTCATTTTGGCAAGAACACCATCACTTTTTTTTTTAGTAGTAAGAATTCTTGAATTGTTTTAATTGTTCCTTCCCCGAGTTGATTTAACACTAAAATCACTTTACTTTGTCTTATCTAGTGTTTGTCAATTAAAATTAGGGCTGTTAAAATGGATTAAATTTGTTGAGTCAGCTCGTTTACTCATTAAAATTATAAGGACTAGACTTTAAAATTATTAACCTGTTTAAATTAATATATTATTAAATTCATTTATTTGCGGGCTAGCCCGTTAGCCCATGTATTTTTTTTTATAATTTTTTTTAAATCAGCATCCTTTATAGATGACCCTAGTCTAGGATTCAAACATTATATGATGGTAGTATTACATATTTTAACATGAAATTTTAATTTTAGACATGTTATTTAGTTATTGATACAAATATATTGGATGATCTTTAATTTTTACATATAACAAGTAGATATCATGGATGATGGATGTTGCAATTGTGAAAGAAACTTGTAAATTTGCAAAAAGAACATATTTTAGAGTGAATGCTTTTGGATTTTGAAATTTGGATTAGATTCTTGTTTTGGATTTATGTAATTTTATTTTTCTGTAAATTTTTATGCTTGTAGTTGTTGGTTGATGTTTATTTGAATTTGGTCATTTGAATTATGTATTAATATCTGATTGAGTTTGTTTTGGACGATAATTGATTTTGTCTTTGAGTCATTTATAAATTTGTTCATATGTTACATTATAAATTTGAAGTTTTAAAAAAATTAATTAATTAAATGGGTTTAGGCCCGCGGATTAGCCTTAAACGGGTTGGGCTAATTTTTTATCAACCCGTCATTCTTGACTTATTTTTGGCTCAGTCCGTTTAAGCTCAACCCGTCGCGGGCTGAGCTTAAATGGGCCGGATTGGCCCGTTTGACAACTCTAATTAAAATATTAAAAACTTAAAGGCCTGATTTTATTTTTTTATTTATTTAATTAAATTAGTTATGCTAACTGCTAAGTCATGGGCTATTGTACTAGGAGCAAATTTGTAAGAAACAAAAAAAAAAAAATGAGCAGATAAATCAAAAACCAAATTTATGGATAGTTACTCAATATAATAGGCCTTTAGTTTAAACTTTAAACAACAACAACAACAACAACGGCTCATTAAGAACCCATTTTATCAACTAAGGGGGCAGTAGACGACTAATAAGATATCTGTGAAAAAATAAAATTCATATTAAAAAATAAAAAGAAATTTCAAACGTAGTGGATCTACCTGTTACAATGATATTAACGCCTTTGTAATTGACAGTTAAGTGAAGGTTTAGAAATAACTTTTAGCTCTCTCCAACATACTTTTAACACTAAATATTGGTCTTGGTATCATTAATTTAGGCCACAAATTAACTTTAGGTTGTGGAGTTATGTTGAGATTTCCTTTTCCTTACTGAATGGTTTGATTAGGTATGAGTGGATATAAACAAGTTACATAAGGCAACCAATTAACAATCCATTTATGTGATCTACTTAAATACATTAGAGGAAAAGTTTCACGAAAAATTGGAAATATATGTGGAGCATATAATTGGTTAAATATTCTTCTTTATCTGTATACGTTCCTAGCTTTGCTTGGTGACAATTAGTACGCCTATTATTATTGGCATTCTGTGTCTATGTGAACATAGACATCATCAAAGTTAAATAATAGTAAGGACGAAAAGACCTAGCTACTGCTGGAGAAAGACTGATTTTTGTTAGGTAAAGAAACTATCTATTCTCCTCCAACGTCCTTTCCTGCATTACATGGAATTTTTCTCTTTTTAGTTATAATACCAGAAGGTGTTTTTAGACAAGTTTTTGCATCAATTGATATTAAGTTTCTTATCAAATGATTTTAAGGGTTCATCCTCATATCAGTGTGGTACATTTAAGAGAATTAATTCATTCTCCTAAATACTGATGTGAAGTTTGATCATGAGTCATCAAGAAAGCACATCTCCTACCATTAGACTAATCATTGTATTGCATTACTTGGAATCTGTTTTGCTTGCCAAATTGTTTTGTTCCTTCTAAAAGCACTCGTTCTGGATGCTTTGTTTGTTGCAATAGTCAATACCTTTGTAAACAGCTTCAACCTTCAACCCAAGTCCAATAATATATACTGATTAGTGCCTAGCTGTTGAGAAATATGGGAGACCCTTTTATAGTGTGGCATAATATATTTTATTGTCCAATATCTCATACCTAAACGTGAAACTAATCTCATTAGGGATATTAAAGTTACTTCTCCCCACAAGTATTTTTCCATTGACTCTAACTCTTGAAATTAAAGAGGCACTTCATGACATAACATATTTGGATTAATATCAATATGACCGAAAAGCTTAAATTGATGACTTAAGGGTCAATCCAAGCATATATACCGCTTTTCCTTCTTTCTTTATTTCTTTCTTAATGTGTGAAATCTTTCATCCACATTACCTTGCATCCACCCACACGTACACATATGAACAATTCTAACAATCACCCCTCACGTGTGAGTGTATGCAAAACTACTCCCCTTCTTGAATGTCATCCATCAAGTGTTACGGGTTTTTAGGAGGTCTATCATATCTCTCATTTTCCTCTTGCGATCTTCATCCGCGGGCTCACCATTAGAAGGTCTAACTACTTTTCTTCTTCATCACAGGAATGTCAAGCCGTGTGATCACCTTGTCAAAATGAACCTTGGACCTCTCATACAAGTTTTTTGGAGACATGAAAGGCCATAGGAGTGTGGCATAATATACTTGGGCTAGCACTGAAGTTAACATAACCTGAATATTTAAGCTAATGTGTTATAAATGCCAATCCAATCATATTTATCAGACTTTTTATCATTACAATGCCTTGCATCTATCTACTCACATGTAAACAATTTTAACAGTGACGTATTCAAGTCGCATCTAATGTTGTTCTTACTATAAAATTTGCCCTTTTATTATACAATTTAGTACTCGTTTAGATGGACTTTTTCTTTTTAGTAAAAAAAATATTTTTTACATTTTTTCAACATGTTTGAATGATCATTTAAAAAAAAAGATGGAGAACTAAAAAAAGGTCTAAAAGGTCTTTTTTTAAGCTAGATTTATAAGCTTTTAAAAAAATATCTTTTCTAATATATGGAGAAGTTGTTTAGAGATATTTCTTAAACAAAAATATCTCTAAATAATTTTAAAAATAACATTTTTTATTCTTCATGTTTTTAAACCCTATTAATACCATATTTTTTTTTATATATCTTTATTTTTTCTTTGTTATTGCAACGTTGCATACCTTATTTTATCATCTTCTCCATTTTCCTTCCGTCAAGTATGTCCATTATCCTTAAATTTTTCTTTAACAAAAAACATGCCCATTCAATTATTACTTTGATATTTAATATATATATGTATATATCAATTTATTTTTTTAGTAAAGTTGAATGAAGGAATCTAAAAAAATAAATTTAGAGAGAAGTCAACACTCTTATAGGTGCATAAACAACTAAGAAATAAATAGGACAGTTTAAAATCTATTTTCCAATTATGAGCTAAGCTTGTGAGAAATGAGACCGATCTTTTATATATTTGTCATTTTAAGTAATTTTACCATAAAATAAGTACTTTCATATTTTTACATTTAAACAACAATAAAATTTAATTTTTTTTAAAATATTACATTCAAATATAAAATAACATTTACTTCTACAAAAATATTTTTAAAATAATAATAATTTTTTTAAAAAACTCGTCCAAATGAGCCCTTATAAATAAAATGACACTTATTTAGAGCTGATATAGCTAACCTTCTTAGTTAGCCAAACACAACCAAATATCAAAAGTATTTTCTAATTCTTGCCCACAATTATTTTCACAACCTGTTGTACAATGTTGACTTCATCCTTCTACTTTCTCATGGTGGGCAACAAATGTTTTCAGAAGTCAATGTGAAATTGTTCCAAGTTTTTTTAAGTAACTACTCATCTAAAAACAAAAAGCGTTCCTACTTTCCACATATTCATTCTTACGTGAATGTGAATGAAAAACAAGATATACTTTTTCTCCAAATATGGACAAATGGAAGTTTAACTCCTAAAGAAGCAAGCCTCCCGAATTTGATTTATTTATTTATTCTTTTTCTACATGCAGAAGAAGAAAACTTAAATATTCATTCTTTATAGTTTCCCAAGTAAAAAAAAAAAGGGAAGGCAAGGGCAAGAAACAAGGGGGCATTAGCCATTCAAATATTGATTGAAAGCCCTGAAGAAAAAGACAAGGAATGAAAAGTTCCTCGGTCGAACCAATTTGGGAGGCACTGGCATTCTTGATTTTGGTTCATGTTTCACATTACAAGTTACATATCTCCCTCTAATGTGTCTAATGCCATTTTTCAGAAGTAAATCTCTATTTTGGATTTTGGACTCTCTCTCTCCTCGTATATATATATATATATTAGGATTTGTGTTGCTCCTCTTTCCCTCTCTTGGGACCCAGTAAATTGAAATGTCATAAGGAAGGGACAAAAGAGAGGAGGCCACCATATCTTCATTTTCTCTCATTACTTCTTTCACCCCCTACAACTCCATGTTGTGCAACAGAACCTCTTACTCAAGTTATTGCATTTAATGCACATTTATTTCTTTGTTACTACAAATACTTCTGCTATCATCACTGCATTTTCTAATCCCACAATTCAGTTTTGCTCAAAAGTTCAGAGTACTATCTGTCTCTTAGCATGTCAAATACATACCTTCTTCTTTTCTTTCTGTGCATTTCCTTGCTTGCCTGTAATGCCCGGCATCTTAGCACTCCAGATAAGAAGCAGGAGAAGAAATTCCACTTCTCTATCAAGGTTTGTCCAGCTACAAGTATTAAAATAGGTTTATTATATATTGATATTGTCTGTAGTTAACCTTCATATATATTTTAAGAGTTATATGCCTAACAAGCTTTCATTTTATGCAGAGTGATGAGAAAAATGAATTTGATTCATCTCCAAAGCAGCTTCGACTGATGAATGAAGGTAACAGGATGGAGACTTGGTCGGCTGCTGATACTGAAAAGCCAAAAGACCGAAGAAGTACTAACCAGAGGGTGCTCAAAGCTATGGGAAAAGCTTCAGGTGCTTTACAAACTGAATCTCTTGCTTCAGTTTCTTGGCGTGTGCCTCACAAGAAACCTAGTGAGAAAAATCCCAGGTTTAACTTGGACTATTCACCACCGAAGACACATCCTCCTTCTCACAACTGAGCAACAATGTATTATCCCTACTTTATTGAGGATGTATGTGATGCCCTGAATATTGAAAAGAAAGAACAGCAATGAAGACAAGGCCTTCCATTCTAGGGTGAAATGTTTAGTTTTGCTAGCATATATGACTACAGAAACTTATATATATGACTGTTCTGACTTAAGCTATTTTAAGTGTTTTTTTCAATGTACATCTGTTTTCCAGCAAGAACATATCTCCTTTGTCAATCTAGGTAGTTTTTTTTTTCATATTATTATAAGAAGAATCATGATAACAAATTATACCCCTCGTCTTCCTATTTGTTCTTCCTTTTACTGATATCATTATCCTCACTATAACTTCTCTTATCGCAGTAATGGCTGAATGAAGAGTTATGCTGTGTGTGTGTGTGTGATATAGTAGTACCCCAGTTATTAAGGGAAATTTCATTTTTCTTTTGATAATTGATGGAGATAGAGATTAGAGATGACTAATAAGAGGATTATGGGAAGTCAACAAGACCACTGCGTACAATGGTTCATGCGCAAGGCTTAAATTGTTTCGATGTGGGAAAAATCAACTTATAACAACATATCTTTATGGACCTAGAAGGATGTATAAGTTGGAATCAAATCCTATGTGCCATTTTCTTGTTCTCTTTTCTATCTTTCTAATTAAATGCTAATAGTAACTGACAATTAACAGAAAAGTTATTACCAATTATATATATATATATATATATATATATATATATACACGCTGAATTGTATTGTAACCATGTAATTGGGGAGACAAGAAAGGGGATAGAGAAATTGGATAGAAGATTTATATCTGTATAAGTTTGGTGTTTGATGAAGAGGTGCTGGTAAACATTGATGCTAATTAACTACACATCAACGCTTTTCTTAGAGCGTGTATATATATACGCTGAATTGTATTGTAACCATGTAATTGGGGAGACAAGAGAGGGGATAGAGAAATTGGATAGAAGGTTTATATCTGTATAAGTTTGGTGTTTGATGAAGAGGTGCTGGTAAACATTGATGCTAATTAACTACACATCAACGCTTTTCTTAGAGTGACAAAGGATCATTAAAGAAAATATAAGAGACTGCTAAGTGCCATGGTATATTGATATTGGTTTATAATGATGTGCATGAGCAAGACTATTAATGCTTTGGATACTTAATTTTTCAACAAGTGCTTGAATCTGGATATGTTCTCGTCAGTATAGGATACCTTGTATGCTTTTTCTATCCTCAACATTCATACAATTGATGCCTTGAAGGTTACGGCGCAGTATTATGTTTACATCATTTTCATGTGGCTGCAATATTTTCTTCAGTAGATAAGGAATAAACCAGTAAATACAAGTTGATTCTAAGATGGTGGTGGTTGGTTCTTCTTAAATGAGGGCAAATGATAGCAATAGCTACAGGCCCCAACATTAACTTCCATGCTTGATGGATGATCACAAATCTTCTTTCCCACATGGTTTTGGTATTTTTGCGCGCCGACTTAATTAATATGCTTCCTTTCTCTTTGTCCCCTTCTCATTTTGGCTGAACAATAGTGTTGATATATGAAAATGATGACTCTACATGGCAAGTTTCAAATTTCTATGTAAGCACTAGATTACTTGCAAGTGCAAATCAAAGACTATCAAGCACCAGTTTGTGAAGGCTTTTCCCAACGTAAATGAACATTTGCAGGAAGGAATTTTTTTTTTTTTGCTTCAAATGAAACGTATTTTGAAAAGCGTGAGAACGCAGTTTGCGTTGAGATTCATCTAAAACAAACCAGCTACAAATCAGTCGGTAGAAACTCGAAGGTGACGCACATAATTAAAATATGAGATTTGTGCATAATTAATCGAGCAAGCTAAATGTAGAACCAAATGCATCAAAATTCACAAGAATTTCACACTAAAATTGACAAAACTTGTTTATTAATAATTTACAGAAGATAAATATCAATATGAAATACCCAAATAGTACTTACAATTAAAGACCAAAGTTAAACTCAAAATAAAATAAAATCTCAAAATTATCAAAAATAAAAATAACATCGACTATCTTAAATTATGCTTATCTATTATACATCATTCGCCCCTTCTAGAAGGAATTCGTTTCTGAAGAGGTAAACATTTCAAGAGGTTTTGCAAGAAGAATATTATATCCCCTCATCCACAATTGATGAGAAGCAATAGAGAAGTCTTGGACACTAGAAATTAATAAATAATTAACAAGTGCAGGATTATCCATTGCCCAGACCAGCTTGTCCACAAAAAATCATCTTGTTGCTAGCGTCTCTAACACCGCATGGGACATGTTTGAAGGAGATTCCAGTATTATAGAGCGTGTGCTGTAGAGATGCCGGAATGCGAGTGGTATCACCGTACGTAGGTGGAGATGGAAATAGGCATGCAATAGTTCATATAAACGAGGACCGAAGTAATGTTTTGGGCGATGGCTTGGAGATCACACCCTTTTGGGATATGGCAGTTCTCTATGTCTCACCACACTGACGTCTAATATTCGTGGTTAATTGATGTAGAATAACCCAACATTCACAAGAATTTCACATGGAAATTGACAATTGTTTGTTTATTTACCATTAACACAAGATATATACTAATAGGATACTAAACTTGAAGATAAATCATGTTGAGTGTGAGTGAAAAAAATTTTACATCAAGAAGAAATAGAATAAGTTAGGGTCACATAAGTAAAATGACCCATGAACATGATCATACCTTAAAATTTTGGGACAAAATATAGTGTAAGTCCACTAATATAGTTTCTCATTTAGCCATTGAAAAATTGCTAAGTTCATGGCTGAAGATTTCCATAACATTTAGGCTTCCCTTAACCTAGCAAAAAGCATTCTATGTCAGATTCACACCTCGTAGTGTTACTAAAAAAAATCTTAAATTGTCTTAAATTATGCTTATCCATTATGCATAAAAAGCATATTAAATATAATTAAATTATACCAATATGTATGCTACGAGTCCAATAGGTCCAAGCCTAATGGGAAGAGACCCTATACAGCAAGGGAGCTTCTCCCACATCTATAAGGTAACATATTATTTTTCACTCTATCTAACTCTCAGACACAACCATTCTATTTTGAGTAGCCTTCCTATACGGATGACTTACTTGGTTGTTAGAGTGTCTTTAACAGGTCCAACCCTAGCGCAACTCAAGTAACCAATTGGAGAAGCCGCTCCCTCAACTCGAAGGCTACCCCAGGAGTGGAATACAATAAATCACAAAAAAAAAAAATAGAAAGCTTTAAATTTATGGTTTTTAATATTACAATAAATTAAAATTAAAAAATAATATGAAAATAAAATTTAATAAGTACATTTGCCTTTTTATTTAAATAATAAATTACAATACTATAAAATAACTACCTACTAACTACAACTTCTTACTTACTAAACATCGAAATCAAAGTTTCTCATTATATTGGTATATTAAGAATATTCTATATGCATTGTAACTTGTAAGCTCCTTGAGGCATATAACATGTCCTTTTTTTTATTTTTATAAATGAAGTAGCTAACCTCCTCTCCTTAAAAAGTATTACATATAAAGTTATCATGTTTGAATCTGTTATTATTTTATCAATAGATAGTTTTTTATATAGTAGAATGCCTTAAAGCAACTTGTATGGCCAGAACTAGCCATGGTGTTCCGCACCTAACAAGAGACATAAGATGCAACAGTTTCAAGTATGTCTCCTACGAAAGCAAATATAATATGAATTCAAATCAGATGAAAAATAAAATCCCAATAAAAACGAATTGGGATTGAGAAAAAAGGAAGGTGGCAACAACCATTCGATTCCTTGAAAATAGCATAAGCATTCTCACATATATTCGAGTCCTTTAACGAAGGTGGCAACAACCAGAATGCGGCATTCCCAATATTATGGAATTCGTTGCTCACTAAACTACGTCCCACCAGACAACCTTTCTGAAATGTCTCTGATAATTATACTAGCTCATGGCTGACTTCTATTGACACATTTTAATTAGTTGAATTCCGAAGAGAAATTCTGTAAGTCAGAATTGAATCATCACTCCTCAAGTGCGCGCAGTTGATTTTTCTGCATCAAAACATGAACAGAGGTTGACTCTTGTTAGAAATTAATAATTCAGAAAATTCTAGAACCATTATGAAAATATTTAAGATCGCAATAAAGGCCTTGAAGTAGGCATATATGAATCTAGGAATATATGAATCTAGGAATACATGAATCTAGATATATATGAACTTAGGAATTAGAATTGAGTAAATATTTATTTTAGTTCTTCAATAATATAAGTGACATCAATTTTGTCCTCTAATAAATTTTTTACATCAAATTAGTCTTCTCAAATTGGTCCTTTTGAAGGACCAATTTGATGTAAAAATGACATTGAATGATCAATATGATATGAAAAAATGATATTGAATGATCAATTTAATGTTAAAAATTAACATTGAATGACAATTTTGATATATTCATCATTTGAGAACCTAATTGATGACACTTGTATCTTTAAAGAATTAAAATAAGTGTTTACTCTAAATATTTAATAGCCATAAGGAAGATAATATACAGTAATTCGCATAGCAAAGACAAAACAAGGGATGAGGGTACAATTTCAGGTAATTTCTAAAAGGAAAGAAGTAATTTATGTGGCTAGTAGTTAAGAGATCTCTAATAAGAGCGTCCATGCACATTGTAAATATATATATAGATATGTAAGGTGAGAGGGGTCACCCTGTCTAAATCCCCTACAAGGTTGGATACTTGTAGTTTGTCTGCCATTAACTAAGATTCTATAAAAAAAACTGTGAAAATGCAAGCCGTTATCCTGTAAGTGTAGTTTTCTTTTTAACGTAGTCAATAATCTCATTGCCAAGCATAACTCTATAATGAATGTTTATGTTAAGAAGAGTAGAAAACTGAAATTCCTTCATCACTTTTTGGAGTTGAAATTGATAAAAAAATGAGAGTTGAAATAATTTTGTAGTCAGTAATCTTCGAAGGTACTTGTTTTGATATACAAGGCTAATGTGTTTGATTTAATTTTTTCAATAAGTATCCTGAATAAACAATAATAATAAAAAAAGCTGCCGCTGTTTCAGTAACTGAATTTCCTACCGAATGCCATAAGTATCTATAAAAATTAGCATTTAAAGTTAGTTCTAGATAGGGGTGACAAAATGATCCTGGGATCCATTACCCATCGAGTCCAACCATAGTCAAATCCAATCTTACTTATCAATTTGTATATTAATTTTAATGGGTTGGATTTACTA
This sequence comes from Styphnolobium japonicum, assembly GCA_023212625.1. NCBI lineage: Eukaryota > Viridiplantae > Streptophyta > Magnoliopsida > Fabales > Fabaceae > Styphnolobium > Styphnolobium japonicum. The sequence goes on along the minus strand of JALBWW010000007.1, from coordinate 10,232,823 downwards.
AATCCAAGTAATTTATTGGATGGATAATGGATCACCCAACGGATCGATCAAGATCCACCAACTCAAAAATGCTTCTAAGATGTGGTCCATCACCAATCATCACCAACCACTAACCCAGTAATGCCTCCATGCCACCATCGTTGGCGCACTGCTAGACTTTGTCTTCATCTTCAATTTCCTAAGATATTCAGTTTTTTTTTGGAGTTTTCTTTGTATCAGCCCATGTTCCTCGAAAGCGATCTTATGAATGCTATCAAAGTTAAAGTCAGACGGAATGGAAGAAGAGTGGACAGATTAGAAATGTAATTCCAAAGTTTGTCCTATATATAGCCATTAGATCATATTGTATTTATTATATTATTATAGTCTTTGATTTATTTTATCTGGTTTTGTGTTCACCTATTTCCCACAGGGAATGGAGGTGGGCTTGGGACAGTTTAATTTTTTGCCGAGCATTTCCAAGTAATTGTTTTTCCTTCTCTTGAGTTGAAAGGCATAAGAACCTTGCAATCTTTTTGACCAAATATTATGAACCGAATCAATATATGACTGATGCTCTACCTGTTGGTTTTCAAATTTGAAACTTCAATATGGGTTGGAATATTTGTTATTAAGATTGATAATAAGAGGGGCATGATTAAAATTTGAGGGTGGAAGATGTCTGACAGTGATGTATGTTAGGAATTAGTTAAGGCTTCAATCCAACCTGTATTAGCAACCACTCTATTAAATCTTTCTTTTAATGACAAGTATCAATATCAATCGATTCTATCATAAAGCAAAGCCAGATAATATTATTATATTATACCATAATGTATTCATATATTTTAATGGTTAATATTTTAAAATATATATTTATTAGTTGATATATTTTTTAATAAATATTTAAAATTCCGCTAATTATAATAGTGTATTTGTATATGTTTATGTTATGCTTCAAAATCCAACTTTCCCGCCAAAACTAGCATAGCAATTCAAATACTTCGTCTCTCTCTCTCTCTCTCAAAAAGGTCCAAAATTCACAAACGCCGAATTTGATTTCAGAGAGAGAGAGAGAGAGATGGATGCGAAGAAAGCTGGGTCATCCCTGGATTCTTTGATGTCTTCCTTCAACGCTCGCATAACCCAGCTTCAAGAACTCGTCATTGCCAGAAACAGTTACTTCACTTCACTTCACTTCAACAACCCCCAAATTTCCACTTTTTTTTTTTTTTTTTACTTTCCTTGAAGAAGACACACATGAATCTGCTGCATCTGTTTCTGCAGTGTACCCGGCCAGCAGCATCTCCGATCTGTCCGCGGTGGACGCCGCCCTGAGTGCTATGGAGCTTCAGGTTCAGACCATCAAGGACCGTTTGCGCGAAGAGACACAAGCCATTCCCAAAATCAAGGCATTACTCTCTCACTCATTCACTCTGTGTGTGTGTTTTAATTTTAATTTTTAATTTTTAATTTTTTTATTTGTTTATTTTTTATGTGATGGGGTGCTTGAATCAATGGTTTCGGCAATTGGGCTTCTGATTTCCTTTTACTTTTCGTATGCTGCTTCCTCTGAATATGAGGAAAAATATTTACTTTATGTAATTATTTCAATGGGGGTGAGTGAGTCCTCTTATGTGATACGATTTGGTGATTGGAAATGGGAAGATTTGTTGAAAAGATACATACTTCGATTGTTTTACACTCGAAACTAGACGTAAGCTATTAGTGAAAATAACCCTGTAGCTTGGGAAAGAAAAAAGTGAACTTGTTTAATAGCTTTTGCCGCTATAAGAGATCAGTCATCTTTGTATTATTTGGAAGATGAAGAGAAAAATAAAAATAGATGATTGGTTGAGTAAACTGTTTGTTTTCAATTGGTGACCATTGAATTTGGTTTTTTTTTTTTTTTGGGCCTAATTGTAGAAACTGATCAATGCATCACTGCGGCAGCAAAAGAAATTACAGGATATGACTCTTCACGTTCCCTCCCAAATGGCTGATAGAATGACATTGTCAAATTTGGAAACTAGTAGATGGTAGTTAATATATATTTTTTGTCTGTTATGTGCTGTGATTTATTGAGAGGTATCATCTCTTCTTGAGAAGATATCTAATAGTTGTTGTTCCCTCAGTTTGTTTCCTGAATTTTCTGGACAAGACCCTGGATTTGAGCATTTGAAACTTGATGAGGAGCCTGCAGCATTACCTAAGGTAAGTGAAATATGTTATACTGCAAATATCATCTTGTTTCACACCTAACATGGTCTCTTCCTCCAGTTCCAAGACTCAAAGCCTGCGAGTTTACTAACAGGTGGTGGCTCTTGAATTATAATTTTAGGAGAAAAAAGGTCGTGGTTCTCCACCAATGTGGCATATTACGGAAAGTGAACTAGATTCCTTGTCATCGTAAGTAACATACTTTCATTAGATAATTCTCTGTAAATTGTCAGTCTGAATTCAGCTAGTCCATATGTATATGCGTCATATTAAAAACATCTAATGATGCGAAAATGGATTGTCAATGAACCATCTGTAAATTGCTTTTAAAAATATACTGTGTTGCCATTGTTATAATGCCCTAGTAGTAGCTTTGGATCCTTTCATGTTTCCACTTCCAGTGCTTTTGGCTCATAAAATTGGTTGAAACAATCCAAAATTGTTGCAGGCAGGTGTATCATTTGAAAGTTTTCAAGAAATGATGACTTGATCATTGACAATAAAAGGATTTAGTCAATGACTGTAGTCTAGACATAGAAACTGCATTACGTTTTCCTCTTCATATCTCCTTTCAGTTTCAATGATTTTATCCAAATTATTTGAAGAAAAAAATAAACTCCAGGTTTGTGACTACTTCACTGCCTAACACTTGGTCTGATATTACAGATACATGAGGGGTAGGCTTACTCTAGAGAAGGTGAATGCTGCAATCAATGATATGGCGTCTTATGCTGAAGCAAATGCTCAACTTATTGCGGCCCCCAAAAAGAAGGTTAATGATCAGTTTTCTTTTTGGTTGTAAATTGCATTTGTTATAGTTCGCCTTTGTCTTGACAAATTGTTTTATCTGTTCATGAAGTTGGCAGAAAATCTTTGGGAGAAAGCCCTGGTGAGTAAAACCTCAATTTTCATTTTAACAACTATATATCAAGCAATCGTGTTGTTTCTCGGTTCATGCTTTTAACCATTGTACTTACCCATTGATTTATGCCAAAAGAAAAGGTCCTCAGTTGACTTGCAAATTGCAGGAAATAAGAGACATTGCAACCATGGAAGGGATTAAAGGAAAATACTTTTTTCTTGAAGTTGACATAAAAGGACCAGCACTGAAGCTTGACAACACAGGAAAAGCAATATTGACGGTGAGTATTCTTGTCTCTCCAACCTGCCCTTTTGATGAAGTCAAATTTGCTCTTAAATTACTTGTGAAGTTATTTAAAGTGGATTATCATAAGTATCTAAACTGATGTATTCATACTGGATGACTAAGCACATTACCATTTCCTTGTTCACCTTTTCCCCCATTACATAGAGTGAGATGGTTGAAGGAAAGTCCACTATGGCTTCCTTTGTAGCCAATACTTTACTGTAAAGATAAAGAATAGAGAAACAAGTTTCATGTACTTAGAATTTTTTTGTTTTACTTGTATTTTTCATATTTCAAAAGTCTGTTGTTATAATTATCAGTCATCCCTGTTACTCTTATTTGTACGGTTTAGAAAATACAACATAGTATATTTTACTCCACATCTTCCTAATGCTATCAGATCTACATTCACTTGAGGTTTTCATGGTTTTCATGGATGATCAAGCACATTACCATTTCCTTGTGGATCTTCATACTGCCTTTATATGCATGATTTCACTCTAAAACTCAAGTCTACCAACCCCACTCTTGATACTTCCTTCTCCAATTTAGTTGCTCAAAGGAACAACTCTCAGGGCCGTGGGCATGACCATTCACATGGTTGCAATTTCAAACCATCCAAGGTACCCTGTCTCAAATTAATGCTCCTGGTCTTGTTGTCCTGTCCGTCACCCACCACGCTGTACATGTATCCTATTATCCTATGCCTCCTGTTCAGTGTCAACTGTGTATGCAATTCAACCATACTGCCTATGAGTGTCCTCTTTCCTCAGATCCAAATAGTATAGATGGCTAATGGCTATGCCAGCATTGTATCTCAATTTCTGGACTCATAGACTCTTTAGTATCTGGGTATTGGGGCTTCATCATATGAAATCCAATCAAGGTAACTACTCGTGTCACCTCTTAACTTGGTTTTGATCGAATCATTGTGAGTAATGGTGCTTTACTCAAAAAATACTCATATTAGCGATTCTGTACTACATTCACCTTCTTTATCCTTTTCTCTTAAAAAATTTCTGATTGTTCCTGAGATCACCAAAGATCTTTCAGTTAAACAATTCACTTCTGATAATGGTTTTAGTATGAGTTATTCCCATTTGATTTTCATGTCAAGGATCAGACAACAAATCAGGTTCTTCTCGAGTGTAGGGTCCATTCTACTCTCTTCCTGAAACATGAGAAGACGTGAATTGGTTTGTTCCTGTTTAATGCTTGGTCAATTTTGACATCATATTGAGGGAATGCATGAATGCTTAATATAATATGGTTGCAGCAGACAGTGGTGAAGCAGATATTGTGAAATCTTAATGTATTTATGCAATATCCCCTCGGAATATTTACCAATCTTTTCCAATGAGATCCTTGTTATACACCGGATGATAACTGACGGGAAGTACCTTGTGTGGTCTTGTATACTTTTGTCTTTGGGTATTGCTGCAGAGAAATTTAGAGTGTTCTATTTGTCTTTGGTGTTCTGCAGGTTCTTCGTCATCTTGGCCGCATTAATGAGACTCGTGTTGGGCATCATCGCGTCATTATTCTACAGAAGCCTCACTAAAAGGTCTGGCTATCCCAAGCATTTCATATATATGTATACAAAGAAGAAACTGAAAAGGGTCATTATATTTTAGTTTCATCTAATAATTTAGATGTTCAACTCACTGCAACATTTAAAAAATTCTTTCGGCGAATGGTGATATAACTGAAAGGTTTGACAATGACAGATTTGACTGGTTTACGTTACATGTAGAGCACTTTGTTTACTCTTCCTAGTTCCTTTTATCTGATATTAATAGAACAAGCGTGTATGTGTTTGGATTAGTTTATTTTATATTTAGAAAAGTTTATAATTAAAATGTTGCAAGGAAAATATTTAATTGAAAAGTTACTTTTATGTAAACATTAAATAAAACCAAACATGTGCCTCAAAACAATGAATGCTTCTTAATTAAACATGAAATCCACTAAAGATGAATCTAAAAGTACTTGTAATTAGGTTGATCCAATTTTTTTGTTTTATTTTAAGTGAAACAGGTCAATTTCTGTTTTTAATATTCTTAAATAAAAATAGCCTAATCCTAATCGGGCCAACCTAATTTGTTTCAAACATTTTTTGAGCTGGCTTGAATTTGATCGGGACCTACAAAAATATGATCTACCTATAAACCTCCGCTATATACAATATAACTCGATGCTTTCCTCGATTTCATAGAAACAACTCAAGACACACCCTATGCGATTTCAGAACCTCTCATCTTTCACGTACACCTAGCCGTCTATGCACCAAAACACAATCAGCATGGTCAGCTAATGATCTTTAATATCATAGAGCAACAACGGATCTTTTTGCCAATCTGAAAATTGTATCTAACGTGAAACTTGTAACTGGTTGTAAAGCCCCTATTCTTTTGGTGAGACCTGATTTGATTCCAATATTTTAGAGATTTTCCAATTGCAAATGCAGCTACATAGATATAGAACGAAAGTATCTGGGTCCCACAATTTCAAAAATTAAAAGACTCACCTCTTGTGTTTGTATCTCTCTAACTGCACCTACAATTCAACTGAAGGTAATCCAAATCATTCCCATCATTCATTTAATCTCTACCTAACTGTTCGGCTATTTCATTGAATGTCAAAGTCATCAGACCTTGATCCTTTCCTTTGCCGGCTGATATGTTGCCAAGTTTTGATCTGTGTTTCTCAGCCTAATTATTCAACTCTATCTCTCGAAGTTTGGCTACCAAATTCCTCCATGTAGGCGCAACATTGTCACGCCAACTTGCCCAATATTCAAATATATGAGGCTATATATTTGAGCTCAAGCATTCAACAATTGCATAACACAATTAGTGGATAAGAACTTTGATACTGAATTCATAAATGGGTTCAAATTCCTCAATATCTCTCCTTTTCTGCTTCTACATTTTTTTCTTTGCAGTGGTAGCCGAGCTTGCAAGGTGTGAAAGCACTGAACTTGTACTGGTCCCCAGACCAGCACCTAAGTCCAACTCTACTTTATTAACAAACTATGCTTCCACTCCAGTAGCTTCAAACAGAGGTTGCAGCAAGAATATACTGAAACTAGCCATATGCTCCCCACTGCTTAACCTTCCCATTGGCCTTGGTGGGCCTCTGAGCCAACCATGTTGTGCCGCATTGCTAGGTCTGCTTGATGTGGAACTTTCAGTCTGCCTTTGCCTTGCTATTAAAGCTAACATACTGGGAGTCAATGTCAACCTCCCAATTGCACTCAACTTGCTTCTCGACACTTGTAAAATTCAGAACCCGATTACTTTCCAGTGTGCGTAACCAGCATCTCGTCTGAAGCTCACTGTTGCCGTTGTAATAGTTCAAGTTTCGTGACCCTGTTTGCGTTTTATTTTATTTTTGGTTGGTAATGACTAGTAGGGTTTGGCTTACATGGCCATGTACCCTGCAGTTTCCCTATGTTAAAGGTTTTAGCCTGTATTCCTTCACATTATGAGAATTGGAACATGCGGAATAAAAACCCAGTTAGCATAATTGAATACCATTAGAAAAAACCCAGCTGAACATCTTTCGCTGAGAATATTGCGAACATTGATTTGAAATTAGTATAGTTCAAATGAATAAATCCAAGTTGCTTTTATGACTTGTTGGCCCAAGGTTTCTAATGAACTTGGTGATGATCACAAATATTGTTTCAAGAAAATGATTTATCAGTTTATATAATATCTATACTCGCATATATATCTCACTTTTTAAAGCTAGAAATATAATCTTTGTAGTTAAAGGAAGACTGAAAGGAATCGAGAACTAAATTAAAGGTTGAAAATATTAATAATATATAGAACTATAGATCTCCTTAAAAAAAAAGTTTACAAAGGTTCAGAATCACATAAAATTGAAATGTTTCAAAGTTCATAAGATAAGTCAGCTCACACGACGAGAAAAATTAGCTCAAATTTGGTTAATTAATCAAGAAAATTATCCCTAAATTATAAAAATGATAAATACATGGATAATCATGTGAAAATGTAATTATCAAACGAGAGAAAAATGATAAAATCCATGAATTGTCAAGTCCCAAGAATTAGGAAAAAGTTTTCGGCTCTTTTATCAATTTGGAGGAAAAAAATCTTCAAATAGAAAATTTTGTTCCAGACCTACCTTGATGCTTTGCGGCCCAAAGTGTATACGACCCTCAAACATGGTGGTACAGATCCATTTGAGTGGTGTTTGACGCTCTTTCATGGCAATACAACCTTCCAAGGCATGTGCAACATGTGTTGACTAGGGATGTCAATTTCTACTTGTGTATAGGGATTCTCGCAGGAACTGTGTCATTTGAGATCCCGCGAGCGGAGAATTTTTTCCTGCGGGGATGAGGATGAGGGACAAAATCTCCCCGAAGGTGATTCGAGGATGGGGACGGGGAGCATACTCCCTATCCCAAGTAGATTACATATATACTCCTTATTATGTGTACTATATATCATAAATACTAATAACATTTTAGTATTTTCATATTTTTTTATTTAATTTGAATATTGTGATTGTATTATTTCAGTTTGATTTGTTATGATTTAACTTTAAATTTAATAATTTAATTATATATATATATATTTTAAATTTTATTGGATTTTAGTTTATAATTTTTTTTATTTTTTTATGAATTTTTTATATCTTCGTGGGGATCCGTGGGGACGGGGATGGAGGAGGAATGCTCCCTGCAGCGGGGATCGGGATGGGGGAAAATTTAGGGGACGGGGACGGGGAGAGTACTCCCCGTCCCCGCCCTACCCCATTGACATCCCTAGTGCTACTGCTAACTTAAAATGGCTCCAAAACATTTATTTCTCAACTTTTTTTGAGTTACTTTTAATTTCTATGAAATATACATGATTGTATACGTGTCAAAATACATTAACTCCCTTTAGTTTCACATTGTCCTTGATTTTTCCTTTACGAGACATTTGATTTGTGGATTGTTTTTTTATTTTTAAAACTCCTTACATGAGAATGTTGGATTTTTATGTTTTGTACAAGTTTTGAAAAAATATTATCATCCTAAAATGATTCCTATGAATGCTTTTTAACCAACATTCTTACATTTTTATTCCTATGGGGAGAGGTGGGTTTGCAACATCCCATGGCATATATTTTTGCCATGTAAAATGTCTAAAATATTTACCTTTCTATCGACATGTCATTAACCAACAACTACCATGATTGTTGGTGACCATCATCGGCCATCATCGACCACTGTCCACGGCAGCCAATCACTGGAATTCGGCTACCCCCGTTACCACTTCTAGTTGACGGTGGCCGGCAACTTTGGTCATCGCGCTAGTCACCAAAATCCGACCACCCCTATCGTCGCCGGTGACTTCAACCACTGCGATAGTCACCGAAATCTAGCCACCGCAAGCTAGCAGCAGCTAGTAATGACCAACGTCTTTAACCACCACACCGGAATTCGACGACTTCAGCCACCGCTCTAGTCACCGGAATTCAGCCACCTCTGCCGCTGCTAGAGATTGATGGTTGCATGTAACATCAGTTACTATCGTCGACAGTTAGAGTCATTTCTGAGAAAGTTTTTAGTTAACTAAATGTAATAATTATCATTCTTGAGAATATCATTCTTAGGCATGTTATTTTTGGAAATATTTTTTCAAACCTTGAACCAAATGCCTCCTTAATGTACATGATTGTATACGTGTCAAAATGCATCAACAAATACATTTTTTCCCTGTGATCATAACATTTAAATTATGTTGAATTAAATTAGTTTTTTAATATAATAGTTCCCAAAATATACTTCGTATTGTCTACAGTAAAATCATCTTCATTTATTCTAACTTTATCACGTGTTGTATATAATAATCATGTTGGATTATTTAATCCTATGTGGACTAGTATAATCATATATTTGTTAAAAGTCTTGGATTAATTGAATGTCATATTTGTGGAGCATATATTGGTTAAGCCCATTTGTGATCACTTTTGTTATTGGGCTTTTATAAGCACTTAAAACTATTATGGACTGTGGTGATATATGGGCCTTGTGTATGGGTTTTCTATGATTAGTAAGTTAACTTATATTGTAAACACAAGGAGAGACCTCTACTCTCATCCTATATGTATTATGGTTACCCCATTGTGATCATCAGCTTCAATGCATATAGAGAAAAAATGTAGTTTCTCTCCTATGTACCAGGATTCCTGATAATCTTTTCATGATGCTTCTCTTGAAGATATGAATTCCTATTCAATATACAGATTCATCGGTAAGCTTAATGGCTAAACAAAGGTACGCTTTCTACCTTACATAATAAAGGTGTTCTAAATTCATATATGACTTTTAGTTTAATCTTACATGTGGTATCAGAGTCATCCTATATGAATTTAGGACCCAATTGCATGATAATAATCTTTGAACCTAATTTTTTTCATGAAACCCAAATTCACCTTTTATGATTTCATGTAGATAATGTTTATAATTCAATTTGGGACCTTGGGGCTTTTGTAGTACTTATCAATCTAAATCTTTTGATATAAAGTATGCATGAATTAGAGACCTGTAGTGGGAGAATTTAACTTTTGAAATTTTAGGTTTAAAATTTCAAATTGGGCTTTTTTAAACATGTGATGATTCATGATTTCTTGATACGTTATTTCTGGGACCTAAAATTTATGTTTGAAAATATTTAATTGGATAATAAATTGAGTTTTGGGGTTGAATTTAACAAAATTCAAATTTAGGTTTATATGCAAAAAAATTTTAATTCGATCAGATTGGATCGCGTGACAATGTTTAATCTTGATTTTAGAATTCAAAACCTCATGAGATTTTGATTTTTTTTAAACAAAAGTTCCCTGATTGCATGGAATATTGTTTTGATGTTTCCCTAATTATGTGGGATATTGTTATATTATTTTTTGATTTTGTGAGATAATGCTTTATTTTTTCTTGATTATATAGGATACTATTTTGTTGTTTCCTTAAATAAATATTGTGCTCTAAAAATTTTGATATGAAATTTTTTATGTGTAATTCTCACATAATTTATAATTGTTTTGTATAGTATACTCTTCCTCATGAATTACTGTAGCTATTGATTTTATTTTTTAGGTACATTATATATACTAATTAATAAAAAAAACAAGAATTTTAATTATATGTTGTTTTAAGAATGTTTTAGTATTTTGGAGAATTTTATTGTTTGATTAAGGGTATTGCATCATACTTTCTTGACAAATATTATTTAGATGCCAATAAAAAAAATTTGTAAATTGTATCATTATTATTATTGTGTATAACTTTTGTAAAAGTTTATTTAAAATAAACTTGGGCACACTAAGATTATTTATTTTATATTTTACACTTATAGCTTTATTGTTACCTGATTGTCATATTAATTTTTCATTAGTTGAGCTCATTGAATTTTATGGAATTCTTTTTTATAAAGTTATACTATACTTAAATATGAATAATTTTGAGTATTGGCAATATTAAAACATCATGATTATATTCTGTCAAGATTGATTAGGAGGTCATGGGCATATTATTTTATATTATGCTATTGCAAATTAAATAAATTATATATATCCATTATTTGTTGCTGTAATACCCCGATTTTTCTTAATTGTTGAAAGCTAGATTTTTATTCAAACATACATATTTATGTATAAAATTATCTTCCTTAAAAGTATATGATGACCAACAAGAATGTTGAAATAAATTTGATTAATTACAATTTGTAATATTACTAGTTTTGGACACTTATCAAATCATAAATTGATTTCTAAGTTGAAATCTTGATTTCTATTTTTCTAAAATAGTTTATCTATTCAATAATGAGATTATAATGTTGGAAACATTATTAGGATACAAGATCAATTTTATTTTAAATTTTGGAGGAAAATTGCCAAAAAGTGCAAATAGTGTTAAGTGTTGGGCAATTTTTAAAAATACCTAAAAGTTTGGGGTAAAACTATAAATTTTGTTTTATAAACTTGGCAGCCCACGAAATGTCTCCCCATTTTCTACACTTTTTCATTTTCTTGCTCCTTCTTTACCGTAGCTTAGGTTTTAGTTTCCTTCTTTATCCTTTTTTTTTTATTTCTCTTAGTTTCTTTTCATTTTCTCTTCAATTGCATCTCCCTTCTCACATGAAACCATCTTTATTCATGATTTTTAACTCTTTCTTCTCCTTTTTCCTTTTGCAATTTTCAGTCTCCAAGTGTTCTTGGAGAACTTATGAACTACTCATTCCATTTTGGCATCAATTAGGGTGTTTTAGAGGTATTTGGAGTTGATTGATGGTTGGAAGCTTTCAAGAAACCCATTATGCAAGAGGTAAACTTCATAAACTCTAGATTAAGATTTGAATTTGTGGCTGCCATGGAAGAAAGCTAAGTGTTTACTATTTATGTTACTGTTCACGTAACAAATTTTCAAGATATTGGAATGAATATTACAAATTTATTGTTCAATTGGTATGTTTGATGTATTAGTTGAGTTAAGATCATTTTATGGATGAATTAACATCAAGGGAAGTGATGTTAAAACAGGGGATTTGGTGTTGTATTAGGGAAAGAGATATGCACTTGAGGTGTTTGAGAAAATGTATGAATGAGATGGGAAATTAGTATTTTCGTATAAATTGAACAGTGGTTAGTAAAATGAGTATAACTTTTGATTGGAAGATAAGATTTAGGTGATTCCAGTTGCATTGGAAACTAGACTCAGAGGGCTTTAATTCTATATATTATTTGTAATTTTAAAAGTTCTGAATCGGTACAGTTTTTTTCCTTAAATAGAGGTCATTATCCTAAGTCAACTTGTGTTGTCATGTTTCTTATTTCCTATATTCTTCAAGGACTCTATTCAACAACTTGGAGATTATTTGGAAGCTGGTTCAAGCTTGTTTGGGAACTCCCTAGAGTGAGTGGATGGTGGATATGATGGCAACCATCATTTTTCCTCCACCTTCCTTTCCTACTCTATTCTTGTCTTTAAGTATGCGTTTTAATATTCCAAAGCTCTCTTTGAAAGAACTATTGCTACCCATTTTGGATGTTAAATCTTGGGAAATCAAGTCTTGATATGATTTGAACTTCAAAGATCTTTTGAACATATAATTTATGGTTAGACAAAAGTGGCTATGATCTTATATTTGATTATGAAAGTCAGTTTATATTTGAATAAGAAAAGGATAGTATTTTGAGCTGAATTTTGGATATGTTATTCTTGGAATATTTATGATTACCCTTGTCAAATTTCATAAAATTTGGAAACCTGCAATTATGTAAATGAAATTTATTTTGAAAACAGCTTGATGCTGATTTGTTTTGAAGAATATGATATATGTTTTTGAATTCCAAAATATCTGAATATTTGGAATATGAATATGTGTATATATTTGAATTATACAAATATGTTTTTGTTTTTAGGAAACTTTGACAGAATACTGTAGCTAATGGCAGTAGATGTTAGCCTTTGTGCACCTTGGTCCGAAACTCAGCTAGCAGGGGTGTTGTTAGCCAGACGTGTTGGCCCACACGATCGGATCTGTTTGACTTGATAGGTGGATTTGACTCCTGTGCCCTGTTGGTGGGCGTTTGTCAAACCTTCGAACTATGTGTTCATCGGTGAGATTTGTGCTTAATTCTGGATTAGAAACCTCTCATATGATATTTGAAATTTAACTATTGATATATGTTACAGTTGATTTGATACTTGATACATGCTTATAATTAATTTAGTACTTCATACTTGATGTATTTCATATACTTTATTTATTGATTATTTGAACTAATAGTATTTATAACATTTAATAATTATGCATATATTTTGAAGCACATACGTTTTCAACAAAAGACTCTTGCGTATTTTTAATTCCCTTTTGCTCATTATGTTGCCATGACCTCACTGAGTCTGTGTGACTCACCCCTCATTATTATCATATTTTTCATATTAATCAATGGCTGAAGAGCAAGTATAGATGATCAGTGTATAAGTCTTTGACTCCATGTTCTGCAAACTTTAGGAACAGTCCAGGAGAAATATTTGATGTTTTAATGTATACCATTTAACATTTGATTTGAGTTTAGTGTAATGATGATTTATTTTTGGGATGTCCAAATTTTGAAGGTTACTCTGCTAAAAATCTTGGTAAATTTGACATGTTGTTTTATTATGTTTATTAGATCTGTAAGACTTGCAATGTAGGTTAATCCTTCCTATGCGCCGGTCATGACCCTCAAATTTTGGGTCGTGACAGTTGCATAATTATATTGTGAAAATATTGCTAAAATATTTTTGATAATGAACAAGTTTTAAAGTAATAGCAAATGTAATTAAGGTATATTTGTGTGTATTTTCTCATACACTGTATAAATGTGAATTATAACTTATTTTGTGTAAATTTTGTTACAAATTGTACTATAACATTTTTTTATGAGCCTTCTGTTAGTAGACATATAAAAGAGCTAATTTTGTTACACATCATTGGGTTTTTCCGATTACGTTGGCTCAACATACAAAGATGGACAATACACTGCTTGAGGTTAGTTGTGAAATTCTTTTTTGATTGGTGGTCTATTATATAATTGCATAAGCTAATAAATTTATTCTTAAGGTGTTATTCACCATTTTATGCCTAATTTTGAAATATGCAATTATATATAAAAGTGAGACAATTATCTAAATTGATGTGGCATGTAAACTTGTTAACTCCATAAGCAGTTTTATTATTATTATAGTAATTTCCTGTAATTGTGATCGCACCTATCGTGGGAGTTAATTATAATGAGTTGAGTGCGCTTATTATATTTTTATGTTACTTTCAGATATGACTCAATTTTGACATAGAAATATATATATATTGTGTGCTATGTGCATATAATATTGCATAATGTATTGAAATAAATATATGATATTTTGCAATTGTTGTGTAAACTAAAATTTGAGAGTCACTATTTTGTGATATTTAAGGCCGTTGTACACATTTTGTATAGTTGTGTTATCGCCTATTGCGAGACTAATTATGACAATGTGCTATTTTGACAATGACGTGATTACATTTGCATTGGGGATGATGTTAATAATGTACTTACCATATCGGTTTGTCTTTATTAATGTGATTTCTAATGATTTGTTAAATGCATTAGATGTTATGTTCTTAAAGTTTTCAGTATCCTTTCGGTATTAGCTTTAAGGACATAATTTTTTAATTTTGTGGGAGTTGCTTATGCATTGTAATTCGGGACCCTTAGGCGGGATTACAATGACATAAGAGCTCAATTATAATTGTATGCTCAATCTTGTTATGATATATATGAAATATTACTAATTGTCAAATATTTTGGTTGAATTGATAAGTTAATTTGTACACATTTATAAGTGACAATATTGTGTAATTGAATGTGTACATAATCTTGTAAATCTTGACAAATGAGATAATTGAGCATATGGTAGCAATCTAAAGTTATTTTGTGGACATGTGATTTTGAATGATTTTGCTTTCGCCTATCGCGAAGCTAATTAAGATAAGTTGTCATATCAAATGAAATTTATTTTCTCAATTTCATTGGAATGAATTTACAAATATTATTTGGATTATTTAATTAGTTGACACACCCTATTGGTGTCATATTATTCATTGTGATATGCAGTTTAAAACATTTTTGGATTATGTAAGTAATGAACATACCCTATCAGTGTGACACTACTTGACATAATAATTGTGTGATAAAGAAAATATTTGAATACTTAAGAAAGTTTGAATACACTATTTGTGTCTATTAATTTTTATATTTATTAATTCAACTATTTTCTCTATCAAGTAGGAGAGAATTGTATATTGTAATTCGGGACCCTTAGGCGAAATTGCAATGATACAATGTCACTAGTTCAATTAATTGCTCAGTTAATTGAGCATGATAAAACCAATGCATATATAAGCATGCTATAATTTTTTGGATATGGTTTTTCTCTTCCTTTTGTGTTTGTCATTGCTTTATTGTTGGGACCTATAATAAGGATATAGTTAAGTCTCTTAAAGTATAATATAGTGGACTCCTTATACCTATGGTTGTTGTATATTGTTGATGATAAACCTTAATCTTTGATAAGGCAATACGTTGAAAACTTGTTAGCCTAATATGATTTTAAAAAGAATAATTTCTCTGACTTTCTATTTAAATTGTGATGTTATTGATGTGTAAAATCACCTCTTGAACCTATTTTTTTTAATGGGTATTTTTTGTAAATTTTTTGGAATATACAAATAAATTTTGTATATTATTTGTATGTACTTGGCATTTCTAATGTTTTGTAAATGCTCAGGCATGGTAATTATTACCTTGAAGTAGTAGAACTAACTAAATGTTACTTCTCATTGACTTTCTATTTGTAAAGAATAATTAAGAAAGAATTATACTTTTGTATTCATCTAATGTCATGATCTTTAAAAGAAATTATCAATTTTGATTTTGAAATATCTTGAGTGAAAATTCAGGGATTAAGTTGTTTTTCTAAGTTTTCCCATACGTTGTTATGATGAAAGTGATTTCCTATAAAGATGGTTTTGTAAGTATTTATTTTGAGTAAAAATCGACATATTAGTTACTTCAATTGATAAAAATTCCTTTTTGGTGGAGGTGCACAATATTAGAATGAATAATATTTGAATTAAACATATTGTACCTATGACATTATTATTCAGCAATTTCTTTATTTGAGAATAAAGTAAAATTTTATATGCTTGCATTCTGTATACATTGAATATGTGAAATTGCCTATGGTTGATTGAGTTGAATATTCTTTACTGTTGATGAGGAGAAAATGATTTTTTAATTGCTACTTCTATAAATATGTGAAGTTTGCGAAAATACCTATTTTGGTGAAGTTTCTTAAATGTTTAAGGCATAAGATTAAAGGTAAATAAATATTTAAGTGCATGCTAAAAGTTTGCATATGGCATGATTCAAGCATTTAGGCATTGTAGTTTGATATTGATTAACGTATTATTTTTTTGTATTGGTTATAAATGTATGTTGCCATAAGTAAGTGGGAGCAATCCTTGTTGTTAATATGTTTTATGCTAGTTGTTTACTAATGACTAGTGTTGCTATTTTGTTATAAGTCAGACAAGATCTTATATTCAATTGTTTCTATTTTTGTAAAAGATCTTTGTAATGCCTATTTTGTGTTTTATGGCATACATATATTTGAATTTTTTATTATTATTAATGAATTTTCTTATAAAGCACACATATTCAAAAATTTTGAAATATGTTAAATTTGTAATTTTGTTGCCCATTAATGTGTAATCCTTTTTGTTATTATGGGAGTTAGAGACTTTGTAATTGGTATGTCATCAATAGTGGTTAAAAATAGGTCCTATGTGCTTCCACTGTTGGTAACTTAGTTATATGCTCAAGTGTGTATTGTTTATTTATTACCTATGTAATAACACTTGAGTGATCCTGAGTGAGTTGTTGTAAACTTGCAAGTAATCTAATAATATATGTAAGGTATTATAGATTTTGATCTCACTCACAAGTAATCAAATCACTTTAAGTGAATTTTGGTATAGGTTACCCATTTGAGAAAATCCTTCAAGGATTTATATTTGCTATGACAAATAAGAATTGATCTGTTATAAAGTGTCGAATGGACACTCGTAATCTTCTCAATTGTGGAGACAAAGTATGTGGTTGGTAATGAAGCCAATTTTGTGAGACTCTGTGGTTATCAAATTATTTTTTGGTTAGGCTTCATATTGGTTCTGATTTATGACCACATTTTTTATGATTATGCAATAATGAATTTCTCTCAGTTTTGTACTTGTGTTGTTAAAGAGAAAGATTGTGAGTTTCATATTCAATTTGAATAATTTTATCACAAAGTTAAGTTTTATCCCACTAATAAATATTTTATCATTAGAGTATTTTGAAACTTATGTGACTTTAATGAACTTGATTATGTTTTGATATGTTGGATCAATGGGAGTGTGCACAATTGTTATTATATTGTCTCGAGACTTATTGAAACTTTTGTTACCTTAAGTTGTTGTTATGTGCGCAATTTTGTGATAATATGACATATTGTTGGAGACATTTTGGACCAAGTCTCATTTTGTTGTGCTGAGATAATTTTGTTGAATCTCAGAAGGCTTCTGGGCAAATGCTAGGGTCATTTTGTTAGGAATTGCACATGATCACACTTTTGGCATGCATTTTGATGTGCTTTCCCTATGGCATATTATTAGAGACATTTTGGACCCAGTCTCATTTTGTTGTGCTGAGATAATTTTGTTGAATCTCATAAGGCATCTGGGCGGATGCTAGGGCCATTTTGTTGAGAATTGCACATGATCACACTTTTGGCATGCATTTTGATGTGCCTTCCCTATGGCATATTATTGGAGATATTTTGGACCTAGTCTCATTTTATTGTGCTAAGATAATTTTGTTGAATCTTATAAGACATCTGGGCGGATGCTAGGGCCATTTTGTTGGGAATTGCATATGATCACACTTTTGGCATGCATTTTGATGTGCTTTCCCTATGGCATATTATTGGAGACATTTTAGACCCAGTCTCATTTTGTTGTGCTGAGATAATTTTGTTGAATCTCATAAGGCATCTGGGCGGATGCTAAGGTCATTTTGTTCGGAATTGCACATGATCACACTTTTGGCATGCATTTTGATGTGCTTTCCCTATGACTTATTGTTATAGATATTTTGGACCTAGTCTCATTTTGTTGTGCTGAGATAATTTTGTTGAATTTTCGAAGGCATCTTGGGCGGATGCTAGGGCCATTTTGTTGGGAATTACACGTGATTACACTTTTGGTATGCATTTTGATGTGTTTTCCCTTTAGCCTACATTCCACTTTATGTTAGGTCATAAGGATTTGAGTATCTTACATGTATGATATCAGTATTCCTATCGAATATGATTTTCTGCATTTTAAGGTACTTGTAATCCCTTTTGGACCAATGATTGAGAGTGCTTGCTCATAATCGACATTTTTTGTGACCACATTAATCCGAGACATTGTTTATTTTAAAATGTTTGTCTATGTTGTCCAAGTAGGAGATTGTTAGATTATTTAATCCTATGTGGACTAGCATAATCACATATTTGCTAAAAGTCTTGGATTAATTGAATGTCATATCTGTGGAGCATATATTGGTTAAGTCCATTTGTGATCACTTTTGTTATTGAGCTTTTATAAGCACTTAAAACTATTATGGACTGTGGTGATATGTGGGCCTTGTGTATGAGTTTTCTATGATGGGTAAGTTAACTCATATTGTAAACACAAGGAGAGGCATCTACTCTCATCTTATATGTATTATAGTTGCCCCATTGAGATCATCAGCTTCAATGTATATAGGGAAAGAGGGTAGTTTCTCTTCTATATACCAGGATTCCTGATAATTTTCTCATGATGCTTCTCTTGGAGATATGAATTCCTATTCAATATACAGATTCATCGGTAAGCTTAATGGCTAACAAAGGTACACTTTCTACCTTACATAATAAAGGTGTTCTAAATTCATATACGACTTTTAGTTTAATCTTACAAATCAATGGTCCTTCGTTTGATCCAATAGAATAATAAGTAAAGGGTTTATTTCTTATCTGATAAGAAAGATCAATGCATGGTTAATGTTTTAAAAGAAAATTAATTCCTATACTAGTGTCTAGATATAACTAGTAATGGGTTTATTACATGTTAAATTGAATAAAAAAGTTCAATTTACGTGATAAATATAAGAGTTTAATTTTGATCCACTGTCAGTGTTTCTTTACACTGTCATCTAATTATATATTGTCAACTCATTAAAAAAGTTTGATTATTATAACAAGTACCTCAAAAGTCTAACACTTTTAATAATATGTCAGTACATGATTAGATAAAAGTGTAAAAAAACTTTACACTGATAGTGAATTAAAATTAAATCCTGAATTAAATTAAATAGAGGAAACAAATTCAAGCATTGACAACACAGTGAGAGTGATGTAATTGATAGAGGTATTAATTAAGACTAACTTACTTCTAGCCATGCTAATTTCTTGTTAAGTCGAGCTTAATTAATATTGGTTTGGACTAGTTATTTATTGACCAAATCAGATCCTATGGGAGCTGCAAGTTGGGCAAGCCAACCCATTAGCCCAAGCACTTTTTTTCCTTTTTAAATGTGTAAATTACTTCTCATAATATTACTAGTTTTGCTTTACAGAACGTTCTACAAATTACCTTATGTCTATTACCCACTGGTTTTGCACACCAAATATATGTTATTAGTTTGACAGAACGTTTGTTTCTCAAATGATTGCATCTGGCATATATCACTAAGCTAATAGATAAATCATTCTTACACTTCATTTGGATTCACGCCATCTATATTTATTCATGGTGTTAATTTTTTATTTATGCCACCATGTCCAAGTACAAATATAAATAAATTATACGTTTAGAATGGACCAAAAGGATGGGTATTAATTTTTAGTCTAAAAGTCCTGACACAAAAAATAGAGAGAGGAGGAGATATGTCATGACTGAGGTCCATATAACTAAGACAACAAATATGGTGCTGGTCCAGCCTATATTATAGATCAGGCCTAAATGGTTTCAAGCTAGCATTTTCGTGGTCCAACTCATATGTTTTTGGCGTTATTTTTTGCGCTCCAAGTGGTTGATGAACGACAAAAGATGCTGCATGTCATGCTCATGCGATTCACGCGTGTAGCTTATCCCTTCGTACAAATAAATACAATGGGTAGTACAAAAGAAATAAAAGCATACATTGTCATGTGTTTTCTACGTGCCAAATTCTGTTCACGTGGGTGGCTGTTGCCTGTGGGCCTGTGGCTAAGCCAAATTTTTTGGCCTTTCTAGTGTCAATTTCTCCATTTGCTCATTGATGTTTTCTCGGATGTATGTATTACTATTGGAGGAAAATACAATTGATACGTGTAGCTATTGGGTTTTATTAATTATTTAATATTTTTAATTAATTTTTCTAATTATTTAACAACAAAATATTAAATAATTTTTTATATTTAATACTTTTTATTTTAATTCATTAACCAATACTTTAAGTACACTTGTTAACAAATACATTTGTTATTAAATAGGATTATGTACTAGGTTAGATATGTTTTGTTTTTGAATATCAATTAGGCATTTATTAACGAATGCAGCATTGGTTAAAGAATAAAAAATAAAAAAATATAAAATATAAAATTAAAATATTTAATATCTAAAAATTTTAAAAATATTTAATATTATCTTTATTTAGTAATTAAAAATATTTATTGAGAGATATTAAATGATTCTTAAACAATATTTTATAGATTGTGATTACCAAAACTCAAAACACAACTACTGTAAAACTCAATTTATATATGTATTACTAGCTTTGGAAAATCATAGCAAATTATGCTATTCGAACCCTATATTAATGGGTTTTTCTAAAAAACAAAAAGTTTAAAGGAGGAGCAACTATCCTATTTTTAAGTTAGGATATACCTTAACTCTACTAAAAATTTAAAATAATATTTACAAATCGAATTGCATAAATCAAATATATTATTAAGTTTTGACCACAGTCAAAGCACTGTTACCCTCCAAAAGTAGCTGCATCCGCTCCTACCATATTTATACTTCAAGTTTCAAATAAAAATGTATATTCAACTTTTTGTTGTCTTGATAACTTGTAAGTGCCTCACTATATATTATTACAATCGATAAGCAATACTTGCACAAAATAAATGTTTTATATTGCCAAATCATTTGTCTCTTTATACGCCCCAAATTAAGCTGGTTCATTTCTTCTTGTCAAGTTTCTTGTACGTTCGTATAGATTTCTCCAATAAAACCACAAAAATACTTTTGATACAAAGAAAGTATTTTACGAGAAGAATTAGAAAAAGCTTAGCGTTTTTATTATAACAGAAGCTGAAATTTAAAGCTTCTTTAAAAAGGTGAAAAAAAATAATTATTTTCACGTAAAAAGATAACTTCTTTCTACACAAGGTAAATTTAGAAAACTAACTTAAGTATTTGATTTTTAAATTGTTTTTTATCAATCTACTTTCACAAAATTTCAAATTTAAATTTATTTGATAAGATTAATATTTCTTAACATATTTTATGTATCAATCAGGAAATATTCATTCTTTTTTAAAAAAATCATATAAAACTTGAATTAGGGAGAATAAAAACACAGAATCAAATACCTTATTCTCTTCATTTCGTCAATTTTAGATTAGAACATAAAACTATCCATTCTCCATCATAAACTGGATCTTTGATCATGCATAAACCCACTTATAATTTAAAATAATTATAACTAAATTAATTTAAATATTTATTATATCATTATGTCAAAGAAAAAGGTGATAGAAGACATTTATCTCATCTATTAATATTTATATATCGAAAACGTTATTTCATTCAAATGATTATGATTAGATGTAATAGTGTTCTTGTATTCTAGCCAATTAATATTGGTACGTCAATATTCGCTCCAATTTGTTTTGATTCTTTGCTATGTCTTTTTCACAAAAATTGTAAGGTCTTGAATCATTTGACTTCTTGTTCAAAGTTCAGTTCATACTATCATTTTTTTTTTGGTAAAACAGTTCGTACTATTATTTATCCGCTACGCTTTCGTGGAGTGCCCAAATTTTCTTCTTTAGTTAGTTTGAATTTCTTTTGCTAAAAAAGCCCTCTAAATATTGTAATAATTAACTAAAATGGTTGTGATAATAATAGTAGCTTGGATACATTGAGATTCACTACACCACAACTATGAGTTTCTTTAGTTAAGTAAGAATATGTGATCAACCTCCTAAAATCGTAAACTCTTAAGTGAAGCTTATGAATACTTTTATATTTTTAACATGTAAGAATCATTTTAACTAAAAGCAATATATATATATATATATATATATATATATATATATATATATATATATGATCACTTTTATCTTACGCAAAAGTCTAACTTTCTTTAAAAGGATAAAACGACAAGGATGACAGTATTGACTACTTGGCTATACAAGTACAGCTATGATAGAACTCTCTTACCACCATCTCTCGAGTTGCACGACAGTTCTTTTGGAAGACTCAAGGGACGTTTTCCTTTCCTTTCTTCTTTTATCCTTTCTAATAATATTCAAGACTCTTAAACTATGATTGTGAGCACAAACGTACTCCTCCACAAAAATATAGAGTAAAGCACCAGTTTAATAATCAATTATTAGTTCCACGTTTTATAAATGGATGGAATTGAGAACATGATAGGGATAAGATCCCTCACTCATGAATGCCTATAAAAGCCTCAAGTATGTTGCTCAGTGTTAACATTGAATCACAAATAATAGGAATGGCTATCTCAAAGCATTTGCTGTTTAGTGTTCTTTTCTTGGTTGGATTTCTGTTGGCTTCCTCTGAGCCTGAAGTTGACAGACGCCCAACACGTCCCCCTCCTCGTCCCCCTCCTCGTCCCCCTCCTCGTCCACCTCCTCCACGTCCACCACCTCCACGTCCCCCATCTCCACCACCTCCACGTCCCCCTTCACCACCTCCTCCTCGTCCTCCATCTCCACCTCCTCCTCGTCCTCCACCTCCACCTCCACCTACTCCTTCTCCACCTCCTCCTCCATCCCTTCCTAAACCAGGATTTGATTATTTTCTGCTGACTTTACAATGGCCAAATGGTTTATGCAAAGAAAAATACATAACGTGCAGACCATCTGTGCCAAAGCAATATTTTACCATTCATGGACTTTGGCCACAGAAGAGATATTCAAGCCCACAATACTGTGAAACAAATGAACGAATGACGAACGATATTGTAAGTTGTAACTCTTTCACTCCAGTATTTTACTATTTTCTTAATAGCATGTGTATTTAAATGCTTTTTTTCCTTTTCGTTTCTTTTAATTTGTGCATGCTGGATTCATCTTAGCTTGAGAAATTCCGAGATGATCTGCTCAAATACTGGCCACGATTATATAGTGCAAATGACTTTGAGAAGAGCAAGAAGTTTTGGATTGAGCAGTGGAACAAGCACGGGACCTGTTCTTCGAACAAATTCTCACCAGAAGAATATCTTGAAGCCGCTATTGCACTTGGAAAAGATTATGGTCCACTTATCTTGTCGAAAATGAAGGAACAAGGTACTCCTTTAGCCTTGTAATTAAAATCAATAAGTTGCATGGCATGGGCACCTAGTATATTTAATTTGGTTTCATATTGAATAAACAAGTTATTTCTACCATAAAAAAAAAAAACAAATTATTTCAGGTGCATCATTAGCACATACACAGATATTTATGAAGTTGCTTTCATCTTTAGGTATTGAACCAGATGGAATTACTCTCCATACCGCAGATAAGATACTGGATGCCATTAAGAAAGCCACGAATACAGCAGTACGCATAACATGTTCTAACGACGAATCGGGTAAACTTCAACTTTATGATATTCGCATATGTGTTAAAGACGATGGGGAAACTCTCCAAGATTGCAAAACTTCAAACCCGGGGGGTAATTGCAAAGGCGAATTTATATTTCCCTCTCCACCAACTGCAACTCATACCAGATTCCCACGGTAAGTTTACCTTATCAAAAAAAAAAAAACTTACTTTCACACATTTTTTTAAAAAATTCATATTCAAAGATCAGTTCAATTTCTGCATTCAAATTGTGCATAAACTAATCCATATACATGATAAATGATAAAAAAGATGGCATAAAAATATTAGTTTTCCCCCATATATTATCATTATGTAAGCGAATTAATCTGTTAATTATCATTCTATTTGTTATTATTATTTTTTGGGGTAAAACTTTCATTTTACCTCTTTTAAGTGTACGTAACCTATACCTATTTGGTTTATTTTGTATGCAGTTTCTTATCGTCTATCCAGGAAGTTGAGGAAGGAGTTGGGCTCTAAGACAGCTTCGTTTTATCTAAGAAATAAGATAATAAAGCAGTACCGTTTAATAAAGGAATAATAGAACATCATTTACGTTCTCTCTTATGGGCTGGTCTGTTGTATAATGCAATATTGCTTACTATGTGTTTAAGGGAGACCTGATGTTATATATAAGCTTCTATTTCTTGTCTCACGTATTCCAACTCGATCAAGTTGAAAGCGAACACAAATTTGATTCACAATCCACCCATTACAGCTTAGCACAAGAGGGTAAATTTTTATACAGAACTAATTTATACTTATTTTGTAATTTTATTGTTTATAACCTTTGAATCCACAGAATAAATATAAATTAGGTTTATACAAAAATTCCTTCGCTTAAAGGAAAAATTATCCGATCTCACACCATTTTTACACAAGCCCAATATTGATTAACCATGATTAAATTCATATAGGAAAGCATGGGCACATATTTTGAAATTCAAAATTCAAAATTTGCATTTTACATAAGTAGCATTTTTTTGGTTGATGCATACTCAAGCATCAGATTTCACTATTTCAGCCTTTTTAATTTTCAGGGGAATTTGAATATAATTAAAACTTAGCCCAGGCCATCGTATAAAGAGCCAAGTAATGCGGCTAGAGTGAAATCCCAAGCAGTGCAATTAGAAAAGAGAGGCCCGATTGATAGTGGCACAACAAACAATGAGCCCACGGTGAGAAATCAAAATTGCAAAACGCTGCGCATAACAGAGACGAAAGAGCTTGATAATAACTTTTGGGGATAAGTTGTGAATGATTAATTGACTGTTAATTTTATAATAAATATTAAAAATTTTATTAAAAATAAATAATAAATAATAAACAACTCACTTTAAATATTAGTATCTTAAAAAAAAGAAAAATTATTAGAATAATCCCTTTCTAAAGCTCATTAAGACAAATATGGTGACGTTCTGCCGTGGTCTTGACGAAATTCTCCCTCTTCCTCGATTTAGTGCAAACTGTGATCGCAAATACCATATTAATTGGTTATTTATATTCTTGTCATAAATTTTTAAAGTCATTCCATCTTTGTTTGTAAAAGCTCAAATAAATAAATTTTCTTGTAGAGCCAACTAAATTAAGAACTCGATAAAATAGAGTAAAAAAATGCGACAAGAATGGTAAGTCTGGGGTAGTCCATGGCGTGGCAACTGGCAGGTAAATCAACGTCAGGCACAGAAGACTATCAGTGTCAAGATCTCCTATTAATTTGTTTTTTCTTTTCTTTTTTAATTTAAGGGGCAATTTTGCATAATTAACTTTTAAGTATATTACATTTTTTTGGTGTATACAGTACATTTCACTTTACTATCTTAAAATTTGTTAAAATAACAGTAAATTTTAAACTTTAGTCATAAATTATATTCCATTTTATTACTTTTGTCTTTGACTAACTATCAACTTAATTAACATCGTAATATATTTAAAATAATAATAATATCACTTATTATTATAATTATTAGTGAATTTTATATTATAACAAAAAAATTACGATTAATCTTATAATATTCTTTACAAAATTAAGTTAACTTTTAAAATAAAAATTAAAGATATAATATATATATATATATATAATAAATAATTGGTATACTATGCACTTGGTCTGAACCACATATAAGTCCTGGAGGCCACTGCAACTCCAAACTTTTTAAAATTTTAAAAACATAAGTTTCAATATTTTTTATATATAATTTAACAGCTAAATAGCTAAATAAATATAAAATATCCTTAATTTTAAAACACAAAATATGCAATATCTTTCATCGTGATTAAAAATATAAAATATATAATTTACATGGTATTTTTCATATATTTGAATTTGAATTTATTAAATAATATTGTTTAATTTTAGAAGTTTTTATAGTTGCATGTTGGATAAAAATGTGTATTTTCTAAATTTCATGTTTTGTAATTTTAGAAAAAATTATAAGTAAATTATGAAAAAAAATCTAAAAAAATAAAGAAAGAAAAAGTAATTAGAACCATGGTATTTCAATTCTTTAGAAGTAATTGAGTTAGAGAACTCAAGAAAATACACTCTTTTTTATACATAATAAACATACTTGGTCTATCAATTATTTTTTAGAGTAAAACAAATAAATATATGAATTATACTTCTAATCATAACATTTATCAAATTATACCCAATTTAGTTTTATATTAAAAAGGCGAGTCAGTTTATAAAGAGAAAAAAACATGAGAGTAAGATTTAAAAACTTTGTTGTAATATATAAATCACATTAATAATTAATAATAAGTGAGTTTTTTAAATACTTAAAGGGGTTAAGTCAATATCTAGTCAAAAGCAAAAAAACAGAGGTCAAGTGTAATTTATGACCAACTTGAAGTTTATCGTTATTTTGACAAACTATAAAATAGTAAAGTGTAATTTAATCTTAATTTTTTTTTACATTAATTACACTGGAAATAGTAAAGTCTAACAACCAAGCTTGTAGCCTCTCTGAACATTTCTTTAAGAGTACAAATTTAATTTGGTCATCCAAAAATATATGAGACATTAATTTGGTCATCCAATTATTTTTTACATCAAATTTGTCTTTTTGGGTTCTTTCTGAATGACCAATTTGATGTCAAAAATAACTTTAGATGACCAATTTAATGTAAAAAAAAAAAGACATTTGAGGGTCATTTTGATGTAAAAAATGACTCTAAAGGACCAATTTAATGGTTAAAAAAAGACATTTAAGGATTATTTTCATGTAAAAAATGATTTGAAGACCAAACTGATGTCATGTATATCATTGGAGGACCAATTTCAGTATTCACTCTTTCTTTAATCACTGCCTAACTGTTACGATATTTCATTGAAGCGGGACAAACATTGGCATAGTCATCAAACCTTAATACTTCCCTTTACCGGTTGATATGTTGCCAAGTTTTGATTCCTACCTGTGTTTCTTAGCGTAATTCTTCCATTTTATCTCTCCAAGTTTGGCTACCAAATTCCTCCATGTTGTGGCAACATCGTCATGCCAACTTGCCCAATGTTCAAAATATATGACACTATACATCTAAGCTCAAGCATTCAACTATTGCATAACATAATTAATGGATAACAATTTTGATATTGAATTCACAAATGGGTTCAAATTCCTCAATATCTCTCCTTTTCTGCTTCTACATTCCTTTCTTTGCAATGTCAGCCGAGCTTGCAAGGCATGAAAGCACCGAACCTACACTGGTCCCCAGCCCAGCACCTAAATCCAACTCTACTTCATTAACAAACTAGGTTTACACTTCAGCCAGCGGCGGATTGTCTTGGGGCGTGGCTCCCCCCAAAAATTTTGAAAACTTTATACGAGTACTTAAGAAAATAACACATTATTCTTCTAAATATGATTAAAATATTATATGACTCTTCTAAAATTTAAGAAATTCTATAAGTACTTAAAAAAATTACATAGTACTTCCCTAAATATGATTAAAATATTATATGGCCTTCCAAAATGACCCTTCTAAAATTTAAGAAAGTCTATGAGTACTTAAAAAAATTACATATTACTTCCATATTATGATCAAAATATTATATGACCCCCCCCCCCAAAATTTTAGCCAAAGATCTGCCATTGACTCCAGTAGCTTCAAACAGAGGTTGCAATAAGAATATACTGAAATGAGCCATATGCTCCATACTGCTTAACTTTCCCATTGGCCTTGGTGGGCCACTGAACCAGTCGTGTTGTGCCGCATTGTTAGGTTTGCTTGATGTGGAACTTTCAGTCTGTCTTTGCCATGCTATTAAAGCTAACATACTGAGAATATCAATGTCAACCTCTCAATTGAACTCAACTTGCTTCTTGACACTTGTAAAATTCAGAACCCGATTAATTTCCATTGTGCGTTGATAAATCTACTTCATACATAGATTTATGAAGGTGAAAATAAGTAATTGTATACGTAATGCATGGATTTTAGTAGTGTTAGGAATAGAAAAGACATATTAAACTTGCATGTAAATCCTCTTGAGTCATAAGAGATTCTTTGTAAATTTAACCTAAATGTGAACAATCCTTGTACATGTTTGTTCATTAAGCAAGACTTATTCATCGTCCAACGATGAAGATGAGTGCAGCTACTGACTTGCATCGCCCAGCGAGGAGATTTGATCAGTCAACGATGTCTATGCTTGCAATTCTATTAACCATCGCCCAACGATGACAATTGTTGCTACGCGATGATGTGATTTCTGGAAAAGTATATATACGCGATTTAACTAATTTTCTCCAAGTTTTTTTGCCATTTTCTTAGTGCGAATCAGAGAGAGCGCATAGTCATTCAAGATCCTTGGATATTCAAGTGCTTTTGTAAGGAAGAATTGAAGAATACATGTCTTTTCCACCTCAACTTCATTCAATTATCTCCATTTCTCATATTTGTACCATGTTTTTCTAGATTTTTTAGGATAGAATAGGATGAACTCAATTAGATCTTGATGTAAGTAAATTTTGTTTCTAATTCCAATTCATTTTCATATTGATTGAGTAATCTCTCCAATGCTTAATTTTTTCTTTGATTGGTCATCTCGGAATTGAATTCAAGTGTGAATGCATGACTGGAAAATTGGTATTCATGATAGAATTGAAGTTGGTTACCATTGTGATGTTGATTCTAGGGATAGAACTTCATTGCTATGCATTCCCTTGAGTCTTATGAAGTAAACAAGTGAAACACAATAAGGGGGTTGAATTGTGTTTTTTAACCTTTTAAAAACTTTTTGTTAATAAACAAATTAATTAAGACAATGGTTGAAACAATAACACGCAAAGGACGAATAAAAACTTCTCAGTCCAATTGGATGCTAAAAAGGTTTTGTAATATTTCTCTTTGAACGCAGTTAAAAAGTTCTATGTTTTAACTTAAAAAACTTTGTTAAGAAAACAATGGCAATCCCCAGATGTTAGTGAAAAAATAAAACACAAGAGGAGGGAAAAGAAGTTTACGCAAGATGTTTATCCTGGTTCACTCTCACAAACCGAGAGCTACGTCCAGTCTCTTCAACTAGAAGGATTTTTCACTAATCTTTTACAAAGATTACAAGTATTATCCACCTATTCAGGTTCTAATACTCAAGTATTCTTTTATATCTAGCCTCTTCAGGCTTAAACAACTAGGTTGAATATAAGAATATGTAAGTGGTGCTTGAGTTTTTAACTCACTATAAGTGAGGATAGAAAATAAATCTCAAGACTAGAATTCTATACAAGAGTATGAATATTTAAAAGAATGAGAATTTTGATTCTTTTTCATTTTTGATCACTCAAATTGCTGCGTTCTCCTCCTTTTTCTTCCTCAAAGACATTTGTATTTGAAAGGTGACAGCACTTGGAGCAATCTTCATAAGCTTATTCGTTCAACGGAAACATTTATTACTGTTCTGAGCATCATTAAATGCATAAGCTGATATCGTGTTGAATTTCTTCTGAGTGCTTCTTCATCAAGGTCTGGTCAAAGTAGTGTGCGACAGGCAGGTCCACCTAGCCTTGCACAATCTACTCGTTCTATACCTCCTTGTCAGACGTGTGGTAAAACTCATTCAGGGAAGTGTCACAGAGATACTGGAGCTTGTTTTGGGTGCGGTAAGATGGGCCACTTTCGGAGAGATTGCCCACAGCTACAGAGGGGTTCTAGCCAGGCATCAGCCCAACCTATAATGTCCCCATCCTCTGCAACTCAGACTATGAGAGATGCTTCTGGACCATCTAGTAGGGGTGCTGAAGGTAAAGGACGTGGCCAGGGTGGTAGAGGTCAGGCACGTGTTTATGCTTTGACAAGACAGGATGCCCAGGCATCAAATGCTGT
Source organism: Styphnolobium japonicum (assembly GCA_023212625.1). NCBI lineage: Eukaryota > Viridiplantae > Streptophyta > Magnoliopsida > Fabales > Fabaceae > Styphnolobium > Styphnolobium japonicum. The sequence goes on along the minus strand of JALBWW010000007.1, from coordinate 10,202,644 downwards.
TGTGACAGGTATACTTTCAGTCTGTCCCTTTGATGCACGTGTTCTATTTGACCCAGGATCTACACATTCATATGTATCTCCCTATTTCGCTTCACGGTTTGGTAAAGAACCTATATTGTTAGATCATCCCTTCTTGGTTATTTGACCTATTGGGGAGTCCTTGCCTATTAAGTTGGTGCATCGTTCCTGTGTGATTAATGTGGATGGTAGGGAGACTTTGGCAGATCTAATTATATTAGATATGATGGACTTTGATGTGATTTTAGGCATGGATTGGTTGTCTTCTTGTCATGCTACAGTTGACTGTCATTTAAAGATGATAAAATTTGATATTCCAGCTGAATCTCCATTTCTTTTTCAAGGTGATTATAGTTTAGCTCCAATTAGCTTTATATCCTTTTTTGGTGCTAGGCGTTTGTTAAAGAAATGTTGGATTCTTAGCTGTGGTTAGAGATACTCAATTAGAAGTGCCAAGCATAGAACAAGTTCTTGTGGTCAGTGAATTTCTAGATGTGTTTCCAGATGAGTTGCCTGGTTTGCCTCCAGAAAGGGAGATTGAATTTTCCATTGATCTAGTTCCTGACACTCAACCTATATCTATACCTCCCTACCGCATGGCACCTGCAGAATTAAAAGAATTGAGGGAACAATTGCAAGATTTATTGAGTAAGGGTCTTATTCGTCCTAGCATTTCTCCTTGGGGTGCTCTTGTGCTTTTTGTGAAAAAGAAAGATGGGTCTATGTGATTGTGCATAGATTATAGGCAACTTAATCAGGTGACAGTGCGTAATAGATATCTGTTACCCCGAATTGATGACTTATTTGATCAACTTCAAGGAGCAAAATATTTCTCAAAAATTGACATTCGCTCAGGATACCACCAGTTAAGGATTAGAAAGGAAGATATATCTAAGACTGCATTTAGAACCCGCTATGGACACTATGAGTTTCTAGTAATGTCTTTCGGGTTGACTAATGCTCCAGCTGCATTTATGGATTTAATGAATAGGGTCTTTAAACCATTCTTGGATCACTTTGTAATAGTCTTTATTGATGATATCCTAGTGTATTCTAAAAGTGCAGAGGAACATGAACATCATTTAAGAATGGTATTGCAAACTTTGAGAGAGCACCAATTGTATGCTAAGTTTTCCAAATGTGAGTTTTGGCTTGATAGTGTGGCTTTTCTTGGGCACATTGTTTCTAAGGATGGAATTCAAGTAGATCCAAAGAAGATTGAGGTAATTCAGCAGTGGCCAAGACCTACATCAGTGACTGAGATTCGTAGTTTCTTGGGATTAGCAGGGTATTACCGGCGTTTTGTTTAGGATTTTTCTAAAATAGCTACCCCTTTGACCCGATTAACTCAAAAGCATGTGAAATTTTAATGGTCAGATGCTTGTGAAGAAAGTTTTCAAAAGCTAAAAACTTGTCTGACTACAGCCCCAGTTTTAGCATTACCTTCAGGATCGGGCGGTTTTGCAGTTTACTGTGATGCTTCAAGAATAGGACTTGGATGTGTTTTGATGCAACATGGTCATGTTATTGCTTATGCCACTAGACAACTTAAAAGACATGAGCAAAATTATCCCATCCATGATTTGGAGATGGCAACGGTTATTTTTGCATTGAAAATATGGAGGCATTATTTGTATGGTGAGACTTGTGAAATCTACACGGATCATAAAAGTTTAAAGTATATTGATGAATCAATTTGAGACACTTATTTTAGCTTTGTATTATGCATTATTAGATGTTTATTGTGCCCAATATTAGTACTTTAGATGAGTTTAATGTTGTTGGGCTTCATTGGGCTTTAATACAAATGTTGAATAATTTTCGGATTTTGATGCATTTTGACCTTTCTTCCTTGGTTAGGCCATAACTTGGGACTCGGTGATCCAATTGAGGTGATCTTGGTGTCTTTGGAAAGCTAAGACAATGCTCTACAAGTTTCATGAAGAACTCAAGAGCTGGATCAGACTTCTAAGGGTCAAAAACATCCCTGCAATGCAGAGTGGGTTTGCTGTCAAGAAAATCTGGGCAGTATGCACATATTGGACTACATAGTGAGTTATAGACCTCCTCTTGGGCTGAAACTTGGTCATTTGAAAGATAAGACCCATATCTCCAACTTCACTGAAGACCACTTTATCAATAGATATCGTTTTAGGCATGCTTCTCAAGCTACAAGTTGGTCTGAATTTGGAAACACGTTCTTCCAACCTAACTTGAGGTAGGTGAAGTGTTTTTGGCATTTCTGGAGTTCTAAAGGTCCAAATGACATGATTCAAATTGGAGATTTTCAAGGAGACAACTGGCTACAACTTTGATGAAGACATCCAAGCCAAAATGCACCGTCTAGGTGATGAATTTGAAGCCAGAAGTCGGATAAGAGTTGTTGACTAAAAGCCACCAACCATACACCAACCCACCTACCATGCACCAACCCACCTACCATGCATCAAGCTTCCATTTTTGACAATTTTCATATTCTTATAGCTTGTATTCAGATTATGTACATGTACAAATTGGCTTCTAGGATTAGTATAAATAGAGCCAATCTCTTTGTATTATCATAGATTCAATTTGGAAGTAAGTTTGTAGAAAGTTTGAGTATTTGTTAGTTTTCTTTCTCTTCTTCTCCCTTCTCTTTAGAATTTCATTTTTGTTCTTTATTTTCTGAGTTCTTCCTTCCCATCCATGGAAGGCTAGGCTCTCATAATCAATCCAAGGGATTAGCCATCTTGATGTTTAATTTGGAGATCTTGTTTTACTTGTTCATATTGCTTAATTGTTATTCAAGTTTCTATTCTTCCTCTTTTAATTTTGATCTAGATTGAATTGCTTAATTTGATTTGGATGTTTATGTGATAATAGCTTTATTATCATGTATTCAAGAGGATCACATAGAATAAACGATTTATTAAAGCTTTTTGATGGATTGTTTAGCTTGGTTAAATTCTTGATCTTAAGTTAATCTATGTTTGGATGGTGCTTACTTTATCTAACCTTGGTTAATTAAATTCTAGATGCTTATCTAGTAGAGGATTCTTGGATTATGTTGAGGCTTCTTGATATGATCTAAGGCCAAGAACATGGTTAGCGATTAAGTGAATTCCTTGTGATCAATGATGGATTAAACTCAAGATCGGTAAATTTCCTTGGATTGATTGTTTCTTTAGATTTGTTTTCAACTTTGAGTCTTGTATATTTATCAATATTGTTAATCAACAACAAAACCCCCCATTTTAATTATCTTGATCTGATTAAATATTTGTTCTTTTTGGATCCTTGAGAAACGATTCGGTTCATGCTCTATACTACAAATTATTTTACGAACCGGTAATTTTTATTATTTGACGGGGTCTCGACAACCTCTTGTCATATATCCTTCAACAAAAGGACATAAACCTTAGGCAACGAAGGTGGATGGAATTACTGAAGGATTATGATTGTACTATCTTGTATCATCCAGGAAAAGCTAATGTGGTTGCAGATGCTTTAAGTAGAAAATCAATAGGAAGTTTGGCCCATATAGCTGTTATAAGAAGGCCCTTAGTAGAAGAAATTCACAAGCTAAAGGAAGGTAGAGTACACTTTGAAATTGGAGAGTCCGGGAAGTTTTTGGCCCATGTTCAAGCTCAATCATCCTTAATGGAAAGTATCAAGAATAGTCAAGACAAGGATCCAAAATTTCTTAAACTTAAAGAAGAGGTTCAGTTGGGAAAGAATGTGGAATTTGTGATAGATTTTGAAGGAGTAATACGATGTGGTAATCGTTTATGTGTGCTTGATGTTGATGATTTGAGAAGACTGGTATTGGAAGAAGCTCATCAATCAAAATACATTGTTCATCCTGGTTCCACTAAGATGTATCAAGATTTGAAGCAATTGTATTGGTGGGAAGGCATGAAACGGGATATAACAGATTTTGTTTCTCGTTGCCTAATTTGCCAACAAGTGAAAGCTGAACATTAAAGGCCTACAGGACTACATCAACAAATCGAAATACCTGAATGGAAATGGGAAAGGATAACCATGGATTTTGTGACGGGATTACCCCGTACTTCTAAGGGATTTGATTCTGTATGGGTCATTGTGGATAGATTAACGAAGTCTGCTCATTTTCTTCCCGTAAAGACAACTTATACAGTGTCTCAGTATACCCAACTTTACCTTGATGAGATTGTTAGGCTTCATGGAGTTCCAATCTCCATTATATCTGATCGTGGACCACAGTTTACAGCTCGATTCTGGAAGGCTTTTCAGGAAGCCTTGGGAACACGATTGGATCTTAGTACGGCTTTCCATCCTCAGACAGATGGCCAATCTGAAAGAACAATCCAAATTTTGGAGGATATGTTGCGATCTTGTGTTCTAGACTTTGGAGGAAAGTGGAGTTAATACTTGCCCTTGTGGAGTTTTCTTTCAACAATAGTTACCAAGCTAGCATTCAAATGGCACCTTTTGAAGCTTTGTATGGCAGACGTTGTAGATCTCCAATTGGGTGGTTTGAAATTGGTGAAGTTAAACTTTTAGGACCGGATTTGGTACAAGACTCATTAGATAAAGTCCTCTTAATTAGACAAAGATTGTTGGCTGCCTAGAGTAGACAAAAGGCATATGTTGATCATCGTCATAGAGATTTGGAATTTGCAGTTGGTGATCATATGTTCCTTCGAGTCTCTCCTATGAAGGGAGTAATGAGATTTGGAAAGAAAGGAAAACTTAGTCCACGGTATATTGGACCTTTTGAAATTTTAGAACGAATAGGTACAATAGCATATCGCTTAGCACTTCCATCTGAATTTGCTAGTGTCCATCTAGTTTTTCATGTCTCTATGTTGCGGAAATATTTACCAGATCCTTCTCATGTGCTTAAACCACAAGCTATTCAATTAGATGAGAACTTATCGTATGTAGAGGAACCAATAGCCATTATTGATCGACAAGTAAAGAAGCTTCGTTCTAAAGAGGTTCCATCAGTGAAAGTGCTTTGGCATAACCATTCTAGAGAAGAAGCTACATGGGAGGCAGAGGAAGCAATGCAGGCCAAGTATCCACATTTGTTCGATTCTTAAGGTACTTACACCATTTTAAATTCGAGGACCGAATTTCTTAAGGGGGGAAGAATGTAATGCCCCAGTCATTTATGTATGATCATGAATGCTTAGGATTACCATATGAGCCATTTTTGTCATCCATTAGTTCTATGAGTTACAAAATGATTCATAATGAATTTTGTTAGAAATTTGAATCTAAGTGAGTGGTATTTCCTTAAGTATAGATATGTTTAAAGGTTATTGGAAACTTAAACTTTGCTTGCCCTCAAGCAAAAGGAAAACAAGGGACACATAATTAAACTAAAGACATGCTTAAGACAGTATGTAACATGCTTCAAGATTTCCACAAGTTTCCTCAAAAGCTATCTTATTAGCTCAACTCAAGGTATTCATGGATATCATAAAAGAATATGCTTCAATTCAATCACAAGCAACAAGTTAATACGAATTCCCATTGTGTGTGTGTGCGAGATCCCATCACAAATCGTTACATGACATCTGGATTGATTTATGCGAATGCAAATCTGCCTCCATGTTCAAACCCCATAAGTTTGCTTTTCATCTCTCTCTCCACTAATGTAGGCTATCCCAAAGAACTTAGATCAAAAGGTCTTTTAAAGCTTGTAATGTTAGGCTCAGGTGATTGGCTATGAAAGAAAGGAATGGATAAACACAAAGGTTTTAGAGATCCATTAAAGCACTAAATAAACAAGAGCAATCACGATAATGATGAATAAGGATGCTTATCTAGGTGCCTATTTCTCACAATCAAGAAGCATCTAGTTTATTTTTTTTAAGCACTTCTTTTCTTTTCTTTTTTTGTCTTTTTTTTGTCTTTTTTTTTTCTCTTTTTTTTTCTTTTTTTTTCTTCTTTTTTTTGTCTTTTTTTTTTTAATAGTGCTTCCAATATCCCTAAACTTTAATATTTTCATGCACTAGGATCATGGAACACCAAAATTTCAACACTTGAAAACATTAAAGACACCATCAATTCACATCCAATTTAAATAACTTCATGCACTACGAAAGAATTAATGCACCTCAATGGATTCTCCAAAACAAATCAAGGTATGATATGTGTGTCTAGGCTATTCATAGGTAGGTAATTACATAGCACATAAGAAAGAAAAATAGGCTCATGTATTAAACAAGCTCAAAAAGGGTTACTAAGGATGTTTGTCTTAAAGGGTAGGCTTGAAAGGCTCAAACGATCCAAACAATGCCTAAATCATCTCCAAGTTCTAAGTTCAAGCCTAGGATTTCGCCTCAAGAGAGAATCAAACAAATTCTAGGATCCTAGACTTAAGCAAAGTTCACATCACATAAATTGTTTCTAAATGCACATGCACTCTAAGCAAGAGATCGAGTGTTTATTTTTTTTTATGGGAATCACATCTTAACAAGAATACTTAGCAAAAGAATTTAACAAAACTTAAACAATTACCATGTTTTCCCAAGAGTCAAGATAACTTGATAACTAGATTTCATCATTGGATTAGGAAATCAATAAAGCAAGAACATTATATCTTAAGCATATGCATAACAAACTCTAGCAATTTAAACAAAGGACCATCACCCCCAAACTTAAACTAATCATTGTCCCCAATGTTTAAAAATAATTCCTAATTTAAATGAATGAAAACAAATATCTAGATAGGAAGAATAAATAGCAACGGGGTAGAGTCACGTACCTGAAATTCTTAGCAATTGAAATGGTAGAAGCACAAAGGAATACTAAAGCTTGGGAAGTTGCTAGCAATGATTAAAATAATTAGACAATCTAAAAATATAAAACACAAATTTTTTTTTTGGCCGACACTATTTACATCCCCCTACAAAGGCTCCGAACTCGGGGAGGCACTCAAGCCGACTCAACAAAAAAAAAATAAATAAAAAAGAAAGAAATCACAATTTAATCATACGTATCATGGATTAGTCTAACCTGTACAAAGTCAAGTTCTAAAAAAAATTTAACAAAAGCAATTAAATAACTACTAGCACAAAGAAAATCAAAAAAAGTTAGTTTATGTACAAACACCTCTAAAATAAAACAAAACTGTGCAAAGTCATTTGAATTTACTAAACTATGAAGAATTGGGATCCTAGACATATCCTCTTTAACCTCAGGCTCTACAATTTCAATTTCAGGGATGAACACATTATGCTGTGGGAATGAATTACCCTCATCTAAATGATATTTATTCCTAAAATCTTCTTTAGAAACAGAAGCCATATTTGAGTGTCCATTATTCTTCAATGGCATAGCGGTATTATCAATTTCCTCACTAGACCTAAAGGAGATGGATTGATCTTGTTCTTGTTTCCTATTAGATCTAGTGGTAACTGCATATTGTTTATCAAAATCAAGGATAGGTTGACTATTCATATTTTTCATCTCATCTAATAGAATATCAATTTTATCTAAATTAGCCATTACCTTATCCATTGTTTCTTTTTTTAAATTCTCCTCTAGGTAATACTGATCCGCAACCTCATTAGGAAAATAAGGCGGTTGATAGTAGCCATAAGTAGATTGGTAGAATTGATTTTGATATTTAGAATATTCACTACCAATGTTACTAGGAGAATGCCATGAGAAATTAGAGTGATTTTGCCAATTAGGATTATATGGCTCATGATATGAATTAGCAAAAACACTGTCAGAATTATTATATGGACACATATAGGAAACATGCATAGGATTGCCACACAAAGAACATGCCTCATAGCTATTGTAATTCATGTTACGAAAATTCAAAGCTGAAACAATTTTACCAAGAGTTTTGTCTCAACTTCAAGCTTGTTGCAACCAATGACCAAAGGCACCTAAAAAAAAACAATACAAGAACAAAGAAGGTTAAAAATAAAAACTAAAATCAGTGTTTAAATTAGTATCCTATTAGCTAAATGATAATGACAAAATCACAATTCCCCGGCAACGGCGCCAAAAACTTGATGGCTATTTGGCAAGTGTACCAAATCGCACAAGTAATAAAGTGATGAGTAAATTATCGTCTCCACAGGGAATTATGTTGTCAATTACCAAATTACTAATTTAGATACTATTTAAACGATGCAAATTTATGAAGAGAATAAAAAAAAAAGAACTAAAATTTTAACTATGTTAAATGGGGTTGAGCAAACAAAGAGTGAGATGCTAGAGATTCGATTTCACTTGATTTTCTGATTATTTGGATTCTTTCTTAATTTAAATTCAAATTCAAGAATTGATGGTGGGATATCTAATTTAATTAAAACCCAATTCCTTGGTAGATTAATTCTCTTCAACTATCTAGAATTAACTAATTCCTTAGTCTAATTCCAAATAGAACAAGGCATAAATGAACAGAATCCCAAGTAATACCACACAATCAACAATATCTATTCCTAGATTATTGCTTAATCATGGTGTTTATCTCAAGAAGCAACATCACACATGAATTTCCCAATTCTATGCATGACCATCAGTTCAATTTATGGTTGATCAAGTCATAAAAGCATTAAGAATAGAGATGAACACTCAATCATGAAAGAAAACTTAAATTAAGAATTATCAATCCAAATAAATCATCCATTCAAGTTACATCATCACTCTAGCTAGGAAGAGTTTAGAAAAACATCAAGAAATAGAAAAACAAAAGATAGGAAATTATAAACTCCATTGAATCCAAGACAACAAGAATATGAAGATCTTGAATCCTTGCTCCTTGATGATCTCCTTGGCTCTCCTAGGGCTGGAAGCCCTCTCCCCCAAAGTCTCCTCTGGCCCCCCTTAAGGCAGAATAAGTCCTTTTATAAGATTTAGAAAATCATAAAGCAATTGAATGTTGCTGCCACTTTTCTTCATAAAAGGCGTTAACTTGGGCTGGACATATCTCATCAAATCTGGTTGAATCAGTGATAGTGGTCAACATAATATTCGTAGATCTTTTTTTTAACTCTCCTATTCACTGGAATCATGTCATTTGAACTTCTGGAGTGAAAGTTATGCCCAAATTATTAAAAAAGATTTGACAGCAAAAGTTTCCTTGATTTGCCTTTAATTAAGTTTCCTTGTTTCCTTGAATAGTCTTTGATTGAGTCTCCTTGATTAACCTTTGACTAAATCTCCTATTTTCATCCCTTGAAGATTCTTTGCACAAATTACCATAATTATAGTAGATTTGTTCAAAGATCAACTTTCCTGAAATAAATAGCAAATAAACATCAATTAGGAGATAAAATTCCACAAAATCATATGATAAAGATATGAAATATAAGTACTGAATAAGACTCATCAGTGGGACAGGTAAATGAATGTACTGAGCAATTAAGTGCTCAATTTTTCACCGATTAATTACCCAACTATGTTTTGCCTCGGTACCTTACCTATTAAGGGCTCAGTTTTTTACCGATTAATCGTCCAATATCAGCAACTCAATTTTTCCTCTGTGATTGACCGATTACGCGGCCAAAAGTGAGCGATTAAGCGCCCAGTATCAGTAACTACTTTTTTCCTCTGTCATTGACCGATTAAGCGGTCAAAAGTGAGCGATTAAGCGCCCAGTATCAGTAACTTCGAAATAAACTTATATTTGACACAATTATCACAGAACCAATCATATGTTTCTCTCATTCTTTCTTCGTTCCCTCTCTTCCTCTTCTTCTCACCCACCAAAATCACTCATTTCCTTCAAATTCTTGCTTCATCCTTGAGTGTTTAGAGCTTCTAGTAGAATTTTCCTCTCCTTGCCACTTGCTCCTTGTCTTGTGGACTTCTAAAGGAGGAAGACTTGCTTGTTGGGTGAGAATCTCAACTTAGCCACTCCTCATTCTTCATCTTCTTAGCTTGTAAAGGTAATCCTAAGGCTCATATCTTCTTTATTTGTAGTTGGATACAAGTTTTGAGATAGGAATTAAGATTTGTGGGGTTATGGGAACCTAAGGTTTGATTTGGGGATTTTGAAAATCTATGGTATCTTTAGCTATATGTGGAGCTTTAATGTTGTTGTGGATAAATGATAGTGATGGGAAGGGTGTTAGAACACAAAAAAATTTGTGTTAGCTTTGAGAAGAAAGGATTGCTCATTAGGTGTTTGATAAAATGCTTAAATGGGATAGAATCCTTAGTTTTAAGTGTTGATGGTTATGTTGTTGTGGCCTAGATTTATTGGAGGATCGTCCTATAGTCCGTGACACATAGCTTTTGGATTCGAGGAGTCTCGCCCTTTGAGTGAGTTGATAACATGATTTATAAAATGTTTTGTACATTGATTTTTAAAGTTTCTTGTTGAAAGACTTTACAAATTCAGTTACCTTATTTGTTATTGAATATAAGAAAGCTTGTGACAAGTATTTGAAAAGCCTTTCATTTGACATGTTGATAGATGTTTGGTATAAATGTTTATCATTTTCCATGATTTTGAATATGCTTCGATAAATTGTTTTGGACTATGAATGTATGTAAATCTAGATTTGTACCATTATCTTTTTGTTGGGAGAAAACTTTGATAGAATACTGTAGCTAACGGCAGTAGACGTTAGCCTTGGTGCACCTTGGTTCGAACCTCAGCTAGTAGGGGTGTTGCTAGCCCGACGTGTTGGCCTACACGATCGGATCTGTTTGACTTAACAGGTGGATTTGACCCCTGTGCCCTGTTGGTGGGCTTTTGTCGAACCTTCGAACCATGCGTTCGTCGATGAGATTTCTGTTTAATTCTAGATTAGAGACCTCCCATACGATATTTGGCAATTGGATATTTGATTATTGATATATAAGGAATTTGGTATTTCAAGATTTATTTACTTATCAGTTTGGTTATGATTATTTGAAATAACGTATATCTTTCGATATAATAATGTAATTTCAATGAAAAACTTGTCCCCATTTCATTGTAACTTATGTTATCTCTCACTGGGTCATATGACTCACTCCTCTGTCTTATATGTATTTCAGATACAAATACTGAGCCAGGTCCGGGTTCTTCCGATAGCTAGGAGTTGGTCGGTTTGATGAGCCCAACACCTTGTCCGTGTAGGCATGTCTATTTTGTCCTGTTGTTTGATTTCTTGTACATATTTGATATGTAATTATCTTAGATATGCTCCATTATTCCACAGGTAGGATCTAGCTTCCACTGTGTTTTGTCTGATCTTATGATATACAGTTGTTGGAATTATGTATATCTAGGCTTGTGATTGTACAGGTTGTGAGTTGATATTAAATTGAAATGTCAATTTTTTAGGCGTTACTCTGTTAAAATTTCGGTAGATTTAGCATATTGCCTTAGTATGATCTTTGGTTCACTAGGCTTGCTAGGTTGGCTAGTCCTTCCTATGCGCCGGTCAGGGCCCTCTAAATTGGGTCGTGACAGCGCACATAAGGTAATGTTTGGTTTTCGAGTTTAACTGGTACCTGGTTCGTTGTCCTTCTGTCCATTGTGGTCGAGGAAGTCCCAGCCCTTCTGCGTTGGTGGGCATTTGATAACCATTTTGGACAAGGTCCCAAATGTCCATATTTTGTGCATCAAAAAATGTAATCATCATCTTCTTTCAGTAATCATAGTCGTTTCTATTGAATAGAGGTGGTCTATTCACAGCTTGTCATTTGTTCTCCATTTAAGGTTGTACTGAATCTTTTCCTCTGCACTGTTAGATGCTCAACCCAAGAGGCTGAGCTCTGATACCAATTGAAGTAAACAAGTGAAACACAAGAAGGGGGTTGAATTATGTTTCTTAACCTTTTAAAAACTTTTCGTTAATAAACAAATTAATCAAGACAATGGTTGAAACAATAACACGCTAAGGACAAATAAAAACTTCTCAGTCCAATTGCATGCTAAAAAGGTTTAGTAATATTTCTCTTTGAATGTAGTTAAAAAGTTTTAATTTTTAACTTAAAAACCTTTGTTAAGAAAACAATGGCAATCCCCAGATGATCGTGAATAAATAAAACACAAGAGGAGGAAAGAGAAGTTTACACAAGATGTTTATCCTGATTCACTCTCACAAACCGAGAGTTACGTCCAGTCCCTTCAACCAGAAGGATTTTTCACTAATCTTTTATAAAGATTACAAGTATTATCCACCTCTTCAGGTACACAAGTATTCTCAACCTATTCAGGTTCTAACACTCAAGTATTCTTTTATACCCAGCCTCTTCAGGCTTAAACAACTAGGTTGAATATAAGAAGATGTAAGTGGTGCTTGAGTTTTTAACTCACTACAGATGAGGATAGAAAATAAATCTCAAAACTAGAACTCTATACAAGAGTATGAATATTTATAAGAATGAGAGCTTTAATTCTTTTTCACTTTTGATCACTCAAATTGTTGTGTTCTCCTCATTTTTCTTCTTCGAAGACATTTGTATTTAAAAGGTGAGAGCACTTGGAGCAGTCTACATAAGCTTCTTCTTCCAAGGAAAACATTTATTACCGTTCTGAGCATCATTAAATGCATAAGTTGATATCGTGTTGAATTTCTTCTGAAAAGTCACTTTGATTATCAGGGATATCTAGGAATGTGATAGCTAAGGCCTGATTTATTCTGAGAGCGCAGAAAGTTCCTTATTTGTTGGTCTTTGTAGTTGTTAGCAGTGTCAGCTAAGCGGCTCAATTGACTTCTTCTGTTATGTACTTTGTCAGAGTTCTTCTCAACATTTAATGATGAACAGTTCTTCATATTTGAATTTGAGCTTCGGACGAATGCTTTAATCTAAGCTAAGTAAGGAAAACATTGGACGATCCAAAACACAATTTACTAAAAAAAAACAATTTAGATAATATTGGATGAATACTTAGTTTCCTTTATTTTAGAAGATAAAACTTAGACGCACGTACAAGTAACAGATTATTAATACATTGTTTCTTTGTTATAAGCTTATCAACATACTTCTAAGCTAGAAAACATTATAGAATTGACAAAATAATTTATAAACGAATTACGTGAGTCTTTTACTGAATCATTCTAATTTAAACATCTTGTTATCTTCAAAACTCTGAGGGGTTTAATTATTTAAACTTTTGGTTCTGAACCTAATTTCCCAACAGTTCTTTGGTTCCAACATCTTATACTTAAATTTTTGTTTTGAATTTGGATTGCCTAAGGAATTAGGGTTCTTGATTGATAACAAGTGGATTTCTACCAAGGGATTGGAGATAATCTAACTTAGTGACTCAAACGTCAATCACATGAATTGAATTGGGATTGAATTATGTTAAATTAGGTGATATTTGACGGAATTTCAATTCATAACCAATTGTTATACATTGATTTCATTCTTTGTTCTCTATAATTGATTGTGATAGTGTTAAAATTCATTTCATTTCATTTCTTCTTCTTTTTCTAACCTCAAAATCAATCAATCTTGCATAATTATGATAATCATTCGCTCAAATAGAAATTGCCTAGTTATGGTTGATACTTGATCTAAATCCTCGTTGGGAACGATATCATATTCATCACTTTATTACTTGTCATGATTTGGTGCACTTGCCAATTTGTCAACAAGTTTTTGGTAACCAGCATCACGTCTAAAGCTCACTGATGTCGTTGTAATAGGTCAAGTTTCGTGACCTGGTTTGCGTTTTGTTTTAGTTTTGGTTGGAAATGACTAGTAGGGTTTGGCTTACATGGCCATGTAACCTGTAGTTTCCCTATGTTACAAGTTTTAGCCTATATTCCTTCACATTAAGAGAATTGGAACATGCAAAATAAAAACCTAGTTAGCATAATTGAATACCATTAAAAAAAAACCTAATTGAACATCTTTTGTTGAGAATATTGTGAACATTGATTTCAAATTCGTATAGTTTAAATGAAGGAACCCAAGTTAGTTTATTGACTTGTTGGCCCAAGGTTTTTAATGAACTTGGTGATGATCACAAATATTGTTTCAAGAAAATGATTTATCAATTTATATAAATAAAGATATCTATCTTTTTAAAGCTAGAAATATAAGCTTTGCAGTTAAAGGAAGACTCCAACGAATCGAGAACTAAATTAAAGGTTGAAAATCTTAATAATATACGAAAAATAGAGATCTCGTTAGAAAAAAAACAAAGTTTACAAATGTCTAGAATTATAGAAAATTGAAATGCTTCAAAGTTCATAAAATAAGATAGCTCACACGATGAGAAAAATTAGCTCAATTTCAGTTAATTAATCAAGAAAATTATCTCTAAATTATAAAACTGATAAATAGATGGATAATCATCTGAAAATGTAATTATCAAACGTGAAAAATGATAAAATCCATGAATTGTCCAGTCTCAAGAGCTTGGAAAACGTTTTTGCTCTTTTATCAATTTGGAGAGAAAAAATCTTCAAATAGAAAATTTTGGACTAGGCCTACCTTGATGCTTTGCGGCCCAAAGTGGATTCGACTCTCAAACATGGTGGTACATATTCATTTGAGTGTTGTTTGCCTTTCATAGCCATACAACCTTCCAAGGCATGTGCAACATGTGCTGACTTAAAATGGCACTAAAACATTTTTTTCTCAACTTTTTTTGAGTGACTTTTAATTTCTATAAAATATACATGATTGTATACATGTCAAAATACATTAACTCCTTTTAGTTTCACATTGTTCTTGATTTTGCCTTTAATGCACATGATTATATAAGCGTAAAAATACATCAACAAACACATTTCCCCCCTATGAATACATTTAGATTATGTTGAATTAAATTATTTTTTTAATATTATAACTTTATTATGTGTTGTATATAATAATTATCACGATCGGAATTGCAACGGGATGGTAAAATTTTTTATTAAAAATAGAATCGTGACCAATATTTTATTAGGTAAGAAAAATAATTGATAAAATCCTTTAAAACAGTTTTAAAAAAATGGTCTAAGGTTCAAGAGTCGACTGTACACAAGAAATGGTAGAAACTAAGCCCCACAACACCTTGATGTATTCGTCATAAAACGGTTACCTTAAGTTAATTGTACAAATTTAATATCTTAAACAATATTTGATTTATCCCCTAAGTAAAGATAAAGGCAAACAAAATAATGAAACTATAAATATTCACAAATTTAAATAAAAACTAAAGTACACAATTTACAAATTTGAAAAAAAAATAACCACAAAAAATAAAATATTTATATGTTTGGAACAAAATAAAAATAAAAATTAACTTAAAATATTTACAAGTTTTGGAAGAAAATAAAAATTAAATTAGAATGTTTAACGGTTTGACAAGAAAATAAAATAAAATAAAATAAGAATATTTACAAGTTTGTGAAAAAATTAAAAATAAAAATTAAATTAAAATATTTATCGATTTGGCAAGAAAATAAAGATAAAATTAAATTAGAATATTTATTAAGTTTAGCTTGCAGTGAATGCCTAAGTTTCCCCTAAGTGTAATAAGGAATTCAAAGTCACATAGTTCTTAAAATAAAATAAAAATAGTGTAATGGTTGATTTAAGAAAATAAATTACTTAAAAAAATTGGTTTGGATAAAGTAAGTGAATTTGTTAACAAGTCCTAATTGAAATAGTACTATACCCACAAAGTCATCCCAAGAAAAATTGATACCCTGAGACTACTAAGCAATATGTAATTTATTTTTTGAAGCAATTTCTAAATTGGATATTTTTAATTTAAAACCTCTAAATGAGATTAGTCACTACATTTTGATCATAGAGCAACCTCATAATAATCTAGTGAGTACAAGACTTCTTAAGCCCTCTAAACAAATATTAATAAGTTTATCTTTAATTTAAATCTTAAACAGGATTAGTCATGATATTAGACCACAAAGCAACCTCAAAAGCTAGACCAATAGGTACTTGACCCCTTAAGACGACTAAAGTAGTATTTAATTTATTTTAGTTTAACAAAAATGCGAGTCCAAGTGTGGTTGAACATGACATTAGTCTACAGAGCAACTCAAAAACTTGACCAGTAAGTACTTGACACCTCAAGATCACTAATCATTGTTTAATTTATTTTAGTTTTAAAGAAAATATAATTCCTAAATGAGATTGAACATGACATTAAACCACATAGCAATCCTAAAAATTTAGCCAGTGAATACCTAGCCCCTCGAGACCTCTAACACTTTGAAACCTTAGATTGTTAACGAATTTATTAAATTTAATTAGGATTAACTTAACAAAAACTAATAAATGGATAACTTATGCATTTTGTTTTTATGCCAATGTTACAATAGGAAACCTGACCGTCTAACAAATTATGTATACATACAATAACCACTTGTCATTTGCTTTAGGGAGCGTGAAATAAACCGAGAAGACCACAAGGCATCTGATCTGCTATATATACAAATGAAAATAGGAACCAATTGAATAATGAAAAAAAGAAAGAAATATATATAAGAAAAAAAATTGCACAAAAGCGATGAAGGAGCAACAAAAGGAAAGGAAAAAATAAATTACAGCTGTCATGAACCAACACTATAATAAACAGTAGCTGACAACACAGGAAAAGGAAAATTTGCATTCAATGACAGCATGACAGTGGTAAGAATCAAAATACTCAAACAAATAATCATCACTCGGTGCTCCAAAGAATGATGATTTGATCTTCACAAGAGATAAGAAGTTACTAAAAGACATTTGATTCAAAGCACATTCTCAAGCAAACAAAGTTGACAGTCAACAAACACAACATCATCATTTCAACTGTGGAATAGAACGACTAGCAAAGCCTTAATTCTACCAATGCTTATGAGACATAGCAAACAATGAATGAACCAAAGTCACGTTCCAGCAATGTTTTATCAATGTGGCAAGACTTATTTTATTGAAGGAGATAGGATAAGAAACTAGCATATACACTATGAATAAGAACCAGCAAACTAAGAAAGAAAAAAATAGATATTAAGATATGCTAAACATAGACACGTTATGACTCCCATCAAGATGTACAATGATGACAGAAACCAAAACTATGAAAACAAAGTAGAGCAAGTATTAGAATTAACCATGAGGGACCTACCTTAAACCTGCGAGCAAGATATGCATAGTCTAATAATGCAGTATACCAAACATGACGATGCTAACTGGTTTAATAAAAAAATAAAAATCTAAAAATCTATAAAGCGACAAGATAGGCTAGACTACCTACAGATTCAGAAGGACAAGAAACAATTGAAACATGAAATGCTAAACAACTTATAACTTAAGGGGAAAATAAAAAGTCAAAGAGGCTACTGAGCAACTAGAACTCAAAAGGACCATAGCATCAGGAAGAAAGTACAATTTATTGCTACAAAAAAAAGCCCTCCCCCAAGATCACAGTTTAAACCAAATGAGTTGTCAGTTGACAAGTGAATTCAATGATTGAGGGCAAAACTCAGGCATAAAGATTACCAACTTCGTTTAAAATCAAACCCAACAACCAGGAAAAACATAGACGCCAGCAATGACATTCAATTAGTATATTGAACAATTAGATCCTTATACCAGAAACAGATCTCGCATGTCATGAGCATATTTAATCAGTAAACAACACTGAAGAACAGAGCCAAAAGGGAAGCGTGGGATGCTCCATCATTCCAAACCTTATAGCCAAGGATTTATATGCAAAAAACAAGTAATCATAGAATTAAGCAAACCAAAAACCAGCCACAGTTCCTACCAAAAGAAATAATCATTCGATCTTATATTAAAAATACCATGAGCTGACAAACGAATCACCACGCGATTCACCTAAACGCGATACCCTCAGCCCAAACAGGGCCAGATTAATTAACCCAAGGTCATCAAATTTCACATATAAATACAAACTTTCCACGGAACCACGATCAAAGGTTCATAATCATCAATCCTAATGTCTATTACATAAACAATGGAATTTGGTGCAACAGATTACCGAAACTCCTCTGCCACCGAGGTAGCACAGGGCCTACAACTGCAGATTTCGCCCCTAAGCTCTTCCGCGATCACCTTTAGTCTCTGCTTTCTGCGTCTCTCTCAAGTCCTCCTTTCTCTCCAAAGCTCTCCAAAAGAACACTCTGAAACCTACTAGCAAAAAGGAAAGTTACAAATCCCTAAACAAGCAAAGGCGAAATTGGTGGTGGAGATTGAAAGGTGTGAGGCGGCAAGAGCTCTCTGCTAGGGTTGGGAGAATGTGTGGGTTTGTGAGGTGGAAATGGGCTTAGGTCATGGGTTGAGAGTGGGTCAGAGGGTGAGGTCTGCGAAATGGGTCATGGGTTAGCCGTGAGATGGATCTAAGTTAGTTCAGCTGAAAGCAAATGGGCCAAGCCCATTGTTTTTATCCCCCCCCCCCTTTTTATTTTCTTTTCTTTAACAATTTTTTTCCTTTTTCATATATTTTTTATTTTTCAATTAGGATCCCAGACAAAATAGAGTGTTCACAATATTCAATGATCCTTCGTTTGATCCAATAAAATAATAAGTAAAGGTTTTATTTCTTATCTATAAAGATAACAAAGATCAATGCATGGTTAATGTTTAAAAAGAAAATTAATTCCTATACTAATGTCTAGATATAACTAGTAATGGGTTTGTTACATGTTAAATTGAATGAAAAAGTTCAATTTAAGTGATAAATACAATTGATAGAGGAAAGAAATTCAAATTTCTAATCTCTTTTAACTGCATTGATGACACAACGAGAGTGATGTGGTTGATAAAGGTATCAATTAGGGTTGACTCACTTCAGACCATGCTAATTTCTTGCTAAACTGAGCTGGACTAATATTACTTTGGCCCAATTATTTGTTGTGCCAAACAAGACGATATACGAGCTGGGAGTTGGACAAGCCAACCCGCCAGCACAAGTATCTTTTTTTTTTTTTTTCAAATATACCATTTTTAAATATATAAATTGCTTCTCATAATATTATTAATTTTGCTTTACAAAACGTTCTATAAATTGCCTTATGTATATTACCCACTCGCCTTGCACACCAAATATATATTATTAGTTTGACAGAACGTTTGTTTCTCGAATGATTGCATTTGGCATCTATCACCAAGCCATCATAAAATGATCCTAACGTAATAGATAAATCATTCTAACACTTCATTTGGATTCACGCCATCTATGTTTATTCATGGTGTTAATTTTTTATTTATGCCACCATGTCCAAGTACAAATATACATAAATTATGCGTTTAGAATTCCAGTGGACCAAAAGGATGGGTATTAATTTTGTCTAAAAATCCTGACACAAAATAGAGAGAGGAGGAGATATATCATGACTGAGGTCCATATAACGGGAGACAATGAATATGGTGCAGGTCCAGCCTATATTCTAGCTCGGCAGATCAGGCCGAAAAGGTTTCAAGCTAGCATTTTCGTGGTCAACTCATATGAGTTTAATAGGTTTGGTGTTTATAAGAGAATAATTTTTATTTACTTTTAATGTAAAAAAATTTTTACATTGTCATTTAATTATGTGTTGTCAAATCATTAAAAGTGTTAGCTATCACAACCACTACTTAGAAAGTCTAACTATTTTAATGATATGTCAACACATGATTAGATGACAGTATAAAAAAACTTTACGCTGACAGTGAATAGAAATTAAATTTTATTTATAATTAGTTATTAATTATTTATTGATAGTTAGTTTCATAATAAATATTAAAAAATTTATTAAATATAAATAATAACTAATGAATATTAAACAATTCATCCTAAATATTAATACTCTAAAAAAAAAAATAAGTATAAAAATAATTTTCATATTTTTGGAGTTAATTTTTACGCTCGTCGTGATTGATGGTCGACAAAAGATGCTGCATGCCATGGTCATGCGATTCACGTGTGTGGCTTATCCCTTCGTACAAATACAACGGATAGTACAAAAGAAATAGAAGCATACATTGTCACGTGTATTCTACGTGCCAATTTCTGTTCACGTGAGTGGCTGTGGCCTGTAGGCCTCTGTGGCTTATGCCTTCGTAAGCCTAATTTGGGCCCTCTATTGTCAATTTCTCCATTTGCTCATTGATGTTTTCTCGGATGTATTACTATTAGAGGAAAATACAATTGATACGTCAATATTCGCTCGAATTTGTTTTGATTCTTTGCTATGTCTTTTTCACAAAAATTGTAAGGTCTTGAATCATTTGACTTCTTGTTCAAAGTTCAGTTCATACTATCATTTTTTTTTGTTTTTTGGTAAAACAGTTCGTACTATTATTTATCCGCCACGCTTTCGTGGAGTGCCCAAATTTTCTTCTTTAGTTAGTTTGAATTTCTTTTGCTAAAAAAGCCCGCTAAATATTGTAATAATTAACTAAAATGGTTGTGATAATAATAGTAGCTTGGATACATTGAGATTCACTACACCACAACTATTAGTTCGTTAGTTAAGTAGGAATATGTCAAGGAACAACCTCCTAAAATTATAAACTCTTAGGCGGAAGCCTATAAATACTTTTATATTTTTAATATGTAAGAATCATTTGAACGCGTATACACGATCACTTTTATCTTACGCACAAATCTAACTTTATTTAAAAGGATAAAACGACCTTTACCAAAAAAAAAAGATAAAACGACAAGGATGACAGTATTGACTACTTAGAACTCTCTTACCACCCTCCCACGAGTTGAACAACAGTTCTTTTGGAAGACTCAAGGGGCGTTTTCTTTTCATTTCTTCTTCTGTCCTTTCTAACAATTCAAGACCCTTATGTGACTGTGAACACAAACATACTCCTCCACTACAATATACTGCAAAGCACTAGTTTAATTAATCAATTAATTAGTTCCACGTTTTATAAATGGATGGAATTGAGAACACGATTGGCATAAAGTCCCTCACTCATGAATGCCTATAAAAGCTTCACGTAAGTTGCTCAGTGTTAACACGAATCACAAATAACAGTAATGGCTATCTCAAAGCATTTGTTGTTTAGTGTTCTTTTCTTGGTTGGATTTCTGTTGGCTTCCTCTGAGCCTGAAGTTAATAGACGCCCAACTCGCCCACCTTCTCCACGTCCCCCTTCTCCTCGTCCCCCTTCTCCTCGTCCGCCTTCTCCTCGTCCCCCTTCTCCTCGTCCGCCTTCTCCTCGTCCCCCTTCTCCTCGTCCCCCTTCACCACCCCCTCCATCTCCATCTCCATCTCCACCTCCACCTACTCCTCCTCCACCCCGTCCTCAACCAGGATTTGAATATTTTCTGCTAACTTTACAATGGCCAAATGCTTTATGCAAAGAGAAATACATAACGTGCAGACCATCTGTGCCAAAGCAATATTTTACCATTCATGGACTTTGGCCACAGAAGAGCTATTCAAGCCCACAAAATTGTGAAACAAATGAACAAATGACGAACGATATTGTAACTCTTTCACTCCAGTATTTTACTATTTTCTCAATAGCATGTGTGTTTAAATGTTTTTTTTTTTTGTTTAATTTGTGCATGCTGTATTCTTCGTAGCTTGACAAATTCCGAGTTGATCTGCTCGAATACTGGCCACGATTATATAGTGCAAATAACTTTGAGAAGAGCAAGAAGTTTTGGATTGAAGAGTGGAACAAACACGGGACCTGTTCTTCGAACAAATTCTCACCAGAAGCCTATCTTAAAGCCGCTATTGCTCTTGGAAAAGCTTATGGTCAACCTATCCTGTCGAAAATGAAGGAAGAAGGTACTCCTTTAGCCTCGTAATTAAAATTAATAAGTTGCATGGCATGGGCACGTAGTATATTTAATTTGGTTTCATATTGATTAAACAAGTTATTTCAGCTGCATCATTAGCACATACACGGATATTTATGAAGTTGCTTTCATCTTTAGGTATTGAACCAGATGGAATTACTCTCCATACCGCAGATAAGATACTGGATGCCATTAAGAAAGCCACGAATACAGCAGTACGCATAACATGTTCCAACGACGAATCGGGTAAACTTCAACTTTATGATATTCGCATATGTGTTAAAGACGATGGGGAAACTCTCCAAGATTGCAAAACTTCAAACCCGGGGGGTAATTGCAAAGGCGAATTTATATTTCCCTCTCCGCCAACTGCAACTCATACCAGTTTCCCACGGTAAGTTTACCTTAAACTATTTTATTAAAAAAAAAAAAAAGTTACTTTCACACATTATCTTTTTAAATTCGTATTGAAGGATCGGTTCAAATTCTGCATTCAAATTATGCATAAACTAATCCATATACAAGATAAATGATAAAAAAAGATGGTATAAAAACATTGGTTTTTTTTTTCCACACACACACATATATATATATATTATCATTATGTAAGTGAATGAATCTGTTAAAAATTTAATTTTAATCTAATGTCAGTATAAAGAAATTTTTATACTATCAGTTGATCAAAATTAAACTCATTTGTTAATTATCATTCTATTTATTATTATTATTATTTGGGTTAAAGCTTTCATTTTACCTCATTTAAGTGTACCTAACCTATATCTCTTTGGTATATTTTGTATGCAGTTTCTTATCTTCAATCCAGGAAGTTGAGGAAGGAGTTGGGCTCTAAGACAGCTTCGTTTTAACTAAGAAATAAGAGAATAAAGCAGTACCGTTTAATAAAGGCATAATAGAACATCATTTACGTTCTCTCTTAAGGGCTGGTCTGTTGTATAATGCAATATTGCTTACTATGTGTTTGAGGGAGACCTGATGTTATATATAAGCTTCTATTTCTTGTCTCACAAGTGCATGGAATTCCAGCTCGATCAAGTTGAAAGCGAACACAAATTTGATTCACAATCCACCCATTACAGCTTAGCACAAGAGGGTAAATTTTTATACAGAACTAATTTATACTTATTTTGTAATTTTATTGTTTATAACCTTTGAATCCACAAAACAAATATAAATTAGGTTTATACAAAAATTCCATCGCTTAAAGGAAAAATTATCCGATCTCACAACATTTTTACACAAGCTCAATATTGATTAACCATGATTAAATTCATATTGGAAAGCATGGGCACATATTTTGAAATTCAAAATTCAAAATTTGCATTTTACATGAGTAGCATTTTTTTTATTGATGCCTGCTCAACTCTAGCATCAGATTTGAGCCTTTTTAATTTTCAGGGGAATTTGAATATAATTAAAACTTAGCCCAGGCCATCGTATAAAGAGCCAGGTGATGCGGCTGGAGTAAAATCCCAAGCAGTGCAATTAGATAAGAGAGGCCCGATTGAGAAGTGGCAGCAACAAACAATGAACTCAGCTGCTAAAAACACAAAGCCCAATGAATTTGAGAGAGAGAGCCCACAGTGAGAAATCAAAATGGCAAAACGCTGCGCATAATAGAGACAAAAGAGCTTGATAATAACTTTTGGTTGTAAAATTCATTAAGACAAAACATAAGTTTAATTTTTTTAAAACAAGTTTTAATATTATTTTTATATAATTTAACCCCTGAAAAAATTATATTCTCCCTCCCATTTTTTTGTTTGGTTCATCCCAGGTTATGTATGTTTATTATGTAAAAAACATATTGTACTTTTTATTTTTAGTTTTGCTTCTTTTGTTGAGTTTTCTAGTTCAACTAATTTTAAGTGAACATCGTACTTTTCATTATTTGGCCTATGCAAATTTCATTATCATACTATGTTTTTACAAGTAAGGATGACAAAAAATATTGGTGAGAATACTTGCAAAGATTCTTGCAATTAAGTGGATATGAAGGTAACTTCTCCCCTATGGAGACGGAGATAGAGAAATTGATCTTTGTTTAATAAATGGGACCAGAGTAAAGATCATTGGATTAAAATCCCTGGCCTGTCACGTGGTACTCGCTAAATAAATATAAACTATCCTTAATTTAAAATCACAAAATATGTAATATCTTTCAATGTGATTAAAAATATAAAATATGTAATTTACATGGCATTTGTCGTATATTTGAATTTATTAAACAATATTATTTAATTTTAGAAGTTTTTATTGTTAAATGTTAGATAAAAATGTGTAATTTTGAAATTTCATGTTTTAAGAAAAATTTGTGATTTAAAAACTTTTGTTTTAATATATAAAGCATACTAATAATTAATAATAAGTGAGTTTTTTTAATAATTAATGGTGTTAAGGTCGCAGTTAGTCAAAAGCAAAAAAAAAAATGAAATAAAGTGTAATTTATGACCAAAATTTAAAATTTGGTCGTTATTTTGACAAACTATAAGATAGTGAATTGTAATTAACTCTTAATTTTTTTGACATCAATTACATTGTAAATTGCAGAGTTTAACAGCAAAGGTTGGAGCCTCTCTAAACATTTCTTTAAGCACTGCCTAACTGTTAGGATATTTCATTGAAGCGGGACAAACATTGGCATGGTCATCAAACCTTGATACTTCCCTTTGTCGGCTGATATGTTGCCAAGTTTTGATTTTTCCTGTGTTTCTGAGCGTAATTCTTCCATTCTATCTCTCGAAGTTTGGCTATCAAATTCCTCCATGACACGGCAACATTGTCATGCCAACTTGCCCAATATTCAAATATATGATGCTGTTATTTGAGCTTTCAACAATTGCATAACACAATTAGTGGATAAGAACTTTGATATTGAATTCATAAATGGGTTCAAATTCCTCAATATCTCTCCTTTTCTGCTTCTACATTCCTTTCTTTGCAGTGGCAGCCGAGCTTGTAAGGTGTGAAAGCGCTGAACCTGCACTGGTCCCCAGACCAGCACCTAAGTCCAACTCTACTTTATTAACAAACTATGCTTCCACTCCAGTAAGCTTCAAACAGAGGTTGCAGCAAGAATATACTGAAACTGGCCATATACTCCCCACTGTTTAACCTTCCCATTGGTCTTGGTGGGCCTCTGAGCCAACCATGTTGTGCCGCATTGCTAGGTCTGCTTGATGTGGAACTTTTAGTCTGCCTTTGCCTTGCTATTAAAGCTAACATACTTGGAATCAATGTCAACATCCCAATTGCACTCAACTTACTTCTCGACACTTGTAAAATTCAAAATCCAATTAATTTCCAGTGTGCTTAACCAGCATCGTCTGAAGCTCACTATTGTCTTTGTAATAATTCAAGTCAAGTTTCGTGACCCAGTTCATGTTTTATTTTATTTTTGGTTGGTAATGACTAGTAGGGTTTGGCTTACATGGCCTGATGGCCATGTACCCTGCAGTTTCCCTATGTTATAGGTTTTAGCCTGTATTCCTTCACATTATGAGAATTGGAACATACGGAATAAAAACCCAGTTAGCATAATTGATTACCAAAAAAAAAAAAAAAAACCAGCTGAAAATCTTTCGTTGAGAATATTGTGAACATTGATTTCAAATTAGTATAGTTCAATGAATGAACCCAAGTTGCTTTGATGACTTGTTAGCCCGAGGTTTCTAATGAACGTGGTGATGATCACAAATATTGTTTTAAGAAAATGATTTATCAGTTTATATTACAAAATATATATCTCACTTTTTTAAAGCTAGAAATATAATCTTTGCAGTTAAAGGAAGACTCCAAGGAATCGTGCATGAACTAAAGGTTGAAAAATCTTAAGAATCTACAGAAACTAGAGATCTCGTACAAAAAAAAAAGAAAGTAAATTTACGAAGGTCCAGAATTACTAAAAATTGAAATGCTCCAAATTTGATAAGATAAGCCAATTCACAAGATGAGAAAAATTAGCTCAAGTTCGGTTAATTAATCAAGAAATTTATCCCTTAATTATAAAAATGATAAATACATAAATAATCATCTGAAAATGTAATTATCAAACGAGAAAAATCATTAAATCCATGAATTGTCAGGTCCCAAGAGTTTGGAAAACGTTTTCAGATCTTTTATCACTTTGGAGAAAAAATCTTCAAATAGAAAATTTTGGACCAGACCTGCCTTGATGCTTTACGGCTCAACGTGTATGTTAGGAAACATGGTAGAGCCCATAAAAGAGAGAAAATAGATAAACTGAAATAGAAAATGTATTGATGTAATGAGGAAGATGATAAATTACAAGAAATACACTGGGGTTTATAGAGCCAATGAGAACAACTAATTTCCTAACTAATGTAACTAATCCTTTATATCCCTAATAGTCCCCCGCAAGTTGGAAGTGCTAGAACTTCAAGCTTGGGTTGAACAATATATTCGAATTTAAACAAAAATTGTAAAATACAAGTAATGCCGTAATTACATCGGCTAAACAAGAAATCAAATAAGTTGAAATGTTGGTGACGGCCAAGATTCGTAGCTCTTTGTTTGCGTCTCCACGGGTCTTGTCCCTAACAAATTGAAATGTGACAGAATGAACATCGGCAAAAGTATTGAATCTGAGAAGAGTCGACTTACCGGAATGAACATCAGTCATAAGTCGCTCAAAATTGGGGCTCTATAGGCCTCCAAATATCATCAATATTCAAAGAATCCCAATCTTGGTAACAACAATCTTAAAATGCCAAACAATTGGCAAAATTTACCAGAATTTATCAACATATATCAATTGCCCAAGTTGCAGCTTATTACAAAGAACCATGTCATCCTGTGCATGAGGTAGAGACACAAAAATGGCATGTGAGGAGTCTGAAACCTTCAAGTAAAATCCCTGGTTGGGCCAAAGATCACCCTCCACATATACGAGCATAATGCTTTGAATTTGCAACAGTGAAGGCCTTTGATCTTGCATCATCTTCTTGCACATGCCTATTTCACAAAAGAGCATCTTAAGGACCCTACAAGTCAAAAGTTCCATCTTTAATCAAAATGCTAATGAAGATAAGAAGAAAAAGGAAACCCCAAAACTCCGCTAAACAAAGAACATGCCACAGAGAGTGTCATTTCATTTGGGGATGTATCTAAATCATTGTAAACTGTAAAGAAGACCCAAGAAAGGCTTAAATCTATATATGGAAAAGAATGAATTGTCTATGAAAGTGAGTTGTGAAAGAGAATCGGAAGGGGGGAAGAAGGAATAAGAGAAAACGAAAAGAAAAAAAAATCTTGGGTCTTGAAAAGAACCAGTAGAAACAACTGATAACGCAAATATAACCAGAAAATGTTTTCAGACTGACACCTTCAATAATTGACATGAAAGTTATCAATATCCAAGTTTACGCAAAGATATTCACATTCACACCAACAGCAAGAATTCGACTAGTGCCAAGAAATCATAAAGCCAATGATCCTACTCGTGGAATTTCGAGAAGAAGAAGAACCACAAAAGATTGAAGTAGAGCACAAAGTTTCAAATCTTGCACTGGAGTCTTCAACTGGGTTGAGTGGTTTGATTTGGAAGGTGTGGAAGCCATGAATGAATGAATGAGAATGAATATGAGATCCTAGAAAATAAAGAGAAGGAAGATTGAATCTTTTGGGTTGAATCTGCAACCCAATTGAGAAAAAGAAACAAGGAAGAGCATGAAAAGGTTTCACAAAGAAAGAAAAAAAAATTTCAGAGTTCAACAAAGCTCATACAAAAATGGAAAATTTTTTATAGTAGGTACCATGGAAGCTGTAATACTATGTTAGGAAACATGATAAAGCCCATAAAAGAAAACAAATAAATAAATTGAAATAGAAAATATATTAATGTAATGAAGAATATGATGAATTACAAAAAATATAATGAAGCTATATAGCCAATGAGAACAACTAATTTCTTAACTAATGTAACTAATCTTTTATGTTCCTAACAGTGTATACGACCCTCAAACATGGTGGTACAGATCTATCTGAGTGCTGTTTGAAGCCCTTTCATGGCCATATAACCTTACAAGGCACGTGCAACATGTGCTGACTTAAAATGGCTCTAAAACATTTATTTCTCAACTTTTTCTCGGTGATTTTTAATTTCTATGAAATATACACGTGTTTAGTTTCTATTGGTATCAGTTTCATTGGAAAGAGCTAGAGAATTCAGATGTATAGCCAACATATTGGGCCAACTCCAATTCTAGTTTGACGAGGATCACCCAAATTCAAAAATTCATATGTAATTGAATCTTAATGCCTAAGAATTTTGTATGAATTTAATAATTGAGATGTACACTTCAAAGGAAAAATGGATTGGGGAGTATGTGTCAGATTTTGTACATAAAATAACACGAACAAGGTGTTTGATGAAATGCCTCATTGAGAATTTGTTAGAAAATAAGAAGCACTCCCATGCCCTGTCAATCCATGTACAAAGCACTCATTCCAAGTAAAAATGCCAGATAAATATAAGTTTGGATGTGGGATAGGAAAACTATTGTTCTATTAGCCATGACTTGTACTTGCTTTGTAATTTGTATTAGTAAAAATTTTCATATTCATAAAAAGTGGCAAAATAAGAGTTATATATATATATATATATATATATATATATATATATATATATATATATATATATATATATATATATATAGAGAGGAGGGATCAACTTACACCGGTGTAAGACTTGATCACACTTACACCACTCAATAACTTTTTATTAAATAATTTTCTTACAAAATCCACCGTTAGATTGAAAGTTTCTATCATATAGATCATTTGTGTCAAATTTTGAAAAAATTGAATATCAATAAGAATATAATCAAATAGTTCATATTTTCATATATTTCAATAGTTTATATTTACGTTAATTTTGATGTATATAAATGAGTCACAAAACAATTTTGGATTAATGTAAAATTTTATAGGTATGATCTACATGATAGAAACTTTCAATCTAACAGTGAATTTTGTAAGAAAGTTATTCAATAAAAAGTTATTGAGTGGTGTAAGAGTGATCAAGTCTTACACCGGTGTAAGTTGATTCCTCCTCATATATATATATATATATATATAAAAGAAAGCTCCTATATTCACAAAAAGCGGCCAAATAAGAGTCCATTTCTTCTTGTGAAAGAGTGACCGAAAGACATACTACAAAAGTGTAAACTCAAGTGATGTGTGTGTGCGCGTTCGAGAGAGTAAGAAAGTGAGAGGCTAGACACTGTGATGGCTAACATTTTTCTCACCTGTACATATTATTCAATTAAAATAAGTAATCCTAATTAATACATTACAAACAAAAAATTTGTGACATATTGTTAACAACTAAAATTGTCTTAAAATTCTTATTTTTATTAATGGGCATTATACTAATAAATTTGAATCTAATTTATTTACTAAGTCCTAACTCATTACTTTAAGAGGATAATGATAAATAAAATAAAAATAATAATTTTGATTTGGCATATAGAAAAAGGAAAAAATCTCCATTAATTGAGTAAAAAATTTAAATAAATAAAATAAATTTAAATTCAAAAATACATTTAATATCTTATTAATGATAATTTAAGGCTTGAATAATTGATTGATTTTAATTCATTCTGATTACACAAAATTGATTTGATTAATGAGAAAAAATTATTCTAATTTATCTTGATTAATTGAGTTGATTAAGATGATAAAAAATAATTATTTAAGTTATTTGAGTAAAGAAGCGCTGAAGGCAGAACCATAACACAAAGGTAGAGGAGTCGCAACAATAGCATAAAGGGCAAAAAAAAATAAAATAAATAAACTAGAGAACACGAGTGAATTTGTGAAAGAAACGTCTTAAGCAATTACTTAGTGTTTTAAATCCCACAGTCGAATTCTCAATTAAGAAAGTCAGAATATTCGGTACAACACTCACTCCTCTTGATCTAAATCTGATTTTCTTTATTTTCTTTTATTTGATTTTCATGGGCCATGGCCGTTCATCTTCTAACATATCAAGAAAATAGAGATAAAAAAAGTGAGATGATAATCAAGAAAGGTGGTTCTGCTGACAATGACGGTAAGTCATTTCTTCTTGTTTTTTATCGTTGGGTTGTAGACGTTCATCAAGAATTGGTAATTTAAAAAAGATATTCCTTTTCTGCTCTGCGTGCTTTGACCAAAAAAATATGATTGGATAGTGTGACTTGAAAAAGATAATAATTTTATTTTAAAAATTAATTAAATATTTAATTATATTAATTAATAATTTATATACATATAATTAATAATTTATTTTTATTTTAATATTTAATATTTAATTAATTATATATAAATTATTAATTAATATAATTAAATATTTAACTTTTAAAACGAATTAAACAGTAATTATTTTTATCAAGCCGGAATATTCGGTCATTATCTAAAGGAAGAATGGAGGCTTTGACAAACTTGTTTGCGTCATATAACTCTAACCCTTTCTTTCTTTCCACGAATAAGCTTCATCTAAAGCTTTGTAATATATGTATATATAATATATAATATGGCATTGCAGGTGATTGTAATTAGCACCCCCTGACGCTGCGTAGGCAGCATAGGTGTTGCGCCGAAGTTGCATCACCCATGATGCTATCGCGTAGCACCACGCGTAGCGCCACGTGCAATCATTTTTCTTTCATATATATATATATATATATATATATATATTATGTCTTCTCATTTTATTTTCTTAATTTTCGTTTGGAATTTTTTATAATTTCATTTTGTTTTCTTATCTTGCTTTCATAGCTTTCGTCGAAATGTTTTAAATGTTTATTTTAGGCTTATTTTTAGGATTTATCCATTAAACTATTGTGTCATTTCCCTTTACCCTTTTCGCATTATTAATCATTTCTTAATGTTTATATCATATGCTATATTAAGATTTTCTTAATGATAATTTAAGAACTCAATGATGAAATGCGCAAAATTAGTTGTGGTAGCGGCGACATTTTGACATTTCAAATGTGCAGTTGACTCTTTTGTTTTTACTATGGATATTGGGAGGACTTTAGGTAAAAGTTTTGAAAAAATATTCTTAGAAATAACATTCTTAAGAATTGTATTCCTAGAAATGATTATTACTATGTTTGGTTGACCAAAACTATTCTCGAGAATGACTCCAACTACCGGCGAGCCAATAGTGGTCTAAGTCAGTGACTTTTAATTATCGGCGACAACGGGTGGCCGGATTTCAGTGGCTGGTGATAAGTCAAAGTTGTCGACCATCGTTCGACAAAGGTAGCCAGATTCCAGTGACTAGTCGTTAACTGTAAGTGATGGCATAGGTGGTCAGATTCTAGTAACTGACGCGATGTTCGAGATCACCATCAACCGCTAATGGCAACAAGAGTGGTTAGATTTCGGTAATTAGTGTGGTGGCCAAAATCGCAGCACTTGTTAACTGCCGGCAACAACGGGAGTGGCCGAATTCTAGTAATTAGCCGCCGTGAACGGTGGTCGGTGATGATAGATGGCAATCGTTGACAATGACATGAAGGTGGTTGGTTAATGGCATGATGATAAAAGGGTAGGTATTTTGGATATTTCACATAAAAAAAATATTCTCATGCCCATGAGAATGTTGCAAACCCATCTCCTCTCATAGAAATGAAAATATGGGAATAATGAGCAAAAATATTCCCAGGAATCATTCTTGGATGTGAATATTTTTTCAAAACTTATACCAAACATGGGAATCCAACATTCCCATGTAAAGATTCTCAAGAATGAAAAAATAATCTGTGTACCAAACGTCACGTAAAAGTCTTAAATTATCATTTTCTTTCGTTCTCGTGCACTTCATCATTAATGATCATTTAAGACTCCAAAGATGGAATAATTGAAATTGAGCTGTGGTATTGGTAATTTTTTGATTATTTTAGAGATAAGGGTACTGGGTGCCCCTCTAGATTTTGTGATGGGTATTAGTGAAATTTTAGATGACTCCTATTAAACATATTTTTCCGTATGTTAGTTTATCATTATGCCCCTTCTAATTTAATGATGTGAATTTTGTATCAAATTTTAAAACATTTAAATTATGCCGACGATGGAAAAATTAGGAGAAAATTGTAGTAATGATCATCTAAACTCTTTCCAATGTTTTTGAGGTAATTACAATTGGGTTCCGCCAAGGGTATTGGCTTGATCTAATTTTATCAATAATTAAATAAATAAAATAATTTTTATCTTTAAAACATATAAATAAAATGTGAACAAATTCAAAAAGCCTTAACTTTGTGATTGTGGTAAATTAAAATCTCATTTGACTACTCATTTTTTCAAAAATCATTAAATCTAAAATTCCCTTTTGTGAGAGTCATTTGAGAATTTCCCATTTTATTTGGAAATAGCTTTCTAAAATTTAATTTTAAATTTGTCACCTCCATGCAACATGTTGTAAGCTTACATTTGTTACATACAATAATGACTATTTAGATGTCAATTTCTTGTCTTAGTCATTTATCATTTTTTATAATATGCTGACAAAATGGAGCATGTTAAAATAAAAATAAATAACAATTTTTATTTAAAATAATAAATGGTCAATTTAATTAATTTAGTAGATAACTTAAGATTAAATAGGTAATCATTCTTAGAATTGACGGTGTAGGGTGCTAACACCTTCCCTACTCCTAATTAACCCCCAAACCTAAACTTTAAAACACAAATCATTTTCTTAGGTGTCTAATTGCATCATTCCATTTTTAATAAAAGAATCAGATTGTGGTCACTCCCAAACATTCATTTTATTTTTATTTAAATTTTAGTTGTCTACTCCTATCACAGTGCCCTTAAGGACGGTTACAACATATATACATAAAGCCAACAAAATAGGTCACCGATCGTTGGCTCATCTGGTCTGACATTTTGTTCATGCTAGTCATTATTTGAATTTAAATTCAAAATATGCCTATTAATAAACAATTTATAATTTCATTATAAATTATTATTAAAACTAGTGATTTGCTTCGAACTTAAACTGAGGATTAATTCTTCCATCCCTTAAACTTTTCGTTAATTACCCCTTCTCCCCGCCCCAAAAAAAAGGCAACGGCATGGGCAATATTATAAAAAATCACTCATGTTTATATATGCAAGAAATGAACTTGAAAAAGGTTCCATCATTGATCCTTCCTTGGAGTGTTACCAATACTATTAATATACATTTCAAGACGAAACAGTACACCCATTAAAATTGCATTTGAATGTTATGAGACTGTTTTTCGTCAGTTAACAGTAATGTTAGGTTAATAGTGAAATGTTATTTTTACTATTTCTTTAACAAAATTTTAAAAATAGTAAACAAAATTAAAATAAGATAATATTTTTGTAATTATAATAAAAATAAAAAAATAAATCAAACATTCTCTTAATTTTTTTTTTAATTTTATTTGTGTGCAAGTGATATATTTTTCACGTGCCGGATATTGCCCACCTCAAGTCAGTGGAGCCAGTAATTTAGTACACGCCTTGTGTGTAAAATGATCCGTCAGTTTTGGTGTGTATGCCACCGGAAAGTGCTTGAATATCCCTTGAAAATTCACCGGTACACTTTCTTCTCTTTAGAAAATTTTCCCTAACTTTGTAATGATTTCATTTCATCTTGCAATTTAAAGCAGGCATATAAGTTTATGTTGGCGCAGCTGAAGGCAGTAAGTCCAAAAGGCAACAAACAAATGACAACATGGGTGACACAAATAATTAACGTGGTTCAGCTTTTAGAAGGTGACAACCAAATATTTCACTGAGGAAATATGATGGAAAATACAAAAAGTAATCATACACTACTCAAAATCTAAACCCCAAATACACCCAAAATACCTTACAGTATTTTCTCATTGGTGGATACTCTCAGCACTCTAATACAAAGAGAAAATATCAAAATAATAAGGGATCCACAGAGATGGATTTCTCTCCACCTGAAGGTGGATATCCCACACCCGTGAAGCCGTGCAGCAAGCCTTTATATAGGCATCAACTGGAGCTCACCGACTACTAATTTGGCCACTTGCAAATTAAGCCACTGCCGCATAAATGGACTTTATCCATTTGTCTTCTCACCAAAGCATGCAGCAGCCTTTATGTTTTGCAGCAGTCACCGAAATGGACTTTGTCCACTTTTGCTGTAGACCTGTAGTTCCATCACAAAGTGAAGAAGGGAAGAAGCTAATTAAATGCAATGAACTTTTGCATGATTTCACACTCGCTGTTCATACAATGGATACGTGGTGTAATATTTTAAAAGTTTAAAGTCTCATGTTATTTAGTCTTTAAATTTTTAAAAGATTTATAAAGTAATATAGACTTATAAAATGAGCTAATAAGATGAATGGGCTCGCGCGCTCAAGTTTAGGTTCAGATAGTATAAATCATCTAATTCTTTTTTCCCTGCATGTACGATGATGAGACCTCATAGTTTTAGCTCTTTTTAACAGTATTCTTTGACTTCAACTGACTTCTTGTACATCTTTTCTTCTTCTTCTTCCTACTACTCTACTAGGTTAGCTGATAAAAAAAATTCTCTGTTGCCTTGGGCTGGGACAAACTTGTTATATCGAGAATTATCATACCAGACAAATAAATTTTTGAGGACATTGTATACCCACACGCTTCAGGCCTGCCTACACATTTACAACAATATGGACCTTGTCCATTTCCAATTAATGAATCCCCCAAAGTTATTACAAAAATCAAGACATATTTCAACAGTTTATATGAGGATTCAGGAAAGATATTTCCTAGTTCAGTCTTTCTAAAACTCTTGCTTTCCCCATTGTTGCTCCATAGATAAAAATGATCTCATTTCTCCATCTACTTCTTGCTCATCCTGTGTTGGTATATATTGATCTTATTCCAGAAATAGTGAAATACTGAACCATTAAGAAGCCAGCAGTAGCCCCCCCACCAGGTCATAGAGGCCTACCCATTATTGGCAATTTTCAATTCCACTCCCTAGTTTGCAACTATGGAAACTCTCAAAACATATATATATATATGTGTGTGTGCGCGCGCGCGCTCGCCTCTTCTCAAAGTAACGCAAATTAAGGTTCAAAATTGTGAAAACACCAAGCAAAACTAGGCAGACGATTAAAGCTAGGCTTCAAGTTCACTCTTTCTTCTTCTTATGTGCATGACTATTTACCAAGGAGAAAAAGTTTTGAAGTTGGGCACCTGAAAGAATTATGGGCACCAGGGTCAGCAAATCGATGATCTTGATGAACAGGCCAGTTTGGGCATGTTACTAAAGAATATACATCTGGGATAGAAGATTAATTTCCCAGAAATTTTACGCATACATAAATTTTAGGATATGTACCTCTTCAATTCTGCTGCAAGTCAATTTTTGTGTATTGTTTCTGATTCTGATATCATCAATTGCAATGTTGCTAGGAAAGCTGAAGGATGAACAAGTACCGTGAGCACCATATACCACTTATATTATTAACAATTATTATACCGACAAGAAATTTCAAATTTTAGTAATTCCAAACTTCCATTATCCTAACTGTTTTTTTTTTTTTTTTGTCGTTAGTCATTGGCTTCTTTTCACCAACACTAACCAAGTAATCAAAGAAGACCTTGGGATAAGCTTCACAACCAATAATGAAATTACTTATAAAGAAATCACATTCATTTATCTCTAATCCCTTGTCTATTGTTCACTTGCATGTCCTCCCCACAATTTTATCATAGCTTCTGCCACTTAAGGACACTCTTACATATATCTACCGTAATCCAAAAATCAGATTCCTTTATATACCTGTATGTCATTATGTAATATTTACATATAAAGGAATTTTACACTTGCGAAATAAGAATTAAATTTTGATTAACTGTCAATGCAAATAAATTTTACATTATCATCTAATCATGTGTTGACAAATCATTAATAGAATTTAACTATCACAATAACAATTACCCAAGAAGTCTAACTCTTTTAATAATGTGTCAATATATTATTAGATGACAATATAAAATTTCTTCACACTTATAATAAATCAAAATTAAACTCTTCAAATAAACGTTGAACGTCCTAGTGATGTTAACTTTCACATGCCATGCCAATGCATGGTTTAGCCTCTGCAAGACTGCAAGTGATGTGTATATTGGCCTTGTCTTTCTTTCTATCTATATGCTGTGATCACCTTAGATTAGGCTTTACCTTCAAATTTTGTGGAAAATTGATTCAGTGTTTACCCAGATTTTTTCCTTGTTGTTTTACCAGAAGATTTTTGTTGACAATTTAAGTATAAGTGAGATATATATAGGTAATGAGTCTCACGTTAGTAAAAAATGAACAAAGTGAAGAACAAATAAGTAGAAGGACTTATGACCTTAATATCTTAAAATTTTGGACTAAAACATAGTGTAAGACCCACTAATAAAATTTGTCGGTAAGTCTATTAAAAAATATCTTCGTTGCATTCTAGCTCCCCCAAACCTCAACAATTTTGGCCTTCCTAGGGTTACCCTTTCAATTTTTTGTGGTTGCTAGGATCCTTTTCTTATGTGTCATTTTTTATTCCCATGTCTAAGTCGGGGCTCGGACCGCCAATTGAAACTGTTTACCTTGATTAGATGAGAAGAGAAAAGGAAAATAAAGAAAATGGAGAGAAAAACATATTTTCTTTTCTGCTAATGTTTAATTAACAAGAAAAAGAAGAGAACTAAAATAAAATAATATTTTTTCGTTTGGTTGAATGGAAAAGTGAAAGAGAAAAAATGTAATTATATAAATTGTTGGGGTCAGGGGAAATCCGTAATGCCGGAGAGATCCTTTTTAATGAACTTATAGAAAAATCACACCAGTGGACCTGACACCACATCTCACTCCAAAATCTTAAGGTATTAAGTTCATGGGTCCATCCACTTATATATTACCCACTTAGTCCATTCCTTGTCGATGTGAGACTTCTTTCACCTACATCTCACTCACACTTGAATTTCTAACAATCTCTCCCTCAAGTGTGAGTCCTTACACGAGTTCATTCCCCCTTGAGCAGAAGTCTTTCTTCCGAGTATTCAACGGTCTAACTAATAGCACATTTTATCAAGCCCTCTTCTAAGAGTCACATCTCCACGTGTTATCGTTCATCCGTCATCTTGACCGAGTTAGGTCTCCACCAATGTGTTATCGCTCTTCACTTGGGTTTTTTGTGCAACCATCGTCTCTCCAACACTCGTCTT
Organism: Styphnolobium japonicum; assembly: GCA_023212625.1. Classification (NCBI taxonomy): domain Eukaryota; kingdom Viridiplantae; phylum Streptophyta; class Magnoliopsida; order Fabales; family Fabaceae; genus Styphnolobium; species Styphnolobium japonicum. The sequence goes on along the minus strand of JALBWW010000007.1, from coordinate 10,165,728 downwards.
TGGTAATCTGAACCAATGACTCTGATACCACTTGTTGGGGGGGTTAGGGGAGCCCGCAATGCCAGTGAGATATTCTTCAATGAACTTACAAATGAACTATACTAATGGGTCTTCAATGACTCTGATACCACTTGTTGGGGGGGTTAGGGGAGCCTGCAATGCCAGTGAGATATTCTTCAATGAACTTACAAAGGAACTACACTAATGGGTCTAACACCACGTCTCAACAAAAACCTTAAGGTATTAGGTTCATGGATCTATCTATTTATATGTTCTCCACTTAGTCCATTTCTTGCTGATGTGAGACTTCTTTCATCCACATCTCACTCATACTTGAATTCTCAACATAAATAACTTATATACTTTTATTATAATATAATAAAATGTAAGTATTTTTTTAATAAAATTGTAATTTCAAAAATCAATTTCTTTTCTCTTTTATTTTCACACACACACACACACACACATATATATATATATATTATGTAATATATAAATAATTTCCCTTTTCTCCCATCATCCAAACACACACACATATATATTATGTAATATATAAATAATTTTAATTATTTAACAAAATATAGTAAAAAAATATTTTATTATTTAACAACTGACAAATAAATATATAAATAGCATCGTTTAAATTACAATGGTAACAAGGTACTTGAGATTCGAGAAATGGAATACATCTCGAAAGAGAGAAAAATAGTGTAGACGAGACCACACCATTTTTCTCTTCTAAAATGCATCTGGGGTATCATATCCTAACTATGATGCATGGATACTTCAAAAATAGTGATGTATCCGTATCCGTATCATACTCGTATCTGATATCGATATTCATATAATGCTGCTGCATCCATATTTATTACTGTTTGAAAAATCATGATATGTATTCGAGTCTCATTTTCATCGTTTAACTCCCTTAAAATATATTTTCACTCTTGCAATCTTTTCATCCTCAAAATTATAATAAATTGGTAAAGAATTTCACCGATTTTAAAGTTTATTTTTTTTACATCTATAAATATAAATTTCTTTTATTCCATATATATTGTCGTATCCGTATTCTAATTTTTTACAAAACTAATATATTTACGTATCATAACATATTGTATCGGATACTTGTATCCGTACCCGTGCAACATGGTATCCTAAACTCTCTAGCAATTTCATTTAGATTTTTATCAATAAAAATTTTAGGATTTTGACTATCATTTATATCAAATTTGTTCTCATTTTGAAGCAGAGTACTATTACCCACACAAATATTATGATTACAATCACATACCACCATATACGTACATAGATGCAATATTTACTTAAGTTATTAGTAGTTTATCTAAACTTTTTATAGTAAATTTCACTCTATCTCTCTCAAATTTTCATATAAATTAATTTTAGCACACAAGCTTTAAAATGCTGAAAGAAAATAGTTTAGGGTCTTGATATATGCATATTATGTTTTTCAAAATAGTTGAATGAATCGAAAGGAAGCTAAATCACGATTCTATCAATTGAATATTAGAAGTAAAACAAACACTAAACTTATGTATAAATTTAAAAGTATTCTATAATTAAAAGTTAAAAAAACAGAGAAGTGGGAGGAATTCTATATTTAATCTAAATATAAGTGAGATCATTTATACGTAAATATAATTTTTTTAATACAAATGGTGAGACATTTTAGTGACTTAAATTTAAATTTAATGCTTAAAACTGGGGCAAGATTGGATGGGTAACCCTCGTTGCGTTATATGCACAGTTGCTCAAAAATGAATTAATATTCAAATTTTTTTTTAAAATTTCTATCAATAAAATTATAAACAAATAGTGTTTTGTAAAATATTAAAGAATATATGGTGTTATTTATCACATAAAGTTTTATACAAATTGAAATACGAATGCATAATGATAGCTTATTTGGCAAGTGTACCAAATTACGTAAATAATAAAGTGATGAGTAAATTATCGTCTCCACAGGGAATTGTGTTGTCAAGTACCAAATTACTAGTTTAGATACTATTTAAACGATGCAAATTAATGAAGAGAAATTAGAAATAATAAAACTAGAATTGTACTATGTTAAATGGGGTTGAGTAAACAAAGAGTGAGATGCTAGAGATCCAATTTCACTAGATTTTCCGATTATTTGGATTCTTTCTTAATTTAAATTCCAATTCAAGAATTGATTGTGGGATATCTAATTTAATTAAAACTCAATTCCTTCGTAGATTAATTTTCTTCAACCATTTAGAATTAATTAATTCCTTAGTCTAATTCCAAATAGAACAAGGCATGAATGAACAAAATCCCAAGTAATACCACACAACCAACAATATCTATTCCTAGATCATTACTTAATCATGGTGTTTATCTCAAGAAGCAACATCACACATGAATTTCTCAATCCTATGCATGACCATCAATTCAATTTATGGTTGATCAAGCCATAAAAGCATTAAGAATAGAGATGAACACTCAATCATGAAAGAAAACTTAAATTAAGAATTAAAAATCCAAATAAATCATCCATTCAAGTTACATCATCACTCTAGCTAGGAAGAGTTTAGAAAAACATCAAGAAATAGGAAAACAAAAGATAGGAAAATGTAAACTCCATTGAATCCAAGACAACAAGAATATGAAGATCTAGAATCCTTGCTCCTTGATGATCTGCTTAGCTCTCCTATGGCTAGAAGCCCTCTCCCCCAAAGCCCCCTCCCTTCTCTTCTAGGGCAGAATAAGTCCTTTTATAAGATTTAGGAAATCCTAAAACAATTGAATGTTGTTGCCACTTTTCTTCATAAAAGGCGTTAACTTGGGCTGGATATATCTCATCAAATCTGGTCGAATTAGTGATAGTGGTCAACATAATATTCGTAGATATTTTTCTTAACTCTCCATATCCACCGGAATCATGTCATTTGAACTTCTTGAGTGAAAGTTATGCCCAATTTATTACAATAGATTTGACAGCAAAAGTTTCCCTGATTTGCCTTTAATTAAGTTTCCTTGTTTCCTTGAATAGTATTTGATTGAGTCTCCTTGATTAGCATCCCTGAAGATTCTTTGCACAAATTATCATAATTGCAGTAGATTTGTTCAAAGATCAAATTTCCTAAAATAAATAGCAAATAAACATAAATTAGGAGATAAAATCCCATAAAATTATATAATAAAGATATGAAATATAAGGACTGAATAAGACTCAGCACATAATCACTTTTTAAATAAGTAAAACAGGTAAGATAAATCAATTATAAAAAAATGTAATTTACAATTTAAAAATTTATATATGCATAAGGCATTACTTTGGTACTCATATTTTTTTAGGGTGAATGAGTTGTTAAACATTTATTAGTTATTATTTATATTTAATAGACTTTCAAATATTTATTGTCAAATTAACAATCAATAAATAATTAGTAACTCACATTGGGTATCATACCCATCAGTGTACTATTACAACTCTTATATATATTGTTGTATACATATACATTGCTGGATACGTTTGTAACTAGTGTGGATAACTGATTGGGTTGATCCACCAACTCGCATATTTTTACCCAATTCATAAATGACAGGTTTGTTTGAGTTTAAAATAGTCAAATTTATGGGGTATGGGTCAAGTAACAAATTGAGATTCTGCCAACCTTTACAAACTCAACCCACTCAAGTTTTCTTCTTTTGGGATATGTTATTACTTTTATTAGTAATTCCAAAATCTTATATAAGTTTATGATTTTTTGAGATAATTGATTTCTTATGAATTTTTAAATAAAAATTACACGCATACACTGCATTCAATATTAGAGGGCGAGTTTTGGACCATTTTCATAATTCTTTGCAACCCACCGCTATTAATGCATTAATTTGTGCTTATAACTGATTAAGAACTCTTGATAAACATATTGATTTACATGCTTAAATAGATGAAATTAAAAAGATTGAAGCAAATAGTATACTATATAGAATTTGCTTAATTTGTTTAGTCAATGACTAATAGTTTAATTAAAGTCAAAGAGAAGATGAGACATTGGTTATGATGTAGTTGGTTAATTGTGTCATATGTATCTCTATTGTTTGTTTTGTGTTGATTATAATTATAATTCTAAAGTTATATGTACTTTGAAACTTATGTTTTCTGTAATGTCATTTGAAAACTTTTGTTTACGTTATTCATAATGAATTTCGATTTCGATTTTAACATGTTATTTTTTTTTAACTTGAAGTTCAACACATAGGTTGAATCTAACTCAATTTATATATGAGCAAGTCGAGTTAATTCAAATCGAAGGAAAAAAATCTTCAAACCCAACCTAACTCAACTCACTACTTTTATGAGTGAGTTGGACCTAAAATGACTCTAAATGCATGTTTGGTTAAGTGTTTGCCCGATTTAAACGCCCATTTAGCCCATTCAAACGAGCTTTCACTTTGTTTTGTGATGTTTGGTAACATCAAGTTGGAAACTATCTCAACACCCATTTTCTCTTAAACCCACGTTTAAAGAGAAGCAACATGGACTTGCTTTTGTGTTTGAACAACTCTCAATGGAAAAATTTTCTCGATAATATTGAATGGTTCAATGATCAATCTGCTCATAATAACCTTCCCTTTTCTTCGATGCCTACTCTTCCAAATCCATCATTGAGACATGCCTTGTGTTATTTTTTAAGGCTAAAGACCACAATAAACTAAACATTGCTTTTGAAGGCCTCTTAAAGACACGCTAGAGAAGAGGAAAAAGAAAAAAAAGACCACGATAAACTAAACATTGCTCTTGAAAGCCTCTTAGAGGCACGCTAGAGAAGAGGAAAAAGAACAAAGAGAGAATGAGAAATGGTTAACATCAACGTGTGTGCAAGAGTGAAGAGGAAGATGTGGGCACAAAACGACTTTTTTACACATTTGGTATAAATGGGAAACAAAATTATCAATATAGTATAGGTTGTAAAATAATTTTCGGGGAAGTGTAAAATGAACAGTAAGTCGTAGGGGGCAGCTACGAATTGCATAAAGTCGTATTCTACATATACGACTTAGGGTGAGTCATATCTAGTACATATGACTTAGGGTTAACAAATTTTTTTTTAATAGAAGTTGTAACTACTAGCTATGACTTAGGGTTAGGTTAATTTTTTTTAATAAAAGTCGTATTTACTAGGTATGACTTAGGGTTAGGTTAATTTTTTTAAAAATTTAAATGGAAATCGTAGTTGACAACTACGACTTCCGTTAGGGTTTTTTATTCCACCCCAAAAAAGTCATAGTTACTTAATATGACTTATATTTTATAATTTTTTTAAAATAATAATCATAGCGTTATTCAAGGAAATGAATTTGAATAATATAATAAGTTTGACTTAAATAATATGAACTCACTGCACTACCGTGATATGCACCCTCATGTGAAATATATCATCGCTTGTGAAGCAAGTATCATTGCATGTATTCTGAGTTGTCATGTAAATAAGGGTTACACGCTTCACTGCTAGTGAGTCATTCATTACGGTGCATCCACAAGGCAATCCAATCACGATGATTATTATTAAATCTAAGTCGTATTAAGCCACTATGACAATAATCATCGTGATTGGATTGCCTTGTGGATGCACCGTAATGACCAACTCATTAGCAATGAAGTATGTAACCTTTATTTATATGACAACTCAGAATACATACAATGATACTTGCTTCACAAGCGATGATATATTTCACATGAGGGTGCATATCACGGTAGTGCAGTGAGTCCATATTATTTAAGTTAAACTTGTTATATTATCTAAATCCATTTCCTTGAATAACGCCATGATTATTATTTAAAAAAATTATAAAATTTAAGTCATATTAAGTAACTATGGCTTTTATTGGATGTAAAAAATCCTAACAGAAGACGTAGTTGTCAACTACGACTTTTATTTAAATTAAAAAAAAATTAATCTAACCCCTAAGTCGTAACTAGTAGATACGACTTCTATTAAAAAAGTAAAAAAAATTAACATAATCCTAAGTCGTAGTTAGTAGAATACAACTTCATGAAATTCGTAGCTACCCGTATGACTCACTATTCATTTTACACTAGAACTTATTTTACAACCTACACTATATTAAAAATTTTGTTTTCTATTTATACCAATTATGTAAAAAAGTTGCACAAAGCTACAAACAACTATTGAGATGAAAATGTTGTTGTTTAAAAATGACATTTTGAGAGTAATTAAAAAAATAAACTTAAAAATGATAATATAAAGAGATAATATAAAACCTATAACCTTTATAATAATAATAATTATCTATAAGATTTTAAAATAATATTTATTTTGTCAAAATTATTTTTTATATAAATTTTTAAATATAAATTAATTCATTATAAACTACTTTTTTAAATTAAATTTACAAAATATAATTCAATAATTAAATCTACCTCAACTCATGTCTACCCGTATCTGTAACATTTATTGCTGGGAATCAGAGTAAATCCGAGTTTGACCACGCGTGCGATAGACTTGAAGTCACTTTCGGCATGGCTTTAGCTTGGCAAGGAGTTGTGCTCACTTCTGTCAATTCGTGTGACAATGGTCGAAAACTTCGGAGTCCGAAACAATGGGCTACCATATCTGATTTGATAGGCTTTTTGAATGGAAAATGCGATAGGCATTTATTTTTTCAATTGAATTATTTATTTCTTTCATTATATAAATTTTTATTATAGAACTATAATAAATATTTACATATATAATATAACAATTATTCTAAAATATTAACAAATTTTAAGATATTCATTAATGAGTCATTAACTTATAAATACTTTGTTGTCAAATATTATTTTTACCATTATTCAGGCTTATATTTTTTAAGAAAGAGAAAAATGTATTATTACAGGTTTATTTTGATGTTTATTATTTAATCTTTTTAATTTAGTTTTATCAAATAAACAAAATTATGAATTTGAGAACATTTTAAAATTAAAACTTAATTTTAATCTATTGTCAATATAATTTTTTTATATTATTATTTAATTACGTATTAATAAATTATTAAAATTTTTAAATATCACAACTAATTAAATACTTAGAATTAAGAGTAATGATCTAAATTCTTTTGACAAATTCATTTTAAATTTATTGAGATTCAAAATAATGAAAATCAAATATTTATTAAAGATTTAATAATAATGTCAACCGACAAAAAAATATTAATTATCTAGTATTTTCTTAAAATTAATTATGATATTATATTTATAAATGTAGAATACTTTATATAATTTTTTTGTATAAAAGGTAAAGTAATATATTCTTATTTCCTTTACTTACATTTGCGTGTGCTGGTTTGTATGGTTACCTGGAGCCATATCCACCTGCCCAGCCGATGATGGGTGACGAGACGAAGCGAAGCAAATGAAAAAATTAATTTTATATTCTCTTAATAAATTAATATAATAATTTTTTTAGTTATTTTAAAAAATTTATAATATTCTTATAACTTTAATTTTTAGTACAAGTTATTAAATACTTGTGTAATTATTAATTTTATAATAAATTTTTAAATTTTATTAAATATAATTGATAATTACTAAATATTTAATGAATTATTTTAAATATTAATATAAAAAATTAAAAAAATTATTTATTCGATAAATAAATAATAAATATTTTTTAAACTTTAATATATTAAATATATACTTTTTATTTTAAGTAATCAAAAGAAATTCTCTACTTCAAGATGTTAATCAGATAATGGTGGTGAGTGGCTTCATGGCAGCAAGGCCTTCGTCTGTCGCTGGCGCGACAGCTTCTGATGCTTATGGGTGTGGTACGACGATCAACACTTCCCTTGGCTTAACCCCCTCTTTTTCTGCACCCTTCCAATCTTTTCCTTTTTGAGTCCAACCTAACGTGATTCTAAGCTATTCAAAGTTTTTATGGTTCGGTTCATATTATAGATTAGAATTTTAGTTTTGTTATAATTAAAATTAATAAAAATTTTAATTTTTATATTTAAGTCAATTAAAGAATTAACACTTTATAATTATAATTTTTAATTAAATTGAGATTTTATTATTTAAATAATTTATCAAGAATTTATAAAAATGTAATAAATATATTTAAATTAATAAATAATAATTTAAAAATTATATAAAAAATTTAATGAAACTTACGTTGTAAAATTACAGCAGTCACAATAAATGTTAAATTAAAAGACTTTATTAATGATGACGAAAGTGATTGCACGACGTCGACGTCAGTAATTAAAAAAAGTGTAACGATTTAGTCATTGCACGAGCGTTGGTGGCTAGTGCATCAAAGGCGTGGTAGATAACATGGCTGGAACATACCAGCGGCAATGTTACAGGAGCATACTGGTGGCGACATTGCTAGATTATGTCGATGTTTCAAGTGATAATGATTATTGAATAATTTTAAATTTTTATCTTTTAATATTCAAAAAATAAAAAATCTTGGTGGTGAGAATTAAAATTTTTAAAGTTTAATCTAAGAATTAAAAATAATATAAACTAGTTAATTTTTAATTTCATGAAATTAGACTCATAATTAAAATTAGAATTTTAATATACATATCATACAAGATAATTAGAATTGAGAGATGCAATTTAATTGTAATGTTTTATTCTAAACTCAATTTGGTCTGTCCAATGGACCTAATTGATTTTAAGACGCGTCCCTCTTTTATATTTACATTTCTATATTAAAGTATTTTATGATATATGTATTTTGATATTAATTTTTATATCTATTTAGACTAAATTTTAGTTTAAATAATTTTAAGAACTTAATATATTTAAAAGAATTAACTAGTTTATCTAATTGTTAACCCAAATCCAAATAGTATGAGTATATTTTTTAACAATTAATTTTTCTTTTAATTATTTAAAATTTATAACATATTGACTAGTTGAAACATGCATAAGCTTTACCAAAGACCACATGATTATAAAACTAGATAATTACTAAGCTGAATTAATTGATTGTTTTGAGCCACGTCATTATGCACTTTTCAAGAAGCTCAGTTGTGTTTGGATCGTCACCATCTAAGTCATCACAAATTAAAAGTGAAATATTATGCAGATGTTCAACATGTGAGGATACATGACACGGAGAATAGAGGACTAAAGCCCAAAATATTTTGGTCTTTTCGTATTGGCCTATTGGTTAGTCTGTGTGTCCTACATTATTTGCTTGGTGTTCAACAAATACAAAGAGTTGGTTTGCTTTTTATTAAAAATTTATATAATTTTTGTTTAAAATATTTTTTTAAAAAATAAAATGTATTTTATATTTAGATGTAATATTTAATAATATTTCTTTTGAAATGTTTGAACATTTTTTTTTTATATTATAAAAACTGTCTTTCATTTAGAAACACTAAAATGTAGTTAGAAAACACATTTTATGTTTTTGTAATACTTGAATATTTTTTTTAAAAAGTTTTCTAAACACTCTAAAATATAATAAAAGTAATTTTTTTTTATCAATAAAAGCACAACCTAAACAAATAATGAATAATCTGTTAAGTATATAATAAGGAAATATATTTAATTGGAAGAGATCGCAAAAATTCAAACTTCATATGATTTTGTCATGAATTGAAAGGTGGTATTCAGAAGTTGGGAGTCTGCATCTACAATAATAATCCTTGCGATTTATATTATGAATCTTATAAAATTTACTTTGATCTTTTGTAGTTCATTCATCTATATAATATTATTTATATAATATTATAAAAGAGAGTTCATTTAAGTTTCATGAATGTCATATGTCACTCATATAATAAGTTTTTGCTTTTAAAATTTTTACTTCTTTAAGAAGATGTCAAGTCTTTTTTTATATATTTAATTTTTATCTAAATATAACTGTTAAGTCATTTTTAATGGCTCTTAAAATTAATATTTGAAATTAAATTTCATAGGTTTTAAAATTATAATTATAAATAATATTTTTGAATAATAAAATTAATATCCAATTCAAATTAAAATTTTAATTATATTTGATTTAATTTCATTTCATTTTTAAAAATATTGTATTTATTTCTTACTTTTCAAAATAAAAATTAGTAAGGGTGAAATATCCACTCAACCATAAAAAATCAGGTGAATATTATGCCGATGTATTAATTTGAAAATCAAAATTCATATTATTTTACTTTTTATTAAATTTATTAGCAAATATTTTCCATGGATGATTTATTAGTATATTTTTTTTCAATTTCAAAAATAGAATTCATATCATCACCTATAATTATATTATTAGTATACAATTTTTTATTACTATAAATTTCATATTTAAATAGAATTTTCATGATTTTAGTCTACCTTATTATTATTATTATTATTATTATTATTATTTGTAATATATTTTGTTTGTGATTACTTGGACTTTGAGTCATTTAAAATATTATTAAATAATTTAAAAAATAAAATTAGTTTTTTATCAATAAATTATCATACTACTTCTAATTAAACGATTACACGAGATTTTAATATTTTTATACTAATTGATACCTTTTATGATAATTTTTTAATTTTTAATTTTATTGATGATATTATTGTTTTTCAAAAAATAAAATGTCATAATTACAAATCAATCCATTAATATCAATTTCATGAATCAGTTAATATCATTATGAATATTAATAAATTAATCATCAAATATTAAAATTTTTCTATTCTCAATTTTTTAACACATTTTAATTAATAAAACTTAAATAAATATATATTAATGATAAAATAATAATTATTTATAACACAATTTCTTACCATTTTTCTTTTTATTTTTGCTAGATTCAATTAATATTGTCAAAGTGTGTGAATCAATGATGGATATTATGAGAGCTCTAATTATTAGAGGAACGAAAATTTATTATTATGATAATATTTTCATTTTTTATATCTTATTTTCTAATAATTATCTCAATATATTGCCAATATGTAATTAAGGATATTGTATCTTAATTTTTCAAATAAATTATTATTTTAAACTTGATTAATCATAATTTCTTGGAATAATGGTTATAAGACATTATTTTTCATTACTATATTTTATATATAATATATTTTTTAATATTACTTCATGCATCATACGAGTGTTAATCTAGTTATACAAAAAAGCAAGATACTTTGTTACATTCTGAGTTAGGTAATTTTCATGCTTGAATGGAATGTAGAAAATGACCATTAAATCACTTATATATGATTTAATTAAGTAGTTATCATTCATATTTTTTTCTGTTTTAAGATGCTAATTATCTTGAGCTTATTAGGATCATAGTATGGATGGGTTTATATATAATAAAGAAAAATGAAGAAAATAAAGTATAAATATATGAAATTCTCATGAGAATTAGCTTAAGAAACCTCTAACAATAAATTTTATTTGAATTTAATTTTAATTTTTTGTAATTATAAAGAAATTTTACTTTAATATTATTTAATAATATATTGGTATATAATTAAAAAAATTAGACATTATAAGTGATTGTTGTAATAATAAATTTTTTAATAATTTATAAAAAATTTAAATAATAATATAAAATCTTTTTACTGTAAAAAGAATCAAAATTAAGTTTTGGTGTTATTTTTTATTAAAATATAACTTATATATTAATTTTATATATATCAATACTAAAAATAAAGATTGTGACATTAAAATATAAAAAATAATATACATATTATATTCTAATATAAAATAACACCACAATATTTATAACATTTTACCTAAATTTGGTTTTTTATGAATAAAATATATATATATATATATGCATATATTTTATCTCATATATCTTTACTTCTTCTCTCTTTTTTAATATTAAAAAATTTAAATAAATAAAAATATATATGATAAAGTATATGTACGTGTATCTTTTATATAATTAAGCCCTATTGCCATTTGTCACTTTTTCAACCGTTTTCTACCGAGAACCGAGAAAAGCACTGCTTCTCGTCTTGTCATTTAGCAAGTTTAGCATACAGTGAGAAAGAAACAGAGAGAGTAAGAGCTAGCAAGACGGCCATTGAGAAAGAACCATCTGGTTAGGGTTTCTAGGGTTTTCCGTTTTCGGGACAGCGGCTCTTCTTAGTAAACAGCAATGCAAAAGGGAAAGTAGGGATTTTGATTCCACTATCCCTCATTATTTTATATACACCCATTTTATTTCCGTAATTTTTTAATCTTTTTTTAATTACTTGTTTCAACTTTCAACCCAATATGAAAATACCATAGTTACTTAAAATAAAAGATAATTGTACATAGAAGTTGATCTCTTATTAATTTATTTAATGGTCAATAAAAATTTAAAGATATAAATTTTAATGTATATTTTATAATAAAAAAATATAACCCTCAAAATATTTATATATATTTTGATTTCGGTTCATATATATTTTTTATATTATTATTTAATTATATATTATTAAAATATTTTAAAAAATAACTATCATAATAATTATTTTAAAAAATTATTTTTTAATAATGTATAAATACATAATATAATTTTTTTATTAAATTAAAATTAAATTCATATTTTTTTATAAACATTAAAATAAATTGAACTTGTCAAATAAAAATTTATTTTATATATATATTTTTTAATACCAATACTTAAATTATTTATTAATTATTATTTATATTTAATAAATATTTTAATATTTATTATAAAATTAATAATTAATAAATAATTAACCACCCGTCTAAATACTAACCCTATCAAATATCATTAGCATTTCCATGGAAAACAATTAAGAGTAGTGTACGACACAATCTTATTTAATTGTGGCTACCCTCCCATCACATACTCTTGCATCTGGCCTGTTCTTTCATTGGTAACAGTAACATTTGTATCTTCAGCTGCGAGCGCCGATTCACCTTTACTTACCCTCCTCTCTCTCTCTCTCTCCTTTTTTAAAAATCCAATTTTTACTCTCTGATCATGGTGGGTATCTTTTTTTTTTTTTCTTCAGCTTTCACAGATTACAACTTTGTTCTTTCTGTCTTCCATTTTCATGTCTGTGTAGAGCTTAATTCAAATCATTCTCCTTTTTCGCCAATTCGTGTTCATAGTTCATTGCTTCTCCACATATTCCCCGCTGGCTTCAAGTCCTACTCACAGAGAAGTTCTACAATGCTTGCATAATTCATGAAGAGGCAAAGAAGAATGAAAAGAACGTATATTGTTTGGATTGCTGCGTCAGTCTATGTCCTCACTGTTTGTCCCCTCACCGCTCTCATAGACTCTTACAGGTTCTGCCTTCTCAACATTACACAGAGAAAACACATAAAGATTCCTTTCCTGACTTTTCTCGATTCTGGTTTCTGAATTTAGTATTTTGTGCCATTTTACAGATTAGAAGATATGTGTATCATGATGTTATAAGGTTGGATGATGCTGGAATGTTAGTTGACTGCACTTCTATTCAAGTAAGTGCATCATTTGAGCTTAGAAAATACATGTTCAGCATAATTGAATTAGGAAATGAAAGATTAAAATAAAAAAAAAGAGATAGGAAACCTGTTTAATTTCCTTCTTATGTAGCTTCTACTAATTTATTTTTCTTGTCACGGCTTCCTATAACTAGATTAGAGATTAATTGAGCGTTCAACAATTAGCAAAGTAACAGATACCACACGTTCCAATTCCCTAATTAGGTTCTCTTGAGATTACAATCTTTGCATCTGCCTCTATTTTTTATGCTAGACTTTTTACTCTGCATGGGTGAGAAATTTATGGATTATTCATCTGCCAACGAAGTTGCATGAAAACGGAAAAATAGAGGAGGCTGCTAATTTGAAATCCACTTATTGGCATGCGATTTGCACTTGTTATTATTCTCCACAATTGGTCTCATTCTCTTTTTATTTCTCTCTCTCTCTCTACAGTCATACACAACCAACAGTGCAAAAGTGGTATTTTTAAACCGAAGGCCACAGACAAGGAACTTCAGAGGCTCCGGCAATTTCTGCAACACCTGCGACAGAAGTCTGCAAGACCCATACCAATTCTGCTCACTCTCTTGCAAGGTCCTTTTGACAAAAACTCACATAGAAAAAACCCCTCACTGGCCTGAAAGAAAACAAACAAAACTTGCTTTCAACTCCCATTGTATTCTGATTCCATTATTCCACCTTTTTTTTTTTTTCTAAAAAATCTCTCTCCTTTCTCACACTCCATGCCAATTTCTCTCCTTTCTCAAATGGGTCTCTTTCATCATCATCATTTCCTCTGACTGCTTTCTTTTGCTTTGCTTTCACAGGTCAATTACCTCGTCAGCAAAACAGGTGGTCTCTCTGGGTACCTATTCGAGTGCAACTACTTGCCTTTGCCGGAGGCCGGGCTCGACGACTGTTTGATGACCCCTGACTCGGTTCTCGAGCCGGCCGGTTCGGCCCGCACGTCGTCTGGTTCGGGTGGCTGTGGTGGGGTGGATTGCAGGACCACCCTTGCTTGCACTGCCACCACTGAAGTTGTGAGGAAGAAGAGAAGTAGCGGTTCGACGTACCGGCCGGCGTGTTCGCCGGTTTCTGAAATTTCTGTGGGTCTGATGAACCGTAGGAAAGGGACCCCCCAGCGGGCCCCACTCTATTGAATGTGTTTACGGTCATGGAAGAGGGAGGATGTGGGAAAATTAAAATCTTTGGTGTTTGGTTCATTCCTGATGAAGTTTTAAATCTGGTTATAAGGAAGAAATGCCTCCCATTATTGTAGATTTTCACCCTCTCTGCTTTTTATTGTTCTCCTAATGGGTTTTTGATATCAAGGATCATAATGTTATAGTCTTGACTTTTTAATATGGTGATGGTAGCTACACTACTTGTTTGTACCAGTGTTCCAGGGTCGGTCCTGAGATTTTGGGTGTCCTGTACGAAAATGATGTCCTCATAATCATTTGAATATTGTTCTTTTTGCATTTTTTGCTGTAAAATCATTAATAATCCGTTCATAATTAAGGTTCTTTAAAAAGTCATTTTCGATATAAATCAAAGCAAGACTATTTAATCTACCTTGTAACATAGTAGATCGCAAATAAGATTTTAACAATTTCAATTTAGAAAAACTTCTCTCAGCTAATGCAACAGTAATAGGGATAATTAATATTATTCTATAAATTGTGCATGCATTAGGAAAACAATTAAATGTCTTCAAATAACTCAATATCATAAAGCTTGATTTTGATTCAACTGTTAAAATCTCTTTAATGACTTTTACTTCTTCAAATAGAATTTAACCATCAAGATCATAAGAATTATCATGTTTTATGTGAGTTTCAAGATGTTTGCAATATAATTTCAAGTCCTTATCGGATAATGACCTAAGCCTTTCAATACTAAACAAAAAACTAAAAATCTTCTCATATGTGCTATACTGCTCAAATCTTCTATTAAGTGAGCCAATTGCTTGATCTACAATGTATAAAAAATAATGAATCTTAAAAGACTTTTTCAGCAGACTGAAGGTTTGGTTGTGTGCATTCAGAGGGATTTTCATCATAGTGTTTTTTTCTATGAATTTGACGTTTTTGAACAAACACACATTCAATCTCCATTTCATTCGTAATTTTTTCAACACTAATAATAGCATTTGCAAATCCAGATTCTCTATATTTTTCCATGTACTTAATCAAACATTTTACTAGTTCTATAGCTACATCAATACACATGTCTTTTTTTTGCAAACTTTTGCTAATTTCATTAACAGCAGATAACAGCTCAAACCAAATAACCATAGCTAATAAAAACTCAAAGTTTCCAATTCCATGACTTGCTAAAGATTCAGCTTCACTCTTAATTTTTGGATCATTATCTTGTTCAGCTAGTTGAAGTAAAGCTTCTCTTATGTCTGAAGCTTGAGTTTTAGTTGCATATACACTATTCACATGACTTTCCCAACGTGTTTGTGACAATGGTTTAATAGTTAAACCTTTCACATTATCTCTTAAAGTTTTCCAACGCTTTGTGGAATGAGAAAATACAGTGTAAATATGTTGTAACACTCCAAAAAAGTCTTTTGCTTTAGTACAAGAATTTGCAATGTCACAAAGTGTCAAGTTAAGGCTATGACAACCACATGGTGTGTATAATGCTCTAGGATTTATATCTAATAATTTTCTTTGCACACCTTGATGTTTACCTTTCATGTTTGATCCATTATCATATCCTTGCCCTCTCATATTATTAATATCAAGACCAAGAGTTTCTAAAACATTTTGTAATTCTTCAAACAATCCTTGACCTGTTGTATCATAAACTTTCAAAAATTCTATAAAAAATTCTTCTATTTTTATTGGACTTATAGAAACATTCACACAACGTAGTATGAGAGTCATTTGTTCTTGGTGACTTACATCAGGATTACAATCAAGAATCATAGAAAAGTATTTTGCTTCTTTAATTTTTTGGACTATTGCACTTTTAACTTCATTACCTAACATATTAATCAATTCGTTTTGGATCTTATGACTAAGATAATGATAATGAATTTCATTATGCTTGATGCGATCAAAATGCTTTTGCATGACAGGATCCCATTCAGCTATCATCTCAACAAGAGAAAAAAAGTTCCCATTGTTTTCTACATTAATCCTTTCCTTTTTTCCACGAAAAGCTAAATTTTGTTCAGCAAGATATCTAACAACAGAAATTATCTTAACTAAAACATCCCTCAAATGTTCTTTTTCTTTTCTTATAAGCTCTTGCAGATGTTTATCAATTGTTATATTTTTTTGAAATCTTATTTGTAAGTCAATCCATTTACTCATGAAAGTCATGTGTGCACCACTTGATTCATGTTCTTTGAGCCTTTCAGAAAGATGTTTCCAATCATTAAAACCTTCATTTGCTAAGTGATTTGTTTTATGACTTGTACCAAATAACTTACAGCAAAAACAAAAAACTCTATCTAATTCTTTTGAATAAACAAGCAAACTCCTACCTTACTCTTCTCCATTAGAACAATAACGAATGTAATATGATGATGAGAAGTGCCTACCAAAAGTATCATTAGGACCATTCACAATTGACATATCTCTTTTAGGACCATTTTTTAGTAATTCATCTCGTAAGTCACTTCTAAGGTTATTCCATGTTCTTGGATCATAAATGTCTAATGGAATAGACTGACTAGGTTGTTCATCAACAAAAGCAGGGATAAGTTCATTTTCATTACGACCTACATCATCAAAATATTCAGTTTCATCATGATAATCACCTTCATTTTCATTGTTTCCAAGCAAAGTATCTTACTCTTCATTATTCCTATTTAGTTGTTCATTATCTAAATTTCCAACTTTAGAGTCTAAATTATCTGGATTTGCATCATTCTGAATAGGAATTGTAAGATGTGTGACAAAAAATTTATCAAGTGCACCATTTTGAGATTCAATATCAATTTCAATTTATTTTTTTCTTTTTCGTTTTAGATGACTAGAAAGTTGTTTTCTAGGTAACATGTTCAAACAATTAGACAACAACAATAGACAAAAGCACAAAATTACAATCTATAAATGATAAATCAAACAAAGAGTCACTAATGAGTAAATAACAATGAGATGAAACAATAGCATCTGCGTGTGACTCCTTTCCTTGCCACCGACCCACCACACCGCACGTCTTCTCTATTTCTCTTGAATCTTGATGATTGTAGATCTTTTATTTGTGCTCTAAAGTCTACACGGTGGGACCTAACATGAAATAGAAATCGTGAAACAGAGGGTATCCTCATTTTCTTGATGCTCTTGGTTGGACTCTTGGTGATTGGAGGAGATTGTTTCTTTTGAACTGAGAAAGACGAAGAGTCGGAGAAGGAGAAAGAGAAAAAGAATTAAAGGAACAAGGAAAAGAAAAAGTCTAAATAAAATAGGAATGTAACAAATTTTAAAGTATATTAAATTAAAAAGATATTCTAATATATACAGAGGAGATATATTTGTCATATTATCTTCTATTAATTTATTATTAATTTTTTGAAACAATTATTTTTTATTAATAGAAAATTAATTATATAAAATATTTATTTAATATTTATATATACTAAGTAAAATTTTATTCATAATTTAATGCTCCTCAAAAAATAGGACCCTCGGCGGTCACCCCAACCATCCTCAAGGCCACCACTGCAGTGTACCATCGAATTACAATTTAATTATTGGTGCTTGACTTAATAATTCTATTGTTCAGATCTTGTGGTTGGATTCTCATCTCTATTTTTTGTCGCAAATGATGCATCAAATGTAGGGTGCGGTTGCACATATGATTTGAACAGAAAAAGAAGTTCGTATAATAAATGTTAGGGAGGAAAGATTGTCCTAGAAATTTTTCAAGTGATTATGCGTTGAACTGGTGGTGTATGCCTCCTATTGGCTAACGGTGTTGGACAGAAAGAGGAAATGGTGGTTTGACCTAAATGATGCCATTTCACGAGGTAAATAGCCCTTGTTTTTTCTTTTTCCCAACGACAGACATTTATCATTAAGATAAGAACAGAGTACTTGGTTTATGAAAATTACGTGTAAATCTATGGCTACCCACAAATCTGTGGGTTATAAAATGCAAATAGAAATGTTAAATAATAGAAAACAAATCAAAATTCAACGTAAATGTGCATGCCTGTCGTCGTCCGGATTGGTAGTATGATTTTTTCACGCTTCTCACAATCAAAATACAATACTAAAGCTTAAAATGAAATGGTATGAGCTGCAGATTGAACTGATATGTTGATTGGAGTCTTCTAACATGCACTTGATTTTTTTTTTTTATGGATATTTTTTCAAAATTTACTTATAGTCGATTATAATAGATAAAAGGTATAATTTTGACTTAATTATTTTTAAAACTTTATTTATTATTTTTTTTTACATTTTAGTCCTTGTTAAGTTCGTAAACAAAAGTATTAATTTAAGTTTTACAAACTAAAAAGCATGCGTTTTAATTATAGTTTTAGTCGTTTTAGTTTTGGTTTTTATATGTAACTTTATATTTAGTTTTTATATGTATGGTTTTTTCTTTTTTTTTTTATTATGTAATTTTGTTTAATTTGTTTAAATTTTTTTGAAATCAGCTCATGAATGTTAATTTATTTTTGTCATTTATAATTTTCTTTTTATATTTTTTTATAAATTTATTTCTTCATATTTTTTATTTTTAAATATTATTAATGTGAAATATCAATCACAAATTTTTAATTTATATATATATATATATAATCATAAGGTTATTTATTTATTTGAAAATTTTTGGTCCTATTTTTGACAAATTTCTGCTATATTAACAAAAATTTAGATTAAAATATTACACTCTTACAAATTTATGATATTTTCATAATTTTATTGGTCTAATTTTTAATTTTATGGGTCTTTCACCTAATTTTTAATTGAAATTTTAACTTCAAAACTTTATGGCTAGTCACATTTGGTCTTTTATAAAATTTTAAATAATTTTTAAATTTTACATTTAACCCTTCACCAGTCCAATAAGAGATAATTTATAATTTATAGTTTTGTTACTTATTTTTATTTTGCCCTTCTAGGACTATGATTCTCGTAAGGAATTTGTTTAATAATTTTTAAAATTTAAGAGATAATTTATAATTCATAAATTGTTATTATTATTTTATCATTATTAATTAATGACTTATATCATATGTTACATTAATGTACCGATGATTTATATATAATTGTATGTTAAGCAAATTCCTATTAATTAACTTGGTTGAGGAAAAAGCAGAAACCAGCGTCATTTAAGATGCAGCGGCTCGCTGGCCCACTATTCATATGGTAATCCCAGAATAGCAGCAAGAATTGAGCTAGTACTGTTCATTATCTCTTATTTTCTCTGTTCTGTGCTTCCCTGTTGCAGCATGGTGACAAAATTCAAGGACAATGATCTTTAATTTATTGCTATTTGTCCCTATCCCAATGTCACAGCAATTGAGGTGTGAGGTGTCCTATGAGATACTTGCAACTTCTTTATTCAATGTATCTCAACGATCTTAATCATATCTGGTGCATTAATGTCTAATCCTTGAGTTGGTTTTATTCAGAGGCTTTGAAAATGACATTATCTCACGTTCCAAGGACATGTTATTATTATTATAAAATGAAAAGGAGAAGGAAAAAATAAGGATTCTCATGAGTATAAACCTCATTAAAGCCAATCATGAACACAGATTTTATGGACAAATAATAGAAGAATTAACGGCAAGATGATTGAAAGGGCCATTGCTCTACTTATTATTATTATTTTTTTAAGGTGTTGATATTTAAGATAAATTGTTAAATATTTATTAAATATTATTTATATTAAATAAATTTTTAAATATTTATTATAAAAATAATTATTAATAAATAATTAATAACACAACTACTCCCATTATTAACTTATAAGGAATCCTCTTTGTCTTTAATCCGGGTTTACCTATTCTGCCGCTAAAAACAAGTCATGCGAACTATAGAATATGCCACCGAATGGGAGAAAGTCTGCAAATCATTTAATTATTGGTTGTCAAGTGGAGTCCATTTGACCCACCTTCACTGAGCAATGGCCGCAGATACTTGTCCTTTTCGAAGTTCTGGGAAAAGGGCGACTCCATATCCCATTGCGTATATCATTGTGCAGCATAAATTGACGTAACAGCTAACAATCGTTCATTTAACTTCTTTAGAATGTATAAATATGTAGCGTGAAATAAGTAGGAAATATTTAAATTTTTTAAGTATGTGATAAAATATTTAATATTTAATTTATGTATATAAAAAAATATCTGTTAAGAGAGATTAATTTTTTAAATAAATCTTCATATTTTGAAGTATTAATCTCCACAATCATATCTGAAAAATATCATTAGAAACCCAAAAAAAACAAAAAACAAAAAACTTCTTGTATTACAATCATAAACATAGGTCCAATACCACAAAATCCCTCTCTAGTTATAAAGAATCAAATATATAAGGAATTTGGATGAGTTTTCCACTCTTGTCCTTTTGCTGGAAGTCTATACATGTGTATTAATCAGTTTTGTCTATTATGTTGCAAACTTGGTTTCTTTCAGCTGAAACTAAGCAATGTTAACCACTAATTATATCATTTTTGGGCCTTATATGTAATCCTATTAATGTTATTATACGGGATCCATGCGTATAGTTAACTAGAATTTTTTTTTGTGCTATCACTACAAGAATTTCACGGGTGAATTTAGAAAAATTTTATAACTAATTCGTAGCTAATCCATAATTAACCATTTTAGTCACAGATTAGCTATAAAAAATTTTCTTAACAAAATTCAAGTCGCTAATTTGTTACAAATTTTTTTGATAACTAATCCATAAATACAATAAAATATTTTCAAAAGTTTTGCAACTAATATTCTTAAAAAAATCTTTATAATTCCCTCACTATTTAACTAGCGAAAATTTGTAACTAATCTCTAACTAAATGCATGCATTCCTTATTTAATCCTTAACTAATTCATAACTATTTCACAACTAAATTTTTTAATTCATTGGTTAATTCATAACTAATACGTAACTAAGTTATAGTTAAATTAGTTAATTTATAACTAATTCCTAATTAATTCACATCTAATTTTTTCATTTCCTAACTAATTCATATATAATTTGCAACAAATTTTTTTATTTCTTAATTAATCCCTAACTAATCTACCATTCCATAGCTAGCAAATCCATAGTTGATATGTAGATAATCCATTGCTAATCCTAACAAAATTAAAAAAAATTAATTTTATTTAATTATTTACCAAATTAAACATGCATAAAAACATATTCGATACATATAAATTCAACTAGTAAATCATGCAAAGCAAATATAATGTCATAATTGTATTAGTAACTTCACAAGTTATTAATAAGATCAAACAAGCTCTACAAATAAAAAGATAAGTTATACAATAAAATAAGTTCAAACAAGTTCTACATAAAAGCATCATAGGGACCGGCATGATGAATATATGCATCCAGTGTGACCTCTCCCGCTACCTCATCCAGTTCAAACATGCAAGTTCTACAAAGAAGCATCATAGGGACTGGCATGATGAATATATGCATCCAGTGTGACCTCTCCCCCAACCTCATCAGTGCCTTTACCTCCAACTGGCATAATGAATATCTGCATAATGAAGCATGATATTGTTTTCATAAAAAAATATTAAGCATTCATGTTTAATCCAATTTGGATAAAAATTCACAATTCCATCATAGGGACAATTGGGATACATGCAGGCAAGAGTGACAGCTCCATCATAATTGTACAAGATACTCTTTGTGCTAATCATTTCTTTTTCTTTCTCTCCTGACTACTGCATGCTTTAAATATTGTATTTTTCTTACTTTGTAGCATAAATATCTAGATTTGAACATAAACTTAGTCACATAAATCAACAAAGACTACTAACACACCAAATAACATAAAAATAACAGGGGAAACAGTTCTGATTTAGAAACTTGAGTCAAACAGTCTTTTTTCGTTTATCTCACAGAAGGGTAGTGAAAAGATATCAAAATTTCTTTTAAAGCCATATGTACATGAATGTTTGAATCACTTGTTTTTAGCTAGAATTGTGTGATTACGATGTATGCGTCTAAACTGGAAACTTTAGAAACTTTAGAGAGAGAGAGAGAGAGAGAGGAGAAGAGAGGAGAGGGAAGGTGGGAGGTTTGGATTTGATATACTGTAAGTCACCCATCAACTTTGCTACCTTCTTCCTCTTTGCTGGCACAATTTAATGGCTATGGATACCACCTAATATCTCTTTGGATTGAGGTGAACATAGGCTAGGCAGCAGATACCACCTTAGCAGTTTTGGTGGAAGATGCCGGGTAGCCAGCTTGGACTACCTTACCTGCACTTTACCTCTCTCATGTGTCTTCACACATTTCATCCATATGAGCATTGCATCCGTCTACGGAACCGTAACTTAACCCTATTCCAAAACTCTCTAAATCTTAACTTAGTGCTTTTAAATTTAAATTAATACTAATAGAATGTCAAATATTTTTAACCACTTTGTTAATTAAATCATCTTCATATATTGTAATTATTTTTTACGTTACTGGGATATCAAACTACTATTATGGAATTACGTTGACAACGAATTTTTCTGTTATGTGGGTTTTGCGATGGGTTCTTCCTTATGGTCAGTATTGCTCACACTCCAAGCAGCACTAGGAGAGGTGATGGTTGGCAATAACATCACGTGATTTTGATTTTGCTTATTATTCATTTTAAATTTTCAATGTGACAAATTTTAAAACATCAGTTATGCAAGTGAAAATTGTTTCTTTCTTATGTTGGAGCTTCTGTACCTTATGCAATGCTACGGAAACCATGTGGACGAAAACCAGGTGGACCCATTTACATAGCTTGAGTTCTAAGATTGTCTAAATCAATTATGAGGACAGTTGGGTGCTTCCATTCGCTTGTCTTTTATGTTAGTTTTTGAAATTGTTTTTTTTTCCCTTAAGAAAATGGAGGGGATGTAGAGTAATACACCACACCAGACGAATCTGCATGCACCTATATAATTGAACCCCATTTAATGAATAATGACTTTCACTTAACGAGGTGTAGATGGGTATATCAAAAAAATATACATTTTACTTCAGATACCCATATGTGAGTGACCCTGCATAAATTGTTTAAATAAAGAATGCTAAAACTCCTATCCTGGTCTAGAGGAAGCAAGGAAAACAATATTATAATATCATTCAACATCTGATAGTATTATTTCCTAATGAGTAGCCATAATCATTTTAATCCCATACCTTGAACCCATGAAGTGAAATGATTCTTATCATCCAAGCTCAATTGCGACAAAAACCAATAAATGCAATTGGGGAAATGACATCACCAATATATATATAATTTGGTCACTTATATATATGCCTAGTTGGCATTTTTAGCCACTACTGCTTGGTTCAACCCATGGGATTAGGCAAGTGGACGAACATACCCCGATAACAAGCCAAGAATCACAAGATGTATTAAAAAGGAAATTGTGGTTATGGTTGAAATTTTGTGAGAATATGTAATTTATGACCATAACAAACCATAATAGCACTTACCATTCCAGAATGCATTGAAGATGAAACTCGCGCTTGCAACTTGTCACCTGCAGGAAGGGTGATAACAACTTGTTCAAAAGGGTGAACAACACACACATCCATACCAGGCAACAAAATTAACACACAAAGTTCCCAATAGAGATACTGTGGAAGGATCACTATCACAGAAGGCTTCAGGACATATGCTGCAAGCATTGTCACAAGCATCCTGGATTGGACCCTAGTGCCTATCTGTGACTAATGCCTATCTGTGACCAACAGAAACATCTGAGGTTGCATGGCCTACCCAAGTTCTGAACTTCAGCAGTCTAGAACCTGATATCTCTTTGGCTTCTACAATGACAAAGGGTAATGAATGAACACACCTGCTAGATATTGTAAAAATGAATTTAGTGCTCAAAAACCATAAGAAAAATTGTATTAAAAAGTATAGTAATGGAATACAATAATAAACTATTTTGGAAATATAAATAAATATGGCAAGAAAAAAGACATAAAAAATAATTAGTATGAAATATATTTATAAATCTGTAAGATTCAAACGTGTTATCATACTAGACTGTGAAACCAACTCCTGTATCTTTTATTTTTTTTTTAAAAAGCCAGTAAATTAATTGGAGGAAATCTGAAAATTGCTTTTCTTGCATCCATATGAGTTGTTTAATTAAACAAATATGAACAAACACAATGCCTCAACTGAAAAAATGGACTTACCCAGTCAGTTTAAGTAGATATAATAGGACCTGAATGGTAAATCCAATTGAACCCCGGAAAACCAGTAATTAATTGCTGCCAATAAAACATTTATTATGATACTAATAAATCAGTGAATACATATTTTGCGCTCGGGTTATACCCTTGCTACTTGCTAAACAGTAAATCAGCGCAGGTTATTATTAGCTAAACTGCTAGCACCCTAGGCCTAATTTACTTAATCAAATCAACTTATTTTAATATGTATCAAATCAACTTATAAGGAAGAAACAAAATCATTATACTAAATCAATATCTATCTGTATACATAAAGCTGAAAAAAGAAGAAGAGAAAAAGTCAAAGACCATTGCTTGAATTCCGCAAGCTGACGAATCACAATCCAGAACAGTGACATCATTGAATCCGAAGCAACACAAAAAGGCACCGAATTGCAAGTCGTAAATAAACATCAATAATTTAAATTGCTGGTCTTAAATCAGCACCAAATTTGTTCATCCTTATTATATATCAACCAAAAAAAAAAAGAAAGAAAAATCACCTATATACACTCACCAAAATCGAGGTTAAAACTCTTTAGAAAAGGATAAAATCCAAAAAAATAAATAATAAAAATTCCACGAATGATGCAAGATAGAGTCACAAAGCAAAGTATGATTTTACGACAAAAAAATATTTTAAGGGAGAAGTTTTTTGTTGTTTACCGGGAAAGTGATTTTGAGATGCTTGGTGATTTGACAGTGAGCGTTTGGAGATCAAAGGTTGAGCTTGTTCTTGCGAGTCCAACCATGTCGCGCTTCTTGCCGGAGACCTTCATGGAGAATCTGAAAATGAGAGATTAGAGATGGGACACAGTGAATTTGTGAGGAGAAGAAGGTCGGCTTGTCCCTTGGAGTCGGGTGAGGATGAAAGCTCTCATTTAACAAAAAATAACTAGCTACAGATTAGCCATGGAAATAATCGCTATCGCTAGCTAATCTTTAAAAATATTTGCTGCCAAATTATTTTAGCTAATTAATTTAACTACGAAAATTTATCAAGTTAGAACTAAATTTCTCTCCCTTTATTTTATTATTTTAGTGGAAATTTTTTTATTACTTAACAAATCCTTAGCTAATTAGCCGTGGAAATTTTTTTAAAACTAAATTTCGTAACAAATTTTAAATTTTCTTGCAATGTCCTAAAAATAGGGATATAGAACACGAGATTAATAAAAAAATTTGATAATATTTTTTAGTTAATAAATTAAAATTGAGTTAATTTTTTTTTTTCAACTAATTTTAAAAATTAAGTACAATCATAGTTTCAATAGCCATAAGACCGGGGGTGGGGCTTTCGAGTCCCAAACTAGAGAATTGAGCGTGTGTATTTAAGTAGGCATTAAGAAACTTTGACTACCACTTGCATTAGGTGGTTTTGTCGACTTCCTTTTACCAAAAGAAAAATAGCCACAAAAAATTATCACAATTGTAATAACATGGACAAGTAAGGATTTTATTAATTTACTGTTGAGCTTTGACAACTACAACTACACTACAAGATAGAGAAATAAAATCGAAACAAAGAAATTGATTGAGCATAACTTAACTGATATCTCTCTTGATCTTTTTCAAGGAGTTGTGGTTATATGGGGATGCATGGTTTGATGTCCCACTTCTCCATTTCTCATTCTCCTTAGTTTCAGTAAGATCTCCCTTAAACCAAAAAAACAAAAAAAACAAAAATGAAACATAGCAACATCCCAAAAGCCAATGTGGGAACGAATTAGCGAAACACGTACATGAATACTTATGGGATGTGAAAAGATTTGGAACATAATATTGATATGCATATTCATGAAAGGAAAATATTTATCTGTTTATACACAAAAGAAGAAAAATATTTATGAGGACATGGATGTAAACTATTTCATTAGAAAATTCATATAATGTTGCATCACTTTGTTTTAATATTAAGTCTATTTTATTATATGTTATTATAATTTTTTTACGAATGAGAATGGACGTTCTCTCATAAGTTGAAGGCAAAAAGATTAAATCATCAAATTGAAGGGTAGCTTGGCTTGTTTAAAATGTCTATATGATTGGAAGTGAGGGTGACTTGTTTTGAAAATATTTGTAGCAGATAAACAAGTTAAGATATATATTATTTCTTAAGTAGTGTACTCTCTCTCATTTTTATTCATAAAAGTTAAAGGAAGAGAAGTTATCACATTTTACGTGTAGGATATGATACAAGTCTTAACAAGAGTTTATAATGATATTTATGAATCACTTACTAAAGGACATTGCCAATAGTGATAATTCAATTTAAGCTTTATAAGCGAAGTAATTCAATCTTAACTCTTAGTTGTTGCAAAATTTGAATCAAAGTCTCCAATTAAATTCAACGTACGAAATCCAGTTTTTTTATCTTTCTTTTAAATCATTCAAATTCCACTTTAATTACCCTGGAAAGTGAGAAGGGACTTCAATTTCAATGGTTCATTTACACGCTTGTAACATAGAAGACTTGGTGTGAAAATTCCTAATGCAAACAGCTAATAATTTCAAACGCAATTGGTTTGTATATCTGAACGGCAACTCTTAGGGAAAGTGGTAGCAGAGTCTGTCAAATCTAACGCAAGAGGTTACTCTGTTAAGTTTTATATTCAAATTTCCCTCAAAATTAAAAAGGCTTAAATTTGATACTTAAAAAGGCTACTTCTCATCAACAACAACAATACTACATATGTAAAATGAAAATCTAAAATTTTGAATTTCAAAATGGAAAATGCTATTTGTCACGAAACACTTTCTACAAAAGTTACTTACGAATGCATTGCCATGGTATTGTCAAATGGTTTATTTTTTTTTTATTATTTAGTACATTTCGTTTACAAAAAAAAAAAAAAAGGAAAGTGAGTTATGCAAATCTGCCAAATCATTTGTAAGTGATTTTGTTAAAAAAAATTCGTGATATATAGGGCTGCTCGATCCGTAATTTTTCATTTAAACGCAGAAACTTTTGTCCAATTCCAATTTAGATTTATTTTATGAATTTAATACTTTAAATCTAGATAAATGTAAAACAAATAAACAATAGAATCCGCAAAATAAATGTAAATTAGGTCTATATAAAAATTTACCCTTTTTGTTCTAAGCTGTAATAATGGGTGGATTAGCATCAAATTTGTGTTTACTTTGGCAATAACTTGTACTTTATTGTGAGACAAGAAATATAAGCTTATAACATTATTATTACGTCTCCCAGAAATGTGAAAACATAGCAAGTATTGCATTATACTAACACACCAGCCCATAAGAGACAAAGTAATTGCAGTATTAATTCCATTATAAAATGGTACTGCTTTATTCTTTTGTTTCTTAGATTAACTGAAGCTGCCTTAGATCCCAACTGCTTCCTCAACATCCACGATAGAAGATACGTAACTGCTTACAAAATCAAAATCAAAGAGGTATAGGTTACAAACACATAAAAAACCCATAAGTTAATAGATTCGTTAAATCAATGCTATAGAATTCGAGCATTAATAGCAAAATCCTTATTTTTATAAAATAGTATAAGTTAAACATACCTCGGGAAACGGGTATGATCAGGTTCAGACGGTGGAGAGGGAAATATAAATTCGTCTATGCAATTACCCTCCGGTATTATACTTTTGCAATCTTGGAGAGTATACCCATCTGCTTCAACACATAGGCGGATATCATGAAGTTGAAGGTTACCCGATTCATCTTTAGAACACCTTATGAGTGCTGCTGTATGCGTGGCTTGCTCAATGGCGTCCAGTATCTCATTTGCGGTATGGAGAGTAATTCCATCTGGTTCAATACCTAAAGATGAAAGCAACATCATAAATATCTGTGTATGTGCTATAATGATGCACCTGAAATAACTAGTTTATATATTCAATATGAAACCAAATTAAGTATACTAGGTGCCCATGCGATGCAACTTCTTAATTTTAATTATGAGGCTAAAGGAGTACCAAGTTCCTCCATTGTCGACAAGATAAGTGGACCATAATCTTTTCCAAGAGCAATAGTGGCTTCGAGATAGGCTTCTGGTGAGAATTTGTTCGAAGAGCAGGTCCCGTGCTTCTTCCACTGCTTAATCCAAAACTTCTTGCTCTTATCAAAGTCATCTGCACTATATAATGGTGGCCAGTATTCGAGCAGATCATCTTGGAAGTTCTCAAGCTACGATGAATGCGACATGCACATGTTAAACGAAAGAAAAAAAAAGAAGCATCTATGCACACATGCTATTGAGAAAATACTGAAGAATAAAAGAGCGAGTTACAATATCTTCCGTCATTTCTTCATCTGAATCACAATATGCTGGGCCCAAAACATGAAAGTTCTTCCGTGGCCAAAGTCCACGAATTGTAAAATGTTGCTTTGGCACAGATGGACTGCACGTTATGTATTTCCCCTTGCATAAGGCGTTTGGCCATTGTAAAGTTAGCATAAAATAATCAAATCCTGGAGGAGTAGGGGATGGAGGTGGAGGAGGAGATGGAGAAGGTGGAGGAGGAGAAGGGGGAGGAGGAGATGGAGGAGGAGGGGGTGGAGGGCGTGGTGGTGGTGGAGATGGAGGAGGAGGGGGTGATGGACGTGGTGGTGGTGGAGATGGAGGGCGTGGTGGTGGTGGAGATGGAGGAGGAGGGGGTGATGGACGTGGTGGTGGTGGAGATGGAGGACGTGGTGGTGGTGGAGATGGAGGACGTGGAGGTGGTGGTCGAGGAGATGGAGGACGTGGTGGTGGTGGTCGAGGAGATGGAGGACGTGGCGGTGGTGGTCGAGGAGAAGGGGGACGTGGACTAGGTGGGCGTCTGTTATCTGCAGGCTCAGATGAAGCCAACAGAAATCCAACCAAGAAAAGAACACTAAACAGCAAATGCTTTGAGATAGCCATTACTATTATTTGTGATTCAATGTTAACACTGAGCAACATACTTGAGGCTTTTATAGGCATTCATGAGTGAGGGATCTTATGCCAATCATGTCCTCAATTCCATCCATTTATAAAACGTGGAACTAATAATTGATTATTAAATTGGTACTTTGCTCTATATTTTTATGGGGGAGTACGTTTGTGCTCACAGTCATACTTTAAGAGTCTTGAATATTATTAGAAAGGAAAGGAAAACGCCCCTTGAGTCTTCCAAAAGAACTGTCGTGCAACTCGAGAGAGGGTGGTGAGCTATATGGCCACATAATTAGGAGTTATGGCTCTTATTTTTTTTAAATACAGTTAAATTTTCCTATAACATAAAAATGGTCATGTGAATTGTTTATATTTCAAGCCGAAATAACTTTTATGTGATGCTGCGTGTTAGGGATTTAGTTAACACTAGTTTTGAATTATCATCTAATAACTTTAACTTTTGAAATAGTCCGCCATTGATATGATATTATAATTTTTAGTCTAGGTAGTTAGAAGTTTGATTCTTATCTCCTCCATTTTGCTAAAGCCTTCTTATACTTGGCTGAAGAAGTCATAGACTCATAGTTGTGGTGTAGTGAAACTCAGTGTATTCAAGCTAATATTATTATCACAACCGTCATTCTGCTTAGTTAATTATAATTATATTTAGAGGGTATTTTACCAAAAGAAGTTCAAATTAATGAAAGAAGAAATTTTGGGCGCACTCCACGAAAACATGGCTGATAAACAATAGGGTGAACTTAACTTTGAACAAGAAGTGAATTCAAAGACCTTGAAATTTTTGTGAAAAAGACACAGCAAATAATAAAAAGAAAAATTGGGTCCCGTGAGCTTAGCTCACTTAGTAAGAGACATTTGATGTTAGTATGAGGTGTAAGGTTCAATTCAGTGAGTGCACACTCTTTTCTTATTTTCCTATTTTCCTCCTCCCCTCCCTTATGACCCTCTCAGGAGTTATTTCTAAATTTCACTGATGGGCTTTCATTGGCCCTGGTAAGGTCAGTTACCAAAAAACAAATTTTTTTTCGGGGTAATATTGACGTAGCAATAATTTGATAGAATACAAGAACACCATTACATATTTTGGTCATATGCTATTTTCATTCTCCATTTTATCATAGAAGACCTAAACTACTTCAGCTTTGCTTTATTCTCCGAAACGCCCTAGCATATCTAATCATAATCAATTGAATGAAATAACGTTTCTGATATATAAATATTAATATATGAGATAAATATCTTCTATATCCTTTATCTTTGACGTAGTCATATAATAAAGATTTAAACTAATTTAATTATAATTATTTTATCTTATAAGTGGGTCTATGCATTATCAAAGATCAGGTTTATGATGGAGAATGGATAGTTTTATGTTCTAATATAAAATTGACGAAATGAAGAGGATAAGATATTTGATTCTATGTTTTTCTTTTCCCGAATTCAAATTTAATATGATTTTTTAAAAAAATTGATCATTTCCTGATTCGATTTTGTTACATATATAAAATATGTTAATGAGTATTAATCTAATCAAATAAATTTCAATTTTCAATTTTGTGAAAGTAGATTGATAAAAAAAAATTAAAAATCAAATAATTAAGTAAGTTTTCTAAATTTACCTCCATGGTACCGGGAAAAAGTTATGGAAAAGCTTTTTTCCGGTAAAAAGAAGTTATCTTTTCTACGAGAAAAAAAATTATTTATTGGATGCCGAAAAGATAGCATTAATGAGTATTCAGGAGCAAAACGCAGCAAAGCGTAGTAACTTTTATTAGATCCATAAACATATCTAACATAGTAACTTCCAAGAGCGAAAATTTTTGCCCCCTCTATTCTTAAGTTCTCCATTTGCTCATTGCTGTTTTCTTGGATGTAACTATTTTTGGAAGTAGAGCTGTAAATATGGGATCCAATCCGTGAACCAACTCACTCACCTCAGCCTACTAAAATGGATAGTTAAGTTACTAAAATTTCAATTCACAAAAATTCAATATTAACTCATTAATTTAATTCTTATGTTATATGTTGGTATTAATTACTTATGAATTATAATATAATTTAAGTTTGATGATTATTATATATATGGATGATGTAACTTAAATCTAATGATTATTTTATGATTTCAAATTTATTTAATATTTTTATTTTATAGTAAGTTAAACTTTTAACTTATCAATCCACTTAAAATGAGCTGAATTAGTTATTTTTCAACTTATAATCAAAATTAAATAAGATCTCGTTTGAATAGACTTATATGCAGCTTATTTGGGCTTATATAGTACAATAAGTACTTATGAAGTATTTTTATTCTATTTGGATGAGTTTATTAAAACAGCTTATAAAACTCATATAAGTTGTTTTTAGCTTATTTTCATAAGCTAAAAATTTAAGCTTATGAAAATAAGCTTTTGTGAAAGTTAAAAATATCTTAGTACTAGTTGTTTTTATAATATTTTTTTACAAAATTAACTTTAAGAAATTAACACAATTCATAACATATACCTCAAATGCTTGATATTTATTTTAAAAGATTTATGAAAAGTACTTATCAAAGTATTTATCCAAATACTATTTAATTTATTTTAGACAACACTTATAATAATAAAACTTATTAAATAAATTTTAATTTAATAAAATCTTATTTAAGTTATTTATCCAAATTCAAGTCAACCTGCACATCTCATGAGCTGAAACAGATTATCCCGTTTTGACAACTTTATTTGGAAGGCATCAGCTGGCCCACAGTTACCCGCGTGAACATCAATTGGGACGTAGAAAACACGTGACAATAGATGCCTTTATTTCTTTAGTTGTATCCAATGTATTTGTAATTTTGTGTGGAAGAGATAAGGTACGCTCGTGAATCGTATAAGCATGACTTGCAGCATCTTTTGTCGATCATCGACACATCACTCTCACTGTGTCATCAATGCAACTAAAAGATATTTAAAATTTGAATTTGTTTCCTCTATTCAATTGTATTATTATCACGTGCGTAAATTGAACATTTTCATTCAAGTTAGCATGTAATAAACCCATTACTAGTTATATTTAGACATTAGTATATATAGCAATTAATTTTCTTTTTAAATCATTAACCATGCAAGATCTTTGTTATCTTTAGAGATAAGAAATAAACCCTTTACTTTGTACTGTATCAAACGAAGAACCATTGCTTATTATATACAACACATGATAAGGTTAGAATAAATGAAGATTTACTGTGCACAATACAAAGTATATTTTGTGAATTATTAAATTAAAAAACTAATTTAATTCAACATAATCTAAATGTTATAATCACAGAAAAAATGTATTTGTTAATGTGTTTTGACACGTATACAATCATGTAAATTAAAGGCAAAATCAAGAACAATGTAAACCTGAAGTGAATTTAAAAGAAAATTGTAAGTGGAGGGAGTTGGAAATTCAAACTCTAAAATAATGAAAACTTATTAAAGGTAATGTTGAGTATACCTTTACATTGGAGCAGAAAAAAGATGCGCGAATGTGTTAAGGAGTTAAGAATGCTTGATGAATATGCATTAACAATTGAACAAAATGAAACCTAAAAGTAAGTTTACCTTAACATGGAAGAATTAACAATAAATTAAAATTAAAGGACTATTGATTATTGAGTTTAATTTGATCTATATAGAAGTTGTGAGAGAAAGGGGATAGGTGAAAGATCAAATTCCCAACATTATTATCACTCTAATCTTAAAGACTGTGGCGAGTATTAGCTGAGGTACAAGCTTGTTAACATAAAAATAAAACTTTAAATAAATGAAATTGTTTAAATTGATAAATTTTTTAATATGTATTAAAAATAATTACATATAAAAACTATGCATATTATTAATTGTTAGATTTTATATTATTAAATTCTAAAAATTATTAATGTTTTGCCCAAAATGAGGTTAATAATACGAGTGGATAGAAGCAACAATGATGAACGTGGGCTTCACCGTCAGCCTAGCTACCACCCCTTACATTGAATTGGGGACCAGAACTTGTCATGAAAAAAAAAAAATTGAATTGGGGACAAGACCTCCAAAATTATGAGTGAAAGTATTCAATGGCTTGCAATGGAACATATGCTTCACAGAAACTCCAAAGGGATAACAATGAATGAATTAGTGGATTGAAAGTGAAAGGTGAATGAACGGGGAAAAAGCAAAGATTGGTTCAATTTTTCAAGAAATACCTTTTTAAAAGTTATTCCTGATCACACAAGTTTTAAATGTGCAATAACTTATAATTACAAGTTGTTAGTCATACCTAAGTTATTATTTAGAACATGTCTAAACGTTTTTTTTTTATAACACGGAAACGGAGGTTTAAACATAAAATCTTCTTTAAATTACTTAAATTCTTCACCATTAACTCATTCCCATGCCTTGTAAGGTTGTATGGCCAAGAAAGGGCTTCACACAGCACTCAAATGGATCTGTACCCCTGTGGTATACACATTGGGCTGTACTGCATCAAGGCAAGTTTGGTCCAAAATTTTCTATTTTAAGGCTTATCCTCCAAAGTGATAAAAGAGCAAAAAATCTTTCCAAACTCTTGCGACTTGACAATTCATGGATTTTATCATTTTTTTCGTTTAATAATTATATTTTCAGATGATTATCCATGTATTTATTATTTTATAATTGAGGGATAATTTTCTTGATTAATTAACTGAATTTGAGTTAATTTTTCTTATTGTGTGAGCTGGTTTATATTATGAACTTTGGAGCATTTTAATTCTCTGTAATTTTGGAACTTCGTAAATTTACTTTTTTTTTTTTTTTGGTACGAGATATCTAGTTTCTGCTGATTCTTGAGATCTTCAACCTTTATTTCACGATTCCTTGGAGTCTTCCCTCAACTGCAATGATTAGCTTTCTAGCTTTTTAAAAAGTTGAGTCTTCCTAAAGAACTGTTGTGCATTCGTGGGAAGGTTCTAGTAAGAGAGTTATATCAGAGCAATATAGCTAAGTAATTAGTAATTCGATCATTGTTATTCTTATTATTTTAAATAAAAATGAATTTTTGCACATGATAAAAATAATTATATGTATTGTTCAAGCTTCAAATTTAAAAAATTCTTGAATAAGGACACATATTAAAAAATTATATAAAAGCTTTCATAGGTTTTTATCTAACAATTTAAAATTTTATGAGAGTTGATCATTAACAAATTCTTACTTGATTGAAGAACTCATAATTGTGGTGTGGTGAATCTAAGTGTATCCAAGCTAATATTATTATCGCAACCGTTTTAGTTAGTTATAACAATATTTAGCGGGCTTTTATAGTGAAAGAAATTCAAACTAATTAAAGAAGAAAATTTGGGCACTCCATGAAAACGTGGCGGATAAATAATATCATGAACTGAACTTTGAACAAGAAGTTAAACGATTCATGACCTTACAATTTTTGTGAAAATAGACATAGCAAAGAATATAGAAAAAATTGGAGGGAATATTGACATACCAATAATTAGTTAGAACACAAGATATTGACATAACAATAATTAACTAGAATACAAGAAGACTATGACATCTTAGTGTCATATGCTATTTTCCTTCTCCATTTTATCATAGAAGACCCTAAACTACTTCAGCTTTGCTTTATCATGATTCTCCAAAACGTTCCCAAACATCTAATCATAATCAATTGAATGAAACAAAGTTTTTGAAATATAAATATTAATATATGAGATAAATGTGTTCTGTAACCTTTTTCATTGGCATAATCATATAAGAAAGATTTAAACTAATTTAGTTATAATTATTTTCTTATAAGTGGGTTTATAAATGATCAAAGGTCCAGTTTATGATGGAGAATGGATAGTTAATAGTTTTATGCTCTAATCTAAAATTGACGAAATGAAGAGAGTAAGGTATTTGATTCTGTGTTTTGATTTTTCCCAATTTAAGTTTTATATGAATTTTTTTAAAAGATTGAACATTTCCTGATTCAATTTTGTTACATAAAATATGTTAATAAATATTAATCTTATCAAATAAATTTTAATTTGCAATTTTGTCAAAGTAGATTGATTAAAGAAAAATTAAAACTCAAATACTCAAGTAAGTTTTCTAAATTTACCTTCTGTAGAAAGAAGTTATCTTTTTTACGAGTAAAAAATAGTTTTTTCACCTTTTCAAAGAAGCCTAAAATTTTAGCTTCTGTTATAAAAAAACGCTAGGCTTTTTCTAATTCTTCTCGTAAAATACTCTCTTGTTTTTTTTTGTATTCAAAGTACTTTTGAGGTTTTATAGGAGAAATCCATCCAAAAGAAGAAATGAACCAGCTTAATTTGGGGCGTATATAGAGTCGAAGAGAGAAATGATTTTGCAATATAAAACATGTATTTTGTGCAAGTGATGATACCAAGGAAGCTCAAGTAGAAGTCCAATTGGGCCAAAGATGTACTGCGAAGACTTGGAGGCCTAATGACAAGAGATCAAGAGCTAAGAAGGCTAAGGAGAATTTTGATAAATAAGTCAATCGTTTTTTCTCACTCAAGTCTATTTCAGAAAAAGAAGCACTCAAGATGGTCCAAATGATCCAAGTTGATGAAGAGCCCAATGTGGAGACATGATTTCTTCTTAGTCATTTTATTTATGTATTTGAACCTTCTAATCTTTTCAGTTTTGGTTTTTATTTTCTTTTTGGGATAATTTTGTTATAAGGGCCCATTGATTGGGTTTAACTATGCGCATAATAGAGCTAGGGATAGATGCTGCATTCTATTTGGGTTTGGGTCACATTTGCACTAGGATTAGGGTTTAAAATGCACTAGCTTGCTGCCTCATTTAGTTAGACCTAAGTGCATATTTAATGCATATAAATAGGCTTGTATTTACGGGATTTGTCACTTTTGAATTTCAGAATATTATCGTACTCCTTTGTGAGTTTTTAAATGTTTAGTTCTCTTGAGGTTATTGGGAAAATCACAATGGTTCTTACCAAAGTTTTCTTTACATTTGTGGCAAATATTCGCTTGTTTTATCACTTCCCAAGAGTGTGATGTCTTCTTCCTTTTATTCCTTGTCTTTTTTCATCTTTTCTATTTATCACTTCCCAATAGTGTGATGTCTTCTTCCTTTTATTCCTTGTCTTTTTAAATAACAAAGGCATTTGCTAATGAGTGTCCTGAGGTCATTGGTTATGGAATCAAAATAGAAAATATTAAATGTAAAAATAGAGTATTTAATATCTTAAAAATTCAAAAAACATTTAATACATTCTTTATTAGTTCATTTTAAGAATTTATTGAGAAATGTTAAATGCTTCTTAAATAATATAGCAAGACCCAATAGTTACACGTATCAATTGTATTTTTCTTAGGCTAGCACGAAATGTCATTCCATGTTTTTTTTTTTGGTAGATTTAGAGCTTAAAAAGGAAAGCTAAAAATTGATGGGGTTTGTGTTGGGTATCAGTTATGGAAACATTATCACAACTAAAATAAGAGATGAGAAAAGATGAACTAAACACACACAATATTTAATGTGGAAAAACCCTTTGAATGATGAGGGGGGAAAACTATGAGTAAGAAAGATTTTTACTAAGTGGAAGAAATTACAACACATCTCTCTAAATACGAAGAGAGAATAATAATACCTTCTTTTGAACAATAGGAGAATATACTTCACAATTTCTCTCTAAGAATACAAGAGAACGTATAGGAGAGAAAAAAAGATTGAAATGGGATGATTTTTAAATACTTTCCTTAAGCCTCTTTATATAGGATTTAGAAGAAGAAACCCACCAATGTAGGATTTCTAATAATTCTCCTACTTGAAGATTTTATTGAGTCAATCATATCTTCACACCACTCTTTCTTTCTTGTCATTCTATGTTACTTACGTTTCTAACAAATTATAGGAGGAACGACACCATACAAACTTGTCATAATAGATTGGCATTGTTATTACATCTGCTAGGTTATCCTTAGTGTGAATCTTTGCATATATACTCTTCCGTCTTCTACTACTTCTCGAACAAAGTGATATTATATACCTATGTGCTTTGTCCTGGAATGAAAGGATTGATTCCTTGCAATGTATAAGACACTTTGACTATCACAATACACAGTAATCTTCTGTTGCTTGTGCCTGAGTTCTTCCATTAACCTTTGAATCCAAATAGCTTCCTTGCATGCTTGGGTAGCTGCTATGTATTCAGCTTCTGTAGTAGAAAGAGCTACAACAATCTATAATTTGGATAACCAGCTTACTGCTCCTCCTGGAAGTATGAACACAAAGCCAATAGTAGATTTTCTTTTGTTAAGATCACCTGTCAAATCTAAGTCAACATAACCCTTGTTAAGGTTCCTTTGACATATCTCAGGATTCTTTTCACAACATTCCAATGCTCTCTACCAGGATTTGCCATAAATCGACTAACCGCTCTCACTGCTTGTGCAATGTCTGGTTTTGTACATATCATGGTATACATAAGGCTTCTACTGCTGATGAATACGGTACTTGAAACATTTCCATCCTCTCCATTTCATTACTAGGACTCATACCTGAGGATAATTTAAAATTGATAGGAAGTGGGTTAGAGATTATGATAAATCTGCATAACATGTAGAGTTATAGGCTAAAAATGGTAGTGGTTATGCACATTTTTAATAGAAGTTGATGATTTTAGAAATATGATCACTATAAGTAAATCTCACATCAATTGTTTTTACTTATGGTAATTTTCTTGGAGAACTGTGCTAACTTTGGAAACTATCTTTTATAGGAATTTAAAATCATCAAGTTCACGCCCAACATTCAAATCCTATGCTCAGCGTAAAATGATGAATTTACCACTGACTTGCCTGCGCTTAGTGTAGAGTTCGCATGCTTAGCGCAATAGGGAATATTTGTTTCTAATTTGCCTGCGCTCAGTGTGGCTATCTCATGTTGAAGGAAATGGTAAAAAAACAATATTTTGTTGTTTTAAGTTGCTTTCACAATTTTTTTCACAAAATTTTAAAACAGGAAACAGAGTGAAAATAATGTGACATTTTTATAATTATAATAAAAACATATCTAACTAAAAATAAAATCAGAAAATAAACCAAACAAGTTCTGAGTTTTTCAAGCAAGTGTTTTAGCTTCTAACTTCACCTTTTGGGAACAAATTGCATATTTTATAAGGATTTCATTTTACTAGACTAAAACCATGTTATTTAAACTATTACATTCAATGCTTCATTACTCTTGGTGGATTGAGAGAACCATGCAGTCAGCCAATTGGTAACTGAGAGTACAAAGACCTCGAAGTAAACGAATTAGAAACTAAAAGGAAGAACATGCTCCAAGCAAGGAGAAGAACTTGATTTATTCATTTCTCTGTCAAAATTCCACATGTCAAGATGACCATAAAACCCATCCATTCCTTTTCATACGGCCATACCTTTTGGAGGTGTCAAAATGAGCCGACGAAAAGTATAAGCTAGGCTAGAAAATCTCAGCCAGGTCGGTCTAACCTAATCCAAAAATAGGTTGCTTCAACTTTGTTAAATTTTTTTTTGTTATCTATTTAATTTTTGTTATTATTTATTTATATCTTTACTTGACTAGCTTCCTTTGGATTAAAAAAAAGAATTAAATTTAGTAAGTACATCTCAATTTTTCTTTTTTCTCTACTTAAATATAATGTTAAATTATTCTAGTTCTTTGAATTGATTAATTTATGGTTTAAGAGATGTTTCATTAATATATCATAAATTGTTTATGCCAAAAATAATGTAGTAAATCTTTATTACTTATGTTGATGACATTTAATATAATTTGTTATACTTGTATCTAATTTACATACATAATTTTTGTGGGCTTGAATCGATGTATAATTTTAATTTATCAATAACTTATTATTACATATAAATAAAATAAAATAAAGAAAGACAACAAAAAAAGTCAGTCCCATAGGTCAGCCCAACCCAGCCTGCAACTTGCATGGGTTAGACTAAACTAACTATTTGTTAGCCCGCACATATTGGGAGCCAACCCTACCCAACCCAAACTAAGCTTGGGGTGACATAGGCTTGCCCTAATGGGTTAGGCTGACTCAAATTGACATCTCTACACCTCTTGAAGAATGATAGTATTATTTTATTAAAAGAAAACAAATGAAAAAGATGAAGTGAATTCATATAGTTGTACATAGTATTATCCAATAATTTTGAAGTTTAAAATGGAATGGCAATCAATATCTAAAGACAACGTGACAAAACGAAGAGTAAAAAAGTATAAAGGAGTAAAAGATATCTTTACCCTTGGTAAGAATGTATGTACATAGTATTATCCCATAATTTTGAAGTTTAAAATGGAATGGCAATCAATATCTAAAGACAACGTGACAAAACGAAGAGTAAAAAAGTATAAAGGAGTAAAAGATATCTTTACCCTTGGTAAGAATGTATGCGATAGTCATGTGACTATTTTTCATCAAGTTAATAGTGCTTTAAGTTGAATGATAAAAAATAGCCTATTTAAAAATCATCAATGACCAATATGATACAGAGCAAACTTTAATGGCGAAAATGATATCAAATAAGGACATTAGTGGCCAAAATGTCTGTATCACAACAAAGAGGATTCACATAATAAATAGAAGAAAAAAAGAGAGGATTGACTTAATAAATAGAAAGAGAGAGGATTCAGCATTAATGCAGGCCCTAATTATAGCATTCACATATGATTCTTGGCCACAAGAATAAGAGGATTCTTCTTGGTTTGGACAAGTCCTGGCTGCGTTTCAATGTCTATGTCTTCCTTTTCCATCCCAGCAGGCATTTCCCAATCAAACCAATAAAGAAGGTTAGCAAGTATAATCTCCACTGTGGCAACTCCCAAAGGCAACCCTGGGCAAATTCTCCTCCCAGAACCAAATGGAATCAGCTGGAAATCTTGTCCCTTAAAATCTATTGAACTGTCTAAGAATCTCTCAGGATAGAACTCTTCTGGGTCTGTCCATGCTTCAGGGTCTCTTTGGATAGCCCATGCATTCACATACACTAATGTCTTGGGTTGAATTTCATACCCGTCTACAATGCATTTTTCATTTGTTTCTCTTGGTACAAGTAGAGGGACTGGAGGGTATAATCTCAGTGTCTCTTTTATCACTGCCTTAAGATAGGGAAGCTTTTGGATGTCATCTTCATCAATACGGCTTCTTTTACCATACCAATTTCTAATTTCTGCTTGAACTTTCATCATTACTCTGGGGTTTACAATTAGTTTGGCCATAGCCCAAATTGATGTGGTAGCACTTGAATATGTTCCTCCAATAAGTATGTCCTGCAAAAATTACAGAAAATATGCAGCTGAAAAATATAACGAAATGCCTTTTTTTTCTTTTTCATTCACTTGATTATTGGTCGAAGATGTTAGATAGTGCTTTCACCTAATAGCATAAATTATTGAGAACTAACTCTCCCAATAGCTTCAACTCTCCCAAGAGTTGAAACTATAAGGCAAAATCACTTGCATGGTTTTATATCTCTACCAGAGCCCAGAGGTCTTCTGTTGTTGAACCTCAGCCATATAAATGTGGTAATACCATATAGATTCTAAACAGAGTCCCTAACGAGAGTCCAAAAAGTTTGGTTTTGGATGCTTTAACATCCCAAGTGGGTATTATGATCGAATACTTAATTAAAACTTTAAAGAGTGTAAATTAAACTAACCAGGAGCACTGCTTTGATCTGATCATAAGTGAGATCAAATGAAAATGAATGCTGCTGCTTCAGCTTCAGTAAGACATCGATGATATCCTCTTCACGTGAGTTTTGTCTAATGGGATCAAGGTGTTGGGTGACGACTTCTTGCAAAAATGCATCCAACTCCTTGGAGTTTCTTTTGAGACGAGCATGTAATCCTCTGAGTTTATCAATCCACCCCGTGAAAGGAATATAATCAGAAACAAAGAATGTACCCAGCAAAGCCTGCGATTCATTAAGCAGGTCAAGGTACCTAGTCCTTTCTGCTCCTCCCTCCTCATACCTTCTTCCAAAAGCAATTCTACAAATTATAGTGTTGGTAAGAGACATCAGTGCGTCGTTCAAATTCGTAACATTTGAAGCAGAAGCTTGCCAAGATATCTTTTTCATCAATTGATCGACCTCAAATTGTCTTATAGAGGAGAAGCTTGAGACACTGCTCGAGCTAAAGACATGGACAGCACAAATTTTTCTGATTGCTCTCCATGAATCATTGTACGGGGAAAACACCATCTCTACCCCATTGTAGGACAGTTTCTGTTGGCAGAGCAAGGAAGGTCGGCCACAAAACTCAAGGTCATGGATTTTCAGAACCTCTTTGGCAATTTTGGGCGACGAGATAACAAGGCCTGGCCTTGAACCGAATTGAAGGGAAAACAAGGGGCCATATGTCTTTGAGAACTGCCATAGTTGCAGATAAAGGGCAGAATTATGCAGCTGATGAAGATTCCCGATTATGGGAAGGCCTCTAGGACCAGGAGGACGAGCTGGGTTCTTAATGGTTCTGTGTTTTTGGAAGAAGAACAATAGAAATACAGCAAGAGTTAGGCATAGAAGTAGAAGAAGTGACTCCATTTTGGCCTATGAGATCAGTTTATGTTCTACTTATTTATAGCTCTAAGAGAACGTTAGTTTTTTAATTTTTAGAATAATTATTATTTTTAATTAAAAACTGTTTTATCTAAAATTTATTTTATTTGTTTAAAGTATGTAAAAAAAAAATGATATGTAGCGAGAATAGGTGAAACTCGATAGTAAACCGGATGTAAAATTAATACTTATAATTTGAACGGGTTTTACAAAAAAAACAATTACTTTTTCTGTCTTTAACTTCCCCACAAATACTTGTTCTTTTTTGACCTTCTCCATGCTTAGTCGGGTTACAAGTTAAGATTATTTTCTTTATAATTAAAAATAATTTTATTTTAAATTTTTAATTATTTAATTTTAGATTATTTTAAAAACTTTAAGAGAGAAATACATATTTGTCTTCAATTAAATAATTTTTTTAATCATTTTATATATCTTTTAATAATTTAATATATAAAAGTAATTTTTTTATACAATCCAAAACAAATAGTTTTAGTTTAAAATTAATTATAAATTAACACATTTAAATATAAAATAATTTTTTCATAATCAATTATATATATAATTAATTTTTAACATAATCTTTTTTTCATAACTAATTCAAAACACATACTAAATCCCTAATATATACATCCTCTTGCACTAACATTCTACCAGCTTTAAGCAATTCTTTCGCAATCGTTCCTTGAATTAATGATAAACGTGCTTCTTGGATGGACTTTAATGCTGACGGGGATGTGTTGTGTTTTTCTTCAAAATGGAAGCCTTTATTGTAAATAAAAAAAAGTTGTGTTCTTCCTAAACTGGTCAGAGTAATAAACCATCCAACTACCGTCATGAGCTAATTCTGACTTTTACATAGACATTATTTTTGTAACAATCATACTAAATTTTTACATTATTTTTATACTTAATTAATAATAAAAAAAATTATTTATATAATATATTATTTAATTAATAAATGTTAATAATTAATTATTTATAAGTTAATAATTTATTAATGTAAAATTTATTTATTATTAATCAAATTTATAAATAAATAATTACTAAATTTTATTAATTAAATAATATATTATATTAATTAAAAAATTATTTATTATTAATCAAATATAAAAATATATATAAATATCATTTTTTTAAATTGTACCATAAAACAAAAACAATGTATCTTTAAAAGATAAGGGAAAAGATACTTATATACTAATTTTTTACACTACTTTTATATAAATAAATTTTTACTTAATGCAGTATATTGTTTAATTAATAAATTTAATCAATTCATAAGTAATTTATTACAAAAACTTATTAATTAAATAATATATTATATTAATTAAAAAATTACTTATCATTAAATAAGTATAAAAATAGTGTAAATTTTATATAATGTAAATATAATTGTTGAAAAGATAATTTCCATAATGTCCTAATTGACCAAATAGAAACTGTGAAATCAATTTCGTAATTGGTTTAAATTAAGCAATTAGCAATAAATGAGATCCTAAATTGATAAATTTGGGAATATCTAGAGGGTAAAGTCCATAATTCCCTAATTGACCTAAAAGCAATGATCATGTGAAATTAATTCTCTGATTATTTTTTATTGACGATAGTAGAGTTACTAGGTCATTGACCTAAAAATAAATATATAATGAATTTCTTCGCTAAGTAAGATCCAAAGTTGCTTCTAGAACTTATTTTCACATAATTCCCTAATTTGCCTAATATGAATTGTGAAGTTAATTCTCTAATTGGTTCACATTAAGTAACGATCCCTAAGTGAGATTTGAAATTGATTAAAAAATTCATTTTCGATAATTTCATAATTAACCTTACAGGAATTGTGAATAAATGTATATTAATTTTTAATTATATTTAATAAATTTTAAATATTTATTATAAAATTAACAGTTGATAAATTTTTAATAATTTATTTTAAATATTAAACTTATAAAAATATTATAATAATCTTTCAAACAATAGATAAGAAATTAGCGTGTAACAGAAAATGTTAGATACATCAATTTGAATTGGTTTAAGTGAAAAGAATAATATATAGGTTTATATTTAGAATTTAATTTCAATTCATTGTTAGTGTAAATTTTTTTATA
This sequence comes from Styphnolobium japonicum, assembly GCA_023212625.1. Classification (NCBI taxonomy): domain Eukaryota; kingdom Viridiplantae; phylum Streptophyta; class Magnoliopsida; order Fabales; family Fabaceae; genus Styphnolobium; species Styphnolobium japonicum. The sequence goes on along the minus strand of JALBWW010000007.1, from coordinate 10,121,278 downwards.
TTGTCGTCTAATAATGTGCTGACACATTATTAAAAGAGTTAGATATTTTAGGTGGTTGTTGTAATACTCAAATTCTTTTAATAATTTTGTAACATATAATTGAATAATAGTGTAAATTTTTTTTACACTGACAATAAATCAAAATTAAATTCTTGCATTTATTATGAGTTGTTTGATTTTAAAATAAATGTTAGAAATTTTATTAGATACAAGATTTATAAAATCAGACCAATTCAGCCAATTGGTTGGATCGTAACCTTCGTACTTGGCTCGTCCAATCAACTCCCAAAACCCATTTCAGCAATTGACTTACTCAAAAATCGTTCAAACCGGATAAAATCGGAATGAACCCGTGACCCCAATAAATAGGATCCGATTTTGAATAACTAGGGGGCTCGTTTTTTTATTTTTGAAAATTCTCGTTTTTTTTTTGGTTTATTTATCTTTTCTTCTGACTTGGGTTCTCAGTTCTCAGTCGCAAGTAGTCACTCCATTCTTTCTCTTTGGGGACCTGGATTGAACGACGGCATCCACGACAGCTCAGGATCGCCATTCGCTGACTTCGCTCGCAGATAGCTCGCCAGATCGCCGTTCATCTTCCGTCATCCACGCTGCGCCAGGGTCGTCCGTGCAGTCGCGCCACAGTGCTTGTGCTTCATTTTGAGCCAAGGTCAGATTTGTGCTTCAGCCTACTTAATTTCATTTTTGCTTTCTTTCCATTTTTTTTTTCTGCTGAAGGGTTGATTGCTTGTTCCACCAGTAGAATGAACTCAATGAAGGTATCTTGTCCCACCACATGGCCATTTTCAGACTATGATTTTGATGTTTTAATGAGCGATATATCCAAGGTCAAAGGAAGGGCAAGAAATATACGTGGATGTGACTCTGCTTCAACAAAAATAAAAACTCAAGATTTTGTTTTGTTTAGGAACTATATAAGACCCGTGGTTGTGGGTGATAATCCAAATGGCCATATGGTTTGGTGGAATAGTAGGAATTCCCCGCATTGTCATTGTCCCCGGTCCATTCCATCTTTATTGTGTTTGATTATTTATGGTTTCTCGCGCTGTTTGGAACCCACCACCAACCACCAATTGTTTGTTTGTTTTCATTTTCCTTTCCTTCAAAACCATTACCGTAACTATTGATAAGGGACAATTGTTTGCTTGTACATTTTGGTTCTATGAATGGATAAACTAATACGGAGTTATTATTTTGTTTTGAGAGAAATGAAAAAGAGAGAATTAGAGAAGAGATAAATAGAAAAGAAATGGAGAAATTTTTTTATTTAATTAGAGGAAAAATAGAGAAAAAAAATAGTGAGTTTTATAATTTTTTTATTTCTCTCCTAAAGCGAGAAAAAATAGAGAAAAAATAGATAAAGATAAAAATTTAACTAATATATATTTTTTTTATTTTATAAATAAATAAATAGGTGTACATATATATTTACAACAAAATTTAATTTTTTTTATTTTTCTCTTAATTTTTTTAATCTAAATAATTTAAAAATTTACTTATTTTTTACTCTACTTCACTTTTTCCTATTTCTTTCTACTATATTTTTCTCGTAATTTAAACAAAGCCTAAATGAATTGATGTTTTAAATACTTGAATTTCTTCTCCATCTTTATGTATTTGACTTGTAAATTATAATATCAATGTGTTATGTTTAATAATTTAATTATTTCAATTTGAAACTTTGAATTATGATTTATCAATTAAGTGATTTTTTTTTCTATTTTTATGAAAATGAGTTATATGATGATAGTTATTATTATTTTTAATTTTTTTATATTAGTATTTGGTTTGACCATCGATTTAACCGATTGAACCAATTGAACCATGACTTGAAGTTTTGCCAATTCGATTTTCGGTTCGGTTCTTAAAACATTGATTAAATATAAATAACAATTAATAAATATTTGACAATTCACCGTAAATACTAATATATTAAAAAAATATGAGTATTAAAGTAATCCTCAAAAGAAATGTAATTACTCTAGCTATTTTGTCTTTACTTTGATCTTTTGAAAAAATTGCAATTAAAAAGATTTTCGCATTTATCATCGGTATCACGTGAGATTAATCTCTCATTTTTTAAAAAATATATATTTTATTTTTAAAAAAAACACAAAAAACGCCAGATGCAGATATGTGACTGTGACCGTATGAGGACATGCGACTGTAACCGGATGACATGTGACTGTGACCGTATGATGGCATGTCCAATGAATATGCACCAAAGCTTGTCGTCTTCATACTAAATAATTGCAAAGGGGGCGATTTATCCTACCCCATAGCATGATTATACACCTGATTGAGAATGACTTGAAAATGACTTGTAAAGTGATATGAGCCACAAATTTTTTAAGCATACGTGACTATTAAATACTTTTAATATTTTATACTAAGATTTCTTATTTATTATCTTATTATAATTAAGTTTATTTTTTTTTACTTACTCATATTTTTACACTTAATTTTATTTTACAATGTTAATTAAAAAGACATAATTTAAGTATGAAAAAAAGATTTTATAAATATATATGACAAATTTAAATATATTTAATAACATAACTGTGTATAGGTATTACTCAAATTAAATATTTTTGATTATTTTTTATTAACTTTGACTAGTTGGTATCATAAAAATATAATAATAGATACAATCAAACATGAGTAGATTATAATGATAAAAAAGAGGAAGAAGATATCACATAGGTAATTGTAGATCAAACATTTAACAATTTTCAAAGAAATAAATGGGGAATGTAGGGTTTTTTTTTTGGTAATATAATTTATCAATCATTTACTGTTTTGGTAGTTTTCATTTTTTTTTCATTTTTTTGTGTCTTGCATATATTTGTGAACTATGGTGAATTAGAGTCGGTGTTTACTCAATCCAATTCAACTACAATAAACTCAAACTATCTTACCTTAGTAATTAGCATAAAATTAAATTGAGCTCATGCTACATATCATGATCATTTCTCAGTCATTTTCATATTTTTAATTTTTAGTTAGTTTCACAGTTTAATATCTAAACAAAAAATTTGGCTTTACAATTTATAATTTGTATTCGGGGTTCAATTTGCAATAGTATTATATTGCAATGTGAAAAGAGTCAACTTGGATATCTTGAAATGAAATTATGACACTATTACTATGTTCACATTATTATTATTATTATTATTATTATTATTATTATTATTATTATTATTATTATGTACTTTTAACTAAAAATTCACTTCCTAAATTAATTATTATCATATCATACCATGGTTCTAAGATATTCACAATTTATCTCACTTAAAGTGAAAGTTTTTTTTATCAATAATTTGTTTTTATTTTATTAACCAAGTCAGGGTTAATATGCAAGATTTGGTTTTGTTTTATTTATAATTATTAAGTTATTTATTTATTTTTAGTCAAGTAGGGGTTGATACCCACCACTTCATTTAATTTTATATTTAAAATTTTTAGTTTTTTTAAAAATTAAATAGGTCAGGATTGATAGGTACGGCTTGATTTTATTTATATTTAATTTTTAAAAAATTGATATGTTTTTTATTATTTTATTCAAACTGGGATTTTTTTAAATATTTTTTAACCAAGTTGATATTGAAACCCACGACTTGGTTTTTTTAATTTTTATTTTTTAAAAAGTTAATTTTATTATTTTAAACTAAGTTTGGTTTGATACTGGCTCAATTTTATTTTTACTTTGTTATTTTTTAAACTTCGATTTAATTTTTTTAAATTTTATAATTCTATTCCATTCTTTAGAAAATGTTGGAATATAAATATATAGTTATTATTATGAATTTATTTCAATTAGTATTATTATTTGTTGTAAATAGTAGTTTTAAATAAATACTATAATTTTTATTTTGCTTTGATTCGGTAGTACTATTTTAGTTCATATATTTTATTAGGGTGTCTTTATTTATTAATAGTCATAAATTTGTTGAACGACCATCTTCAAACTTTGTGTTGCTTCTCTTATAACTTTCGTTCTTTCATCTTGAAGCGTGGGTGTGTTTGTTAGACAACAAATTCTTCCATCTTTTAGCTTTTTCAAGTGGTGCTTCTAAATTATGGCATGCCTATGTCTTTCACGATTTATTACTAAACTAATGTGCTCTTTTCATTTATGCTTTTGAGATATTCATTGTTAACCACACTAAACTAGAGAATATTTTTTGAAGATTAAATTATAGTATTGTAAAACTTGCTTGCCTTGACTAGTTGTAATTATAGAACTATTTTTTTAGTAGCAAACATATGCCTTAAGTTACATTGTATTTGATATAATAAATTAAAATATAGATAGTTTATTAACATAGAATTGTAAGTGTGTTTATACACACAGTTTTATTTACCTATTCAATTCACATGAGTTGTTGATTTTGAATCCATTTTGTTTTAAAAACTTTTTCATTTTGTAATTGACTTTCAATGGCTATATAATATCGTTATTGGTTTTTATTTGTTTAAAGGTTAAAATGTTTAACTCACAAGAGCCGAGAATGTGTTCAAATTTAAAAAATGAATGGATTGATTTGAATGAAGTAAATTTGGATGATGGAATGGATAACGTTGATTCAGAGCATATTCATGGTAACATATTTGATGAGGAAATGAATGTTGAGGTTGAGAAAGGTTTTGAAGAGTTGACATATGAAGATGTAAGAACTCTAGAATTCGTAAACGAACCTGAAGCAAAAGAGTTCTATGAGAAATATGCCTTGCTTCATGGGTTTGGAATAAGGAAGGATGCGATTCGAAAAAACAAAAAAGGTGACATAGTGTGGTAGCGATTTTTGTGTGCACAAGCAGGCTTTAGATTAGTAAAGGATTCTAACATAGAGAACCGTAAGAGGGAACCAAGGCTAGTGAGTCGTTGTGGTTGTCAAGCACAATTGTGTGTAAATTTGAACAAGCATACTGGAAAGTGGTTCGTGAGCAAATTTGTAGAAGAGCATAATCATATCATGATTGGTAGTAAATTACCTAGATTTCATAGATCACATCGACACTTGTCAGAAGCAGACAAAGCCCAAGTTAACAACATGTGAGCTAATGGAATGAAGGTAACAAATATAATGAGCTTCATGGCCGATGTGTCTGGGAGTTATAATAATGTTGGATTTACCAGGAAAGATTTGTACAATCACTTTGATAAAGAGCGCAGAGATAAGACAAAGGTTGGGAATGCAATGGCAGCCCTAGCTTATCTGAAGGGGAAAGGAGAAACGAATCTACTGTTTTATTTAAATTACAGTGTAAATGAAAATGAGCAGTTGGAGAATATATTTTGGGAAAATGTGATTAGTCGATCAGACTATATATGCTTTGGAGATGTAATAGCATTTGACTCTACCTATAAGAAAAATAAGTACAACATGCCATTAGTTGTATTCTCGGGCATAAATCATCATGAACAATCTGTTGTCTTTGCTTGTTGCCTCCTCAGTGATGAGCGAGAAGAAATATATGTATGGGTGTTAAGAACATTTTTAGATGCCATAGAAGGGAAGAAGCCTGTTTCTGTTATCACCGATGGTGATCGGGCAATGAGAAGTGCTATCAAGCAAGTGTTTCCAGATGCATGTCATTGTTTATGTGCTTGGCATTTGTCTAGAAATTGCCAATCAAGAATAGGAGATGAGAATTTTACTAGATCATTTGGAAGCCTAATGTATTCAAATATTGATAAGGACAAATTTACACAAAGATGAGCCAATTTGATTGAAGATTTTGGCGTTGCCAATCACCCATTGATTGAAGAAATGTATAATAAACATGATATGTGGGCAACTGCATATTTGTGTGATAGATTTTTTGCAGGATTGTGTACAACATCTTGATACGAAGCCATCTATGCGTTTATTGCTAAGTATGTGAAGTCACAATTTAATTTGCTTGATTTCTTACACAATTTTGATAGAGCATTGGCTAGCATGAGAAACAATGAATTGGAGGCAAATTATAAATCTTTCTATGGTAAGCCAATACTGACTTCTCCTTTGAATCTTCTCCAACGGAGTGCTGCTAATGTTTACACACTAGAGGCATTTCAAGTATTTTCAAATGAGTTAAATGCAGCAGCAGCATGCATTATTGTGGATAAAAAAAGGCATTTGTCAAGGTGTATGTATAAGATTAACAAATATTGCTCATTAAACAAATTATGGAGTGTATGCTTTGATTTTGGTAGATTGTGGGTGGAGTGCTCATGTGGTTTTTTCAAATCGTATGGAATCCCTTGTGGACATATGGTTTGTGTAATGGTATTTAAAAACATTACAAAATTGCCAGATAATTGCATATTGAGTAGGTGGAAGAAAAATGTTAAATCCATGGAAGAGTTACCTGCTTTGGGTGAAAGTACTGGCCGAAGGGTATTAAATGTCATATATGCTTCTCTTGGTCATTGTTGCAGGTGGATGAGCTATCTTGCTGCTCAATCCAATAAGGACTTCAAAGAAACACGAGAATCAATGTTTAAGATGATTCGAGAAAGAAAGCTTAAACATCCAACAAGTACTGTAGCTGAAGATGAGGAAGTAGCTTTGTTGTAAAAGATCTGATTGTTGTTCGTTCTAAAGGAATAAAAGCAACACAATGCAAGTCTTGTAACAAGGGAAGAAGTTTCCGAAAGTGCGAGGAGCCCGGTCATACAAATAGGACTTGTTATAATGGTCATGTTGCTTCATTGGACGAAGCCATGGTGTACAATGGCATCCAGCTAGGTGGTGAAAAAATGCATTCACATTTGGTTAGCTTAGCTTGTTTTACTTATTTAATACATTTAATTTCAAAGTGCATTTTTTAAATTGGAAATTGTTAATATTGTAGGAAGATGAACTTCATATCAGTTTGGAATCACAATATAGTACATGGAAAGATTATTGGCACAATGATGGTTGGTATTCGAACTAAACTAGTTTCATATTTGAATTGCTTGGATATTGTTGAATACTAAAATTGCTATCTCTGTGCAGGAAGACATTAATTATTTATTTAAGCCTGGACTTGGTTAGTAGTGTTTTAAGAGACAATGTGCAGGTGAATCAAAGTCAATTTGTGCTTCTTTGCAAGGATACAATATTGGTGTTGTGATTGATTGACTTAGTTAAATTGGATAAGTTATATCTAGAGTCTTGGATCATCATGGTATCACTTTATGTGGAATATTTGAAGCCTTTTTGATAGTTGAAATTTCATTAGATTAGGCATAATATATATGATGTATTAAAGTGACAGTTATTCTGATAAGAATTAGTGTTTTGGTTTATAAGTCGTGTGTGTGTGTATATATAAAAGACCAAAGGAATAAATTTATACTTCACTAATAAGTTAAAATTTAATTGCATATATACTATTAAGAATAATAAAAATAAAACTTCTTGTAATAGAGTATTTTATTCTTGGACCATATATACATGTTATGATCAGGTTTGTATTGTATTGGCCTACGTTGAGATAGAACTTAGTGTGCTATGTTACTCATAAGCCAACTGCTATATATTTCCTAAAAAAATTTGTTTAAGTGTGTCTGCCCACAATTATTTGAGATATGCATACCAACACATTTAAAATTAGATATAACGTGTGGACTAATTGAAAATGACTCCTCACCATCACCTTATAAAACAAAGACTCACTTTTTAAAGCTCTATGATACCAATTCGTGGATACTATGTCTATTGGCTGTAATTTGCTTTAAATTTTTGTAATCAAGTCTTGGGTTTTATTTTGTAAGAAGAATAAAATTGGTTTTATATTTTCAATTTTTAACCAAGTCGAGGTTAAAACCTACGACTTGGTTTTTTCTCTTTTAATTTTTAAAGTTTGTTTTTTTAACCAAGTCGGAGTTGTTACTCATGACTTGATTTAATTATTATTTAAAAATTTTCATTTTTCGCTATAACTTTTCACTTCATCTTAAAATATCATACTCACTCATCCCATTTAACTTAATCAGTTACATACCTTCTAAAATATAAAAGATAAAACTAGTAATGGAAAAAATAAATTTATAACATCCACAGTGAATTAAACATAAAAAAAGACTTAGATAATTCGAAGACATAAAAGCTTAGACAGTTAAATAGTTCCCATAAAAAACAACTTCAACATTACAATTGAACTTAGGAATTTAGCATTTGCTTGCACTTCAATCCTTCAAGTATAATTTAGCATTTGTTTCCACCTCAAATCTTATGTTGTTGTATGTTTCCAACATGAGATCTATTGCCAAACGCATTCTATCATAGTTAACTATTGGCTGAAAAAAGAAGATAAGATTAGTTTGTCTAAAATATATATTGCAAAAATGGAATTAGTTACTTTAAAATATATGTGACTTAACTAAATTGATAAAATATGATAATTCTTACCCCAATATTAGGGTCATCAAGTAAATGGCTCATTGACATCCAGCTAGGATAAAGTATAAGATTTTAAATTTAACATACTGATTAAATAATTTAAGTTAACATCTAAAAAAAATAACATTACTTTTACTTCCATTGACTTGACATATGAATGACTACTTTGTTTGTTGTATCAGGCTTTCACGTGAAGTATATTGTGCATTATGTTCTTCCATTATAAGTATACTTTGTTTTTTTTTTACCACCAGAAATGGCTTCCTCAATTCATATCCAGATATTCAAGATGAACCTCTGCTCAGACTTCAAAACTACCACATTTCAAAACAAGTTTTGCCCAGTGATCATACGAAATGTGTTTTAAATGTAAGGCACAATTATATTTGTGGAGCTGAACCACATAAGGGTTCTTCAATACATAAAGCAAGCCAAATTTCACAAGATTAATGAAATTGGGAGTTTCAATATTGATCATCATTTAATAAGCGCATTGGTAGAGAGATGGAGACAAAAAACACACAAGTTTCATCTGCGTCGTGGAGAGTGTACAGTACGCTGGAAGATGTTGAACTCCAAATTGGCCTCCTTGCTAAAGGACATATTGTGACGGGATATACATCCATGAATTGGGCTCCCATATGCCAACAATTATTAGGAGCGGTTCCACCCTCCAATATGTGGAAAGTTAACATGGTTAACTTAAAATGGTTTGTCTCTATGTTTTCACAACTTCCGGATGATGCTACAGATATTGTTGTACAACAATATGCAAGAACATACATCATACGTTTGATTGGAGGTATCATGATGCTAGATAAATCAGGTGGACGAGTCCATATGATGCATCTTCCTTTACTGGCTAATTTGTCAAAAGTTGGTGAATATAGTTGGGCTTCTGCTACTTTAGCATACTTATATTGAGAGTTATGCAAAGCTACCTGACAAGAGGCTGTCGAGACCTATCAAATAATAAAATAACCGGTTCACAAACTAATTTGTAGTATAGAGAATGAACCGAATCGTCTCTCAAGGATCCAAAAACAAAGATTTAATTAGATCAAGATAATTAGAAAATGAGGGTTTTGTTGTTGATTAACAAGATTAATAAAAGTATGAGACTTAAAGTTGTAAACAAATCTAAAGAAACAACCAATCCAAGGAAATTTACCGATCTTGAGTTTAACTCATCATTGGTCACAAGGAATTCACTTAATTGCTAACCATGTTCTTGGCCTTAGATCACATCAAGAAGCCTTAACATGATCCATGAATTCTCTACTAGGTAAGCATCTAGGATTTGATTAACCAAGGTTAGATAAAGTAAGCACCATCCAACATAGATTAACTTAAGATTTAGAATTTAACCAAGCTAAACAATCTATCAAAAAACTTGAATATATTGTTTAGTCTTTATGATCCTCTTTGAATACATGATAATAAAGCTATTATCACATCAACATCTAAATCAAATTAAAATATAATTCTAGATAAAAATTTTAAGATGGGAAGAGAAACTTGAATAACAATTAAGCTATGTGAAATTGGTAACCTTTAACTATTTATTGTATTTTACAGTTTAAATGGCAGCCATACATAGATATGCAAGAACTCCGTGGCATCTATAACACCCAAACTATATATTAGTCGATGGTACCGCTCATATGTTTCTCCATAGTTGAGTGGCACCTTGCAGATAGGGTAATGCGACAGTTAGGAGTAATACAATACATTCCAGCAATGCCGATGAACCTAAACAAACTACATAAGGTTGACATGCGAAATAGAGAGAATGTCTATTGGCCTGACAAACATAAGGAGTACATCAAAATGTGGGAAGAACATCACACAAGAATATGCCAAAGAGAACCATATACAAAAGATGGATTCTTAAGTGAAGACACTCTATACATGAGGTGGTATATACAGAAGACTATACGATAGCTATCTTCTCGAACTACTGTAGACATGACAACGGTTGCTTAGTTTACTATTATGATAATGTGGGTGTCTTAAAGAAATAATGACGTTAAAAGGTATCATAATAATTTCAGGTGGCTTTTGCACACCAAGTTATGGGCTGGAGCACCAGCGGTAGCCCAACTGCATTGGATAACATTACTAAACTATGCAACGATGTCATCACTTTTTCCTTAAAAGACCGTTAAATTACTCAACCTCTTACACGAAGACGTCTTCTTTAACCACGTCAGAACCCACCTGAAGAGGTTGCAGAAGCTGATCGTCAACTTTGAAATGCGGGTTATCCATCCTTTGACTACGTTCCCGAGTACTTCTACGAAGGCTTTCCTAACGACCCAAATTTTCAATTATTCAACTCAAGTCTTAGTCCATATGCCTCGACCTCCAACCACGGCTTTACCTCACATGCCTCGACTTCCAACCAAGGATTTTCTTTATTCCAATCATTCTCTCAGCAAGACAATTCCTCATTTTCTAGTTTTATATGCGATGACAATCATTACACTAATGCATTTACAATGCCAAGCCATTAAGAAAATTGCTCCTACCCTACTTATATACATCAAGACAATACTTGTCCATCATCATCTGAGAACCTAATTGGTGACCAAACAATGTTAGAAGATTATCGTCCTACTATGCCTTTTATTGAATCTGATGTGGAGCAAGAGGATGAGAACAAGGAAGCAAGGCATATTGACAACAACCCAGACTTTCCTACATAGGTTTAGATCACTCAAGAAAGCTAATTAGACATTAAATCAAGAAGCCTAAGCCGAAACTGTCGTGGGTAAAATAATATTTATCGAAGAACTTTGAATGTGTTATTTGTGCACCGCACCCTAAAATTTATTTAGCTTCAAAATGTTCAGTGTTATTTGAAGCCCCAAAGTTATTTGTTGTCTGAAATTGCTAATTAGAGAAATAATCAATATTTTATTTTTGTAGTACTCAATATTTTATATAAATTTCTGTTCTCAAATATATCAATTTTAAAAACAAGAAAATGGAAAGACATTTAAAATGTTATCTTATTTTTGTTCTAAAAACACATAAGAAAGTGGTGGCAGACTCATAATTTTGTAAATAAAACACTTCATTAATGGAAATATCATAATAAATTACCGATACACGTGTTTCCATTACAACTTTAACAATTAACATGTGTTGCCCTCGCGTCTCACATTTGACATTTAAAAATGAGCATAGCAATATTCATTTCTTTATTTTTTGTTGCTAAAGTAATATTATGTGATTTCATATTTCTCAGTCCAATCATTTTTGGGTATTCATAATGCTTTATTAGGTTAATGCTCGTACCCTTAACTCTTAACTATCAAGCCCAGGGTTCATTATTGGACTCAAACAAGCATAGAGAACAAAATCATAAATTGAGCCCACTACTGAAAACAAAATCTCAAACTGGTTCCGTAGACAATCTTCATAGCCAGCTTAAATTATTATTAAAAATATGAATTAATCTTATGCCACATAATTTGTTATTATTATTTTTTTAATAAAGTTTCACAAAGTAAAACACTTTTATATAACAAAAGACAATTGTTACCAATAATAGCAAGTGTTGAGGTTGTTAGTCGAAAGCTTGGACCCAAAAAAAAAATATAACTCTAGAATTACCATTACAATCAACCAAAAAGGAATTGCAATGCATATTACATTAGAACTACAAATTGCAATACCAAAACAAAAATAATAGAGAATTTATGGTGGAGTTGATGGTGGAGACCTGGTTTTGGAACTACATGCATTCTGCTGATAGTGTGTAGGGTTCACGGTATATTACACTTTATTTTATTCGTTCTTAAAATCATGACTTGATTTTTTTAAATTAAGTTGAGAATTTGTTTTATTTTATTTTTAGATTTTTTAAATTTCATTTGACCCATTCTTTTATTTTTTATTTTTCTTTTAAAATTATTTTTTAACAAAAAGTTGGCTTTATACCCACAACTTGGTTTTATTTATTTTTAATTTTTAATTTTTGGTTTTATTTATTTTTAATTTTTAATTTTGTTTTAAAACCTTGATACATTTTTTTATATTTTTTTTAATAAGCTGGGATTTTTTTAAATATTTTTTTAACCAAGTCGGGATTAAAACCCATGACTTGGTTTTTTTTTCTTAAAGTTAATTTTATTATTTTAATTTTTTTATATTTTTAATCAAGTCGATGTTGATATTTACGACTTGATTTATTTTATTTTCATTTTTAAAAATATTATTTTTATCCTTTTTTTTTATTTTTATAGCCAAACTTAATATCCATGACTTGCTTTTGTTTTTGTTTATTTTAAAAAAAGAGAATTTTGTTTTACTTTTTTTATGAATATTTTGTGAAAACTAACAATAAAAATAGTTATATGAATAATTACTAATTTTTTTTAATCTTTTTCAATTTAATCATTAATACACAAACTCTTTGCACCAAAAAAACCGAACAAAATTCAAAATTTATGGATTATTTAAAGGATTTTATGGTTGATTTAAGTAAATATTGATAAAAACAAAGTTATTTCATGGTTTAGAATGTATTTATATGGGTAAGTGTAGTTGTAATTTACTAAGTAAGGAATAAGTATCATAGAGAATAATACATTTAATTTTGTAAATTGCACATTTTATTAGGGTCAATTTATAATTTTAAAAAAATTTCAATCTTCATTTATAAATCGCGTGTGATCCTTTATATATGTGGATATTATGACTTTACATGTCGCTTTCACTTAGGGGTAATTTTACCACCAAATAGTACTTGGGGGTTAGGATAGAAACCACCATGATATCTTGATTGATTTCTTATTCACTATTCACAAAACATTTACTATCTTTACCATGCACTGAATAGGATTGGGGAAATGACTCTTAGGTTCAGTTTGTTTATAAAAGTGGATAATTTGATTCTTTTTAAAAATTAACTAAGTATTTAACTAATTTAATCAATAATTTATATACAGTTAATTAATAATTTATCTTCATTTTTTATACTTGATACGTGGTTAAGCGTATATAAATTATTGGTTAAATTAGTTGAATACTTGATTAATTTTTGAAAGAAACCAAATTATTCACCTTTGTGAACAAGCTAAACTTATGGATCATTTCTCCAATAGGATTTTCTCGATTTGCTTTTAAATGAAGTCACCAATTTCTTTCATAAAATCAAGTCATCTTTTTAACAATAATAATTAGGTTAAATTCTTTTGTAGATCTTTAAATTTTTTGAGTAAATTTAAATAGGTTTTTATATTTTGACCTATAAAATCACGTGTGATCTTTTATGTGTGTGGATATTATGACTTTACATGTCACTTTCACTTGGGGGTAATTTTACCACCAAATAGTACTTGGAGGTTAGGATAGAAACCACCATGATATCTTGATTGATTTCTTATTCACTATTCACAAAACATTTACCATCTTTACCATGCACCGAATAGGATTGGGGAAATGACTCTTAGGTTCAGTTTGTTCACAAAGGTGGATAATTTGATTCTTTTTAAAAATTAACTAAATATTCAATTAATTTAATCAGTAATTTATATACAGTTAACCAATAATTTATCTTCATTTTTTATACTTGATACGTGGTTAAGCGTATATAAATTATTGATAAAATTAGTTGAATACTTGATTAATTTTTGAAAGAAACTAAATTATTCATCTTTGTGAACAAGCTAAACCTAGGGGTCATTTCTCCAATAAGATTTTGTCGATTTGCTTTTAAATGAAGTCACTAATTTCTTTCATAAAATCAAGTCATCTTTTTAACAATAATAATTAGGTTAAATTCTTTTGTAGATCTTTAAATTTTTTGAGTAAATTAAAATAGGTTTTTATATTTTGACCTTAAAATCACGTGTGATCTTTTATGTGTGTGGATATTATGACTTTACATGTCACTTTCACTTGGGGGTAATTTTACCACCAAATAGTACTTAGAGGATAGGATAGAAACCACCATGATATCTTGATTGATTTCTTATTCACTATTCACAAAACGTTTACCATCTTTATCATGCACTGAATAGAATTGGAGAAATGGCTCTTAGGTTTTGTTTGTTCACAAAGGTGGATAATTTGATTCTTTTTAAAAATTAACCAAGTATTTAACTAATTTAATTTATAATTTATATATAGTTAACTAATAATTTATCTTCATTTTTTATACTTGATACGTGGTTAAGCGTATATAAATTATTGGTTAAATTAGTTGAATACTTAATTAATTTTTGAAAGAAACCAAATTGTTTGCCTTTGTGAACAAGCTGAACCTAGGGGTCATTTCTCCAATAGGATTTTGTCGATTTGCTTTTAAATGAAGTCACCAATTTCTTTCATAAAATTAAGTCATCTTTTTAACAATAATAATTAGGTTAAATTCTTTTGTAGATCTTTAAATTTTTTGAGTAAATTTAAATAGGTTTTTATATTTTAAAATTTATAATTAAATTTTTATAGTTTTAAAATTTTATAATTAAGTATGTGTCATCAAAATATAGTAAAAAATTAGTAACGGTAATTTAAATTTAGAAACTTAATTATTTTTTTTAAATTATAAGGACTTAAAAAACTTGTAATTGAGTTTCTATAATTTTAAAATTTTATAATTAAGTCCCTAAATATAGTTTACTGTTAAAGCATTGTTATAAATTTTTTATGGTAGGGACTCAATTAATTATTTTTAGAACTATAAGAAGCCAATTATAAATTTTTAAAACATAAGAACTTATTTAAAATTTCTCAAAAAAATTAGAGATCTAGAAAGTAATTTAACCTAATAATTTCATACAAATTAGTATTTTAACGATTTTACATACAAAATAGTCTTTAATTTAATAATATATAATTAAATAAAAATGTAAATGTTAACGAAAACATTATATATGCTTTGTATCACTTTCGAAACACAAAAGGTAATTTCCTTCTTCCCAATGCCAATTTGCATTGGAGAGAATCTTAACCAAAACATGGGTAAAGCATGGGTGGGCGTTGTGGAGAATCTTAACCAAAATATGAGTAAAACATGGGCTATATACGTTTGGGCAAAAAAAACACTTTTCACACTTTTCACACTTTTATCCTGTATTCACCATGCATGTTTTGGCTGTTATTGATGCCACTGGTTTGATTCTAATAGATACATAAAAACTGGATTTTGGATCCTTTCGTTTTCGTGGGTACTGGATAAAGGGAAAACTCAAATACCAAAATGAAATCAGTCTCATGCACTTTGAAATTTATGAATGTTATTAGAAAGACATGTAATGCAACCAAAGCGATGGCCAAAACAAAACCAATGAAATCTAGTTCAAATATAACTTAACTGTAAACCTGAGTTAGCTTAATTGATTAAAAGGTTTCGAATAAGGTTATACACTTTCTAAATATATGAGTTTGCCTAATCCTTAGACATATTATTGGTACCCACACTAAAAAAAATAACATACTCTTATTATCACTTTTTATTCAAAAAATAACACTTATAAATAAAACTTAACTAAAATTATGGGACAATGAAAATACACAAAACACAGTATATATATAGTCATACAGAGTAAACACAAGCAATTTCCGAATTGTGTAAACAAAGAATTGATGGAAGTAGAAATTGTAAAAATAAATATTCATCAATTATATGAAATTTAAAACACAAATTAGATCTTACTTGTTGAAGATATGATAATAGCAATCTCAGTCCTTATACTGATCCAAAAACTTACAAAGGTTGAAAAACTATGTCTTCCTTTGCAACTCTATCTCTATTATGTATCAGCTCTTAACGGGACAAGTCATAGTCATGTAGGGTTATGAAGTCCAAATTAAAGGGCCGATCCTAACCATATATAAATGCCTTGAATCCATTACATATGGATTACTAAATTAATTTGCTCTAATACATTTTTAAATGGATCATGACATTAGTTCAATTTGAACAAAATAAAATAACAATTTATTACAACCCATAAGAATTACTAAATTATTCTAACAGGAACTCATTTTATTCAGTTTTAAAAAAGAAAAAATAGAAAGGCACGGCCTACTTGTTAAAAATAAGACCAAGTCCAATATCATAATGAAACTTAAGTAATCAAAGTTAAACGCATTGGAGCGTTCTACTATACACCAATTGTACAAGCATTCGTGCTTCATTAAAATTATCTACAATGACCAGTTTTATCTTCTTTTTTTTTAAGGTTTTACTTTTCAATTTTACACTTACCTTCATCTTAGGTTTATTTACTTTTTTGATGCAGGACCCAAAAATGATTTTATCGTCATCTTCGTCATCGTGACTTCAGGATCATCAACATTGCCAATGCTCCAAGGATTTTGCCATGCCGATCTCGCTTCCCGCAATCATCGGAAAAGGCATACTACCAACGCCTTCTTTTCCTTTTTTCTCATCCCCCTCAGAGTTTTTCATGAAAACCAAGGAGTCACGATAACCAGCTTCTTGTCGTTGACAAATTTGCTCCATCCATAATTTAGAGGACCAAATTTGTTCCCTCTTATTGCTCCTTCTATGCCTAGCCTTCCTTTCAGGTAAACTCACCACCAACTATTATAAAAAATATGCCCCAAATTCTCATAAATCATCCAAAAGACTATTATCGAGAAGCAACTATTTCAAAGCTTGCATAGCTATAAGCATCCTCTGAGTGACACTAATGGTGGAATACCAATCTCCATCCATAACATTCATGGCATACCCACATGGGTCAGATGGAAAATCGCAAATAAGTGCATCTGTATTCACCCTGGGTGTTTGGGTCTCATGGGTCGGGGGTGGAGGTTCTGGTTCGTCCACGAAGCGGAAATGAGAAGATGACAAGACTTTCAGGCTCATGGCAGTTTTGGTTCGTGAAATCGAATCACTAAAATATGTAGACTTGGAACCTGGGGTGGTAGGTCCTGCACGCTGCTGTATATCAGATCTGTTCCCATTGTCTATAACAGTTGATTTGGCAGGAGTAGGTTCAGATCTTGACCCATGAGCGTGGGCTATAGATTGCTAAAGGGTTGACGTGAGCGTGGAACTTTTATTGCTCCGATAATTAAGAATTATTTTGATACTTATTTTTTTTTAATATTGAATTTATTATTTATTAATTATTATTTATATTTAATAAATTTTTTAACATTTATTATAAAATTAACTATCAATAAATAAAATACAATTCAAGTTTGATATCAAACCTATCAAAGTAGGTAGCAACTTTAGAGATCGCGTGAGATTTGGGATATGCTTGTTTAGGTTGGGATCTGGGGGCGTTGAAAATAGGTGTGCAGTTCGTATCAATATCCAGTGTGGCAAAGGGGTTGGAGTGACTTTTGCCCATGGTTTCCTTGCTTTTTCCAGAGAGAAGTGGGCGTGACTTAGGTTGGCGCCCTTTTTTTGAAATTGTCAACCACTCCCCATGCAGTCGTACCTCTGAAATCTGCTCTCCCTGCGTTGAGGGGCCCAAGGTAGCGGGATTTGGTTTGCCGTTAACTGAAGTCTCCTTCCAAATCCCTGAGCTCTCGCCGGGAGTAAAATTGACATCTGTGGAATTAACCTTCTGAGGAGTTTGAGGACAGTTGCTGCTAATGTGCCCATAACAACCACAGTTTGTACATACGACGTGTAGGCCTTCATATTCAACGTTGTACCAGTGTCCACGGAGCCAAATTTTTCCCACCACTGGCTGGTTGAGGTTTATCTCAACACACACTCGTGCAAATCTTCCCCTGGCAACTTTCAAGGTGTTTAGATCCACTTTGATGGGCTTTCCAACTTAAGAGGCTAGAGCTAAAGGGAAACTTTCATCATAATAAACCAAGTTCAAGTTAGGGAAGCGAACCCACACGAGTGTGCTGTCAATCTTTGCTTCGGAGGAGACAAGTTTAGGGAACCACGTTCGAACAGCCAAATAATGATCAAAGATCATCCAAGGCCCCCCTGTCATGGCCTTCTCACGATCACGCTCCAGATCAAATTTGACCATAAAGAAACCGTTCCCAACATCCATTACGTCAATGCCTCCATTTGGCTTCCAAGCTACTTTCAATCTAGTCACCATGGTCTGGTAGCCTACAGTTTTCCCAAGTAATTTCACCACCAGTGCTTCGTGTCATGGGAGACAGCTCTTCGAATACCTTGTCATCTATAAATACTTTGGGCATAAGCCTATTCCCACCTTCGTGCTCAATACGAACGAGCTTTGTTGAATCAAGTCTGTCTTTCCCCTTGGAGGGGGTGGGAGACGGTTACCTATTACCTTGTATCTGAAGGAAATTTCAGGTGTCACGGCTACAGGCGACCCCAACCCACTTAGGGGATAGCCTTTCCCCCCCGCGGTCCGGAGGTTTGTCCGATGGGGATATGCGTTGAACATTAACAGCAGCAAACTCAGCCTCCATTTATCTTTCCTCACTTATTTATGTTGAATTTGTTTCCTATGTTTTGTTTTATTAATGTTGCTGCACCAAGATTCATGGAGCTGCTTTCCTTTCCTTCTTTTCTCTCTTTTCTTTTCTTGTTTATGGTATTATTCTTTTTTTTTTAATCTTTGATTAATTGTTACATCATTTCTTAGATTGCTTATAATTGGACCGTTTCTTCTTCTCATCTTTTGTGTTTGATGTTATTTATATGAATATAATATTCCTTACTTCATCACTCTAGTGGGCTTATTCTTTTTATTTCATTTGAATCCAAGTGTGCGTATATAATT
The DNA here is from genome assembly GCA_023212625.1 of Styphnolobium japonicum. Lineage (NCBI taxonomy): Eukaryota > Viridiplantae > Streptophyta > Magnoliopsida > Fabales > Fabaceae > Styphnolobium > Styphnolobium japonicum. Next base: position 10,102,161 of record JALBWW010000007.1, on the reverse strand, counting down.
ATAGCTATATAGTTGATGGGGTTGATGCGCATGTAAATGTTTTTCTTTCTCTTTATATTAATTAGTATATGCTTTCGTGAATTTCAAAAATATTTATTATTATCATTTTTTTTAATTAGACCTCATATAATTTTTTTATTAGTTCTGTATTAATCTATTAATAAAATTTTGATGTAATATTTTATGCATATTTGTCTTTAGAATACAATTTTTTTATAAAAAAAAACACAAAATTAAATTATTCAAAACGACGTATAATTTTTTTAATATTCATTAATCATATCAATTTAGAAATATTTGAAGATAAAAATATTAAATGATTATAAAATCATTATCATAAAATGCTGCTCTAATTATTAAACTAATACAAATTATAAACAAACATTTTAAATGTGAAATTAGAAGAAGTCTCCTTATTAATATATATATATATATATATATTAAATAATAGACGATTTAATTTATACATATTTGTATAATATTAGATAGTTTTATTTTTAAAACACAATCATTTTAATAAAAATGTAAAACTAAATATTTATTGAATATATAACATAAAAACATTCAAATATGTTCTAAGTTATCAAGGTAATACAAATTAAAAATTCTATTTGGCTATATTTTGAATTTAGCTATATTAAAAAGAGTTTAAGAAAAAGGAAGATAAGGAAAAACAAATAAAAAAAAAGAATAAAAAGTTGAAAATAAAATAGCCTTGGAGAGTCAGAGACTATCAAAGAAAGCCATGTGTGCCCGCCCATGCCCATGAAAATTCAAAAAGAATTTCTCGAACACTCGAGATTTGAATAGAAGAAATAACAAATCTGCAACATAACCCAATGTTGTATTAGATAATCGAAAGCAAAGAAAGAAACACCAGTCAAAGAGTGAGAGAAGAAAGCGGGATATAAAATTTTTATGAGTGGAAATAATTTCTTTTAATTGAAATCAGAGGCAGACTAATTATAATATAATAAAGATTATATTACTATTTCATTGTTTTTAGTTCTTTTATGAAAAATATTTTTATGTTATAATTGCATTTCCTTTTTTTTCGACCTTTGGTTTTGTTTAATTGTTTTTTTAAGATATTATGTAAAATTTAATCTAATTGCACATATTTTTGTTATTTAAATAACACTAATAAATAATTATCCATGCTATGGCGTTGTGTCTCGTTCGAATTCATAAGAATTTAATGTCCAAACTAATGTCAACTTGAATCATGAGTAAGAATGAATTCCCAATAATTATTCATGTAATGGTTGACGTTACTGATTATATGGCCTTGTGTGGTTTTTAGAGTTGTATGACCCTATACTGCTTTAAATTTTATGTAAAAGTGGATTTAATTTTATAATTAATAAATACAAAATCAATTAATCCTTTCAATGAATTTTTAATCTTTTTAATGAGTTTTTAGTCATTATTTTTATTCTTTTAAAAGAATTTTATCTTTTTTTTTAATTAAAATCAATCAACTAACAATATTTTTTAAAAATACTATGTGACTTTGAATTTTCCGTTATATTAGAGTATACGTAGGCGTGCAAGTCAAGTAAAAATTAATTATTTTGTAATTTAATATTGTTTGTAAATATTTTCCTTTAATTGTAAATAATTGATTTTCCCTTAATTTTGTTATTTTATTTAAGGAGTAAAATAGATATCGTCAAAGGTTATAATTTGTACAACTAGCTCAAGGTAGTTATATTAAGATAGATGTATCAAATGTGCTGAATTAAGTTCTTGTCATTCCCTGGACATAAATAGACTATTGATCCTTATTTGGTTCGCAGATCGTGTTTTAATTTTTATGTTAAATTCATTTTTTAAAAAGGTTTTGCTAGTCATTTTCTTACCCAATAAATAATTGATGATGATTCTATTATTTTTAATTAATTTTTCATTTGCCACTCTTGTCATGATTTTTTCTAATTGTGACATAGGTGGATTTTATTACTCTAAACCCATGGCTCATACTTTTTTTGGTTTTTTTTTTGTTTCCCAGGATATTCTCCGTGCACGATAGCAGAGACTAATCCCTCAAGGTAAAGATATCCATTTAAGGGGTTGACCTCTCTCAAGAGATGTTTTTCCCTACACGAGTCAAGAATCGAACCCCTAACCACATGCTTAAGAGGTCCAAATTTCTACTACTTGTGTCACACCATGTAGTACCCATGGCTCATTTGTAGTCGACTACAAAAGGTATTGTAGTCGACTATATCGTTTTAAAAATTGTTCCTTTTTAAAAGTGCATAAACCAGAGGAGACATGTAATCGACTACATAAGCTCTGTAGTCGACTACATATTATTTTTGATAATATATCTCAGTTGCCTTGCTTTTAAAAAGAGTCCGAGAGCTATTGTAGTCGACTACCTTGTAAGTGTAGTCGACTACATGCATTCTTTTAATAATAAACTCTCATGTTTTTAAAAGTCAGAAAGGCATGGTAGTCGACTACAACAGTCGTGTAGTCGACTACACACGCTCCAGAAACTTTTCCAACGGCTAGTTTGAATATTGTTTTAATACATACCTACTACCCAACGGATCAAAAACTTGTAAGAGCTATTTATAGCTCATCTAAATTATGTTTCAAATACACCTAAGATCAAAAATTCATTTTGAAAGAGCTTTTTCTAATCTTCAGTTCATCATACTCTGTTTTCCATTTGAAAAAGCTTGCTTAGTGATTTGATCAAATACTCATCTGTTCATCAAGTTGTATATCTGCTCTTGTGAGAGTTTCAAACTACCAAAAACCATTAGATTATTTTGTGTAAGTTCAAGGAGAGAAATTCCTTGTTGTATTGAGGGAGGCTCTTGCACATAGAGGGTGGAGGATCTCATACTAAGTGAAGAGTGCTCTATATTGTAAGGGTTTTTATCAAGCACCCAAGTTAGAAGCTTGAAGTATAGTTGAAATCTCGGGTGGACGATCTCGAGGACTGGACGTAGATCACAAGAAGTGATTGAACCAGTATAAATCTTGTTTGCATTCTCTCAACCCTTATCTTTTACTTATAAGTTACATTCTATCAACTTATCTAGCTTGATGTTTTTAATGTTGTGAATTCTTATCTTATATTTTCTGTATCAAAAAGCTCATTAATCTTAGTCATTATCCTTGACAAGTCCTTTGATTCAATATAATTAGTATCATTGAAACAAACTTTGCAAAAGTTTTTGAAAACTCAATTCACCCCCCCTCTTGAGTTATTGAAGCCACTTGGTAACAGTACCCATGGCTCATATTGAATAGTGCATCAATGCACCCATTCTTTTAATGTGCATATTAGACATTGCCGTAAAAATTAGGTTAAATTCAATTTTCTAACATGTTTAACATTTTCATATGGATTGTTATGAAATCTCATATGGCCTAAGCATATGTGATGTCCTATTTAATTGCTCTTAGCAATTTCAAAAATTAAAAATTAATTCATTAGTTAATTTAAATTGAGTAATTATCACTAAATTGAGCAATTAAAAATTAATTCATTAGTTAATATGAATTGAGCAATTAGCTTTAAGTGACACACTAAATAGAACAAAAAAATTGAATCTCTAAAAGATAATTTCCATAATTTCCTAATTTACCAAATAGAAACTGTGAAATCAATTTCCTAAATGGTTTAAATTAAGCAATTAGCAATAAATGAGATCCTAAATTGATAAATTAATGAATATCTAGAAGGTAAAATTCATTATTCCCTAATTGACCTAAATTTAATCATGTGAAATTAATTCTCTATTCATTTTTCATTGATGCTAGGATATTTTCACATGCTATTAATATTGGGAGACTAATTCCCTACGAGTACTATGGTGACTAGGCAGCCCTTCCAATAATCGTCTGTTTCAAGGTTCAAACTTGTGTCATCACCTTGAAAGTACAACTTGCTTACCATTTGAGTTACTAGTTCATTGACATGAAAATAAATGTTAAATAATTTTCTTTGCTAAGTAAGATCCAAGGTTGCTTCTAGAACTTATTTTCACATAATTTTATTTTTCTCTAATTTGGCTAATAGTTATTGTGAAGTTAATTCTTTAATTGGTTTCACATTAAGTAACGATCCCAGTGAGATTTTTAATTGATTTAAAAAGTCCTTTTCAATAATTTCATAAGTAACCTTACAGGAATTGTGAAATTAATTTCTTAATTAGTTCATATTAAACAATTAGATCGAGGTGGGAACTTATATTAATTAAAGTAACAATGCATTTTCAAAAATCGATTCGAAAACCGATCCTGAACTGATTGAACCATGTAAACGGGTCACGGTTTGACTACTTGAACTAGTTCACTTATTCTTTTTAATAAAACCAGTTTAATTTTTGTTAAGTACACTAAACTGTTTGGTTTCCAATTTAGACCAAAACTCAGTCTCTCTCCTTCTAAAACTTGTGTCATGTGAGACATATATGAGTATGTAGTGAAATATATAATGGTTCATGTGAGACACATATGAGTATGTAATGAAATATATAATGGTTTGGCTCAAATTTATAATTAGAAATTTACCTCTCCCCATTTTACTTATTCGATGTAAGACTAACACAAAATGAGAAGCTTTACCTCTCTCATTTGTCTTATTCAATGTGAGACTAGCATTGGTTATAGAAAGATAAGTATAATATTTAGTTTAATATATACTTATTGTATGTAATAAATTAATTTAATCATGATATAAATATATTTTAATATTTTATTTATAACACTTAACATATGTATATTATATATTTTCTTTTACATAATGTCATATATATATATATATATATATATATATATATATTTGTGCGTGTGTATAAAACTTCGGTTCAATTCTGATTTGGTCTTGGTTGGACCTCAAAAACCTTAAACCTTTTTTACCAATTCAATTACTGGTTTGGTTTCAAAAACATTAGTTTTTTTGCCCATTTTTTTATTATTTTTTTGTCCTTATTCGGGTATTCTTACATCTTTTAAATATGAAACTAATCTTATTTAAGGTACTGAAGTTATCTCTCCTGACAAGTGCTTTCCTATGGGTTCAAACCCTTGACATTATAGAGAATCCTCAACTGCTAAACTTAAACTTGTTTACCACTTGAGTATGTCCTTGTGGGTTCATAATTTTCTTATGAGTAAGCACTTATTTTAGTCCTCCAAAGATACAAGTGTCATTAGTTTGGTTCTCTTATAATTTTTGATATCGAATCAGTCATTTTAAAAGACTAATTTGATGTCAAAAAATAACATTGAATGATCAATTTGATGTAAAAAAAAATTGACATTGATGGACCATTTTGATGTATTCATACATAAAAGAATCTAATTAATGACATTTGTATCTTTAGAAGACTAAAATAAATTTTTTTTAAGTAATAGGAATTTTACATAATAAAACTATTTTCCCTAATTGGTCACAGAACTTCAAAGAATTCATTCTACTATAGTTAAGTTAGGAGATCAATTAATTCTATTTTATTAATAAAGTTCAATTAAGGAATTAAATCTAACACCTGCTAATTAATTCAATACGGGATTTTGGGAATTTGGTCATACAACTTCAAGAAATTCACCCCACTAGTTAATTTAGGAAATCATGTAGTGCTAATTAAGGAGTTAAAATCAAAAGGATTTTTTTTAACCAAAAGAAAAAAATTAAAAGGATTTAATTTTGATGCAATATTATTTTATTTTTTATTTATAAAATTAACTAATTATATATTACCAAATTATAAAAAATTTAACTATTATAATAATTATCTTATTAAAAAGTCTAACTTTCATATCAATATATTATTTAATGATAATATAAAATTTTTTACATAATAAATTAAATTTAAATTCAAATCAAAACTCCCAATAATCTAATAAAACAAACTTGGTAGAAACTATCCGATAAACATGAACATGTAAGAGGTCACAAGATCAGTAGTAACGCTGCCCACGGCCCTCCATGGAAGTGCAGAGAACCGTCAAAAGCATAAGAAAGCTAGAAAGCTCAAGGACAATAGTTTTCTTGACATCGAGGGTGTAGAAACACTTGTAACCATTTGTCTTGCACATGTGATTTTTATAATTTATGAACAAAACAAAATCTGATAAAAGAAAAGCTTCGAATATTGAAATAAATAGAGAAAAATAGAATTGATTAATATTAAAAGTGTGTATAACATATAGGACACTCAAAAAGTATTGATAGTCTAAAAGTAGGATGGTAAAAATCAAATTCAAATCAAATCAATAACAAATTGAATGGAGGTAATTATCGCCATAAATATATCTTTAATGGTTTAGGTGGATTTAATGGAGTACAATAGGTAAGAAAATAGAGTGAAAGTGACAGTGACCCTCCATTCAACACAATTCACAAGGATAGACATTGAATTCTCTCTGGCTGTCTATTTCGTCGTACTTGTCTCAGATTTTACGATTCTATAAGGATATTGTCCCCTCATCGCTGCAAATAAACATTGAGCTTAATTTTGATATTACTTAAATTATAAATTTTTATATTATCACGTAATGATGCATTAATCATAAATTGTGATATTATGATAATTATATAAAACATTATTTTTTATTAACAATATAATAATACATAATTAAATAAAAGTATAAAAAAAATTATCACTTATTTATGAATCATATAAATTTATATACATCTGGGCCACAATACTTTCCCACTTCCACCATTCTATCCAGTATTCATCAAATAGTACTTAGGTTAACTAAAAATATGGAACGATGAAAAAACACAAAACAAAGTATACAGTCAAGCAGAGTTTACACAAGTACTATGCGAAACACGTAAATAAAAGATTGAGGGAAGACCGGAAGAAAAAACTCAATACTCGGAAATTTTATTCTAGTTTAAGCAAGTAAAAATAAAAAAATCATGAGGTGTGACTAGTTGGTAAATTGAGTTCTATGTAGGTTGACTTTACTTGTGATATAATAATTTGAAACTCATGAAGCACATTGTGACCAGGACAAAACCGACACCTGAGTAAAAATTAATTAGTCTCACGTCTAAAAAGTGTTAAGACACATTGTACTCTTAAAAAAAAAAGTAGAATTAGAAAGGCATGCTAAAAATGAGGGTCAAATTCAATTTTCTAGTATGTGGTTTTTTTCGATTTCAATGTTCTATCATAAGAACTTTGTCAATTTGCCCATGAGATTTGTTTTGTTATTAAAACATCATGTTATACTTTTTTCTATATATTTTTTACGAAAATGCATGTGATAAGTATTTACAACATAAAATTACGTCATTTTAGAGTATGTCAACACAAAAAAAACTGATGCCGTTTAGTGCACACATGCATTTCTCACGTTATTTTTTGCAAAAAAATTTGGACAAAAAATAGTGTTTACTTTATAATGGATTACAAATAAGTAAGAGTGAAGATTGATGGTTGTAGCATAAAGGATTAGCATGTGATAACTACTATTATGATTGGGTCGGGTTAGGTCCGTGATCTGATTTCTAAAACATTTGTCACTTGTAGGGATGTTCGAGACCTAGTCCAACACCCAATTTTAATGGAGTAATCAGGTTATGACAAAACAAAATGACTTTCGCATGATGGATTTTTTGAGTAGGGTCTGACCACTCGACTTGACCCGGCCCGAGGTATATAAATACTTATATGTTTTGACATAGAGAATACAAGTCATGTGGATTAAAAATTAATTTTAAATGCATATATTTAATTATTTATATTTATTAAGAATTTGCTAGTCATAGAAGTATTAACATACAATGTGAGACTTCAAATACATCGCATATACATTACAGTTTAGATTTTGACAAACTTTGAGTCGTCTCGGTCTTGGCTAGGTCAATTATAGACCCCGACCATAACCTGGTTTGCTCTGGTTTAGAATCGAGTTCAAACCTAAAAAATTGCCTCGTTCAAAATTTCGGGTAGGGATTGGACCAAGCTAAACCTGGCTCATGAGCACACCTAGTCACCTAGACTTGGTCATCGGATGAGGATCAACAACGAGATTTGTGCGTCAAGAAATATACCTTGCCAAGGGTCGCACTTAACGAAAAGCCAACTTAAAGGACTCTAGCACTTGGGATATAAATAGGGAATAAACTCCATTGGTATGATCACAAACCCTAAAACACTAGCTTACTTATAACTGCCACTAACTTGAGTGTCAAAGTATCTTTTACAAGTGCCATCATCTCAGAAAAGGATTTAAATTTTCTATCCATTTTTCCTCTAATTAAATGCTAACAACCTAGTAAAAAAAAAATCTCACACTTTCTTAATTGACAATAACTTCTTTTTTAGTTGACAATTTTTTATGCTAAGTTATCAACATTTAATTAGAGACACAGAAAAAGAAACAAAAAAATGGGATAAAAGATTTGATTCCCTCATAAAGTACTCTAATAGCTCAGGAACATGAATCCACATCCAAGTTTCGAAACGTGAACAACATGTAATAGAATGGTTAATCTAAACAATCTTGCAAAGAAAGAAATACAAATGGTTTGCCTAAATTCAATTTTGAAAGCGAGGAATTTTTTAGTGCTTGTTAAAAGGAACAATTAAAGGTTCTTTTAAACCTAAAAATAATGTTTCTGTTTCACATCAATTATAGGGAGACAACTAAGAGTCTGTAAATGTATATGACTACTCAAGATTTACATAGACATTATTAATTACTTATAAAGATTAAACATTTCATATACTATTTAAATTTCACAAAAATATCCTCAAGCTTTTGGGAAAAGAAAATGTGATCATTAGAAAATATCATTGCAGTAGGTATAAAGGTGTTGAAAATTTTGTGAAAAGATTAATTAATGATCTAGAATATAATTTTAGGCTCTTAGAAGTAAACAAAAAATTAAAGTGATTGAAAAAGGAAAAATTGAAGTTTTGAAAAAATGAATAAAATAATAGAAGAGATCCAAAGGCAAATAAATATAGCAAAATAAAAATCAGAGACCAAACATTATTATTTATTATTATCATTAGAAGTCCATCTGGCATTTATTACATATGGGTCTTGGCAACAACACAAAGAGGATTCTTCTTGTGCTCGGTAATTCCTGGCAACACTTCAGTATCAATGTCATCCTTTTTCATCCCTACTGGCAATTCCCAATCAAATGAATAAAGAAGATTAGCAAGGATAAGCTCCAATGTGGCATTTGCCATACGCAAACCTGGGCAAATCCTACGACCTGCTCCGAATGGAATTAGTTCGAAATCTAGTCCCTGAAAATCTATAGCACTGTCTAAGAACCTCTCTGGATAAAACTCTTCTGGGTCTTTCCAAGCCTCGGGGTCTCTATGGATAGCCCAAGCATTCACATACACTAATGTCTTGGCTGGAATTTCGTAGCCATCAATAATGCATTTTTCATTTGTTTCTCTTTGCACAAGCAGTGGCGCTGGTAGGTGCAATCTCAGTGCCTCTTTTATCACTGCCTGAAAATAGGGAAACTTCCGAATATCATATTCATCTAAGAAATCTTTCTTACCTCCTATGTTTCTAATTTCTTCTTGAACTTTCTTCATTACTCTTGGGTTTTTTATTAGTGCGGTCATAGCCCAAACTAATGTGGCTGCAGTTGTATCCGTTGCTGCTACAAGCATGTCCTGCAGAAGAAAATCAGCAGTTAGTGTTGGTTGAAAATATATTGACTTAGTAAAAGGCTATTTTTCACATTATTGATTCTGCTCGATCTATTCTATACTAATAGCTCTTCTTCCAAATTATTTTATAATGAAAATACTCAAAATAGTAACAACGACAGTTGAATTCTATCTCCACCTCTTATTGGTGATGGGATTGAAGCTGTTCCCAATGAATTGCAGCATCGTAATAATAGGTCTTCGGTTTTGTCCACTCCTAAAATCTAGAGGGTTTCTATGTGTTCGAGATTGAGGGTATCTACGATTAAAAGAACTATTGAGTACAAGAGAAAATTCTTGCATGAGTTGGGTAAATCTGTGAACCAGAACAATTGGTACAGACAATTAGTTTGAAGAACACAATTTTTGTCCCAGGATGTGGTGTTAATCAAACCACTGAAGTGGCTATATATACATAGTCTGCTGCACAAATGTTAGTGTATGCAAGAATCTCTCCAAACAAGTATCGAAACAAGATATATATTATTGAAATAAAGAAAATGCAAAGCAAAGGAAAAAGACTCCAGACCATTAACACAGCTTTGATGTGATCATAAGTGAGATCTATTGAAAACGAACGCTGCTTCTTCAGTTGAAGTAAGACATCAATTATATCCTCTTCGTCTGGATGCTGTCTATTTGGATCGAGGTGTTCATCGATAACTTCTTGGTAGAACTTGTCCAACTCCTTGAAATTTCGTTCGAGACGTGCATGTAGTCCCGTGAGTTTATCAATCCAGCCCATGAAAGGAATATAATCTGAAACAAAGAAGGAGGCCATCATGGCCTGACACTCATTGAGCAGCCCATGGAACCTACTTCTTTCGGATCCTTCCTCCTCATACCTTCTCCCAAAAGCAATTCTACAAATTATAGTGCTCGTTAGAGACATTAGTGTCTCATTCAAATTCGTAACTTTTGAAGATGAGGCATGCCCAGATATCTTTTTGATCATCTGCTTGACCTCAAACTGTCTTACAGAGGAAAAGGCGGAGACACGTCTGGAGCTAAGGACATGGACAACACAAATTTTTCTGATTTCTCTCCAATAATCATTGTATGGGGAAAATATCATCTCTAACCCATTATAGGACAATTTCTGCTGGCCAAGCAAGGAGGGTCGTCCACAAAACTCAAGGTCATGGTTTTTCAGTACCTCTTTGGCCAGTTTAGGAGAGGAAACAACAATTGCTGGCCTTAAACCTAGTTGAAGGGAAAACAAAGGCCCGTATATCTTTGAGAGCTTCCATAGTTGCAGATGAAGGGCAGAATTATGCAGCTGATGAAGATTCCCGATTATGGGAAGGCCTCTTGGACCAGGTGGACGAGCTAGGTTCTTAGTGGTTCTGCGTTTTTGGAAGAAGAACAATAGAAACACAGCAAGAGTTAGGCATAGAAGTAGAAGAAGTGACACCATTGTGGCCTAGGAGATCAGTTTATCTTTTACTTATTTATTGCTCTTAATATATATACATCTTGCTCGAACATTCCACTTGCTTTAAGCATGTTACGTAACTTTTTTTGTTCTTTTTTTTTATTATTATCAGAATTCCTCTGCAATTATTCCTTGAATTAATTATGAACGTTCTTCTTGGATGGATTCTAATTAAAGCTGACAGGGATGTGCTGTGTTTTTCTTCAAAATGGAAGCCTTTATTGTAAGGGAAAAAAGTTGTGTTCTTCCTAAACTGGTAAGAGAAATAAACCACCCAACTACACTCACGAGATAATTTTTTTTATGTACATATACATATAAGGGCTTTTATTTTTATGCAATTATACTTTTACGAAATTTTATTATTCAAAAAGAGAATTTTGCAAATGGAGGGAATTCAAAGGTTTTGATTATCCAATAAAAAAAATTATAAATGAAGAAAATTTAATTGAAGAAATTGAATTCCATTACATTTCAAATTTTTAAAATTTTAAAATTCTTCCTCCAAATACAATCTAAATTCCCATTTGACCAAATAGAAACTGTGAAATCAATTTCCTAATTGGTTTAAGAGAACTGCTATTTGTTACCAAAAAAATGTTATGAATTCTTTTACGAACAACGTGGCACATTTAATTTTATTTTCTATCAATAAAAATATAAAAAATAAAATAAAAAACCACAATACAATGTTGATGAATTCGTAAGTTATTTCATATAAAATGCATTCGTACTATTTAGCATTTCTTTTGGTTTAAATTAAGCAATTAGCAATAACTAGACCCTAAATTGATAAATTAGTGAATATCCAGAGGGTAAAATTCATAGTCCCCTAATTGTCCTAAAAACAATCATGTGAAATTAATTCTCTAATTATTTTTTTTATTGACGACAGTTGAGTTACTAGTTCATTGACCTAAAAATAAATGTAAAATAAATTTCTTCGCTAAGTAAGATCCAAAGTTGCTTCTAGAACTTATTTTCACATAATTTTCATAATTCCCTAATTTTCCTAATAGGAATTGTGAAGTTAATTATTCTCTAATTGGTTCACATTAAGTAACGATTCCTAAATGAGATTTTAAATTGATTGAAAAATCCATTTTCAATAATTTCATAATTAAGTGACGGGAATTGTGAAATTAATTTCTTCATTAGTTGATATTAAACAATTAGCACTAGGTAGCAACCTATATTAATTAAAGAAATCGTTTTTCCATTTGTTCTTATTGACCTAATAGAATTTGTAATTAAATCTATTTCCGTATAATTGGTCATAGAATTCATTTCACTAGTCAATTCAGGAGATCAATTAATTAATTCTAATTAATTAATCAAGTCAAATTAAGGATTTTGAGAATTTGGTCATACAACTTCATGAAATTCACTCCACTAGTTAATTTAGGAAATCACGTAGTGCAAATTAAGGACTTAAAATCAAAATACCGAATAATCTAATAAAATAAACTTGGGAGTAATTGTCCAATTAAAATGAGAGCATGCAAGAGGTGACAAGACCAGGACTATCGACGCCCAGGGCCGTCGATGTTGTGAGGAGTTAACTCTCTTAAAAGTTTAAGTTTTTATGTGAAGATATATAAATAATTTTATATTTTTAACATGTCTCTCACGCAAGAATCTTTTGGCTTTAAAGCTTGGATAACGCACAAAATCACTCTCCTTATGCTGAAATTCAACTTTTATTTAGAAGAATGAGGGTGGCAAGAGTCGAACTTTTAACGACTTGGTCATAAAAGTTCTGATACCATGTTAGGAACCAATTCGCCTAAGAACCTAAATTTGTAAGTGAAATGACATGAATGGTTAATATCTCTATCACATGAAAATGAAGATAACTTTAATGGGATGTTTGGTTCGCGGATAATTTTTTCATTGTTGGGAATCTTTACATGAGAATGTTGGACTCACATGTTTGGTAAAAGTTTTGAAAAAATATTCTCATCTAAAAATGATTCTCGAGAATGATTTTTGCTTAACATTCTCATATTTTCATTCTCATGAGAGGAGGTGAGTTTGCAACATTCTCATGACATGAAAATATTTTTGCTATGTGAAATATTCAAAATACTTACTCTTCTATCATCATGCCATCAATTAACCACCTCCATGTCATTGTCGGCAACTGTCATCTACCATTGTCTATTGCGGTTAGTCACCAGAATCCAACCACCATCTTCGCTGCCGGCACTTGTCGGTGCTAGTGACTTTGGCCACCGCGCCAGTCACCAAAATCTGGCAACTCTTGTCGACAATAGTCGTTGACGTTAACCTCGACTATTGTGTCAATCATTAGAATCCAACTACTTATGCCACCGTCTGTGGCTAACGATTAGTCATTGGAATCTGGCTACTCCTGCCAGATGATAGCCGTCGACTTTGGCCTGTCACTAGTCACCGGAATCCTGTCACCTACCACCATCGACAATTGACAGTCATTGACTTGGACTATCACTGGCCCTCCAACGATTGGAGCCATTCCTAGGAATATTTTTAGTCAACGTAACATAATAATCATCATTCATCTGAATATTATTCTTATGAATGTTTTTTCAAATCTTGAACCAAATGTCCCCTCAAAGCATAATAAAGTTAGAAAGCTCAATAGGACAATAGTTTCTAAAGAAAGCTTGAAAGCTCAAGAGGACAATTGTTTTTTGGGCACCGAGACGAATGCAGTGAGGGGCAGGAGTGGTGGTCCCTCACCGATCCAAGATTTAATTTGTAGTGTATAAAGTTTTTTGTTTAACACTGATTTAGTTTTTATTTTTATTTTTACTTTGGCCCTATATTTTTTATACAAGCAAAAACTACATTAGATGAATAACTTTTTGGTATATACACAAATGAAAATAATGTGTATATTCATTGAATTACATGTGAATTTATATATAAAAAGAGTTTAATTTTAATCCATTGTCAATGTAAAAAAAATTTATATTGTCATCCAATTATACATTGTCAAATTATTAAAAGAGTTTGGCTATCACAACAACTACCTCAAAAGTCTAACACTTTTAATAATCTGTCAATATATAATTGAATAACAATATGAAAAAACTTTACACTAGTAGTAGCTTAAAATTAAATCCATAAAAAAATAATGATGTAACCCTATATAAATTTAGAAGTTAATTTAACTATGCATAAATGAGTGTGATTGTTTATATGTATAAAGAGTTGTATATCTAATATCACTCCATAAACAAATTTGTAACCCATATGTTCTGATCTTCAAACTAAATGCATTTTTAAATTCCAAGCCATTCACTCATTGTGAAATGCCACCATATCGTTTCAATTTGGGGATATAATTAAGTTGAGAGATTGATAAGTCAAAACAAGTCTGAACCCAATTTAATCAATTCAAATTGTACAAACTCAATACAACTTGGTGCATATATTTAAGGTGTGCAAACTAAATTTGTTATAATGTATATAGTATATAACAAAAAAATATTATTTCACCAGTTTTTCAATATTTTGATATCAAAATCTTAGCTTGTATTTATTTAATGTTAATTGTCATAATTTTTTTAAAAAAATTTACATAACTTTTAAAATATATAAATAAAATTAAGGAGAATAATTAATCTTAAATTATTTATTTAATAAAACCTCTAATATTGAAATTTGACTATATTGAATGGAGTTAATCGCCATTAAAATATCTATAATGGTTTTGGTGGATTGAATGGAGAACAATAGATAAGAAAATAGCGTGTAACAAAAAACGGCAGATGCAGACATTTGAGCATAGCTATTAAACTTGGATTGATAGTTGATACGGTCAGGATACTGAGTCGGTAGATCACTAGTCGAACAACATAAAATTATATATATATATATATATATATATAAACTACATATGATGATATTTATTATTATAAACAACTAAATTATATTTATTTTGAGAAAAATAATGACTTTAAGAAGGAAAAAAAGAGTTTAACCCTTAATGCATAAAAAGACCTTAATATTTTCATTAAAATGCTCATAACTCAAAAAATAAATTTTCTTTTTGAAAAATTAGGATTAACATTACGTATATCTTAAACAGTTATATGAAATAGATATTTAACTAGTCCAAATTAAACAAACGAGTCAAAAGTTATGATTTCTCAAAATTTAAATATCTTTTTTTAAAAATTTTATGACCCGGTCGATTCACCATTTTAACTAATCAAGTCACCTATTTTATGCCCAAATCGGTCGAGTCAAATATAGTCTAAAGCATATATGATCTAAATGATTTTAACCGGCCAAGTAACCGATTGAAATTTAATAACTATGCATCTGATTGTGGTTGTGATATATATACACACACACACAATAAGAGATATATGAAATTTGCTAATGAGGGTAATTGGGATATTTGATGATGGGTCAATTTTATTCAGATGAGAAGAGATTATAAATGTTTATTAAATAGAAATAATTTATTATAAAGAAAGTAATCAAAATAGTAAGAGAAAGATAAATAGTAAGATAAACAATATAAGTTAAAATTTGAAATATAAAACTTAAGTCCAAGGAGAGAAATTTGCAACGTTGTCACTCTTTTCAAACTGTTACACTTTTACGTGATAGTGATGGTCATCAAAAAGAAAAAGATGATACAATAGAAGATAGAAGAAAAAAAAAATTGGACTTCAGTAGGTAAAATTGATGCACTTTCAATATGAAAGATAGAGACATTGAGTTCTAAAGTTCTTTAGAGAACTCAACAACAAAATAGTGACATGATTAGGTCACAAATGATGATATTACTTTGATACCATGGTAATATTTGATGAAAAACTAATCTTACTTAATTAAAAAGAGGCCATAAACATTTATTAAAATAAAAAGAATTTGTTACAAAGAAAATAACAAATAAAGATAAACAACAATATATGCTAATGTTTGAAATATAAAATCTAAAATCAAGGAAAGAAATTTGCTATAGTATCAATTAGTGTATTGGTTAATGAATCAAAAAATAAAATTATTAAATATAAAAATATAATATTTACTAAATATTTTCCAATTTTAAAAGCATTTAATGTTTTCTTTATTTAGTAGTTAAAAGCATTTGTAGAGGGATCGTAATTTTTTCATGTTAATAAGAAACTTGTAAAAGTTATATTAGAGAGAAAAAGGCAAAAAAAAATTAATAAACCTTATAGAAATATTAATAAGTTTTATCATAATAAAATTTATATTTTTTTCTTATAACATGACCTTTTATGTTAATATAAAAGAATTACTTTTTTTTAAAATAAATATTAAATAATTCTTAATCAATTTCATAAGAAGTTTGAGACTTGGATTTCCCTAATGCACTCTCACCTTTCCCTGCGCGTGGCCCCCTACAAGAGTGCCCTAACCCCACCCGGTAGTGGTGGCCACAACTGGACCAAAAAACATATTGAGTTGTCTCTGGACTTTGGTTGTCTTTCTGTCACATGGCTGCAAATAAAATTGAGTTTTGAGTTTATTATTATTATTTTTCTTTTTAAGAAAATGGGACCACAGAAATCGCTAGTGATTCTGTCAGCTTTTTTTATAAGGAAAAAGTAAATGTATATTATTTTTATCTTTAATTAACGATAAATAAATTTTTAATTATTATAGTATATTATTTAATTAATATATTTAATAATTAATTACTTATAAATTAATAATATATTAATTAAATAATATATTATATTAATTTAAAATATATTAATTATTAATTAAAAATAAAAATAATGCACAAATATCATTGTTATTTTTGAAATCTATCCGTTGCTGCAGTGAGCCATCCACATATAGGGACAGCTCCAGAGCTAGCAGTCGCGACTTTCTAAAGAGAGGTCCACAGGTTTGTTTCCTGTAGTAATCTGGGAGGATGAAGACGACAAGGAAAAAGCATAGAAGCCCCACTCTTCCATAAATAATGGAAAACGTTGGACCGCGCAACAGCCTACCGTGAGACCTACGTGAAGGTCTCACATAAAGCAATGGCCAAGGACTACATGAAGCCAAAAGACTTCTCTTTCCGAGATAAGGTAGCGGGTAATAAAGGGGCGCCTCTCCCTTTTCCAAAAGTGGATCTTCTTCCTCAAAATCGCGTTCGAATAGAACATGCTGAGGGTAACCCACTCAAACCTATGGTCATTGTTGATGACAAAGTGATAGAGGAACTCAGTGCCCCTTGGGTCGATGCGTTGGTGGTTAAAATTATGGGAAACAGCATTGGCTATGTAGCTTATATATGAAGAATCGGCTAATTGTTTTATGGAAACTTCAAGGTACCTTTGACATAATGGATCTTGGCCATGGCTATTTCATGGTATTTAGTCAAAAGAAAATGATCATTGTGATCGTTAAAAGATCAATGCAGTAAGTATGAAAATAATGGTTTTGAAAATTTTGTGATGAGAATGATCTAGAGTATAATTTTTTTAGCTCTCGGAAGTTTACGATAAAATAAAGTGGTCGAAAGGAACAATTGAAGTTTTATAAAGAAATGAATAGAATAAAACAAGAGATCCATAGGCAAAGGAATATAGCAAAACAAAAATCAGATACCAGACATTATTATTATCATTACAAGTACATCTGGAATTCACATATGGCAATTGGCAACAACGAAAAGAGGATTCTTCTTGTGCTGGGTAATTCCTGGCAACACTTCAGTATCAATGTCTTCCTTTTGCATCCCTACTGGCAATTCCCAATCAAAGGAATAAAGAAGATTAGCAAGGATAAGCTGCAATGTGGCAATTGCCATAGGCAAACCTGGGCAAATTCTACGACCTGCTCCGAATGGAATTAGTTCGAAATCTAGTCCCCGAAAATCAATAGCACTGTCTAAGAACCTCTCGGGATAAAACTCTTCTGGGTCCTTCCAAGCCTCGGGGTCTCTTTGGATAGCCCAAGCATTAACATACACTAATGTCTTGGCTGGAATTTCGTAGCCATCTAAAATGCATTTTTCATTTGTTTCTCTTTGCACAAGTAGTGGCGCTGGTAGGTGCAATCTCAGTGTCTCTTTTATCACTGCCTGAAAATAGGGAAACTTCTGAATATCATCTTCATCTAAGAAATCTTTCTTACATTCGAAGCTTCTAATTTCCTCTTGAACTTTCTTCATTACTCTTGGGTTTTTTATTAGTGCGGTCATAGCCCAAACTGATGTGGCTGCAGTTGTATCCGTTGCTGCTACAAGCATGTCCTGTAGAAGATAATCATGAGCAGTTACATTTGGTTGAAAATATATTGACTTAGTAAAAGGCTTCTTTTTTTGGTAATAAATCAACTGTGGCACATTATTGATTCGGCTTCAGTCTATGCCAATAGCTCTCGTGCTAAAATTAGTTTATGATGAAAATACTCAAAATAGTAACAACGAAAGTTGACCTCTATCCCCATCACTTATTGGTGATGAGATTGAAGCTGTTTCCCATTCAATTGCAGCGTAGTAAGTAACAATGGGCCTTTGGTTTTGTCCACTCCTCAAATCTAGAGGGTTTCTATATGTTAGAGATTAAGGGTATCAGAGATTTAAAAAAAGTACTGTTCAGCTTCTACCTAACCGTCTAAACTCTTAGGATGAATAATTCCTATATTTTTTAATATCACACCTAAATAATCAGTGAGTACAAGAGAAAATTCTTCCATGAATTGGGAAAATCTGTGAACCAGAACAATTGGTACAGCTAATTAGTTTGTAGAACACAATTTTTGTCCCAGGATGTGGTGTTAATCAAACCACTGAAGTGGCTATATATATACTAGTCTGCTGCACAAATGTTAGTGTATGCAAGAATCTCTCCAAACAAGTGTCGAAACAAGATATATATTATTGAAATAAAGAAAATGCAAAGCAAAGGAAAAAAGACTCCAAACCATGAAGACAGCTTTGATGTGATCATAAGTGAGATCTATTGAAAACGAACGCTGCTTCTTCAGTTGAAGTAAGACATCAATTATATCCTCTTCGTCTGGATGCTGTCTATTCGGATCCAGGTGTTCATCGATGACTTCTTGGTAGAACTTATCCAACTCGGTGAAATTTCGTTCGAGACGTGCATGTAGTCCCGTGAGTTTATCAATCCAACCCATGTAAGGAATATAATCTGAAACAAAGAAGGAGGCCATCATGGCCTGACACTCATTGAGCAGCCCATGGAACCTACTTCTTTCGGATCCTTCCTCCTCATACCTTCTCCCAAAAGCAATTCTACAAATTATAGTGCTCGTTAGAGACATTAGTGTCTCATTCAAATTCGTAACTTTCGAAGATGAAGCATGCCCAGATATCTTTTTGATCATCTGCTTGACCTCAAACTGTCTTACAGAGGAAAAGGTGGAGACCCGCCTGGAGCTAAGGACATGGACAACACAAATTTTTCTGATTTCTCTCCAATAATCATTGTATGGGGAAAATATAATCTCTAACCCATTATAGGACAATTTCTGCTGGCCAAGCAAGGCAGGTCGTCCACAAAACTCAAGGTCATGGTTTTTCAGTGCCTCTTTGGCCAATTTAGGAGAGGAAACAACAATCGCTGGCCTTAAACCTAGTTGAAGGGAAAACAGAGGCCCGTATATCTTTGAGAGTTTCCATAGTTGCAGATGAAGGGAAGAATTATGCAGCTGATGAAGATTCCCGATTATGGGAAGGCCTCTTGGACCAGGTGGACGGGCTGGGTTCTTAAAGGTTCTGTGTTTTTCGAAGAAGAACAATACAAGCACAGGAAGAGTTAGGCATAGAACTAGTAGAAGCGGTGACACCATTATTGTGGCCCGTGACTAACGATGATGAGGAAGATAACATACACTTTGGGTAATCCTTATACATCGAATAATTGAACATAGACACATATATATACAACAATATTCTGGTGAAAATAAGAAAAAATCTAAGCTTGGCGGGAAATTAAGGACATATCTAATATGATATGAAACGTTCGAACTAAATAGAAAGGATTTAATTTTAATTCATCGTTAATGTAAAGTTTTTTTATATTGTTATTTAATTATGTATTGATATACTATTAAAAGTGTTAGACTTTTGAAATAATTATTATAATAGTCAAACTCTTTTAATGAGTTGGTAATATATGATTAGGTAAAAATATAAAAAAAATTTATACCGACAATAGATGAAAATTAAACTCAAATAAAAATCTGTAGATTATATTCTGGAAATGCTTACATGGGTTGTCCACTTGTCCTAGGCGGCAATATATTATGGAAAATGACATATACAAATCGTTCCTTCAATTAACGATGATTGCACTTTCTGTCAAAAAAAAAAAAAAAAACGACGAATGCACTTCTTGGATGGATTCCAATGCTGACTCAAATGTGCTGCGTTTTTCTTCAACTCTCTACAATTGATGGTGCAAAGTATTTTGTCATTCTCAATAATTAAAAAGCAAAACAATTTGGGGTCAACTCTCCTATAATTTATGGTTTAAAGTATTTTAATATTCTCAACAATTTATCTATATATTATTATATAAGACATAATTTCTATAATTTAGATAAATGATACGTGTGATTAATATATGCACTTCTTTGTTCTAAATTCATATTGTTTTGATGCATGTTTGTATTTAAACATGTGCACTATACAATTATATTATTTTTGAGAATGTTATTCCTAAAAATATTATCCCTAAGAATATTATTTTTGAAAACTTGAACCGAATACCCTTAAAAACATAAGAAAGCTAGCAAGCTCAAGAGGACAATAGATTTTTAAGAGAGGTAAAAAGCCCAAGAGGACAATAGCTTTTTGGGCACCAAGACGAATGCAGTGAGGGCAAGAGTCATGGTCTCTCATTGATCCAAGATTTAATTAGTAGTGTATAAATTTTTTTGTTTAACACTTATTTAGTTTTTATTTTTATTTTTACTTTGGCCCCTATAATTTTTAGGATTTAATTTCAAGTCAGTGTAAAAAAAATTTATATTATCATCCAATCATGTGCTGACATATCATTAAAAGAGTTAGACTTTTTACGTAGTTGTTGTAATAGTTAAACTTTTTTAATAATTTGGCAGCATATGATTAGATGACAGTGTAAAGAAACTTTACAAAGACGGTGATCAAAATTAAACTCTATTTTTTATACAAGCAAAAACTACATTAGATGAATAACTTTTTGGTATATATACAAATGATAATAATGTGTATATTCATTGAATTACATATGAATTTATATAAAAAAGAAGTTTAATTTTGATCCACTGTCAATGTAAATTTTTTTTACATTGTCATATAATTATGTATTGTCAAATCATTAAAAGAGTTTGACTATCACAGCAACTACCTTAAAAGTCTAAAATTTAATAATGTGTCAATACATGATTAAATGATAATGTAAATTTTTTTTACACTGATAGTGGATTAAAATTAAATCCATAAAAAAATAATGATGTAACCCTATATAAATTTGGAAGTTAATTTAACTATGCATAAATGAGTGTGATTGTTTATATGTGTAAAGAGTTGTATATCTAATATCACTCCATAAACAAATTTGTAACCCATCTGTTCTAATCTTCACACTAAATGATTTTTAAATTCTAAGCCATTCAACTCCTTGTGAAACGCCACCATATCGTTTTAATGTGGGGATATAAATAAGTTTAGAGTTTGATAAGTCAAAACAAGTCTGAACCCAATTTAATCAATTCAAATTGTACAAACCCAATACAACTTTATGCATATATTTAAGGTGTGTAAGACTAATTTTGTTATAATGTATATAGTTTATAACAAAAAATATATATTATTTCACCCAGTTTTTCAACATTTTGATATCAAAATCTTAGCTTGTATTTATTTAATGTTAATTGTCGTATTTTTTGTAAAAATTTACATATAACTTTTAAAATATATAAATAAAATAATAAGATAAGTAATTTAATGACCAAAAAATTAAAATTAAGGAGTATTATTAATTTTAAACTATTTATTTAATAAAACTTCGAATATTGAAATTTGACCATATTGAATGGAGTACAATAGATAAGAAAATAGCGTGTAACAGAAAATGGCAGAAGTAGACATGTGACTGTGGCTATATATATATATATATATATATATATATATATATATATATATATATATAATTCTCAATAATAGATATATGAAATTTGCTAATGAGGGTAATGAGGGATAATGTTTGATGAAATGTTAATTTTATTCAATTGAGAAGAGACTATGAATATTTATTAAATAGAAATAGTTTATTACAAAGAAAATAATCAGAATAGTAAGATAAAGATAAATAACAAGATAAACAACAATATAAGTTAAGTTTGAAATATAAAACTTAAGATTAAGGAGAGGAATCAGCAACATTATCACCTCCTTCAAATTGCAATGCTTTCACGCGCCAGTGATGGTCATCAAAAAGATAAAGATGACGCAACAAAAGATAGAATTTTTTTTTTTTTGAATTCCACTAGGGATGCATTGTCAATAGGAAAGATAGAGACATTGAGTTCTTGAATTCTTTTGAGAACTCAGCAACGGAATAGTGACATAATTAGGTTACGGGTAATGATATCACTCTGATACCATGATAAAATTTGATGAAAGACCAATCTTACTTAACTAAAAGGAAGCCATAAAAATTTATTAAATAAAAAGAGTTTATTACAAATAAAATAATAAATAAGGATAAACAACAACATAAATAACAATATAAGCTAACATTTGAAATATAAAATCTAAGATCAAAGAAAGAAATTTGCTATACTATCAATTAGTGCATTGGGTAATGAATCAAAAATTAAAATAATTAAATATATAAAAAAAAGAGTATTTACTAAATAGTTTCAAAATTTAAAAGCATTTAATATTTTGTTTATTTAGTAATTAAAAGCATTTGTAGAGGGATCATAATTTTTTCATGTTAGTAAGTAACATGTAATAGTTATATTAAAGAGAAAAAACACAGAAACAAAATTAATAAACATTATACAAATATTAATGAGTCTTATCATAATAAAATTTATATTTTTTTTCTTATAACATAACATTTCATGTTAATATAAAAAATTAATTTTTTTTATAAATAAATATTAAATAATTCTCAATCAGTGGCATGAGAAGTTAGCAAGTCCCTAGAAGGGCCAATTCTACCATACACTATAAAATTATGATGTATAGATACACTTATTAATATTTCCATTGATTTTTAGGATGAATATATAAACGGTTAAGATTATTTCAATGTATTAAATTAATTATATTGTACTTTTATCCTTTAACTATTTTGTAAATTATACTTTGTCCCTTTGAATAAAACTTCCTCGGTGCAGTGCGACAGTTAACATTCTCCGTCAAAAGCCAATATTTCCCACCCTGCTGCCATCGAAGGAGCGTCCAACAGCTACAGGCAATCGATATCCACTGCCATTGAAGAAGCGTTCAAGTGTTTGTTTGATACCCAGACGCAATAGAGATTCAGCTATGGAAAAAGGATAATAGAAAAAGGATTGATGGCAAGTAGGAAAGAAAGAGGAAAATTGCTGAGCATTTTGGCCATGGCGTCGGGGGTTCAAGGATTGTATAATCAAGATTGAAGATGAAGGAAACAATAGGAAAAATTAGCAGCACAGTTGTTTGACGTAGCCATTCATACATGAGCACGAACAAAGAAGAAGAAATGGTCTTTGTCCCTTTAGTGCCCCTTAGAGAGTAAAATTGTAAGGCGATGGTCAAAGAGCTTTGTAAAAATCCTTAACCAAGTGTGCATTATATCCAAAATCTTTTTATTGAAGACGAAAAGGTAGCATGTCTAAAATTCTAATGTACCATTGCCCTCCAAATTATTTATTTTGATACATCTATCCATCAACAGTTCTTCCAACAGTTCTTCTTATACAAATTGAGGAGGAAACATGAGTGAGAAAGATTTCCATTCATCTTAACTCTGAAATTATCACGTTTACTTTAGTCTAAACATAAGAGGATTTAATGTTTTTCCGGACCTCTTTGAAGGGAGCATGACACTTGAGAGGAAAAATTTTCCATTGATAACCGTTGCTATCACTAGGTAATTGATACTTTATTATTATTTTAAATTATGAGATATAGTATAATTACATGAAAATAAAGGGATAAAAACATCAATAATTTTAATTTAATATGCTAAAGTAATATTAACAATACAAATGTTTTTACTAAAAATCAACTGTAAATATTAGATACAATTAAATATTGTATCTGTACACTATATGTGATAGTGTATTGTAGAGATCTTTTGAGTGTTCATGAGCATCAACTCAGTTGGCAGGTCATAAAACAGTTATGGAGAGCCGAGACCTGGATCCCCCTAATGCACTCTCACCTTTCCCCATCCCCCTTTCCCTCCCGGTGGCCCCCTACAAGAGTTCTCTAGTCCCACCCAGTAAAAAAATAGCGTGCAAATATCTTTATAATTTTTCAAATATATCCGTTGCTACAGTGAGCCATCCACGTATAGGGAAAGCTCCAGAGCTAGCAATCTCCAGTTTAAGAGAGGTCCACAGGTTTGTTTCCTGTAGTTATCTACTTATCTGGAAGGAAGAAGACGGCAAGGAAAAAAAACATAGAAGCCCCACTCTTACATAAATAATGGAAAACGCTGGACCGCGCAATGGCCTACCGTGAGACCTACGGAAGCTGGCCAAGGGCTACATGAAGCCGAAAGACGTCTCTTTCAGAGATAAGATAAGGTAGTGGGTAATAAAGCGGCGCCTCACCCTTTTCCAAAAGTAGATCTTCTTCCGCAAAATCGTGTTCGAATAGAACATGCTGAGGGTAACCCACTCAAACCTGTGGTCATTGTTGATAACAAAGTGATAGAGGAACTCAGTGCCCCTTGGGTCGATGCGTTAGTGGTTAAAATTATGGGAAAGAGCATTGGCTATGTAACTATATATGAAGAATCGGCTAATTGTTTTATGGAAACTTCAAGGTACCTTTGACATAATGGATCTTGGCCATGGCTATTTCATGGTATTTAGTCAAAAGAAAATGATCATTGTGATCATTAGAAAGATCAATGCAGTAAGTATGAAAATAATGGTTTTGAAAATTTTGTGACGAGAATGATCTAGAGTATAATTTTTTTAGCTCTCGGAAGTTTACGATAAAATAAAGTGGTCGAAAGGAACAATTGAAGTTTTAAAGAAATGAACAGAATAAAACAGGACATCCATAGGCAAAGGAATATAGCAAAACAAAAATCAGATACCAGACATTATTATTATTATTATTATTATTATTATCATTACAAGTACATCTGGAATTTACATATGGCAATTGGCAACAACGAAAAGAGGATTCTTCTTGTGCTGGGTAATTCCTGGCAACACTTCAGTATCAATGTCTTCCTTTTTCATCCCTGCGGGCAATTCCCAATCAAAGGAATAAAGAAGATTAGCAAGGATAAGCTGCAATGTGGCAATTCCCATAGATATACCTGGGCAAATTCTACGACCTGCTCCAAATGGAATTAGTTCGAAATCTAGACCCCGAAAATCTATAGCACTGTCTAAGAACCTCTCGGGATAAAACTCTTCTGGGTCTTTCCAAGCCTCGGGGTCTCTTTGGATAGCCCAAGCATTCACATACACTAATGTCTTGGCTGGAATTTCGTAGCCATCTAAAATGCATTTTTCATTTGTTTCTCTTTGCACAAGTAGTGGCGCTGGTAGGTGCAATCTCAGTGTCTCTTTTATCACTGCCTGGAAATAGGAAAACTTCTGAATATCATCTTCATCTAAGAAATCTTTCTTACCTTCCACCAAGTTTCTAATTTCTTCTTGAACTTTCTTCATTACTCTCGGGTTTTTTATTAGTGCGGTCATAGCCCAAACTGATGTGACTGCAGTTGTATCCGTTGCTGCTACAAGCATGTCCTGTAGAAGATTACAGTTGGATGAAAATATATTGACATAGTAAAAGGCTTCTCTTTATCGGTAATAAATCAATTGTGGAACATTATTGATTCTGCTCACGTCTATGCCAATAGCTCTCGTGCTAAAATTAGTTTATGATGAAAATACTCAAAATAGTAACAACGAAAGTTGAACTCTATCTCCATCACTTATTGGTGATGGGATTGAAGCTGTTTCCCATTCAATTGCAGCGTAGTAAGTAACAATGGGCCTTTGGTTTTGTCCACTCCTCAAATCTAGAGGGTTTCTATATGTTAGAGATTGAGGGTATCAGAGATTTTAAATTTTAAAAAAGTACTGTTCAGCTTCTACTTAACCGTCTAAACTCTTAGGATGAATTATTCCTATATGTTTTAATATCACACCTAAATAATCATTGAATACAAGAGAAAATTCTTGCATGAATTGGGAAAATCTGTGAACCAGAACAATTGGTACAGCCAATTAGTTTGTAGAACACAATTTTTGTCCCAGGATGTGGTGTTAATCAAACACTAAAGTGGTTTTAGAATGGCTTTGGATAGATTTTTTTTTTTATAAATAAAACACTTTTATATGTTTTTATGTATGTTTAGATGAAATTTAAAAAAAAGTAAAAATTAAAAAAAAATTCAATTATTACTTTTTTTAGAAGCTAGTGATCCTCAACTTTTGAAAAACAAAATAAGCAGAAGTAGTTTTAAATATAATTTTATGACAAAAATATCCTTTATTTTTATTAAAAATTATATCTCTTGTCTTTTTTTTTCCTTCTTGTAAATCCTACTTCCTTTATTCTTGATACCATATATTTTTAATAATTTTGCTATAAAAAATTCTTTTGTTCTTTTTCATCCAAACAAACTTACAAGTATTTTTATTACTTAAAAGTACTTCACAAACATTGTATCCAAATATGAAATAACTTTTTCTTTAAAAAGAAATTCTACTAAAAACAGTCTACAAAAAGTGCTTTATTTATAAGTTTAACCGAACGAGCTCTATATATACTAGTATGCTGCACAAATGTTAGTGTATGCAAGAATCTCTCCAAACAAGTATCGAAATAAGATATATATTATTGAAATAAAGAAAATGCAAAGGAAAGGAAAAAAGACTCCAAACCATGAAGACAGCTTTGATGTGATCGTAAGTGAGATCTATTGAAAACGAACGCTGCTTCTTCAGTTGAAGTAAGACATCAATTATATCCTCTTCGTCCGGATGCTGTCTATTCGGATCCAGGTGTTCATCGATGATTTCTTGGTAGAACTTATCCAACTCGGTGAAATTTCTGTTAGGTACCAGAGTGACGGGAATAGTGCCTCACAACTAAAAATAAGAGATGAGAAAAGAGGAACTGAACACACAATATTTAACGTGGAAACCCTCAATGAATAAAGGGAAAAAACCACGGGGCAAGACTAGAAGAATTTCACTATAAGAAGAAATTACAACACCTCTCTCTAAATATTAGGAGAGAACAACCTCACAAAGAATACAAGAAAATATACAAGAGAGGAAGTGAGGATTTTGGGATGATTTAAACCATCCCCTTGAGGCTCCTTATATAAGCTCCATGAGGAGCCTCCTTCCTTGCTCCCACCGATGTGGGACTTGGTTGGTCTGCTAACAATTCTCCCACTTGAAGATTTGATTGAGTCAAGCATATCTTCACACCATTCTTTCTGTCTTGCCATTCCATGTTGCTTACGTTTCTGATAGGCCATAGGAGGATCGACACCAAATAAACTTGTCAGCATTGATCGGCTTTGTCATCACATCTGCTAGGTTGTCTTTGGTGTGAATCTTCTGCATATCTACACTTCCTTCTTCTACTACTTCTCGAACAAAATGATCAACACCTATGTGCTTTGTCTTGGAATGAAAGGTTGGATTCCTTGCAATGTACAAGGCACTCTAACTGTCACAATACACAGTAGTTCTCTCCTGCTTGTGCCCGAGTTCCTCCATTAACCTTTGTATCCATACAGCTTCCTTGCAAGCTTGGGTAGCTGCCATGTACTCGCCGTAGTAGACAAAGCTACAACAAGATGTAACTTAGATAACCGACTATCGCGCTCCTGCAAGTGTGAACACATAACCAGTAGTAGATTTTCTTTTATCAAGATCACCTGCAAAATCTGAATCAACATAACCCCTGACAACAAATTCTGATCCTCCAAAACATAATGCAACATCTGAGGTTCCTTTCACGTATCGTAGGATCCTCTTCACAACATTCCAATGCTCTCTACCAGGATCTGCCATAAACCGACTGACCACTCCCACTGCTTGTGCAATGTCTGGTCTTGTACATATCATAGCATACATAAGGCTTCCCACCGCTGATGCATACGGTACTCGAGACATTTCTATCCTCTCCGCTTCACTGCTAGGACTCATACCTGAGGATAATTTACAATTGACAGGAAGTGGGGTAGATATTGGCTTACAGTCTTGCATGTTGAAGCGTCGCAAGACCTTCCTTAGATAATTCTTCTGAGAAAGCCAAATCTTCCTATCTTTTCTGTCTCGGTTAATTTGCATCCCTAAAATCTTGTTTGCGGGTCCCAAGTCCTTCATATCGAACTCCCTAGCCAACTGTGCCTTCAATTCTTGGATTCGATCTTTGTTAGGGCCTACCACCAACATGTCATCCACATACAACAGCAAAATAATGAAATCATTATCATCAAACCTCTTGTAGTACGTACAATGGTCTGAACTCAGTCTGTTGTAATCAAGGCTAATTATGAAGGAATCAAATCTCTTGTACCAACATCTGGGCGCCTGCTTTAGACCGTACAGAGATTTGGTCAACCTGCAAACCAAGTTTTCTTTTCCTTGTTCTTCAAAACCTTCTGGTTGGAGCATATAAATTTCTTCTTTAAGCTCTCCATGAAGGAAAGCTGTCTTTACATCTAGCTGCTCAAGATGTAAATCAAATGCAGCACACATCGCTAATACTACTCTGATAGTAGTAAGTCGAACCACTGGAGAAAATATCTCATTGAAATCAATGCCTTCTTTCTGAGCATATCCTTTTACCACCAATCTAGCACGGTATCGTTCTACTTGATCATTGCTATCCCGCTTGATCTTGTAGACCCATTTGTTACCAATGGCCTTTCTACCATGTGGTAATTCCACCAGTTCCCATGTCTTGTTTCTGTGAAGAGCTTCAATTTCTTCCTGCATTGCTGTCATCCACAGAGAAGCATCTGAGCTACTAGTAGCTTCATGAAAAGTTGATGGCTCTCCATCCTCTGTTAAAAGACAGTATGCAACATTGCTCTCCGTAACATACTCCGTGTGCCAATTTGGCGGCCTTCTCTCACGAGTTGACCGTCGAACTTCTACAGCCTCGGATTCAACTGGTTCTGGTACCTCATGCTCTGATTCTGCTTCAGAAGAATAATCTTCTCCAGAATTTCTCTCCATCTGCCGTATGCTTGATCTCTTTTGAAGTGCTGTCATTTGTCTGCTCACTTTGCAGTTCATTTTCTACAAAAACTACATCTCTGCTGACAACAAGCTTGCGGGCAGTGGGATCCCACAAGCGATACCCCTTAACACCGTCAGCATAACCCAAGAATATACATTTCCTGGATTTTGGATCCAACTTTGTTCTTTCTTGGGAGTTGTACATCACGTACACAGGACATCCGAATACATGTAAAGAAGAATAATCAGCTGGCTTTCTGTTCCACATCTCCATAAGTGTCTTCAAATCAATCGCCGTTGATGGTGATCGATTTATCACATAACAAGCGGTTTTGACTGCTTCAGCCCAAAAAGATTTGGCCAATCCCGCTGTTTTCAGCATGGCTCTTGTTCTTTCTAGGAGAGTTCTGTTCATCCGCTCTGCTACACCATTCTGCTGAGGCGTATGTGCAACCGTGAATTGTCTCATAATACCCTCTTGTTTGCAGAATGCCAGAAAATTGCCATCTACATATTCTCCTCCATTATCTGTCCTCAAGCACTTGATTCTTTTCCCAGTTTCAAGCTCTACTTGTGCTTTGAACTCCTTGAATACTGGAAACACATCTGACTTCTTCTTGATTGGGTACACCCATAATCTCCTAGAGTAATCATCAATGAATGACACCAAATACTTTGCTCCTCCTAGGGATATTTCTGGTGATTCCCATACATCAGAATGGATCAAGTCCAGTATGTGTTTTCTTCTAGTAGTTACTTTGGCAAATCTCAATCTATGTTGCTTGCTTATCACGCAGTGCTCACAGAAGGGTAAATTGACCATCTTGAGCCCGGGTAAGAGATTGCGTTCCGCAAGGACTTTCAAGCCTCGCTCTGACATATGGCCTAATCTGCGATGCCACATCATCGTTGTTTCTTCTTGGCTGGCTGCTGCAACTGATGCATCTGCCTCTTGCAACGTCTCTCCCAAAAGCATATATAGATTGCTTGTGATCTTCTCTGCTTTCATCACCACAAGGTTGCCTTTCACTACTTTCAATATTCCACCTTCAGTGTGGACCTTGCACCCGAGGTCATCTAATTGCCCAATGGACAATAAGTTCTTCTTCAAGCCCTTCACATGTCGTACCCCTTGAATTTTGCGAACAGTACCATCATGCATTTTTAATCTGACAGTACCGACTCCAGCAATTTCTAAGGCGTGATCATTTCCCATGAACACAGATCCTTCCGAAATAGGTTCATAAGTGCAAAACCAATCTCGGTGTGGAGTCATGTGCCATGTTGCGCCTGAATCCATTATCCAGACATCATTAAGTTTCTTTCCGCCTTTAGAACTGGTCGCTGCTTCACTATACAAGATTTCTCCATAATCTGAGGTACTTGCAACACAACCTTGGGAGGTTGATGTTTCAGAATTCTTTTCTCCACTCTTCTTATTATGCCAACACTCCTTCTTCGTGTGCCCTCTCATGCCACAATTGTAGCATTTAAGATTCTTCATTCTTTGAGATTTTGATCTACCATGATTTTGACTCCCACTGGAGCCACGTTCCGTTGATCTGCCTCTCATCATCGTCAAAGCCTCTGCTTGCTTTGAACTTTCTGACCTTTCCTCCTTATTCTTGCGCCTGGATTCTTCTTCAAGAATAGCACCGGCAACATCATCAAAGTGAAGAGAGTCACCAACATTATTATTTGTGATGTTGATGATGAGTTGATCATACGAATTTGGTAAACTCTGAAGTAGAAGTTCCGCACGTTCATTTTCTGCTATTTTGAAATCTGATGCTGTGAGTTGAGCAAATAGCGTATTCAGAGTGTTGATGTGATCCGTTACTGACGTGGATTCACTCATTCGAAGAGTATAGAGTTTCCTCTTCAAGAATATTCTGGTG
Organism: Styphnolobium japonicum; assembly: GCA_023212625.1. Taxonomy (NCBI): domain Eukaryota; kingdom Viridiplantae; phylum Streptophyta; class Magnoliopsida; order Fabales; family Fabaceae; genus Styphnolobium; species Styphnolobium japonicum. Next base: position 10,070,779 of record JALBWW010000007.1, on the reverse strand, counting down.
TGAAGTGACTTCACCTCGTATAATTTGTTAAGTACATCCCAAATCTCCTTTGCAGTCTTCTTCTCTGCAACACTTGACAAAACTGAATCTGCCATTGCTAGATGCAAATTGGCAACAGCATTGTCATCCTTCTCTTTCCACTTTTCATCGCTCATATCTGTGGGCCTACCTTCAATTGCTTCTAGACAATTATCTTTCCTCAAAACTGCCCTTATCTTCAATTTCCACAAGGAGAAATTACTCCCATTGAACTTCTCTATCTCGAATTTTGCTGCCATAGTTGTACACGAACTGAACCGAATTATACTATTTCACCGTGAATAGTACCGTATACGTGAACAGTATTGTACGTATTCCGTACACTAGAACAAATCCAATATACGTTAACAATCACTGCAAAAGTATACAACCACACGTATGAATAGTAACCGTATCTATGAATAGTGCCGTACAACTAAATAGTGCCGTATACTGGAACAGTGACGTAGTCCGTAAATAGTGCATCAGGTAAGTTCCCAGGAAAGAGAGGTGAGTCACTAATGACACGCTTAAATACCAAGTCTTTCCTAGCCAGAACCTCCCTAAACACTTTCACGCTACCACACTTTATTTCCAGCAATTTCTTTTCTGATGTGGGAGATCAGATAATACTGCAACCACAGAGCATACTAAGAATCGACACCTTCCCAGCTTACCGCAGCGGACCTCGAACCAATGGCTCTGATACCACTGTTAGGTACCAGAGTGACGGGAATAGTGCCTCACAACTAAAAATAAGAGATGAGAAAAGAGGAACTGAACACACAATATTTAACGTGGAAACCCTCAATGAATAAAGGAAAAAAACCACGGGACAAGACTAGAAGAATTTCACTATAAGAAGAAATTACAACACCTCTCTCTAAATATTAGGAGAGAACAACTCACAAAGAATACAAGAAAATATACAAGAGAGGAAGTGAGGATTTTGGGATGATTTAAACCATCCCCTTGAGGCTCCTTATATAAGCTCCATGAGGAGCCTCCTTCCTTGCTCCCACCGATGTGGGACTTGGTTGGTCTGCTAACAATTTCGTTCGAGACGTGCACTTAGTCCCTTGAGTTTATCAATCCAACCCATGAAAGGAATATAATCTGAAACAAAGAAGGTGGCCATCATGGCCTGACACTCATTAAGCAGCCCATGGAACCTACTTCTTTCGGCTCCTTCCTCATCATACCTTCTCCCAAAAGCAATTCTACAAATTATAGTGCTCGTTAGAGACAATAGTGTCTCATTCAAATTCGTAACTTTTGAAGATGAAGCATGCCCAGATATCTTTTTGATCATCTGCTTGACCTCAAACTGTCTTACAGAGGAAAAGGTGGAGACACGTCTGGAGCTAAGGACATGGACAACACAAATTTTTCTGATTTCTCTCCAATAATCATTGTATGGGGAAAATGTCATCTCTAACCCATTATAGGACAATTTCTGCTGGCCAAGCAAGGCAGGTCGTCCACAAAACTCAAGGTCATGGTTTTTCAGTACCTCTTTGGCCAGTTTAGGAGAGGAAACAACAATCGCTGGCCTTAAACCTAGTTGAAGGGAAAACAGAGGCCCGTATATCTTTGAGAGTTTCCATAGTTGCAGATGAAGGGAAGAATTATGCAGCTGATGAAGATTCCCAATTATGGGAAGGCCTCTTGGACCAGGTGGACGGGCTGGGTTCTTAAAGGTTCTGTGTTTTTCGAAGAAGAACAATACAAGCACAGGAAGAGTTAGGCATAGAACTAGTAGAAGTGGTGACACCATTATTGTGGCCTGTGACCAACGATGATGAGGAAGATAACATACACTTTGAGTAATCCTTATACATCGAATAATAAAACATAGACACAGATATATATACAACAATATTCTGGTGAAAATAAGTAAAAATCTAAGCTTGGCGGGAAATTAAGGACATATCTAATATGATATGAAACGTTCGAACTAAATAAAAATCTGAAGATTCTGAAAATGCTTACGTGGGTTGTCCACTTGTCCTAGGCGACAATATATTATGGAAAATGACATATACATATCGTTCCTTGAATTAACGATGAATGCACTATCTGTCCAAAAATAAAATAAAAAAACGATGAATGCACTTCTTGGATAGATTCCAATGCTGACTAAAATGTGCTGCGTTTATCTTCAACTCTCCACAATTGATGGCACAAAATATTTTGTCATTCTCAATAATTAAAAAGCAAAACAATGTGGTGTCAACTCTCTTATAATTTGTGGTTCAAAGTATTTTAATATTCTCAACAATTTATCTATATATTATTATATAAAACACAATTTATATAATTGGGATAAATGATATGTGTTATTAATATATGCATTTCTTTCTTTTAAATTGTTACTCTTTTGATGAATGTTTGTATTTAAACTAGTGTATATACCCGTGCTCTACACAATTATATTATTTATAAACAATGATTAAATATAACTATTTAATATAACAACCTAATAAAAAATACAAATTTAGCTTCAATATTTAAGAAACTAGAAAAAGTAATCTAGTAAATAAAGAATCAACTACGTACATTAATACATATTTAAATAAAATTGAACTCATAGTAAAAAAAACTTATTACAAAAATTAAACAGAGTTTCTTAATAAACGATATTTTGACGTGAATATTATTAAATAATAAATATACCTTAAAACGAAATAGGTCTTAGATGGATATACAAATAATTAGATGAAAAAAAAATAAATTTAAGAATCACATTGTTAGAATGACAAATATGACACCAGAGTTCATTAACACTATTTAAAAACATCAATCAATATAATCTTAAAACAAAATTTCATTAAAGCCTAATCGTTTAGTAAAATTACAAACTTCAATCCCTCCATTAATAATTTCATTATATATTTTTTATTAATTTATTATTTTTATAATAATGTAAATCTAATTTCATCATTTTCATTGTCTATATAAAATATTCCCTCCCGTGAATGTAATCAAATGAAATATTAAAATATTTGCATATTACTTGACTTGAATAGTTTAGGGAAAAAACATTTTTAACAGAATAGTAATATGTAATATAAATACTTTTAAACTGAATAAAAAAGCCTTAAATGACAACAAAGTAATAGCAACTCTTGGATTTTAACTTTAGAAATGGTATTAGGGCAATAAAAGCTGGTTGGGCTTTATTTTAGAGAGAATCAAGAAATGGAGATATAGTAGAATGAATTATATATTTAGTTTAATTAAAACTTAAGAATTTTTATTTATTACAATATTACACATTATCGCTCAGGATTTAATATTACTGTCATCATACCAATACATTTCTACATTAAAAAAAACAAAACAAAACAAAGAAAGAAGAAAGATCAATGATATAGAACTCATGGATCATGCACGCAAAGAATATCAAAACTACAATGAGAGGTACATATTCAACCTTGTGCATTCATACCTCTAAAAGATATCTTTTCAACAAAAGAATATGTAGAAATAACGGAAGCTAAATTCATGATTTAGACTGAAACATTGGTAATTTACAATGTAGGGGTTTCATGGTTTTAGAATTAGATAAGGAAAAGGAAAACAACATCTGAAAACATTGGGATTTTATTTATGTCAAAACTTACCGCTAATGAATTGTTAGTTTCAGATTTTCAAGGAAACAATTGCAAGACAGCTACTAATACCATGCACCTAGCTAGACCATAATCCAGTTATAATTCAGACACTTGGCTATCTATTAAAAAAATAATCATGTTAATCAAATATTAATTAGATATTGCTATCGCAGGTCACCAACCCTCAATTCTAAAGACTGGATTCTTGAGATCATGGTGTCAATCTCTGACCTTTCCATTTTCTTTTCCCTTTTTCCCATACCATGAACTCTTTTAGGTATCACTATCAGCATGTCCATATTTTTGGTTAAATAACATGCAACAACAGCTCCATTTAAACCAATACCAAACTTAATTGGTGTCCCAATTAAATATCTCTAAAGTATGTTGACTTCATCACCAATTCCATAATCCTGCAGAAGAACAAACATATGAATGCAAGGAACTACTCTGATACTCATTTTCTTACCTTAAAGAGTTGTCGAATATTTATTGATTTTTTGCTATACCTAATATACCTAAACCAACTTCCATGAATCGAGCTAGGCAACTTACTGGATATAATATGAAATAAACGCTCATTTACTTATTTATTTTACATTTTCACATGAATAATCAACATCTTCAATAACTTAAGGATATGGAAAATCAAAGAAATTAGTACCAAGGCCAGTATATTGATATTGAAGTTAAGTCCTATAGGTTCCACCCGTGGCATGTTGACCAATATATATATTTAAATTTTTAAATTTTTTGTAAACAGAATTTTTATGAAGAAGATACATTGTCATGATTGGCACATCATATGATTTTATTGTTGACACTATATATGGATATTTAAAAGGATTTAATTTTAATTTACTGTTAGTGTAAAGTTTTTTTACACTGTTATTTAATTATGTGCTGACACATCATTAAAAGAGTTAGACTTTTTAGGTTGTTGTTGTCATAATCAAACTCTTTTAATGATTTGACAATACATAAATGAATGACAGTGTAAAAAAACTTTACACTAACGGTGGATCAAAATTAAACTCTATTTAAAAAGCATCATATGAAATCTTAATCCATGTCAAATCAAACAATATAAAGCATAGGAACTCCAAATAGGATCAGCTTATAAAGATCAAAAGACTCAAAATAAGATTAAAAAAATTACCTTCTGTAAATGCTTAACTGCTCATACACTTGAAGTAATCCTTATACATCGAATAATAAAACATAGGCACAGATATATACAACAATATTCTGGTGAAAATAAGAAAAAATCTAAGCTAGGCGGTGGAAATTAAGGAAATATCTAATATGATATGAACGGTCGAACTAAATAAAAATCAGAAAGATTCTTGAAATGCTTACGTGGGTTGTCCACTTGTCCTAAGCGACAATATATTATACAAATCGTTCCTTGAATTTATGATGAACGCACTTCTTGGATGGATTCTAATGCTGACTCAAGTGTGGACTCAAGTGTGCTGCGTTTTTCTTCAACTCTCCACAATTGACGGTGCAAAGTATTTTGTCATTCTCAATAATTAAAAAGCAAAACAATGTGGTGTCAACTCTCCCATAATTTGTGCTGCAAAGTATTTTAATATTCTCAACAATTTATGTATATATTATTATATAAAACACAATTTATTTAATTTAGATAAATGTCAGGTGTTATTAATATATGTGTTTCTTTCTTCTAAATTCGTCCTCCTTTGATGCAAGCTTATATTTAGATATGTTGTACCACGTGTCACTCATTCTTAGTTTTGAAATTGGATCCTTAATTTTTATTGGTTTGTGTTTAGATATGTTGAGATTAGTGGTTTCAAACTTTTATCCTAAAATTCCTTAAATATTAGTAAAATTCCAACTCAAATTTATATTATCTATTTGAATTTGAAGTTTATATACTATCTCTTATAATTTTAGTAGATAATAGATTATGGTTATTACTAATATAATATAATATAATATTATTATATAATACACAATTCATGTAAATGGGGTCAATGTCATGTGTTACTTATACATAAATATTTTCCTCCAAATTTTTACTCCTTTGATATAACCTTATTATCCATGTATCCAAAATTTATTTAAAATAGTTCAATTTCAATTCAAATTTTAATTATATTTGATTTTGTTTTATTTAAGTGATAAATTTAATTAGTCTAAATTTTTAATTTTTATAATAAATTTAAATATCAATTACTTATTTACTTACTAACAAGTGTGATTAATGAAGATCATATATCATAACGTATTCAAATTGTTAATATTTTTTACATTAATTAAATATTAATTATACTTATTTACCTATTATAATAAACAAAATACTCTAATAAACATTTAATATAATATTATTATATAAAATGCTGTCCATGCAAGTGGGGTCAATGTTATGTATCACTTATTTGATATAGCCTTATTGTCCATGTATCCAAAATTTATTTAAAAAAAGTTTTCAAATCCAATTCAAATTTCAATTATATTTGATTTTATTTTATTTAAGTGATAAATTTAATTACTCTAACTTTTCAAAGTTTATATTAATTTAAATACCAATTATTGATTTACCTATTAATAAGTGTCATTAATAAAGATCATATATAATAGCATATTTAAATTATTAATTTTTTAAAATTAATTAAATATAAATTATACTTCTTTGTTTTACATCTTCCTATATACTAGATATATTGAATGCTTTACGATAAAATGTATTTTTATGATTTTTTTTATTTTTTTGTTGAGATAATTAAATCTGAAAGTGACTAAGCTATTTTTTCATAAATTTAATAAAAAAATTCTTAAAAAAAATATCAAAATGATCAACACATTATAATTTAAAAAACTTATGCACATCTAATATAATAAATTAGTGCATCACACGGGTAATAAAACTAGTTAAAAAGTAAAATAATGTGGTGTCAACTCTCTCACAATTTATGGTGTAAAGTATTTTATCATTCTCATCAATTAAAACGCAAAACAATAGGCATAAAACTTGATTTGTAAATATAAATTAAAGAAACGATAATATCATCACATTTTGGACCAATTCTTCCACTAATTCTCTCCTTTATCACTTTTAATTATAAACTAATTTCTTTCAACTTCAAGCCTACTAATTACTAATTGTTTATGTTAAATATAAACTTATTATTTCAGTTCTTAATATTAGAATAAAATCTCGTTCAAATAAATTCTCAATATTTTAGTAATTTCTAATGATCAATCTTCAATTTTAATACTACATACAAAGTTGCTGAAATATAAACTTTAATGTCGAAAACAAGTTTGACAGAATGTAAAGATAATGAAATGTAAATGACAGAATGTAAATGTGTAAAGTAAGATAAATGGCAAATGACAAGAATGTAAATATGCAGAAAATATAAATTGAAGGAAAAAATGTGCATAATGTAAAGGAATGAAAATAAATGTACGTCAAAATAAATGATTGAAAATAAATTTGCAAGAAAGTAAAGGTGAAAGGAAAAAATCAATTGCTCGCTCTCACGGGATAGGACGTAAGTTTGAATCCCAGTGAGAGTTGTTCTGGTTGAAAGGCAACAAAAACTCTTATGCTTTAAGCTGTTTACCGTGGATTAGTCCTATAGAGAGCCCAAATAGCCTAACCTGTAGGGATACCGCAGTACGTCACCCGGCCTAAAGGGCTAATTCGAGTGATTTACCAAAAAATGTGCAAGAAATATAAATTGATAGGAAAGTAAAGGTGCACCGAATATAAATGTGCTTGAAAGTAAAGATTGCGTCAAATTAAATGTGCATAAAATGTAATGGAAAGATGAAGAAAATGACTAAAGTTAATTGTATTGAAGTATAAAAATACATTAAATTGAAAGGCAATAGGCATACTTGGGTTAAATCCTGTGATCCGTAGAGTGTCAGAGTGAATATAGGATGTTAAAATATGTTCAAGAGTTAGTCTCTTTACAAATGATTGCAGAACTATTTATAGACAAAAATAAGTATCTAATTCTTAAGATTCTGGTATCTGCCTTGGATATGTGTTGTGCATCTAATTGATACACGTATTTTATTATGCTATGTAACTTTTTTTTTTAACAAAAAAGGCTTATATCATTTCATTAAGAATAAAATTCTCAATACAAGTAGGAATCAAATCAAAGTACGTGGTGACTAACAAATAATCTTGATGCCTATCACAACCGTTCCGAAAGGCGCCGCGATGAGAGAAGACAATTAAAAATTAATTACTTGGGAGTCGCCACCAACCGATTCTTCCATTAAAAATGGAATGGTGCGATTGGACACCTTAAAAAAATAGTCTGTGTTTAAGAGTTTAGGTTCAGGGGTTGATTACGGGGGAAAGGTGTTAGCACCCTACACTGTCCATTCTAAGAATGGTTACCCATTTAATCTAATGTTATCTTGCTAAATTAATTAAATTGGTCCTTTATTATCTAAAAAATGTTATTTATTTTATTTTGACATGTCTCATTTTGTCAGCATATTATTAAAAAATGATAAACGAATAAGACAGAGAATGAGTGGCTAAATAGCCATTATTGTATGAAACACATGTAAGCCTATAACTCATTATGTGAAGGTGGTAAATTAAAAAAATCATATTTTAATAAAATATGAGATTTTTAAATGATTTTTATAAAAGGAAATTTTTAGAAAAAGTAATTTGTGAAATGATTTTCAGAAAATGAAATTTTTGGTATGAGTGATAAGATGAAATTTTAATTTACCACCACCACAAAATTAAGACTATATTAATTTGTTTACACTTCTTTTATGAAAATATTTTATTTATTTAATTGTGAAAATTAGACCCCGCCAACACTCCGGCAAAATCTAATATTAATAACCTCAAGAATATTAGGAAGAGTTTAGTTGATCGTTTTTTCGATCCTCTCCCAAATTTTCTATCGTCGACAAAATTTAAGGGTTAATATGATATTTGACTAGAGTAGCAAGCATATAATCATAACAAAAAATTAATGTGTTAAGAGAGATATTGATGTAGTAAATCAGAACGCAAGTATACGTTATCGCAAATCAAGTAATATAATAGTAAGAAAGTGTCGAACCCACAGGGATTAATTCTAAATTTGACTATCTACTAAAAGTTTGCAAAACTCAATCTTATTTAAACAACTTAATAAGAGATGATTTATGAAAGACTAAAGATTAAAGTAAACAAGAAGATAAAGTTAATGATCAAATTAATTAAGCCTAGGATTGCAATTATTCCTCACACTTTACTTGATTCTCTTACTTCTATCTAAGATAAATTAATTATCTGAATTGTTAACTAGAAATCCTTAACTTATCTATAAGCCTCTTTCGATGGTCAAATAGAAATATCCATAATTAATGATAAACTATATGTCTATGTTTATCAAATAATCAAGAATTCATTAAGTTCCGATTTCATTAATGGTTACATATGTCATATAGGTATATGTCTATCCTATATAAACTCAAGGCTTTCGCACAAAGATCATATGTTATCTTACCTAGATCTAAAACCAAAATCCCTTTGTCAAGTTGCTTAAGGTTTATCAATTCAATTTAAGTAATGGCCAATTAATTAAAAGCATTAAGAACAAGTAAGATAAACAATTCAAGATAATCAACCTACTATTGGATATGATAAACGAATCAAATTACGTGTGAGTTCAAATTGCAATCCTAGTATAGAAATTTAGCTACTCATTATATTAAAGGAAACAAAAGAACAAGTGAAAAGCATGATAGAAATGAAAGTGGTTGTTGGTATTAACAAGAACACAACGGGCTAGAGTTTCGGGATTTACTTTAAACAAATTGGAAGATCTAACTTTGAAATCAAAGTATAAATCTCACAATTTATGAAAGCTTCACCCCTAACTCTAGGAAGAACCTTAACTAGACATCAAGATGAAGAAACTTGAATAAGATGAAGAATATATTATACAAACTACAAGAGCTTTGGAATTTACTTTAGACAAATTGGAAGAATTAACCTTGAAATCAAAGTATAAATCTCACAGTTTATCAAAGTTTTACCCCTAACTCAAACTACAATGAGAGAATTCAGAAAATGGGATGCCCTTAAGTGTGGCAAATGCCTTCCTTTTATAGGCAAAGGCTAGAACTATTCAATTACAATTTTGTCAAATCTCTTTGCACATGGGTTGAAATTTCAGCTCCAAAGATTACCAAATTCGTCATTGCTTGCTTTATAATTTGGAAATCTTCTATTCATGAAAGTTGTAGTACATGCAGTCATGAAGAACATGTCAAAAATTAAGCCAAATCTAACGGTTGGATCTTGAGCTATGACCGTTTTGCCGAAACTGCTCAGATTATATCAATAATGACAGCCACCAACTTGTTGCCTAATTTTGACCCACTTCTGGTGCTAATCTGGAAATCTTCATTTCTATGAAAGTCATAGAGAATGATGTCATGAATGACATATCAAAATTTCAACTACATCCAACGGTTAGATCTTGAGAAATCACCGAATAACCGAGTATAGGTTTGAGCAAGAATTTTCTGATTTGTCCTGAATTTGATGTAACCCAAAATTCACTGAGTTTAGGTCTTCATTTCTCTTCTGTTTGAGCTATACTGATATCAGCATTCAAGTTCATGATATTTTGGTTCAACAACTGCTTTAAATAGTCCTTCGGGTGTTCTGCTCAATTTGTAACAACATAACCAATATATGAGGAATTATGCAATTTTCACTTCATATATGCAATAATTTCATAAGAATAGGCCAATGAGAGGTGCTAAATTATGCATATAAAATATGTTTATAAGATATTTTAATTGGAGATCAACTAAAGCCCCGTCAGCACTTCTGGCAAAACTAAAGAGAAACTCCTCATCTCAGGAAAGTCAAAATGTCGCCATCACTTCGGCTAATTTTGATTATTCCGTCATCGAATATCTTAAATTTATTTTGAATGACAATTAAATTACTGGTATGACAAATAATATATAGAAAAAGATATTTATTAAAGATCACCCAAAGCTCCGTCAGCGCTTCTAGCAAAACTAAAGGGATATTCCTCACCTCCAGAAAGTCAAAAATTTACCATCACTTTGACTAATTTTGATTATTCCTTCGCTAGATCTTAAATCATTATTAACAAAATTAGTCAAGATGATAATTAAGCTTTTATTAAATTCAATTTTTGAACATCAACACTAAAGAAGGCAAAAGCATATAAGAGTTATACTAAATAAAAAAGTCAATGATTACAGGTGCTAGATAAAAAGAATTAAATTTTATAAATCAAGAAAAAAGGCTAATTAATATTTTTCTTTTCATTTCGTTTTGCACTTTTCATGTCCAAGATTTCGTACACTTGGATACTATCCATACATGCCTTATATATAATTAACATTTCAATTGCACACGGCACCTCAATCAAATACAATTTATGATTTTCCCTTTTTCTTAATATCTCTATTTGCCTTCCTTTTTTTTAATTTAAAATTCAGTATATACAAGCCACCTTGAGCATCAATGATTAATCTCACATCTGTGCCCTCATGTCAAAGCAAATCACATAGGCACTCAAACATATAGACCCATGGATCAATTATAATAAAACAAAACTAATTAAACACTTGCAATTCATGACAACTATACATTAGTTTATTCATTTTTTAATACATCATTGTACCATCTTTTCCTCCCAATCCTAATGTTAGAGTAGCAAAGTCTTGCGAGAGAAGAATTCTGGCATGTAGGGATAGTTTTTGGTAGGTTGAACTGCTTAAAGGGAAGTACGAATGGTGATGGTTACACATGTTTGGAACCGAGAGTGTAACACCCTCAATTAGGTGCCACATTTCCATTTTTATTAAACAATCAGATTCTTAATAATTCTTTATATCTTACTTAGTTCTTTAGATATCTAGTAATTTTAACAAAAACAGATATGGAATGTACAATAATATCACATAGATTTATTTTACTCAAGTTTTATTTTACATACTTCTATATAACATATATATTCTACATTATATGTGCTTTTTCACAAAAGTTTGTACATATACACAAATACACAAAACAAACATCTTCCCTCAGTTACATCGATGGGTCATCAAAGATGAACCCATTATGATGAGAGGGTCCTGGAGCTGAAGTCCTGTGAGCACGGCGCCACCTCGGGGTTCGCGCAGAAGAGACGGTGGATCTCTCGCGAGGTGTTTGGCGGGTTGTGGCACTCCAGATGTCAGCAAAGGGCATATGCAATTCAACATAAACAGAAAGAGAAAACATGGTTATGGGGTTCCCATCATAAGTCATTTGCAAGGTAATGGTAAGTCCACCTACATATGTAACCCGTTCCTCTAGCAATTCCACGTGCCAAGCATCTGGCCCTTCGTGAAAGTTGACGATAATGAATCCGAAAAAATCATTTATCAACATCTTTAAAACATATAGAAAATACAATTTTCACAAAAAAGGGTGAGATTCTCAATATCATCAATAATATCAATAAAATTGTATAAAACAACATATATCATTTTATGTCAATATCTACATATAAAATCACATTTAATCAAATATAATGACATACCAACCTCATTGTCGAAGTATGAAATGCAAGTATGACAACTGACCATGTAGATGCACACAAATGACTCCTACTCCATGGAGCTAAACACAACAAGTCGGAGAGAGTAATTGGGAGTACATGTTCCATATCAGTTAGCCAACAAGTGCTAACAAATCATTTGCGCATACGGCTCACGCGAACACTCTCCACCAATCGTGAATGGACCAATGTATAGTCGAGATCGTCGGTGTTTTGCAATCATAATACCACGGCACAGTCCCAGCCCGCCACTTGTGGAGTTTCCGGACCCCCGACGACTCCAAGATCATTGAAGATCTTCACTCTGCCATTCGCACCCGCACTAAGGTGTAAGCTTAACCTCCTAGGCTCCAAGCCTTACAATGATAATGTCTCATACAGACTATATATATATATATATACATACAGTATAAATATTCCCAGAATATATATACATAATCCCATTGGGATCCAAGCTAACATTTATTTAAGAATAGCGTCAACTATCATATCTAGGGTCTAATCTACGTTGGCTCGATAGTAGTACCGCTGTTTCTCAATCATATGGTGCCAAAAATCACGTAACACATCTGTTACAGTTTTCAAGTCGCGTAAAGCTTTTTCCGTAAAAATTCAATCGGGTAAGCTATAAAAATTATTTTTCCGTCGCGTAAAGTGTTTTCTGCAAACTTTCAATCGCGTAACCCATTTTCTGTAAGTTTTCAATCGCGTAGGGTATTTTTCACAAAAACTCATTTATTTTATAGTAAATAAATTATTTCCAAGTTTATTTTCACTTTTTCACTATAAAATAAGTAAAAATAAATATTTAAACCTTAAAATAAATTCTCAAAAATCCTTTCCATAAATAAGGATATTCTTAAGAATAATAAATTTGATAAAATCCCATATTCTCATAACTTCGAAAATTCAAGAATTATTCTTAAATAAATACAAAACTTTATCAAAACAATTCTTTTCCATAAAAATATTTAATCTAAAGTTTCTAAATCTTTCTAAAATAATTCCTCTAAGGTTTTGAAAATACTAACCATAGTATTCTAAATAATATAACTTTAAATAAATAAATCTATGTATCAAACTACATATATGTGTGTCCTAGACCTTTCTAAGGAAATAAGACATATAATTTACATAAGATATAAAGACAAGCTATCAAACATAATATGGACATGAATCCTTAATCATCAAAGATATTAATCAAGCAACATAACACTTAATGTAAGTCACGATTTTTAGCACATAAAAACAAGTCATCACATATCACAAGTTATTATATACAATAATATTGGTTGATAGAAAAAACTCCCCCTTACCTTGGTTTTTTAGCTTTTTCCAACAAAGCCTCTTGACTTCACATAATAACACAAAGAAACATAACCACAAATTATTTCAAGCATCATAACACTTTTAAAACTTGATCATGGACTAACCCAATGATCTATACTCTTGAACAAACAATTTAAAAGTGAAAGAAATAGAGTTTCACCTTAGGATTTATCTAACTTCTTGGCATCTTTTTGAGAAAGTCTTAACTAGAGATATTCTTATAATAACACTAAGATGCTAAGGCAAGGTTTGGAACTTTGGCAAGGGTTTGGGAAGGAAAATAAAGAGCAAGGTCATGGCCTTTTGGGAGAGAAAGCCATGAGCTTATGGAGAGGAAGAAGAGAGAATTTTGGTGTGAAGACTTATGCTTGGATCACTTGCTATTTATAGGCAAAAGTTAGTATACATAAGGCATTAAAAATTTGGGAAAACTTCCCTAGGGTGGCCGGCCTTCACTTGGCAAGGTAGTGGTCTCCAATTTGGCTTCTTGCCACCATTAATGCCATGGTGATTCACCATGGTAATTAATGTCCACCATGAGTCACCCCTTGAGTTATCAAGTAACATTAATGACTTAGAGATATTTTCTCAAGATTGATATCAGTAAGTTTTACCCAATGGACAAAGATCAGTACCTATTGTCCAATGGATAATAGAATGTACCCAAAATCACACAGAGATTTTTTCTGCTCATAAAATCCCTAAAAATGGAAAATGATCAAATTTGCTGACGGATTTGAAAACTGAACTTCCATTTAATTACAAAATTTCCTTAAAGGTATTTTGTATCAAAAATAAAATTATTTTATTTTATTTTTCAGAATGGTCTGAAATTCACTAATAAGGTTTAGTCCAGTTAAATTTCAATTTAATTGAACTCACAAAAATTCCTAAAAATCATTTATCAAAGAAATTACAGAAAACACTGTATATAACATAGGTTGCAAATTTTGGGGTGTTACAGATAATGTATAGGTTGGCACCTCATTATACAAAAATTCATAGATTTAAGCCCAGAATGAAAAGACCGTGAATAGAAGCATAATACAAGTATGAAAATATATGGAAATCTTACCTCACAGGTCTGATAGTGGAGGATGGTAGCCTTCCCAATAGAGAGCAAAACTCATACGTCCTCCTTCTCCAATCTCATGTTTTCTTCTTCTCTTATGCTCTCTCTCTCTTTCTCTGTGTGTGTTAGTCAATGCCTAATTTTCTCTCAAATCCCCCATGTGTGTTGCGCTATCTTTTTTCTCTCAATTTTTGTGTTGCCGCTCCATTTTCTCTCTTTCTTTTCTGTGTTACGGCTCCTCTCTCTCTTCTAGGGCTCTCCTAGGGTTTTTCTACCATTAGTTATTTATAGCCCAAATAATTATTCTCATCACCTCAATCAGCTCAATTAATTAGGGCAAATTAGAATAAATTTCTCCCATCAATCAAGATCAATTTGTGCAATCAAAATCAATTAATTATTCAAACCCTAAATTACCATTAATAAGGCATTAAATGTATTCTTGAATTCAAATTAATTTCCTTATTCTAAATTTTTACTGGATCAGTGGAGAATCTTCCCTTTTAACATGTCAGATCAAAATTAAAATTTTTTATTTTATTTATCATTATCATCTTAAAGCATTGGATTTGGGCTTGGTAAATGAATCAGATCCAAATTTAATGATACAATGCCCATTGGTGAAAATTAGAATTTTAGGACAAATTTGAGTGTCAACAATGCCCTAACAAGAGTATGAGCAGCATGATTAGCTTGTCTGCTAGTGAAACCAACTATATGGTTTTGAAAAAAAAAACTTAATTTATGCTATGTATCTAAACTAACTAAAATTGACGCTAAGTCATTAAGTCATTTTTTTGAATTTATATTCAAACTCAAACTGTCTCCAGAATAACTGCCTTTATCCTGATCTTCTTTTTAAATTTCAACAGACATGTAACTGTCTATATTGTGTGAAGTCACTAATCTATACTTTTTTAACGTCTATCAGCCTTGTCAAAAAAAAATTTAATTTTTACACCACCAACACCAATCTTATTACTCAACCTAGAATTACAAAAAAAAAAAAAAGCACTCACATAGGAACGATGGAACTAATTAAAAATCAGAAGATGCTAGAAAGGCTTACGTGGGTTGTCCTAGGCGACAGTTAAAAATCAGAACAATAGGCATAAAACTTGATTTGTAAATATAAATTAAAGAAACAATACCAAACTGCATTAGTCAGAATGAAAAGGGTTCGGTTACTTGAAACATTTTGTTTGGGGTGGTGTATATAGAAAAAAAATACTATTAAAAGAGGTCTCTGCTTCATGCATCTGACTGTACTCCATGGAATTAATCTCTCACTTTTTAAATGAGAAAATATCTTGGTTTACACAAAAAAAATTAAAAAAACGATAATATCATCACATTTTCGACCAATTCTCCCCCCCTTCCCACACACATATATATATTCTCATGTGGTTAACAGGTTAAGCATAAAATAAATTTATATTGTCAGATTAATAAATTCAGACTATGTAAAAAAAAATCACTAAAAAAATTGCACTGTCAAGCCTTGCTTGGATTTGAAAGTGGGGAAAAGCATTTTTCTAAAATAATTGATGGATAAATTTTTATTTTTTAAGTCACTAAAAGGTAGGGAAGTTGCTCATTTTCAATCTTTTATTATTTGTCACAGGTTACTTTAAAATAATTGTAAGAGTTTAACATAATTTTTGATTAAATTGGTAGTTTATTTTTTTATCAATGTTATACAGTCAGAAAATTTTGACAGAATTCAATGAGATTTTTGTCAAGATATAAA
Organism: Styphnolobium japonicum; assembly: GCA_023212625.1. Classification (NCBI taxonomy): domain Eukaryota; kingdom Viridiplantae; phylum Streptophyta; class Magnoliopsida; order Fabales; family Fabaceae; genus Styphnolobium; species Styphnolobium japonicum. Next base: position 10,054,396 of record JALBWW010000007.1, on the reverse strand, counting down.
GGTGGATGTTTGATAAATACATGGAGACACTGATTAATTAATAACAATGCCAACTCATTCTATTAAAAAATTTGGTAAAAAAATTCTAATTATCTACTATTTTCCTTAGACGATTAGATTGCAGCGGCCATTTGATTGCAAAGTTTCTTAGACAACTGGAGGGCGCGGAAGGAATGTTGGAGAAGCTTGGTGGTGCGACGGAGGTTGGTGGCGATTGCACGGTGGGGATCGGAGCGGCAAAGGGAGAATTTGAAGGAGGAGATGCCTCATCAAATGCTGGAGAAAGCATGCTAGAGGGAGGAAAACTGGGAAAAGAGGTCATTGTGGCAAGAGAGGATGAAACCACGCAAGAATAGATAGGAGTTCGAAATGTTCAAGAATAGATAGAAGTTATTTGTGTTTTTGACCAGATCCTTTTGTTTGTTTGCCTTCAAACTGCTGAGTAAAACATGTTATTGCTTTGTGTCAATGGTATTGGGTAAACTGCAACGTTTGAGGTGTTTCTTCTAGGCATGCTTTCTGAGATTTGTTCTGAGTTTGTTCATATGTTCTGTGTTATGATTGAATATGTTTTAAATCCTAGGCATGCCTTCTGGAAACATATTACTTAATTTTTAAAGCACATTTTGTTCAAACTGGTTTGAAAAGAAGTTGAATGTTCAAATTAAGATGAAATAGTTCGCAGGATTCAGAAATATACTTAGCGGTAAGACATTAGTTTTTATGAACTATATTGCATGATTAATTTCACTTAAGCTGCCCAATGATATGGAACTTTTGTAACTTTCCTCTGCATTACTTTACAAGCTGCCAAATGCCATTACTTTTATAACTTTCCTCCTGCCACAGACCAATCAATAATGAAGCATTTAAGTATATTTTCTTATAATAGTGATTTGCCATTTAGACTTAGTTGTGTGAGGGTGCCAATTAAGCATTGTTGCTTCTGCGTTGATTGCGGGGGATCCATGGAGATTTTTGAAGAAAACAAATGCTCACAAGAGTAATCTTCCTACTCTATCCTTTTCTGTCAAGTTTTTTGGATAGCTTTTTTCTTGCAAACACCCTCCTCTGTTCTTTCCTCCTCTGTGCTTCCTCTATTCCCTTGGCTAGAATCAATGGTGAGGTTGCTAGAATGGGCACTCGGATCACCAAGAGATTTGAGGAAGCCCAAATCTAAAGACCCTATTGAGGAAAAAAAACTAGCAAAGGATTTGGGAGGCAGTGGGAAATTGAATGGATGGTTGGCTTTCGAAATATCAAAACACTTTGCAAAAGTTAACTTTTCATTTTTTTTAAATTAAATATATATCATTTGACTATTTATTACTTTAAAAAAACTCATATTAAGTATAGCAAATTGGCTATGTCCGTAATTCATTTGTGAATAAAATTTTAATTTTAAATTTGTTTTTTTAATGGGATTATTATTTAAAATTTTTAAAATATCATACAATTTTTATTTTTAATTTAATAATAATACCAAAAGTAAAAATAAAATTGTTATAACATCTTTAAGTATAAGTGCAATATAAATAAAATAATATGAAACTCATATCTTTTTTTAATAATTATATATCTAAAAGTGATTTTAATCAACATTATCCAAACAACTTAAGTTTTGCCTAGATTACCTTTTAGATAAAGATTTCCAAACATAAATTACTTCATTGCAAACTCACTTTTAACTAAAATTAAGTTTACAAAATATAATCCAAACATACACTAAATTTAGTTGTGCTTCATCCTTTCATCTCTTTCTCTGTTTCTCTTCAATTCCCTTCCTCTCTCGCTCACGTTCCCTCTCTACACACTTCCGTTTTTCGAGCACCATTCACACAGGTAGAATCTCTATGGAAGTCTTTTAGAATTCATTCATCTCACAGGTATCCATTTATTTTACTCTACTTATTCATCTTTAATTAATGCTTCGTATGATTTATGCTTGGGATAATATTTGTTGTTTCTGCATATCGTTTATACCTCCATTTAGCGATCTGGGATTGTTTGGATCGGTGGGGTTGAATTGTGATTTCTAGGTTTTGTATTTCCTTTGAGAATATTGAGCTCCTGCTAGTCTTGTTTCGATCATGAGAGCTCTCAGTCAATTTTGGGTTGTTAGATGAGATGCTTTTACCTAGCTAATGCACGTAGACATAGGTTTGATATTCTTAGTTATGGTTCTTCCTTTGAGGTTTGAAATGTTTGTCAATTTATGTAACTAAAGAGTTGCTATGGTATTGATTGATATGTTATATATTTTAACTGAGATGTTAATTATTTATAGAATTTTGATTTTATAATAAATATTTAAAAATTTATTAAATATGTAACAATTTATAAATACTTAACAATTTAATTTAAATATCAATAAAAAAAAGAGTATACTAAAGTACTGTAATCATTGTGAAAGCTATGGGGTTGTACCCTGTTTTGGTAACATGGTAGCGGGGTTCCTATATTCAGGAACGTACAACTGGCATATGTTTTTCTTGTAGAATTTATTTATTTGGTCTTCGAATGATAAGTGTCCCTCCCATTAATTTTTTTAGTACAATTTCTAAAATTTCTAAACTTTTTTATCATAGAATTTATTTATCTCCTGCAGTGTAATATATCTGACCAGAGTGGTACAACTTTTGTTATTTGTGAAATTCTGAGTGTGACTTTTTGTAGTTAGTTTGGAAAAATTCTAATAAACAATAAGTAGTGAACTAAGCATCAAAATGCATTGAATAAAGTCCCAGCACTTGACAATGAAAAAGATTAGATGGGTATTTAAGTCCTGCTGCATTATAATGCATGTGGTGCACATTTGATATATTCGCTTTGTATAATTGCATTCGGTTCTTTTCTTGAATATAGATGCTATTCTACTATAGTTCATCTTTGATCTTGTATAAAGTTACCTTTGCGGTTTCCTTTCTTATAACAAATACGTAAAGGATTTTTTAATTAGTTAATTTGTTTTTGATGTTGTGTTACACATATTTCCATATTGTTAGGCATCATCTTATTAAGCATATTGACTAAAAGTTATATTGATTTTTTTTATTTGTTAACCTCAAAAATGGTTATTCAAACTAATAATTTAATTTTTAATTAGTTAGCGGGATGTGAAGTTAGTATTCTCTAAAACTATTTTAGGTCTCATCTATAGCTTTGTATCATGTTCAACTTTGCTTAGGATTAAAACTTTAAATAACCATTCATTTATCGATCATGTGGGTTCATGTATTTCCTTGAGTTATTTGGGGTCTCATTTATGATCTTGTGCCATATTCAGTTCCGCATATGATTTATTAGCATCTTCGATTAAAAAATATCGAACAAAATAAACAAAATCCTTTTTCCTAACTTTTTGAAATGTAAAATTAAAATCAATCAAATCTAAATTATTATTTTCTAGACAATTTCTGACTTTTGGGATACCTACTCTAGTCAAGTTTAATTTGTAAATATTAATAATTTATTTTTAATCTTTTATTTTTATTTTATAGGATAAATTAAATATTTTAATGCCTTTATTAATAATTAGCACTATTAACCTTAGGATAATCATTTTTAGACAAATATATTGAAGGTTAAGTTTTTATTATTCCTTGTAGATAAATATACTCTCAAATACTTTTTTGTTTTGCAGACCAAGTATCTTTTTAAAGTAATTTATTTTTATGTTTTTTTTTTTTTAATTTAGCTCTCTCTCGTCGCAATGTCCTTTGAGACAGTTGTGACACATCCTATACTATTTTATGTTTATTTTTTTTTTTTACAAAAATGCATGTGATAAGTGATAAGTATGTAAAACATAAAAACTATGTTACTTAGAATGTTTCAATACTAAAAAAAGGCAATTCCCCACGTTATACAAATCAACTCCCCAGTTCGTACCAAAATAAAATTGAATCGCAAAAAAAAAAACTCCCCACCATGAGTTATGTCTTATGGGTTAACAATTATATAAAAATATTTAGCAAGTAAGCTCAAACAAAAATAATAATAAACAATTTGAAAGACTTCTTTTGATCGAGCAACTGAACACAGAGAACCAGGGCATTGAAAATGGGGTAAATAATTTTGGCAGGGGCGCAAGAGAAAGGGTCGAGAGCGGCGGAGCAAGTCTTGCAGCGGAGAGGGAGCGAGCAATCCTTGGCGCCATTTGTCTTCCAATCGGTTGTGACCAACAGTCTCCAACCTTGACTGCCACAAATGCCCCGATTGAAGCTTGAATATGAGGGATTCCATTGAAGTTGAAAAGATCTATAGTGACCAGATTGATGCTTGCATATGAGGGATTTGATTGAAGAAGAAAATAGCCCCAGAAGTAGAAGAGGAAGAAGCAAAAGGCTGGAACGTTCACCTGATATTGCACCTAGAGGACAAAGTTGGAAAGTTTATCGTTGGTAGCAAGGTTGATATGCCTCAACGCTGAACGCAGAAGCAAGTATGGGTTGGTTGCTTCACCTCTAACGGGATTCTACCGCCAAACTAGATTTTGGTAGAAGACAGCCAAACATCTTTTTCCCCCTGAATATCACGTTTGCTATGGGCTAGCTAAACAGGAGTTTGGGTGCACAAACGCCAATCCAAAACACACTAAACAGTTGGAAGTAAAAATAGAAGTTTTGGAAAATAAAAAATGAATAGAATAAAATAAGAGATCCAAAAGGCAGATAAATATAGCAGAATAAAAATCAGACACCAAACATTAATTATTTCATTACAAGTCCATCTGGCATTTACATATGGCTCTTGGTAGAAACTAGAAAGGCTAAGAGGATTCTTCTTGTGTAGGGTAATTCCTGGGAACCCTTCAGCATCAATGTCTTCCTTTACCATCCCTACTGGCAATTCCCAATCAAAGGAATAAGGAAGACTAGCTCCTTTAACGAATTTCGGCCAGAGGCTCCCTTTCTCATTTGGTGATAGTTTAGTTTAGTTTTTTTTTTAACCAATCGTGAAATATCTCACTTTTTATCAGTGGTCTGAAAACCGGACCGGACCGGCCGGTCGGACCGGTTCGACCGGGAACCGGTCACCCCACCGGTCCGGTCCACCTCCAAAAACCGGCCAGGTCAAAAACCGGTCAAAAACCGGTGAACCGGTCAAAAACCGGTGAACCGGTCGACCCGGACCGGTCCTCTTTTTTTTTTTTTTTTTTAATAAATTTTGCTAATTCAAATAATGTCATTTTGATCTAAAAATTGAATATAAGTCAATCTAAAAAGAATTTTATATAAAATACTTAAACTTAAATTGTATAAAAGCTTATAAACTGAATGTATAATTGATTATATATCTCATTGAACTGAAATTAACATTTTTTTAAACAAAAATAAGTTATAATACTGTTACAGAATACTTTGGACTCTCAAAAAATAAACTGTAAACTATTTTTTATTATTTGTGTTGTTTTTTATAATTTTTAATTTGTTTAATTAGTATATAATATATATTTATATATATATAAATATATTTAATTATACTCCGATTCGACCACGGTTCAACTACGGTTGAACCATTGAACCTTGAATCAGTCCCCTGACCGGTTCAATCACCGGTTCGATTTTCAGAACCTTGCTTTTTATCCATAGATTTATCTCTTTAATTCATTCATTTTTCTTTTTTATAACTAATCAATAAATCCATTGTAGTTTTCTAGTTCATCACAGATATCACTCACAAGGAATTGCACAAAAACACAATAGTATGTTTATATATAATAATAGGAAAGAGATATTAACCTATGGAACACCCTAATAGAATATTTATATCTCAAGAATACCACGCGTTCTAGTTTTTTGGTACATAAAAGACTAGAAAATTAACTTATTGAAAATAAAATTAAACCCCTATATTAGCAAAAAGATCTTTTATCTCTGTTATCAAAAGTAGCCCTTCAAAGCTTGGGTATCCTTTGCTTCCGGGAACATCAAGATCCTTTTCACAATACGATGGAACGCGCACAGATCAAGAGAGTCAAAATCTTGGGTTCTTCTGTTTTTGTCTTTCCACAAACTCTAATGGTTTCAGTCTCTTTGTCGTGGCAAACGCAGCAAAAAAGTGGAACAGGGCTGATCTGAAGGGAAAATAATGGAAAAGCTTGTAAGCATTGGGTTGTATGAATTTATCTTGGAAAATACCTAGAATTTGTTAAGTGTGGGATCTCTGGGAGAAGGAAGCGGAAGTATTTTTTTTATACTATCATTCCATCAATTGACAAATTATTAATAGAATTAAATTTTATTAAGTAATTATTATAATAATTAAGCTCCCATTATCAGGTATTGATTAGATGAGAAGTTAAATCTTTTTCTTATCTACTTTTGACTACTGCAACTGTGCAAGGGAAACGAAAGTGAATCGAAGGGAAGCCCAAACGAAAGGGAAGGTGGTAAAGAACTAACAAAACGCATGAATAATTGTGGGATGTGCAAGGTGTCCTCATTTTTTCGATCAATTCTGTAAACAAATTCTAACACTCATTTGTAAATTTGGTAAAAATATTAACTTAAATATTTATATAATACATTCTCTTAGCTAATTTTCCTAAACTTGTAAGAAATAAAGCGTAGAATTACCATCATGAGGTAATTTTGAGTTTGACAAAATATTTGAAAGAAAAAAACAAAAGTTGTGACGATGATAGGCATGTGGCAACCATGTGAATCTTAAAATATCCAATGTGCAACACATTGTTTTATAGTTTTTTTTATCAGACATTGTTCTATAGTTTAACTTTGGGAGAACGTGCATTCGATTTGGAAAAAATAATTTTTTATTTTTAAAAAAAATTTTATTTAAGTATTTAATTATATTAATTAATAATTTATTTTTATTTTAATATTTAATATGTGATTAAATATATATAAATTATTAATTAATATAATTAAATA